>OZ005735.1:66229747-67688950 GCA_963930755.1 Eudasyphora cyanicolor | reverse complement strand
GAACACATTCACTGTCACGGATATGAAATGTTCTTCTAGAATTATAATAATATCGTAAAGTTTTAATACACTCTACCGCTTTGCAATTGCTTCACGCGCACATAATAATTTAAGTTCGGAGAGGCATAAATTAACCAGATCTCTTTGTGAAGCGCTGGACTAATGTGGGTTAATCACCGTCCTTTGTATGAATATTGGTAATATTTGCGAACTTCTCGATAATCGCGTAGTTGCTTCCGTTGCTATATCTTTTCCAACAACAACATAGACCAGCATATATCTGACGCGAATCGTGAATTTTCGAGTGGACAATAGAACAAGGATCTTGATATCCCGGCGGATACTTGGCCAAATTTGCAATTGAATCGAATTGCGTAAGGATTTTTAGATTGGCTACCAAATATATAAAATCTAATGTGTTTTTTTCTCATTACCTAATTTCCTCCTTTTTTATCTTGTACGAAAGTTTAACAACAAAACATTTGACTTCTTATTAACTTATATCATAATACGAGGTAAATTGGAACACAATTGCTTAGTTAAATAAAATTATTTGATTAGCGGTAGGTAAATCACAACTCGTATTTTTCAACAATCAGGAATATTGTATAATGTTGTGTGTAAGCTTATGCAGTTTCTAGACTATACCCTTTTGTCCAGGAACTAGACCCTTAAGTTAGAAATTGTATTTTTTCTGACTAACTCCTTGTAAGAAACCGGTACTCAAACAGACGAAAGACGGGTATATATGCACGTTCACTTCTTATGAATTTTAGTTACACCTTTGTTTTTTTTTTATAAAGATTTTGAACTTGCATTCCAATTGGGCATATCGTATACTCGCTTGTAGGAAAATTCTCCCTGTACTTCGTTGAAACACTTTCCAGAACCGTAGAAACCAAATATTTAACATAAATATTAAAAATATTTGCAGAATTTCTTTCGATTTGTGCGATTTTGCAAATTTACGGTTTTTCCAAATTTCGCGTTTTTCTCCTATTTGCTACTGGCAGCACTGTCACAGAAACCAAGAGCAAAACAAAAAGGTAAAGAATCCAAGAAATGGGAAACAAGTCCGGATTTACACTGGCTGAATGTTCAGCAGATTATCGGCGTTTTGTAGGAGAGAGAGGCAGTCGGCAAGAGGGGGGAAAAACTCTCCCTGAACGTTTTGAGTTATTCGTGCAAGTCCAAAGAGAATTTGATGATAAGCTGCTGAAAAAACTTGCCTAGTGTAAATTCGGACCAAGGTAAATGAACAAAACCAAATGCAGAAACCAACAATGTGTAGGAGCAAATTATAAATAAATGTAATTTATTTATTTGTTTGAATTGATCTCAAATCAATATTATTTGTGTGGTTTTATTTTTATTTTTCGGAGTTTCACCAATATTTCATAAAAGGAGGGAAATGAAAGGGGTATATATTTTTTATATTTAGAAAACAAATAACTTTCCGAGCAAATATCTTACAGCGCCGTGATTTTCTGTTTTAAGGTATATTTCCCTTGCCAACTTTGGTGTTTTTTTCCTTCTTTCACGATTGTCGGCTGTCACTCAAGCACAAACTCAAAAACATACACTCACCAATTCTCGCTTTCTTCTTGTGTTGTTCTTACACACTTCTTCTTTATCTATGAAGTCGTCTTCTGTTATATGTGTTTTGAGGGGGCGGGGGGTGTTTGCGGGTCTGTTAATCACTTCGCCTTATCCATCCACGAATAAATATTTGTTTGTTTCTTCTTCTTCCTTCTTTATCTGGCAAGAAATTGAACGATTTTGGCACGCTCCAATTCTTTATGCGGCACAAGAAACGCTTTTGGCTCGTTTCAAGTCCTAGAATTTCATATGTTGGTATTGCTGTATAGAGTATCAGCAATAGCCACAGTTGCCCAGATACTTTAAGGCACTTTCTCCGTGATTGTCACAGTGAAAAATTGTGATCACAAACCACGCACGATTGAAACGAACAGCTTTTAAAATGCAGACCAATTATTTTTAGCCTTTATTAAACACTCAATTTTCACAGCAAATAGTTTCATCTCATTTAGCACTTTTGTTTTGAATATAATCTTTCTTTACTCGGTATTTACTCCACTTTTTTAAGTTTGGTCTTTCTTCCTAGCTTTCGAATTGGTACTTCGCCACTGTTCTTGTATGTGCGAAGAAGAAGAAAACCGTCTTTTTACTTGTGTATGCCTTAGGCAACAACACCACAAAGAAAGACACGAGCAACGTTGAAAAACGAGAAACACATGAGGAATACTTAAAAGTCAGCACAAAATAAAATTGAGGTAGTCCCAGCTAACGTGAATAAAAGATTCCGTATAAAACTTAAAGAATCTCACGTGAATCACACTTTTTATACAAATTATTAATAATCATGAACAATTACATCGAAAAACAGTCAATCTTGTTTTTTCTATCGCAGATCGGTATTCACGTATTCCTTCCTCTTAAATTGGTAAATGGCAAATGTCAATATTTTAAGAAAAATCAGTTCGTTCTTAATTTTTTGCCGCGAGGTCCGCACTGTTCCACAACTACCTTGAACTGACTCAGCCGACCGCGTAAATGCGTGCGTGCATACAAAGGGCAAATTTACAACGCGCACAATTACAACGAAGAGATGAAATCAGTAGTGAATGCAGGTATGAGTGCTTTAAGCTTTAAGAAAATATAAGAGTCACAACTCTGCGCTCAGGCGCGATTATGCTGTGTGTGCTTATACTCTTTGGCAGTGAGTGTTTGCCAATCAGCGTTACCAGACGATAAGTTTAAACTTATTTCTCAAGTTTTTTTCAAATGAAAAATAGCTCTTTTAAGTTTTTTCTTCCACAAATAAGTTTTTTTAATTTCTTTTTTTAATTTATATTATTATCTCAGAAAAACACAAAACCATTTAATTTAGTTTTAATTTAAAATTTTAAAAAATAAATCAAATACTTCAAAGTGGAAGAATACGAATAAATTTACTATAAATTCGAATAGAAATACACACATTTTTTAACAAAATAAAAAATAATTGGAGAAAAATAATTTTTCTAACTTAGGGCTTCGAGACTTCATTTTTCGGCGGAAAGTACCAAAGAGTCTTTTGCTCAGGAATAATTTCTACTATGGATCATCCCCTTCTTTTATGAATTGTACAATATTGTTTTGTAACTTATACCCACATATATCGACCAGATTTTATAATAATTTGACTATATTCCAATATGTTTGTGATTCGAGATATATGGCCCATCGCCAATTGTTTAATCTATATTTGTATAATTACCATTTAAAAACTAAACTACATATACCTATTAAGTGTATCAATTTTATTCTTTTCAACTAGATCTATGGCTGACTGTGGTTAACGCATGAAAACAGATGTCGTAACAAGAGCAACTAAAAGCTTTTGTGGCCTGAGATTAATTTTTTTTAAGTAGGGTTACCAATTTGTCTTCTGTATCCCCAATTGTCAGATATTGGAACTTAAATAAATTCGCTTTCCTTTAATATAAAAATATATGTGTAACAACGTACACTTGCAATAAACAGATAAAGTATTTTTTGCAATGTCCGTCTTCGATGCGTGAATGATGTAACATATGGAACAGATTCTGATGTTGACGAATAGAAATACACACATTTTTTAACAAAATAAAAAATAATTGGAGAAAAATAATTTTTCTAACTTAGGGCTTCGAGACTTCATTTTTCGGCGGAAAGTACCAAAGAGTCTTTTGCTCAGGAATAATTTCTACTATGGATCATCCCCTTCTTTTATGAATTGTACAATATTGTTTTGTAACTTATACCCACATATATCGACCAGATTTTATAATAATTTGACTATATTCCAATATGTTTGTGATTCGAGATATATGGCCCATCGCCAATTGTTTAATCTATATTTGTATAATTACCATTTAAAAACTAAACTACATATACCTATTAAGTGTATCAAAGGAAGAAGCATTTCTATTACTATTTAATATTTAATTGCTACGATTTTAAATTTTTTTATAAAATATAAATAATAAGTTTTTTGGTGGCAAAATAAGTTTTTTCTTCAAAAATTTTAAGTTTTTTTCAAAAAATATCTGGCAACGCTGTTGCCAACACCAGCGATGAGTGTGATGAAGAGCGGTTGATCTGCGACGTTGTGAGCATAGGCAGAGATATTTGCAAATGTGCGCCAACAGGAGTCAGTGAGACGTTTGATGAAGAGCGGTTGGTCTGCGACGTCGTGAGTATAGGCAAAGGTATTTGCAAATGTGCTGTGATTAATGTGTGTGATTAAGATGATATTATGGGTTTGGATATTGGTAGTATGCTGTTTCTCTTTTCAAAGAGATTTTCTTTATTCTTTTCAACTAGATCTATGGATGACTGTGGTTAACGCATGAAAACAGATGTCGTAACAAGAGCAACTAAAAGCTTTTGTGGCCTGAGATTAATTTTTTTTAAGTAGGGTTACCAATTTGTCTTCTGTATCCCCAATTGTCAGATATTGGAACTTAAATAAATTCGCTTTCCTTTAATATAAAAATATATGTGTAACAACGTACACTTGCAATAAACAGATAAAGTATTTTTTGCAATGTCCGTCTTCGATGCGTGAGTGATGTAACATATGGAACAGATTCTGATGTTGACGAGTTTTCTTTAAGAGAGACTTGAAATCTCTGGGTGTCAAAGTTCTACGTTTATGTGTGTGTGATGAGAAACGCTCGTGATGCGCTTATCATAAAAAAAACAAGAGACGAGAAATGTTTAACAATTAATGTTAACAATAATCTCAGCGCAATTGTTACCGCGGACTCCGTGAGAGTTGGCGGTCTGCTTTTGTGTAAAGTTAAGGTTATTGCGGGGTTGCGGTGAGTGTAACTTGCAAATATTTCTCTTTTCTCCTGAGAGGGGAATAGAGACACCGAGCGAGTTTATTCAAATGTACTCGTATAATTTAGAAACAGAGAATTAAACAGTAAGCAGATGTTTTATCTTGCGAATATTTTCTCTTTATTTAAGCGGGGAAATAGACTTTCATGTTGACTTTGCGCAAGCTTGCAATTAGATGAGAGATACAAAGTAAAGTTCAATGTTCTTAAGCTTTAGACTGAAACACTTTTATTAGTATTTATGTCTAATGCTCTGGAAGCAGCTCTTTAACCCTGAGTTACTATCTATTTATTCCCTCGCAACCAATCTGTTCAACTTAATAATCTTCACATACCTTTTCTCCATTGTAAGTTAAGATATATGTTGTAAGTAAATTATGCGGTGGACGTGATCCAAATACTTTAAGGTCTTCTAGCTTCTCTGACGGTTCGATAGGACCATGAACAAATCCAGGAGTTCCTTCTGCGGAGTGGACTGTATAATTATTAAAATGGTTGAACTCCAAGAAATTTGTAAGGGGAGAATCGGAACATGAAATAAAAGGCACAGTGTTATATTAAGTGTGAAACAGATTTATTGCGTAGAACTCGCTGCTGTTTACCGCTGTAGAAGTTGCTGCAAAAGTGAGGAACTGCGGTACAGAGCGAAAGACAAGACCCTTGATTTTGGCAATACAGCTAATTTACATTGGAAGGAACAGAAAAGATGGCAGCTCTTTATCCATTTGAGTCAAAGCTTTTTGCCTTCATGGCAGGGAATGGATAAAGAGTTGCCATCTAGACGAATGTTACAATGAAAGAAAGGATACAGGGGGAATTCATAATAATCCATTTTTTCTTAAATAATAATACTAATAGTAATATTAAAAATTCATTAACAATAGAATTCATTTAAAATTAATAAAAATGTTGAACTGGGTTCAACAATAGCTTCCCCAAAGATACTATAGAAACATTAATAAATAAACACAGGAATCAACAAAGCGAAGTGAGAGAACCCAGGATATATAAATCGGTGTTATATATCCCCAAATTGACGGAACGATTTCTTAATTCAAAATGTATCGATAACAATAATTTTACAATTGCACCAAAAACAACCAACACTTTACAAAAACTATATACAACTCTTAAATCTAAAATTGACGACACGGACAAATCAAACCTTATATACAGCATAAAATGCAACGGAAACGGAGAAGAAAAATGTGATGAACATTACATCGGCACGACAAAAAATAAACTCAGGACACAAATCCGATATATCATACAATTATTTAATTTCTCGTGAGTGTACAACAACATAATACGTAAATGTTCAATGTTTGTACGCTTTCTTTTACTTTTGGAACACTTTCAGCCTGATGATGCCTTTCGATGAAAGGCGAAATATTGAATAAAAGAAAATAAATTTATAAAAACCAAGACCTCGAGCTCGTGTTTTATTTAAAACAATTTAATTAAATAACAATAAAGGTCGAATAAACGAAGATTACTCAAATTTAATAAAATATTTCGCTTATTTAAAAACTACAAAAATTAACAGTTTTTTGTGGAAAATATACAAAAACAACAAATCGACATAAACTACTCAGCAACAAAAACGAATTTATTTACTTACAGTAAAGTTTTTAAAAAATCTCAACAACATTTTTAGAGGGAAGAAGAAGACCAAACCTAAAGTTTTTAAAAAATCTCAACAACATTTTTAGAGGGAAGAAGAAGACCAAACCTAAAGGCAGCTTAGACGTCTTCCAAACCGACATCAGCAGCAGAGCAGTCGACGTCTCCACACAACAACAAGCAAGTATAGAGACTTGACCTAAGTAAGTACACATACATACAAATACAAAGAACAAGCAAAATAGAAGTGGGTGCCTAAAACTTTGGCTGTACATTGCGACTTCAAAATCAAATACAAATTCTTCGGACCCTCTGTACTTATTTTACTTGTTGTTTCGTGCATTTTTAAGTAGAGTTGCCATATTAATCCAGATACAAAATTTTCCGGGACGTTCGAGAAGAGAACTTTGTTCCTCGTGACTTTTCTTCAACATTTTCGACATTTTTGCAAAGTAGCCGCAAATAGAGATTTTTCGACTTTCCGTGACTTTTTGACCTCTAAACAAAAATGGATCTCCTTAACAAATTCACCAATTCTTGTGTTGACCTCATTGACTTTGAGGAAGTTCAAGCCAGTTGCAGATCCGAAAATAATATTGCTCGCTTACTTCAAGACTGTCATAACTAAAAATTAAAAATTTTTGGGGTTGGCCTACAGAAATGGGAATTACGCAAATATCACTAGGTCACAAATAACAAAATTTTCTCTGTTATTTGTTTCTAGCATACTTTTTCTCATTGATTTTGACCTACTGAACACGAAAATGAGTTTTAAAAATTTTTCTGTCGATTGGTTTTCGAGATACAAATTTTTGAACTTTTTTTTTAAAAATTTTTGGAGGTACACTTACAATTTTGAGCATATCTTTCGTCTTCTTTGACGTATTTGATCCTACTACTACTCAAATTAAAGCAAATTGAGCCGTCTACAACTCATTCTCAGAAAATTTTCAAATCGGGTGAGTAGTTTTGATGTTGGCGGCTTAAAAAGGTTAAAAAACTGCTTTTTTTTAGTAAAAATGTGGCAGAAAAATTCATATAAAATATAAAACGCGATACTAACAGCGATTTTGTTTTTTTTACGTATAGCTGGCATTTTTCCAAAGAAAATAAGCACTTACTTAACAAAATCTGACAACAAATGGCGGACTTATAATTTTTTTGGTAAAAGACCGAAATTCCGCTATTCCACGATATTTTGATTTTCATTATTTGCACAGCTTACCTACCCAACGCAAACGAATAAATACATTTGAACTTAATTTAAAATAAACAAATTAGTCTTAGTATATTATTTTTTAATTTATTTAGAGCACTACATACTCAATGTATGGCACAATTAGAAATGGATGTGCCAGGTTAACTAAACTAACGAAATTAACCAAATCAACGCCCAAAAAAAATGAGTAGAAACAAAGATATAACTGTACATTTTATGCCATGTGGAAAAACAGCTGACTTCTTCTTTGTTTTTTGTATTCGCTGCAATTGGTCTCACGTATTAGGGTCCAAATGTAGTCACCCATCATAGCCGTGTCATAGATGCCCTGATAGCGTCGTTCCATAGCCTTCAATTCCTGATGAAAGCGCTCGCCGTGTTCGTCGCTCACGTCTCCTAAATTCTCAGGGAAAAAATCCAAATGAGAATGCAGAAAGTGTATTTTAAGTGACATGTGCACTCCTACCCAAAAATGAAAAAAAAACGAGAATTAAAACGCTATTTAAATTAACATTTGTTTCAAAAAAAAAACCTACCCATTGCTTCATAGTTCTTTACCAGATCCTCAACTATGTCCTTATAATTATCGCTTTTGTTGTTTCCTAAAAAGTTTTCCACAACAAGCCTGAAGGAATTCCATGCTGCGGCTTCGATGGGTGATAACAGCTTCGGGAATGTTTCATCTTTCAACATTTTTTTTATCTCGGGTCCTGCGAAGACTCCTTCTTTAATTTTTGCCAGCGAAAGGTAAGGGAAAATTGACCGTAAATAGGCAAAAGCTTCACCTTCTTTGTCCAATTTTTTGGCAAAATTTTTTATCAAACCCAATTTTATGTGCAGCGGCGGAAGTATTATATTTTCACGGTTCTCTATTAGTGGTTTGCGCTGAACATTCGCTTCTCCAACTACAGGTTTCGTTCGTTCCGGCCATTTTTTTTTGAATATAATGCTGATCATCAGCGCGGCTATTCCAAAGGCACAGAAAACAGCAATGTCGCGTATAGCCTCCTTGGAGTCCACACAGAATGGCCACAACTTTGAGGTCGGCGCATATTTTCCAATTATATTTGTTATACTCTATGCATTCAGCAAAATGTTCATAGTTTCATAGTTCTCATTTGAATGAACCGCATGAGCAATAGGAAGAGATGGCTTTTCATTCCCATTATGTAAGAGAACTGCCTTCAAGCTCTCTTTGTTGCTGTCAATAAACAACCTCCATTCATTGGGGTTGCGAATTTGGTGAAGCTCTTGGAACAAGCCGGAAATGTCGCTGCAAAAACATATTTCGTCTTTCTTTGTATAAAATTTTGCATACTGCTGGTGACGCTTCCTGTACGCTGTTACTTTCACTTCTGAATCCGCAAATCCACACTGTACCATCCGAGACGCAAAAAGTTCGGATTTCTCCTTAGTGAGACCAAAATCGCGCACCCAATCGTTTAGTTCGGCCTGTGACAGTAATTTTCGCTTTCTGCACGCCCCAAATTCGCTTGCACTTGACTCGGACTCTTGATCTGACGATTCTGCTTTTTGAAGAGATGCACCAGGGCACACTGGATATGGTACATCATTGGAATGTGGTACTGGAAGTGCAAACGATCCCACTTGAGCGTAGTTCCATTTTAAAAATCTACCTACACCACTGTTTGTGGTGAGGCAAATATAACAGTCTGTGGAATGGCATAGCGGCTTTTTCCACATCATTGGTGTATCGAATTTCATATGGCGCCTAAAATTAAAATAAATTACTTGTTTTTGTTTTTTTGTTTTATTCGATCTGCTTTCATAGTACATATTTTGTTTTTGTACTCAGGCTCAAGATCGTTATTGTTGTTTTCAGTATATGAAAACAACTTTGTTAAAAATTAAAGAAGAAGCAAGTGACATGTATTGGGGGCGGTTGTAATGGTTGGATAGACAGATCTGTTTCGGGAGCCACCAAACTCCCATTATCAATATCCTTATTACAACGATTACTTCAGTCGAAATTATTAAATATATACGCACAGCCAAGTATCATTAAACGAGAACTGTTTGCTAAGAGCGCATATCTTCAAAAAAAGACAATTCAGTAATCATCGTCCCTCGTACATGCACCAACTTCCACTCTCGTGAGTCTTTACAATGTAAAGAATTCACACGAATGTTTTGCTGTAGTTGACTATGCAACAACAACGTATTTGGTCGTGCCCTACCATTTCTTCTTGTTTTTGTTTTTTTGTTTTATTCGATCTGCTTTCATAGTACATATTTTGTTTTTGTACTCAGGCTCAAGATCGTTATTGTTGTTTTCAGTATATGAAAACAACTTTGTTAAAAATTAAAGAAGAAGCAAGTGACATGTATTGGGGGCGGTTGTAATGGTTGGATAGACAGATCTGTTTCGGGAGCCACCAAACTCCCATTATCAATATCCTTATTACAACGATTACTTCAGTCGAAATTATTAAATATATACGCACAGCCAAGTATCATTAAACGAGAACTGTTTGCTAAGAGCGCATATCTTCAAAAAAAGACAATTCAGTAATCATCGTCCCTCGTACATGCACCAACTTCCACTCTCGTGAGTCTTTACAATGTAAAGAATTCACACGAATGTTTTGCTGTAGTTGACTATGCAACAACAACGTATTTGGTCGTGCCCTACCATTTCTTCTTGTTTTTGTTTTTTTGTTTTATTCGATCTGCTTTCATAGTACATATTTTGTTTTTGTACTCAGGCTCAAGATCGTTATTGTTGTTTTCAGTATATGAAAACAACTTTGTTAAAAATTAAAGAAGAAGCAAGTGACATGTATTGGGGGCGGTTGTAATGGTTGGATAGACAGATCTGTTTCGGGAGCCACCAAACTCCCATTATCAATATCCTTATTACAACGATTACTTCAGTCGAAATTATTAAATATATACGCACAGCCAAGTATCATTAAACGAGAACTGTTTGCTAAGAGCGCATATCTTCAAAAAAAGACAATTCAGTAATCATCGTCCCTCGTACATGCACCAACTTCCACTCTCGTGAGTCTTTACAATGTAAAGAATTCACACGAATGTTTTGCTGTAGTTGACTATGCAACAACAACGTATTTGGTCGTGCCCTACCATTTCTTCTTGTTTTTGTTTTTTTGTTTTATTCGATCTGCTTTCATAGTACATATTTTGTTTTTGTACTCAGGCTCAAGATCGTTATTGTTGTTTTCAGTATATGAAAACAACTTTGTTAAAAATTAAAGAAGAAGCAAGTGACATGTATTGGGGCGGTTGTAATGGTTGGATAGACAGATCTGTTTCGGGAGCCACCAAACTCCCATTATCAATATCCTTATTACAACGATTACTTCAGTCGAAATTATTAAATATATACGCACAGCCAAGTATCATTAAACGAGAACTGTTTGCTAAGAGCGCATATCTTCAAAAAAAGACAATTCAGTAATCATCGTCCCTCGTACATGCACCAACTTCCACTCTCGTGAGTCTTTACAATGTAAAGAATTCACACGAATGTTTTGCTGTAGTTGACTATGCAACAACAACGTATTTGGTCGTGCCCTACCATTTCTTCTTGTTTTTGTTTTTTTGTTTTATTCGATCTGCTTTCATAGTACATATTTTGTTTTTGTACTCAGGCTCAAGATCGTTATTGTTGTTTTCAGTATATGAAAACAACTTTGTTAAAAATTAAAGAAGAAGCAAGTGACATGTATTGGGGGCGGTTGTAATGGTTGGATAGACAGATCTGTTTCGGGAGCCACCAAACTCCCATTATCAATATCCTTATTACAACGATTACTTCAGTCGAAATTATTAAATATATACGCACAGCCAAGTATCATTAAACGAGAACTGTTTGCTAAGAGCGCATATCTTCAAAAAAAGACAATTCAGTAATCATCGTCCCTCGTACATGCACCAACTTCCACTCTCGTGAGTCTTTACAATGTAAAGAATTCACACGAATGTTTTGCTGTAGTTGACTATGCAACAACAACGTATTTGGTCGTGCCCTACCATTTCTTCTTGTTTTTGTTTTTTTGTTTTATTCGATCTGCTTTCATAGTACATATTTTGTTTTTGTACTCAGGCTCAAGATCGTTATTGTTGTTTTCAGTATATGAAAACAACTTTGTTAAAAATTAAAGAAGAAGCAAGTGACATGTATTGGGGGCGGTTGTAATGGTTGGATAGACAGATCTGTTTCGGGAGCCACCAAACTCCCATTATCAATATCCTTATTACAACGATTACTTCAGTCGAAATTATTAAATATATACGCACAGCCAAGTATCATTAAACGAGAACTGTTTGCTAAGAGCGCATATCTTCAAAAAAAGACAATTCAGTAATCATCGTCCCTCGTACATGCACCAACTTCCACTCTCGTGAGTCTTTACAATGTAAAGAATTCACACGAATGTTTTGCTGTAGTTGACTATGCAACAACAACGTATTTGGTCGTGCCCTACCATTTCTTCTTGTTTTTGTTTTTTTGTTTTATTCGATCTGCTTTCATAGTACATATTTTGTTTTTGTACTCAGGCTCAAGATCGTTATTGTTGTTTTCAGTATATGAAAACAACTTTGTTAAAAATTAAAGAAGAAGCAAGTGACATGTATTGGGGGCGGTTGTAATGGTTGGATAGACAGATCTGTTTCGGGAGCCACCAAACTCCCATTATCAATATCCTTATTACAACGATTACTTCAGTCGAAATTATTAAATATATACGCACAGCCAAGTATCATTAAACGAGAACTGTTTGCTAAGAGCGCATATCTTCAAAAAAAGACAATTCAGTAATCATCGTCCCTCGTACATGCACCAACTTCCACTCTCGTGAGTCTTTACAATGTAAAGAATTCACACGAATGTTTTGCTGTAGTTGACTATGCAACAACAACGTATTTGGTCGTGCCCTACCATTTCTTCTTGTTTTTGTTTTTTTGTTTTATTCGATCTGCTTTCATAGTACATTCGTGTGAATTCTTTACATTGTAAAGACTCACGAGAGTGGAAGTTGGTGCATGTACGAGGGACGATGATTACTGAATTGTCTTTTTTTGAAGATATGCGCTCTTAGCAAACAGATCTCGTTTAATGATACTTGGCTGTGCGTATATATTTAATAATTTCGACTGAAGTAATCGTTGTAATAAGGATATTGATAATGGGAGTTTGGTGGCTCCCGAAACAGATCTGTCTATCCAACCATTACAACCGCCCCCAATACATGTCACTTGCTTCTTCTTTAATTTTTAACAAAGTTGTTTTCATATACTGAAAACAACAATAACGATCTTGAGCCTGAGTACAAAAACAAAATATGTAAAATAAATTACTATATTTGCTTTGCTTAATGTGTTTAAATAAAAATTCTTACCTTCCGCCAGCTGCCCAGTTGGTTAGGATTATATAGGATTGGTTCTGTGATATTTGGTGAAATACCAAAATAATTCAAATAGTGCAATTGCACTGCTGGAGTAAACGTGTGTGCGTGATTATTCTTTATAAACTCGCCACAAACATTGCAGAAATTGTCTGGATTGTTCAAACACTCGAACACACGTAGTATTTTACTCATTGTCTTACTTGTTGGGTAGGTATTATATGCACTTAAATTCAATTTGTTTCACTTTTTACTCGTACTACTCGCGTTCGTAGACACTTGTTGAATGACAAAAAACGATAAATGAACACCTATAAATACTAAGTATGTTACAATATTTTACTGACAGGTACTTATGAATGGGCGCATCTTTTAAGGGTGGCTATATACCTGATTCAGCAAGTGTGCGTTTCAAATTGTGGAAAAGTTTCCAAATAATGACCACTCACAAATGTGGGGGGAATTTCTGTAAAAAAAAATCCGATACAGGTAGCCATCGGGAAAACACACATCAATAAAAAAGTGTAATTCCCTTTTTTCCCTTTAATTGACTGTGAACGGAGTAGCAGTCATAAAGGAACACGAAGAGCGTCCACGCACATTCAGAAGCGTATATTACTCTGCAACCACAATCATAAAAATTAAATAACTATTTGTGTATTACTTATTTTTTTTTAATTCTGAGAATCATAAAAATTACGTAAACGTTTTTTCCAAACAATTTTGTACATGTAAAGTGGGTTTGCCAAAATTCGTATCGTAAAATGCACCTGTGTTTCTATGTTCTGCATTTTCATTATACCATTTTCGACGAAACGTCCCTACGGTATTGTAAATAGGTTTTTTACAATAATGAAATATTTGTGTTATTAATATTAATTTAAAAATTTTATCAAAACTGCAAAGTGCTGTGACATTTGAAAAAAATTTCCAAAAAAAAATTGCTGATTTCACTAAATTTTTGAAACTTCACGTCCCTTGCCAGAACAGAAGACATTAACCCAGGGTGGTGAAATTTTGAACAGAAGTAACTTATGTATAGGAGCAACTGTTCCGTTCTATTCCAAAAGGATTATAAAAAACTTGCTTTTTCGATCCCTCCTAGTAGGTTAGCTGTGCAAATAATGAAAATCAAAATATCTTAAAATAGCGGAATTTCGGTCTTTTACCAAAAAAATTATAAGTCCGCCATTTGTTGTCAGATTTTGTTAAGTAAGTGCTTATTTTCTTTGGAAAAATGCCAGCTATACGTAAAAAAACCAAAATCGCTGTTAGCATCGCGTTTTATATTTTATATGAATTTTTCTGCCACATTTTTACTAAAAAAACGCAGTTTTTAACCTTTTTAAGCCGCCAACATCAAAACTACTCACCCGATTTGAAAATTTTCTGAGAATGAGTTGTAGACGGCTCAATTTGCTATAATTTGAGTAGTAGTAGGATCAAATACGTCAAAGAAGACGAAAGATATGCTCAAAATTGTAAAAAAAAAGTTCAAAAATTTGTATCTCGAAAACCAATCGACAGAAAAAATTTTAAAACTCATTTTCGTGTTCAGTAGGTCAAAATCAATGAGAAAAACTATGCTAGAACCAAATAACAAAACGACTGTTGGCTAGTGTATCCATAAGTAAATCTCAACGACATTTAGTTTATAAGTAAACAACAATACACCTATATTTTCCAATAGTAAACAACAATACACATATCGTTTTTAAAAATCGTATTTTATGTTACTTATCTTTTTATACGGACTTATAGTTACACATCTTTAAAATGTTCAATTTTGAGTTATGACAGTCTTGAAGTAAGTGAGCGATATATACGCACTATAAATCCTGCGAGAACACTTGGACTATTTGTGGTCTCAAGTAATACGACGTTTTGAAGGCTGTAGGGATCACAAACATATAGAAGGAGAAAAGCCAATTGACCTCAAAAAGTTGCGCGAATCGTATATCAGCTCTAAATACATACACAAATTATATCAGCAATCAATAAATGCCGAAGTCGAACTGATAACTCCCACTCCACAGACCCCAGTTAAAAATATTGATGATATGATATGGACATTTTCTACGGATGTTATTTATATAGAAAACCCACAACTTTGTGATGTAGAAAAACTCTACTTCCTCAATCAAAAAACAGGAGGTGAGGCTAGGGATATCATTTCGCATGTCCCCTTGACCAATAATGGATTTGACCTCGCGTGGAAGATCTTGTTAGACCAATACGAAAATAATCGTTGTTCTGAAATACCCTCATTGAATGACTTCGACAATTCATTAACACAACGGTGTGAAGCATTAGAATCAGTTGGCAATCTTCAACCATCGACCTCCAGATCAAAACACTCTAAGCCAGACTTCACAAAACAAAATCCAAAGGATAAACGAATAAATTCTTGCCAAGCAACCCTACGGCAAAATACCAAACCGAGTGGATCGAAATCCAGACCTAGATCAACCGATAGACCTCAGAATGTTGTTGAAACATCTTGCCAACTTTGTAAAAACAGAAATTTTATGAGGAATTGTCCAACATTTTTGAAAAAAGTATAAATGACCAAATTCATGTGGTCAAAACAACACATACGAGTTTTAATTGCCTCCTAAACGACCATAGCGCCAAGGAGTGCAAAAGTAAATTCAGTTGTCGAATTTGCGACCTTAGACATCATACTCTTGTACATAAGAGCAGTGGTGCACAAACCACTGAACATGAAAATGACGCCAATGTACGACCTAGCCCAAATACACAGGCTCTTACCACAACTATACAGCCCATATCGAACCTTGGACTGTATAGTTGTCTCCACGCGATGACATTAGATCTACAATCGAAAGTCAGGCGCGAGAGACCTTGCCTTGGAATCAAACGGCCAGAGACAGAAAACCAGAGCGATCACAAACACAAGATCCCAAGCGACTTTCATCTCTGACAAACTTGAGAATACCCGTAGACTTCCGACCAAGCGAAGTTTTATGCAAGTCTCAGGTTTGAGTCCCACAGTCACTGAAATAACAACACAAACTTGTATTTTCAAACTGTGCTCTCAGGTGGACCCTAGATTCAAATTAGACGTCCTAGCACCAGTTTTGAAGACCTTGGCATTCAACTTGCCACAACAGAACCTAGACATCGACTTCTTCAATAAGGTACACAAACATTTAGCAGATACTCACTTTTACAAAAGTCAACCAATCGAACTGCTCATTGGACTTGACATTGGCCCTTTCATCTTTGACCTTTCAGTTCCGATGCCCTCAATTAGGACCCTTTTGACACAGAAAACAGTATGTGACTCGACTGTATGGGGACCAGTTGATAGATCGACTCAATCATAGATGGAAGTATCGCTTCATCATGCAATGGCCCTAGACAAAATACTTACACCGTTTTGGGAAGAGGAGGAGACCCCAAAAACTATTGAGTTCAGAGGATCCACAGAAAAAAATTTGGAAAGATATATCGCTACCCTATCTTTAAAAGTGGCGAAGAAATTGCATATTCTCGATACATTGCCATGCGAAATACCTCCATATGGAAAAGATGCTCGGTTCAAAACCTGACATCAAAAATTCATTTTAGAACACCTAGACGTTGGACATGTGGAAAATGTTCCACAAGCGGACATTAACCTAGATCGTAAAAACTACTTACCCCATCACGCTGTTATAAAACCTAACCTTGTAACGTCTACACTTTTGGTTTTTAACGCGCCATCACCGACCTCAAATAAGAAAAATCAATTAGAACTTCTCTTCAACAAGACGGAGTATGTCAGAATTTTAAATGGAGTTTCTTCAAATATATTTATAAATTGGACATAGCAAAATTGTACGGCCAAATATTGGTTTACGCTTGCGCCATCAAAAATTTACATCGAAATATAATCTAGTCGATCAACTTCCATCATCTTTGAAAAAATCTAGAGACCAAGACCATGGGAACAAAGTGGGATATTAGCATCGGCTCATCTTCAATTCCACAACCAAAAATAGATATAAAACCGACATTCACCACGAGAGAATACCTCGAGTCATTACACGATTTTTGTATCTCTGCGGATGGCGTGCTCCAATAACAATTCGGTGCAAATCCCGCCCCTTGGACATGGCAACATTTCATTAAGAACTGCCCGAACATCCAGCATATCAAAATACCTCAGTGGAAAGAATATACCCCAGAATACCCGGCGGAATCACCTGAAACAGCATATGCTGCGACCTCATTCATCCGACTCCAAACACAATCAGGATTTTCATAAAGGACAAACATTCCGGCCTACAATTCACTTCTGAAAGGAAATGAACGACATACAAACTCTCCGACTCAAACGAACAGCGAGAGACATACAAATTTGTTGACCTACATTTTAAGACTTTGCATTAATCTATTTATAAACAATCACTCATCCTTCTTTATATCAAATAACAATGGCAACTGACCTGACATTGGACCTACCCATGTGTTATACCAAGTTCTAAGCCAAGGAAGAACTTCAAATGGTATGGAGAAAGTCATGTCTTCACCAACGACCAAACACGGCCAAAACCAGACCCACAGGTTAAACAACATCATGCTCAGGCTGGTAGGCAGACCCCATCACCACCTCAACCCACATTAGGCCTTCCACGAACTCTCAAGCAAATTGTGAAACAACGCAAGTCACCACCACCAGTAACATCTAGAGCTTCTCCACCATCAGAGCGAGAATCGCCCTTTTCAGCATGCCATAGACTCAACCTACAGCACTACAGGTAATGGGATATTTTGCTGGGAACGAAAAGCTTTTACATATTTTTAATGTTTCTGATGATCAAAATTGTCCGCCGATGAAGATTTTTTGGAATACTCGGAAGAAAGTGAACGGAGGATCAAGTGTTTATCTCAAAAGACAACATCCCAGCAAAATTCCCCATTACCAAATAACCAGACTGCTAAGCTAAATTCAAAACTGGTAACTGCATATAATTTGCCCTACCTTCGAATTATTTTTACATGTACATGTCATTGGAGGTAAGTGCTTCCACTCAAGCATACAAGTAGCTGAAAAATAACCACTTACCCCCACGCTTACAATTATTCAAAAGTAAGCGTGGACAAAAGAAATAATTTTACGAGTGTGTTTGTGTATGGTAGTGGATATTCCGAGTTGCTATTGCTTGTTCACCACCAACAGTGGTGTAATGTGGTGAGAAAGTAGAAGAGCGTTAAATTGGAAAGAGCGTAACATTGGGTAGAGCATATAATTGGAAGAGAGTAGTTATCGATTGTTGTCGTCATATGACGAAACATTTCATTTGCCTGCAGGTGGGATTGAACTCGCGACCTCATGGTTTCGTAGTTTAGCATCACAACCACTGGCCTACCTCGCGATTCATGGACAAATCGCTTAATAATGAAGTATAAAAATATAACCCATCAAAATCTTTGTTATTATTTTGTTAGTCGTTATTTATTTACCGAAAGTAATGCTGGCGATAATGAGTTATCATTACCTGGTAATGCGAGTGGTAATTACATATACTTACCAAGATTTTGCTGGGATTATATGGAATCCCCAACCAATGCATAATCGTGCTGGAAGTCCAATTTGAGTTCATGCACAACAAGATATGCAAGATTAGGAATCGATGACATCAAAGAAACTTTTATGCTATTTTTACCCCCTCTATTTGAGAATGTTATTCTGGAGTGCTAAAACGCAAAGGCGCAAAAAAAAATTGCATATAGACAGAAACGTAAATACGGCATAAAATTCTTAAAAATGTAATATTTCGATGAATTCTTTTTTTATGTTCTTTATTTTGATATTAGAAGTAATAACCAAACGCAGCATGTGGAAATTTCTAATGGAAAATCCCCCAATTCCCAAAAAATACATTAAAAATCCCCAAAATTGGGATTTTTACTTTTAGTCCTATATCTTCGATATGAAAAGCCGCGCTCGTGATTCCCTTTGCAGTCGATTTTGTTACTCCCTAATACAAACAAATAAAAAGAAAAACTTAACAATTTAGCTTTGCGATTGGAGAAAATCGATCAAACTTTTAAAATTTATGTAAAAAAAAGGTCCAAATCGGAGAAGGGTGGCAACCACACCAATTAAAATTTTGGCTTCGGATTTCCTCTAGCATATTCTGTGAAACGTCTCCTTTAAAATGAGTATAAATTTGATATACTCTGAGATATTGGCTAAACTCCAAGGCAAAGTCGGCGAAAAAATGAAAAATTCAAATTTAAAATCCACATATCTCGGAAACTATTCAAGATATCTTCAACCTATAAAATGCTTGTTGTAGGTCTGGTCCAGGAGTATCCACAGAATCCCCATTAAAACCGGACACTCGATTCAAAAGTTAGAAGCCGATGAAAATTTTTATACCCGAGGTGGTCAACTTTAGGGTCCTGTATCTCCGTCCCTGTATGAGATAGGGGGCCCAAGTTCCGAACTTAATCTCTCTAACACCTCTTGTATACACACCTACAATTTCATCGCCATACGATAAGTGGTTTTGAAATGGCAGAATAATGTCCATTTTTTTTTTCATTTTAGCCCACTGTGCGTTCCTGAGAATATCCTAGAACTATGTACATATATCAGACAATGCGATGCTTCCGCCAAAAAGGTAAGCGTACTCATAACCGAAAAGTGTAAAATGTGTTGAAGATATACAAATTTGATGTAAGGGATAATTTTATACACAAATAAATAGGGTTTTTTATGGTAATATTGTATGTGTGGAAAACCACACACAAGGGTAAACAACGTAAGTTTTTTCAGGGTGAGATGAAGGTTAAGAAGGATTGTACATAACGCCAGTGCAATCGGACAAACAAATGCAATGAGTTATATCCGTTCTGCATTTAAACATACAAGTACTATGTAAATAATTTTGGATTATACATTATCGGTCGCCTAATCTGAAATTTTGGAAATGAAAACTTACCAGGAAGCAAAAGCAAAATATGGACTACAAGCAAATGCAGCGGAGTTTGCAGTGTTTAACGGTAAAGGTTTTCATACGTTCTCCTCGTACTCCGCTTGAGGGTTTCAATATGGAAAATATTTGGAACGTACATATATGGCATAACAAAGCATGAGGATAAGCCAACTTTTTCAAGGCTTGTTTTCCATAGCTGAACGTCATTATGAACCCGAAGAAGGTAAGTATGAAACATGAAACTCCCATCGGAACTATTTTAACGGACATTTTATCGATAACTTGCTTAGTTATCGACTTATCGGACGATAAAGTTAAAAAATCGACAACCAAAATAATTTTTTTTGGTAAAATGACATCAATAATGTCTAGAAAATCAATAATATTTTTTCGAGAACTATCCTAGTACTGATATGTATATAAAAAAAAACGAAAAAAAAATAATAAATTTCTTCGATAATTACCTTGCAGTTATTTGCATTCCCCTATCACAAATAAGCCAGGGAAATGGTGATTAACAAGGGAACTATTTATTAAAGGCGACCTCTAGGATTCTAGCCCTTGACTGCCGCAGACTTTACAAATTCTCGAAGAATTTGCATATATTGGTGCGCCACTATCCACGTGCAAGCTTTGGATTAGGCAAGAGATGGACACAAATCGGCACCTAGACTGGTCTATGTGAGCTGAAAAAACGGCTGCCACCCTAACCTAAACCTAGGATTCTCGTTTTTATGATCTATTAGATCGATTACCTCAAAATATGAGAAAAAATAATCAGACATATATAAATGCACCTTACATTTTCTACTCTGTCCTGGGAGCCATAATTGCAAATTCGAAACCACCCATTTAAAAAAAGAACGTCACAACTCAAAATAATGTTTTTTTAAGTTGGTCATACTAAATTGTCCTACACTTCAATATCTATAAGCTGTTCCATGTTCGTAATAAAATACAAAAGTTGGGTATTTTTTGAAAATATAAATTGATATGCCCATAAATGTTGACTCTCTGACTGAAATTTTTTACATCGTATAGCAAATTTTGTTGTCAATTTACAAAAGTTGGTGTAGAGATCCGATTTATATTCTGCACTGATATTAACAAAATTCTAGGTCAGGGCAGCAAAAATTTGAAAAAATCAATTTTGAAATGCAGACAGATATCCAATAACGAAATAAAATTAAAAAAATAAGTACATTTCAATGAAATATTTTGAAGTTTAAAAGGTTTGACGTCGCAAATCGAAACTAATTCGTGAATAATTATTTTTGCATAGGTAAACTCCACAATTCACAAAATAATGTAGAAAAATCCCCAAAAATTGTATTTTTTGCAATTCCCCTGTATCTACTATGTTAACAGGCGGGCTCCAAATTCCCTTTGCAGTTCAACATGCAATACCTCACCACATATAAAAATAGTAAAGGTTTAAATTGGAGAGGCTTGACAACAATACCGTGAATATTTTTGATCCGTTATATCTTCGAAGACATTCTCTAGGAAGTTTCCTTTAAGATGAATGTAAATATGTTGTACTTTTTATACCCTACACCACACTGTGGTACAGGGTATTATGACTTTGTGCATTTGTTTGTAACACCCAAAAGGAGAAGAGATAGGTCCATTGATTATTATACCGATCGTCTTGTAATCACTTTCTGAGTCGATTTTGGTTCAGATTTGGATATAGCCCCGATATATATGTTACCCCGATTTGACATGTAAGCGCTGTAAAAACTTTATTTTATATCCGATCGGTATGAAATTCAGCAAAAAGAGGTCTCTTATTATATGAATGAACACTGTTAAATTTGGAAGAAATCGGTTCAGATTTAGATATAGGCCCCATATATACGTTACCCCCGATTTCACATGTAAGCGCCGTAAAAAATTTATTTTATAACCGATCAGTGTGAAATTCAACAGAAAGGAGTTTCTTATTACATGAAGGAATACTGCCAAATTCGGAGAAAATCTGTTCAGATTTAGATAGAGCCCCCATATATATGTTACCCCCGATTTTACATGTAAGCGCTGTAAAAAGTGTATTTTTAATCCGATCAGTACGAAATCCGGCAGAAAGAGGTTTCTTATTACATGAATTAAAACTGCCAAATTTGAGGGAAATCGGTTCAGATTTAGATATAGGCCCCATATATACGTTACCCCCGATTTCACATGTATGCGCCGTAAAAAAATTATTTTATAACCGATCAGTGTAAAATTCGGCAGAAAGAGGTTTCTTATTACATGAAGGAATACTGCCAAATTCGGAGAAAATCGGTTCAGATTTAGATATAGCCCCCATATATACGTTACCCCCGATTTCACATGTAAGCGCCGTAAAAAATTTATTTGATAACCGATCAGTGTGAAATTCGGCAGAAAGAGCTTTCTTATTACATGAAGGAATACTGCCAAATTCGGAGAAAATCGGTTCAGATTTAGATATAGCCCCATATATACGTTACCCCCGATTTAACATGAAAGCGCTGTACAATATGTATTTTATATCCGATCAGTAAACAAATCTACACAAAGAGGTTTCTTATTATATGAAGGGATACTTCCAAATTCAGAGAAAATCGGTTCAGATTTCAGATAGCCCTCATATATATGTTACCCCCGATTTGACATGTAAGTGCTGTAGAGACTGTAGTTTATATCCGGTCAGTACGAAATTTGACAGAAAGAAGTTTCTTTTTACATGAATGAGTATTCAAGGAAAATCCATTCAGATTTATATATAACATACTATATGGATGTTATATGTTCCTCCTGATTTGGTATCAAAGCGCTATAGAAGTTGTACTTTACATCCGATCATTAATATTTTCCGGATAGATGTTTCTCAATTTAGGAACGAACATTGCTTAATTTAGCGATTATCGGCTCAGAATTAGATAATATGTTCCTGCCTACTTACCAATTATTCCAAATTATTATCGCAATGACCTTTATCGCATTGTTAAGGAGGTGTAGGGTATTATATAGTGGGCCCCGCCCGACTTTCTGCCTTTCCTTACTGGTTATAAATAACTACTTCGATAAATCCAAAATAAGACGTACTTTTTTCCCAAACAAAATGACAAAAATCACATTTTTGGAAAATATAAATTTAAATTGTCATAGCTTTTGTCTCATTGGGTCGATCGATTTTTTTTTCATCATATAGAAGATTTTGTTGTCAATTTCGAAAAGTTCACGTATACAAAATTGGTGAATTCTGATCAGATATTCACAAATTACTAGGGCATGGTAGGGGAAAAATGAAAAATTCAATTTTCAGTTAAAAATATCTCGATAACTATATAAGCTAACTCTTAGGAGTAAAAAGTCTTTTGTGGGCCTCGGTTAGCAACTAGAATGCATACAATCATAGAATGCAGTGGAATACGACGAAACGAAAACGCGCTTGAATATTTTGTTCTACCGATGTGGACAACTTTGGGGCCCTCTAGCTCCGCCCTTGTATACCTTAGGAGGCCCAGGTGTCAAGCAGTTTCGTCTCAATCGGTTGTTTGGTTAAGAAACGGCCGAATTAATTCCCTTTGTTTAATGCTCCCCACTGTGCCTCAGACTGTCGGAATTGACAACGTTAGATATTTTACCACATTAAGTAGTGAGCTTTATATTTTGAAAAGGCTTAAAAATTGGAAGACGCGGTTTGACCTCACGATGTCCGGTTTGATCTCAGGATGGACATCGCATTGTTGTTTCCATTGATGTCAGTACGTACATATCGTCACTTGGATGACTAATTTGTTTTCCAATTCTTTACATTTATTATTGAATCTTTCATTATTAAACAATGAAAATAACAATAAGTGGGCCTAGAATTAACCTAGAATACTAATCTCTGGATTATTTCCATTGCGAATAAACCATTGAGACTACACGATTTTTTTATTTTAAAAAAAGGTTAACGTTTCAAATTTATATGTTGCTTCTTCCCCATGGTATAACATTTATTATACAATTTCCAGTTTCTTTTTGTTATTATCTAAAAAAATTCTTCTTTCTCGATATTCTTAAACAATTTTAGATTAATTTCTGAAAAAATGCTATTTTCAGTGAAATATTGGCAGATAGCTCGAAAATATTTTAACGATTTTGGAGATAACGGCAAAAGCTACATACTTAAAATGTACACTTGACCGTTTATAGTACTCCATATTTACAAAGTTTTAACTTTGTATCTTTGTATTCTGAAAACACAAAAACAATACTCAAGTTTTTGATAGCGGTAGAACTGACAACAGACCGAAAAATGATTACGTTAGTACCAGAGAATGAAGCCGAGTCAAAATTGGCGGCGGCGGCTGCCATTGAAAATTATAGATCGGCGGCGGCGGCTAGGCGGCTAAGCCGACATAAAATTGACATACGGCAGCTCTATGATAGTCATTTTAACATTTAAAATAACAGTTGAAAAGATAAGCTCTGGTATTTATTCTTAAATAATAGATGTTTTTAAGTTTAAGTAAGATATTGTGAGGTAAAGAAATCATCGATTAAAGTATGTTAAAGTTATGTATAGACGATTGCCAGATCGGACAACTTTATCAACCCTGTTAAAGTGCCGCAAATGTTCGGACAATGACATATTGTTAGGCAAAGTTGAAGACGATTCCAAGAAACCCTTACAATTTCATATATTTAAAATATATTTTGTAAATATTTATATGCAGGATTACCAACAAAAATATTTTATAGACAGTTGCCAATAAAATATTTTTCTGGCAATGGCGCCGTTGTCACATGCATAAACTTCGCTCATATTACAATCTGCAAATTATCTCACAATGACTTTTCTGCCAACGTTGCAAGACAACAATTGTATGTTCACACGGTTGTACGTTCACAGGGTTGCATTTTTCCGCCATTCGTCTACACGTAGCTTAAGTCGAAACAGGTTGTTTGCAGGAGAGGCGAATCGACGTTTTGGTGAAATTTTGAATTTGTGTGAAATTAGCTTGTGGTTTAAATAGAATGACCTCTACTGTTTTAAGCTTAACTTGATTGATTCTTTAGATTAATTTATATGTTATACTAATCTTCAATACTCCATAGATTTTTTTCCGAAAATATTTTTATCTCTATATGTACATAATCTAATAATAAATAAAAAATTTTATTATTTTCTTTACAAACGAATTTTTATAATTATTTCTATTCTATTACTATCAATATTATGATTTTTAAGACATGTTAAGCCCCCGCTTGTGACAATAAACGAATCAAAACGAAAATCACTCACTTCCTAATAAATGAATAGTGTATAAGTTATTTGTCGTTTCGAGAAAATCGAAATGGACACTTTAAAAATGTAACAGAAAGGAGACCCTATGGATATACCTATTTCGACCTTGCTGAAGCCAATGGAGCTAACCGTTTTTCTAGGTTAGCTCTTGTTTTCGCGATATTCGACCACAAAGTTTGCAAAAAAATCAGAGATGTTAGTTATCTCGGAGGTGATTTTGAAGTATAAGGCTTCCGAAAACGCGCTTCAGTCCAAAGAACGAAATAAAGGGAACCCTTCGAGTATTATTTCTCTCAAAATAGTCAACCACGCTTCTCATCACTTTACCCCCGAAAAAGTGCAATCAAATCTTACCATATGTCAAACGTCATACAAATCATCAACATTTCTAGTTTGCGTCCTTGAGAAAAATGTTCCTCGCGGAAAAATACTATGACTCTCCTTTCAACATATTTATGAAAAATTAACAGGTTTCACAATTTAGCAGGTTTTGTTGGTTACCTTTGAAATTCCCATTAACACCAACGAAAAAATAATTTACAAAAATTTAAATCAAAAAATTTTATTTCAAACTAGCTGACCCATTAGTATCATTAATATTTCATTTAAAAATGCATATGTCGGCTACATCGACATCTACCGGGTAGAATCAGACATACAAACTATCATCAAGACAAACCATACATACATTTTAAATTTCAGTCAAATTGCTCTGGAAATGCAAATTTTGCAAATATCTTGACCACTCCGCAATTTATCGCTGTGAAAATAATCCTAAAACACCAATGGCCCCAAACTGAATATATTGTTAAATTTCCAGCCCATTCGCTTTTATGGTTTCGGAGATCATGCGTTACTAACAAACGTACAAAGGATTTTATATATAAAGATATATTCTGCTATGAGCAGAAAAATACACAAATTATGTAATAACTCGAAATTTGCTTAATTCTCATAAAAAGGTTGAGAAAGGACTTATAGTATTTCTTCGCGAGCAATTTCTCAACGATGCCTACTAAAAATGTCGACGATATGTATGATTTTTAACATATGATAATATTTCATTGGACTTTTTCAGGGGTAAGGGGGTGAGAAGCGTGGACGACTATTTTGAGAAAAATAATTGTCCAAATGTTCCCTTTATTTCGATCTTTGGACTGAAGCGTATATTCCGAAGTCTTCCACTTCAAAATAACCAAAGAGATAAGTCACCTCTCTGATTTCACAACAAACTTTGTGGTCGAATATCGCGAAAACAAGAGCTAACATAGAAAAACGGCTAATGCCACTGGATTCAGCATGGCCGAAATAGGTCTATCCATAGGGTCTCCTTTCTGTTACATTTTTGGACTAGCACAGTGTATTTGAGGTTTTTGTGAAATTGAAACTCGATATTATTATTTATTAATGAACAATTTCAAACACCATTAACCCAATTTGTGGAAGTAGAACTTCACCAGATATAGAACCAATTGCGTAGATTTTTAGAGTATATGTGTACACATTATTATTCTATTAAGGGGACGATATATCTGCTATATAGCTATTTGCTTATCAAAAATGTAAATTGTATCTATCCATAGTTTAAAGTTTTTCTATGGAACGGCGTCTGTGTTTCAGCCGATTTTAGTCGCAAAGATCGAGGGCTGCTTCGGCTGGTGAAAAAAGGTCGGCCGCGGGTAAAATCGGCGGCTCGGCTCGGCGGCTTCATACTCTGGTTAGTACCCCGTGGATTATACAACACTCCTGCCTATGTGTATGCAACATTTCACTTCTTTAGCTCTAACAGGAGCCCCAGCGGTCAAGTGGTCGAAACTCTATTGACGGAGATTCGAAAATCAATGTAGCCTATGACACTTCCCAAGCAGCTGTCCACCAAGTTTCATGAAAATCGCTTCAAAATCGCCGTTTAGGCGGGATAGTGTTACAAACAAACAAACGATTTTATAACACAGTTCAACACATGATTTTGGGACTCAATTCTGAGAATTGGACGTGAAAGTAGCCCCAAATATTAGAACTTCTGCATCATTCGTTTAGTCAAGTACGGAACAAACCTACTCGAAAAAAGTGCATCCAGTGCCTTAAAATTGCAAAATGCCCTTTTCCCCATTTTTCACCGTTTTTGCTCAATAAATGGATTACAAATCCAAAAATTTGCTGTTTTTTGTATTGCCTATTAACAATACCGTAGGTACGTTTCGACTAGGGATGTAACGAATATTCGCATTCGCATATGCGAACGCGAATTATTCGCATCATTTTAACATTCGCTTTCGCAAAAATCATCTATGTATTATTCGCTTTCGCAAAAATATATTTCAGTATTCGCTTCCATTTGTTAAAAGTGTTATAAAGGGTTTTCCAACAAGAGGTGTTATTTTGGTATTCAAAGAAAAATTCAATTTTTTGAGATAAATGATCGGATGTTTATTTCATAATAAAGAGGTATGCCGTTAATAATGAACAAGTAAAAGCGTTAAGTTCGGCCATGCCGAATCTTATATACCCTCCTCCATGGATAGCATGTGACCTCACAAAATAACTCAAACCTAAAGAAAATACCACCGAAAAACAGAAGAATCATAGGAATCACAACAAGTTATATGATATATGTATATGGGAGCTATATCCAAAAATATGGACCGATATCGCCCATATCGATATCCCAAGTTACCTGCAGCTATAAGAAGTATATATACCAAATGTTAGCCACTTAGCTCAAGTACAGGGACCGCCATCTAACGTTTTTTTCAACTAGTGCTTATTTCGTGAATGGTAACACTTAGCTCATGTCTGATTTGACAGATAATTAGTTTTATCCTTCCGCTGAACAATATGTATACGCTTAAACAACACAGGGAAATTTTGCGACATTACTTTGAAAATCATGGCAATGTTGCAGTTTGCAGATCGCATTATCAGCGCAGAGCTGGTGTCGTTTGGCCACCTCGGAGCTGCGATTTTACATCGTTGGACTATTATTTGTGGGTTGCCCTCAAAGATAAGTGTTACGCCGGCAAACCAGAGACAATTGACGCTTTAAAGGACAGTATTCGTGAAGCCATTGGTGAAATACAGCTGCATGGCAGGAAATGGCTACTGCATGGCCAGTCATTTGAATGAAATTATTTTCCATTATTAACCGGAAGGATTGTACTTTCAAATAAAAAAAGAAATTTGAGAAAATATTCCGTAGTTTTTTTATAGCATTTTCAAAAAAAAAGTTTAAAAAAAAGTTATTTGGCGGGCCCTTTATTATAGATTGTAGCGTGATTACAACAGACGGGCGGACGGACATGGCAAAATCGTCTTAGAATTTTAAGACGATTAAGATCAATATTTAGAGGTGTTACAAACGGAGTGACAAATGAATATACCCCCCATCCCAAATATGGTGGAGGGTATAAAAACAACATCAGCTAAATGGCCACACTGATAGAAAAACCGTTCGTCACCATGACGAATCAGTTTCATCAATATATCTTCGTACTGGTGACGAAAAGTTTCGTACATGCGATGTGTTTGTATGTCAATAGAACGAACACGATCATCAACCCATGTTTTTGGTGATTTCGAAATTCGTCGAGAAAGGTTTCATTCCCACGACGAAACGATTTATTTGACCATTTTGCTGAAAATATGATAAAACGAAGCAATCAATTTACAGTTAATGCTTAATTGTACTGTTCTATATGCTTTCTGATTATCTTAGTTAAACACTTTGTTGAAAAAGTTTAATTTAAAAAATGGGTATTTCCGCGAATGGTCAACCAGGGCCGAAAAATAAAATGTTGGTAATCATCGTATTTTATTGTGAATAATTATAAAAAAAAAACAAGTAAGAAAGTTTCAGTCGGGTAAACCGACTAAGGTATACCCTCACTTTGTGAGTAATGTAATATTGAATATTACACGAATTATTCTGTCAATTTGTGTGGGAGCTACCAGAAGGGGTTTAACAAATACACCTATTTTTCGCTGAACAGTAGATACTTTAAATTCATTGCAAGGGGCGTGGCGATAACGCCCATTTTTCACAGGGCTTTAGAAACTATAAAAACATTGCACTGTACAAAATTTCAAGTATTATTATACACTTGTATTAATGTTATAAGCTGTTAACTTTTGGTGCAAAACGGTGCATTTGTGTGGGAGGTACCTAAAGGGACGTGGCAACTTCGCCCATTTTTCTCGAGTTGATAGCGACTAATAAACTAATACTATGTGTGGAATTTCAGAAGATTCGAATAAGTAGTATAGCAGTTATTATAGAATCAATATTTCACAACATTTTAACCCTTTGTGTGGGAGGTACTAGAAGGAGTGGACCAATATGGCCCATCTTCGAACTTAGCCGGAGATAGAAAAAAATATTACCACATACCAAATTTGAAGTCAATCGGTTACTCCTTTCGAGAGTTATCGTGCGCACCAGCCAGCAGACAGACAGATAGACGGACGGACATTGCTCATTCGTCTTAAAATGACCCAAAACCTCATCACACATAAAAAATAAATCAGATTTTTCGAGTTTTATAAATTAAAATTGAGTTTTATAAATTCATGAAGATTTGGTCGGTGCATCTCCATGTTTGAAATTGAATTGTCTCGACATCCGTATCATCTAGAATTTTATGCACGCTTACTATGGAAAATCTCTAATGAATAAAGTAAAATTTCCAAAATTTTATTTTATTTATTTAATTAATACAGTTTTCATATTTTTTCTTATAATTGCGTAATGGTGGCGTATTCCATGAATTTGTTTTTAGGGATTAGTAATAAACATTTTGAACTAATTTTATGAAGAAGAAAAATTAAAATCAAAGGGGGCACTATATAAAAAAAAAATTGATAAATAAAAAAGAATTCATATTTTTGTTAATCTGTCGCAACATTTCCTTATACAAACTTCTTATATTCGAAATTCTTGAGCGATTACCTTTGCAACGCATTTTATTGCGTTAAAATATCTTAAATAAGTCTGAAGATATGACATTATCAATGTAACGACCTTTACAACTCACTCCAAACTTAAACGACGCGTACCGCGAAAACGGTTCATCGGCTTCACTTGGCCTTTTGCACAGCATGTTCTATGCACATAATCTATCGAAACAGTACAAAAAATTTGGCAAACAAAAAATAATGTGTGATCCGTTTTCCAGAGAATCCCTCATATGTATATTCTTAATCGTCGTAAAATTCTAAGACGATTTAGCCATGTCCGTCTGTCCGTCCGTCCGTCTGTTGTAATCACTCTACAATCTATAATACTTGAGCTAGGTGGCTGAAATTTGGTATAGATACTTCTTATAGCTGCAGGTAACTTGGGATTGAAAATGGTCTATATCGGTACATATTTAGATATAGCTCCCATATATAGCATCTAACTTGTTGTAATTCCTACTGTTCTTATCTACTATATTTTTGTATGTTTTTCTTTGTTATTTTCTTTACACGCTGAAAAAAAATCGCTTCTGTAGTATATTGTTCCAAACATATTCTGCTGGAAACATACATATGTTTAGGGTACATTCCAAATATATAATATTTGACTCTTACAAATATTATATGTTTGGGAGGATGTTGTTCTAAACAAAATTATGTTTTCATCCTTATATTTTTTTATATGGAAATAATATTTCCGAAACAATGATTAATTTGTATTTAAATATTTTGGCAATGTATACTCGTAGATGCCTTAATTTAGTTTTTTTAGAAATTAGAGGCAACATTTTTTTTTAAATTTTATATGTTTGTAAAATTCTATTAAAATTTAAATCGTAAAATCTTTGGTAACGAAAAATAGCATTGATGGATTGACAATTGGACTATTTATAAATTAAAAATTAGTGCTGTAAAACAAAAGAAAATACTGCTTACGACATTTTTAACTATAAAGTACGAGTTTAACACGAAATTTGGGAAAAAATAAAATTAAAAATTGACAAAGTCAGCAAAGTTAAAATATTTTTTTAAATGTAATGTATTTGGATGAATTCTTAAACAATATCTTTGTTTGTTTCTAAACACATATTTTATTTGTCACAGTCAGTTCGCAAATATATTTTGTTGTAATATATTAATATATGCGTTCGAAACAAAAATTTTTGATTTTCAAATAAAATATATTTGTTCAAAAATATATAATATTTAAAAAATTTGGTTACAAGTATATTTTCTTTGAATTCAAACATATCAAAAATGGCGATTTTCCTCCGTGTAGGTTTGAGTTATTTTGTGAGGTCACATGCTATCCATGGTGGAGGGTATATAAGATTCGGCATGGCCGAACTTAACGCTTGTACTGGTTTTTTTTTCAATTTCAATTTCAAATATTTATTAATCCAATAGTACATTTACATCTTAAATGAGATATGTTACATAGTTTGAGTTTTATCTCTAGGATATTTCAGCAATTGTAATTATTTTATAAATTTGGCTACAGTATTTTGTTTTTATTATAATACATTTGAAGGTAAAAAGGATTAGAAAAACCTTATTTGCTATTTAAAACTAGGAGTCAAATATATGTAAAAAAAGATTGAAGTAACCTATCTTCAATATTTTAGAAAATAATTATCTATGGAAACAATATTTTTAATTTGTTGAATTTATGTGTTATATATACATATTTATAATATTTCACTACACTCCCTTAATATTTCATAAGGAGAGTCTGCGATCTTTCTGAAGTAATTTTCATTTAGGCGGTTTATGAAGTCTTTAAGAAGCTCGCACTCGGTCTCTTCGTGCAGTATTGTAGTGGAGTAACGCCAGTGTTTGTTGTAGATCATTTTTAGACATTTATTTTGGATGATTTGCAGACGTTTAATGTGAGTGTTTGCAGCTCTATACCAGATTGGCGAGGTAAATGTAATTATGGGTCTGATAACGCATTTATAGAATAAATTTTTATTCGATTTATTCAAAAATGATCGTCTGTTTAGGAGAGGCCAAAGTGCTCTAAAGCTTTTTAGTGCTTTCTCGCGAGTCTTATCAATGTGCTCTCGGAATGATAATTTTTTATCCAGGATAACCCCGAGGTATTTCACCTCATTTTGTATGGGAATGTAATTATTTTCGAACCGTATTTGCCTGGAGGGTGCTCGTTTTGGTGATTTATTCCACGGAAAAATAATACATTGAGTTTTCTGTTGATTAATTTTTATTTTCCATTTCTGAAAGTACTTGTTGCAAGTTATAAGACTGTACTCCATTTTCTTTAACAAGGCACCTCTTAGCTTACTTACTATATCTACTTCTTTTGGAGGTTTGAAGTCAGAGGTATAGATGGAATAAAGAATTGGAGAGAGAATCGAACCCTGAGGTAGCCCCGCTGGTATGTTTTTGGACGATGAAATACAGTTGTTTATCGACACCGCAAATGTTCTTTCGTACAGGAAATCAGATATAATTTTACATATATATTTCGGTGTGTTAACAGATATTAGCTTATAGAGAAGGCCATTATGCCAGACAGTATCGAATGCCTTTTCTATGTCTAGAAGTATCAATCCAGTGGATCTTTTTGATCGTTTGTTTCTGGTGATTTTATTCTTTATTCTGCTGACCTGATGAATTGTGTTGTGTTCCTTTTTAAAACCGAATTGTTTTTCGGAAATTATATTATGACTTGTTGCGAAATCACGAAGTCTGTTGGTTTTAAATTCCTCTGTATCACCAAAATATTACATATACCTTTCCGCAATAAAATAGAAAAATTGCCTATATTTTGAAAATATAAATTTATATGGCCATAACTTTTGTATAAGAGGGCACATTTGACTGAAATTTTTACATTATATAGCAAGCTTTGTCGTCAATTTAGATAAGCTAAAGTGAAAAAATCAGTTTATATTCAACACTTTTGAAATGCAGACAGAAATGTAAAAACGACATAAAATTTTTAAAAATGAACATATTTCAATGAAATATTTTGTAGTTTGTAGGACTTGATATCACAAATCGAATGTAATTCGCGAATCATCTTATTTCCAAAAGTCAATCCCACAATTCCCAAAATAATTTGAAAATCCCCAGAAATAGGATTTTTTTGGATCTCCCCTATATCTACTAAATGCCGGGTTTCAGATTTCCTTTAAAGTTCAACTTACAACACCTTACCACATGTAAATATGCCAAAAGTTTTAACATTTTAGTTTTGCGATTGGAGCAAATGTGACTTACTTTTGAAATTTGTGTAAAAAATGGTGTAAATTGGAGAAGCTTGATAACAATACCTGTGAATATTTTTAAGCCGTTCTTTCTTTGAGAACATTCTCTGTAAAGTTTCCTTTAAGATGGTAGCAAATATGTACCCTTTTTAACTAACTTCTTCTAAAACTCGAAAATACGACATATACATGTTCCCTTAAAAAATTACAACAAATCTAATTTTTTTGAAAATCTAACTTCAAGTGGACATAACTTTTGTCCTATTGGGTATATCAAACCAATTATTTTTTCTTTATACAGTAAATTTGGCCAATCTAGACGTGTTTAAGCGGATAAAATTGGTGCATATTCTGCTCCGATATCTACAAAATACTAGCACAGAGTCGGGGAAAAAATTATAAATTAAATTTTCAAATGCAGATATCTCGGTAACTATACAAGATAACTGTTAGGTGCAGAAAACCCTTTTGTAGACTTCAGTTACTAGAAAACACGCAAAAAAGATTTTATTAATCGGACGAAAAAGACGAAAGTTACACGCGCTTAAACATTTTGTTTGCCCGAATTTGAGGCCATACAGCTCCGCCCCTGTATACCACAGAGGGCCCAAACTCAAAACTTAACTTTTATAATACCTCTTCTACAAACATCCCAAGCTTGGTAGAAATCGGTTGTCTGGTTATGAAACGGCAGAATTATTTCCCTTTTTTGGAATACCTCCCACTGTGGGCCACCTAGAACCCCTTTAGATTATTTTTTGTGGAGCTATGTTAAGGCTTATGTCTATAGGTACCAGGGATGTAACGAATATTCGCATTCGCATATGCGAAAGCGAATTATTCGCTTCGTTTTTAACATTTGCTCTCGCATTCATGCAAAACCAACTTTGGAATAATCGCATTCGTAAAAATATATTTCAGTATTCGCATACTCACTCGAAAAAATTAGACTGTATGCGCCCACTTTCATTTTAACAAAATTTAGCAACAATAACTGTCCTAGTATGCACTATTTTTATACCCTCACTTCAGTGTGACGAGGGTATATATCATTTGCTACGGAAAAAAGTGTAACACATCGAAGGAGTGATCTAAGACCCTAAGTATGTTCGGAGGAAATCCGTTTTGGGTCATTTTAAGTCGAATGAGCAATGTCCGTCCGTCTGTCTGTCTGTCTGTCTGTCTGTCTGTCTGTCTGTCTGTCTGTCTGTGTGTCTGCTGGCTGGTGCGCACGATAACTCTCGAAAGGAGTAACCGATTGACTTCAAATTTGGTATGTGGTAATATTTTGATCTATCTCCGGATGAGTTCGAAGATGGGCCATATTGGTCTACTCCTTCTGGTACCTCCCACACAAAGGGTTAAAATTTAGTGAAATATTGATTCTTTAATAACTTCTATACTACTTATTCGAATCTTTTGAAATTCTGCACATAATATTAGTATATTAGTCGCTATTAACTCGAGAAAAATGGGTGAAGTTGGCATGCCCCTTTTGGTACCTCCCACACAAATGGACCATTTTGCATCAAAATTTAACTGCTTATAACTTTAATACAAGTGCATAAAAATGCTTGAAATTTTCTACAGTATAATGTTTTTGTAGCGCCTATAGTCCGGTAAAAAATGGGCATCATTGTACAGCCCCTTTTGGTACCGCCCACACAAATGGCCCGTTTCGTACCAAAGTAAACGGCTTGTAACTTTAATACCAGTGCATACAAATACTTGAAATTTTGTACAGTGTAATGCTGTTGTAGTGCCTATAGTCCTGTAAAAAGTGGGTGTTATCACCCCGCCCCTTTTTGTACCTCCCACACAAAATGACCAAATAATACCAAAATTACATAGCTCGTAACTTTAATATACCAGTGCACACAAACGCTTATAGTTCAGCACAATGCAATGTATTTAAGAATGTACTGTTTACCGAAAAATATGTGTATTTGGAAAACCCCTTCTGGTACCTCCCACACAAATTGACAGATTTATTGGTGTAATGTTATATATTACATTACTCACAAAGTGAGGGTATACCTTAGTCGGTTTACCCGACTGAAACTTTCTTACTTGTTTTTGGCGATTTTAGTTTTTCAAAATTCGTTGTAGTTTTTGTGGTACAGAGCTCCAAAATTATCTATCTCGAGGATTTTTCTCAAAATCAGCATTTGGTAAATTTGTCATATATTTCTAACCGTTTAACATATTTTGAAGTTATTAAAACCAATAAAACCTTTGCTACTTCTCTTCAGAACAGTTGAATAAAATGTGTTTGGCCTTGTGGTAACAGGAGGTCATAATATAAAAAATATCCTTAATACTTAAATATCCTGGTAAAGTATCAATTAATTATTTTGTTTGTACTAAAGGGTCAAGCTATTATTAACTGGCCATGAAAAACTAGAGTCTTAATGGACCCAAAAGATATACCAATTTTATTGATTAAATATAATATTTTTCGTGTATATTTTGATATACAAATAGTTGAGGCAGGGTAACCTCCAAACTGCGTGACCAATTGATGTTATTCTTACAAATTATATTTTTATGATCAATAAGAGCAACATCCCTCTATCAGGATCTGCAGGTGGCGCTATCTTCGTGTTATTAACAATTTCCGCATGTATGGACCAAACTGACTCATATTCGCGGTGTAGGTTGAAAGAAGAGTTTTAAAGTCTCTGTACCAAAAAAAACTACAATGAATTTTGAAAAACTAAAAAACTCCTAAATATTCGAACGGTGCGAAATGTGTGTTAATACATTTGCTTTAGAATTACCCAACTGAATTTAAAAGACAGAATATAATGTTGGGATTATTCTAAATTCTTCGCCTCCGTAAATAATTTTTTTATACCCTCCACCATAGGAATGGAGGTATATTCATTTTGTCACTCCGTTTGTAACACCTCTAAATATTGATCTGAGACCCCATAAAGGTATATATATTTTTAATCGTCGTAAAATTCTAAGACGATTTAGCCATGTCCGTCTGTCCGTCCGTCCGTCTGTTGTATTCACGCTACAGTCCGTAATAATAGAGATAGGTGGCTGAAATTTGGTATAGATACTACTTATAACTGCAGGCAACGTGGGATTGAAAATGGGCGATATCGGTCCATATTTAGATATAGCTCCCATATATAGCATCTAACTTGTGATGCTATATTTTTGTGTTTTTCGGTGTTATTTTCTTTAGGTTTGATATATTTTGTGTGGTCACATGCTATCCAGGTGGAGGGTATATAAAATTGTGTATAAATGGTGGTGAACAAACAATAGCAACTAGGAAATATCCACTACCAAACAAACCCACTCGTAAAATTATTTCTTTTGCCCACGCTTACTTTTTGAATAATTCTAAGCGTGGGGGTAAGTGATTATTTTTCAGGTGCTTGTATGCTTGTGTGGAAGCACTTTCCTCCAATTACATGTACATGTAAAAACAATTCGAAGGGAGGCCAAATTATAAGCAGTTACTAGTTTTGAATTTAGCTTACCCGTCAGGTAATTTGGTAATGGGAATTTTTTCTGGGATAATACCCTACAGCTCCCTAACAATGCGAAAATGTGCATTGCGATAAGAAATTGGCAGTGTTCATACATGTAATCAGAAAACTCTCTCAGTTAAATTTCGTACAGATCGGATATAAAATACGGTTTCAACAGCTCTTATATGTCAAATCGGTTGTATCATATATATGGGGACTATATCTAAATCTGAACGGATTTGCTCCGAATTTGGTAGTGTTCATTATAGTAGTAAGAAAACTCACTCTGCCGAATTTCGTACAGATCGGATATAGAATACGGTTTCTACAGCGCTTATATATCAAATTGGTTGTAACATACGAGTATATATGGGAACTATATCTAAATCTAAACCGATTTTCCCCGAATTGTGCAGTGTTCATTCATGTAATAAGAAAACTCTATCTGCCGAATTTCGTACAGATCGGATGTAAAATACGGTTTCTACAGCGCTAACATGTCAAATCCGGTGAAACATATAAATATTTATATGGGGGCTATATCTAAATCTGAACGGATTTTCTCCGAATTTGATAGTGTTCATTAACGTAATAAGAAACCTCTCTTCGTCGAATTTCGTATATATCGGATATCAAATATGGTTCCTACAGCGCTTATATATCAAATCAGTTGTAACATATATATGAGGACTATATCTAAATCTGAACCGATTTTCCCCGAATTTCGCAGTGTTCATTCGTGTAATAAGAGAACTCTCTCTGCCAGATTTCGTACTGATCTTATATAAAATACAGTTTCTGCAGCGCGTACATGTCAAATCGGGGGTAACATATATATGTCTTAATCTTGTCCGATTTTGACCAATAGGTATCGTCCTTGGGCCAAAAAAGAGTATTGTGCTAAATTTGATCACCATCGGACCATAAATAGGACCGACCTGCACTTTGATTACAAGAACACATGGACAGACAGACAGACGGACATGGCTAAATCGACTTAAAATGTGATTCTATGTTGATCGGTATAATAAACAATGGGCCTATCTTTTCTCCTTTTATGCGTTACAAACATATGCACAAAGTCATAATACCACAGTGTGTTGAAGGGTATAAAATAGGGATGTAACGAAAGTGGCTTTAGCGAAAGCGAATGCGAATATTGAAATATATTTCTTGCGAATGCGAAAGCGAATAGTGAAATATGCATTTTTGCCTAAGCCAATGCGAATAATAGTTTGACCCTTTAGTACCAGTTAAATTAAGAAACTAATTTGATACTTTTCCAGGATATTCAAGTATTAAGAATGTTTTCCATATTTGTACCTCCTGTTACCACAAGGACAAGCATACATTTCAACTGTTTTGAAGAGAAGTGGAAGAGGTTTTCATTGGTACTAATATGTGTGAAGCGAATAAGAAGATATAATACTTTTAACAAATGGAAGCGAATACTGAAATATATTTTTGCGAAAGCGAATGCGAAAGCGAATGCGAAAGCGAATAATCCAAAGATTGTTTTTGCGAAAGCGAATGTTAAAATGATGCGAATAATTCGAGTTCGCATATGCGTTCCATCAAATGTGGTTAGCCGTAGTATTCTTCTCCATCTAAGCTAGTTCGAAGATGGGCCATATTGGTCTACTTCTTCTAATACCTAAGCCACAAAGGGTTAACATTTAGTGAAATATTGATTCTTTAATAACTTCTATGTATACTACTGACTCGAATATCTTCCAAACATAGTAACTATTAATTTAATGGTCGCTAACACCTCAAGAAAAATGGGCGATGCTGCCACGCCCATAGAAATTCCAAACTTAGTACTAATTTAAGAGTCGCTAACACCTCAAGACAATGGTCGCTAACACCTCAAGAAAAATGGGCGATGCTGTTACGCCCATAGAAATTCCAAACATAGTACTAATTTAAGAGTCGCTAACACCTCAAGACATATGGGTGATGTTGCAACGTCCGTTTTGGTACTTTCCACACAAATGTGCCATTTTGCACCAAAGGTTAACAGCTTATAGCTTTAATACCAGGACATAGAAATAATTCACATTTTGTACAGTGTAATGCTTTTATAGTACCTAGAGTTCAGGGAAAGGTGGGCGTTATTGGTCTCCTACACAAATGTACCATTTTGCACCAAAAGTTAAAAGCTTATAACTTTGATGCAAGTGCATACGACTACATGGAATTCTGTACAGTGTAATGCTTTAATAGTACCTAGAGTCCAGAGAAAAGTGGGCGTTATTGACACGCCCCTTTTGCTACCTCCCACACAAATGAATCATTTTGCACCAAAAGTTATCGGCTCACAACTTTAATACCAGTACAAACTTTAAAGTTATTAAACAATTTAAATTGATAATAATTTAATTAAAACATAATATAAATAAATTTACGTATATTTTTTTGGGACTGGAGTTGAGGATATTCTTAAGTCAGTTTACCCGACTGAACTTTCTTACTTGTTTGTATTTTTGTTTCTATTACATTTTTTTGGTAACTGCAACATATGTCCTCGAACCAAAGTTAATGTTGACTGAATTTTCTATACGTTGATAATTTTTTTACATATTACCATTAATTAAAACTACATGTTATTAAATGATCAACATCGCTGCTTTTGTTTTTATTTTATTTAGTTAATAGATATGAATACATATTTGTAGATTATCACTATACAAGTTTAATTATTCGAAATAATAACGACTATTTTTTTTTAAAACAGTTGTACTCGTATTTCAAAGTATTAACTTTTGTTTTTAAATTGGTCCGCAACCATATGGTCCACAGTTGGGTATTACGATTGGAATATGTTTCTTGTTTGCCGATTTGCCTTCAACTACGGACATGTTAAACAACGATATAAATAATGTAATAAAAATAATTTTTAAACATTTTTTCAACAACATTTTTTTTAATATTACAAATTATGTTTCCTTTAAAGATTTAAGAATGCTTTATAAATTATAAATCGATATTAATTCTGTTTTGATACAATACAAAAATTATAAAAAATATATTTTTTGAATCAATATTATTATGTGTTATAAATACTTTTTATAAAATACGTTTAGAATTTCTTAACACTTTATTTTACAAGTCACAAAATACATGCAAAATATACGTTTTATTTATTTAATATTTATGCAGAGGCAAACAAGAGTATGACCGTTTTTACTACACTGCGGCTATTCTAAAACTGAAGATTCCGGGAGGAAACCGATGATTTTTATATTTAATAAGTCAGATGGTGTCAGTGTGTCATTGGGGGGAATATAAAAATAATTTGACCAGAAGAAACCACAGTAAGGGATGTAAATTGTAAAATGTATTCCCTAGAGCACACAGTGGGAATAATTTAAAACAAGTAAAAGCGTTAAGTTCTGCAATACCGAATCTTATATACCCTCCACCATGGATTGCATTCAATTCTATTACTGGAAAATTTTTTGAATATGGAGAAAATCATGAATAGATCCTTTTTCTTTAAACAAATTAAAAAGAAACGAAAGCTGCAATGTTTAGCCAATTTTTAGGCCTCAAATTACTTAGTCAAACTCTTCATATGAAAAATATTTATGGTATTTATGGCATTTATGGCTTAAATACCATGGAAAAGACAGCTTCTATTCTGGAGATCGGTAAACGCATATATTGGGTGGTCTGCAGTTACTTGCCGTACACAGTACAGCACTTTTTAAATAATTGATTTGAGACTCAATTCTGAGAACACTTTGCAACAAATGAAAACCTTTTGAAAAATACACGGACTTGACAGTATAGGTTCGATTCTACTATCAAAGGGTAGTATTACCCTATACTCGGTTTGGCGAAATTGGTGACCATTTTTTTCATGGGCCTCCAAAGTTTCTGAAAGTCAATGAGCCCCTCAAAAAATGTGTCATCCGCTTTTGTCCAACAACTATTTCAGACTTGCTGCTACCGCCTAACTATATTTGGCAATAATGTAGCTAAGACCGTTTTTTTGGTTTTTGTGTTATGTTTTGGGATTTGATTAGGGTATCCAAAAAAACAGTTATTTCGAAATATTACTTTTTTTAAAACCCGGTTTTCGGTTATACTTTTTTGTCGAAACCGGTTTAAGGCCGGTTTTTAAATAATATACGAAAGTGATTAAAATTTCATTAAACGTTTATTGTAAAACAAAAAACAACTTACAATCATTTATAGTAAAAATTTTTAAACAAAAATAGATTACTATTTCATTTATTACAGGTCTATTTTTTTGTTTACTTTAAATAGAAAGTATCATATTTCTGAAATTTCCTTAAAACACAATAAATCATTTAGAATGTTATTTTTATAACAATATTGTTAACGCCACTGTCGTTTATGAAGTTATCGATTTATTTATTTGTGTCGTATTTAGCGATTAGTTGTATTTTTTTGTTTTTCGTCAAGTAATGTAATGTCAAAAGATAAAAGTAAACTCAAGCGAATGCATGCGCCTTTTCTGCAGAAATAAGAAAAGTTGATTTGTGGTTACAACTTTTATATCTTTGTTTCAAAAAAATCATATAAAGATCTTGTAATTATACCCTACACCACACTGTGGTACAGGGTATTATAAGTTTGTTTCACGGCAGATGTTTGTAACACCTGAAAATAACACAGCTAGACCCACCTTAAAGTATACCGATCGACTCAGAATCACTAGCTGAGACGATTTAACGATGTCCGTCCGTCCGTCCGTCCGTCCGTCCGTCTGTCCATATAAAGTTGTTCGTCGACTACAGGTCGCAATTTCACTCCGATCGTTCTGAAATTTTGCAGTTTAGAGTATTTCGCGGCTGTTAAGATCGCTATTGAATTTGGTTGAAATCGGTTCAGATTTAGAAATAGCTCCCATATATATCTTTCGTCCGATTTGGCCCTTTAGTCCTATAGAAGCTGTATTTTACATCCAATCGTTTTGAAATTTAGAATGGTTGAGTTTCTTGATCCATGAACCAACATTGCCGAATTTGAACAAAATCGGTTAAGATTTAGCTATAGCTCCCATATATATGTCCGATTTGGCCCTTTAGTCCTATAGAAGCTGTATTTTACATCCGATCGTTTTGAAATTTAGAATGGTAGTGTTTCTTGATCCATGAACCAACATTGCCGAATTTGAAGAAAATCGGTTAAGATTTAGCTATAGCTCCCATATATATGTTTCGTCCGATTTTGCTCTTTAGTCCTGTAGAAGCTGTATTTTACATCCAATCATTTTGCAATTTAGAATGGTAGAGTTTCTTGATCCATGAACCAACACTACCGAATTTGAAGAAAATCGGTTAAGATTTAGCTATAGCTCCCATATATATGTTTCGTCCGATTTGGCCATTTAGTCCTATAAAAGCTGTATTTTACATCCAATCGTTTTGAAATTTAGAATGGTAGAGTTTCTTGATCCGTGAACCAACATTGCCGAATTTGAAGAAAATCTGTTAAGATTTATCTATAGCTCCCATATATATGTTTCGTCCGATTTTGCTCTTTAGTCCTGAAGAAGCTGTATTTTACATCCAATCATTTTGAAATTTAGAATGGTAGAGTTTCTTGATCCATGAACCAACAATACCGAATTTGAAGACAATCGGTTAAGATTTAGCTATAGCTCCCATATATATGTTTCGTCAGATTTGGCCCTTTAGTTCTATAGAAGCTGTATTTTACATCCAATCGTTTTGAAATTTAGAATGGTATAGTTTATTGATCCATGAACCTACACTACCGAATTTGAAGAAAATCGGTTAAGATTTAGCTATAGCTCCCATATACATGTTTCGTCCGATTTGGCCCTTTAGTCCTGTAGATGCTGTATTTTACATTCAGTCATTTTGATATTTAGAATGGTAGAGTTTCTTGATCCATGAACTAACACTGCCGAATTTGAAGAAAATCGGCTAAGATTTAGCTATAGCTCCCATATATATGTTTCGTCCGATTTTGCTCTTTAGTCCTGAAGAAGCTGTATTTTACATCCAATCATTTTGAAATTTAGAATGGTAGTGTTGCTTGATCCATGAACCAACACTACCGAATTTGAAGAAAATCGGTTAAGATTTAGCTGTAGCTCCCATATATATGTTTCGTCCGATTTGGCCCTTCAGTTCTATAGAAGCTATATTTTACATCCAATCGTTTTGAAATTTAGAATGGTAGAATTTCTTGATTCATGAACCAACATTGCCGAATTTGAAGAAAATCGGTAAAGATTTAGCTATAGCTACCATATATATGTTTCATCCGATTTGGCTCGTTAGATCCAGTCGTTTTTATACCGTACACCACACTGTGGTACAAGGTATTATTTAAGTATAAAATGTCCCAAAAGTAAATTTATGTAAACAATTTATACATGAATTACAAAATTTATATATCAGAGTTATTCAATATTACGAGAGTGGTGTAGGGTATTATATAGTCGGCACCGCCCGACTTTAGCCTTTCCTTACTGGTTTTAATTTCGAATATTTAAATAATTTGCGCTTTGTTTTTATACCAAAAAGTTAGTATAAGTATAATAAGACATTGTGTATTCCTTTATAAACGTATAATTTCTTTGCCTTTAATAGGAATTTTAATACTTAAATATAGAACCTTCGCTTCGAAATTTTGAGTTTTGTATTTGGTGTTCAAAATTCCGTGGAAACTTTGCGCTTGGGCAATAGAAAAATAGAATACAAACTAAGCATGTTGCTTATGTCGTGTGACATAAATCCAAATTTAAATTATTTGACTCATCAATATAACAACTTATATATCAAACCGAATCAGAGGTATCTGGCTGTTCTGTCGGGATTTAACATCGCAAAAAAGTCGAAGCTATTTGTCTTTCCCTTCTTGAACGTATGCTTGAAGTATTGTGCTTCATGGACGACTTATTAAATGCTTTGCTGCACTTCCTGACATTATGTACATATTACATCATGATATCAGGAATAAAGCCAAAATCACTTTCAAGATCAGTGAATTCATATTCACTTTCAGAATATTCAGAACAACTGTCAGAATTATCCACCTCATCGTTGCATCTTGTATAAATGGTATCTAAAACAAGTAGAAAAATATATCAATACTTTAATTTTTGTTTTAAACACTAAATAAAAAACCGGTTAACCGACATGGAAAAACCTGCTTTCTCGGTTAACCGAAAATGAAATTTTTTAAGAAACCGGTTACGGGCTTGGATTGCAAAACCGGTTAACAGGTCCCGGTTTTGGACACCCTAGATTTGATGTGTTCTGACACATAAAGTAGAATTTTATGAGCAACATTTTTGTAGAACATTTCATCCCCATACTAAGGTCCCTCTAGATTTTACTTCTTAACGCAACAAAAACCAGAAATTTCAAAGAATCGGTCTGAAATTTTGTAATATGACTTTATTTGTGCCCGAAACCATTTGATATTTTGATATTGAGAAAATTTTTTAAATTTTGTGTTTATGCATTTAGTGGCAGATTATGTGATTTTTCCAACAATGGGCGGGATCGGACCAATGGGCGTGGCCCCGCCCATATAAGCCTAATTTTGAAATTGAGATATCTTGCAGAATTTATTACCGAGAGTAATGACATTTTGTAGACATGAATCTGGTGGAAGTCCACGTGATTGTTCAAAAAATGGCAGGGATCGGACCAATGGGCGTGGCCCCGCCCATATAAGCCAAATTTTGAAATTGATATATCTAGAACAATTTGTTAGCTAGAGTGCTGTAATTTTATACATATGTATCTGGTGCCAGTCTACGTGATTGGTCCAAAAATGGGCGGGATCAGTCCAACGGAACGATGGAAACAGTTGGCAATTCGCAAATTTTTTCGCAATATTTGAAAAATAATGTTGATGGACAAAGTACTCAAAACGAAATATATAGAGGCGTTGCTCTCATCGTATTGAAGTTTTTAGTGGATGCTGTTGATAGCACTCTACGGAATCTGATTAAAAAGCTGATCAGTGGAAGTATCTGTGCATACGACACGCTTGCTCAAAACGAAATAACTGGGGACCATTATATCTAGATTGACGCTTGACCAAGTGTGTTTTATATTCAAGTGCCTTCAAAGTTAGCACGTTACTCAACAAAATTGGGATATATCGGATATAAGGGCGCGCATGCGGCATCGTTGTAGAAAAATAAATACTGATATAATTATTGTACTAATTGGTATGACTGTATTTCACAGCAATCTATATGCCACAACAGAGAATGAGCGACGTAGCCTCCCAAGGTGATTTGACAGGTATTGAACTTCACGAAATTTGTGAATTTAAGTGCAATATGGAGGACCCGAAAACACTGCCGTAATATCAAGAGTGTCAACATATCATATGGTTCTATTTCACTGAAACGCACTTTGAGGGCAGCGAAGCGCACCGGGTCAGCTAGTTTAGTGTATATGTATCTGGTGGTAGTCTACGTGATTAGATAAAAAATGGGCGGGGTCGGACCAATGGGCGTGGCCCCACCCATATAAGTCAAATTTTTGAATTGAGATATCTTGGAAAGCGAGAGTGCTGTAATTTTGTACATATGTATGTGTTGGTAGTCTACGTGATTGTTCCAAAAATAGCCGGGATCAGACCAAAGGGCGTGTCCCCGCCCATATAAGCAACATTTTGAAATTGAGATATCTTGTACAATTTGTTAGCGAGAGTGTTGTAATTTTGTGCATATGTATCTGGTGGTAGTCTACGTGATTGGTCCAAAAATGGGCGGGATCGGATCAATGGGCGTGGCCCCGCCCATATAAGCAACCTGATGAAATTGAGTTTTGTTGCATAATCTGTTTGCGAGAGATCTGTAATTTTGTGTACATGTGTGTGGTGCAAGCCTACGTGATTTGTCTACAAATGTGCGCGATCAGACCAAAGGACGTGGTCCCGCCCATATAACCCAAATTTGAGCTATCTTGCACAATTTAGTAGTGATAGTACTGTAATTCTGTTTATATGTATCTGGTGGCAGTCTAAGTGGTTAGTTCAAAAATCAGACTAATGGGCGTGGCCCCGCCATGTAAGCCACATTTTGAAATCGAGATATCTTGCACAATTTATTAGCGGGAGAGCAGTGTATATATATCTATTGCCGATCTACGTGATTGGTCCAAAATTGGGCTTGATCGGACAACTGGGCTTGGCCCGCTCATATAAGCCAAATTTTGGAAGTGGAGTGCTGGAATTTTTTGTATATGTATCTGGTGCCATTCTACGTGATTGGCCCAAAAATTATCCAGATTGGACCAATGGGCGTGGCTCTGCCCATATAAGCCAAATTTTGAAACTGACATATCTTTCACAATTTGTTAGCTAGAGAGGTGTAATTTTGTGTATATATATCTGGTGGCAGCCCACGTGTATGGTCCAAAAATGGGCGGGATCGGACTAATAGGTGTAGGTTGAACTTATATATCTTGAACAATTTGTTAGCGAGAGTGCTGTAATTTTGTGCTTATGTATGATGGCAGTCTACGTGATTGGTCAAAAATGGACGGGATCAGAAATCTGTAATCTGGGGCAACGAAATGGACCGGGTCCAGCTAGTCTATCTATATATGTAACAGAGAGTGTCTGTTTGTGGGTTTGTTTGTTCCGTACAGACGCCTAAACGGCTTGACCGATCCTCTTGAAATTTTCACAGAATGTACATGTTGTGAAAATAGGGTACATGAATTTTCGATATATCAAGTGGGCGTGGACCCGCCCGTATGGGTAAAATTTTGAAATTGAGAAAAATTGTTATCTAGAGTGCTGAATGCATTTAGTGGCAGATGATGTGAATTTTTCAAAAAATGGGCGGGATCGGACCAAATGGGCGTGGCCCCGCCCATATAAGCCAAATTTTTAATTTGAAATATTTTCCACAATTCATTAGCAAGAGTTCTGCAATTTTGTTTATACAGGGTCTCCCATATTCGACGGACCCATCTGGCAACGCCATAACTTTTGACAGAGATGTCAGATCGCTTAATGACATACCGCGTTTGAAGCGTCAGTCCAAGCAGATTTTTACCATGGAACAATACACGCCACGCGAGCGCTCTGAAATAGTTGAAATTTACATTCAACAGAAGAAGTCAAGTCAACGTGCTTTTAAAATATTAAAAAATGTGAGAAGTGCGCCTTCTAAGAACACCATTAAGCGTTTATACGAAAAATTTTCGACTGGTGAGGCTCTTTCTAATCCCAAGAGGCCAAAGAAAAGTCGACCAAGGCGATCGGCCGAGAATATCGCTGCCGTACGAGCCAGTGTTGAGAGGTCCCCAAGAACATCCCAAAAACGCCGTTCTCAGCAGTTGGGCATGGCTCGGTCCACTTTACAACGGATTATTCGCGTTGATTTGCATTTGTTCCCGTACAAAATTCAATTGACGCAAAGATTGTTGCCTGCGGACAAGCCTCGTCGATTGGAATGGGCCCAACGAGTCCGTGGGTCCGTCGAATATGGGCAACCCTGTATGTACTGGTGGCATTGGTGGCACTGGGCGGCATCGGACCAATGGGCGTGGCCCCGCCCATATAGGTCAAATTTTGAAATTAAAATATCTTACACAATTTGTGAGCGAGAGTGCTGAAATGTGATTGGTCCAAAAATTGGCGGCATAAGATCAATGGGCGTTGCCCCGCCCACATAGGCTAAATTTTTAAATTGAGATTTCTTGCACAATTTATTAGCAAGAGTTCCGTAATTTTGTGTATATGTATCTGCTGGCATTCTACGCGACTGGTCTAAAAATGAGCGTGGCCCCGCCCATATAGGTTAAATTTTTAAATTGAGATATCTTGCACAATTTATTAGCGAGAGTACTGCAGTTTTGCGATGATATGTCTGGTAGCAGTCTGCTGGATTGGTTCAAAAATGGGCGGCATCGGACCAATGGGCATGGCCCCGCCCATATAAGTTAAATTTTGAAATTGAAATATCTTGCACAATTTGTTAGCGAGAGTGCTGAAATTTTGCGTATATGTATTTCGTAGCTGTCTACGTGATTCGTCCAAAAATGGGCGGGATCGGATCAATGGGCGTGGCCCCGCCCATATAAGCCAAATTTTGAAATTGAGATATCTTGCACAATTTATAAGCGATAGTGCTGTTATTTTGTGTATATGTGTCGGGAGGCTGTCTACGTGATTGACACAAAAATTAGCGGCATAGGACCTGTGGGTGTAGCCCAGCCCGTATAAGCCGATATTTTAAATTGATGTGTCTTGCACAATTTGTTAGCGAGAGTGCTGTAATTTTGTGTATATGTATCTGGTGGCAGTTTAGGTTATTTGTCCAAGAATGGACGGGATCGGAAAATGTGCGAATTCGTACCAATGGGCTTGGCCCTCACATATCGGTAAAATTTTGAAATTGAGATATCTACCAGAATTTGTTAGCGAGATTGCTGTAATTTTGTGTATATTTATCTGGTGACAGGCTACGTGAATGGTAAAAAAAATTGGAGGGATTGGACCAATGGTAGTGACCCCGCCCACATAAGCCATGTTTTGAAACTGATATATCTTGAGAAATTTGTTAGAGAGATTGCTGAGTTTTGTGTATAAGCATTTGGCGGCAGTCTACGTGTACATTTCACAGAATGTACATGTGTGAGGGGTGGTGAAAATAGGGTACTTGAATTTTCGATATATCAAGTGGTATCAAGTATCGAGAAAATTTTGAAGCTAGAGTGCTGAAATTTTGTGTGTATGTATTTAGTGCCAGATTATGCGAATTTTCAAAAATGGGAGAAATCGGACCAATGCCCATATAGGTAAAATTTTGAAATTGAAGTATTTTCCACAACTTATAAGCGAGAGTACTTTAATTTAGTGTATATTATGTCATGCACAATTTGCTAGCGAGACTGCTGCAATGTTGTGTAAATATATCTGGTGGCATTCTACGTAATTGGTTAAAAAATGGACGGGATCGAACCAATGAGCGTGGCACCGCCTATATAAGCCTAATTTTGAAATTGAGATATCTTGCACAATTTGTTGGAAAGAGTGTTTGTAATTTTTTACATATGTATCATTGTGGTAGTCTACGTGGTTGGTCCAAAAATGGGAGGAATGGGATCAATGGGCGTGGCCTCGCCCATATAAGCAACCTTTTGAAATTAAGGTATCTTGCACAATCTGGTTGCCGGAGTGCTGTAATTTTGTATATATGTGTCTGGTGGGAGCCCACGTGATTGGTCTAAAAATGAGCGGGATCAGACCAAAGGGCGTTGCCCCGCCCATACAACCCAAATTTGAGCAATCTTGCACAATTTAGTAGAGATAGTACTGTAATTCTGTTTATATGTGTGTGGTGGCTGTCTACGTGATTATGGACGGGATCGGAAATCGGAAAATGTTGTACATATGTATCTGATGGCAGTCTACGTGATTGGTTCCGCCCATATAAGTCAAATCTTCAAATCAGTTCAAATTTTGTTATAGTCAACCTATAGATGTCGAAATTTTGCAGAAACTTTGCAGTTTGTATTCTATTTTGGCAAGAATTCATCTCAATAAAATGTATACAAATCTGTTTTTATATTGCTGTGGCCCTCGTGTAGATCTAAATCTCAAATATGCTAATATAAGCAAAAAATACCACATTTTTCAGCGTTCGTTTTTATACCCTACACCACACTGTGGTCCAGCGTATTATGAGTTTGTGCATTTGTTTGTAACACCCAGAAGGAGAAGAGATAGACCCATCGTTTATTATACCGATCGACTTGGAATCACTTCCTTAGTCGATTGAACCATGTTCGTCCGTCCGTCTGTAGATGTATCGTTGTAAACAAAGTGCAGGTCGTATATATGGTCCGATAGTGATGAAATTTAGCACAGTGATCTTTTTTGGCCCAAGGACGATTCCTATTGAAGTCAGTCAAAATCGGTTAAATTCCAAGGCAAAGTCGGCGAATAAATGAAAAATTCAAATTTAAAATCCACATATCTCGGAAACTATTCAAGACATCTTCAACCTATAAAATGTTTATTGTAGGTCTGGTCCAGGAGTATCCACTGGAAACGCCACTAAACCGGACGCTCCAATCAAAAGATAGAAGCCGATGAAAATTTTGTATTCCCGAGGTGGTCAACTTTAGGGCCCTGTAGCTCCGCCCCTGTATGAGATAGGGGGCCCAAGTTTCGAACTTAAACTCTCTAGCACCTCTTGTATATACACCTAAAATTTCATCGCCATACGGCAGAATTATGTAATTTTTTTTCCATTTTAGCCCACTGTGCATTGTCAGGTTTTACTCGTACCACCTCGTCTGCCTCGTCTAGATGCTCATCCTCATCGGATCCATCCCCACATGATTCTTCCGATCCCGTGATGGAGATCTTCTACACACATCTAAGCACACGGGAAAATGGTGAAAAGCAAGTTCCACCAGATGCAGCTATGATACTTGCGAAAATGGGTGTTCATCTTTAGAGTATTATTCATCATTAATATTATTGACAAGCTGGGGTAGAACCTTGGCATTCAGTACAAAAACATTCGACCGATCATCCAGCGATGCACCGGGCCGGATTTCACCAATCTTCTTCAAATCGCAGTGGTAGCACTCAACAGAGCGCATATTACTTAACCGAATTATTATTTATGTGGTTCTAATACCAGCCTCCGTCAACACAAGCGGGAGCCAGACCCCGCAGCTCCTCGAGAAGCAGCGTTTCCACTGATCGCTTTCGTCCTTTTGGATGATGGCGGTTCATCTGGAGAGAGCATCCTTTCAAAATGCTGCTGCTGTATGGAAGTTGGTGCAGTATTCTGTTCTTAGACCGTGGCCAATTTAGGCATTTTCCCTGCATGTTTGTCAGAGATGTGGGGTCGTCTTTCTCAAGTCTCTCAAGGATCCTGAGAATTTATAGCAAAGACCAGTAAGGAAAGCTAAAGTCGGGCGGGGCCGACTATATAATACCCTACACCCCTCTCGAAATATTGAATAATTCTGATATATAAATTTTGTAATTCATGTATAAATTGTTTACATAAATTTACTTTTGGGACATTTTATACTTAAATAATACCCTGTACCACAGTGTGGTGTAGGGTATAAAAACGATTGGATCTAAAGAGCCAAATCGGATGAAACATATATATGGGAGCTATAGCTAAATCTTTACCGATTTTCTTCAAATTCAACAATGTTGGTTCATGGATCAAGAAACTCTACCATTCTACATTTAAAAAAGATTGGATGTAAAATACAGCTTTTATAGGACTAAAGGGCCAAATTGGACGAAACATATATATGGGAGCTATAGCTAAATCTTAACCGATTTTCTTCAAATTCGGTAGTGTTGGTTCATGGATCAAGAAACTCTACCATTCTAAATTTCAAAAGGATTTGATGTAAAATACAGCTTCTTCAGGACTAACGAGCAAAATCGGACGAAACATATATATGGGAGCTATAGCTAAATCTTAACCGATTTTCTTCAAATTCGGCAATGTTGGTTCATGGATCAAGAGACTCTACCATTCTAAATTTCAAAACGATTGGATGTAAAATACAGCTTTTATAGGACTAAAGGGCCAAATCGGACGAAACATATATATGGGAGCTATAGCTAAATCTTAACCGATTTTCTTCAAATTCGGCAATGTTGGTTCATGGATCAAGAAACTCTACCATTCTAAATTTCAAAAGGATTTGATGTAAAATACAGCTTCTACAGGACTAAAGAGCAAAATCGGACGAAACATATATATGGGAGCTATAGCTAAATCTTAACCGATTTTCTTCAAATTCGGCAATGTTGTTTCGTGGATCAAGAAACTCTACCATTCTAAATTTCAAAAGGATTGGATGTAAAATACAGCTTCTATAGGACTAAAGGTCCAAATCGGACGAAATATATATATGGGAGCTATATCTAAATCTGAACGGATTTCAACCAAATTCAATAGTGATCTTAACAGCTGCGAAATACTCTAAACTGCAAAATTTCAGAACGATCGGAGTGAAATTGCGACCTGTAGTCGACGAACAACTTTACATGGGCAGACGGACGGACGGACGGACGGACGGACGGACAGACATGCTTCAATCGACTCAGCTAGTGATTCTGAGTCGATCGGTATACTTTAAGGTAGGTCTAGCTGTGTTATTTTCAGGTGTTACAAACATCTGCCGTGAAACAAACTTATAATACCCTGTACCACAGTGTGGTGTAGGGTATAAAAATGAAAACTTTGTTTCTATTTTGTTACTGACTCCTCCAGAAACACTTCCAGTTTCGTTTCCCAAGATTCAATTACGCATTGCTCTCTGCATTCTATTGCAGAGAGCAATAGAATGCAGAAATGCTGTAGAACTAGCGCCAAGACATTAATTCTTCATTGTATTTTTCCCTTCCGGAATATAATGTGCAAAATTTTCTGGATTTTCTAATGCAGAACTAAATTCCAAAAATCAGCAAAAGTATGCGAGTCTAAAAATAGAACTCTCAAATTGTCAGCTTAATTCCAAAAATCCCAAAAAAGAAGCTAAGCTATCGACAAAATCAGGTTCCCTTAAATACTTAGTACAAGTTAGCGTTGATGAGTGCGACACCGTTGGTAGCATGCATTGTTCTGAAGCAAGAAACCGGGTTCAAATCCTCGTCGGATCGAAATAAAAAATAATTAAGTCTAAAAAAGTAAAATTAAAAACAGAAAATAAAGAGAAATAAAAACGAAAAGAAATATTTTAAACTGGTGAAAATGTCAAAAAAGAAGGCGTTGCTTTTTCAGCAATTTAGAATTGGTTCCGGAAGTCTCATCCCTTTATGAAAAGATTCGCTTAGGGAAGCGAGTGGGGAATTAGTACACACAAAGCTGCTTAATTCCCTACTCGAGTGTAGTTTCTTGACAAACGTACTGAGACATCCGAGATTCAAGAAAATCGCTTCATATATACGCATCATATTTACTTATATCGCAATTGAATCCCAGTGATATGGAATACACATTTTGCATCAGATCTACATAAATTTGGTAAAGTATGTATGTATATCTCGATTTTGAATCCGAGCGCTATAAAATACAAAATTTTGGCATACCATTAAACTCTGATAAAACTTCCCAATATTTCTTCATTTCTGCTCTGATTGGGTGTTGTAGGCTATCATATAATCGGCTCCACCCGACTTTTGCATTTTCTTACCGTTACTTGTTTTTGTAATGCAGCTATAAATCTCCTTTCTCAATTCACGGTTGAATGTGGGTTCCATTTTAAGTAAATCTGCAAATTGCCAGCCGCAGATAAAATCTTGTATTTTCTTTTGTTTAAAAATAAAAAAATAATATAAGCAAACATTTAATGAAAATATTATTTTATTGTTAAATTTATATGTACATATTGGAATAATTATGAATTGTGTATTTGTATTGCGAAAATACATTAAATCTTTCATAAATGTGCTTATTTGGAGAGACCACAATTAAATTTTCCACAATTTGTTGCCGACTGCAAATGGGTAGTGGGATCACCACCAAATTTCCAAGGGGGTTCAATTGACATTCCCACAGATCCATCGAATAAAATTGATATTAAATACAGGACAAAGAAACACTTGATAAGTTTAAACTCCATGGCTGTTATTATTCAAATTAATCGTTCACTGTTCAATAAATGACTGAATTTCTTTGATTGGACTAAAGATAAAAATGCACAATGGCATGTATTAGAGGTTTTCACAATCTGCTACAAAAGGAAATATTTCCAAACCAGCAATAAATTATATTAAAAGTTATATATTTTTTAAAACCCTAGATTGCATTTACAGTTTTACTAGGCTTGATTGTGAAACCCCCCTTATGTTTAAAACAGACTTACATTAAGGATAAATCTAAGACATTATTGGAAATGTTTGCAATCGCATAATTTTTTTCCAACAGTACCTTGTATTTGCACTTTTTCTAGACCTTTTGCAGTTGCTTGTGAAACCCCCTAATGTTTTTAAAAAAAGAGTTACATTTAAACCGCATACGGATGTATTTATGCATATACGTATGACGCATATTATTTAATGATATTCTAATTAGATCTTGAGAGTCACTTATTATTTGATAAAATTATGAAATACTAAAATGGAATCTGATGGAATTGAACGTAGTTCGTCGAATTTCACACCAATCGACTGATTTTCAAGGCCACTACGACGTCAGGGAGTCAAATTTATGTAAAAGGGATATGTCAGTCAAATGAAGAATATTTTTCATCTGGCCATTGTTGGCAATAATATATTGACATTTGCCAAATTTTGACCAAAAACGGGAGAGTGACTGGCTTCTTCAATTCCATACTCAATGATCAGCATTTTGAACAAAGACTTGCACCAGATACGAGTATTATCAGTCTGGTTCAATTAAAAATTGCATCGACCCATCAACAACGGGTTTTCGAACAGTTCCTAAAATTGTAACTGTCCTCTACATTGGGAGGATCGAAAATCTTATCAGATTATAACTGGTGAGGTTTGATTTGCTTTTTTGTTACAAACTGCTTTCTCATTTTTGTTCAGTATCGTTTGGCAAGTCATCATGGAAAGACCCACAGGGTCTTTTTTTAGTGAATGGGCTCTGGAAAAATTCAATGAAAATCCGGTGTTTTATCGTGAAATTTTGTTCAGTGACGAAGCACTATTTTCTCTGGGGATATGTAAAGTCTGAGGTCTTCAGGAATAAGCTACGATTGACATTTTAGATGCAAAGATTACTCGTGCTATTCGCGAGATACCAGTCCTTCCGAATGGACCACCTACGACGTTGTCAACATTTACATGATATCATTTTCCAACAGGAAATGCCACACTGAAAAAAAGTGTACTGAAGATCATTGACATTTTCTTAACTCTTAAGAGTTTTTCTTTGATTTGGCTCCAAAGACAAATACTATTAAAATAAGTACATCTTGTACGACAATTAAAGTCACTAATCATCTTGAAATCGGAACAGCAAACGTCTTAGAAAGAATTACGACTTATACTTCGATGAAAGACTTCACATTTTCAAATCAATTACGCCTTGTGCTTACATTAAATACATAAAATTACTTTAGATTAAGTACATTCTGTAATTAAACCAAGCACATGATGTAAAGGGTGTCCCAAGAAGAGCGCAATTTTTTAATTTTAAATAAAACACAGATATTTAAGAAAAAATCGTGAAACTTTATTATATCGTAAAGTAGACAGAATGAGGTTATGTATGGAACAATATATCGTGCAGATGGCCGCCGCGGCTTTGCTGGCATGCACGCGATCTTTTAATGAAATTTTCAATGACCGTTTTGCATGAATGCTGCGGTATTTCATTAATGCAGCGTCCAATTTCGTCGTCGGCTTATTCGCGTAAACCATCGACTTCAAAAAACCCCAAAGAAAAAAATCTAATGGTGTTAAATCGCACGATCTAGGCGGCCAATTCTGATCTCCAAAACGCGAAATAACACGACCGGGAAATGACTGATGCAGCAATTGAATTGTTTCTCTGGCTGTATGACATGTGGCGCCGTCTTGTTGGAACCACATGCCCTCCACATTCATTTCGTCAATTCTAGGCAAGAAAAAACTGGTTATCATTTCACGATACCGAACACCATTGACTGTTTGCGCTTGACCTGCGTCATTTTCATAAAAAAAAGGTCCAATGATTCCTCCAGCCCAAAAACCACCCAAAAACCGGTCGATCGACCTGGTCGATGGCGCGTTGTTGTCTTTACATCACTAACAGACCCAGTTTCGGCAAATTTATCCATTAATCTCTTTACAGTTGACTCTTTTGGAGCATTATTGTGCCCCCAAATTGATCGCAATTTGCGAACTGTAGCCGCAAAACTTTCACCATTTTGGTAAAACAATTTCACAATGAGAATGCGTTGTTCATTCGTGTAGCGCTCCATTTTTACTAACCTTGTACATTCTACTAACAAACAATAACAATTATTCAAATGTCAAACAATGACACTTCGAATGTTGCGAGATTTAAAAATTGCGCTCTTCTTGGGACACCCTTTACATACTTTCCCTAAGTGTAAAATACTGTTTATTTAATTATTTGTTTACACGTTCATATTAATTTTTTTTATTTGCTTCTTTATTTAAACATTCGATTTTGATAAACTGTTTATTCAGTACGCTGCACTATTTAGTCTAGTTTTTCTTCATATTAGAGATAATATTAGAATGCAACAACCAAAATGGGAATGGGATGAAACCAATTGCAAATGAATGTTGACATTATCCATAGCCAAACCTTCAAGGGGTTTTTTCGGTTCAGTGCGAGATTTTTTTTACACGCATTTGAAGTTGGTGATTTTGGAACGCTGTCTAACAAGGCAAGATCATTGAAAATTTAATAAAATAATGCTTATTTTTTTATTATTATGGAGAGTTGTGGTATCTTACTGTTTTTGGGGTCGAGGAATTCATTTTTGATATTTATTTTTACCTACAACTCACGCTAGATGGCGCTGTCTTGTAAATGGTGCTTGTCGATTTTCATAGAAAAAACGGTGTATTTTTTTAGGCTGAAAAATCAATTTTTGCTGTTGGGATCATTGTAAAACATGTAAAAAAACATTTTCTAACTGTTTCTAATTATATAATTTTCTTTCTGCAAATACGCGAATGTTCTTTGTTCCGCTTAAATGTCAATAATTATACCCTACACCACACTGTGGTACAGGGTATTATAAGTTTGTTTCACGGCAGATGTTTGTAACACCTGAAAATAACACAGCTAGACCCACCTTAAAGTATACCGATCGACTCAGAATCACTAGCTGAGTCGATTTAATCTAATCCAATCGTCTTGAAATTTATAGAAGCTGTATTTTACATCCAATAATTTTTTTTCTTGATCCATGAACCAACATTGCCGAATTTGAAGAAAATCGGTTAAGATTTAGCTATAGCCCCCATATATATGTTTCGTCCGGTTTTGCTCTTTAGTCCTGTAGAAGCTGTATTTTACATCCAATCATTTTGAAATTTAGAATGGTAGAGTTTCTTGATCCATGAACCAACATTGCCGAATTTGAAGAAAATCGGTTAAGATTTAGCTATAGCTCCCATATATATGTTTTGTCCGATTTTGCTCTTTAGTCCTGTAGAAGCTGTATTTAACATCCAATCATTTTGAAATTTAGAATGGTAGAGTTTCTTGATCCATGAACCAACACTACCGAATTTGAAGAAAATCGGTTAAGATTTAGCTATAGCTCCCATATATATGTTTGTGGACCATTCACGTGGACTGTCACCAGATACATATGTACAACATTACAGCACTCTAGATAAAAAATTGTGCAAGATATATCAATTTCGAAATTTGGCTTATAAGGGCGGGGCCACGCCCATTGGTCCGATCCCACCCATTTTCTGACCAATCACGCAGACTGCCACCATATACATATACACAAAATTTCAGCACCCTCGCTAACATATTGTGCAAGATATACCAATTTCAAAATTTGGCTTATATGGACGGGGCCAAGCCCATTGGTCCGATCCCGCCCATTTTTTGACCAATTACACCAGATACATATCGCTAGCAATTGTGCAAGATATCAAAATTTCAAAATTTTGTTTATGTGGGCGGGGCCACGCCCATTGGGTTGATCCCGCCCATTTTTGGACCAATCACGTAGACTGCCACCAGCTACATATACACAAAATTACAGCATTCTCGTTACTCAATTGTGCAAGATAGCTCAAAGGCGGGGCCACGCCCTTTGGTCAGATCCCGCCCATTTTTTGACCAATTACGTAGAATGCCACCAGATACATATACGCAACTTTGCAGCACTCCCGCTAGCAAATTGTGCAAGATATCAAAATTTCAAAATTTGGTCAATGTGGGCGGGGCCACGCCCATTGGTCCGAACCCGCCCATTTTTGGACCAATCACGTAGATCGCCAACGGATATATATACACAAAATTCCAGGTCTCTCGCAAACAAATTGTGCAAGATATCACATTTTTAAAATTTGGCTTATATAGGCGGTGCCACGCCCATTGGTTCGATCCCGCCCGTTTTTGGATCAATCACGTGGACTGCCATCAGATACATGTGTACAACATTACAACACTCTAACTAACAAATTGTGCAAGATATATCAATTTCAAAATTTGGCTTATATGGGCGGGGCCACGCCCATTGGTCCGGTCCCGCCCATTTTTTGACCAATAACGTAGAATGCCACCAGATAAATATACACAACATTGCAGCACTCCCGCTAGCAAATTGTGCAAGATATCAAAATTTCAAAATTTGGTCTATGAGGGCGGGGCCACGCCCATTGGTTCGATCTTGCCCATTTTTGGAGCCATCACGTAGACTGCCACCATATACATATACTTAACATTCCAGCACTCTCGCTAACAAATTGTGCAAACTATCTCAATTTCAAAATTTGGCTTATATTGGCGGGGCCACGCCCATTGGTCCGATTCCGCCCATTTTTGGAAAATTCACATAATCTGACACTAAATGCATACACACGAAATTTTAGCACTCTAGCTAAAAAATTTTCTCAATACCAAAATTTTACCCATATGGGCGGGTCCACGCCCACTTGATATATCGAAAATTCAAGTACCCTATTTTAAGCACCCCCTACACATGTACATTCTGTGAAAATTTCAAGATGATCGTTCAAGCCGTTTAGACGTCTATACGGAACAAACAAACATACAAACAAACAAACAAACAAACAAACCCACAAACAGACACTCTCTTTTATATATATAGATTTATACATGAATTACAAAATTTATATATCAGAGTTATTCAATATTACGAGAGTGGTGTAGGGTATTATATAGTCGGCCCCGCCCGACTTTAGCCTTTCCTTACTGGTTTTCTATTATAATTGTCATGTTTTTATACACAGAAATTTCACTACTCTAAATGTCCGAGACAGATTTTATGACTCTTTTTGTTATCAATTCGCGTAACTACAACGCACACACTCACATTTTAATGTAACCCTTTTTGTCTCATCGTCGTATGTGAAATTTTATCGCCACTAACATTTTTTAGATGGCACACTAAAAAAAAAGCGTACTGAAAATCAATGAATTTTTCGTAAAGTTTAAGATTTCGGCAATGATTTCGAGCCAAAGACAATCGCTATAAAAATAAGAAGGTTTTATAGTTAATTTAAAGACGTGAATAGTACTTGTTTTGAGGATGCATTTCATAGAATTAAGAATTTTGGGTAATAAAACTAATTATGTTTTGTCTTAAAATAAGCACATTTTTGCGTAAATTTAAGTATGGCGCGTGCTTATTTTTTGTAAAATATCATATAATTTAAAACATTATCGTAATAAAATTTAAAATGTTTGTCCTTGATATAAGAATATACTGGTAATTAATTTAAGGCATACATGAATCTAAATACAGTTTTTTTTAAATATGTATGGAAAATTCGTTACATTGTATTGATTATAATGTTACTCTTTTAAATGAAATCTTTGAAATCATTTAATATTCATAGAAAATTCAATAACACAACACTTTATCTTTCTAAATAAATATTTTATTTGTTATATTTTATATTGGAAAATACAAAAAAATATAATACATATTACGGATAACCTTGAACATTTTATAATTTAAAACAATATGTAATGGTATAAAGACAAATCGGTTGTATCGATTCTATAGCGGGATTCGTTTCTCTATTTGTTGTCCATGAAAATTTTTTATCGGAACCGACCTTAATGATTTTTAACCCAGAATTTGACTGGAATTTAAATAGAAATTATATAAAACAAATATTATATTATTATATCATATACAGGGTTGCCCATATTCGACGGACCCATGTTTTTTTAAAAAAAATCAAAGAAAAAAATAAAATTTTTTACGCTTTCGACGAATAATTGGCATCACAAAATTGGTCATCATGTCGCGATAACGCTCCTGGTTGATGGTAACAGCATGGCCATTTTCGTTTTGGAAGAAAAACGGCCCAATGACCGTTTTCGCACTAACGCCGCACCAAACTGTGACTTTTTCGTCATGAAGAGGCAATTCTTGAATCTCCTGAGGATTTTCAGTGGCGTAAATACGGCAATTTTGCTTATTTACGGTCCCATTCAATGTGAAATGGGCTTCATCGGACATGATAATTTTGTTCCAAAATTGCTCGTCATCATCGGCCATTTCGATGACTCGTTGGGCCCATTCCAATCGACGAGGCTTGTCCGCAGGCAACAATCTTTGCGTCAAATGAATTTTGTACTGGAACAAATGCAAATCAACGCGAATAATCCGTTGTAAAGTGGACCGAGTCATGCCCAACTGCTGAGAACGGCGTTTTTGGGATGTTCTTGGGGACCTCTCAACACTGGCTCGTACGGCAGCGATATTCTCGGCCGATCGCCTTGGTCGACTTTTATTTTGCCTCTTCGGATTAGAAAGAGCCTCACCAGTCGAAAATTTTTCGTATAAACGCTTAATGGTGTTCTTAGAAGGCGCACTTCTCACATTTTTTAATATTTTAAAAGCACGTTGAGTTTTCACAATTGACTTCTTCTGTTGAATGTAAATTTCAACTATTTCAGAGCGCTCGCGTGGCGTGTATTGTTCCATGGTAAAAATCTGCTTGGACTGAAGCTTCAAACGCGGTATGTCATTAAGCGATCTGACATCTCTGTCAAAAGTTATGGCGTTGCCAGATGGGTCCGTCGAATATGGGCAACCCTGTACATTGTTTGTATGCTCACTCATTTCCTGCAATTTGTAAATTTTTAATTCGCCACTGCATTTTTCATATATCCAAATAAAGTTCAATTGCGCGAACTGAAATAAAAATAATTTGAATAGAAATCAAACAGAATGATTTATATACGATAAAGTATTAAAATAAATTTTATCATATAACTGTCAGATAATGTTGAAAGATAAGAGATATATTAAAATCTTTGGAATATACTTACTTACACTGAAATATTTAGTCACTCTTCTACGACACAAATTCTCATAATAGATCCATACAAAATTTGCTGTACTAAAAGTTAAAAAAAATATTTATGTAAGATATTATTAATAATAGAAACTGATTGTTTGAAAGTGACATTTTTCATATAAATTGAGTTATCAAAAATAATTTTCTCAAAAAAATCAATCGTGACTTAGATTTTAAAATCTTAAGTTTTGTTAGCAAACAAAACTACAAAAACTTATTAAAAAATACTTCTGTAAAACAAAAGCTAATGCTGCTTATGACATTCTTAACCCTGGTGTTAGATTAGCAAATCTGTACGAATCCTAGAGTAAGAGTCCATTTGCTCAACATTACATTTTTCATATAAAATGAATATGGAAGGCAATATTTTATTTTTATTCAATACTTCGTGAAAAGAAAGCAGCTTATTTACAATTATTTTTGACCAAAAACGCTTATTATTTTGATTTTAGTAAAACAAAAATATCCCTTGGACAAAATTATAAGGCAATATTTATACATACATATATTACCGTTTATAAAGGAAACGATACAAAAATTAGACCAAACGGGCCTAATCTAACAGCAGGTTTAATTATGAAGCAATTATGAACACGAAATCAAGGAAAAATTTAAACTAAAATTCAAAAAAGGAAAACATCTTTTTAAATAAATTATATTTGGAAAACTTTTTAACAATAACTTTGTTTGTGTGAAAACACGTATTTTATATGTGAACGTCAGTTCGCAAATATATTTTGTTCTAATACATTAATATATGCGTTCCAAATTAAATTTCTTGATTTTCAAATAAACAATATTTGTTCAAAAATACATAATACTTACCCAGCAAAAACTCTCATTACCAAGTAACCTGGCGGGTAAGTGAAATTCAAAAGAAATAATGACTTACCATTTAGCCACCCTTCAGATTATTTTTACATGGGCATGATATTGGAGGAAAGTACTTCCATGCAAGCATACGAAGAGCTAACAAATAACTACTTACCCCCACGCTTACGAAGATCCAACATATAAGTAGTTATTATTGTCATTTTAATAAGGGGTTAAATAACACCTTACCAGTAATGATTTTCATAACCATTTACTTATCATATATAATTAAATACGACGAGACATATTTTTTACTCGGAATATTCCCATCAAAAACATGGTAAGTACATGTCATTACCCTCTGCATTACATGTAGTCGACAAATAATGACTTACTTATATTGACATACATAGATATGTATTTGTAAGTCAATTTAAGATGGGTATTGTAAAATATGCAACAACAGTTTTTATTGAAGAAAAGCTGATTAGAATAGAAAATAAAAATTTGCGTTGTCGTATATTTTATAATACCCGACATAAAATAACTTACAAATAAGTAGATATTTATGTCAATATAAGTAAGTCATTATTTCTTGACTACATGTAATGCAGGGGGACATATCATTATGTCATTACCTGGTAATGCAAGTGGTAATGACATGTACTTACCAAGTTTTTGCTGGGTACAAATATTGTTTCCAAATCTATTGTTTCCAAATCTCACTTATTTGTTTTAATTTATAAATGGCATTCAGCACTGCATTTTTCATATATCCATCACATTTATCTTCAAATATTGCGTGATCTAAAATTAAAATAATTAATTTTTTTCTAAAAATAAATCAAAAAAAATTATCTATAAACAAAACAAAATGCAAATAAATTTTATCATATCACAATTGGAAAACGCTGAAAACTAAGAGAAATATTTCAGCCGTTCATATATAATACTTACGTTGAAATATTTTGTAAAATTTGCCACTCTTCTCACAAAAGACCCATTCTAAAATTATTTTACTAAAAAAATTAAAAAAGATAGTTATATGTATAACATATAACTAATAATAAATTTCTATATTGCCACAAATAATTTTACATTTCTGCATTATGCGCTGGTATTTTTAATAAATAAATACTTTCAATTAAAATCTGTTTTGTTAATTTTGTAATTGCCAATAAGATGTTTATTTCAGGATAATAATATTATTTTTAACGTACCTAAACATTTTCCCATTGTCTCTTTCAGTATTACAAAATCTATTACTCACATTTTTATCATCCATTTGGCACAAATCTCTTCACAGGACTTACAAACAAGATCTCCTTCAAAAACACATGTACATCGCCATAAATAACATGGTGATTGATGGTGACGCCGACGGCATAACCACATGCATACAGATATGTACACGACGGTTTCATTTGTTGTTGTTGCTATGCTTTAGCAAAAATAACTGTTAACAGCCCATATTAAAATTATTTTCGGTGCAATATGCACGTATGTATGCACGTATGTATGCACGTATACTTACATATACACAGCAACCAAATTTTTTCACAATCCGCGTCCCGAAAACAGACAACCGTTTCCTTCCATCGCTTGTAAATAACTGACGATTTAAAAGAAAACGAACAACAGAACTGTTCTCTATTTTCTCTTCTAACATTCCATAACAATTATTGATTCACACATTACCAAACAAAACTGATTCTCCGAGCCAGAGAGGGAGGGAGAGATTGTATAATTCTCTCGTGTGTATTCTTAAAAATAATGACAATAGTCATAAAATTTATTACCAAGACAGCATTTCCTTTAAGGGGAGCATAGCCTTAAATTTATTACTCAAATATCTCATACTGTTAATTAAGTCCGATTCGGCATTAAAACTATGACATGTCTACGTCGTAGTGTTAATGTAGAAAATCCTTAAGAGTATTGAAATATTACTTAAAATAATGCGGATTGTCACAAAAATAATGATTTTTTTCTTTAATTTAAATGCGTACATATAAAGAAGCGCGTACACAAAACTAATGATAAGGTAGACATTAATTCAAATTCAAAAAACTTTATATTAAGGAAAATTTCGTAAAAAACGTGTAAATTTTCATTATTTTAATGAAAATTGTCATTGAATTGATGCCGAGGTAGCATACTTAATATAAGAATGTGTCATCATTAGTTTTATTACTATTTTTTTTTTCAGTGCACACACTGCCGACAAACAGCCTCCGAAATTGTTGCTATTAATGTAGAATTCAAAATTTCCCTTCGGACAAGGGCACAAAACCTTTCTCTACAATCGCTCCACAAGAACTGATTTCAAAAATTCCAAACTAACTTCACTGTAACTCTCACTATTATTCTCAATTTTGCGAACAAAAAGAGTCTAAATTGTCCTCTTGCAGTTAAAAATGATCTCTTAACTTTAAAGATAATTAATTCTTAATTCAACGTTACCAAAAAACAGGACTGAAAATTAAAGTTATATTGTCTCTAAAAAATTACATGAGAATTTCTACAATTTTAAGGAAAAAATCTTACAAACTATTACAGTTTATACTTGATCTAATGACAGTTGTACTACAATCAATTATTATTTCTTTATTTTTATTATGTAACGTTAAAGTCAACATAACATAGTGTTATGAACATCGTATCATAGAAGTAAGGAATTTTACTTTAAACGATTGAAAATTTCTTTGAAATTAAGTATATTTTCATAAATTGTAAGAAATTTATTCTTCAAACAAAGACATATTAAATCTTTGATTAAAGGGCAAACTTGTTTTTAATTTCAGATCCATATTTTTTTAAGTGCATATATTGTTCTTTTAACCGATAATAAAAATTATAAGTTCAATTTAAAATGTATGTGTTTTATATTACGATGAATCACTCATAAGAAGTACAAATATAGGCCAACTGCATACTCATTTCTTTATTTTGTGATCGTTTGTCCTTTTTACAGGACTTAAAATTTTATGTGTAATAGTTTTCAAATATTTTTTTAAACCCCCCACCATATGATAGGGGTATATTCATTTTGTTATAAGCCATGTAAGTCTGTCCGTCCGTTCGTATGTCCGTCCGTTCGTCTGTCCGTCTGTTGTAATCACGCTACAGTCTACAATAATTTAGCTGGATGAATGAAATAGATACTTCTTATAGCTGCAGGTAACTTGAGATTGAAACTGGGCAACATCGGTCCGTTTTCTGATATATACCCCATATATAGCATCATCCGGATTTGACTTCTTAAAGTCATAGAGACTACAATTGTCACCTGATGCACAGTGTAAATCATATTTCTGAATCGTTAATCGGCTGAAATTTTAATATGTGTTATATCAGTTAGAGTTCTGTACCATGTATTTTATCACATATTTAAACCAACATCTTTGAATGATATTCAAGGATACAAATGTAAAAGGACATTCTTTATAGCATTCGACTTTTTTTTAATATTTCAAAAATATTATCCTTGAAATTTTAAAAGTCCTGTAAAAAGGACAAACGATTATGAAATATACAACTGAGTATGCAGTTAATCTGCTGTTGGCCTACATAGTCTCGTTCTTGGGAGGGAGAAAAAGTTCGTATTTGTCGCACGGTGTAATACGAAAAAAAAACAGTAGGTTTGACTACAACAAGTTCCTATTATTATAGTAGTTTAAAAATATTGAATATCTACACGCTGAATAAAAATAGCTTCTGTAGTATATTGTCCCAAACATATTCGGCTTGCAACATATATATGTTTAGGGTACACTCTAAACATATAACATTTGGTACATACAAAAATTATATATTTGGGGAGATGTTGTTCTAAACAAATCTTTGTTTACATCCCAATATATTTTTATTTAGGGCTATTATTTCTGAAACCAATATTTATTTGTATTATTCAGAAAATACCTAAACTGTGTTAAATTTTTCCGTAATTCAAAGTTAATTTTTTAGAAATTTTTAATCTTCGTAAATAAATAAATAATAATAATTAAAATCGTATAATGTTGGATCAACATAAAATACTTGGAGGATAGACAACTAATGATAGCTTGGAATACTCAGAAATTGGAAATGATTGATTTAAAACAGAAGTAATGATACACATATGGTATCATAACTGGGAGGTATAATTCGAAATCAACGAAAAATTAAATCTGAAATTTGAAAAAGTCAGCAAAAGTTTTGAAAGTCTTTTTTAAATAAAATATATTTGGAGAAATTCCAAAACAATAATTTTATTTGTTTCTAAACATATATTTTATTTGAGAAATGTAGTTTGCAAATATATTTTGTTCTAATATACTAATATATATTCTTTCCAAGTAAATTTTATTGATTTTTAAATAAAATTTATTTGCTCAGAAATATATAATATTTAAAATTTGTGTTCCAAATATATTTTCTTTCGATTCAAACATATCAAAATACGCCATTTTGCTCCGTGTATATAAAAATACAGAAATCCGCGAAACATACTTAGAATCGTGTGGCAAACTATAGTCGTCAACAATTAGCAATGTACATTTCTACGTTTTTAAATAGCTGTAATATAAGCCACGGTATATTTAAATCGGTCTACGTAGTCAGGAGGTACAACGGTCAAAATTTTATCTTTGACACGCTGTAGCCTCGTAACTATTATGTTGGGATACTGTATTTTTTCATAACAACGAGCAATTTTTTGGCACTTTCTTTTTGGCAGCTTAGCTGTTTTCATCTTTAAACATTCTTTTTCATCTTTAAATATTGTATTATACAGACCGTTCTCTCGACTCAAATAAAGATGTCATACAAATCTCTAAGTTTTAAGTGTTTTTTTTATATAGAATCCGAAAGCTCTTAAAAATCACTATTTACTTGTGCAACCCCACCAAGTTTTGACGCAATCGAAATAAAATTGAAAAAAAAACGTGATGTGTTTTCCCATTTATCATTTAGACATATCTTCTTAACGGTATATGATATCCCCCCAATTTGTAGGGCCATGTACCAGGGAATAGGGTGCATCATAATTTTCTGTATTTCTGTTGGAGAAATAAAAGCGGGGGTAGCTGATTTGAATCGCTCAAAGCTGTTAATCGCCCAGCTTAATGTGGATTTATCGGCCAAAAAAATAACGTCATTTGTCGTCCATTCGCATTCTTGTTGGTTCTGCTGTTCCTCGAGTTCCGTGAGATAGATGACCGGAAATGTGTGTCGAGAAGTTTCTACACTTGTCCGAACAAGTTGTTTTTCAATGTCTTCTCCACTTAAATCGGTCTGTTCTAAATGCTTTAAAGCATTAAGTGGTAATATCTTTGTCAAATGCAAAATTTTCTGTTCGAAGTATCACAAAATGTGTGCTGGATTTGAAAGTGACGTGGAATATAAACTACATATTAAAATCGTCCAAAAACATTGTTTATCCCCTCACCTTAGAGAGCCTGGTATATATCATTTGCTACGAACCAAAAGTGTAACACATCGACACACCTAAGTACCCAGCTAACAAAATATTCAGATTTCGGTCCGAAATCTGTTCGACAATCGGATAAATCATCCGATATCGTATCCGTTGTCGGACCGAAATCGGTACCAAAAAAACATGAAGTGGTTGTCATGTTGTCGGAACTACACGTCGGACGGAAATCTGATGCTTGCGCAGACGTGTCGTACCGTATTCGTACCGACTTCGGAACTAAATTCTTGGGAAATTCGGAAGGGAAATTAGAAAAGCCGTACCGAACTCTTACCGAATAACGTACACAATTCGGATCGAATTCTTGCCGAATTACATATAAAATTAGAATATTTTTCCCCAGTGAGTCGGACCGATTTCGGACCGAATTCTTAACCAATGTCACGCAAAATTCGGATCCTTTTGTCGATAATGCGGTCCGATTTTGGATCGAATTCTTATCAAGTCAATACTACTTTCCCTGTGATGTTTTAATAAATTTTACAGTTTTGAGTATTTTTTACTAGTTTTATTAATAGTTTTAGTTTTCAGAAAAAAACGAATTCAATGCTTAGTGGTAAAAACATAAAAAAGTTGTACTTTTCAGAAAACAAGAATAATTCAATGCTTACAACTTACAAAAATTCCAAAGAACAAAGCAGCATACAATTAGTGGTTGCTTATCTAACGGTGCCACACAAAATTCCTCAAAAAATGTTTATGAGCAAAAAACACACAGGCACACATACGCTGTAACAAAAAGCACAACACACACTGAGTTCCGATATCATTCAGACATACCGTTCAGAAAACGTTACGATATTGCTGAAAACAGTCGGAACAAAAAACACCAAATTCCCTCAGACTTGTCGGACAGAATTCGGTCCGAAGTCGGTAAGAATCGTCGTAAGCGATTCGATTATGTGCAGACATGTCGGATGTCAGACAAAGTGGGATAATTTTGTTAGCTGGGTATGTTCGGCGGATATCCGTATTGGGACATTTTAAGTCGAATGAGCAATGTCCGTCCGTCCGTCTGTCTGTCTGTCTGCTGGCTGGTTCGCACGATAACACCCGAAAGGAGTAACCGATTGACTTGAAATTTGGTATGTGGTAATATTTTCTTCTATCTCCGGCTAAGTTCGAAGATGAGCCATATTGGTCCACGCCTTCTAGTACCTCCCACACAAAGGGTTAACATTTAGTGAAATATTTATTATTTAATAACTTCTATACAACTTATTTGAATCCTATGAATTCTACACATAGTATTAGTTTATTAGTCACTATTACCTCGAGAAAAATGGGTATTATTGCCACGCTCCTTTTGGTACCTCCCACACAAATGGATCATTTTGTACCAAAAGTTACCAGCTTATAACTTTAATACCAGTGCATACAAATACATGGAATTTTGTACAGTGTAATGCTTTTATAGGACCTAGAGTCCAGAGAAAAGTGACCGTTATTGGAACACCCCTTTTGGTACCTCTCACACAAATGGACTATTTTGTACCAAAAGTCAACAGCTTTTAACTTTAATACAAGTGCATACAAATACTTGAAATTTTGTACAGTGTAGTGCTTTTACAGTACCTAGAGTCCAGAGAAAAGTGACCGTTATTGGGACACCCCTTTTGTACCTCTCACACAAATGGACCATTATGTACCAAAAGTCAACAGCTTTTTACTTTAATACTAGTACATATTTTAAAGTTATTAAATGCAATTTAAATTGATAATAATTTAAATAAAACAAAAAAAAATAAATAAATTTACTAATATTTTTTGAGACTCAAGGTGAGGGGATTCATTAGTCGGTATACCCGACTGAACTTTCTTACTTGTTTTAATTATTACAATTGCGCAATTGCTTCTATTGACCTGTTGGTTGCTATTTCAACGTTATCAAATGATGTGAGAGATCTTAAATCTCAGTTCGTCTCATTTTTAAAAGACTTTCATAAAAATGAGAGTGAAAGTGTTTCACAAAATAAACAAACACTCCCGATTTCTAAGCTGTTCTCTAACAATAGCCTTCAATTTGGTGTCGGTCATTCCCCTCCGTGCTCTATGTACATAAGCATTGCCCTTTGGCGCTTCAATAACTATTGAGAATTCTGCTGATAATTCTCAAGTTATTGTTCCGAATGCTGCTAGTCTTGCTGCTGCTCATCATGCTCTCAATATTGTTACTATTCTTAATTATGGTAACCGCTGTTTATCATCGCAACTGTTTCTACTGTTGTTACGCCAGTGAATGACTATGCTGTTGATGTTGTTTTAAATTGTAATGGTCTCGTTGTCGTCGTGCTGATGACGTTGATGATGCTACAGATGTGAACAGTGTTGCCACTACAATAATTTTTATACCCTACACCACACTGTGGTACAGGGTATTATAAGTTTGTTTCACGGCAGATGTTTGTAACACCTGAAAATAACGCAGCTAGACCCACCTGTCCGTCCGTCCGTCTGTCCATGTAAAGTTGTTCGTCGACTACAGGTCGCAATTTCACTCCGATCGTTCTGAAATTTTGCAGTTTAGAGTATTTCGCGGCTGTTAAGATCGCTATTGAATTTGGTTGAAATCGGTTCAGAGTATGATATAGCTCCCATATATATCTTTCGTCCGATTTGGCCCTTTAGTCCTATAGAAGCTGTATTTTACATCCAATCCTTTTGAAATTTAGAATGGTAGAGTTTCTTGATCCATGAACCAACACTACCGAATTTGAAGAAAATCGGTTAAGATTTAGCTATAGCTCCCATATATATGTTTCGTCCGATTTGGCCCTTTAGTTCTATAGAAGCTGTATTTTACATCCAATCATTTTGAAATTTAGAATGGTAGAGTTTCTTGATCCATGAACCAACACTACAGAATTTGAAGAAAATCGGTTAAGATTTAGCTATAGCTCCCATATATATGTTTCGTCCGATTTGGCCATTTAGTCCTATAAAAGCTGTATTTTACATCCAATCGTTTTGAAATTTAGAATGGTAGAGTTTCATGATCCATGAACCAACATTGCCGAATTTGAAAAAAATCGGTTCAGATTTAGATATAGCTCCCATATATATCTTTCGTCCGATTTGGCCCTTTAGTCCTATAGAAGCTGTATTTTACATCCAATCGTTTTGAAATTTAGAATGGTAGAGTTTTTTGATCCATGAACCAACATTGCCGAATTTGAAGAAAATCGGTTAAGATTTAGCTATAGCTCCCATATATATGTTTCGTCCGATTTGGCCCTTTAGTCCTATAGAAGCTGTATTTTACATCCGATCGTTTTGAAATTTAGAATGGTAGAGTTTCTTGATCCATGAACCAACATTGCCGAAATTGAAGAAAATCGGTTAAGATTAAGCTATAGCTCCAATATATATGTTTCGTCCGATTTGGCCCTTTAGTCCTGTAGAAGCTGTATTTTACATCCAATCATTTTGAAATTTAGAATGGTAGAGTTTCTTGATCTATGAACCAACACTGCCGAATTTGAAGAAAATCGGTTAAGATTTAGCTATAGCTCCCTTATATATGTTTCGTCCGATTTGGCCCTTTAGACCTATAAAAGCTGTATTTTACATCCAATCGTTTTGAAATTTAGAATGGTACAGTTTCTTGATGCATGAACCAACACTACCGAATTTGAAGAAAATCGGTTAAGATTTAGCTATAGCTCCCATATATATGTTTCGTCCGATTTGGCCCTTTAGTTCTATAGAAGCTATATTTTACATCCAATCGTTTTGAAATTTAGAATGGTTGAGTTTCTTGATTCATGAACCAACATTGCTGAATTAGAAGAAAATCGGTAATGATTTAGCTATAGCTCCCATATATATGTTTCATCCTATTTGGCTCTTTAAAATGTCCCAAAAGTAAATGTATGTAAACAATTTATACATGAATTACAAAATTTATATATCAGAGTTCTTCAATATTGCGAGAGTGGTGTAGGGTATTATATAGTCGGCACCGCCCGACTTTAGCCTTTCCTTACTGGTTTTTCTACCAAAATTGTCTACAATTTCTACCAAGATGGTTTGAAATCTTCCATTTTTTTATTTTACGAAAAACATATGCAATTTGTTATTGTAAGGTTTATTTATATTATAATTATACCCTACACAACACTGTGGTACAGGGTATTATAACTTTGTGCATTTGTTTGTAACACCCAAAAGGCGAAGAAATAGACCCATTGTTTATTATACCGATCGACTTAGAATCACTTTCTGAGTTGATTTAGCTATGTCCGTCTGTCTGTCTGTCCGTCTGTCCGTCTGTCTGTGCATGTATTCTTGTAATCAAAGTACAGGTCGCAATTATGGTCCGATCTCGACGAAATTTTACACATATATTTTATTTGGCCCAAGGACGATCCCTATTGAATTTGGTTAAAATCGGTTCAGATTTAGATATAGCCCCCATATATACGTTACCCCCGATTTGAAGTGTAAGCGCTGTAAAAATGTTATTTTATATCCGATCTGTATGAAATTCGGCAGAAAGAGGTTTCTTATAATATGAATGAATACTGTTAAATTTGGAAGAAATCGGTTCAGATTTAGATATAGCCCCCATATATACGTTACCCCCGATTTGACATGTAAGCACTGTAAAAACTGTATTTATACCCTACACCACACTGTGGTACAGGGTATTATGACTTTGTGCATTTGTTTGTAACACCCAAAAGTGGAAGAGATAGACCCATTGTTTATTATACCGATCGACTTGTAATCACTTTCTGAGTCGATTTAGCTATGTCCGTCTGTCTGTCCGTCTGTCTGTCTGTCTGTCCGTCTGTCTGTAGACGTATTCTTGTAATCAAAGTACAGGTCGCAATTATGGTCCGATCTCAACGATCGGTTCAGATTTACATATAGCTCCCATATATATGTACCTCCGATTTGGCATATATGCACTGTATAAGCAACATTTTGTAACCGATTTGTGCAAAAATTGACAGAGAGTAGTCTCGTGATACACTTAGATACAATACAAAATTTGGGGGAAATCGGTTCAGATTTATATATAGCCCCCATATATATGTTGCACCCGATTTGACATATAAGCGCTGTAGAAACTGTATTTTATATCCGATCAGAACGAAATTGAGCAGAAAGAGGTTTCTTTTTATATGAAGGAATCCTGCCAAATTCGGAGAAAATCGGTTCAGATTTAGATATAGCTCCCATATATATGTTTCCCCCGATTTGACATGTAAGCGCTGTAGAGACTGTATTTTATATCCGATCACAGCGAAATTCGGCAGAAAGAGGTTTCTTATTACACGAAGGAATACTGCCAAATTTGGAGAAAATCGGTTCAGATTTAGATATAGCCCCCATATATGTTAGCACCGATTTGACATTCAAGCGCTGTAGAGACTGTATTTTATATCCGATCAGTACGAAATTCGACAGAAAGAGGTTTCTATTTTACATGAATGAGTATTCAGGCTAACGTACGGATAATCCTATTGATGAATTTGTTCGTCGCCCTGACGAATCTCTGTTTAATCTCTGGAAACTATAGTTTCGAGGGTTATCGTTCGCTCCAGTCACGCTTACGAATGGGCGGACATAAGTAAAATTACTTAATGTGTTCTAAAACGGATTTCCTCCGCATAAACTTAGGGTCTTAGGCCACTCCTTTGATGCGTTACCATTTTGCTATATGTTATATATAACCTTATTGATATTTGAATTATAAATCAACTAAATCCCCATATTTATCCCCTCACCTTAGAGAGGAGGGTATATATAATTTTTGTTATTTATGAGCACGATTCATCGTAGGGATGATATGTTTCCATTAAATAGTTCTTGTTCTAGTATACTTAAACAGAGATTCGTCATGGCGACGAACATATTCATAGATAGGATTATCCGTACGTTAGCTGACTTTTGACGAATGACGAAGCTTTTTCTATCAGTGAATATCACAATTTCTTGAAATAATCGAATCTCCAAAATTTTCTCGCAACAATTCAATTATTTCATGTGCTGTGTGGCACGTAGCTACAATCGGTCAATGGCACAAAGATAGCTCTTAACGAGAGCTAAAATATTGCTCATGGGTGTCAAGGTCGTCGGTCGACTGGAAAGTGTTTTTTTTTGGATTTTAAACGTGGTCCGAAACGTCACTTCAAAATCATATCATCCCTATTGGAAAACCCGTTACATGGGAGCCATATCTAAATCTGAACCGATTTTCTTCAAATTGAGCAATGTTGGTTCATGGATCAGGACCATGCTAAATTTTAAAACTATTGGATGTAAAATACACATTCTATAGGGCTAAAGGGTCAAATCGGTCGAAACATATACATGGGAGCTATATCTAAATCTTCTTCTTTACAGATACGATAGACTCCAAACTGCAAAATTTCAGCACGATCGGATTGAAATTGCGACCTGTACTCAACGGACAAGTTTAGATGGACAGACAGATGGACGGACGGTCAGACATGGTTAAATCGACTCAGTTAGTGATTCTGTATACATTACAATCGATCGGTATACACTAAGGTGGGTCTGTAGTATTTCTAAGTGTTACAAACGTCTGACATGCAACAAACTTATATGTTTCATGTCAGATGTTGATGGGATACTACGCCAAGCTGTGGTACAGGGTATAATAAACATGCATTAAAAAACCACCAAATATTTATTACGTTTTGTTAGAAAAGAAGCGTTCAAATGCACATTTACGACTTTTGGCCAAAGAATGTTGTATTTGGGAGCACTGTGCAATGTAATGTTTTTGAAGCATTTGCTGCTCAGCACAAAATGTTTAAAGCTCCGTCCGGCTTCCCCCACAAATATTAACAGTTTCATCAGCAACTACTTTTTCCATAAATCCTGTGCAAATAATGTCTATGTCTTCATATTTTGTTATTTTGATAATTTTCCCAATAGATATCGTCGGATAAAGAATGAGCAAAACTTGTACTACTGTTTTCAAATCTTTCAAACAACGTATCAAATTAAATTTCACATTTCTCAGTACAACCCAATTTTTGTCGACCAAATAAACCACATAAAAACAAACGATATCACATTAATTTATTTCTAATAAAATTTATTTTAAAATGCTGAGCCACACGTAAATTTTCCACAGTTGCTCATGGTGGATGTAACCCTAACTTTAAAGGGCGGCTTTGAAAGTGCTAACATCACTGTTGTCCACATCAAAAGAACTAACAATATGTGCAGTAGTTCAGAGATGTGTCGATACATGATTTTATAATTAACACAGAAGCACAATGGCTAATCCGGCTGTAAATTGTTATAAATTGATACTGAAATTCTGTATAATACATTTAAGATCATGAGCTTTTCTTCAGGAATCGTTTTTTCAGCCTATCAGATTGTGGTCTGCTAAATATAGAGCTAAAGAACCACAACATTTCCAACAAGTCATGAATTGATGTACAGCACAACCAAAAGTCTACAAATATTTTGCCGAAGATCTTTACATTACATTTTCAGGTGCAATTATGTGTGCTAACACAAAATATATTTAAAACCAGTAAGGAAAGGCTAAAGTCGGGCGGTGCCGACTATATAATACCCTACACCACTCTCGTAATATTGAATAACTCTGATATATAAATTTTGTAATTCATGTATAAATTGTTTACATAAATTTACTTTTGGGACATTTTATACTTAAATAATACCTTGTACCACAGTGTGGTGTAGGGTATAACAACGATTGTATCTAAAGAGCCAAATCAGATGAAACATATATATGGGAGCTATAGCTAAATCTTTACCGATTTTCTTCAAATTCGGCAATGTTGGTTCATGAATCAAGAAACTCTACCATTCTAAATTTCAAAACGATCGGATGTAAAATACAGCTTCTATAGGACTAAAGGGCCAAATCGGACGAAAGATATATATGGGAGCTATATCTAAATCTGAACCGATTTCAACCAAATTCAATAGCGATCTTAACAGCCGCGAAATACTCTAAACTGCAAAATTTCAGAAAGATCGGAGTGAAATTGCGACCTGTAGTCGACGAACAAATTTACATGGACAGACGGACGGACGGACGGACGGACGGACATCGTTAAATCGACTCAGCTAGTGATTCTGCGTCGATCGGTATACTTTAAGGTGGATCTAGCTGTGTTATTTTCAGGTGTTACAAACATCTGCCGTGAAACACACTTATAATACCCTGTACCACAGTGTGGTGTAGGGTATAAAAATTTCATGTTTTTTTTCTTTATACCCTACACCACACTGTGGTACAGGGTATTATAAGTTTGTTTCACGGCAGATGTTTGTAACACCTGAAAATAACACAGCCGCACCCACCTTAAAGTATACCGATCGAATCAGAATCACTAGCTGAGTCGATTTAACAATTTCATGTTTTTTTTCTTTATACCCTACACCACACTGTGGTACAGGGTATTATAAGTTTGTTTCACGGCAGATGTTTGTAACACCTGAAAATAACACAGCTACACCCACCTTACAGTATACCGATCGAATAAGAATCACTAGCTGAGTCGATTTAACGATGTCCGTCCGTCCGTCCGTCTGTCCATGTAAAGTTGTTCGTCGACTACATGTCGCAATTTCACTCCGATCGTTCTGAAATTTTGCAGTTTAGAGTATTTCGCGGCTGTTAAGATCGCTATTGAATTTGGTTGAAATCGGTTCAGATTTAGATATAGCTCCCATATATATCTTTCGTCCGATTTGGCCCTTTAGTCCTATAGAAGCTGTATTTTACATCCGATCGTTTTGAAATTTAGAATGGTAGAGTTTCTTGATTCATGAACCAACATTGCCGAATTTGAAGAAAATCGGTAAAGATTTAGCTATAGCTCCCATATATATGTTTCATCTGATTTGGCTCTTTAGATACAATCGTTGTTATACCCTACACCACACTGTGGTATTATTATTTAAGTATAAAATGTCCCAAAAGTAAATTTATGTAAACAATTTATACATGAATTACAAAATTTATATATCAGAGTTATTCAATATTACGAGAGTGGTGTAGGGTATTATATAGTCGGCACCGCCCGACTTTAGCCTTTCCTTACTGGTTTTGTAATAATTTGCTTAAGCAAAAAAGGATCGTTCCATAATTTTCTCCAGATTGTTCCAGTAATAGAAGTGAATGCAATCCATGGTGGAGGGTATATAAGATTCGACATGGCCGAACTTAAGGATTTTACTTGTTTGATTTTAGATAATCATTCGCCGAGTTATGATAGACACCGCAATTCAACTTTTCTCCGAGACGCTTCCGAATAATTGCTGCCATTGCCATATTGTATAATATTTCTTCATGAAATTTTCACTCAATATACTTTGCAAGATATGCTATAATATACTATTGATTTTAATCAAAAGATTTTAAATCTGTCGTCACAAAAAAAACACAAAAATGTGACCTTTTGTTCGAACTAACGTTACCCCCTCTTAAAGATGCCTTTAGTTTTTAACTATAAGCCCGACAGATGCGTTAAATTTAAGAAAATTGTGATTGGTACAAATGTTGGAAATATCTCTTTCACGTAGGAACAGTGGTTAAATAGTCGTTAAAAAATGAGAAGAAACCACTGTCTATATGAAACCAGTAAGGAAAGCAGAAAGTAAGGCTGGGCCGACTATATTATACCCTACACCTCCCAAACAATGCGATAATGGTCAATGCGACTAATTGGGAATTGGTAAATGGGTAGGAATATATATAGGGTGATCTAAGTAGAGATACTTTTTTCAATAGCCATTTTTTGACAGATCACGTGTGAGTCGTATCATGCTGTCATGTTATTTCTGTTAAGTATTGTTTGGCATTTCATCATCGAAAGACTTACGCCTGAACAACGTTTACAAATTATTTAAATCCAAAAAAAAAACACTTTCCAGTCGACCCACGACCTTGACTCCCATGAGCAATATTTTAGCTCTCGTAAAGTGCTATCTTTTTGCCATTGACCGATTCCCGATCCGACGTACCGGAATCATCGGTCCATATTTCTTCAAAAATGATGCCGGTGAAAACGTAACCGTCAATGGCGACCGTTATCGTGCCATGACAACCGACTATTCGATGCCCAAAATTGAAGCTCGTGATCTCGGCGACATTTGGTTTCAACAAGACGGTGCCACTTCCCACACATCGCATCAATCAATGGATTTATTGAGAGAACACTTCGGTGAGCAGATAATTTCACGTTTTGGGCCGGCTGATTGGCCACCAAGATCGTGTGATATCACACTGTTAGACTTTTTTCTGTGGGGATATGTAAAGTCTAAAGTTTATGCGGACAAACCCGCTTCGATTCAGGCCTTGGAGCAAAACATCACGCGTGTCATTCGCCAGTTACCAGTCGAAATGCTCGAACGACTCATCGAAAATTGGACTCAACGGATGGACCATCTGAGACGTAGCCGCGGCCAACATTTGATAGACATAATCTTCAAAAAATAAATGCCAAAGAATGTTCTTTCAAATGATAATAAACATTCCCCATTCAATTTGAATTTTCTGTGTTTTTTTCTTTAAAAAAGTAGGGAACCTCGAAATGAATCACCCTATATATGTGGCAATATCTAATTCAGAACCGATAATTCTGGAAAATTTTGTAATGATCGGAAGTAATGTACAGCCTCATTAGCGCTTTGATACCAAATCAGGAGGAACATATATATGGAGGTTATATATAAATCTGAACCGATTTTCCCCGAATACTCATGCATGTTTAAAAGACCTCTTTCTGACGAATTTCGTACTCATCGGATATAAAATACAGTCTCTACAGCGCTTACATGTCAAAACGGGGGTAACATATACATATATGGGGGCTATATCTAAATCTGAACCGATTTTCTCCGAATTTGGCGGTATTCCTTCTTGTAATAAGAAACCTCTTTCCCATTTATCTTTTTATACTCTACACCACACTGTGGTACAGGGTATTATAAGTTTGTTTCACGGCAGAAGTTTGTAACACCTGAAAATAACACAGCTAGACCCACCTTAAAGTATACCGATCGACTCAGAATCATTAGCTGAGTCGATTTAACCATGTCTGTCCGTCCGTCCGTCCGTCCGTCTGTCCATGTAAAGTTGTTCGTCGACTACAGGTCGCAATTTCACTCCGATCGTTCTGAAATCTTGCAGTTTAGAGTATTTCGCGGCTGTTAAGATCGCTATTGAATTTGGCTGAAATCGGTTCAGATTTAGATATAGCTCCCATATATATCTTTCGTCCGATTTGGCCCTTTAGTCCTATAGAAGCTGTATTTTACATCCGATCGTTTTGAAATTTAGAATGGTAGAGTTTCTTGATCCATGAACCAACATTGCTGAATTTGAAGAAAATCGGTTAAGATTTAGCTATAGCTCCCATATATATGTTTCGTCCGATTTGGCCCTTTAGTCCTATAGAAGCTGTATTTTACATCCGATCGTTTTGAAATTTAGAATGGTAGAGTTTCTTGATCCATGAACCAACATTGCCGAATTTGAAGAAAATCGGTTCAGATTTAGATATAGCTCCTATATATATCGTTCGTCCGATTTGGTCCTTTAGTCCTATAGAAGCTGTATTTTACATCCGATCGTTTTGAAATTTAGAATGGTAGAGTTTCTTGATCCATGAACCAACATTGCCGAATTTGAAGAAAATCGGTTAAGATTTAGCTATAGCTCCCATATATATGTTTCGTCCGATTTGGCTCTTTAGATCCAATCGTTTTTATACCCTACACCACACTGTGGTACAGGGTATTATTCAAGTATAAAATGTCCCAAAAGTAAATTTATGTAAACAATTTATACATGAATTACAAAATTTATATATCAGAGTTATTCAATATTACGAGAGTGGTGTAAGGTATTATATAGTCGGCACCGCCCGACTTTAGCCTTTCCTTACTGGTTTTATTTTGTGTTTTCGGTGTTATTTTCTTTAGGTTTGAGTTATTTTGTGAGGTCACATGCTATCCATGGTGGAGGGTATATAAGATTCGGCATGGCCGAACTTAACACATTTACTTGTTTTTTCTTCAGCTCACATATACCAGTGTAGGTCCCTAGTGGTACCACGTGCTAAAATGCCCTTCATCGAAACCAACCTATTTGATATACAAATGTATCGATAGCACGAATGTTGGTACTGGAAAGATCTGTTTGACTGCCATGAAAGGCCGACCCCAGTAGGTCCAGTCGTCGTTTACTCAAAGCGGGATAGTCGCATAGCAACCCAGCGGTAAAAATACCCAATATTTAATCGCTGATGTAAGCAATATTAAGTAGCAATCACTGATGATTCTATCGCTTATATTTCTGCTTACATTTAATCGGTGCGCTCTCGCTTACAAAGTAAGGAAAGATGTCAGAAAGTGTCATTTCAATTGCACTTACGTTATAAGTGGAGTTATAGGCAAGCCTGACGGCATTTCAATATATGCAGGCAAATTAAAATGTAATGCACGCCGTTTACAGTCTGATTTGCACTTGTAAAGCAATGCTATGAGATGGTACCAATAATCCAGATGATTTTGTTATTGAAAGTCTAATAAACATGCATTTAAATGTATCATTTGTTCATTTTAAAAATATTTAAATAAAAATAAATAAATTCATTTCACAACAAAAACAAAATGCACATACTAAAGTGTGTACTAAATATTACAACACAAATACAGATTTTCAGGTTTGAGATAAAATTTTGTTTGTGCAAAATTTCTATTTTTGGGTTTTTTAAAACAATGCTGCAAATCTTTTTAAATGTTTAATTCGTCAAATTCACTTCCTTGACAGCATCTGCAAACAAACAAATAGAAATTTATCAGTATAAATATAAAAAGTTTAAACCAATCTTACCGAAAACCGCATCATGTAGAGTATTATTAACTTAAAATAATTATTTTATTTACCAACTTTCAACAATGTCAACTACCTCTTTGTTGAGCGATCAACTTTGAACTAACATCAGCAGTAGTGATACATACATATTTCTTGTTATTTATGTATTTTTGCCAAAGCCGCTATAATGGATTTTTTTATTTCTTTGCATTTTATGTGCATATTCACACGAACTAACTTTCAGCTTATATTGTAATCGGAGTTGTAATAAGTGGACGATATTTGTTAGATTACACACGTATAAAATGCTAAGTACTTAAATCGCTCGCCTAGAATGTCATACTGATGTCATTGATTGTAATCTAGGAACTTCGTTTCATTAACCGCTGGGAAGTGCTCAATGCTCTCCACTTCTTCCCCATCTCCACAGCTTCTGCAGAAGTCATTGGAGTTAATACCCAATCTCCTATCAGGCAGTGTCTCGTCAGAACTGATTGTCTTTTCCTTTCTAGTGCGAGGAGATATTTTGACCTTCTCAGAACATACCTTGGCCAGATTTGTCCAGCTACCCTACAGGTGCCTTTCTAGTGCGAGGAGATATTTTGACCTTCTCAGGACATACCTTGGCCAGATTTGTCCAGCTACCCTACAGGTGCCGATTTGTGTCCATCTTTCGTTAGACTGCCTGATTGCCTCTTGCCTAAGCCAAAGCTTGCACGTGGATAGTGGCGCACCAACATATGCAAATTCTTCGAGAATTTGTAATGTCGCCACTTTCCTAGCAAGTTCATCGGCTTTGCCGTTCCCCCGGATATCACTATCTCAGGCACCCATATGAGGTGTATATTAAAATGCTCAGCCATCTCGTTAATAGATCTGCGGCAGTCGATGCTTAATTGTGAATTTAGGGATGTGGCCTCCAGAGAATTGATGGCAGCCTGGCTGTCCGAGTAAATGACAACGCCAATGTTGGTTACTATGTTACGACTCAGCCACTTGGCGACTTCCCATATTGCCATTATTTCGGCTTGATAGACACTGCAGGTTTCTGGCAGACTGTGAGCTATATACAAATTAAGTTCTTCACAGTGTACCTGTAATTATAAGAAATATTTATACCAAATTTGATCAACCTTGCTCTTTTATTACGGACTGTAGCGCGATTACAACAGACGGACGGACAGACGGACATGACTAAATCGTCTTAGGTTTTTTACGACGATTAAGAATATACATATATATTTTATGGGGTCTCAGATCAATATTCAGAGGTGTTACAAATGGAGTGACAAAATTAATATACCCCCCACCATATGGTGGAGGGTATACAAATTCGCAGCGAACGTTCGTATAGAGTTGTATTGAAAGGTATTCACTACTCTGTACCTGTTGAAGATATTAAAGCTGATCTTCTTCTTCTGGATTATGGTGTTAGAAACGTTTATAATATTAAAACCCGTATAACTTAACAGCCTGTTTCTATGTTTTATGTTGAATTGGATCCTAAACCTGAAAGTAAAAACATTTATGAAGAAAATCGCCTAGGCAATGCTGTCGTTTCGGTGGAACCCCCGAAAAAACTACATGACTTAGTACAATGTTATCGCTGTCAAGAATTTGTATATACGCAAGCTAATTGCAGAAAGACTTATAGATGTGTAAAATGTGCGCAAGGTCATCCTACTGCGGAATGTCCAATCAGAGGTGAAAGTCCAAAATGTGTTCATTGTGACGAAAGTCATAGTGCCAGTTACAGGGGTTGCAAAGTACTGTTCTCGATACCTTGACAGATTAAGTAATCACACTAACACTTTGGCAGTATCCCTTTTAGACGACAGCAATGAAATAAGAAGGCTAAAATGTAATCATGTACTAGATTTACCTTTTATGAGATAAGATATAACATTGTTACTTATTATCGTATAAATATTGAATTAGATATTTAAAAAAAATGTTATTGTTATAAAGAAAATTGTATTGTGTACGCTGGTACAGAATAACCTGTTGTGTACTTAAGGTGAGTATAACACCTCTAAATATTGATCTAAGACTTCATAAAGTATATCGTCGGCTTAATGCTATTTTGGTCCATACGCCATTTTGTATGAACGGAGAAAAACGCAATTTATTGTCACCCTCTAGAGGTCGCTCCAAAATATACGTATTTAAGCCATAAATACCATAATTTCTAAGCATTTTATCTGAATCTTTGCAGATTGTATTTAATTAAGACAAGAATTCATCGCAGTAAAAATTTTTTAAATCAGTTCATATTTTGTTATAGTCCACCTATAGATGTCACTCCCAAAAAGGCTTATTTAAGCCATAAACACCACATTTTCTAAGAAATTTAGCTGAAACTTTGCAGTTTATATTCTATTTTAGCAAGAATTCTTCTCAATAAAATGTATACAAATAAAATTTGTCGCCGTGTAGATGTAGCTCTCAAAAATCTATTTTAAGCCATAAATACCACATTTTTCAGGTGAAGAGTTTAGCTAAAGAATTTGCGGACTAAAAATTGCAGTGTTCGTTTTTCGTTTCATGAGTTGCTCCATATTCAAAGAGTTTTCCAGTAATAAAATTGAATGCAATCCATGGTGGAGGGTATACGAGTATAAGATTCGGCATGTCCGAACTTAACGCCTTTACTTGTTAAAAGTTGAGAGGGACTAATAAGCGAATACTATTTGTGGCATTGCGGAAGATTCCGATAGGTAGTAAAAAAGTTATTTAAGAATCAATATTTCATTAAATTGGATACTCCTTTCGAGAGTGAAAGTGTGCACTCCGTTTGTATCACCTCTAAATATTGATATGAGACCCCATAAAGTATATATATTCTTAATTGTCTTAAAATTCACAGACGATTTAGCCATGTCCGTCTGTCCGTCCGTCTGTTGCTATCACGCTACAGTCCGTAATAATAGGGCTAGGCCGATCACGCTTTGAGCGGGTATGGCCTAAAACGCTTTGAGCGGGTATCATTCTATGCAAATCAAATCCTACAAATACCACTGGATGCATACTTAAAGTATAAGTCATTAATTTTTCTACATAAAGTAGTATATAACCGAGAACCTCAATACTTGTACGTAAAAATAACGCTATCCAGATCTAACCGTGGAAATAACATTATTCAATTACTTCACCGTCGACAATCATCCGAAAGACAATTCTACATACGAACAATCCGTCTCTGGAACCAGCTCCCCAACGAAATTCAAATATGTAGCAACGCAGCAAAATTCAAGAGATGTCTTTTTAAATATTATGTTTCAATGTTATAATTATATAAATATAAACTTCAACATAAACTTTTAAATGCAATAATCAAAAAAAAGCTAACTCGAATTTTGTACTCTATTTATAATTGTTAAATGTATACATAATTTTTTTATTATTTTTCTGTATTCTTCATTCATTATGTACACTCACACACATTAATTTTGTAACAGAATATTTTCCAATACTATCACTTATAAGATGAACATCTTGTTGTATTGGAAACAAGTGCACAACAAATAAATAAATAAATAAATTTTGTAGAAATACTTCTTATACATAGTTGCAGGTTCTTAGCCATGTCCGTCTGTCCGCCCGTCCGTCAGTTGTAATCACGCTACAGTCTGTAATACTCGTAAAGCTGGGTTGATCAAATTTTGTACAAATACTTCTTATAGTTGCAGGTTGTTTGGTATTGCAAATGGGCTATATCCGTCAATGTTTTGATATAGCTCACCTATAGAGGTCGCTCCAAAATACGGTTTTTGAGCCATAGATACTACATTTTAAAAGCAATTTAGCTGAAACTTTGCAGTTTGTATTCTATTTTGACAAGAACTATTCACAGCAAAAATTTTACAAATCGGTTCATATTTTGTTATAGTCACCCTATGAGGTCGCTCCAAAATATACGTATTAAAGCCATAAATACCATATTTTCAAAGCCAAAAGAAATCATCACAGTAAAAAATTTTTAAATCCATTCATATTTTGTTATAGTGCACCTATAGATGTCCCTTCCAAAAAGGCTTATTTAAGCAACAAACCCCTCATTTTCTAAGAAATTGAGCAAAAACTTTGCAGTTTGCATTCTATTTGGGCAAGAATGTATCTCAATAAAATGTATACAAAGCAGTTTTTCCACTGTGGTCCAGGGTATTATGAGTTTGTGCATTTGTTTGTAACACCCAAAAAGAGAAGAGATGGACCCATTGTTTATTATACCGATCGACTTGGAATCACTTTCAGAGTCGATTTAAACATGTCCGTCTGTCCGTCCGTCCGTCTATAGATGCATCGTTGTAATCAAAGTGCAGGTCGTAGTTATGGTCCGATTGTGACGAAAATTAAGCACAGTGCTCTTTTTTGGCCCAAGGAAATCGGTTCAGATTTACATATAGCTCCCATATATATGTATGTACTGTATAAGCAACATTTTTTAACTGATCTGAATAAAAATTGATATACATAGAGATAATACTAAATTTGAGGAATATCGGTTCAGATTAAGATATAGCACCCATATATAGTATGTTACCCACGATTTCATATGTAAGCACTGTAGAAACTGTATTTTATATACGATCAGTATGAAATTTGACAGAAAGAGGTTTCTTCTTACATGACTGAGCACTGCTAAATTTGGGGAAAATCGGTTTAGATTTAGATGTAGCCCCCATATATATGCAACACCCGATTTGACATGTATGCGTTGTAGAAACCTTATTTTATATCCGATCAGTAGGAAATTCGGCAGCGAAAGTTTTCTTATTACATGAATTAACACTGCAAAATTTGGGAAAATTCGGTTCAGATATACGTTCTCCCGATTTGGTATCAAAGCGCTATAGAAGTTGTACTTAACTTTCGCTATTGCAGCATTTGGCAGAACGAAGTTTCTTAATTTACAAATAATACGGATTAAATTGGGGATAATCGGTTCAGATTCAGATATTGCCACGTATACATTATGTTCCCGCCGATTTAGTATTTAAGCGCTATTGAAACTGTCTTTTACGTCCGATTTTTATTTTATTTGGTAGAAAAGAGGCTTTTGATCAAAGCTGATGCAAATCTGTTTTAGTATATCCCCATCAATTTGTTCCTTCTGATTTGAATGAATACTGCTCTTTCAGTGTACTCCGAAGCCAACCTTTTCATCAAGATTCGAACCATCCGTGTAAAAGTGGAGATGGTTTCTATTACCTGGTATTCTGCCAACCCATTCATCTGTGGCGGGAATCATAGTGAAGTAATTTCTCTCGAATGTGTACACAGTTGGTATATATCTTCATGTGACCGTAGTTCTTGTACCTCCACATTGATAGGCAGTTTAATCTTATTGCCGCTTTGATTGCAACTTCTCTCGTCAAAATATTAATCGGCAGTAGATGGAGTAGGGCTTGTAGACAGTCGGTCGCTGTATTCCTTAAGGCTCCGCTTATGCTCAAGCAGGTTGTTCTCTGAACCTTTGTAAGCAGGTTGGTGATGGTTAGTTTGTCAGTTGCCGTCCACCATACCACAATGCCGTATAACAGTATTGGACGAACTACTGCTATACATATATATCCAGTGGACGATTTTAGGAGAGAGGCCCCAACGCGACCCTACAGCCTTTTTGCAGGAATATAAGGCGACGTTGGCCTTCCTTACACGTTCCAATACGTTAAGGAAGGTTTTCTAACTAGAATTATTCCTAAAAATTTTGCACTTTCAGAAAAGAATAGATCTGTTCCATTTATCCGAGGTGGAGGGTCCACATTTAGGACATTATTCATACTAGTAGAGTGAACCAATTCTGTCTTGTCTGGGTTTACGCCCAAACCGCTGCTTCTGGCCCATCTAGACAATTTGTTCAGAGCCACCTGTAGAATGTCTCGGAGCACGTTTTCGAATTTGCCACGTCATCCGCATATGCCACGACCTTGCAGCCACAACGTTCTAGATCTAGCAGGATTTCATTCACCGCTAGGTTCCAAATTAGTGGAGACAGTACTCCTCCTTGTGGGGTCCCTCTGTTTACAAACCTTGTTAGAGTTGTGGACCCAAGACATGCTGTTATGCGTCTTCTGTTGAGCAGACTTTGAACTAGTCTAATCAAACCAGAGTTAATTTTTAGATGTTACAGTGCCGCAATTACTGCATCTGAGTGAATGTTGTTAAAACCCCTTCTATGTCAAGAAATGCCACCATGGTGAATTCCTTGAAATGCAGGGACGATTCGATAGTGCTCACAACTTCGTGCAGGGCGGATTCTGTAGACTTCCCCTTATTATAAGCATGTTGGTTCACCGACAGCAGTTTTGTATCCAGGTTTTCCTTAACGAAATAATCTAAAAGTCTTTCCAGACTTCTCAATAGGAAGGAGGGTAGGCTAATTGGTCTGAAATCGTTTGGCCTAGTTTGTGATATCTTCCCCGCTTTAGGTATGAATACCACTTTGGTATCCCTCCATCGATTCGGGATGTAGCCTACATAAATGCAGCCTACATAAATGCAGCCTACATAAATTTTCTCCAGCCAGGGGAAAATGTATTTCAACATTTCTGCTGTGGCAATGCCGTGTGGTCCAGGTGATTTAAAGGGGTAAAAACTGTTAATCGCCCAAAAACTTTGTATTCTTTAGTCAACAACCAGCCATGGGATAATGTACTTTAACATTTGCATTTCTGCTGGAGTGATGCCGTCTGGTCCAGGTGACTTGAAGGGCTCAATGCTGTTAATAGCCCAGATTATTCTGGATCTCAGTCAACAAGCTAGCAACGTTCGCAGTCCACTCGCATTGTTGTTGGTCTTGCTGATCTTCGGGTTCTGTTGTGAGTTCCCCGGGAAATGTGTGTCGAGCAGAACATTCAGCGACTGCACGCTGTTTTTTTGTCCATTTATTTGCCTCATCCTGCAAGTAACCCACTGTACAGGGTGAAGCTAATAGTAGTTTCCTCAACTTTGCGGCGTCGGAGACTTTTTCCACTTCGCCACAGAAGGTTTACCAAGAGCGTCATTAGCGACCCCAGTAGATTAAGCCTTGTTGAATAGCTTGTTGCAGGTGTTTTTCATAGCCGTTAGCTCAGAAGTCCACCATTGGGGTTTAGATTTACCCTTGTACCTTGTTTATGGTCAGGCTTCTTCAAGGGAACGATTGAATGATGTCGTGATATGCTCGACCAGATTATCCAGACCGAATTTGTCATTCGAGTCGCACAGAAATTGGGAGTTGAGGACTTTCTTGAAATTCTTCTCATACAGGTGTCACTTTGTCTTCCTCAAATTTCTGTGGACGGCAGGTTTAGGCGGTTATCTGAGAATGAGTCTGTCTGACGTAACGTCAAGTACTTCTTGTCTGTCTTTAATTGTAAAGGTCGGTTTATTACCTACGTTACAAATACTTAGGTTGGTAGTTAGAATAAAGTCAAGAAGCGAATCACCCCTATTGTTTATATCCGTACTACCCCAGATGGTATGATGAGCGTTCGTGTCTGCGCCAATAATCAGCTCGAGCTTGTCAGACGTTGCTTCTTGTGCTACTTCCCTGAATAGAGCAGTCGGTACTACAGCTTCATAAAGCAAGTAACTGGAGACCACCCAATATATGCGATTACCGATCTTCAGACTAGCAGATGTTTATTATTTACCACTTAAATTTGCCAGGAGAAAGATACTTAGATCTTTCCTGGCCAAAATGAAGGATATTGGAGTGCCGTCACAGTTGGCCACAAGCAGTTTAAAGTTGGGTGTCCTGATACCGCACGCCCTTCCTCCCACTGCGTTGGGCTCCTGTATCAGGACGATGTCTACTGCACCTGTGGACAGGCGCTGAGGCTGCTATAGCGTTATGGAGGTTAATCTGTAGAATTACTATCATCGGTATTTACAGATTAACATCCCCTCCGACAAGGGTGTTATCGAACCCCGCCGGATGCGTCAAAGAGTCCGGAGACTCCCCTCAGTCCCTCTGTGTCAGAAGTGGAGCTTTCGTCCTCAGTGAAGGACGTTATAGATCCTCTGTTAGAGTTGGAGTCACCAGAATAATAGGCGTGGGTACCTCCGCACTTCCAGGAAGCCGTGTATCAACCACGGTGGACGACTCACCTTCCTCATTGGGAGCTTTATCCTGATTCTATACCTTCAAGACTATAGTCTCGAAGCCATATTGTAGGGTTACACTTGCACGTTGTATTGCGTTAAGGATCAAATTGACCTGCCGTTTTTTACCATCCGCCTCACCCACCTTTCTGACTCTCCAATTATAGGCCGGCAGACCAGGATTGGAATGTTTTATTATTTCTAATATGTCAGCCGGGTTGGTGGGCTCTTCTGTAACCCACGCGATGCTCTAGGGTGACTAGCGATGTTGTTTTTTCGACAACATCCAACGGGCACCCGGCCACACCTCACCGGCTCGACTCCGAGCAGCTTTATACAGGTCTACTGATCTGGCATCACCGAAATATAAGAGCTTTACTCTCCCCTGATGCCATCCTGCATCATTGCAGATTGGTGGTTTGCCCAGCATTTCTCTACGGACATCGAGGTAATGAGCCATAATGGCTGATTGCACATGGCTCCATTTTTCTTTGAGAATAGATCCATCCTCACTACTTCTTTCTATAACAGCCATCACCAGACTCTCCTTCGCCACTTCATTGAAGGGCTTGGTGAGTGTCCTTTTGATGGTAGGCAGGGGTTCTTCCGGTGATCTGATTCTTTTGACTTTATTAGCCGTTAACACAGCTGAATTTGAAAAAAAGTAGTTTGGTAGTGTATTTTGTAGTAAATATTGGTACAACAAGTATTTTTTTGTAAAACCCAACAACAAGAAAACAAGGACAATCTCAGATCAATGTGCTAATAAGTTGCCCTTCTTTTAACGAATAAGGTAACAAAGAAGTAATCTTAAGACCACTACCTCCACCAAAGAGAAATAGAATATACGAAGACATTCCTTCAGGCCGAAGCGTCAAAATTTATCAGTTACGAACGAATAGGAATGAATTGTAACACGCGAAAAATCAGTATTCCGCGAACATAGCTTGAACTTTTTTTGCACTTATTGATTAATATTAATTTTTTAATTGTAGGTTTTACAAAAAATTCAGGAGAATTGGTCTGAAAAACCGCGAAAAACTTCACTCGTTGAAATCAAATTCCTTTTCGTTCGTAACTGACAATTACTCGCTACAGGAAGGAATGTCTTCTTAAATTATATTGTTTTTGACCTCCACCACCACCTCTCTGTCTCTCTCTGTATTACTTTTTTTTATTTAGTTTAAACATTTTTTGTTAGATTTCTCTCTCTCTCTCTCTCTCTGTTTTATTTGTGAAACTATTCTTTTTAAGATTTTTACTTTTTTTTCTGTTACCTTTTCTTCTTTGTGGAAGAAAGGGTTTTTTTCGAATGCACGCAATTTCATCATTCAATTAGTATATACATATTCATATAAACAAAAATTTCACTTTCTTTATTTTCTTTCATGACATTTGTATCATATAAAAAAAACACAATAATCTTCACGAAAATCATCAAAAACAAAAATGCTTACTAAAAAACACATGCAAAATGTTTATTTTTCATCAAAATAAATAATGGGATTTTGGGGGAAATTGGATTCGATTTTACAGTTAATATCATCTGTGTTTTTTTCCTTTTCGCATAGATCCATTTCTATAAATCATTACAACTATTTTCTAATTTCTATTCATATATATTTAGGTATTTATGTACAAGTTTGTGTTATAACTTAAAAACTATTAAAATGCTTTAAAAATAGTAGTTAGAAACCACAGATATACGAATATATATATGTATATGTATCTGTGGCTTTCTGGAATAACCGCATATTTCGTAAAATTCAGATTTTAAAATATTAAAATATGTATGTGGATCTCAACATCTTTTATCCTATCTAAACATTTTGATTTTTTGCGATAGGCGTTTGGAAATAAAACAATTTTTGTTTAAAAAGTACAAAAAAAATGTTTTGAGGTCTCGGACACAAAAAACAATGTTGCATAGCGCAATTAGTTATGTGTAGGATGGGAAAAACAGTCAAACAGCCGAAAATGACAAATATCAACACCACCATAGGAATAAACATGGTGCAAGTTTCATCCCAATCGGATGACATCGTTGACTCACTTGAGATTGAATCCCTCATATATCGATACCTCCATTCTATAACATGCTAAGTCGACTTAGCTTAATTTTAGGTAGATTTCATTTTTAATTTCTAAATATTCCAAATTATTAGTGCCCGACCGAAGTCGGATCTTAAGGCCGAAGCCGTAGCCGAACTTCGGCTAAATTTACAACCTTCGGCCGAAGCCGTTGCCGAAGCCGAATGTTTTGTTATTTGTTAAAAAATTGTTAACTTTGCACCAAAAATCAGTTTTTTAATCATTTATTTACTTAGCACATAAAATTAAAAACCTTAATGTTATAATGAAATTTTTTTTTCTGCATTGATGCCTTGTATACCATTTCTTTTATTTGAATACAGCTACCAGGAAGCATTAAACTACTGCTCTCTAGCACACTTGGGTACAAGTAATTTTCTGCCACTACTTCCAAATTTTTGAAACGTCTCAAGTTACCGTATTAATGTTAAATATTAATGATTCGTGGACCTAATTTCTCATTATTATTTATTCTTACTACTTTTACAAGAATGCTTCCACTAGTTGGAGAGCTTTTAGGTGAGGAACTGAGTCATGTTTTCTTTTTCCTTCCTTCCTTTGATGTCATTTCTCCAATTATTTTTGTAGTATTGTTCACTTATGTACACTTTGCTGATCTTATGAAGATTTCCATAATAGAATTTTCTTTAAAAAGTCATATAATTCTATTTGTTGTACTTTTTGAACAAAAATTCGTCATTCGGCCAAATTTTATGGCCGAATGTCGCGTTTAGGCCGAAGCCGTAGCCGAACGTTCGGTCGGGCTCTACAAATTATATTCAGTCAAAATTTGGTGTTTATCCGCCAACATATCAAAAGTTATTCACAAAATAGTACAGGTCATTCGATTTGCTTTATAAAGGAATTCCACACAAATTTAAAAAATTAATCAAACTTTGATCGCCTCTCCTGAAAAACTACCTCTTTGCATAGTTTAGAATGGAAGTATCGATATGTACGAGTATATCTGATTTTATTCAGGGGTCGAATCAATTTGTTAATTCTGATATTTCGAGGAAAAAAGCCTCGCAAAACTTGGTTATTTGTTTTTCGCAGGAAGCTGTATATTTCAGGTCTTTTAAATTAGGTATTACAGGGCATTGCATTTTTGTCATTTATAAGTCCGGCTCATTGGCCTTAGAAGCATCTATGACGCCTTTAGCCCAGGTAAGTGACTCTTTTTGTTTTTCGGTAAGAGCCGAAACCTCAACAGCCTCCAACTTCGTCAAAACTCTGAGCGCTATCCTGTGCTCACTGTGCTTCCGTTTTAACGGTCGGACATGACGTTTTACCCTCACCGTACCACCTGTTGTGAGAACTAGGGGGAAATTTTCACCATTTTTGGTATGGTCGGCTTTGGCCAAGACCAATGGACGGACAGTAGGACGATTGGGGAACCCCGCTCCATCGGAACACGAAGGCATCCGCGTCAAGGAATTTATTTATTATTTTGTCTGTACTCGTATTAGCCCGTAATAGGTACTACGATGTAGGCCTTCCAGACTTTGTACAGATTTTTTTTGCGATTGCGTAATAGGTACTGCGTAATAGCTTTTAACTATCCGCTCTGTGATAAACACGTCCGTTCACTACGATCCGGAACAACGTGTAAACCGACTAAGGTATACTACCTCACTTTGTGAGTTATTTTATATGGAATATTACACGAATTATTCTGTCAATTTGTGTGGGAGGTATCAGAAGGGGTTTATGTGCACAGGTTAACGTTATGAGATATTAAATTTTGGTATGATTTGGCCATTTTGTATGGGAGGTACACAAAGGGGCGTGGTGATCACGGCCATTAGCAAAATTTTGTTGTATTTCCGTGCATTGGTACTCACGCTGTTAGCTCTTACCTTTTTGTGCAAAATGGTATTTTTGTGTGGGAGGTACAAAAAGGGGCGTGAAAATAGCGCCATTTTTCACTGGACTGTAGGCACTATAAAAGCATTACACTATACCCAATTTAAAGTATTTATATAATGTTATAAGCTGTTAACTTTTGGTGCAAAATGGTACTTTTTGTGGGAGGTACCAAAAGGGGCGCTGCAACTTTGCCCATGTTTCTCGAGGTGATAGCGACTAATAAACTAATACTATGTTATTAGGGAATCAATATTGCACTACATTTTAACCCTTTGTGGGAGAGATACTAAAAGGAGTGGACCAATATGGCACACCTTCGAACTAAGCCGGAGATAGAAAAAAAAATATTACCATATACCAAATTTGAAGTCAATCGGTTACTCCTATCGAGAGGAATCGTGCGCACCAGCCAGCAGACACACAGACAGACGGAGGGACGGACATTGCTCATTCGACTTAAAATGTCCCAAAACAGATATCCGCCGAACATACTTAAGGTCTTAGTTTATTCCTTCGATCTGTTGCACTGTTGGTCCCAAGCAAATGATATATACCCCCGTATCACTAAAGTGAGGGTATAAAAAAACAAGGCTGAAACCATCTTGAAATTTGGTCAGTTTAGGAAAAATAGGGCTACATGACTATATTTTTCTCAGAATTTTAAGTTGGTATCATTGATGTGCATGATGCAAAATAAAGTTGCATATGCAACTAATGCATTTTAAAACTTTAAATTATCCGATATTAATATATTTACTTGAAAGTACAAGTCACGACCATACAAATGAACCTTCATTTGTAAAACTCCGTCCACGCATTTGAATAATACATAACTTCCAAAATACACCTTTTCATATATTTTTCCAAATTTTTCAGATTTCAGATGCTTATATCATTTGAAAAAAAAAATGTTTTTTTTTCTCGCCAACTACAAGATGATTATTTTCTATAGTAAATCGCATATACAAATTTTCAAAACAATCAGGAAGGTCGATCTGTTTTTTTTTTTTTTGAAAAATCGTTCGGATTGACATGGAACGAACGATATATATGTTTCGTCAGATTTGGCACAATTGTTTTGAAATTTAGCATGGCAGAGTTTAATGATCTGTGAACCAACGTTGCTAAATTTGAAGAATATCGGTTCAGATTTAGATATAGCTCCTATATATAAGTTTTGTCCGATTCGGCCCTTTAATCCCATAGAATCTATATTATACATCCAACTGAAATTTGACGTGGTAGAGTTTCTGGATTAATGGACAAACACTGCCGATTTGAATTTGAAAGAAATCTGTTCTGATTTAGCTATAGCTCCCATACATATGTTTCGTCTTATTTAGCCCTAAAGAAGCTCTTTGTTCTGAAATTTTGGCGTGGTAGAGTTTATTGACCTATGGACCAATATGGCCGAATTTCAATAGAATCCTTTCAGATTTAGATATAGCTCCCATAAATATGTTTCGTCCGATTTGACTTTTTAGCCCTATAAAAGCTGCAGCTTACATCCAATCGGTTTGAAACTTAGCATGGTAGAGTTTCCAAAATTGCTGCGTTTGAATAAAATCGGTTCAGATTTGGATATAGTTCCCATATATGTATATGTTTCGTCCGATTTGGCTAAATTGTGTAAACAAACTTCAGTTGATGTATACATTAGATGTGTCATTGTTAACCAATCATTCCAGAGTGGTGTAGGGTATCATATAGTCGGCACCGGCAGATTTTAGTCTTTCCTTACTTGTGTAACACTAAAACAGCGAGGACTTATAAACGGTATGTTAAGAAAAATATACCACCTCCCTCATCCTATGGTGTATAAAATAAAAACATGCAAATAACTTTTAAAGTTGTATTTATTTCATACTTATATAATTATTAGCTATATGAGTTATTAATTAAATACTAATAACATACGTACATAAATGTATTGAATTTGAGATACATATTTTTTTTTAATGAAAGAGCCGTGTAAGCAGTTCTAAGGTATTGATACATATACATATTTAAATGGAAAAACCCCACTCAGGGACCACATTTAAATTTTCCACATTGCGGTACTGGGGTAAGGTGATTACGAGCCCCAGTGTCAGCAGCATGTTGGCCTTCCGCGAATTGAAATAATGCTAATACCAATAATATTGTTTCTATTCTAGTTAAAAAATTCATTTTCACAATTTTTTTTTTATAAATTTGCCGTCTTTGTCATTTACTATCCAGTAAAGCACTATTCCAATGCCTATTATGCCAGATGATTTATGACTCGCCAGATTTAGAACTGAGAAAATTACGGCTGATTCATATAACGCAAACCACAGAAATATTATCGGAAAAAATTCCCCTATAACTGCGTAGTTCTCCACAACATGACGAACATGTTCGATCAACTACTCAATATGTTTAGTTACAAGAACTTGTAACTTTAGCTGCAATAAATTGCATAGCAAAAATCATAATGCTATTTATTAAAATTCGCTGTATTACTTATATTGTGCTGGAGTTGGATAAACAAATACAGAATAGAAAGCGTATAATATAGGGAAATTTCCATTGCCAATGCTAATCACAAAGTTTGATGTAAAGCTAGTAAGAAACATGGCATGATTGTATAAAAGGTATTAGAGAGCTTAAGTTTTAAGTTTGAGCCCCCTATGATAGACAGGGACAGAGGTACAGGGCCTTAAATTTGACCACCTAGGGTGAACTAAATATATAATCGCATGCAACTTCCATCTAATTTTTTTTTGTGTGCAATCTCTTATGTTTAAAGAGATGTTGCAATGGAAAATTTGATTTTTAATTTTTTCCCCGATTTGTCCTAGTATTTTCTAAATATCGGATCAGAATATGCACAGATCTTTTTTACGTCACTTTTTCTGAATTGGCAACAAATGAAAAAAAATCGATCCGATATACCCAATAAGACAAAAGTTATGACCATCGAAAAAACCGCATTTTTCACTGCAAAGTGTCCCCAAAAATTGAAAAATTTAAATTTCGAAAAAAACTCGACAGCGTTACCTGGCTAAAACGATTATCTAACTAAATAAATTTATTTTTTAAATTCAGATGATCCGGTATCGAGTTATAAATTCTCTCGTTGCCATATTTTTTTAAGAAAAGTTGATACAATAAAGTTGATACAATAAATTTATATTTTCATGTACCATTGGTTTCAATTTAAAAAGTTTAACCGTTTCGTCAAAAAAAATCATTAAAATGTGCCTTTTTTGCATGAATTAACGTTATATCATCTAGTACATCCCCCACAAAGGGTTAAATATAAGCTATTGATTCTTCAATAACTTCTATGGTATTTATTTGAATCGTCTGAAATTCCACACATAGTTTATTGATCACTACCACCTTAGAAACAATGACAAATTCCTCCCGCCCTTTTTGGTACCTCCCACACAGATGGATCAGTTTGCAACAAAAGTAAACAGCTTATAACATTAATAACAGTGCATAAAAATACTTGAAAATTTGTACAGTGAAAATCCGCTTTATTGTATTGTAATCATACAGACTCTACGTCTTGCATTACCTGTACCTTGAAGCAGCTTAAACCATGGCGACCTAAGCCCACAAAGCAAATCTCCTCTCAACCATGATTCTTGGATTAGGACAAGGTCAGCCCCTCCTTGCCTCAGGAGGTCTTTTAAGGAAGCTGATACAGCCTCAGAGTGGTGAGGGTTTATCTGTAGGCATCCGCCTCACAATCGGGAGCCGGACCCTGCAGCTCCTCAAGAACATGACTCCACTTGCCCTTGGGGATGTTGCCGTCTTCTTTTCCCCTGTTGATGACTGCCAGTATCAAGCTGTCCTTAGTAACGTCAGCGAAGAACAGAGGAGCAGCGTTACCACTGAACCGAGAAGAAGCGTTACACCTAAAGCGTTTGGTCCATTTGGATGCCAGCGGTTTATCTGGAGAGCCCAGCCTTTTAATTGGCTGTTGCTGTGTGGAAGTTGATGCGTTAACATGTTTTTCAGAAATACTCCGTGTCTACTTTATAGCCATGCGCAGATTATTCAACTTCCCCGTTTATGGACGCGTATGCTTGCCATAGGAAACCGAAGAACCAGCTATTGCTGTCGCCTTAGAATAGGCCTTTGGATCACTTGGCTTGGTTCCAAGTCAACGTTTAGATCCACGTGTGTTTGTTGTAGTTGTATCGATATCAGTTCTAGTATTCGTAGTCGTATCGGATTGTTGTTTATAACGTTATAGCCCTCAAAAACGTTAGAACGACTGAGTCATTGCTGAGTCGTCCAGGTATCAGCAAAGGCAGCCGTCAAAACACAGTCTATGATATCCCCTGACTGCGAACCGAAAAGTCCGATGAGCACGGTGGGCATAACGCTCTGTTTTAAGTATAACCACTACTGCAGAGTAGAAACATGTCAACCACAGCATAACACCCGGTACTGTGGCAAGGAATGGTTGGCACAAACCTATTAGTTGCTGATGCGCCCAGGTATCAACAAGACTCCGTACAAATACAGTCGAGTACCCCTGACTGCAAACCATACAACATTCAAATAAGTTTTACTTATATTTAATAAATATAAATAATACTTATATTACATTTACTCGTAATATGCGCGATTGCCAATTTACTGTGCTGAATAATCAATTCGAAATTATTCAATGTGAAAAATCCACACTCACGGACCGCATTTAAATTTTCCACATTGCGGCCATGCGCCAAGATGATTTTGAGCTCCGATTATAATAATTCCGAAAATTGCAACAATACTAATACCAATAACATTGGTACTATTTTAGTTATAAGTTTCATTATCAAAATTTTTTCTTATACATTTCACGAATTTGTCTTTTACTGTCCAATAAAAAACTATTCCAATGCCTTTTATGTCAGATTACACAGTGCGACAGTCCAAAAACCAAAAGCCGCGATACTATTTTTCTTGTAGGTCTTGGCGTCAAAAACAACGTTTGTTCTACGAAATTTGCCGGACACCCCCAAAATCCGGATTTACGGCTAAAAACCCGATTTTCCTGCCTTTTTTCACTTGAACGCCTATAACATTGTTAATTATCAACCGATTTCTAATCTCTAAAGCTTTAGGAATATCTGTTTATTTGTCCCGCAAACAAATTTTATTAATTTTGTTTATCATTTCTTAGTTTAGGCAATGTTTTTACCAATTATTTTGTGAGATAACCGTACGATGAATTGATTTTCGTATATAGTATATTTTATTAGGGAAAAAATGCAACAAGTCCCTTAAAAATCCGTTTGCAATTGACTGCGTTATTAAAGTTTTATTAAAACTAAATGTGTACATAAATACTAGTTTGAGAATGATGACGAGTTAAACATGAAACGCTTAAGCAGAAATTTCTGAGTTCAATGGCCAAAATTAGTGTTTATATACCGATTTAGTTATAATGAAACTTTAATAACTCAGTCAATTGCAAACGGATTTTTAAGAGACTGGTTGTATTTTTCTCCTTATAAAATATACTATATATGTAAATCAATTAGTAATGCGGTTATCTCACAAAATAATTGGTAAAAACATTGCTTAAACTAGAAAATGACGGAAAAAATTAAAACAATGTGTTTGTGGGACAAACAAACAGAAATTGCTACAGCTTAAATAAACATAATATATATCGTTGGAAAGGTCTAATTCTATTCTTTCCAAATTTGCTTAGAGATTGAAAATCGGTTAATAACTAATAATGCGTTCAAGTGAAAAAAGGCTAGAAATTCGTTTTTTTACCCGTAAATCCGGATTTTTGGGGTGTCCGGGGAATTCCAAAATAAGATTCGTGTTTTACTCGACAAGACCCACAGGAAAAAGAGTATCGCCTCATTTGCTTCTCAACTTGAGTTTATTTTGTCGCACTGTGTTATTTATGACTTGACAGAATTTGATTTTGCAACAAATTGAGAAAATGACGGCTAATTCATAAAACGCAAACCACAAATATACTATCGGAAAAAATTCCCCTATAACTGTGTAGTTCTCCACAACATGACGCATATGTTTGATCAACTACTCAATATGTTTATTTACAATAACTTGTAACATTGGGACGTTTCAGCTACATTAAATTGCGTAGCAAAAATCGTAATTCTATTTATTAAGATTCGCTGTGTACCGACTTACGAATCCCCTCACCTTGAGTGCCAAAAAACTATTCGTAAAAATATTTATTTTTTTTTGTTTTAATTAAATAATTACCAGTTTTAAAATGCATTTAATAACTTTAAATCATGTGCTGGCATTAAAGTTAAAAACTGTTAACTTTTGCTACAAAAAGGTCAATTTGCGTGGGAGGTACACAAAAGGGGCGTGCCAATAACGGCCACTTTCCTCTAGACTCTATGTGCTATAAAAGCATTACACTGTACAAAATTTCAATTTTTTGTATGAAGTGATATTAAAGCCATAAGCAGTTAACTTTTGGTGCAAAATGGTTCATTCGTGTGGGAGGTACCAAAAAGGGAGACTTCGACCATTTTTCTTGACGTGTTAGCGACTAACAAACTAATACTACACTCAGAAAAGAAACACTTTAAACTCACTTTAAATCCAGTACAAGGGACTTTAAAATTAAAAATTTTCATGTATGAAAACCAGCCGTATTGAAAAATATTTAATTTTAAAGTTTACACTTTAAAATTACATTTTAATATGCGCATTCTCGAATACAATTTAAACACTTTTGATTTTAAAGTTCACACTTTTAACCCAATTTAAAAATGTTTGTATTTAAATTAAAAGTTAACACATTCAATCTCAAATGCAATTCAAAAGTGTTCACTATAAACTTTAAGGGAAACAGATTATTTTAATTGTTTTTAATTCACATTTTTTTATTTAAACATATTTTAATTTAAATTTATTTTATATTTATGAAATAACTTATTTATAACTTATTGATAATTCATTAAATAAAATAATTTAATTTAAATTTAAAAAATAAATCATTATGTGTTTTTGTTCTTGTTTTTAAAATCAAGCTCGAGGTCTTTGTTGTTTTGTTTATTTATTTATTATTTTAATCGATATTTCGATCTTCTGTGAAGATCATCTTCAGGAATTCTACAATTTTATTGAAAAACAAGAAAATTTTAAATAAATAGAATTTTATTTTCAATAAAATTGTAGAATTCCTGAAGATGATCTTCACAGAAGATCGAAATATCGATTAAAATAATAAATAAATAAACAAAACAACAAAGACCTCGAGCTTGATTTTAAAAACAAGAACAAAAACACGTAAGAAAAAAGGTCGAATACCAAAAACAAACATCAAGAATAAATCATTATGTTATCATATCTTTTTTAATCTTGCATATGTCTTTCCATTGTTAATTTGATGTAAATTCATAGGCAGGCTTGTGAAATGTGAAATGTTAATCAGTTTTAGGCAATTTTGTTTTATAGCAGTCTCGTAAGATTGAAAATGTACATCAAATTTAATAATTTCAATAGGATATTTAAGATTAAATACGTGAAAGATTTTAAAGCATATGTCCAAACTTTCAATAAAAGAATTTAGTTTGTACAAAGTTTCGTCAAAGTAAATATAAAAGGTTTTAAGATCGCCCACAGAGTTTCCTACCACAATTATAAACGGCTGTACAGTCAATTTATTATAATAGTATTTACCGATAAGTTCTTTTATTCGTCTTGAGTAATCGCTAATTGTTGTTAACTGCAATAAGAAGCTTTCATTAGCATCTTTAATGGTGGCTTTCTTGTTTGTATTTCCATCTGCACTAAATCTTTCTGAAGGCAGCAGAACTGAATTGAGAAGAGTTGTAAAAATGTAGTCTTGACAATCTGAAAAAAAAATATTTAGTGTTATTTTATTAATTTAACAAAAAGCCCATATTTTTTACTCACCAATTTTTTTCGTCGTTTTTGCTTGGTTCAGAAGATCTATTGATTGCTGATTCCGTATGTTGACATCGTAGTAGTTCACTATCTTGGTTTTAAAATAATCCCACTTTGTTTTTAAAAGATTATCTTTTTGTGGACAAATCAAATTGAAATCTAGATTAATCTAAAAAAAATATAAACATTTGTATATCCTTGAATTTTGTGTTAAAGTTCTTTTTAAATACCAGAAATGGTGCTGTGGAGTCGTGTTAAAGTTATTTTTAAATACCAGAAATGTGCTCTGGAGTCTTTTAAAATTGGCCACTCCAGCAAAAAATCAGAATTTGAGCGCTTTGCCAAATCCTTCTTCTGAAATGTAAAATGCCATTTGTCAATAACCTCATCCCAATTGCTGGCATCTGTTTGAAGCGAATTATTTCTTCCACAATACTAGCAAAGTGTTCCGGTCCAAGCTTTGCCATTGTTAACATGACATCTTCTAAAATTATTTTAATGAGGTCATCGCGTTGCTTATTCGTAAAACATGGCCTTTCCTCATAATATTGACTAAGTTGTTTTCCGGCTGAATTATTCTTTAAAACTGTTGAAAGGGGCTGCAATGCAGTGTATCATTAAATTTAATACAAAACTTTTTGCTGTATATTCTTACCTGTGATCCAAATGCGTTTCTTATTAAATCATTTGAAGAACAATGTGAATCGTTGTGACGGTTTTTTCTAGCCAACCAACAACCTTCGCAGTCTGGCTCAACGTTTCGTCTTCTATTCCAAACTGAAAAAATAAGCTTGCTAAATTATAAACGTAGTAATATGGGAATTGTATCTATGTACGTGCGTAACATCGCAAATAATCTTCAAAATTAATGTTATATTTACCTTTGACTTGCGCCAGAAAAACAACATTTCTCCAAACTCCGCTCGAAGACCAATATTTCTTACTGCTTTCGCAATGTCTTCTTTTGACAACAATTTTAAGCTTCCAAAAGTTATTCCAGCATCTAAGGAACATTAATAATATTGCATAAGTGTTAATATTGCCTAAGAATTTTTACTTACTTTCAAGAAAAAGTGTTTCCAGATCAAACTCCTTTAGCAGATTAAGAATATCCGTATCTTCCTCAACACACGTGTACGTTAAATCACCCTGCTCATTAATTTGGATATCGGTGCTAAGAATTCGCAGCAAGTCACTTTCTTGTATAATTTGACCCTGACTGGTCATTCTTGTATCTTGTTCACACTTCTAAATTCACTTTACTATAACGAAATCACACAAATGCCGCTAACGGTACAATTTAAAGTCAAACTTTTAAAATAAACTTAAACACTGTGAAAATAAAAATGTTTACGTTGCGTTTTAAAGTGTTCACGTTTAGTTCCAACAAAGACACTTTGAGTTTAAAAGTTAACACTTTTAATACAAAATGTACACTTAAATGTCAAAGTGAACACTTTTAATAATAAACAGACGCTTTATATATTAAAGTGAAAACTTTAAAATTAAAGTTAACACTGTTTACTCAAAACTAAAACTTTCAATATTAAAGTGAACACTTTAAATTAGAAAGTGACACTTTGATTTATAAAGTGAACATTTTAAATGTAAACGTTAACACTTTTCTGCAAATTGATCACTTTACATTTTAAAGTTAACACTTTGAAAATAAACGTTTTAATTTTATTTTTTAAAGTTTAAAAATTTTAATTTAAATGGATTCACTTTTAATACAATTTTTAAAGTGATTACTTTATAAATAATACATTTTACTTTAAAATATAAAGTTTGTCATTATAAAATAAAGTCAAAATTTTTAAATTTAAGAATTTTACATTAAAAACAAAAATTTTAACTTTTAAATTAAGAGTAAACGTAAAATTTCTGAAGATTCGAGTAAGTAGTAAAGAAGGTATTAAAGAATCAATATTTCACTAAAAGTTAACCCTTTGTGGAGGAAGAACTAGAAGGAGGGGGCCACTATGGCCAATCTTCATACTTAGCCGGAGATAAAAAATCAGAAAGTCGGTCGGCGCCGACTACATGATACTCTACACCTCCCTAACAATACGAAAATGTGCATTGCGATAAGAAATTGGCAGTGTTCATACATGTAATAAGAAAACTCTCTCTGCCGAATTTCGTGCGGATCGGATATAAAACACGGTTTCTACAGCGCTTACATGTCAAATCGTGTGAAACATAAAAATGGGGGCTATATCTAAATCTGAACCGATTTTCACTGAATCTGGCAACGTTCATACATGTAATAAGGAAACTCTCTCTGTTGAATTTCGTACGAATCGGATATAAAATACGGGTTCTGCAGCGCTTACATATCAAATCGGATGAAACATATATATGAGGGGCTATATCTAAATCTGAACGGGTTTTCTCCGAATTTGGTAGCGTTCATTCACGTTATAAGAAAACTGCCGAATTTCGTACGGATCGGATATAAAATACGATTTCTACAGCGCTTACAAGTCAAATCGGGTGTAACATATATATGGGGTCTATATCTAAATCTGAAGGATTTTTTCCGAATTTTGTAGTGTTCATTTACTATATTTATTATATATATATATTACTAGCGGACCCGGCGAACTTCGCCTCGCCCCAATTTAACGCCTTCAGATAAACTCCAGAGTGATAATAAAACACAGATAGTTAAAATTTTAATGCGATTTGTTTAAAAGGAATCGAAATCAGTAGAGAGCGATGTGATAAACAACAAACAACGAAGACAGGCAACGTAAAGATGACCGTGCGAAAAACAGGGAAATTCGAGATTAATTCCACAGACTTCCTACGATTTGTCGTGAGATTTATTGATTGTCATCGTAAAAGCCAATCGTACAGGGAACTGAATCCGCTTGAATTGGAATGAAAGATCAGTTGGAATAATCGGAATTCGTGGGATAAGGACTTCCTCTCCTTTGAATTTTCCCTTGATGATCGTCGCCTGAATCACATTGTCCATCAGTTTCATAATGGACAACCGCGAACTATGCACAATTTCGGATGATTCAGATTCCGCAACACGATTATGATCGATTCCACCTTCAGCTGTAAATTATGCGGCGGAGCTCCTGGCACATCAAGCGAGTTCGATTTTACTTTGAATAATAAAATTCATGCTATCGACGTCCTTATTCTTCGCTGCTAATATTGCCCGTTCACTAATCTAATCGAGATTTGGAAACACTTTGGTGATGAGTTCCTCGTTCGACGATGTGAACTCGCAAAAATTTGCCGGGAACAATATCAATGCAGTGGAAACATCAACAGTAATTTGGCCATTGCCAAGCGCCAACAGTTGTTTTGAGAATTCAAGAGCCGATGAGTCGTTCTGCAACGCGACTCTCATGTTCGTGGTCAATTTCAACTTCTTGACATGCCGCCACAAAGACGACGATTTCAGGCATGCATTAATTTCATCGGCAGTAGATTTCGGGATGACGGGAAGCGTTTGACGAAAATCTCCGGAGAGCAATATCATAGACTCACCAAATTGTCTCAAATCACGTCGTAAATCCTTCATCGTTCGGTCAACTGCCTCCAGAGCTCGTTTATGCGCCATCGTGCATTCATCCGAAATTATGATTTTGCAGTTCCCGCAATCCAATAAGATAACCTTACCTCTTATACTCAAACTTATTATCTGAAATTTTCGAACTGATAAATATCGCGTTGAATTTTAATTGATCGTAATGCTTGTACCGTTTGTCGATGTGATACGCGAAATCAGTGTAACAATACGCAAAACTCGAATGAATTGCAGCAAGAAAAATAGCACATACTCGTACATATGTTTAATAGAAAACTTTTTTGTTTAATAGAAAATTAATAAAAAAAATTGGATTCAAAAAGAGAGTAGTAGATAGGAACAGTAGGAATCTCGCAAGAAATAGCCATTTTCGATTTTCCCAATTTTCCGACTTTTTTCCAAAATTTTCTTGTGTATTCTTCTTATTTGGCCGGAGACCTGTCCGAATTGGTGCTAATCACCGAAATCGGTCCAGGCGTTCTCGAGTTATAAGCGTAGTAACTAACATCACTTTCTTTTATATATGGGGCAAAACACGTCAAAAGGCCCACTTTTTTCAATTTTATTCCGATCGCGTCAATACTTGGTGGGGTTGCAGAAGTACTTTGGGTATGCTATCTGCTTTAAATACAGCTTCCTAGCGTGATACGTTATGAAGATACAGGGTGTCAAAGTTGGACATTTTGACCATTGTATCTCCCGACTACGTGGGCCGATTTGAATGAACCGTGGCTTATATGGCAGGTATTTAGAAACGCACAAAATGTGCATTGATAATTATTTGCAAATATTCAATTTTCATATTTTTTTCTCGCGACTTATGTTTTCCTCGCGATTTTAATTGTGTTCCGCGGATGGGATACTATATCTTTAAACTACAAAAATGAAGCGAATTCTGTTTACTTTATCAATACGAATTTTCGCAATGGGATGAAAACCACAACAAAAGCTATGGAGATTTTGAATGTCAAACCTACTATTTTTCCATTACATCTTTGGTATTATAAAGTGAGTTTATTCTAAGATGTGGACCGGAAACACGATTAATAAAATGTAATGGTGGCATTCTATAGCCAAATACGCCAGAACAACAAAAAAACTTATTTCGCAAGAAGTCGACGTCGCTTTTTTTACACTGGCCTACAATATTGCACTGGTCAAATCGAATCCTAGCGAGCAGATATCGGACACGATCTCGAAGTATTTTGAGGTTCTAAATCCGAATATAAAATCAAAAATGCAATATATATTCGCGTTTTTGAGATATTGTATTAATTATGTGATAAAAATGCTGATTTTACGCTTTCATGAATACATAATCGCGAAAGACGCACTTTTACAAAAAACAAAGTTCAGGTTTCGCAAAATAATCGCTTTCCAATTAATACGAGTATTCAAAAACTTTAATAATCGTTAGTCATCTCCGAGATATCTCCCGGGAAACCTAGTCGGAGAAATCGTATTTTTAATATAGCTACAATTGGAAAAATAAAAAAAAAAAAAATAAAATATGATATCTACGAGATGGTGTAAGATTTTGACCCTTTATAAAATTAACTTTTAATTCGTTTGATACTCGTTTTAATAGCAAAGCGATTATTTTGAGAAACCTGCAATTTTTTTTTGGTAAAAGTGCGTCTGTCGCGATTCTGTTTTCAAAAAGCCTAAAATCATCACTTTTATCACATAATTAATACAATATCGCAAAAACGCGAATATATATTGCATTTTTGATTTTATATTCGGATTTAGAACCTCAAAATCCATCGAGATCGTGTCCGATATCTGCTCGCTAGGAATCGAGTTGACCAGTGCAATATTGTAGGCCAGTGTAAAAAATGCGACGTCGACTTTTTGCGAAATAAGTTATTTTGTTGTTCTGGCGTATTTGGCTATAGAATGCCACCATTACATTTTATTAATCGTGTTTCCGGTCCACATCTTAGAATAAACTCACTTTATAATACGAAAGAAGTAATGAAAAAATAGTAGGTTTGACATTCAAAATTTCCATAGCTTTTGTTGTGGTTTTCATCCCACAGCGAAAATTCGTATTGATAAAGTAAACAGAATGGACTTCATTTTTGTAGTTTAAAGATATAGAATCCCATCCGCGGAACACAATTAAAATCGCGAGGAAAATATAAGTCGCGAGAAAAAAATATGAAAATTGAATATTTGCAAACAATTATCAATGCACATTTTGTGCGTTTCTAAATAGCTGCCATATAAGCCACGGTTCATTCAAATCGGCCCACGTAGTCGGGAGATACAATGGTCAAAATTTCCAACTTTGACACCCTGTATCTTCATAACGTATCACGCTAGGAAGCTGTATTTTAAGCACATAGCATACCCAAAGTACTTCTGCAACCCCACCAAGTTTTGACGCGATCGGAATAAAATTGACAAAAGTGGGCCTTTTGACGTGTTTTTCCCCATATATAGAAGATATATATATTTCTGCCTAATAATGAAAATGCGAATATTTATCATCAAAAATGGTTTTATTGTTTTTCAAAGTATTCTCCAGCATGACTTATACACTTTTGCATGCGCTCAAACCAATTGTCGAATCACTTTTTCCATTCCGACTGAGACACCTCCAAAACATGGTTTTAGAACGCTTCAACAGCATCTCCTCGATGTGTGGGAATAAAAAGAAGTATTGGGTGCCAAGTCAGGGCTGTACGGCGGATGACCCATCAATTTGACGTTTTGGCACGTCAAACATGCGCTGGTTTGAGCCGATGTGTGAGAGCTCACATTGTCATGGTGCACAATGATTCGTCTTCTCTTGTTCGTTTTTCGAATTTCTCCGAAGCCTTCAGGCAAACGAATTGTAGCTTCTTCCACGAACAACTTTCGTTGGATTTGGCTCGTCTTCGAAGACCCACACCGTCAATTGCTGTTTTGTTTCGGGCTCATACGCATAGATCCAAGATTCGTCACCTGTGACCATCTTATAAACTTCTTTTGAAACACCGCGATCAAAATTTCTTTGCACCAATCGACACGAGCCTTTTTTTGAACGATTGTCAAATTGTGCGGGATCCAACTAGAACAAACCTTTCTTACGGCCAGGTGTTCATGCAATATCAAATGTATGCTGGTGGAAGAAATGCCCAAGGATGCCTTTATCGCACGGTATGTCACATGACGATCTTGCACTATCAGTTCACGCACGGCATCAATGTTCTCTGGCACAACGGCCGTTTCTGGACGACCTTTGTCTTTAAGCGAGCGTCGGCCACGATTGAATTCATTAAACCAGTTTTTCACAGTGCTATAGGATGGTGCTTCATCGCCATACAAAGATTTAAGTTCATCGATGCACACTTGTCGTGATAATCCACGTCGAGTTAATTCATTTTTTTTTGTCAAATTTTGAGTAAGTTTATGCTAAAAATGTCAAACTTTCCAATGGAAATGTCAGATGGCGCAAGGCAACACATAGTGTTGCCTGGGCAGACTCGTAAAATACGGTTTCTACAGCGCTTAGTTTGACATGTGTAATATATACGAGGTATGTTCAAAAAATATAGGGAATTTTTAATTTCCGCGGGCTACGTGTATTTGATTTTTGATATTTTTGTAGCGTTATGTTGGTACTCATGTCCCTTACTTATGCTGACAATGTCGGCCATTTTGAATGTATAGTTAACTTTTGACAGCTGTTGTGCTTGGATGTGTTTTAACCTGTCTTCGATTTTTATCTATTTCAGAGAATGGATCAAAGAATCTGTATCAAATTTTGTGTGAAAAACAAAATAAAGTGCGCTGACGCATTCCGAATTTTGACTGTGGCATATGGCGAAACTACCTTCGACCAAAGCAACGTTTATCGGTGGTACAAAATGTTATTAGAGGGCCGAGAAGATGCGAAGGACGAACAGCGTGCCGGACGCCCGAGCACGTCAACAACAGACGAAAACATTGATAAAGTAAAAAAAATAATATTGGCCAATCGACGAATTACCATTAGAGAAGTTGCTGAGGATCTAAACATATCGATTGGCTCGTGCCATTCGATATTAACCAATGATTTGGGCATGAATCGGGTCGCCGCTAAATTCGTGCCAAAATTGCTCAATTTGGACCAAAAACAGCATTGCGTTAACGTTGCTCAGGAGATGTTGAACTCGGTCCGTGACGACCCAAATTAACTGGTGACGAATCATGGGTTTATGGTTACGACGTGGAAACTAAAGCTCAATCATCCCAATGGAAGCTGCCGCATGAACCAAGACCGACAAAAGCGCGCCAAGTTCGGTCGAACGTAAAGGTTTTGCTCACAGTTCTCTTTGATTGCAGGAGCGTGGTGCATTCTGAGTTCTTGCCACAGGGTAGTACGGTCTATAAAGAATATTACCTGCAAGTTATGCGCAAAATGCGCGAAGCAATCCACCAAAAACGCCCAGATTTGTGGAAGAACAAAAACTGGCTTTTGCACCATGATAACGCCCCTGCACACACATCGTTGCTTGTGAGCGAATATTTGGCCAAAAACAACATAGTATTGGTGCCACAGCCACCGTATGTGACTATTTCTTGTTCCCAAAACTGAAAAGGCCCATGAAAGGACGACGCTACGCCACGATTGAGGAGATAAAGACGGCATCGAAGGAGGAGCTGAACAAGATCACAAAAAATGATTATTTGAAGTGCTTCGAGGTTTGGAAAAACGTTAGCAGAAGTGTATTATATCCGAGGGGAACTTCTTTGAAGGGAACAAAATAGATATTCGTGAATAAATAAATACTTTTTGAAAAAATACAAAATACGCGATATTACTACGTATATGGGGACTATATCTATATCTGAACCGATTTTCCCCGAATTTGGCAGTGTTCATTCATTCAATAGAAGAGCTCTCTCTGCAAGTTTTCGTACTTATCTGATATAAAATACAGCTTCTACAGCACTTACATGTCAAATCGGAGGTACCTATATATGAGAGCTTATCAGTCGTAGTGAACGGACTTGTTTATCACAGAGCGGATAGCTAAGACAAAATAATAAATAAATTCCTTGACGGGGATGCCTTCGTGTTCCGATGGAGCGGGGTTCCCCAATCGGGGTATGGTGGGGGGAAAACGTCATGTCCGACCGTCGAAACGGAAGCACAATGAGCACCGGATAGCGCTCAGATTTTTGACGAAGTTGGAGGCTGTTGAGGTTTCGGCTCTTACCGAGAAACAAAAAGAGTCACTTACCTGGGCTAAAGGCGTCATAGATGCTTCTAAGGTCAATGAGCCGGCTGAAAGAGCCACAAATTCAGCTGTGTTAACGGCGAATAAAGTCAAAGGAATCAGATCACCTGATGAACCCCTGCCATCGAAAAATGCAAGATGCCCTAATGTCACCATTAACAAGACACTCACCAAGCCCTTCAATGAAGTGGCGAAGGAGAGTCTAGTGATGTCCGTTATAGACAGAAGTAGTGAGGATGGATCCATCCTCAAGGACAAATGGAGTCATGTACAATCAGCCATTATGGCTCATTACCTCGATGTCCGTAGAGAAATGCCGGGCAAACCACCAATCTGCAACGATGCAGGATGGCATCAAGGGAGAGTAAAGCTCTTATATTTCGGTGATGCCAGATCAGTAGACCTGTATAAGGCTGCTCTGAGTCGAGCGGGTGAGGTGTGGCCGGGTGCCCAGTTGGCAAAAAACAACATCCCTAGTCACCCTAGACCCATCACCTGGCTTACAGAAGAGACCTCCAACCCGGCTGACATATTAGAAATAATAAAAGATTCCAATCCTGGTCAGCCGGCCCATAATTGGGGAATCGGGTGGGTAAGGCGGATGGTAAAAAGAGGCAGATCAATTTGATCCTTAACGCTGAATCCATCTCCCATATACAACGTGCAAGTGCAACCCTACAATACGAGACTATAGTCTTGAAGGTATACAAGCAGGATATAGCTCCCACTGCGGAAGGTGAGACGTCCACCGTGATTGATCCACGGCTTTCTGGAAGTGCGGAGGTACTCACGCCTATTATTTCTGGTGACTCCAACTCTAGCAGAAGATCTGTAACGTCCTCTGAGGACGAAAGCTCTACTTCTGACACAGAGGGGACACGCTTCTCGATGATACGGACGAAGAGTTCGAGAACCTGCATTTTGGCCAGGAAAGATCTAAGTATCTTTCTCCTGGCTAATTTAATTGGTAAAGACCAAACATCTGCTAGTCTGGGGATCGGTAATCGCATATATTGGGTGGTCTCCAGTTACTTGCCTTATGAAGCTGTGGTACCGTCTGCTCAGGGAGGTAGTAGAAGAAGCAACGTCTGACGCTCATCATACTATCTGGGGTAGTACGGATACAAACAATAAGTTTGATTCGTTTCTTGACTTTATTGTATCTACCAACCTTAGTTTTTGTAACATAGGTAATAAACAGACCTTTACAATTAAAGACAGACAAGAAGAACTCGACGTAACGTTTGCTACTGACCGGCTGTCAGACAAAATTATTGGGTGGAATGTACTGGACGACAACTCATTCTCAGATCACCATTATATTGAGTTCAAACTCGCTAAAGCGTCTAAAGAAATGTGAAGCCGTCCACAGAAATGTAAGAAAGACAAAGTGGCACGTGTATGAGAAGAATTTGAAGAAAGTCCTCAACTCCAAACATCTGTACGAACCGAATGACAAAGCCGGTCTGGATAATCTGGTCGAGCATATCACCACATCATTCAATAGTTCCCTTGAAGAAGCCTGTCCAAAAACGAGATACAAAGGTAAAAATAAACCCCAATGGTTGACTTCTGATCTAACGGCTATTAAAAAGACCTGCAACAAGCTATTCAATAAGGCTAAATCTACTAGGGTCGCTAATGATTGGGATGCCTATAAAGAGCAACTCAAGATCTATAAGAAGGAGCTTAGAAAGGCGCAAAGACGCTTTGGTATACCTTCTGTGGCGAAGTGGAAAAGGTCTCCGACGTCGAAAGGCTGAGGAAAATACTATCAGCTTCACCCAGTACAGTGGGTTACTTGCAGCATGAGGCAAATAATTGGACAAAAAACAGCGAGAAGTCGCTGCATGTACTGCTCGACACACATTTCCCGGGGAACTCACCAACAGAACCCGAAGATCAGCAAGACCATCAAGAATGCGAGTGGACTGCGAGCGTTGCTAGCTTCTTGACTGAGAGATCCAGAATAAGCTGGGCTATTAACAACTTTGAGTCACCTGGACCAGACGGCATCACTCCAGCAGAAATGCGGAAAATGTTAAAGTACATTATCCCCTGGCTGGAGAAAATTTATGTAGGCTGTATCAGGCTTTCATACATCCCGAATCGATGGAGGTATTCATACCTAAAGCGGGGAAGATATCACACACTAGGCCAAAAGACTTCAGACCAATTAGCCTATAGTCCTTCCTATTGAAAGGTCTGGAAAGACTTTAAGATTATTTCATTAGGGAAAACGTGGATACAAAACTCCTGGCGGTGAACCAACATGCTTACAATAAGGGGAAGTCTACAGAATCAACTCTGCACGAAATTGTGAGTACTATCGAATCGTCCCTGCATTTCAAGGAATTCACCATGGTGGCATTTCTTGACATAGAAGGGGCTTTTAACAACATTCACTCGGATGCAGTAATTGCGGCACTGTCACATCGAAAAGTTAACTCTAGTTTGATTAGACTAATTCAAAGTCTGTAAACAGTGGGACCCGACAAGGAGGAGTACTGTCTCCACTAACTTGGAACCTAGCGGTGAATTAAATCCTGCTAGATCTAGAACGTTGTGGCTGCAAGGTCGTGGCATGTGCGGACGGTGTGGCAATCGCAGTGAGTGGCAAATTTGAAAACGTCCTCCGAGACATTCTCTGAACAAATTGGTTAGATGGGCCAGAAGCAGCGGTATGGGCGTAAACCCAAACAAGACAGAATTGGTTCTCTTTACTAGGATGAATATTGTCTCACATGTGGACCCTCAACCTCGGATAAATGGAAATGGAATTTTTAGGAATAATTGTTATTTAGACTTAACGTATTGGAACGTGTAAGGAAGGTCATCGTCGCCTTATATTCCTGCAAAAAGGCTGTAGGGTCGCGGTGGGGCCTCTCTCCTAAAATCGTCCAAAATATAGAGTAGTAGTTCGTCCAATACTGTTATACGGCATTGTGGTCTGGTGGACGGCGATTGACAAACTAACCATCACCAACCTACTAGCAAAGGTTCAGAGAACAGCCTGCCTGAGCATAAGCTGAGCCTTAAGGACTACAGCGACCGAGTCTCTACAAGCCCTACTCCATATACTGCCGATTAATATTGTGGCGAGAGAAGTTGCAACCAAAGTGGCAATAAGACTAAACTGCCTATCACTGTGGAGGTACAAGAACTACGGTCACATGAAGATATATACCAACTGTGTACACATTCGAGAGAAATTACATCACTATGATTCCCGCCAGAGAAGAATGGTTTGGCAGAATACCAGGTAATAGAAACCATCTCCACTTTTACACGGATGGTTCGAAGAATGATGAAAAGGTTGGGTTCGGAGTACACTGTAAAGAACTTAGTTTGGATATAGCTCACAGACTACCAGATACCTGCAGTGTCTATCAAGCCGAAGTATTGGCAATATGGGAAGTCGCCAATTGGCTTAGTCGCAACATAGTAACCAACACTGGCGTTGTCATTTACTCGGACAGCCAGGCTGCCATCAATTCTCTGGAGGCAACATCCCTAAATTCACAAACAGCCCTCGACTGCCGCAGATCTCTTAACGAGATGGCTGAGCAGTTTAATATACACCTCATATTGGTGCCTGGGTATAGGGATATCCCGGGGAACTACAAAGCCGATGAACTTGCTAGGAAAGGGACGACATTACAAATTCTCGAAGAATTTGCATATATTGGTGCGCCACTATCCACGTGCAAGCTTTGGCTACCCTGCAGGGTAGCTAGACAAATCTGGCCAAGGTATGACCTGAGAAGATCAAAATATCTCTTCGCACTAGAGAGGCAAATATTGTCTACGTTAGTATCAGTTCTGACGGGACACTGCTTGATCGGCGAACACGCCAAAAGATTGGGTATTGACTCCAATGACTTCTGCAGAAGCTGTGGATATGAGGAAGATGTGGAGAGCTTTGAGCACTTGCTATGCGACTGCCCCGCTCTGAGTAAACGACGACTGGGCATACTGGCCTTTCTAGGCAGCCTAACAGATCTTTCCAATACCAATATTCGTACTATCAATAAATTTGTTTCGATGAGGGGCAGTTGAGCCCGTGGTAACACTAGGGACCTAAGCTGGTCTATGTGAGCTTGTAAAGAAAAAAATACGGCTGCCACCCTAATCTAAACCTAAGGGGACGGAGCAGTGTGCGTCGATACATATGCCACGACCTTGCACCTACAACGTTCTAGATTCCAAATTAGTGGAGGCAGTACTCCTCCTTGTGGGGTCCCTCTGTTTACAAACCTTGTTAGAGTTGTGGACCCAAGGCTTCCTGTTATGCGTCTTCTGTTGAGCAGACTTTGAATTAGTCTAATCAAACTAGAGAACAACTTCACAGTGTCGCGCTTACCGCTACCGCTTTGTTAAAAGCCCCTTCAATATCATGAAAGACCACAATAGTGAATTCCTTGAAATGTAGGGGTGACTCGATAGATCCCACCAGCTCTTTCGAGGTCGATTCTGTTAACTTGCTCTTATTGTAAGAATGTTGGTTTCCCGTCAACACTTTCGTAGGTTTTCTCTAATGAAAGAATCTAAAAGCCTTTCTAGACCTCTTAATAGGGACGAGGAGAGTCTAATTGGTCTGAAGACCTTTGGTGTCCCTCCATCGATTCGGTATATGCGAGAGCTTAATGCAGTCCTCATATATCTTCTCTACATTTTTATTGGAGAAATACCATCTGGTCCAGGTGACTTGAATGGCTCAAAGCTGTTAATCGCCCAACTTAGTTTGGATTTAGCTGTAAAAAAAAGATTTGCTTTTTTTTCAACTTCTCCGCTACAGAACTCATTGTAATTTATGATGGAGGGTATACAATATTCGGCCGGCCGTACATGACGCCGTTTTTATCAAACAGAGTAATTTCTATATATAAACCACATTATATTTTATAATTATTTGCGGTTTCGTGATGACTGTTCTACATTCATTCTATTTCGATGCAAGTTGCCTCCTTAAATGCAATTGAAAATTAGTTATTTACTAAGCACTGCTAGAGCATTACAAAACTCGATCATGCAGGCCAATCTTTTCAAGTTGTTCTTTGTAATATATCTAATATTCCATTTATTCCACGTATCCTGTGGTACGGATATAAACGAACATTTTGTGCAGACATTTATTACCAGAAGAAATTGCAAGCAATATAATTGTGGCAAGCTCGGGGAATCAAACGAACGTTGAAAATCTAAAATGATTAATTATATACTATTATTATTTTGAATAAATTAAAAATGTAAAATCTCAATAAATTGGTTTATAATATTTATTCGATACTCCACACTGTACAGTAGAGTGGCGTCAAAAAAAAGTTTGCGTAGATCAAAGCTTATATGGAAATTTGGTTTGTTTTAAGTATATTAGCAAAATATTTCGTTTCTGCGATCGCGAAATTAGGGGCTATTTGCTGCTGAAATAAACTCTAAAAATCAGGTTTTCCCTCATTAAAATTTAAAATTTGTATTACTTTTAGGAATTGACCACTGGGCATTGAAATCTGGACCATTATTTATAGGGCGACGTGACTTCCATTAAAAAATTGCAATGTAAAGTCACTTTTTTCTCGATTTTATTGTCATTTTTAGTGCATTTTTATATATCATTTTAATAAATCGGAAGCAATTTCCACAGTATTCGTCTGTTTTTATGGCTTGTTGTACAACTGCTGATCTCTAGATTTAAATTTTATACAAAATTAATATAATTAACATAGAACTATTTTTAGTACTAAACGGAAATACAAAATAAACCAGTAAGGAAAGGCTAAAGTCGGGCGGGCCGACTATATAATACCCTACACCACTCTCGTAATATTGAATAACTCTGATATATAAATTTTGTAATTCATGTATAAATTGTTTACATAAATTTACTTTTGGGACATTTTATACTTAAATAATACCCTGTACCACAGTGTGGTGTAGGGTATAAAATCGATTGGATCTAAAGAGCCAAATCGGATGAAACATATATATGGGATCTATAGCTAAATCTTAACCGATTTTCTTCAAATTCGGTAGTGTTGGTTCATGGATCAAGAAACTCTACCATTCTAAATTTAAAAATGATTGGATGTAAAACACAGCTTCTACAGGACTAAAGAGCAAAATCGGACGAAACATATATATGGGAGCTATAGCTAAATCTTAACCGATTTTCTTTAAATTCGGCAGTGTTGGTTCATGAATCAAGAAACTCTACCAGTCTAAATTTCAAAATGATTGGATGTAAAATACAGCTTCTATAGAACTAAAGGGCCAAATCGGACGAAACATATATATGGGAGCTATAGCTAAATCTTAACCGATTTTCTTCAAATTCGGTAGTGTTGGTTCATGGATCAAGAAACATTACCATTCTAAATTTCAAAATTATTGGATGTAAAATACAGCTTCTTCAGGACTAAAGAGCAAAATCGGACGAAACATATATATGGGAGATATAGCTAAATCTTAACCGATTTTCTTCAAATTCGGCAATGTTGGTTCATGGATCAAGAAACTCTACCATTCTAAATTTCAAAACGATTGGATGTAAAATACAGCTTTTATAAGGACCAAATCGGACGAAACATATATATGGGAGCTATAGCTAAATCTCAACCGATTTTCTTCAAATTCGGTAGTGTTGGTACATGGATCAAGAAACTTTACCATTCTAAATTTAAAAATGATTGGATGTAAAATACAGCTTCTACAGGACTAAAGAGCAAAATCGGACGAAACATATATATGGGAGCTATAGATAAATCTTAACCGATTTTCTTCAAATTCAGCATTGTTGGTTCATGGATCACGAAACTCTACCATTCTAAATTTCAAAACGATTGGATGTAAAATATAGCTTCTATAGGACTAAAGGGCCAAATCGGACGAAACATATATATGGGAGCTATAGCTAAATCTTAACCGATTTTCTTCAAATTCGGCAATGTTGGTGCATGGATCAAGAAACTCTTCCATTCTAAATTTCAAAACTATTGGATGTAAAATACAGCATCTATAGGACTAAAGGGCCAAATCGGACGAAAGATATATATGGGAGCTATATCTAAATCTGAACCGATTTCAACCAAATTCAATAGCGATCTTAACAGCTGCGAAATACTCTAAACTGCAAAATTTCAGAACGATTGGAGTGAAATTGCGACCTGTAGTCGACGAACAACTTTACATGGACAGACGGACGGACGGACATGCTTAAATCGACTCAGCTAGTGATTATGAGTCGATCGGTATACTTTAAGGTAGGTCTAGCTGTGTTATTTTCAGGAGTTACAAACATCTGCCGTGAAACACACTTATAATACCCTGTACCACAGTGTGGTGCAGGGTATAAAAGATAAAGACGGTGCTAACTTCGGCCATGCCGAATCTTAAATACACATTCACATGGTATTGCCAAATTTCAGCCCGATTCGTTGAAATTTGTGGTTTTTGTTGCGTTAAGAAGTAAAATCTAGAGGGACCTTTGTATAGGGAGTATATCAAAACGTGGACCTATGGCGACGGTTGTTAGTGTGAAGGGCTCTGGGTATATATACCCACAAAATACCAATTTCAGCCCGATCAGTTGAAACTTGCAGTCTCTATGGCATTAAGAAGTCAAATCGGACAGATGCTATATATGGGAGCTATATTAAAAAATGCACTGATCTTGTCCATCTTCAATCCCAAGTTACTTGCAGCCATAAAAAATATCTGTACCGAATTTCAGTCACCGAGCTCAATTATTGTAGATTGTAGCGTGATTACAACAGACTGACGGACATCGTCAAAGAATTTTACGAAGATTGAGAATATATATATATACTTAAACCCCGATTGTTGTCTCAGAAAAAATTCTCAAAATCAAGTTTCAGCCAAAATAATCGCGTTACGATAAAATTCGACCTAGAGCTGAAACCAGAAAAACCTAAATAGAATTTTGAACCTTTGATTAGCACTTTCAGAAACTGAAATCAAAACGGAGTCAACTTCTTATATGTTGCAGCCAGGCTACTATAAAATCTCTGGAGACTACATCCCTAAATTCACTAACAGTCCTCGACTGCTGCAAATCTTTTAACGTTTAACATATGGGCAAATCCCAGAAACAGTCCACCAACAAAAAAACTTTAAAATTGATACAACTTTAGTTTGTTTAATGGAATATTAGAGCAGAAGTTAAAAAATATTTGTGGGTGTCCATTAATACAAAAAGTATTAAAAAACGTTTCCTCACATCATATCTCTCTAAATTTTGTTAGAAAAAATACTTTTTTAAGGTTCTTTTATCATTATTTGTAGTGGTAAAATAGATAACCCATAACATTCATTCATAAACATATATTCATTCATAAATACATTTATAAATATAAAAAAAATGTTTTACAAAAAGTTACTAAAAATAATGTAATTTGATTTGTTAAAATAAACAAAATTTCTATTATACAAAGTTTGACTGGAAAAAATTAAAAATAGAGTTCACGGCTTTTGATAAAAAAATTACAACAATTTTTGGCTGCAAATAATTTTTTTTTTGAATTCTCTTATATTCATCTTTCTTATAGGTATTTAATTTTGAGTGCTTTATTATGCAAAACTTGCTAACAATTACGAAAACATACCTTAACCTTCAAAGCTACTTCCATTTTTTTGTAGCGTGCGTCACAATAATTTGTGATAAATTTTTTCGCAACTTATACCTGTTACAAAAATCATATACCACTAAACACTATGTTTAAGTTGAAGGTATCTCTTTTGAATGACCAAAAAATGGTTATATTTTAATCCGAGAACGCGTACGAATATAGCGTTCGTCACGCAGGATTTGCCCATATACCTCATATGGGTACCTGGGCATAGGGATATCCCGTGGAACTACAAAGCCAATTGACGTGCTAGGAAAGGGCGACATTACAATTTCTCAAAGCATTTGCATAAATTGTTGCTCCAATCAGGCAGTCCAATGAAAAATAGACAGAAATCGGTACCTGTAGTGTAGCTAGACAAATGCGGTCAATATACAAACTTTGAAGGTCGATATCTCTCCTCGCACTAGAGAGAAAAAGACTGTCTACGTTAGTATTGGTTCTGACGGAACACTGTCTGATCGACGAACATGCAGAAGGTTAGGTATTGAGTACAATGTGGAGTAAGGGAGAAGTGAAGAGCATTAAGCACTTGCTTTGCTACTGTCACTGATTAGGTTAGGTTGAAGAGAGGAGACGTTTAAAAGTCTCATGTCCATGGACATGCACATAAGCCAGTGGTTCGGCCTGTTGTGCGGTCCTTATTAATGATCTTTTTATACCTCACGAGTTACAGAAAATTGGTACTAGACACGAATTTTCTCAATATCTTCCACTCACTGATTAAGTAAGCTAGAATACTGAGTGGGCCTTTCTAGGAAGTCTGACAGATATTTCCGGTACCATTGTTACTTTCTTTATCAAACAGGTTGGTTTCGATGAGGGGTATCTTTGCCCGTGGTATCACTAGGGACCTACATTGGTCTATGTGAGCTGACAAAGCTGGCTGCCACCTTAACCTAATCATATGGCTTTACATATCACTTTGTGACAGAAAGTAATGGGTTATCCACCAAGGGTTATCCATATTTTTTTCATGCAATTTTTCATCACCAATTCGCAAAGTTGCGGCTGCATGAAACTATCTTTCACGAAGCCCAAAAGAAAAAAGTCAAAGGTGTTAAATCCCAAGTTATCGGTAGCCAATTGTGACCCCCTTGCGTAGCGCCGTTTTGGTAAACACAAATTTCGTCCACTTCCAATTCCGGCCATACAAAATCATTAATCATTGTTCGATAGCGCAATCCATTCACCATAGCAGATGCTCCCGCCTCATTTTCGAAGAAGTACGGTCCACTGACACCACAAACCGCACCAAATAGCTACACGTCGAAGATGCTTTTCAACAATAAATCTTGGGTTCTCCGAGCCCCGAATACGACAATTCTGCTTGGTTATGTAACCACCAAGCTGAAAATGGTTCTCATCACTCAAGATAATTTTCAATGATATTCTGGGTCATGTCCGGCAAGCGTAGCCGTGGCGGCCATTTGACTGATATTGTTTTGCATTACTAATGCCTCGTCTTTACAATGTATTAAACATCCGATGATTTCCCTTAAAAATAATCGTTTGTATCCCCTCACCTTAGAGAGAAGGGTATATATAATTTGCTACGAGCTAAAAGTGTAACACATCGAAGGAGTTACCTAGGACCCTAAGTATGTTCGGCGGAAATCCGTTTTGGGCCATTTTAAGTCATTTGAGCAATGTCCGTCCGTACATCCGTCTGTCTGTCTGTCTGTGTGTCTATGGTGCGGACGATAACTCTCGAAAGGAGCAACCAATTGACTTCAAATTTGGTATGCTGTAATATTTTGCTCCGGCTAAGTTCGTAGATGGGCCATATTGCTCCACTCCTTCTAGTACCTTCCCCACATAGGGTTAACTGTTAGTGAAATCTTGATTCTTTAATACCTTCTATACTACTTACTCGCATCTTCTGATTTCACACATAGTATTAGATTGTTAGTCGCTAACACGTCAAGAAAAATGGGCGAAGTGGCCACTCCCTTTTTGTTACCTCCCACACGAATGGACCATTTTGAACCAAAAGTTAACTGTTTATATCTTTAATATCAGTTCATACAAATACTTGAAAATTTGTACAGTGTAATGCTTTTATTGTACCTAGAGTCTAGAGAAAAGTGACCGTTATTGGCTAGCCCCTTTTTGGTACCTCCCACACCAAAGGACCATTTTACACCAATAATTAACATATTTTAACTTTAATACCAGTGAATGCAAAAACTTGAAATTTTGTACGGTGTAATGCTTTTGTAGTATCTACAGTCCAAAAAAAAGTGACAGTTGTTAGCACGCCCCTTTTGGTACCGCCCACTCAAATGGACCATTTTGTACCAAAAGTAAACAGCTTTAAACTTTAATACAAGTACATACTTTAAAGTTATTAAATGCAATTTAAATTGATAATAAGTTGATTAAAACAAAACCAGTAAGGAAAGGCAGAAGTGGGGCGGGGACGACTATATAATACCCTACACCTCCCTAACAATGCGATAAGGGTCATTGCGATAATTATTTGGAATAATTGGTAAATGGGAGGAACATATTATTTAATTCTGAATCGATAATCGCTAAATTAAGCAATATTCGTTCCTAAATTGAGAAACATATTTCTGGAAATGATCGGAAGTAAAGTACTACTTCTACAGCGCTTTGATACCGAATCAGGAGGAACATATATGTGGAGGTTATATATAAATCTGAATCGATTTTCCCTGAATACTCATTCATGTAAAAGACATTTTTCTGTCGAATTTCGTACTGATCGGATATAAAATACAGTCTCTACAGCGCTTACATGTCAAATCGGGGGTAACATATATATGGGAGCTATATCTAAATCTGAACCGATTTTCTCCGAATTTGACAGTATTCCTTCATGTAATAAGAAACCTCTTTCAGCCGAATTGCGTACTGATCGGATATAAAATACAGTTTCTACAGCGCTTACATGTCAAATCGGGTGTAACATATATAGGGGGGCTATATCTAAATCTGAACCGATTTCCCCCAAATTGTGTATTGTCTCTAAGTGTATCACGAGTAAATTTTTGTACAAATCGGTTCAAAAATATTGTTTATACAGAGGTACATATTTTATCGGAATTATATGTAAATCTGAACCGATTCTAACCAAATTCAACAGGGATCGTCCTCGGGCCTAAATAAAGTTTCGTTGAGATCGGACAATTATTGCGACCTGTACTTTGATTACAAGAATACATCTACAGACAGACAGACGGACATAGCTAAAACGACTCAGAAAGTGATTACAAGTCGATCGGTATAATAAACAATGGGTCTATCTCTTCTCCTTTTGGGTGTTACAAACAAATGCACAAAGTCATAATACCCTGTACCACAGTGTTGTGTAGGGTATAAAAAAGCTTCAGTGATGGCTCAATCACATGTCAATAATCAAAATTGTCTCATTTGGGGTCAAGAGAATCAGCCAGATATTTACGAATCCTCGCTACTCTCTCACTGTTTACTATGCTTTGTGGGAGGTCGGAAATTGAACTTCCAGAGTGCACCACGGATGCCCCAAGTTATATTCAAACACTATCGGCATACAACTATATTTCTAATAAAAATAATTTTCAACATTTATGTTATTTCATAATTTTATTTCAATTTGAAGTTGCATTTTAATAAAACTCATTGCTTTGATTTAAAGATTCCACTCATCTTTGTGTGGATTCACATAGTCCTTGATCTTCTGGCCAATTTCGGTTGCCATTATACACTTGTGAATTTCGTGGACATAGACGTCGTCCTCTTTGTCATCCTTCGGGGGTCCAGTGACACATTCAACGGCCAATCTTTTTACCTCGCCTTCATCCATTAAAAATTTATATTGCTCACCATAACGATCAGTATAAAATTTGCCCTCGCGTTGGCAGAACAGTCCCATTTTTACATTAAAGCATAAGCTGTATTTGCGAACAGCCTCTTCGTCGGTGTAGATAAAATTTTGGATTTTCTGCTTTTCTTCGTTGGTAAGAGATATTTCCTCTGCACAGGTATTACGAATAGTTTTAACTTCAGCTACTGTTTTTGGCTTCCAGTCATCGGCGAAGACCTAGAGAGAAATGGAATAATTTATATTATAAATTTTTAGTACGATATTTTGGAGCATATATAGGGCGATTCAAGTTGAGTTTTAACATGTCAATGGCAAATATTTTCAATTTACAATTTGATTCAAATATTTGAACAGACTGAGTCAGTATGTAACATGGAAACACTTCCGCCTGTTCGGCCGGTAGGTTCGAATGACAAAGTGTGGCCGATTTATCAGCGATTCGTGCAGCGAATTTTGACAAAAGATCTTCATTCTCTGACAGAAAAGATCCAACTTACTCCAGAGTCGAAGTCCAGACTCCTCTACTACAGAGTAGATGACCTATTGGGTCCTCGGGTGTTTGTCGAAATAATGCGTGAACAATAAGTCAGTTTTCGAATGGAAGTTATTCCTAACGAATCACATTAGAAGTACTTCCAACGCAGAGATTTGGAAATTTGTTATTCCCTACCTCATACTATGGCACAGGGTATTGCGACTTTGTGCACTTGTTTGTGAGGTGAAAATAGTCTTTTGTGAAGTCATAATAGCCATGTCCGTCCATTTGATTAATATACAGTTCTTAAATGTGATCCAACGAAATTTTGTATACAGTCTTTTTGGGGTCAAGAACGATCCCTGTTGAAGAATGTAATATCGATTCAAGTTTCGGTATAGCCCTCATTTCACACCTGTGATTTCACTTTTGTATGTCTTCGAAATCACATTTCAAAACTAATAACATTGTACAGGAAGGAGCGCGGGAATTGGTCGAAGAGAGTGGAGAGTATGCGTGACTTATAGTGGCTGAGGAAGATTTGTATTCGTCTGCCTTTCAGTGTATTTTTGAAGTGCATTTTTCAAGTGCGCACTCGCTCGGTGTGTTGTGAATCACTCGAGGTGATGTGAACTGGCCGACACGCTCACCAGACTTAGCCCCATGCGAAGGTGTATATCAACCGTCCCAACACCTTTGAAGGCCATTACAAACAAATTCCATTCAGATCAATTTATCAATTTGCTAATAATTTAATTTCATTCCATAACATTGTATAACACGAAAAACTAACGGGGTTCTGACAATGTATTATGGCAGAGGAGACCAAAAAAAAAAAAATATACGTAAATTGACGTTTTGAAAGATCTGATCGGAAGTTTCCCTCCTTTTGCTACAAAAATGTTGTCCATAAAATTCTACTATATACGTCAGAAAACTCCAAAGCCCAAAACGTATCCCAAACAACAAAAAACGGTAAAATTCCAGCTAACCCGTTATTGGTATCGTTATTGCTTCGACCATTGGGTTGCATGAATAACATTGCTGTACCAATGTTCCAAAAGGTTGTTTTTGAACGGAGTTTGATTGTTTTTTTTAGTGTATGTATAAGTTGTGGCTTTGGTGTGTTCTGACATATAGAAAACTAGTAAGGAAAGGCAGAAAGTCGGGCGGGGCCGACTATATAATACCCTACACCTCCCTAACAATGCGATAAGGGTCATTGCCATAATAATTTGGAATAATTGGTAAATGGGTAGAAACATATTATCTAATTCTGAGCCGATAATCGCTAAATTAAGAAATATTCATTCCTAAATTGAGAAACATCTTTCCGGAAAATATTAATGATCGGAAGTGAACTACAACTTCTATAGCGCATAGATACCAAATCAGGAGGAACATATATAAATCTGAACCGATTTTCCCTGAATACTCATTCATGTAAAAAGACCTCTTTCTGTAGAATTTCGTATTGATCGGATATAAAATACAGTTTCTACAGCATTTACATGTCAAATAGGGGGTAACATATATATGGGGGCTATATCTAAATCTGAACCGATTTTCTCCGAATTTGGCAGTATTCCTTCATGTAATAAGAAACCTCTTTCTGCCGAATCTCACACTGATCGGTAATAAAATAAATTTTTTACGGCGCTTACATGTGAAATCGGGGGTAACGTATATATGGGGGCTATATCTAAATCTGAACCGATTTCTTCCAAATTTAACAGTGTTCATTCATATAATAAGAAACCTCTTTCTGCTGAATTTCATACTGATCGGATATAAAATAAAGTTTTTACAGCGCTTACATGTCAAATCGGGGCTAACATATATATGGGGGCTATATCCAAATCTGAACCGATTTTAACCAAATTAAATAGGGATCGTCCTTGGGCCAAACAAATATATGTGTAAAGTTTCGTCAAGATCGGGCCATAATTGCGACCTGTACTTTGATTACAAGAATACATCTACAGACGGACAGACAGACGGACAGACAGACGGTCAGACAGACCGACATAGCTAAATCGACTCACAAAGTGAATACAAGTCGATCGGTATTATAAACAATGGATCTATCTCTTCTCCTTTTGGGTGTTACAAACAAATGCACAAAGTCATAATACCCTGTACCACAGTGTGGTGTAGGGTATAAATATAGTAAAATGGTATGCCCAAAATTTTTATGAACATTTCATCATATCATTAGGGGTGTATTTTACGATTTATTAAAATAGAGCCAAAAACTACCGTTATGTGGGGGAGCTAGAGCTTTAATATATTCCACAAAATATTGCCCTTAATATATTCTACAAAGTTGCTGAACATTCTGCACACCTCTGATGTGAAGAACACATAGTTTCATATATATACATTTATGCTGCACGAAAAGCCAAAAGGGGGAAACTTTAACACCCATAAAATAAAATTCCGATGTGATATTTCTATATTCCGATACACGTATTTATTTTTTGGTCTTTTCTACAAGAATCCATTGTCTGAACCCCGTTATTTTGGAAAAATTTCGAAATTATTGTTCACTACAATATTACAATTTCTGTCCTTCCAGCTAGACTTCTTGGCGCACTAGAGGCGAATTTGTTCAGTCGATGTGGCTGACATATATGAATAATTTTTTTATTTTGCCTACAATGATTTCTTAAAAATCATGGGTCTTGACATTGTAGAACGTCATGCAACTCAATAATGATATAGAACGATATAGATACAGACGCTGTTTATGTACCCGACAATAGACAATTATTTCGTGTATTCATTTTCTTTACTTATAATATTTTCCCCAATTTTGTTATTCACTTACACAGGCAATCAGGGCCAACAAAATCAAAACTAATTTCATTGTAGCGATGATTTTAGTCAAAGAATGATTTGTACGCTGTCGTGAAATATTTCCAATAGACTAAATGAACTGTGGGTTGAAATGATTTTTATAAACGCCATACTGCACCAGACTTCTTATGTTGAAGCTGTAGCTTTTGCTGATAACATGGACGCTCATGAGGGTCTTATTTGTGTTGGGAATAATCTAATTACACTATGCATCATAATGAAAGTGAATGCGAATATATACAGTCAAGTAGACTGTATGAAGTGCAGTCCCATATTGAAAACAAATAAGAAAAAACAAAGGCTCTCCTACTCCTATATCTAAATCTGAAATGATTTTAAAAAAATTTTTCTTGAAACATGAAACACCTCTCTGAACAATTTCTCAATTGTTTGTTGTATAATATACAGAATTTATAGCGAATAGGATTCAAATCAGATTCAATTCAATTCAGATTTAGGTATAACCCGCTGATATGACAACATAGAAGCCACATTTGTCAACCGACGTATATGAACTTCGACATAAAAAAGTTCCTTGAACCCATCTAATATAATGCTGAAAATCAGTTCAGATTTAGATATAGCCCCAATATATATGTTCATACCGATTTGCCGTTGAAGCGCTTAAAAAGCTTATTTCACATCTGATCATTGTGCAATTTTGTCCTGAAGTGTTTCTCAATCCAAGAATGATCGCATTAAAAATCAGTCCATATTAGATATAGAACCCCAATATACGTGAATTAAGGCAAAACAAAATCTGAACAGATTTTCTTCAAATTTGGCAAGATTCTTTCTTAGTTCAAAAAAGCAGACAAAATGACTGTTGCATAGTGTTTTAACTAAAATAGCTTCAAGCTTTCTTAGAACATCTGGAATTTAATTTGAGTTGCAAAAAAACCTACTGATAACTAGCTGACCCCAGCAGACTTTGTCCTGTCCGTTCTATTTGGGATGTATTGGTTTCATTATTCATTGATATTTCATTAAAAAATGCATACATCCCGAGTTTCAGGAAAAAATCATGAATAATATTGAACATATGTCCACTACATCGCCATCTACCGGTTAGAATCATACATACAAACTATTATCAAGACAAATCGCACATAAATTTTAAATTTCTGTCAAATCACTGTGGAAATGCGAATTTTGCAAATGACTTGACCACACCTCAATTTATCGCGGTGAAAATAATTCTAAAACACGAATGACCCCAAACTTAATATATTGTTAAATTTTCAGCCCATTCACTTTTATGGTTTCGAAGAACATGCGTTACTAACAAACGTACAAAGGATTTTATATATAAAGATGTGTTCAGAAATCTATTTCTTTTGTTTGGATGATATTTTGCTATACAACCTAAACTACGAAACGTGTTAGGTTTAGGTTAGGGTGCAGCCGTTTTTTTACCAGCTCACGTAGACCAGTTTATGTCCCTAGTGTTACCACGGGCTGAAATTCCCGTCATCGAAACCAACCTCTTTGATATACAAAGTTCTCGATGGTGCGAATATCGGTACCTACCGGAAGGATATGTTAGACTGACTCGAAAGGCCGACCCCTGTATGTTCAGACGTCGTTAACTCAAAGCGGAGAAGTCGCATAGCAGGTGCTCAATGCTCTCCAATTCTTCCTCATATCCACAGCTTCTGCAGAAGCCATTGGAGTCAAAACCCAATCTTCTGGCGTGTTCGCCGATCGGACAGTGTCTCGTCAAAACTAATACTACTGTAGGCAATATTTTCCTCTTTAGTGCGAAGAGATATTTTGACCTTCTCTGGTCATATCCTTTTCAGATTTGTCTAGCTACCCTACATGTGCCGATTTCTGTCAATATTTAGTTGGATTGCCTAATTGCCTCTTGCTCTTGCCTCCTTAGCTAAAGCTTGGCGCTACATCTCAGTGCCGCTCCGGTTGCAACTTCTCTCGCCACAATATTAATCGGCAGTATATGGAGTAGGACTTGTAGAGACTTGGTCGCTGTAGTCCTTAAAGCTCTGAACTTTTGATAGTAGATGGTTATTGTTAGTTTGTCAGTTGCCGTCCACAATACCACAATGCCGTATAATAGTATTGGACGAACTACTGCTATACTCGTATATCCAATATAGGATTTTAGGAGAGAGGCCCCTCCGCGACCATACAGCCATCCGGCAGGAATATATATCTTGAATTATTCCTAGAAATTTGTCACTTTCAGAAAAGACTAGATCTGTTCCATTTATCAGAGGAGGACGGTCCAAATGCTGGACCTTATTCATCCTAGTAAAGAGAACCAATTATGTCTGGTTTGGATTAACGCCCAAACAGCTGCTTCTGTTGGGCAGGCTTTGAATCAGCCTGATGCAAGCTAGAGTTCACCATTTGATGTGACAGCATCGCAGTTACCGCATCTAAGTGGTTGTTAAAAGCCTATTCTATGTCAAGAAATGCCACCATAGTAGTATACTCCTTGAGATGTAGGGACGACTCGATAGTGATCACAAGTTCATGCGAGCAGATTCTGTAGACTTAGCTTTATTGTAAGTATGTTGGTTCCCAGACAGGAGTTTTGAAACCACGTTCTCCCATAATAAAACAATATTAAAGTCTTTCCATACATTTCAATAGAAAGGATGATAGGCTAATTGGTCATTTTTCCAAGTGTGTGATATCTTTCCCGCTTTGGGTATGAATATCACTTTGCTATCCCTCAATCGCTTGGGGATATATGAGAGCCAGTCTTAATAAATTTTCTCCAGCCGGGAATAATGTACAAAAGATGTTAAGTCCAGTTAAATAATTTGCGTCGTTTGTATCGCAATTGATATGTATCAAACAAGTAAGAAAGTACAGTCGGAAAACCAACATACATAACATCAATTTAAATTTAATTTAATAACTTTAAAGTATGCACTGTTACTAAAGTTATAAGCGGTTCACTTTTGCGCAAAATGGTCCATTTTTGTGAGAGGTACCAAATGGGCGTGCCAATAACGCCCACCTTTCACTGGACTAGAGGTACTATAAAATCATTACACTGTACAAAATTTCAAGATAACTTTTGGTACAAAAAGGACCATTTGTGTAGGAGGTACTAAAAGGGCGTGGTAACTTCATACATTTTCCTCGAAGTGATAAACTAATACTACGTGTGCAAGGCGTGTTATATGCAAGACGTCTACAAGTGAGGGTGAATGGATAAATCGAGATCACAAATCGTACCATCAGAAGATTTTAAAATCTTTAGTTGGCCACATTCAAACAATGGGAATATCCGACCGCATTCCAGAAGTACGACTTGCAGCTACTTATGATTCATTTGTGCTAGACAGACGCTCCTGGGAGAACGGGGCACTGACTCATGTACCAGTGGGAATCATCTGCTATAAGGATGGATCCAAACTAGGAGGTAAGATGGGTCTGAGACTTTTTATTGAGGAACCAGAAGTCGAACTTTAATACGGACTCCCAGATCATAATACTGTATTTTTAGCGAAAGTTCTAGTAATCACGGATTTTATGACCTGGCTTAGTAATTCCACAAATCGTAAGAACACTAATATTTTCACGGATAGCCCAATGGCAGTCAGATCATTTTCGTCCAAAAAGGTCAATTCCAGAACCGTGTTGGACTGTAAAAGGGTGATAAATTATTACTCAACTCATGGACGGCTGCATAATTGTTGGGTGTTATTGGCCTCGAGCGGGCAAACAGTTTGGCCTCAAAGGAAAGAGAACTTAGAGTAGTAAACTTAGAAATTAGATACAATTCGAAGACACAATGGATGAGTTGAAGCACAGGGCAGTGATGGCTCACAAATTGATGTGGGGTAACGAAACAATGAGAGAAACTGCAAACATTTTGGCGGGTGATCCTAATGAGAAGAAAATAAGTAGTTTCCCGAAACTAAGCAATATCTATATTAGTAAGATGATGACAGTTCTAACGGGACACTTAAGCTTACAAGCACATCTGCATCGCAAAGCACATCGAAACAATGGAAGATTTTTTGTTCCAAGCTCGGCTTTCACGCGTGCAAGACCCCGATATTTCGGTTCCTACACAATAGCAGACTTGACTCATCTCAGGGGATATGACTAGAAGATAATGACATTCGTGTCTAGTACCGATTTTTTGTAAGGCTTGAAGTTTAAAATAAAAGATAGTTCAGTCGGGTAAACCGACTTATGAATCCCCTCACCGGCAGTCCAAAAAAAAAAATATTCGTAAATTTATTTATTTTTTGTTTTAATTAAATTATTATCAATTTAAATTGCATTTATAAGTTACAATTTGTTAACTTTTGTTGCAAAATAGACCATATGTGAGGGGACTCTATGTACAGTAACGACGAGATTCCCCCGATTGCTGGGGTAATGCTCACGGGGAAGAGTTCGCGACAGAAATTTGTATTTGTAGTGACAGAGAGAAAAATGACGTGTGTTTATGATTTTAGTAAAATTTAATTCAATTTATTACGGTACTTTAAAACCTGTAATTCAAACGCTCCTCAGGAACAATATAAATCTTAGTAACACTAGGTTATAAATTAGGTGGCCGACGGCTCGATCGATTGTGGCGCTGACTTCGGAGAGACCTGGTACAGTACCCTGTTTCTTCTATGACGATGGCGAGTTGCATTGCGCTGACCTAGCACAGTACACTGACTTCGGGGAGACCTGGTACAGAACTTCAATACCCTATCGCGATTGGACTGACCTGGAGGCGCCAGAGACCTGCGTCAGTACTCTGGGCACGCGATTGGACAGACCTGGAGACATCAGAGACCTGCGGCAGTACTCTGGGCACGCGATGGGGCAGACCTGGTAAAGTCAGAGACCTGCGGCAGTACTCCAAGCATGCGATTGGGCAGACCTAGTAAACGTCAGAGACCTGCTGCCGTACTCTGGGTACGCGATTGGGCACACCTGGTAACGTCAGAGACCTACGTCAGTACCCTTGCCACGTGCAAGGAAACAAGCATACGGCAGAGACCCACGTCAGTAGTTTAGGCAAGCGCAAGAACACAAGGATAACGACAGAGACCTACGTCAGTACTCTGGGCACGACACGACACTGTTAATTTGTCTGTTCGCTGCCGCTTTATTTTCGAGCTATTTCACATTGTTTTCGAATTATTTTGTGTTGTTGACGAAGTTTGCTGTTTTCTTGTTGGTTCGAATATCCAACACGTGCGTCTGTCTGTTTTAGTTATTGTTACTTGTTTGGCTGGCTCGAGAACTAACGGGTCGACACCAAACAGTCAAAACAAGTATAAGGGAGGGGATGCTCAGACGGGAAACATACAAAGGAGGGAGACAAAACAATTCGGACAAATATGTGTCACAACTAAACAAGTATGGACGAAAACGAGCGGTAGTGACTTTTGACCTCACAGTACTATAAAATCACTAGCTGACCCGGTGAGCTTCGCTGTCCTCAAAGTGAGTTTCAGTGAAATAGAACCATATGATATGTTCACACTCTTGATATTACGGCAGTGTTTCGGGTCATCCATATTCCCCTTAAATGCACAAATTTCGTGTAGTGCAATACCCGTCAAATCACCTTGGGAGGCTACGTCGCTCATTCTCTGTTGGGGCATATATATTGCTGTGAAATACAGTCATACCAATTAGTGCAATAATTCAGAGTATTAACGCAGGTCTCTGGCGGCTCCAGGTCAGTCCAATCGCGATAGGGTATTGAAGTTCTGTACCAGGTCTCCCCGAAGTCAGTGTACTGTGCTAGGTCAGCGCAACGCAACGCGCCATCGTCATATCAGTATTTATTTTAGTGATCGAAATCGATCGTTGTGGTTCGAAGGTTACACACCCATTTTTACAGGGTAGCTGCAATAGTGCAGGAAATATTATATATTCTGATGTCATGTTTCACATTGCAGGTTGTGTGGTTCGGCCCAGTTTCAGGCTACAGCACTCCATCTGGTTCCACATACCAAATTTCGTCACAATCACACCTGTTTTTGGCTTCAACACGCGTACTGCTATCAACGCACAAATACTAAATATCGCCAATCTTACTGCAATAGTACTCAAAATATAGTATTTGTATATTTCAAGTTGTGTGGGCGGTGACATACCCACTATAACTGTCACACTAGTTCATCGTTCGATCACGCATACTGGTACCAATGTCACATATACCAAATTTGGAGACTCTTACAGCAATAGCATTTTTAAATTTTAGGTTGGGTGGGCGATGTCACGCCAACTAACACTATTACCCTAGTTTTCAGCTACACTAAAAAAAAGCGTACTGAAAATCAATGAATTTTTCGTAAATTTTAAGATTTTGGCAATGATTTCGAGCCAAAGACAATCGCTATAAAAATAAGAAGGTTTTATAGTTAATTTAAAGACGTGAATAGTACATGTTTTGAGGATGCATTTCATAGAATTAAGAATTTTGGGTAATAAAACTAATTAAGTCTTAAAATAAGCACATTTTTGCGTAAATTTAAGTATGGCGCGTGCTTATTTTTAGTAAAATATCATATAATTTAAAACATTATCGTAATAAAATTTAAAATGTTTGACCTTGATTTAAGAATATACTGGTAATTAATTTAAGGCATACATGAATTTAAATACAGTTTTTTTAAACATGTATGGAATATTCGTTACATTATATTGATTATAATGTTACTCTTTTAAATGAATCATTTTCTTTGAAATCATTTACTATTCATAGAAAATGCAATAACACAACACTTTATCTTTCTAAATAAATATTTTATTTGTTATATTTTATATTGGAAAATACAAAAAAATATAATACATATTACGGATAACCTTGAACATTTTATAATTTAAAACAATATGTAATTGTATAAAGACAAATCGGCCAACACACTATGAAGTTTGACTTTTATTCGAATATTGTATTGTTATGTATCGATTCTATAGCGGGATTCGTTTCTCTATTTGTTGTCCATGAACAATTTTTATCGGAACCGACCTTAATGATTTTTAACCTAGAATTTGGCTGGAATTTAAATAGAAATTATATAAAACAAATATTATATTATTATATCATATCGTTTGGAGGCTCACTCATTTCCTGCAATTTGTAAATTTTTAATTCCCCACTGCATTTTTCATATATCCAAATAAAGTTCAATTGCGCGAACTAAAATAAAAAAAAAACTGCAGTCAATTCTACCAAGCAATTAAAACTCTCTACCAATTTTTGTATTTGTTTCTATTACTTTTTTGGAATAGATAGAAAGTAAATGGAACATATGGTCTCAAACCAAAAATAAATTCTGACTGAATAATAATTTGAATAGAAATCAAACAGAATGATTTATATACGATAAAGTATTAAAATAAATTTTATCATATAACTGTCACAAAATGTTGAAAGATAAGAGATATATTAAAATCTTTGGAATATACTTACTTACACTGAAATATTTAGTCACTCTTCTACGACACAAATTCTCATCCATACAAAATTTGCTGTACTAAAAGTTAAAAAAAAATATTTATGTAAGATATTATTAATAATAGAAACTGATTGTTTTGAAAGTGACATTTTTCATATAAATTGAGTTATCAAAAATAATTTTCTCAAAAAAATCAATCGTGTCTTAGATTTAAAAATCTTAAGTTTTGTTAGCAAACAAAACTACAAAAACTTGTTAAAAATTACTTCTGTAAAACAAAAGCTAAAGCTGCTTATGACATTCTTAACCCTGGTTTTAGATTAGCAAATCTGTACGAATCCTAGATTAAGAGTCCACCTGGTCAACATTACATTTTTCATATAAAATGAATATGGAAGACAATATTTTATATTTATTTTTATTCAATACTTCGTGAAAAGAAAGCAGCTTATTTACAATTATTTTTGAGCAAAAACGCTTATTATTTTGATTTTAGTAAAACAAAAATATCCCTTGGACCAAATTATAAGGCAATATATATACATACATATATTACCGTTTATAAAGGAAACGATACAAAAATTGGACCAAATGGGCCTAATCTAACAGCAGGTTTAATTATGAAGTACTTATGAAGCAATTATGAACACGAAATCAAGGAAAAATTTAAACTAAAATTCAAAAAAGGAAAAAATCTTTTTAAATAAATTATATTTGGAAAACTTTTTAACAATAACTTTGTTTGTGTGAAAACACGTATTTTATATGTGAACGTCAATTTGCAAATATATTTTGTTCTAATACATTAAAATATGCGTTCCAAATTAAATTTCTTGATTTTCAAATAAAATATATTTGTTCAGAAATACATACTACTTACAAATATTGTTTCCAAATCTATTTCCTTTCAATTCAAACATTCCCATGTAGGTGTATGCTCACTTAGTTATAAATGGCATTCAGCACTGCATTTTTCATATATCCATCACATTTATCTTCAAATATTGCGTGATCTAATATTAAAATAATTAAATTGTTTCTGAAAATAAATCAAATAAAATTATCTATAAACAAAAAAAATGCAAATAAATTTTATCATATCACAATGGGAAAACGCTGAAAACTAAGAGAAATATTTCAAGCGTTCATATATAATACTTACGTTGAAATATTTTGTAAAATTTGCCACTCTTCTCAGAAAAGACTCATTCTAAAATAGTTTTACTAAAAAAATTAAACAAGATAGTTATATGTATAACATATTATTAAAAATAAATTTCTATATTGCCACAAATAATTTTACATTTCTGCATTATGCGCTGGTATTTTTAATAAATAAATACTTTCAATTAAAATGTGTTTTGTTAATTTTGTAATTGCCAATAAGATGTTTATTTCAGGATAATAATATTATTTTTCACGTAACTAAAAATTTTCCCATTGTCTCTTTCAGTATTACAAAATCTATTACTCACATTTTTGTCATCCATTTGGCACAAATCTCTTCACTTACAAACAAGATCTCCTTCAAAAACGCATGTACATCGCCATAAATAACATACAGCAAAAATAACTATGACACACGCACTCCCTTATCACAGAGATCGATGGTGACGCCGACGGCATAACCACATGCATACACACATGTACACGACGGTTTCATTTGTTGTTGTTGCTATGCTTTAGCAAAAATAACTGTTAACAGCAGATATACAAATTATTTTCTGTGCAATATGCACGTATGTATGCACGTATACTTACATATTCACAGCAATCAAATTTTTTCACAATCCGCGTCCCGAAAACAGACAATAAAAGAAAACGAACAACAGAACTGTTCTCTATTTTCTCTTCTAGCATTCCATAACAATTATTGGTTCACACATTACCAAACAAAACTGATTCTCCCGATCGAGAGGAGGAGCGAGAGTTTGTATAATTCTCTCGTATGTATTCTTAAAAATAATGACAATAGTCATAAAATTTATTACCAAGACAGCCTTTCCTTTAAGGGGAGCATAGCCTTAAATTTATTACTCAACTATCTCATACTGTTAATTAAGTCCGATTCGGCATTAAAACTATGACATGTCTACGTCGTAGTGTTAAGGTAGAAAATCCTTAAAAGTATTGAAATATTACTTAAAATAATGCGGATTGTCACAAAAATAATGATTTTTTTCTTTAATTTAAATGCGTACATTTAAAGAAGCGCGTACACAAAACTAATGATTAGATAGACATTAATTCTAATTCAAAATACTTTATATTAAGGAAAATTTCGTAAAAAACGTGTAAATTTTCATTATTTTAATGAAAATTGTCATTGAATTGGTGCCGAGGTAGCATACTTAATATAAGAATGTGTCATCATTAGTTTTATTACTATTTTTTTTTTCAGTGTAGGAATCACAATAAGTAAGATTCTACATATATATGGGAGCTATATCAAAACATTGACCGATATGGCCCATTTGCAATCCCAAAGAACCTGCAACTATAAGAAGTATTTGTACCAAATTTGATCAACCTAGCTCTATTATTGCGGACTGTAGCGTGATTACCACAGACGGATGGACGGACAGACGGATATTGCTAAATCGTCTTAGAATTTTACGACGATTAATAATATATATACTTTATGGGGTCTCAGATCAATACTTAGAGGTGTTACAAACGGAGTGACAAAATGAATATACCCCCCATCCTATGGTGGAGGGTATAAAAATAACACCTCTAAATATTGATCGGAGACCCCATAAAGTATATATATTCTTAATCGTCGTAAAATTCTAAGACGATTTAGCCATGTCCATCTGTCCGTCCATCCGTCCGTCCGTCTGTGGTAATCACGCTACAGTCCGCAATAATAGAGCTAGGTTGATCAAATTTGGTACAAATACTTCTTATAGTTGCAGGTTGTTTGGGATTGCAAATGGGCCATATCGATGCATATTTAGATATAACTCCCATATATAGCATCTAACTTATTGTGATTCCTACTGTTCTCATCTACTATATTTTTTTGTTTTCGGTGTTATTTTCTTTAGGTTTGAGTTATTTTGTGAGGTCACATGCTATCCATGGTGGAGGGTATATAAGATTCGGCATGGCCGAACTTAACGCTTTTACTTGTTTATTTTAATGTTTTTTTTTCCTAAAACGATAGGTAACAATATTTGTAGAGGGTACCTGAAGACTCAATGCATTTTCTATGCATTCTAACCGAATCGTTGCAGTTTGTGTTTCATTTAGACAACAATTTATCACAGCAAAAATTTTTTAAATCAGTTCATATTTTTTTATATTCCACCTATAGATATCGCTCCCAAAAAGGCTTGTTTAAGCCATAAACACCACATTTTCTAAGAAATTTAGCTGAAACTTTGCAGTTTGTATTCTATTTTGGCAAGAAAATTAAGTCAGTTTATATTTTGTTGTTGTGCCCGTGTAGAGGTAGCCCTCAAGTATGCTTATTTAAGCCATAAATACCACATTATTCAGATAAAGAGTTTAGCTAAAGAATTTGGGGCCTAAAATTTGGCTAAAAATTGCAGCGTTCTTTTTTTCAATGTTTGCTTCAACCAAACAGATGGTTTGAAGATTTGCTCCATATCCAAAGATTTTTCCAATAATATAATTGAATTTAATCCATGGTGGAGGGTATATAAGATTCGGCATGGCCGAGCTAAACATTTTTACTTGAGTCATAATTTTTAAAGAAATCATTAGTCTTTGCTTTTATTGGATCCAAGGACATTTGAAAGTACGAGCTTAAATGACCTCCATGCTGTAATTTCCTCCGATGTTAAATATGATTCCAAATTAAATCTTTTATAGGTCTCCTTATTTGAAATATGAGAGTAAATTAATATCTTTTCGTAAAGCTTTAATAAATCTTCTAAAGAGTCCCAGCATAATATGCAGTGGTGGCAAAATAATGTTTTTTGTGACGAGAGGTGTGTATTTGATGTTGTTTTCACCCAATGTAATTTGTTCACTAGTTGGCCATTCCTTCCTTTTGTACATCCACCTTGCGTTCCACATAACATCGCAACTACTTTTAAATCGCAACAAATTTTCCAATCAAGTTGTTCATATTTTATGTATTTTAACAATTTAGCCATTGTTTCGTAGGATTCTTTAGTGTTGACAGCATGAGCGATGTGAATCGATGGTTTCTCATTTCCGATATGCAAAAGTACTGCTTTTAAACTATCTTTGCTGCTGTCAAACCTCGGGCCAACATATTGTATTGTTTCATGCGAGTTTCCAGTATTTCTGCTTTATCTTTGATCAGTTCTAAATCTCTGACTAGATCAGTGAGTTGAGCTTGAGTTATATGTGTAGGCTTCTGACTGAAACTGGAGCCGCTATGAGTTGAATTTGATGATATTTCCGTAATCATGGTGTTAGATATACTTTGGCATTGGGGAACTTGTATTTTGTCCGAATGTTCAACTGGCAAGGTTATTGATTTAACTTCGGCGTAGCTCCAGCGAATGCTTCCGTACGGAACGTGCGTTCAGTTTCTCACCGTGCTTAAGCAAATGGGTACTGAGAGAGAGCTGAGAGAACTTAACGAAAAGTTCACTTAAGTACATTATAGTTTGGCACATACGATTTCATGCATTCGCACAGTTGCTTAAGCTAGCTTATGCATATTATAGTTGGGCCTTAAGATTTGCACGATACAAGCTACACAAAATACTAGGTGTCCACGGTTCGTTCATATTTTTAACTGGTATACCAAAATGTTGTACATAAATTGCTCCTGTTGTTTAACATAACGGTCTTCAATTTTTTGTAAATGCAAATTTTTGCAGATATAGCAGAAATTGTTGCGATCATTTACACATTGGAAAGTTCTTTGCCTTTTTCTCATAGTTTATAATTTTTACAAAATCGACTTATCACTTTAAGAAGTTGAATTACTAATGAAACAATATTCATTCATGGATGTGGCTTTTTAAAATCCAGTAGTACCTGTATCTAAAATATCTTTTGCTTCTAACATAGAAACCTACTTTCTGTTTCGTGGGGTTATATAATTTTAATATGTACCTGCGATTACGATAGGGATTTCCTTAGGATTCCATTAATGCCCCAAAAGGGGATAACGGAACGGAAACCTCATAAAAGATAAAAAAACAAAAATATTGTTTTTTGTCTCTGTTGATCTTACTCAATGTAATTCTCTTATTTTACATACAGTTTTATGCATAAATACGAACGATCATAAAATCTAGTCCCCTCGACAATTTATAATGACATCAATTAGTCAATGCTCATAAAATAAAAGTGAGTCACAATGCCTCGTTTAAAAGCCAATGAGCAATAAACAAAGCAAAAACATTATTCGAAAACGGAAAAATATGAAACACCATTTTTATTAATTCTCCTTACTTCCACAAAAAGTGCATTAATTTCTTCATTTATCCATAGATGTTCTTCAAATAAGTATAGTTTTATCACAGCTACTAAACTACGTGATAACAACATTAAAAACACTTGTAACCCTGACAAAATACTAAAGGTACAATCCACGAAAACTAGAATTGTAAAAAAAATTTTACCATAAACATTTTTTATCATTGTTTTTTGTTTTTCGATCTGAGATGACTTTTTATAGGTTTGTTTTTGACTATTAACCAAACAAGAAGTGTGGGGATGTATTAAGGTTGAGAAATACTGTCTGCCATGTTTGGAAGATATGAGACTTTGAAAGCACTTCTCAATTATTGCATATTGAGATGCTCTCGTATTGTGCCAATTATTAATAGATTATTTTGTCCAAGGTGCTGACGAGGTTGCTTGGTAGCTGCCGAAACTATATCGTCCACCAACCAGTGACCACCCTTAATACATTTCACACATTTATTATTACTCTTTTTCAAAGAAAGTTTGTTTTACAGAAAACACAAACAACGATCTCGAACTCAATATTTAAAAACAAAACTAGGTTAAAATTTTTTAAATATTTTTTTCGTGTGTAGGATTGTAATAACACCATAACAATATATGTCCTTCGACAACAGTTTTGTTGCATATTGATATCAGAGGTAAGGACTTTCATACTAGAATGGATTATCTTCAAAATTGTACAGTTTTGATGTCGTCTTTTAATCGGAGTTTTTATTAGAATATATTAATACTTACGAAGTTTGGGTCACGGTGTCAAAATACAATCAGGGCAACGCTGGGCATTAGTGGGAATATAAAAGAAAATATGAAAAAAATGTACCATTAACCCATTAATTACAGCAAATTTAAAGGTTGGAATTTTTTAATGAAACTTTCAGAAACATCTTATGTTATGATTTTTATTTTTTTTTCCGATAAGCAGTTTTTCTGAAAATTGCCGTGTGTTTGACCACACGCTGGTACTGTTAGGTGTTTTGAAACTTTTGTTTGGTACCATTTTTTTAGTTATTGAGGTTGATTATGGTACGTATTTAGGTAAGTATGATAGCAAGTATTATTTGAAGGTAGTTTCAGGTAAAAACCAGTAAGGAAAGGCAGAAAGTCGGGCGGGGCCGACTATATAATACCCTACACCTCCCTAACAATGCGATAAGGGTCATTGCGATAATAATTTGGAATAATTGGTAAATAGGTAGGAACATATTATCTATTTCTAAACCGATAATCGCTAAATTTAGCAATATTCGTTCCTAAATTGGGAATCATCTTTCTTGAAAATTTAAATGATCGGAAGTAAAGTACAATTTATATAGCGCTTTGACACCAAATCAGGAGGAACATATATATGGAGGTTATATTTAAATCTGAACCGATTTCCCTGAATACTCATTCATGTAAACAGACCTCTTTCTGTCGAATTTCGTTCTGATCAGATATAAAATACAGACACTGATCGGATATAAAATAACATTTTTACAGGGCTTACATGTCAAATCGGGGTAACTTATATATGGGGGCTATATCTAAATCTTAACCGATTTCTTCCAAATTTAAAAGTGTTCATTCATATAATATGAATCCTTTTTCTGCCGAATTTCATACTGATCGGATATAAATGCATTACAGCGCTTACATATCAAATCGGGGGGTAACATTTATATGGGGGCTATATCTAAATCTGAACTGATTTTCTCCAAATTTGGCAGTATTCCTTCACGTAATAAGAGACCTCTTTCTGCCGAATTTCGCACTGATCGGATATAAAATACAGTTTCTACAGCGCTTATATGTCAAATCGGGGGTTACATATATATGGGGGCTATATCTAAATCTGAACCGATTTTCTCCGAATTTAGCAGTATTCCTTCATGTAATAAGAAACCTCTTTCTGCCGAATTTCATACTAATCGGATATAAAATAAAGTTTTTACAGCGCTTACATGTCAAATCGGGGCTAACATATATATGGGGGCTATATCTAAATCTGAACTGATTTTCTCCGAATTTGGCAGTATTCCTTCATGTAATAAGAGACCTCTTTCTGCCGAATTTCGCACTGATCGGATATAAAATACAGTTTCTACAGAGCTTACATGTCAAATCGAGGGTTACATATATATGGGGGCTATATCTAAATCTGAACCGATTTTCTCCGAATTTAGCAGTATTCCCTCATGTAATAAGAAACCTCTTTCTGCCGAATTTCATACTGATCGGATATAAAATAAAGTTTTTACAGCGCTTACATGTCAAATCGGGGGTAACATATATATGGGGGCTATATCTAAATCTGAACCGATTTTAACCAAATTCAATAGAGATCGTCCTTGGGCCAAACAAATGATATGTGTAAAGTTTCGTCGCGATCGGACCATAATTGCGACCTGTACTTTGATTACAAGAATACATGCACAGACGGACAGACGGACATAGCTAAATCAACTCAGAAAGTGATTCTAAGTCGAATGGTATAATAAACGATGGGTCTATTTCTTCTCCTTTTGGGTGTTACAAACAAATGCACAAAGTTATAATACCCTGTACCACAGTGTGGTGTAGGGTATAAAAAGGTAGGTTAAGGTGAGTAAAAAACGGTATTTTTTGGTTTTAAGTATTTATTTGAGAATAAAAAGAAGATAACATGGAATTATTCAATTCTTGGTTTTTTGTTTGGACGTGTGTTGCGACGTTGCAAACAAAATAATTTGTTTTCGTGGAACAATTTTCCGAGTGAAGGTGGACGTTGCACTTCTCACACATGAATTTGGTGGCTTTTGGTGTACACACAATGCAACGGCGACGATTACTGGTTTTTAATGGAACGTGTAAGCCGTCTACTCTCGGAAGGTTTTGTTGCCTATAATCATTGTCTGAACCGTCACTAGATGAAGGTTCGATTTCAGCCATTGCATCCTCCGACGAAAGAAGAAGAGAATTGGTCACCGAATTTTTAAAGTCAAGCTGTGACATTGGCTTTACCTTTTTCGAAGCTGCTACGAAGCAATGCAGTTTCCATGCATTAACAACAGCGCTGTCCAAACATTGAACCCAGAGCGGCCACCACCACTTTTTGCCGCGAATGCCGATACGGTAATTGGCAACCCCATTGTCGTGCAAGTCCACGCCGCCCATATGTCTGTTGTAATTGTTAAATGCGAGGGGCTGTTGAATACCAACTTTTTTCTTCTTTTCTTTGCTGTATCGTTGTACTGTTACCATTGGGTCGATTTTGTCGTAATTGGTTGCGATAGTAACTTCAGAATTATCCATCCAACGAATTACCATAACGTCATTTTGTACATCGTAGAATAGTCGGTTTCGTGCTTTTTCATGGCTTTTTTCCCAGTTTTCAAAGGGGCGCCGGCAACACGATTGGATCGAACAGTGCCGGTTGCGCAGAAGCCTCTCTCTTTCAACAAGCACATCAAGTAATGGGAGGTACAAAAATTGTCAAAGTGGAAAGTGTGCTGCATTGGATTCTCACAATGTGATAACAGTTCCATTATGACGGATGCACCGAGACCCAAACTCTTATCGTAACTGCCAGATGCACCGGAATATGGGATAAACTGGAACATATAACCATTGTCCGAACAAAGCGCCCATAATTTATACCCGAAACGAATGGGTTTTCCACGTATAAACATTTTTGCTGAATGGCGGCCAAAGTAGGGAACCATGGTCTCGTCGATCGATAAATGCTCCACAAAAACACCAAACTGTATGTAACGTTTGTTGAGCATGTCAAACAATGGCCGAACCTTCGCGAACTTATCAGAAATATCAAAATTGTCATTGTTAGCGATATGAAAGTTCGCTTTCAACTTCGTGAATATGTTCCGCGACATTGTTTGGCGAATCATGGGAATACCGAACGCTGGATCTAAGCTCCAATACAATGTAGTTTTTGGGATATTGTTATACCCAGAAAATAAAAGAATTCCCATGAATCGTTGTATTAGATGTTTGTCGAACATTTTGCTAATATTTTGTTGGGAAGCATATCGATTTGTTTCGTCTACAAGCAGATCAATTATTTCATCGTCGAAGAATAGTTGAAATAATTCAAATGGATTTTTTTCGCTTATGATTTGGAGCAATGGGTCTTGCTTTTCCTTTATCAATGGCTCATGTACAGGGTGAATATCGTAGGCAGTTCTCTTCGTTTTTTCCAAACCGGTTTGAAATCGGTTGCCGGACGATATATATGTTTGGGCAGTTCTTTTGATGTCGATGGTTGTGGTTCCTCCTGTTGCAATTCTACTTCCGGACCACCAAAATCGTCAACAGCGGATGTATAAATTACTTCAATTGAGCCTATAAACACACCCATGATTAGCAACAAAAAACAAAATAAACAATATAACAAATAATACCTGCTACTTCGGTCAACGGGTTCTCATCGGAATGAATATTCGTATTCAATTAGTATTATCAGTACCAGCGTGTGGTGAAACACACGCCAATATTTGCTGCCACCTAATATCCGGTATATCTACTAATGTGGTGGGTAAAATATTTTACGTTATTATTTTGACATTTGGGAACACAAGCCTATACATATTAAATAATTTTTATGTTTTTATATATATTGTATAATTAATTTAAAAATAGTCTATTTTTGGACACTTTTTAAACACCCCTTGTGAAGAAGAGGAGCTTGGGAAAATTTTCCAAAAATATTTTTTTTTTTGGTAATAGATTAAACCTTAATATAATCACCCCACATATTTAATTATATATATTTAGCTGTGTTTTATATTAACTTAAAGTCTAGATATGATAAACGTGTGTTCAAACACACGGCGGTAAAAATTGGGTAAAAATGGTTTTTAATATTTTTTCGTGTTTGGGACACCTTATTATTACAGAAAATGTTGTGCACAGCTGAATATTGGTAACTGGGGTTAATTTATACCCGCACCCGCACCCTCACACGAACAACGGTAGCCATAGGTCCATGTTTTGCTATAGCTCCCATACAAAGGTCCCTCTAGATTTTACTTCTTAACGCGACAAAAAGCACAAATTTCAACGTATCGGGCTGAAATTTTTGTAATATGACTTTATTTGTGCCCGAAACCATTCACATACTATCCATGGTGGAGGGTATATAAAATTCGGCCAGGCCGAACTTAACGCTTTTGCTTGTTTTTAATTCCAATTTTCATATTCATTGAATTCAAGGAAATTATAATTGCTACAAATTTTGGAAATATCTATTTCAAAAATTAAAAAATTTGACTGTTTTCCCCAAAAAGTGGATTTTTTTTGCTGACGCGAAAAAAACAGTACGGAAAGGCTAGTGTCGGTCGGAGCCGACTATATAATACCTTACACAACCCTCCCAGAGCAGAATTGGAAAAAATATTGTCAAGTTGTATTAAAGTAATTTGGGTAATAATAATGATCTTAAAAAAAAATATTTTAAAGCGTTTATATTCAAAGTCGGCAGATAGGTAACGAGTCTACGGAGGCTTACAATATAAATCTGTACAAATTTTCTACATACTCGATAGTGTTCCTGGAGCAGGGCCGGGCGCAGGATTTTGTTTTGGGGGGTTTTCACATATGATACCCAATTTTTTTATTAAATATCGATGGTTAATACTTTTTTAATATATTTATAGTCATTAACATTACAATTACTTGGGCAATATTTTCAATAAGAATTATTCAAAGACAAAAGTATAGTGTCTACCCTGCGTGTTTTTGAGTAAAAAATTTAATTCCGAAAATTAATATTTAACTTAAATTGTATGTTAAAACTGTTGGGCACATCTTTAGGTTTAGGTTAGGGTGGCAGCCGTATTTTTTTACCAGCTCACATAGACAAGTTTAGGTCCTTGTTTTGCCAATGAACAATGAATCGAAACCAACCTGTTTGATATACAAATTTATAGATAGTACGAGTATCCGTACGGGGAGAGATTTGTTAGACTGCCTAGAAAGGCCGAACAAAGTATTTCCAGTCGTCTTTTTTTCAAAGCGGGACAGTCGCATAGCAAGTGCTCAATCCTCTCCACTTCTTCCTCATCTCCACAGCTTCTGCAGTTGTCATTAGAGTCAAAACTCAATCTTTTGGCGTGTTCGACTATCAAGCAGTGTCCCGTCAGAACTGATACTAACGTAGACAATGTTTTCCTCTCTGGTACGAGGAGATATTTTGACCTTCTCAGGTCATACCTTGGCCAGATTTGTCTAGCTACCCTGCAGGTGCCAATTTCTGTCCATCTTTCGTTGGACTGCCTGATTGCCAGCGTTGCAGTTCCCCGGGATATCCCAGTTCCCCGGAATAGCCCAGGCACCCTTATGAGGTGTATATTAAACTGCTCAGCCATCTTGTTAGAGATCAGCGGCAGGGCTGTTTGCGAATTTAGGGATGTGGTCTCCAGAGAATTGATGGCAGCCTGGCTGTCCGGGTAAATGACAACGCCAGTGTTGGTTACGATGTTGCGACTCAGCCACTTCCCATTATGTCATTATTTCGGCTATATCCAAACTAGGTTCTTCCCAGTGTGTTCTGAAGCCAACCTTGGCCATCTAGCCAACTTGTTCAGAGCCACCTGTCTCTGAGGTCGTTTTCGAATTTGCCACTCACTGCGATTGCCACATCGGCCGCATGTGCCACGACCTTGCAGCCGCAACGTTCTAGATCTAGCAGGCTTTCATTCTAAATTAGTAGTGGCAATACTCTTCGTTGTGGGGTCCCTCTGTTTACAAACCTTGTTAGGTTGTGGACCCAAGACATGCTGTTATGCGTCTTCTGTTGAGCAGACTTTGAATAAGTCTAATCAAACTAGAGTTAACTTTTAGATGTGACAGTGCCGCAATTACTGCATCTGAGTGAATGTTGTTAAGAGCCCCTTCTATGTCAAGAAATGCCACCATGGTGAATTCCTTGAAATGCAGGGACGATTCGATAGTGCTCACAAGTTCGTGCAAGGCTGATTCTGTAGACTTCCCATTGTTGTAAGCATGTTGGTTCACCGACAGGAGTTTTGTATCAGGGTTCTCCCTAATGAAAGGTGTGGAAGACTTTTAGATAAAAGTCTTCCCACACCTTTCAATAGGAAGGATGATAGGCTATTTGGTCTGAAGTCTTTTGGCCTGGTGTGCGATATCTTTCCCGTTTTGGGTATGATTACCACTTTCGTGTCCCTCCATCGATTCGGGATGATTGAAAGCCTGATACAGGCTACATAAATTTTCTCCAGCCAGGGGATAACGTACTTCAACATTTTCTGCATTTCTGCTGGAGTGATGCCGTCTGGTCCAGGTGACTTGAAGGGCTCAAAGCTATTAATAGCCCAGCTTATTCTAAATCTCTCAGTCAACAAGCTAGCGACGCTCGCAGTCCACTCGCACTCTTGTTGGTCCTGCTGATGCTCTGGTTCTGTTAGAGAGTTCCCCGGGAAATGTGTGTCGACCCGTACATTGAGCGACTGCTCGCTGTGTTTGGTCCAATTATTTGCCTCATCCTGCAAGTAACCTACTGTACAGGGTGAAGCTGATAGTATGTATTTTCCTCAGCCTTGCGGCGTCGGAGACCTTTTCCACTTCGCCACAGAAGGTATACCAAGAGCGTCTTTGCGCCTCCCCAAGATCCTTCTTATATATATTGAGATGATATTTATAGGCATCCCAATCATTAGCGGCCCAGTAGATTTCGCCCTGTTGAATAGCTTGTTGCAGGTCTTTTTCCTAGTCGTCGTTAGCCCCGAAGTCCACCATTGAGGTTTAGTTTTACTCCTGTGCCTTGTTTTTGAACAGGCTTCTTCAAGGGAACTTTTGAATGATGTGGTGATATGCTCGACCAGATTATGCAGACCGGCTTTGTCATTCGGTTCGTACAGAAGCTAAGAGTTGAGGACTTTCTTGAAATTATTCTCATACAGGTGCCACTTTGTCTTCCTCACATTTCTGTGGGCGGCAGGTTTAGGCGCTTTTTCAGCGAGTTTGAACTCTATATAATGGTGATCTGAGACTGAGTGGTCGTCCAGTACATTCCACCCAAGAATTTTGTCTGACAGCCGGTCAGTAGCAGACGTTACGTCGAGTACATCTTGTCTGTCTTTAATTGTAAAGGTAGGTTTATTACCTATGTTACAAAGAGATAGGTTGGTGGTTAGAATAAAGTCAAGAAGCGAATCACCCCTATTGTTTATATCCGTACTACCCAGATAGTATGATGAGCGTTCGTGTCTGCGCCAATAACCAGCTCGAGCTCGTCAGACGTTACTTCTTCTACTACTTCCCTGAAGAGAGCTGTCGGTACTACAGCTTCATAAGTCATGTAACTGGAGACCACCCAATATATGCGATTATCTCCAGACTAGCAGCTGTTTGGTCTTTGCCACTTAATTTAGTCAGGGGAAATAAACTTAGATCGTTCCTGGCCAAAATACAGGTTCTTGGAGTGCCTTCACAGTTGGCCACATGCAATTTAAAGTTGGGTGTCCTGATACCGCACACCCTTCCTCCCACTACGTAGGGCTCCACAGGCGCAGCAATAGAGCCGCTGAGGCTGCTTTAGCGTGATGGAGGTTAATCTGTAGAATTCTTACCATCATTGGTGAGTCGTTGCTGATCAGTGCAGAAATGCCGGGCAAACCACCAATCTGCAACGAATCAGGATGGCATCAAGGGAGAGTAAAGCTCTTATATTTCGGTGATGACAGATCAGTAGACCTGTATAAGGCTGCTCTGAGATGTTGGATGTTGTGGAAAAAAAACAACATCCCTAGTCACCCTAGACCCATCACCTGGGTTACAGAAGAGACATCCAACCCGGCTGACATATTCGAAATAATAAAAGATTCCAATCCTGGTCAGCCGGCCCATAATTGGAGAATCAGGTGGGTGAGGCGGATTGTAAAAAGCGGCAAATCAATTAGATCCTTAACACTGAATCCATCTCTCATATACAACGTGCAAGTGCAATCCTACAATACGAGACTATAGTCTTGAAGGTATACAAGTAGGATATAGCTCCCACTACGGAAGGTGAGACGTCCTGCGTGGTTGATCCACGGCTTTCTGGAAGTGCGGAGGTACTCACGCCCATTATTTCTGGGGACTCAAACTCTAGCAGAAGATCAGTAACGTCCTCTGAGGACGAAAGCTCTACTTCTGACACAGAGGGGACACGCTTCTCGATGATACGGACGAAGAGTTCGATAATACCCTAGTCGGGGTGGATGTTAATCTGTAAATTACCAATGATGGTCTATTCAGGGAAGTAGTAGAAGATGCAAGGTCTGACGAGGTCGAGCTAATTATTGGCGCAGACACGAACGCTCATCATACTATCTGGAGTAGTACGGATATAAACAATAGGGGTGATTCGCGTCTTGACTTTATTCTAACTACCAACCTGAGTATTTGTAACAAAGGTAATAAACCGACCTTTACAATGAAAGACAGATAAGAAGTACTCGACGTAACGTTTGCTACTGACCGACTGTCAGACAAAATTATTGGGTTGAATGTACTGTACGACTATTATTTCTCAGATCACCATTATCTTGAGTTAAAACTAGCTGAAAAAGCACCTGCATGAGAAGAATTTCAAGAAAGTCCTAAACTCATTTTTTTAACGAGTGTTATGTTATGTATGTGTATCTGGTATCAGTCTACGTGATTGGTCCAAAAATAGGCGGGGTCGGACCAATGGGCGTGCCAAAGGTAAGCCAAATTTTTAAAAACAAACAAATCTGTATCCACACTTTTTTAAAAATACCAAGTTTTTGGATATTCTAAGTTGAAGTGGATAAAGTGATTTGGTCAAAACCTTTCACAATAAAGAAATTAGGAAAATAATAGGTAAATCGGAACAAAACATAAATCTAATGAATGAAAGGGGGTGAGGGGTGGGTGCTACACCAATCATAATAAAATATTCTCTTTTTAATACTACTTCCTTTATGGTTGCAATATTACTCCAAAAGTTTTTAAGTGTGTATATTTGGAAGCTATGTCTACATCTGAACCAATTTTTTCAAACCAATGTTCGTACGATCTGCCAATGTTCGTAATGATCAGATGTAAAATACAACATATACTCGTATAGTGTTGAGATGCCAAATCGAAACAAACACGTATGGAGGCTATATATAAATCTGAACCGATTTCATTCAAAATTGGCAGGGTATATTTGTGAGTCAAGAGACTCTATCCAGTAATTTTTCATAATGATCGGATATAAAATGTAGCTTCTATTGCACTTAGATGGCAGAATATATATCTAAATCTGAGCCGATTTACTACTAATTTGGAAGCGATTATTCCTGCAACAAGCAACATATTTTTTTATTTAGATCGGTTCAAAAATGTGGGTTTAACAGTCCCTAGATGTCAAATCAAAGGTATAATTATATGAGGGCTATATATTAAACCAGAACCGATTTGCCCCAATTTCAATAGGGATCGTCCTTGGACCAAAAAAGAGCACTGTCGTAAATTCCATTACAATCGGACCATAAATTAAAACGATACATATATAGACGGACGGAAATGGTTAAATCGACTCTGGAAATGATTCCAAGTCGATCGGTATAATAAATGATCTCTTCTCCTTATGGGTGTTACAAACAAGTGCACAGACTTACAATACCCTAGACTGCAGTGTGGTATAACTGCAGTCTATATAATTCCATTACTTAACGGCTAGCAGGCCAATGAAGAAAACAATGCCTATTTGAAAACCAGTAAGGAAAGAAAGAAAGTCGGGCGGGGCCGACTATATAATACCCTATGCCCCTAACAATGCGCAAAGGGGCATGTGATAATAATTTGGAATAACTCCAAGAAGGAGTTGAAGATGTTGATCATAATAACCTATTGGGGCCATATCTTAATCTGAACAGATTTTCCCCAAATTTGGCAGTGTTAATTAATGTAAAAAGAAACCTCTTTCACCCTCCACCATTGTTTGCCAACAAATGAACGGATAACCATTATTACTATTAACTGTTGCAGGTTAAATAGGGCAAATTTCTAAATTCCACGGAAAACATGTTATAAAACGTGACCTTCATGAGGGGCTTATACTTTACTAGAAACGATAAATTTCAATTTGAAGTACAGGGGCTTAAAGTTCCGCATGATTGGTTAAAAAAAAGTGTTCCCTAGAACGCCAAGAAGTCGGAAGAGACCTTTATGTGGGGGCAATATCAAAATATGGACCAATGTTTCCCATTTCCAATAGGAACGATTAAGTGCAATATAAAGTATAAGTTCTTACATTTCAGCCAGACTGGAAAATGTGTTTCTCTAGAGCGTCAAGATGTGACATCGATGGGGACCATTATATGGGGGTATATCAAAACATGGACAAAACATACCCCATCTTAACTATGGACGATTAGGTCTAATATAAAGTGTTAATTGTTAAATTTCAGCCAGATCAATTGAATAATCCGTTCTCTAGAGAGTCAAGAAGTGGCATCGGTGGGGACCTTCATATGGGGCCTATACCAAAACATGGACCGATGCACACCATTTTTACTATGTGCGATTAGGTCCAATATAAAGTGGAAATTCTTAAATTTCGGCCAGATCAATTGAAAAATGTGTTTTCTAGAGTGTCGAGAAGTGGCATCGGTGGGGACTTTTATATGGGTATAGACCAAGACATAGGCCGATGTGCCCCATCTTTACCAGGGACAATTAGGTTCAATATAAAGGGAAAATTCTTAAATTTCAGCCAGATCAATTGAAAAACGTGTTCTGTAGATTGTCAAGAAATGACATCGGTGGGGACCTTTGTATGGGGCATATATCAAAACGTATCAACAGGGATCGTCTCTAGTCTATGAAATGACCCTGTACCTATTTTTGTAAAGATTGAATTATATTTACGACCTGCGCTTTATTCACAAGAATACATGGACAGACAGAGAGGCGGACATGGCTAAATCGACTCAGAAAGTGATTATATTCCGATCGGTATAATAAACTGCGGGCCTATCTCTTTGTTTTTTAAGCGTTACAAACATATGCACAATGTCATAATAACCTGTACCACAGTGTGGTTTGGTGTATAAATACAGTTTCTACAGCGCTTACATGTCAAATCTGGGGTTACATATATGTGGGGGATATATCTAAATTTGAACCGATTTTTCTTAAATTTAGTATTGTCTCTAAGAGTCAAGGTACTTGTCTCTGTCAATTTTTATACAGATCGGTTAAAGATACATATATATGGGAGATATATTTAAATCTGAACCGATTTCAACCAAATGAGGATCGTCATTGGGCCAAAGAAACGGTATGTGCAAAGGTTCGTTGAGATTGGACAATAATTGCGACCTGTACTTTGATTACAAGAATACATGCACAGACATAGCTAAATCAACTCAAAATAATTCGTTTGGAATGTATAACAAACAATGGGTCAAATATAAAACCAGTAAGGAAAGGCAGAAAGTCGGGCGGGGCCGACTATATAATAACCTACACCTCCCTAACAATGCGATAAGGGTCATTGACATTATAATTTGGAATAATTGGTAAATGAGTAGAAACATATTATCTAATTCTGAAACGATAATCGCTAAATTAAGCACTATTCGTTCCTAAATTCAGAAACATCTTTTTGGAAAATTTTAATGATCGGAAGTAAAATACAACTTCTATAGCGGTTTGATACCAAATCAGGAGGAACATATATACGGAGCTTTAATATAAATCTGAACCGATCTTCCCTGAATACCCATTCATGTTAAAAGACCTCCTTCTGTCGAATTTCGTACTGATCGGATATAAAATACAGTCTCTACAGAGCTTACATGTCAAATCGGGGTAACATATATATGGGAGCTATATCTAAATCTGAACCGATTTTCTCCGAATTTGGCAGTATTCCTTCATGTAATAAGAAACCTCTTTCTGCCGACTTTCGCACTGATCGGATATAAAATAACATTTTTACAGCGCTTACATGTCAAATCGGGGGTAACGTATATATGGGGGCTATATCTAAATCTGAACCGATTTCTTCCAAATTTAAAAGTGTTCATTCATATAATAAGAAACCTCTTTCTGCCGAATTTCATACTGATCGGATATAAAATAAAGTTTTTACAGAGCTTACATGTCAAATCGGGGCTAACATATATATGGGGGCTATATCTAAATCTGAACCGATTTTAACCAAATTAAATAGGGATCGTCCCTGGGCCAAAAAAAAGATACGTGTAAAGTTTCGTCGAGTTCGGACCATAATTGCGACCTGTACTTTGATTACAAGAATACATGCACAGACGGACAGACGGACAGGCAGATGGACAGACGGACATAGCTAAATCAACTCAGAAAGTGATTCTAAGTCGATCGGTATAATAAACGATGGGTCTATTTCTTCTCCTTTTGGGTGTTACAAACAAATGCACAAAGTTATAATACCCTGTACCACAGTGTGGTGTAGGGTATAAACAGGATTTTGGTGAAATTCTCTTACTTTTCCAAAAGCGTTATAATTTCAACATTTATCCATAGATTTTTTCAAATTGGTATTGTTTTGTTTGTTAGGAATGCTAGCTTGGAATAAAGATCTTTTTGCGATTTTTGTTTATTTTATATGTAGTTTTTTCTTGCCAAGAAAAAACTATTTTTTGAAAAAAGCCACATTTTTTCTAATTGTTTCTAAATGTCAGTGAGTTTCTAAATTTCCGTTCCTACGTAAAAGTGATATTTTCCACATTTGTAGCCCTTATAATTTTCTTTATTTTCCCGGATTTATTGAGCTTATACTTCAATAATATGGTCAAAGTATTAAGGGCAACTTCCAAGAAAATCTGAATTAAAAAAAATACCCTACAAAATTATTTCATACTTCGACAAATATTTTTACGACATGGAGATTTGGCGAAACAGAAATGGGTTTCAATTGGCTTCAACAATACGTCCGCTTCAACAATATGTCCGCCTTCAACTGTTAAAATTCGGAAGTTCCTTTACTACATATTCGTAGTCTAAGTGGTCCTGACAAACAGGCTGCCACACTTAACCTAAACCTCTTCAGATGCTCTCTAATTTTTTTCTGTTTTGAGAGACTTTAGCCCCAAAAGTATGTGATAGAAATACATATTTATTCAAAATTGAAAGGTTAACATTTATAATCAAGCAAAGAAAATTTATATGATTTTCCTTATTATTTAATATATGTATGAGTATAAATAATAACTTGGGCGGCATTTTCCCAAGACCTGCACATCTTCACAGTTAGACTTATATGTCTTGTTTAGCCACATTTAAATCTGCTACAATTGCGGCGAGTTATAGTCACGCTTTGGACATTTGTAACTGTAGTTGCATTTAGACTATCCCTTGAAATTGTTGGATTTTTTTGCAATGTTGGAAGAATCAGCGACAACAGGAGCAATGCTTTCAGCAGATTTATTAACCAATTTAAGTGGAACATTTTGAACTCGATTTTCTTTTTTTATTATTAATTGCAGACACACTTCAGAAGCTCAACGAAGAGTGATTGATTTGTGTCCGAAATTTTGCTCAAAAAGGTGGTTTACGAATTATTTTTGTTTACAATACAACATTTTTATCAGTCAAGGAAATAAAAAAAAATTGAGAATCGGGACCCTGATTCTTGCGAAATATGTAATTATATTCGGGAAGATTCTCAGCAATTAAATTAAAAGCAAATAATCAGTGCAGAGATTGCAGGTTTCCTTTCCCACTTGTAAATTATATTAATGATTATGTACAAAATGAATATTGTTGCTAATTGGGAGATAAATATATATGAGGGCTATACAGGGCCGTGCGCAGGATTTTGTTTTGAAAGGGGGGGGGGGGTTACATATGGTACTCAATTTTTTATTAACAATCCATGGTTGACATTTACATTAAATAATACTTAGATAATATTTTCAAAAAGAATAAGACAAAACTATAATGTCTACCCTGTGTGTTTTTGAGAAAAAGATTTACTTCCGAAAATTTATGTTTAAATTCTTTTGATGTTATGTAAATTGTATGTTATTAATTCTATTGTATGTTATGATACTCCGAACAAAAATATTGGACACATCTTTAACTAATTTTAACGTTTCTGTTTTTAAATATTATATTAATTTAATTAATATATTAATTGTATTTATGTTTTAATTCGTTTAATACTGCGTTAACATATACTGGAATGTCTCGATGAATATTCAGGAAAGCCAATCTATTTAAACGATTTACAGTCATGGTTGACCACAAGTAATATTTCAGTCGACGCAATCAACACTTCAAAAGAACTGTCAGCCAAAATTGATGAATATTTTTCAAATAATTGTTTAGTATTGTCATTTTAGATGGAAAAGGACATTTGGAATTTTAATGAATTCCACGGTCAATAAGTGATGAGTGATGAATTAATCTAGCTATGGATTATAGTTCAAAATCTTATAATATTCTTCAATATTTGTTGGTTCAACATTGCAACGATGACTTTGTCGGGCCGAAATCCTAGGTTTCTTGTTTGGAATGTCTTGTTCTTCACAAAATTTTTCAACAGACGAAAAACTAGCACTAAAATGGAGAGTACAATTTTCGGGTATGTCCATCAATTCCTTTTTCGTATTTTTAGCCAGATGGACGACTTCAGCTACATCTTGGATTTCACTTTGAAGAACGCGACTTAATGATAATGACAAGCAGTGAACTGAATGAACTACTTTGACCGAAACATGAAAATCCAACGTTTTTATAGCCAGGAATAACTGAAATGTAGATGTTGTAGTTTTCCAAAGCCTCGATAACGGCTACATGTATGTAAATATATATTTCAGAAGACTCATGTTGTTCTACCCTTCGATTTCGCAATACCACATTGAATTTTGCTTTTCATCATCACGGAAATTCCTGTTATTAGAAATTGCTTCTTGGAGAGCTAATATTTGCCTTTTAGGAAATTGAAAAAAGTGGTATACGGTTTGGACAGTGCCGAGACAAGCTTTGTACATACGCTTGTCAGATCGGACAACTTTATCAACTCTGTTAAAGTGCTGCCCATGTATTGGACAATGGCAGATTGTTACGCCAAAGGTCAGACCATTGCAGGAAAACCTTTCAACTTTATATATTTACAATATATTTTGTAAATATTTATATGCAGGATTGCCAAAAAAAAACATTATGTACGAGTGGACAGACTGCCAATAAAATGTTTCTCAGATGGATAAACCCAAACTAAACAATCAATTAAGGTACCGGATACATATTGAAACTTGCTCAACCCCTGAAATATCAGCTAACTCGTCCGCCATGATGGTGAAAACTGTGGAATTATTGATTCTCTCAATAAGTTGTCGGTGTAGAAGAGCGTGAAGCTATCTACACACGATTGTCAGATCGGACAACGGTAGATAGAGTTCTGCAAATGTACGGACAATGACAAATTGTTAGGCAAAGGTGAATGTCAGTTCAGACGATTGTAAGAGTTGCCAATAAAATGTTTCTCTGACAATGGCGCCATTGTCACATGCATAAACTTCGCACATCTGACAATCAAAAGTGTCTGCAAACTATCTTGCAATGGCAACGTTGTGTGTTTACACTATTGCCAGATGTCTACCAATATTATTGTCTTACAATAACTTTTCTGCCAACGTTGCAAGACAAAAATGGTATGATCACACGCTTGTAAGTTCACAGGGTCACATTTTTCCGCCATTTTCCTGAAAATATTGTTATATCAGACAATCGTGGGTACATAGCTTGACAAATACTATTAATTTCATTTCGAACACGATATAGGCATTTATATATATATGTACATTAGGGCGGGTCGATTTAAAAATCGCCCATTGCTCAGTGAAAATCGTATTCTAGGGATCAAAATAAGAAACTTTGCGGAAGGAACCATACCTCTAAAACGAATTCTGATGTGCCGGAAAAAATTCCACTTTGACCCATTTAGAGTGCTCCAATCGAGTCCAAATGTATGGAACCCCCGGGGGGTTTCAGGGGGTGTGCCACTGGCATAGGTGGGTCGGGCCTCCACAGTTAGTGGGGGTCGGTCATATATTTGGACTCGATTGGAGCACTCTAAATGGGTCAAAGCGATACCTTAGCAAGGCTCTAAAATTGGCAGCATTTTGAATAGTTTAATTTGAATTGATTCTGTCTGTATCACAAGCTAAGCCTTGTCGACCACAAAGGACGACTCTTTGAACTATTACTTCCAAATGATTTCTATTTGCGTTTACGAACTGCTTTTCATGAATTTGTAATTGTTTATCGATGGACGCTGTGGCTGGCTTATCTACTTAGATCTCATTTCAGCTTTCAATACACTGTTTCTGTGGTATTCGAGTGATGAGTGGTGGCGAAATACTTCAAGCGCTTTTTCTAATTATTAAATGGCCTTGATCAGCCCTGCACGAACTTGTGAGCACTATCGAATCGTCCCTAAATTTCAAGGAATTCATCATTGTGGCATTTCTTGACATTGAAGGAGCTTTTAACAACATTCACTCAAATGCGGTAACTGCGGCACTGTCACATCTTATGGTAAACTCTAGCCTGCTCAACAGAAGGGACCTCACAAGGAGGAGTACTGTCTCCCTTAATTTGGAACCTAGCGGTGAAAGGTCGTGATATATGCGGACGACGTGGCAATCGCAGTGAGTGGCAAAATCGAAAACATCCTCCGAGACATTCTACAGGTGTCTCTGAATAAGTTGGCTAGATGGGCAAGAAGCAGCGGTTTGGGTGTTAACCCAAACACGACTGAATTGGTTCTCTATACTAGGACGAATAATGTCCCACATGTGGACTCAGATAAATGGAACAGATCTAGTCTTTTCTGAAAGTGCAAAATTTTTCGGAATAATTTTAGATAGGAACCTGTCATTCATACTTAACGTACTGGAACGAGTGAAGAAGGCCAACTTCGCCCTATATTCCTGCAGGAAGGCTGCAGGGTCGCGGTGGGGCCTCTCTCCTAAAATAGGCCATTTGATATATATAGTAGTAGTTCGTCCAATACTGTTATACGGCGTTGTGGTACGGTAGACGGCAAATGACAAACTAACCATCACAATCTTACTATCAAAGTTTCAGAGGACTGCCTGTCTGTGCATTAGCGGAGCGTTCAGGACTACAAGCCCTTCTCCATATACTGCTGATTAATGTTGTGTTGAGAGAAGTTGGAACCAAAGCGGCACTAAGATTAAACTGCCTATCAATGTGGAGGTATAAGAATTACGGTCACATGAGGATATCAAAGTGTAGTGGTATGGTAACCGACCGAGTGGATTATATATCAACGGTGCGCACCTTTGAGAGGAACTACATCACTATGATACCAGCCAGGGATGCATGGGTTAGCAGAATACCAGGAAATAGAAACCATCTCCACTTCTATACGGATGGTTCGAAGCTTGATGAAAAGGTTGGCTTCGGAGTACACTGTGAGGAACTTAGCTTGGATATAGCTCACAGACTACCAGATACCTGCAGTGTCTATCAAGCCGAAATAATGGGAATATGGGAAGTCGCCAAGTGGCTGAGGCGGAACATAGTAAACAACACTGGCGTTGTCATTCTCTGGAGGCAGCATCCCTAAATTCACAAACAGCCCTCGACTGCCGCAGATCTCTTAACGAGATGGCTGAGCAGTTTAATATACACCTCATATGGGTGTTTGGGCATAGGGATATCCCGGGGAACTGCAAAGCCGATGGACTTGCTTGGAAAGGGACCACTTTACAAATTCTCGAAGAATTTGCATATATTGGTGCGCCACTATCCACGTTCAAGCTTTGGCTTAAGCAAGAAGCAATCAGGCAGTCCAATGAAAGATGGACACAAATCGGCACCTGCAGGATAGCTAGACAAATCTGGCCAAGGTATGACCTGAAAAGGTCAAAATATCTCCTCGCACTAGAATAGAAAATATTGTCTACGTTAGTATCAGTTCTGGCGGGACACTGTCTGATCGGTGAACACGCCAGAAGATTGGGTATTGACTCCAATGACTTCTGCAGAAGTTGTGGAGATGAGGAAGAAGTGGAGAGCATTGAGCACTTGCTATGCGACTGTCCCGATTTGAGTAAACGACATACTGGGGTCGGCCTTTTTAGGCAGTCTAACAGATCTTTCCGGTACCAATATTCGTACTATCGATAAATTTGTATATCAAACAGGTTGGTTTGTATGAGGGGCATTTTAGCCCGTGGTACCACTGGGGACTTAAACGGCTGACGCCCTAACCTAAACCTAAACCAGTAAGGAAATCAGAAAGTCGGGCGGGGCCGACTATATAATACCCTACACCTCCCTAACAATGCTATAAGGGTCATTGCCATAATTATTTGGAATAATTGGTAAATGGGTAGAAACATATTATCTAATTCTGAAACGATAATCCCTAAATTAAGCAATATTCGTTCCTAAAGTGAGAAACATCTTTCTGGAAAATTTTAATGATCGGAAGTAAAATACAACTTCTATAGCGGTTTGATACCAAATCAGGAGGAACATATATATGGAGCTTTAATATAAATCTGAACCCATCTTCCCTGAATACTTATTCATGTAAAAAGACCTCCTTCTGTCGAATTTCGTACTGATCGGATATAAAATACAGTCTCTATAGCGCTTACATGTCAAGTCGGGGGTAACATATATATGGGGGCTATATCTAAATCTGAACCGATTTTCTCCGAATTTGGCAGTATTCCTTTATGTAATAAGAAACCTCTCTCTGCCGAATTTCGCACTGATCGGATATAAAATACAGTTTTTACAGCGCTTACAGATCAAATCGGGGGTAACATATATATGGGAGTTATATCTAAATCTAATCCGAGTTTCTCCGAATTTGGCAGTATTCCTTCATGTAGAAAGAAACCTCTTTTTGCCGACTTTCGCACTGATCGGATATAAAATAACATTTGTACAGCGCTTTCATGTCAAATCGGGGGTAACGTATATATGGGGGATATATCTAAATCTGAACCGATTTCTTCCAAGTTTAACAGTGTTCATCCATATAAAAAGAAACCTCTTTCTGCCGAATTTCATACTTATCGGATATTAAATGAAGTTTTTACAGCGCTTACATGTCAAATCGGGGCTAACATATATATGGGGGCTATATCTAAATCTGAACCGATTTTAACCAAATTCAACAGGGATCGTCCTTGGGCCAAAAAAAAGACATGTGTAAAGTTTCGTCGAGATCGGACCATAATTGCGACCTGTACTTTGATTACAAGAATACATGCACAGACGGACAGACGGACATAGCTAAATCAACTCAGAAAGTGATTCTAAGTCGATCGGTATAATAAACGATGGGTCTATTTCTTCTCCTTTTGGGTGTTACAAACAAATGCACAAAGTTATAATACCCTGTACCACAGTGTGGTGTAGGGTATAAAAATGGTCTTGATACCAGTCAAATTTTCCGGAAAGTATAGGCTTTCACTTACTTGAACCCTATATATAAAATTTAGCCTTGGACAAGGAAACTCCTCTCCTCCAATACATATACATAATGATCAGATGCGATTGCTGTAAAGCTAAGATGCTAAATTCGATTAATCGAATTATATTTTCTTCGATTTTAGTAAGGTTCACTCCTAGATCGCAATCTTAATCTCCGCAAAATTTTCTTAATGATAGGTTATTAAAGGAGGAGAAAATTGATCCTCTCAGATGAAAAATGTTTATGTTCTAGAAAACAAATCAAAAGACTATTTCGAACTCTGGCAACAAGACCGTTTACTTCTACAGAATCTGCCTTGCACGAGCTTGTGGGCACCAACAAGTGGTACTTTAATTTCAAAGAATCAACTAAGGTAGCCTTAATTAACATAGAAGAGCCTTTAACAACATTCACTCAATAGAAGACGCATAACAGCAAATCTTTGGTTCACAACTCTAACAAGGAACAGAGGGACCCCCCCCACAGAAGGGAGAACTGTCTCCACTAATTTATAACCTAACAACATAGGGATATCCCGGTAAACTGCAAAGCTGATGAACTTCCTATGAAAGAGGCGCCATTACAAATTCTCGAAGAATTTGAATATATTTGTGTGTCACTGTCCACATGCAAGCTTCCGCTTAGGCAAGAGGCAATCAGGCAATCCAATGAAAGATGTTAACAAATCCGCACCTATGGTAGCTAGACAAATCCTGCCGAGATACGAACTGAGATGGTAAAAATTTCTAATTACACTACTTTAGTGTCAGCTCTGACGGGACACTGCTTGAAATTGGGTATTGAGTTTAATGTATTCTGCAGTAAACTGTCTTGTTACTGTTCCACATTGAGTAAACGGCATCTGGATATTACGGGGTCCGCCTTTCTAGGAATCTGACAGATCTTGCCGGTTCCAATATTCCATATTATTGATAATTTTGCGTAACAAACAGGTTGGTTTATATGAAACGCATCTAAGCCTGTGGTAGCCCTAAAGACCTTAATTGGGCTATGTAAGCTGGTAGCTCCGAATTAAGTATACAACTATTGTATATAAAGCGTGATCCATTTCTAGGTTCCCTACTTTTTTAAAGAAAAAAAAAACACAGAAACTTCAAATTGAATGGGGAATGTTTTTTTTATCATTTGAAAGAAAATTCTGTGGCATTTATTTTTTGAAGATTATGTCTATCAAATGTTGGCCGCGGCTACGTCTCAGATGAGTCCAATTTTCGATGACTCGTTTGAGCATTTCGACTGGTAACAGGCGAATGACACGCGTGATGTTTTGCTCCAAGGAATGTATCGAAGCTGGTTTGTCCGCATAAACTTTAGACTTTATGTGATATCACACGATCTTGGTGGCCAATCGACCAGCCCAAAACGTGAAATTATCTGTTCACCGAAGTGTTCTCTCAATAAATCCATTGATTGATGCGATGTGTGGGAAGTGGCGTCGTCTTGTTGAAACCTCAAATAGTCGGTTATCATGGTGCAATAGCGATCGCCATTGACGGTTACGTTCTCACCGGCATCATTTTTGAAGAAATATGGACCGATGATTCCACCAGCCCACAAACCACACCAAACCGTTGTTTTTTCTGGATGAAGTGGCAGCTCTGGAATCTCTTCCGGTTGCTCTTCGTCCCAAATGCGGCAATTTTGCTTATTTATATACCCATTGAGCCAGAAATGGGCCTCATCGCTGAACAAAATTAGGCACGAAAACGTCGGATCTTCTTACAAGTTTTCAAGAGCCCATAGAGCGAAGTCGCTTGGGAAAGTCGGGCGGCATCAGTTCTTGCACAAGCTGTATGTTGTATGCTTTCAATTTAAGATCTCGACGTAAAATGCGCCAAGTCGTTCCATACGTCAGTCCGAGTTGCTGCGAACGGCGCCGAATCGACTCTCCACGGTATTCGTGTACACTCACAGCTACGGCCGCTACATTTTCTTCACTGCGTGCTGGACGTGGCCTATTCGGCCGAATATTATCCAATAATGAATGCTGGGTCTCAAGATGGGTGATGGTGTTGCGAATGGTACACTCAGTGACCATAAGTTGAGCGAAGTGCACGAAACACATTCCTCACAGAACGTGAATTTTCATAATAAAGTTGAACGATTTGTAAACGTTGTTCAGGCGTAAGTCTTTCGATGATGAAATGCCAAACAATACTTAACAAAAATAACATGACAGCATGACACGACTCACACGTAATCTGTCAAAAAAGGCTATTGAAAAAAGTATCTCTACTTGGATCACCCGTTACAAAATAAAACTCAATGATTGGGTTAAATTATATTTCCGATTTTTATTAGATTTAAATAATTTTACAGACTACATTACACTTCTATTATATTTCTGTCGAATATTCTGCTTTTAGCCACATTTGAATTTATTGCAATTAAGGCGAACCTGTGAAACTCGTTTAGATACTATGTTTGTCGAATTTCGTTGCAGCGTCGGAAGTATCAACGATAGAAAGAGTAATGCCTTCAGTATATTTGTCAACAGATTTAATTGGGACATTCTTAATAATTTGTTGAGATTGTCACTGATGTGAAAATGAAATTGTATTTTAATGTTCAAGATGTGCGCCTGATGCGTAACTGAATGCAACTGTCGGCAATAAATTTTCAATTTTTATTGTTGACTGCGTCACTGAGATTCTGGGGGATTTTCGCGTCTTATATGCATATATATATAATATATTATCAGTTCATAAATAATATAAATCATCTTATGTAAATCACCATATGAGTAAGATTTTTCGGAGAAAATTGCCTTTATGCTATTCAAAATTGCTTTGAAAAATTAGTAATTTTAGTTAAAGTGAAAAAAGTTTGCAAATTTAATTGAAATGAGAAAAAATTTTGGAAAATATCCCTAAAATTTTATTTTTTAAAAACAATATATGTGCTGTTACACTGGACAAAATGTTTGAATCGAAAGCAAATATATTTCTATTCTGCAATAAAATTTTATTATTTTGGCACTGTTATAAATTGATATATTTTTGTGAGATGGTAATTTTACCCTCACTTTAGTGTGACGGGTATACATATATCATTTGCTACGGGCCAAACATGTAACACATGGAAGGAGTGACCTATGACCCCAAGTATGTTCGGCGGAAATCCGTTTTGGGTCATTTTAAGTATTTTGAGCAATCCGTCCGTCCGTCTGTCTGTTTGTCTGTCTGCTGGCTGGTGCACACGATAACTCTCGAAAGGAGCAACCGATTGACTTCAAATTTGGTATAGGTAATATTTTTCGGTATTATTCGACGTACGACCATCATTTGTCTTGTTTACAGTGACTTGAAAAAATCAATTTGGCAAACAAATGGAATCAACTCGTGAACATTTTCGTGCGATCATTTTTCACAACTTTCGACGCGGATTATCACGACAAGTGTGCATCGATGAACATAAATCTTTGTATGGCGATGAAGCACCATCCTATAGCACTGTGAAAACCATCCTACAGCACTGTGATGGTTTTCACAGTGCTATAGGATGGCACTGTGAAAACCAAAGAAGCACTTCGAATTAAATGGTCGCCTATTTCTTCGGCAAAACTGACCATGTGGCGACTGTTCCGCTTGAGCAACGTAGGATGGTCAATTTTGAGTGGTACGCCACAATTTGTTTGCCTGAAGTCTTCGGAGAAATTCGAAAAACGAACAAGAGAAGACGAATCATTGTGCACCATGACAATGCGAGCTCTCACACATCGGATCAAACCAGCGCTTTTTGACCGGCCAAAAACTTCGAATTGATGGGTCATTCGCCGTACAGCCCTTACTTGGCACCCAATAGTTCTTTTTATTCCCGCACATCAAGAAAAAAATGCGTGGTCACAGATTTTCGTCGCCAGAAGATGCTATTTTTATACCCTCACTTTAGTGTGACGAGGGTATATATCATTTGCTACGAAAAAAAGTGTAACACATCGAAGGAGTGATCTAAGACCCTAAGTATGTTCGGCGGATATTCGTTTTGGGTCATTTTAAGACGAATGAGCAATGTCCGTCCGTCTGTCTATCTGTCTGTCTGTCTGTCTGTCTGCTGGCTGGTGCGCACGATAACTCTCGAAAGGAGTAACCGATTGACTTCAAATTTGGTACGTGGTAATATTTTTTTCTATCTCCGGCTAAGTTCGAAGATGGACCATATTGGTCCACTCCTTCTAGTACCTCCCCCACAAAGTGTTAAAATGTTGTGAAATATTGAATCTTTAATAACTGCTATACTACTTATTCGAATCTTCTGAAATTCCACACATAGCATTAGTTTATTAGTCGCTATCAACTCGAGAAAAATGGCCCATGTTGCTACGCCCCTTTTGGTACCTCCCACACAAATGCATTATTTTGCACCAAAAGTTAACAGCTTATAACATTAATACCAGTGCATAAAAATACTTGAAATTTTGTACAGTGTAATGCTTTCATAGTGCCTACAGTCCAGTGAAAAATGGGTGTCATATTCACGCCCCTTTTGGTACCTCTTACACAACACTGATAGAAAAAGCTTCGTCATGACGACGAATTTGTACAACATCACGAATATTTTTTCGTCAAAAGTCAGCTAACGTACGGAATATTCCTCTTGATGAATTTGTTCGTCACCATGACGAATTTCTATTTCCAAAAACTTTCGTCCTCAGGATGATCCATTCATCACCACGACGAACCCCATTCATCATTATGACGAACCCCATTCATCATCACGACGAATAGCACTCATCACCACGACGAACTCTATGCATCACCATGCTGAACTCCATTCATCACCACGACGAATTCCATTCGTCACCACGACGAATCCCATTCATCATCACGACGAATTCCATTCGTCACCACGACGAATCCCATTCATTATCACGACGAATCCCATTCATCACCACGACGAATTCATGCCCACGACTGTTTAAATTTTTAAAAATTCCAATAAATGTTCTTCTAGTTTTAAACCATTTAAAATGGTATGGAAAATAAAATTATTTGACTGCATTGCTAGGTTCAGTTGTGAATATTCGTTTCGAGACGCAGTTCTTATCAGGTAAGGCTGAAATCAAACAAACGAGAAGTATTCATTACTTCTGCTATTTTAAATCAAAAATAATAACATCAAGTAATGTATTTGCCAACAGACCACTAGCACAAATGTTTCATACTTATACAGCTTGTCGAGCTGCATGTACGAGTATGCATGTGTTTGATTTTTGTTAAACAAACATCAGTGACGCCGTGCCAGTGCGGTTTGTTTGAACCAATCGGTGTTGCGTGGAACACACACGTGTACGAACACAACAACGTCGCATGTCTTACTTAGTTTTGCTGTAGGAGTTGACGTTCCCGTAAAGGTCGATCGCAAGTCGATCGTTCTCATGATGAATGGATAATCTTATTGACGACCGGTGTTCGTCATTAATTATTAGATTTTTTAAATTGATCTTTTACAACAAATTATTTAACTAAGGTAATCAGAACGCAAATAGAACAGTACATTTAAGCAGAAACTATAATTTGATTGCTTCGTTTGATCATATTTTCAGCAAAATGACCAAATAAATCTTTTCGTCGTGGGAATGAAACCTTATCGTTCTCTCGACGAATTTCGAAATCACAAAAAACATGACTTGATGATCGTGTTCGTTCTATTGACGTACAAAAACATCGCATGTGCGAAACTTTTCGTCACCAGTACGAAGATATATTGACGAAACTGATTCGTCATGGTGACGAACGGTTTTTCTATCAGTGAAAGGTACCATTTTGCACCAAAAGATAACAGCTTATAACATTAATACCAGTGTATAAAAATACTTGAAATTTCTTACAGAGTAATGCTTTTATAGTGTCTTTTGCACTGTAAAAAATGGACGGTATTTCCACGCCCCTTTTTGTACCTCCCACACAAAGGTACCATTTTGCACAAAAAGTTAAGAGCTCACAGCATGAGTACCAATGCACGAAAATGCAACAACATTTTGCACAGTGTAACGCTTTTGAAGTCCCTATAGCCCTGTAAAAAATGGCCGTTATCACCACGCCCCTTTTTGTACCTCCCACACAAAATGGCCAAATCATACCAAAATTTAATATTTCATAACGTTAATATACCAGTGCAAAAAACGTTTATAATTCGGCGCAGTGTAATGTATTTAAAGAATCTACTATTCAGCGAAAAATAGGTGTATTTGTTAAAAACATTCTGGTACCTCCCATACAAATTGACAGAATAATTCGTTTAATATTCCATATTACATTACTCACAAAGTGAGGGTATACTTTAGTCGATTTACCCGACTGAGACTTTCTTACTTGTTTGATGATAAATATTCGCATTTTCATTATTAGGCCAGAAATATATACAGCAGCCCTAGTAGTTTGTTAGTAATTATCACCTTGAGAAAACAAACAAATGGACAATTTTGCAACAAAAGTTAACTGCTTATTACTTGAATACAAGTGCATAAAAATACTTGACATTTTCTACAGTGTAATGTTCGGTAAAAAATGGGCATTATTGTACCGCCCCTTTTGGTACCTCCCACACAAGTGTACCGTTTTGCACCAAAAGTAAACAGCTTATAACTTTAAAACCAGTGCATACAAATACTCGAAATTTTGTACAGTGCAATTCTGTTTTAGCGCCTACAGTTCAGTGAAAAATTGGCGCTAAATTAAATTGGCACATTAACGGATGCGGTTGAATTCAGAGCCCAAAATTAAAGAAAATTATGAGGCCTACAAATGTTGAGAATATCACTTTCACGTGGAGACAGTGGTTTAGTAACTGTCGTAAAAACAATAAGAAAGAAATTTGATTTTATTAACAAAATTGTTTTTTGCCGGCAAGCAAAAATATAAAAAAATCGTAAAAAAATGTATTTCATTGTTTGAAAACAATTCATATTTTAAAATAAATCTATGGATAAGTGTATAAATTATGACCCATATTGTAAAAGTAAGGGAAATTAAAAAAATATTTTTCAATTTTTTATTTTGGTAATTTTGTTTGGGAGGTACCAAAAGGGGCCTGGCAATAACGCCTGTTTTCAATAAACTATGGGCACTTAAAAAGCATTACACTATAAAAAATTGCAAGTATTTGTATGGTGAGAAATCGAAGTTAGAAGCCGTTAAATTGTTGTGCAAAATGGTCCATTTGTGTGGGATATGTCAAGAAGGGCGTGGCAATAGCGCCCGTTTACACGGATACTGTATAAACATTACACTGCACAAAATTTAAAGTATATGCATGCATTTCAATTAAAGTTATAAGCCTTAACTTTTTCTACAAAATAGAAACATTGTGTGCGTGGTACCAAAAGGGGTGCGCAGTGCTCTGTCCCATTGACAAAAATCGATAATAATGTATTGGATCAATTAATGGTGTGTACCAAAATAAAGTCTTAACAAATCAATTAAGATAAATAATAACAATATTTTTTTATTTAGCTCTTTTTGACACCGCGAGAGAGCGCCAAATTCAATGGTTGTATGTTGAAATCGACCAAACAAATAATCTACCTTAAATATACGTTGTAAAATAGTTGTATAAAATTCGTTTATTCGGGAAATTAATCCAAACTTTTTGTATATAATATCTAGTCGCGTTTCAAATAATACAAAAATGCCAAGTCAGCAGAAAATTGCCTTTATACTATTCAAAATTGCTTTGGAAAATTAGTAATTTTACTTGAAGTGAAAAAAGTTTGCAAATTTAATTGGAATGAGAAAATAGTTGGAAAAGCTCCCTAAAATTTTATTGTTCACAATCAATATATGTAGTGTTAAAACATAAAATATTTGCGCATAAACTTAAAAAAATATACCGTTTCCATCGATATCATTTGCCGTTTCGTTCGCTTCCAACGATATCATTTGCCAGATCAATTGTGAGAAATACATGCATTAAACGAAACAATACAGCATTGTATACTACGCAAAAACACTTTGGTACACGTACCCGGCGTTTGACATACGGGCATTTGCCCTAGTGAGTCTTTTGTAATCTTTTAAAATTCACCATATTTGTAATCTAAAAAAATCCCTTAATTTAATGGGTTGTACGATAAATGGGCCAAAACCCCATTTTTCAAGATCTTCTAGGGGGCTGCATCGAGGTATCTTGAAAAAATCCTCCCAAATTTGTGCACACATTTACTCACAGCAAGCCTATTACGCTTTACAAACTTTGGTCGAAATCCAGAGCCACTCTTGAGCATTCTTTATATATTTATTTCTAAGTCCTTTGAACCCTTCGTGTGGGAGGTACCAAAAGGACTCGCTCTATCTCGTCGAAATTTTTGCACCGCAACTTATATGTACGAAATATTACGACATGTTAAATTTCATAAATGTACAATGCTCCAATTCAGTGTTTTAGTCTGGTACATTTTTAAGGACCCGGAATAATTTGGACGGGGCTACGAGACCAGCGGTCCGATTGGGTCCAAATTTAAATTTTTTTTAATTATGACCAAATACAGCTATGGTACCAAATATCATTATTCAGCAATTACTCCTTCTATTTTAGTCACATCGATAAATGAAGACAGAGCACTGTGAGGCGTGGCAACTCCGCCCATTTTTCTCAAAGTGATAGCGACCAAGAAACTATGTGTGGAAATGTAAAAAATTCCTTAGAAAGTAGTATAGAAGTTATTAAAGAATCAATATTTCACTAAATTTTGACCTTTGTAGTGGAGGTACTCGGAGGAGTTGACCAATATAGCCCATCTTCGAATATAGCCGAGAAAAAAATCCCACATACCAAATTTGAGGTTTGTCGGTTACTACTTTCGAAATTTATAATGGACGGACATTGTTCAAATCACTTGAAATGGCCCATCACTCTTTCGACGTGTTACACTTTTGGCTCGTAGCAAATGATATACTCGTATAACCTCGTTCACAATAGGGAAGGCAAAAACACATGAAAACATTTTGAAAATTCTCTTACTTTCACCAAAAGGATTACAATTTCGATTTTTATCCAATAGTTTGCTTAAGTTTTCATTGATTTTTTAATTGAATTTTATCATTTAAATTGCTGTAGCAACAGAAAATCAATTTTTAAACCTAGGTTCATTATTTTAAATAAATTATGGTTATTTTTAATAATCAGTTTTTTTATATTACTATTACGTAGTAAAACCAGCAAGAAAAGACCAAAGTCGGACTGGGCCGACTGTATAATACCTCAACCATTATTAGCAATGCCAATACACTGAGAAAAATATAAGCGCTATATTAAATCGTAATAATGTTTTTAATATTAAAGAACGTAAAATCTACACCGACATGAAGGCAAATTCGACTGTGACCTTCATAGGGGGCGTTATATAAAAACGTGAACTGATATGGCCAATTTTTACAACGACTGGTACATCGAAAAATAAAATATAAAGTCATCAATCGTTTGTTTAAATTTATTATCGAATAAAACCAAAGCATATATGAACCATTTTTACTAGTAAGGATTTTAGGTAATATGAAAAATACGTTTTCGTCATGAAGTCTAGCCGGAAGGAACCCTTATATGGGGCTATATAAAATCAAGGAGCGATTTTCACTACAGACAGATAAGATTACAGATTTAATGCAACATAATGTATAATCGTGTGGAGAAATAAATGGAAGGGAACTTAATATGAGGTGCTATTTTCATTAGGACCGATATGCCCTATTTCCAGTATAGTCGATTCAATGCAGTATAAAGTGCAAATGTTTTGGCTTTTCTGATTTCGCTAATTTTTAAACCCTACACTAATCTGTAGTACTATCTATTATAAGCTTGTTTTGGTCCACATGTTTGTAACGCCCTAAAATACTGGAGCCCGACCCACCTTAAAGTATATTGATCGATTCAGTAACATTAGCAGATACGATCTAACAATGTCTGTCCATGTAGAGTTGTCCGCAGCGCTACAGAAGCCACATTGTTTTTACCGATGTGTATGAAATTCAATGCAAAGAAATATTTCGAACCCAGCATATATAAGTACAGTGCCGAATTTGGTTCAGATTTAAATATAGTACCCATATACAGGGTTGCCCATATTCGACGGACCCATGTTGTAGTTGGGCCCATTCCAATCGACGAGGCTTGTCCGCAGGCAACAATCTTTGCGTCAATTGAATTTTGTACGGGAACAAATGCAAATCAACGCGAATAATCCGTTGTAAAGTGGACCGAGCCATGCCCAACTGCTGAGAACGGCGTTTTTGGGATGTTCTTGGGGACCTCTCAACACTGGCTCGTACGGCAGCGATATTCTCGGCCGATCGCCTTGGTCGACTTTTATTTGGCCTCTTCGGATTAGAAAGAGCCTCACCAGTCGAAAATTTTTCGTATAAACGCTTAATGGTGTTCTTAGAAGGCGCACTTCTCACATTTTTTAATATTTTAAAAGCACGTTGACTTGACTTCTTCTGTTGAATGTAAATTTCAACTATTTCAGAGCGCTCGCGTGGCGTGTATTGTTCCATGGTAAAAATCTGTTTGGACTGACGCTTCAAACGCGGTATGTCATTAAGCGATCTGACATCTCTGTCAAAAGTTATGGCGTTGCCAGATGGGTCCGTCGAATATGGGAGACCCGTATATGTTCATTACTTTTTGTCATATAATCGCTATAGTAGCTTCACATTCTATCAATACGAAATTTAGTGAAAGTAATTTACTCGAACCTAGAACGAACGAATTTGAAGAAAATCGGTTCTGAATTACATATGGCCCCCATATGCACGTTCCTTCCAATTTTCACTCGTAGCCCAAAATAAGCAGTATTTTACAACCTATCATATTGGAATTTGGAAGAAGTGAAGTCTTTGAAGACGAACGTATCGATGTGACAAAAATAGAATTATGAATAGTAAATGCAGAATTATGAAATTTGGTACCAAGGTGTATTTGGTAAGAAAAATTTTAAATTTAGACCCAATTGGACAATGGGTCTCTTCCTCCCATGGAAATTATTCCGGGAACTCAAAAATTCATCAGACTACGAGTATAACACTGAATTGGAGCATTGTAAATTTATGAAATTTAACACGACATAATATTTAATACATCTCAGTTGCTCATCTCAGGGATAGAGTCCTTTTGGTACCTCCCAAACAATGGCTTCAAAGGACTTGAAAATCTATATATATATAAGAGAACTAGCTGGACCCGGTCAACTTCGTTGCCCCAGACTTCAGATTTCCGATTCCGTCCATTTTTTAACCAATTACGTAGACTATCATCAAATGCATATTCACAAAATTGCAACACTCTCGCTAACAAATTGTTCAATGTATTTCAATTTCAGAAATTTGCTTATAGGGGGGGGGGCACGCCCATTGGTCCGATCCTAACCCTTTTTGGACCATTCACGTAGACCAGATCCATATGCAAAAAATTTCAGCACTCTCGCTAAAAAATTGTGCAAGATATGAGTCTCAATTTCAAAATTTGGCTTATATGGGCGGGCCCACGTCCATTGGTCCAATACCGCCCATTTTTATACCAATCACGAAGACTACCACCAGATATATCTTGCACAATTTGTAAGCGACGGTGCTGTAATTTTGTGCATATGTATATATATGGTGGTACTCTACGTGATTTTTTTCAAAAATGGGTGGAATCGGACCAAGGGGCGCGGCCCCGCCCAAGTAGACAAGTTTTGAAATTTATATATCTTGAACAATTTGTTAGCGGGAGTGCAGTAATTTTGTGTATACATATGTATTTGGTGACAGTCTACGTGACTGATCCAAAAATGGACGGGTTCGCAAATCTGAAATCTGGGGCAGCTAGTTAATATATAAAAAACACTCAATAGTGTTGATAGATTTCGACCTAAGTTTGTAAGGCGTAATTGACTTGCTGTGACCAAATGTGTGCACAAATTTAGGAGGAATCCTTTCAAGGTCTCTCTCGACAGCACTCTAGAAGATCTTGAAAAATGGGATTTTGTTCCATACATCGTGCGACCTATCAAATTAAAGGGAATTTTGCGTATATTACAAATATGGTTACAAAACTCTGAAGACTCACTAGAGAAAATTCTGTATGTCAAACGCCGAGTACGTGGACCGAAGTTTTAAAAGTTTAATGCATGTATTTTTCAAAAGAGATTACTTCAGAAGACATTATTATACAGAGTCGCAGAGTGTAAATTTTATGTCGACTTATTCGTCTAGCCGATCTTTAATTTTCAATAGCAGACCCGCCGACAATTTTGGCACGACTTTAGAAAATATATTCCACATTTCATGAAAATTGGAATTAAAAAAATACCATAACTTTTTTAAAAATATCATTTTTTATGTTTAGGATACCAAATTACACTGGAAAAATAAACAAACACATTTTTCATTTTATATTTTTTTATTAGCAAAGGGACTGTTCGAAACTTGCAGTTTGCTGAGTTTGCTTCCAAAACCCAGAACATTTATTGAGAAATGTTTAGGTGCATTCCAACTTTATCCGCAATTGAATTTTCCACAATTAACGCGAACCTGAGAAATACGTTGTCCACGTCGTGTATTCGTCAAATTTTGTTGCAATGACGGCAGTATCATCGCAAAAATCAGCAATGCTTTTAACACAATTATCAGAAGATTTAATTTAAACATACTGTGAACCGTGAATATAGGAATGGTTGAGGAATTATTATTTAAAAACACGATCAGCCGATGCTGACGCGTAATGAGAAGTGACTGATAACGATTTGGAACACATACAAATGCAGGAAGAGATGCTGTGGGGAGGGGGGATTTCTTTCTAAAAAAAACATCGAGTCTGGCCTCAATGTTTTTACTCGCTTATTATTCACTCACTGAGAGAGGGCTGTTATCAGTTCACAAACCACTCGTGTATGGTTTGAATGAATAATTTTGAATTGTGTTTTATATTTGTCTACACTGCCAGAAAATCCCTTCATTGCATCAGTGAAGATGTCCCATTGACTGTTGTCGTTGACATATTTCATTACCCAGCAAAATTACCCATTACCAAATAAACTGACGCGTAAGATAAATGCAAAAGTAGAAACTGTTCATAATTTGGCCACACTTCGAATTATTTTTACACATTTGTCTTTGGAGGAAAGTGCGTCCACTCAAGCATACCCAAAGCAAAAGCTAGAAAATAACCACTTACCCGCATGTTTACAATTAATTCAAAAGCAAGTGTGAATGTAAGTGATACTTTTGTGAGTATTTTATGTGGTAGTGGATATTTCCGAGTTGCTATTGCTTGTTCACCACCACATGAACATTATATATTCCAAAAAATATTCGTTGTCAAAAACACAAAAAATAACAAAAATACAAAATATCAGTTTGTAACTTCAAATGGCCATAACTTTTGTCACAGTGGGTATATCTAATGGAAACCTTTTTCATCAAATACGAGTAGCTAAAGGTTTTGTGTATCCAGAAAATAAACAAAGGCAAAGGAATGGGTATATATCCGGCTCTAATATATAGGGTGATCTAAGTAGAGATACTTTTTTCAATAGCCTTTTTTTGACAGATCACGTGTGAGTCGTGTCATGCTGTCATGTTATTTTTGTTAAGTATTGTTTGGTATTTCGTCATGAAAAGACTTACGCCTGAACAACGTTTACAAATTATTCAGTTTTATTATCAATCGTTCGCCAATTGCGCTAAGTCCATTTTTTTTAATAAAAAAAAAATACACTTTCCATTCGACCCACGACCTTGACACCCATGAGCAATATTTTAGCTCTCGTTAAGAGCTATCTTTTTGCCATTGACCGATTCCCGATCCGACGTACCGGAATCATCGCTCCATATTTCTTCAAAAATGATGCCGGTGGGAACGTCGCCGTCAATGGCGACCGTTATCGTGCCATGATAACCGACTATTTGATGTCTGAAAGTGAAGCTCGTGATCTCGGCGACATTTTTTCAACAAGACGGTGCCACTTCCCACACATCGCATCAATCAATGGATTTATTGAGAGAACCCTTCAGTGAACAGATAATTTCACGTTTTGGGACGGTCGATTGGCCACCAAGATCGTGTGGGGATATGTAAAGTCTAAAGTTTATGCGGACACACCCGCTTCGATTCAGGCCTTGGAGCAAAACATCACGCGTGTCAATCGCCAGTTACCTGTCGAAATGCTCGAGTCATTAAAAATTGGACTCAACGGATGGACCATCTGAGACGTAGCCACGGCCAACATTTGATAGACATAATCTTCAAAAAATAAATGCCAAAGAATGTTCTTTCAAATGACAATAAACATTCCCCATTCAATTTGAATTTTCTGTGTTTTTTTCTTTAAAAAAGTAGGGAACCTCGAAATGGATCACCCTATATAAGGATTCGTAGGAAAAGATAATGAAAAACCGTACGCAAAAAATCGTTTTGAGTTTACCGTGTCACACATTCCTACATATACACAGAAAGAAAATATTGAGTAATCCGTACTTGAATCAAGCCGTAGCGGTGTCAAAAGTACGTTAAGTACGGATTTTCTTAAACCAAGTACAAAATACTTGAATCAAGTACGGATTTTTAAGCCCTGAATTTTTAATCTTAGCGCTTATTAAGCCTGATTAGGCTTGATTTTAAGCCGAAAAATTCTTATTTCAAGCATTAAGCGTTTGATTTAAGAATTTTATCGGATTAATTTGAGTGCGAAACGGGCTTCAATGAAGACATTTTTGATTGAAATAAGCCTGTCCAATACTTGATTTAAGCCTGATCAGTTCTTGATTTAATCCTAACCAATACTTGATTAAAGCCAGATCAGTTCTTGATTTAAGCCTGGTCATACTAGATTTATTGTGCTTTTGTTCATTTTATAACTATATACCATTTATATTAATTATACCATTTTTGCCACTGCATTGCAAAGAATGCAATTTGTTAAAATGGTATGTCAAAATACAATTGCTTGACAGCAAAAGTAAAAGTGTTGCTGGATTTATGCGATTTAAATATGAAACATATAAGGAATATCATCAACGAAACGAATAAGAATTATTAACAACTTCAAAAAACTAAAATGAAAAAAGTCACACCAAGTAATGTATTTGCAAACACTGCTTGAACGAGAAACGAATTGGATATGATTGCGCAAAATGTTTATACATACACATACATCTCGTCGATTTATATGCGTGTGTGTTTGATGTTGCGTCAGCCAAAATCAACCACTTGCATGAGAGTGGTTGAGAGGGTAATTTTATTGTGCTCTATAATGGTTCTGTCTCTCAGAGATTAAAGTAAGCTTTTTTAGCTTACTTTAAGCCATAATAGGCTTAATTTTCCTTTTCAAGAAATGTTTACTTGATTTCAAGCATTAAATGCTTATTGTAAGCCTCTCAGAGCTTCATTTTTTACAATTTAAGCCGATTTATACTTGTTTTAAGAAAAACTTAGTACGAACGTACTTAAATTTTTAAGTACGATTTCGGCTTAAATTAAGAATTTTTTACTTGAATTTAGTATGGCATTTTTCTTTCTGTGTACAAATGGTAAAGATTTTCATATTCTAGCTTTGCGATTATCAAAAATGTGACCAAGATTTTAAATTTTCGTAAAAAAGTGTACTTAGTACAGGGTCTCCCATATTCGACGGACCCATCTGGCAACGCCATAACTTTTGACAGAGATGTCAGATCGCTTAATGACATACCGCGTTTGAAGCGTCAGTCCAAGCAGATTTTTACCATGGAACAATACACGCCACACGAAATAGTTGAAATTTACATTCAACAGAAGAAGTCAATTGTGAAAACTCAACGTGCTTTTAAAATATTAAAAAATGTGAGAAGTGCGCCTTCTAAGAACACCATTAAGCGTTTATACGAAAAATTTTCGACTGGTGAGGCTCTTTCTAATCCGAAGAGGCCAAATAAAAGTCGACCAAGGCGATCGGCCGAGAATATCGCTGCCGTACGAGCCAGTGTTGAGAGGTCCCCAAGAACATCCCAAAAACGCCGTTCTCAGCAGTTGGGCATGGCTCGGTCCACTTTACAACGGATTATTCGCGTTGATTTGCATTTGTTCCCGTACAAAATTCAATTGACGCAAAGATTGTTGCCTGCGGACAAGCCTCGTCGATTGGAATGGGCCCAAAAAAAACATGGGTCCGTCGAATATGGGCAACCCTGTACTTAGTTTTATCCTTCCGCTGAACGAATATGGTTGTGTATACGCTTGAACAACGCTGGGAGCGATCGACTTACAGAAGATGCCGATTTTGCCAAAAAAAATCATCTTTTCAGATGAAGCTCATTTTGATCTTGGCGGGTATGTAAACAAGCAAAATTGTCGCATTTGGGGCACAGAAAACCCGCACGCATACATTGAAAAGCCGATACACCCAAAACGAGTCACTGTTTGGTGCGGATTTTGGTCCAGAGTCATAATTGGGCCATTTTTCTTCGAAAATGAGCAAGGAGTGGCCGTTACAGTCAATGGCGATCGTTATCGGGCCATGTTGAATTTTTGTTCACAAAAATTGAAGTGGAGGATATTGGCAACATTTGGTTTCAACAGGACGACGCTACGGGCCACACAGCCGAAGCTACACTCGATGTTTTGCGCGATGTTTTAAAAAAAAAAGTTATTTGGCGGACCCTTTATATACTAATTTATTTACGTATTATACACGGTTTGAATCGAAAGAAAATATATTTGGAACACAAATTTTTAAATACTATACATATTTATGTACCTCCCACATAAAATTACAAAATCATACCAAATTGAATAGCTCGTAACGTTAATATACCAGTACACATAAACGCTTATAATTCGGTACAGTGCAATGTAACTATTTAAAACATCTACTGTTCAGCGAAAAATAGGTGTATTTGTTAAACCCCTTCTGGTACCTCCCACAAAAATATACAGAATAATTCGTGTATACCTCAGTCGGTTAACGAGACTGAAACTTTTTACTTGTTTTTAATTTATATTTATTTGAAATCATCTTTTTTGTCAACCCATGTCCGTCCATCTGTCCATGTATTGTTGTAATCAAAGTACAGATCACAATTGTTGCCCGATCACGATGGAATTTTGCGAATATCATTTGCTTGGGCTAAGGAAACTCATTGCATATTTAGATATAGTTCTCATATACCAGGCCCGTGCGCATGGGAGGAGGGGGGTTTAATAAAACCACCAATCTGCAACAATGCAGAATGGCATCTGGGGAGAGTAAAGCTCTTTTATTTCGGTGATGCCAGATCAGTAGACTTGTATAAGGTTGCTCTGAGTCGAGCGGGTGAGGTGTGGCCGGGTGCACAGTTGGATGTTGTCGAAAAAAAACATCCCTAGTCACCCTAGAGCCATCACCTGGGTTACAGAAGAGCCCTCTAACCCAGCTGACATATTAGAAATAATAAAAGATTCCAATCCTGGTCTGCCCGCCCATAATTGGAGAATCAGCAAGGTGGGTGAGGCGGATGGAAAAAAGCGGCAGGTCAATTTGATCCTTAACGCTGAATCCACCTCCCATATACAGCGTGCAAGTGCAACCCTACAATATGGCTTCGAGACTATAGTCTTGAAGGTACACAAGCAGGACATAGCTGCCACTGCGGAAAGTGAGTCGTCCAACGTGGTTGGTACACGGCTTTCTGGAAGTGCGGAGGTACCCACGCGCATTATTTCTGTTGACTCCCACTCTAACAGAAGATCTGTAACGTCCTTCTCTGAGGACGAAAGCTCTACTTCTGACACAGTGGGGCTCCGGACTCGTTGACGCATCTGGCGGGGACACGCTTCTCGATGATACGGACGAAGAGTTCGATAACACCCTTGTCGGGGTGGATGTTAATCTGTCAATTACCAATGATGGTAAGAATTCTACAGATTAACCTCCATCACACTAAAGCAGCCTCAGCGGCTCTATTGCTGCGCCTGTCCACAGGTGGGAGGAAGGGTGTGCGGTATCAGGACACCCTACTTTAAACCGCTTGTGGCCAACTGTGAAGGCACTCCAAGAACCTGCATTTTGGCCAGGAAAGATCTAAATATCTTTCTTCTGGTTAATTTAAGTGGTAAAGACCAAACATCTGCTAGTCTGGAGATCGGTAAGCGCATATATTGGGTGGTTTCCAGTTACTTGCCTTATGAAGATGTAGTACCGACTGCTCTATTCAGGGAAGTAGTAGAAGAAGCAACGTCTGACGAGGTCGAGCTGATTATTGGCGCAGACACGAACGCTCATCATACTATCTGGGGTAGTACGGATATAAACAATAGGGATGATTCGCTTCTTGACTTTATTCTAACTACCAACCTATGCATTTGTAACATAGGTAATAAACCGACCTTTACGGCTGTCATACAAAATTAGTGCGTGAAATGTGCTGGACAACCACTCATTCTCAGATTACAATTATATTGAGTTCAAACTCGCGGAAAAAGCGCCTGAACCTGCCGCCCACAGAAATGTGAGAAAGGCAGAGTGGCACCTGTATGAGAAGAATTTCAAGAAAGTCCTCAACTCTAAACTTCTTTACGAACCGAATGACAAAGCCGGTCTGGAAAATCTGGTCGAGCATATGACCACGTCATTCAATAGTTCCCTTGAAGAAGCCTGTCCAAAAACAAGGTACAAGTGTAAAACTAAACCCCAATGGTGGACTTCTGAGCTAACGGCAAGGAAAAAGACCTGCAACAAGCTATTCAACAAGGCTAAATCTACTGGGGTCGCTAATGTTTGGGACGCCTATAAAGAGCAACTGAAGATCTATAAGAAGGAGCGTAGAAAGGCGCAAAGACGCTCTTGGTATACCTTCTGTGTCGAAGTGGAAAAAGGTCTCCAGTAGAGGGGAATTGAGAGAGCAAACGTGTAATTTGATACTATTTGGCCACTTCGTGGGTGGTCTGATGACGTCATGATGACGTCATCGTCCATTTTATGTGTATGTATGTGTGAATTCGTACGTCTGTGTCAATTTTATGTGTATGTATGTGTGAATTCTGACGTCGTCGTCGATTTTATGTGTTTATATTCCAATGTAATTTGATACTATTTGGCCACTTCGTTGGTGGTCGCCAGATGTTCTGTAGGTCTGAATCAGTGTTTATGTTTATGTATATGTGAGTTCATTGAACTTGGCTTTGAAGTAACCTTGAGATCAGCATGACTCATTGGTATGTGCGTCCGCAGCTGGGCTTTGCTGTACATCTAGGTATGGTTGATTCTAGAATCACATTGTGAGTCCGCAGCTGGGCTTTGCTGTATATCTAGGTATGGTTGATTGTCGAATCACAAATACACACATGGTATGCATGTATGTGTGTCAACGGTTCCCCACCAGTCCGTCTTTTGTGTCAGTCTGTCTGTCGGACACTAGCGCCAAACAGTCAGATCATGCTATGTGTTTGGTTGTCCGTCTGTCTGTCGGACACTAGCGCCAAACAGTCAGATCATGCTATTGAATTGTTTGGTTGTCCGTCTGTCTATCGGAAACTAGAACCAAACGGACGGACCATGCAATTGAACTTGAATTGATTCCTTTGTGACATATCCAGAGCACAATGTGTGTGTGTGTAGTTCTGAGTATCCAGAACTTCACACCAAATCCGCAAAGACTTTTAGGTAAACAAACATATTTTTGTGGTTGTTTCATATTCGTGGCAAATTAAGAATTGGTATGAATTGATAAGGAATGAATGCCCTATAAACGAAGAGATGGAAAACAAACATAATTTTGCGATCTTCTGATATTCGATGCAAATAATTATGAAATACGCATTAAATATTTGCTGACTAGGGATACTATGAAAAATTCATTTATTAAAAATTCGTTTAAAATTTTTATGACAAAAAATGAATCCGACATTATGAAATTTCCATATATAAAGAAAAGTATTGTGAGGACAACTACAGTCCACAGTAGCAGTCCACATATTCCAAAGTGCTAGAATAAATCTTTATCCTTGAAAATGATGTCTATGGCGGATTTCGAGATGGAGGAGTTAAAAAAACTCAATGTCCATAGTTGGTCGGATGATCAATTCAGTTGCGTTCACCCAAAGGATCCGATCATTGAAAAGGAGTTGGCAGATTTAGAATCACTGGACATTATGAATTGGACAGATGAGGATATTCCAGTTGATGGCTCATCGACAGATCAGGAGGACCATGATGATAACGATGATCAAAACGTAACTCCATCAGTCTTGGAAAGCCTAGACCATTTCCCGAATGGAGAGACCGAACCGTTTGATTTTGATCCGGAGGACCATGATGATAACGATGATCAAAACGTAACTCCATCAGTCTTGGAAAGCCTAGACCTTTTCCCGAATGGAGAGACCGAACCGTTTGATTTTGAATATGGACAACGCTTATCCCAAATTCTAGAGGATGAGGAATCATATCCAAGTGAATTGGGTGAGCGCCCAGTTATTACATCAAATATATTACTTCAGCCTGGGAAACCTATGGTTGAGCCACAGGTTAACAATTCTCAGACTGTAATACAAACTATTTTAATGGCATACATTGATAAATATCCTGAAACATTGGATGCTTTTATGGATATAATCAATGAAGAAGAAGCTCAATATATTTTAGATTTAATTAATTATTAAAAATATACTATTTGTAAGATTTTTTGTTCTATTATTCACGTTACATTTCATTCATAAAATTTTAAATAAAACATAAATATAATATTAAATAAAATATATTTTTATTTTGCAAGGCTTGGGTTTCTTAAGAGCTTTCATCCTCTTTTTACTTTAGAGGGAGAGGGGATACATAAATTGAGGTTTTCAAATAGATATAAATAGGTGCAGATTTTTATGAAGACTACAGTCGAAATTTTAAAATTAACAAGATGACATCGAATACTGAGGTTATTAAATCATTCAACAGTATGAATTTCAAAAAAATTCTAAGTATTAAGGATATGACTCCAGACATGGAATATGCTGTAAGAGGAGCCTACAAGACTGTTGGTACATATGGAGAAAAAATCGTGTTAAGGCTGGACAACTACATTTTGTATTTACCATCGAGATTTCTCTCTCTGGGAGATGAAGCAATAAAACGACTCTGCGATGGAGTGTTTTCTGTAGTTAAAACACCATTACGAGAAGGATCAGATTTATGTAAATTAGAATTAAGACAAATAATTGCCACAGATGCATTTTACTCTTTATTTTAAGTTAAAATCAATTTTAGCTTTCATATTAACATTACTATATCATTTCCATTATAATATTCTAAAATAAAAGTTGTTTTTAAATTTTCAAATTAAAAAGCTCTTGTGTTTTCATTTGAATCTGATAGTTGTGGGTGTTTTATATAAAAGAGAGTCGATATGTCATCTCAGAAAGTAATTAAGTAACAGACGTTTATAAGGAAACATGATTCCTTTAGAAATGGATATCTTAAAACCACGCTACGTTATGGACGATCGATTTCATCGTGAGGATAAACGTTTGCAAACGTTTGGTTTGTGGCCACTAAAGTATATTAATCCTAAGGTGATGGCTATGATAGGCTTCTTTTATACTGGTGAAAATGACAAAGCAAAATGTTATTTTTGTGAGGTTGAAATATATTCTTGGGAACGTACAGATTCCCCGGTTTCGGAACATATGCGATGGTCGAAGAATTGTCCATTGATGAGACGCTACATTACTAACAATGAACCCATAAATTTAAAAGAATTAGATCGACTGCTTCCAAAGTTAAGTTTTGATGTGTGTGGAGTTTATAACAGTGGAACTGAACTACGACATTGTACTTTCAAAACACCATATCAGAGATCAGGATCCAATGCTTTACAAATACGAGAGAAGCGACCAAAAGATTCACCATTTTCAACATTACCAGAGGAGAAAACGACCGATTCATTACTTCCAAAGTTTTTAATATTTATGTTTACAATATTTGTTTTTAAAGGAATACATTCAATTTTGAAGAAATAAAAACACATGTTACGATTTGTTTTTGTTCTTAGTACTTTATTTCATTTATAACAGATTCTTGTATTTTATTATAATTGTTCTCTACAAATATATATAGTTTAAACAAGTTATTTAGTGCACATCTAAATTTATTGTCTGGATGTAACGGACATATATATTTCGAATAATAGTTTTCGCATTTCTTTAAACTTATTTTATTTTCCAAATTTATGACAGATGTTGTAACATAATTTAATAAAAAATCTTGTTTTGCTTTACCAACAACAAAAATATATTTATAATTATTTAGTGGTGATAGAAAATCACCTACACAGCTGTAATCTACTGATCCCATTGACCAATCCAGTCCATTAACAAATTTCTTGCAGTAGGTGTTTGTTCTTAGTCCTTCATAACTTAATTCTCGAATATCGAATGGTTCCTTGAATACAACGTAATTCGGAGCGATTGATGAGCCAGCCATATATGCCAATTCTTTCATATAAATGCTGTTGCCATTGCCATGACAATATTGAAAATCCAATAACGCAATCTCAGACCTGTTGATTTTGAACATTTTGCAAGAATTTAGCTGATGAACTAAAAACGTTGAATTTTGCTGCTGAACTGAAAACGTTTTAATATTTCAGTTACTTTATATACGATTTTCGATGACATTGTGGTGTTTTATTGAATTGTAGCAAATATTTTAAACATAAATGCCCACAGTTGAAAGAATTAAATTTCTGTTTTCGTTTGTAATTATAATTTATATTAGCTCCCAAGTATTGCAATATTTCCAATGGTGGTTGGAGATTGCCATAGCTATCAAAATATTCATTTTTCTCATTGTTTTTGAAGTATGCCACCCAATGAGTTCCAGGACCTTTATGTGAGTCAAGGTTAACAATTCCGCACTCTTTAATACGGGGCTTTTTGGGGAGTTTGTCTCGCATAAAAACTCCTCTAAAATAGGGAATGTGTTTTTTACCAAATATTTCTAAATCAATGTCTGTTAAAGGCCTGTTGGGTAGCTGGTCTATTAGTTTTTTGTCAAAGTTTTATTATTGTTGTTATTGTACACAATGCCCATTCCTTTCTTATATGGCTTTAGGTAAATCCCCTTACCCACTGCAATATCCTCCATAGCCTTATTATGACGAATATTTTCCTCAAGTTGTTTTTTAGCATTCTTAGTCGAGTTTACTGCTTTTGCTATTGATGCTCCACCCGTGGCTAACGCTCCCATAGCGCTAAGTGCTGTTAGAATTGGTATTATGGGTAGGAAACCACCAATTTTAGGTACTCTTATAACCCTAGGTATAACAACTTTAGATTTTTTTCCTCTGAAGGATTTACCAATCGATTTTTGTGCAATCTTTATAGCTGTGGTTATGTCTTCTGGTTTTTGTTTCTTCAAAACCGAGGTAGCATTCTTCACCGCTGATGAAAACAGTTTTTTCCCACATACACCATTCTTGGACATACCCACCCCCAATTTTGCTTTAGCCTTCATAGCGTTGGTGACAAAATATGCGTTTAGTTTTTCTCCCCAGCTGTTATCTTTAGCTTTAACTCGTCCCCAAGCTTTTTCTGCTAAGTCTTTATCTGCTCTATTTCGTTCTTTTATATTTTCAGTTTTGGAATAAGCTATATCATGAATTTTGCAAGCCTCGTCTAAACCATTTATTCCTTTATCATTTCTATCCAGTCGTTTCTTCAGTTTTGTCCCAGGCCCACAAAAATTATAACCGGGTAAATGCAGTTCAAATGGCAATGAAGTAATTAAATTATTCAACAATCCTCTCCCTTTGACGTCCCTTTTGGTATTAATGTTGTTTTTCGAATAAATTATCATTTTATACGTTTTTCACCTAAAGGTTTAAATAATATAAAATTGAGTGAAACAAATTATTAATTCAGTTGCAAAAATGCGGTTAATAAAGCAGGATACGAATATTGATGTTAGAAATTTCGATTTCACACAAACAAAATCTCAGAAAATCAGACATAGCTCTTTGTTACCGAATTCAATACGAGCTATAATAGTGGGTCCTTCCAATTGTGGGAAAACTAATATTATGATAAGCTTGATTGAAAGTCCAAACGGATTAAAATTTGAAAATATATATTTATACTCAAAGTCGTTACATCAACCAAAATATGAATATTTAAAGAAGCTCATTTCAACCGTAAAAGGCATGGGGTTTTACACATTTTCTGAAAATACTACTGTCATACCACCCGATAAAGCGAAAATGAATTCCATAATGATATTTGATGATGTCGCCTGCGAAAAACAAAATAATATTCGTGCTTATTTTTGTATGGGTAGACATAATAATATAGATTCATTTTATTTATGTCAAACATACACACGCATCCCGAAACATTTAATACGTGATAATGCTAACATAATTATTATTTTCAAGCAAGACGTAATGAATATGAAACATATTTTCAGTGACCACGTTGGAAATGATATGACATTTAATAATTTTATGGATATATGTCAAACATGTTGGAAAGAAAAATATGGTTTTTTAGTTATAAGTAAGGATAGCGATATTACTGATGGACGGTATAGAAAAGGATTTGATGTATTTATTTACATTTAGTAAATGATAATATCTCAACTGAAACAGATGGTACAATCATAGTACCGGTTGAATGCTATTGACCTTACAAAAAAAAATCATTGAAAACACAAATAACAGCCTCACTCAAAAATCCAACAGACCAGTTTACAAAGGAAACAGCTCTATTTGAAATAAAAACAGATCCATTTTGTAAACTCAACTGGTCGGTTTTAAATATTAACAGACCAGTTCAAAATATGAACAGGTCAGTTCAAAATATCAACAGATCAGTTCAAAATATTAAACAGAAACACATATCGTGTTGTTACGCTCTTTAAAATGAATGAAGGCATTGTGAAGGAACTTATTAAATCTAGAAATATCTTGAAAAAGAAATTTCAAAGCATTAAATTAGGTGAAAATGAAATGACAAGTCATTTAGAGAGTACATTCAAACCTATAACAACACAACTAAAAAATATTATAAAATCACCCCACGAAAGCATCACCCCCAAAAAAGAATTTCAAAAGGATAATGATTTCGAGGGTTTCAGCAATAAAAAGAAATTGAAAATTGAATTTGATACCGAGAATCGAAACGAAGATGAAACAAATGATGAACAGTTTTATTCACAATCAGAAGAAGAAGAAGAAGAACAGCAAGAGGGTGTTATTAACTTAAACTCTTTACATAGAAATAAGAAACTTGATACAATATATGGACCACACAAAGACGAAAATGGTGTTTGGAAATTTGGCGCAAGCGATCTAAGTTTAAACGAGCATAAAATAATAATTGGAAATCAAACATGGGCATTCACACCGGGTTTATATGAACTTTTATTCCACAAAAATCCTAAGAATTATGACTCATATGAATTGGATATCTATAGAAAGATTTTAGTGAATACGAATGCACACAGAAGAAATTATAGTCCCAATGAACAAATAAAGGGAAATAAAGGCTTGAAGTACACAACAATAATAAAAAAATTATTTCAAACAACTCATACAGGTGAAGGTTTAATGAGTGTTAATCTTCAGAAACCAAACTATATATACTGGGATGATCCTAACGAATTAGTTGAACGTCTAAAACTTTTAATCGCGTCAAAAAATGCTGGGCATAGTAACCAAAACAATGAAATAGTATCCATTATCGAAGAATTAAGAGAAGCAAATATAATACATTGATTTTGGGGTAAACAATCAATTACAACATGAGTGTCGACAAGTTCGGTCACTTTTCCAACTCTGATGCATTAAGGAGAAATGCTCAAAAAATTTTGGGAATTGGTGTTGACCGGCATTATAACCTCGATATCCAAAATAAGAAAATCAAGAATTTGGCCCCACCGTCGGAAAATACAGACGCAATCAACAAAGCTTACCTACAAACACAAATCATACATTCACAAGAAATATTAAAAAGAGATTTAAGTAGGCAATTTGTAATCATAAACAATGAAATATCTCAATTAAAAAACAATATTAAGGATTTACACAATGTTTTAAGTAGAATGTCAAGTACTCGTACAATAATTTATAACGATCATAACTAAATCATGGAAAGACGAACAATTATCAATGAGCTACACGCTCAAGCTCGCAAAAATTTTCCTCGACGGAGAGTAATTATGAAAGGCATCGACGATTTATGGCAAGCGGATTTGGTTGAAATGGGGAATTATTCTACAATAAATAAAGGACATAGATATTTGCTAACAGTAATTGATACCTTCTCAAAATTTGCATGGGCAGAAGCAACTAAATCAAAAAATGCCAGCGACGTTTCCACAGCATTTAAAAAAATATTGGATAAAGGTAGAATACCAAAAAATTTACAAACAGACGATGGAAAAGAATTTTTTAACCAAGAATTTTATAAACTAATGAAAATGTATTCTATTAACCACTATTCAACGTATAGTGTAATGAAAGCATCAATCGTTGAACGATTTAACCGAACACTAAAATCATTAATGTTTCGAGAATTTTCTTACAACGGTTCCTACCATTGGCTTGATATATACAAAAATTTGATTGATTTCTACAATAAGAAAAAACATCGAACAATAAATATGCCCCCCATTGAAGTAAATTCTAAAAATGAAAAAAGGTTACTCTCGACGGTGTACAGTCATCTCAAAATGTTCCCACCGTCAAAATACCATGTGGGGGATTACGTACGTATAAGCAAATATAAAAATATATTTGAGAAGGGGTATACACCGAATTATAGCACAGAGATATTTCGTATAAAATCTATACAGATTACAAATCCTGTTACGTTTATCTTAGAAGACTATCAAGGAAACCCAATCAAAGGCGGGTTTTATAAAGAGGAAATTCAACGCACACGCTTCCCCAACACATACCTCGTTGAAAAGGTTTTGAAAACTAAGGGCGACAAAGTATACGTTAAGTGGTTAGGATTCTCTAAAGATCACAATTCATGGATAAACAAAAGCAATATGCTCTAGTGAAAACATAAATAAAAACAAATAAAATAATGAAAATAGTTTTCATTTACTTGTCAGCTTTCACTATGTCAATAACATTAGCCCTAAGCGGAAGATCTTCGGTTCTAACATCCAATTACTTTCCACCAATTCAATTAACCGAAGACTATGAATGCGCTCTGGTAGATTTTCATTCATATAATTCCATTCCAAACGTAGACCATGATAATAACTTGTTTCATATTGATGATCGAGTAATTGAAATTCCTATTGGTTCTTACGAACTGGAAGATATAGTTGACTATATTAAACTAGCCTATGGTAAACAAGACGGTCTCAAGACAATAGAAATCGTTGCAAACAATAATACCTTACAAATAGAGATATTTTCATCTCATGATGATATTGATTTTAACAAAGAACGGTCTATAGGAACCCTGTTGGGATTCAATGGAGGAATTTTGAAAGCAAATACGAAACATACGTCATATCTTCCCGTAAACATTATGAAAGTAAACGCAATACAAATACAATGTAATATAACATCAGGATCTTACATGAATAATCTATCTGTACATACTATTCATGAATTTGGTATAAATGTATCTCCAGGATATAAATTGGATGAAATACCAAGGAATTTAATTTATTTACCAGTAAACGTCAAAGAAATCAGTTCACTGAAAGTTTGGATAGTAGATCAAGAACAACGATTAATAAATTTTCGTGGAGAAGAGATTACACTTAGGCTACATCTGCGATCAAAAGCAAAATGATTATTTATAATAAATATAGTCCTAAAAAGACCTTTCCAAACATTCCAATTAAAGCAGTCAAACCCAAAAGGTTGCCACTAACAAAGGAAAATAAAATTTTTTTAAAATCTTTAAACAAAATGTCTGAAATACTAAATGTTCTTGAAAAACCATTCACCGATGACAATATAATCAAAAAAGACTACCACAGCTACGTACCATATATAAATTCATTTAAAAATAATGATGAAATAAGAATAACCATTCAAAATCAAGATTTATATGTATTGCCAAGCGAGAGTTATATTTACATAGAAGGTTCTGTAACAGTAGAGGGCGGCGAAAAAACATCAAATGCTCGTTTACGCAATAATTGTATAGCTCACATGTTCGATGAAATTCGTTATGAAATTAATGGTGTTGAAATCGATCGCACTCGGTATTTAGGTGTATCGAGTACCATCAAGAACTTTGTGTCCCTTACTGATTTTGAGAGTAATATGATGAGAAATGCTGGATGGAATAATGGCGCCGACTTAAACATGAGTGTGTTTAACTTTTATGTACCCCTTAAGATGCTGTTGGGATTTGCCGAAGATTTCACCAAAGTTATATTACATAGTAAACATGATCTTATTTTGCTCCGAAGCTCCAGTGACCAGAACGCATGTTATTCCTCGGAGTCAAATGAAACTGCAAATTTAACAATTACGAATATCACGTGGAGAATTCCGCATGTGCACTTGTCTGACACATCCAAATTACAAATTATGAAGACGCTAAAGAGTGGAACATCGCTACCGATTACATTTCGTAGTTGGGATTGTCATTTTAACCCAACATTTAATGGCGCAACCAAATGTAATTGGAATGTGAAACTGTCTATGAACAGAGAAAGACCACGTTTCGTACTATTTGCTCTTGAAAAAGATGGAAAGTTTGTTCACAGTAATTTAACAAACATTAAAGTCCATCTTAACTCGGATACTTATCCATACGATGACTTAAATTTAAAATTCGAAGAGAATCGATATGCTGTACTTTATGATATGTATACTAAATTTCAACAAAGTTACTTTTTGAGGGAGTCACAACCAATTATTTCATGTGAGAAATTCAAGGAGTCACCAATAGCTGTAATTGATGTCAGCCATCAAAACGAAATTGTTAAAAGCGGACCAATTGATGTCAAAATCGAGTTTGAGACCTCTAAATCCATTCCTGAAAACACTTATGTTTATTGTTTACTACTTCACGAACGTTTGCTAGAATACACACCTTTAACTGGAATCGTCCGAAAAATTATTTAAGTATTAATAATGAAATGTTTTTTTTTTTGTATTTCCATATAAAAATTAATAAATAAAAAAAACACACAAGTATTGTATTCCAAATCAAAATACATTTGTCTTTATTGATGAAAGAAAGCATAAAAAATATACGGTAAACAATAATGTACATTATTTCTTAATTATAGGTTAAGATCATGAAGTTCATCCCAATTTGCGAGATTTGAATTATCAATTTCATTAAAACATACATCCATTGGAATTGTAGAATATAGATCTGATTCATTAACTCTTTCTAAATCATCTGATTTATTCTCAATATTCAAATCTAGAATTTCATTTAAAGCCGAAATTTCCAAGCTATTAATTTCGTTAAGGCTTACATCAAGTTCCATCGGATTAATAGAGTTTAGGTCAATATTTATATTATATAAACCACAATCAAGCCTGTAATGACCCCACGCATACGTATTTATACCATCGGGTCTTACTTTTCTCTTATCATCGTCATAGCTTAGACATATTTTATTTATCTTATCTGTATAAATAACATGTTTTCTAGATCTAAATGTAAACATATCGTCATAATATTTTTGTCTTTTAATTAAACATTCTCGATATGTATCTATAGTACATTTTTTTAGCACAGATTTTTTTACACCCTTAGACTTTTTAATGTCTTTACTTCCTTCCACTTTAATTGCGTACATCTTAGGTCTAAGTCCCACAAATTCGGTCATAGCCATACCACAATTTTCATCCTTCATCATCCCAATCACCTTCTTATTTACAAGAGGGATACCATATTTATTATCTGGTGGAAAGTCTGAAGAGTCAAACCTTGTTTTTAACTCATCTGGAGTAAGTTCTTTAAAAAGATCTCTACCATAAAAAGTTAGAATAAATGAATCAGTATCTATATAATTTACACAAAAATCGTTTTGAAACTTAATTTTCAAAAAGTCATAGAGGAAGTCATACATAACCCATTTAGAAAGATCCAAAACACAAAAGCCTAAATAAATTGGTTTGTTGTATAATACGTTTACACGGTTCAGTTGAATGGCAACCATATCCTCTGAAAATTGTGATAAGCTATTGAAATTTGGTTTTGCAATTAAATCTCTCGCTCCCAGCCTGTTTCTGTTTGTTCTATCCCAAGTCTTTACTATTTTAACATCTTTTCTTTTATCCACATTTTCCATAGTTTTACCATATACAGCATTGTTTAAAAGTTTGTAAAAATCTTTTTCAAAAGAATTTTTTGCTTTTGCTCTCATCTCATTATTTTTTAGTATATATTTTTCCAACCATTTTGATTGAGAGAAAGAGAGGATGCTGTGTACTTTTTTTAGTATTAATTTATGCTTTAGACACTGCTGCAATAGTTTGTAATGGATCTTGTATGTTCGTTTTTCGGAAAAGTCTGTAATTAATTTTTTATATTTAGACCCTCCAACAGTTTTACTCTCCGCACAGAAGGGTAAATCATTGTGAAGATCATGCAAATCTTTTGGATACTCTAAATCAACACAAAATATGTAGCCTGTTGGCGAATCGTCGGGTATTGATTTTATTTCCTCTTCATTTGTATATTTTCCAAAATCTGTTCCCTCAAGCCATCTAAAGTTATTTACTGGGAGATATTGTGTCATAGCTTTACCATACAAATTATTCACATCTAGGTAGTATATATTTACAATTGGTTTATTTTTATCATAACCTTGCGTACCCTCTGTGTTCGCTACTGAGTGTCTTTTGGAACATTGAACTATACCACCTCGTATGGCATTCTTACAGAAGTTGTACATGTTAATATCAGTGAGAAGTTGTAATTCAACTTTTGTACATAAGAGCATCGCATCCCAAGAAAGAGATGGGGCGGTATAATATTGACAGGGATCCAATTTGTGCACATCTATACATAATGTTCTAAAATTTTCAAAAACGTCAGTCAACAATAGAACATCCGTTTTTAAATACAATTCCATGTAATCTTTCAGATTTGTACAACCAAAATTTGTCCATACATTCTGTGCATGTTTGTAATCCTCTGACGAACACTCGGTGTCCGTCATTTTATTATAAAAGTATTTCTTCGGAGGAAGTTGTTTCTCAAAAAATTTTTGAAATGATGATATATAATCATACGGAAATACCCCCTTTTTATTCATGAGTCTAAAATCTTTATTGTTTGGAAAATGTGTACGTACTGTCTGAAGATCCTTTTCAGGTAAATTTCGGGCCAGAGAATCTAAGCTGGCAGCCATGAATCGAAAACTGTCTAGAAATCGCAACTCTAGTCTGTTTTTATCATTCATTGGAAGAAAATGAGACATAGATATATATAATTCCTTATTTAATGGAATTACTTTAGTTTCTCCTTCATAGTCAATAAGATCTTTAATGAAAAGGTGACAATCGTAGGATGAAAAATTATGAAAAAATATTGGAATAAATGTTGCTATCTGATGCTGAAGATTACATTGGTTATGTGTTGCCCCCCTGTATTTCCCAGTTAAATAACAGTGATCCCTTACCCTATCGTTACCTAAAGTTTTGTCACATATGTGACAATTTTCAGAAGTTACAAAATTTACTTCCTCCAAGGGTGTTAAACTAATCATTGGTTTCTTTACAGTCAAATAATTATTGTAAATAAATTTACAATCCCTAATGAGATTTTCCAAAAATTTTTTAGAGGCGTCCTCACCTGTATATATACAAAACTTATTTAAACTAGAATTATAACTACACTTAATGTTGTAACTAAAAGCACAAGGTGTGTGCTTTTGTATCATGCTGGTTTTTGTGGTATTTGCGCTCACCACATCCTCTAATACACATTCAAAATCTGCGTATACTACGAAGGGTACTTTCAATTGACGCTCGTAGTGAGTAAATTTTAATATTGCTTTATCTTCCGAGGGCAAGCGAGTTACAATACCCCCGCATTCCTGTTTGTGTTGTGCAAATTTATCTGTCGAATGGAAGTGTTGGACACATCCATTACAAATAAAAACAGCTCCGTTATGATTTGATAATTGATGGCTCAAAAGACTGTAAAGAAAAAAATATTTTTAAATATATCATATATCATATAAATTTCATTTTTCGTATATTACTTTGACATTCGCTTTATCCAAATGTAATGGAAATTATCGCCTTCGTGAAGCAGCATCAAATTGATGTGGTATTTTTTCTCTTTCTTTGTTAGGTGATAGGGTCCAACAATTTGGTCTCCTTCATAACCAAAGACATTGATGCTTATGTCATCATTGTTTGCTTCGAACACTTTAACATGTTTTATGGCTAAGGGGAATTGAAGCCCTTGGAAGTTTAGCGTGATACCACTTTGCAATGTTATCGTATCACGTGCGATGTCAACATTATAGGAAGATGTGTCACAAGGCTTATGGGAGGGTTTATTTTCCAATGCTGCCACCAAACTCCATTTGAAACAATATTCATCATTCAAATTGTTTATGTTGAGACATGCATTCTTTTTTGCCAATGACTTTGGTGTTTTAATGAATTTTGAGCCTTTGGTGAGATCAGCCTTGTTAATATTAATGTCAAGTTTAAGAATTTTCTGTAATGCCCAACCTGAATCACGCTCTTGAAATTCGAACATCTTGTGCATTATGGCATCAGTGTGGTCATCAAACAAATTATTAATGTTATCTCCCAGAGTTAACAGAGTCATTTTAGATACGTGGTTGAAAATCTTGGGTGTAGTTAAGGAATCGGGATCGGGGATTCTACCTCTAGAAGTTGATGGTCCATCACTCATATTTAGCTCATTATCTGCTCTGGGTTTAACATATTCACCTTGAAGTTCTATGTTGAACTTCAAAATTGTGTGCTCCACCAAACTGAGCTTGAGCAACTTCAGGAGTGACTCTTTTGTCTCACAAAGAAAATTTTCAGGTAACAGAGTTCCATTTGAATTATTATATTCGTATGTTATAATACGTTTATTGAATGAACTCTTTATGACTGTTATATCCCCATCTATGTTCCTTCTAACAGTATCCTTATGTCCATTGGTACGAACGTGGTTACGCATGGATACCACTTGTACATAACAGTCTTTACAAAAGTACGTATTCTTAGTATTTTTTACAGCTTCAGGAGCATTTTGATTATAATACTGATACTGCTCATTTAACGTCGGCCACTGTTTTTCATGTTGTGTTTGTAAAACTCCTGTATGTTGTTGGTATTGTGTGGGTGAAATCAATCCTAGATGTTGAATTGAAGGATCTTTCTGTAGCTCATGACGTAGTTTGTGATCTCCATTTATAGAAAATATTTTTAGTTTTCCCGAATCTGATTCATATTTTTTATTAATCAACATCGATTCACTTAAATTTGCATTATTATGAAACACCTTTTGATGATGTTTCATTACATAAATGTTTTTGAATAGTTTTCCACATATAAGACAATGATGTTTCATATGTCTTGTAAAATCTCTCTTAGCGTGAAAAGACTCATTACAAAATACACAGGTATTGGGAGACATTTTGCACTTAAAATTTTTATTTTATACAATTAAGATTTGAAACTGAATGCTTTACAAGCTGTAGCTTTAATCAAACTGACTTTCCAAATGATTTCTCTTTGTTTATAGAGCATTCATTCCTTTTCAATTCATATCAACGTTGACCATGCATGGACAGGAAATATTTTGCTCTTTACAGATGCATTCCCTCCCAACAGTTTACATACGATTTGATCGTATTACATAATAATTTGTATCTAATATGAACCAACCACAAAAATATGTTTGTTTACCTAAAAGTCTTTGAGGATTTGGTGTGAAGTTTAGGATACTCAGAACTACACACACACACATTGTGCTCTGGATATGTCACAAAGGAATCAATTCAAGTTCAATTGCATGATCCGACCGTTTGGTTCTAGTTTCCGATAGACAGATGGACAACCAAACAATTCAATAGCATGATCTGACTGTTTGGCGCTAGTTTCCGACAGGCAGACGGACAACCAAACACATAGCATGATCTGACTGTTTGGCGCTAGTGTCCGACAGACAGACTGACACAAAAGACGGACTGGTGGGGAACCGTTGACACACATACATGCATACCATGTGTGTATTTGTGATTCGACAATCAACCATACCTAGATATACAGCAAAGCCCAGCTGCGGACTCACAATGTGATTCTAGAATCAACCATACCTAGATGTACAGCAAAGCCCAGCTGCAGACGCACATACCAATGAGTCATGCTGATCTCAAGTACATAAACATAAACACTGATTCAGACCTACAGAACATCTGGCGACCACCAACGAAGTGGCCAAATAGTATCAAATTACATTGGAATATAAACACATAAAATCGACGACGACGTCAGAATTCACACATACATACACATAAAATTGACACAGACGTACGAATTCACACATACATACTCATAAAATGGACGATGACGTCATCAGACCACCCACGAAGTGGCCAAATAGTATCAAATTACACGTTTGCTCTCTCAATTCCCCTCTACTGTCTCCGACACCGCAAGGCTGAGAAAAATACTATCAGCTTCACCCTGTACAGTGGGTTACTTGCAGGATGAGGCCAAACACAGCGAGCAGTCGCTCAATGTACTGCTCGACACACATTTCCCGGGAACTCTCTTACAGAACCAGAGGATAAGCAGGACCAACAAGAGTGCGAGTGGACTGCGAGCGTCGCTAGCTTGTTGACTGAGAGATCCAGAATAAGCTGGGCTATTAATAGCTTTGAGCCCTTCAAGTCACCTGGACCAGACGGCATCACTCCAGCAGAAATGCAGAAAATGTTGAAGTACGTTATCCCCTGGCTGGAGTAAATTTATGTAGGCTGTATCAGGCTTTCATACATCCCGAATCGATGGAGGGATACCAAAGTGGTATTCATACCTAAAGCGGGGAAGATATCACACACTAGGGCAAACAACTTTTAGATTATTTCATTAGGGAAAACCTGGATACAAAACTCATGTCGGTGAACCAACATGCTTACAATAAGCGAAAGTCTACAGAATCAGCCCTGCACGAACTTGTGAGCACTATCGAATCGTCCCTGCATTTCAAGGTATTCACCATGGTGGCATTTCTTGACATAGAAGGGGCTTTTAACAACATTCACTCAGATGCAGTAATTGCGGCACTGTCACACCTAAAAGTTAACTCTAGTTTGATTAGACTAATTCAAAGTCTGCTCAAGAGAAGACGCATAACAGCATGTCTTGGGTCCACAACTCTAACACGGTTTGTAAACAGAGGGACCCCACAAGGAGGAGTACTGTCTCCACTAATTCGGAACCAAGCGGTGAATGAAATCCTGCTAGATCTAGAACGTTGTGGCTGCAAGGTCGTGGCATATGCGGACGTCGTGGCAATCGCAGTGAGAGGCAAATTCGAAAACGTCCTCCGAGACATTCTACAGGTGGCTCTGAACAAATTGGCTAGATGGGCCAGAAGCAGCGGTTTGGGCGTAAACCCAAATAAGACAGAATTGGATCTCTTTACTAGGATGAATAAAGTCCCACATGTGGACCCTCCACCTCGGATAAATGGAACAGATCTAGTCTTTTCTGAAAGTGCAAAATTGTTGGGAATAATTCTAGATAGAAAACTGTTATTTAGACTTAACGTACTGGAACGTGTAAGGAAGGCCAACGTCGCCTTATATTCCTGCAAAAAGGCTGTAGGGTCGCGGTGGGGCCTCTCTCCTATCGTCCACTGGATATATGAATATAGCAGTAGTTCGTCCTATACTGTTATACGGCATTGTGGTATGGTGTACGGCATCTGACAAACTAACCATCACCAACCTACTAACAAAGGTTCAGAGAACTGCCTGCCTGAGCATAAGCGGAACCTTAAGGACTACAGCGACCGAGTCTCTACAAGCCCTACACCATATACTGCCGATTAATGTTGTGCCGAGAGAAGTTGCAACCAAAGCGGCACTAAGATTAAACTGCCTATCAATGTGGAGGTACAAGGACTACGGTCACATGAGGATATCAAAGTGTAGTGCTATGGTAACCGACCGAGTGGACTATATACCAACTGTGTACACCTTCGAGAGATATTACATCACTATGATTCCCGCCAGAGATGAATGGGTCGGCAGAATACCAGGTAATATAAACCATCTCCACTTTTACACGGATGGTTCGAAGCTTGATGAAAAGGTTGGCTTCGGAGTACACTGTGTAGTTTGTTTAGTTTAGTTTGGATATAGCTCACAGACTACCAGATACCTGCAGTGTCTATCAAGCCGAAATAATGACAATATGGGAAGTGGCTGAGTCGCAACATAGTAACCAACACTGGCGTTGTCATTTACTCAGGCAACATCCCTAAATTCACAAACAGCCCTCGACTGCCGCAGATCTCTTAACGAGATGGCTGAGCAGTTTAATATACACCTCATATGGGTGCCTGGGCATAGAGATATCCCGGGGAACGGCAAAGCCGATGAACTTGCTAGGAAAGGGACGACATTACAAATTCTCGAAGAATTTGCATATATTGGTGCGCCACTATCCACGTGCAAGCTTCGGCTTAGGCAAGAGGCAATCAGGCAATTCAACGAGAGATGGACAGAAATCGGCACCTGCAGGTTAGCTAGACAAATCTGGCCAAGGTATGACCTGAGAAGATCAAAATATCTCCTCGCACTAGAGAGGCAAAATTTGTCTACTTTAGTATCAGTTCTGACGGGACACTGCTTGATCGACGAACACGCCAAAAGATTGGGTATTGACTCTAATGACTTCTGCATAAGCTGTGAAAACTTCTGCATAAGCTGTGAATGCATTGAGAATTTGCTATGCTACTGCCCCGCTCTGAGTAAACGACGACTGGACATACTGGGGTCGGCCTTTCTAGGCAGCATAACAGATCTTTCCAGTACCGATATTCGTACTATCGATACATTTGTATATCAAACCGGTTGGTTTCGATGAGGGGCATTTCACTGGTAACACTAGGGACCTAAACTGGTCTATGTGAGCTGGTATAAAAAAAATACGGCTGCCACCCTAACCTAAACCTAAACTTAAACCTTAGGGGATTGAAAATGGGCCATATCGGTCCATATTTCGATATAGCATCTTACTTATTGTGATTCCTACTGTTCTCTTCTACTCTACATGTACTACATTTTTATACCATCCACCATAGGATGGGGGGTATATTCATTTTGTCACTTCGTTTGTAACACCTCTAAATATTGATCTGAGATCCCATAAAGTATATATATTCTTAATCGTCGTAAAATTCTAAGACGATTTAGCCATGTCCGTCCGTCTGTTGTAATCACGCTACAATCTATAATACTTGAGCTAGGTGGCTGGAATTTGGTACAGATATTTCTTATACCTGCAGGTAACTTGGGATTGAGAATGGGCTATATCGGTCCACATTTTGATATAGCCCTAATGCATTGCATCTGTCGGATTTGACTTCTTAACGCCATAGAGACCACAAATGTCAACTGATCGGGCTGAAAATTGGTAACTGGGGTTAATTTATACCCGCGGTATACGGTAGCCATAGGTCCATAATTTGATATAGCCCCCCATACAAAGGTCCCTCTAGATTTTACTTCTTAACGCAAAAAAAAAAACACAAATGCCCGAAACTATTCACATGCTATCCATGGTGGAGGGTATATAATGGCGAATTCGCCATAAGATTCGGCCAGGCCGAACTTAACGCTTTTACTTGTTTATTATTTAGTTGGCTAATTATGTCTTTATATATAAAATCCTTTGTACGTTTGTTAGTAACGCATGATCTCCGAAATCATAAAAGCGAATGGGCTGAAAATTGAACAATATATTCAGTTTGGGGTCATTTGTGTTTTAGAATTATTTTCACCGCGATAAATTGCGGAGTGGCCAAGTTATTTGCAAAATTCGCATTTCCAGAGCGATTTGACTGACATTTAAAATGTATGTGTGGTTTCCCTTGATAATAGTTTGTATGCATGATTCTAACCGGTAGATGTCGCTGTAGTGGGCATATACATTTTTTCTTGAAACTCGGGATGTATGCATATTTGAATGAAATATCAATGCATAACAAACCAAAAAATCCCAAACAGGACGGGCAGGACAACGTCTGCTGGGGTGAGCTAGTATTAATATAATTTTCATACATTCATATACTATATTTAGCATTTATTATCCCCTGACCTTAGAGAGGAGGCTATATATCATTTGCTACGAACCAAAAGTGTAACACATAGAAGGAGTGACCTAAGACCCTAAGTATGTTCGGCGGATATCCGTTTTGGGTCAGTTTAAGTCGATTGAGCAATGTCCGTCCGTCTGTCTGTCTGCTGGCTGGTGCGCACGATAACTCTCGAAAGGAGTAACCGATTGACTTCAAATTTGGTATGTGGTAATATTTTCTTCTATCTCCGGCTAAGTTCGAAGATGGGCCATATTGATTCACTCCTTCTAGTACCTCCCCCACAAAGGCTTAACATTTAGTGAAATATTGATTATTTAATAACCTCTATACTACTTATTTGAATCCTCTGAAATTCTACACATAATATCTGTTTATTAGTCACTATTAACTCGATAAAAATAGGCGATGTTTCCACGCCCCTTTTGGTACCTCACACACAAATGGACAATTTTGAACCAAAAGTTTATAGCTTATAACTTTATTACCAGTGCATACAAAGACCTGAAATTTTGTACAGTGTAATCGTTTAATAATGCCACGCTCCCTTTGGTACCTCCTACACAAATGGAGCATTTTACACCAAAATTAACAGCTTATAACTTTAATACTAGTGCATATAAATACTTAAAATGTTGTACAGTGTAATGCTTTTATAGTACCTAGAGTTCAGAGAGAAGTGACCGTTATAGGGAAGTCCCTTTTGGTACCTCTCACACAAATGGACCATTTTGTACCAAAAGTAAACAGCTTTGAAATTTAATAGCAGTACATACTTTAACGTTATTAAATGTAATTTAAATTGATAATAATTTAAATAAAACAAACAAATATATAAATTTACAATATTTTTTGAGACTCAAGGTGAGGGGATTCATTAGTCGGTTTACCCGACTGAACTTTCTTACTTGTTTTCTGTAAATTTTGCCACTTTTTGAAGTAGGAGACAATCAATAAAAGGCAGTTTTTCTTTGAGTCACCCACAAAACAACAAGTGACTGGTTTTGACGTATCGTTCGTACAGATGGCAGTTCGTTCGACATAGAGAAACCCAAATTGGTGTGAAAACGTTTTGACGTATCGTTCGTACAGATGGCAGTTCGTCCGAGATAGAGAAACCCAAATTTGTGTGAAAACGCTTACGTACCCAGCAAAATTTCTCATTACCAAATAATCCGACTAGTAAGCAAAGTTAGATAATGGTAAGTACTTATTATTTAGCCACATTTATCGTTATTTTAACATGGGGATAAATATCATATTAAGTACTTATTTGTAGCATTGACATACCACATAAATATTTGCTTATATTTTCACGATTTTAAGTACTTGAATAATGCATAACCAATAAGTTGTAAAATAAGTAGTAGATATGGTAGATATATAGATATTGTCAGTTAAAGTGATTTTTTGCATATTGTCGTGTATATTTCTCGAAACAAACAACTTCCTCAGGCCAGATTCGAATTTCTGAACCCAAACCCCCATGTGAAAAATTCTACAATGGTCTAAGATCATAACATATACGTAAATATTTATGACATTTTCACTCAAATCTGCACGTATTATTTGCAGATTTGAATGAAATTTCATTATATTAAAATTTGCCAAAATGATTTTGATAACAAAAAATCATTTATTTCTGTTATTATTAAGTCATTATTAATAAGCCGAAAGTAATGCAGCGAATAATGAGATGTCATTATTTGGTAATGCAGGGAATAATGACAAGTACTTACCAAGATTTTGCTGGGCATTCTTTCGACTTGTCGTGTGCGTTTACTTTTGCATTTAAAAAAACCAAATTGATTTTCATTCGCTTAGACGGCGAACGAAAGTATCGTTCGAGAGAGAGAAACAGGCTATTCGATTCACGTTGTGAGTCAATTTATCTATGTCGTCCATCTATACGGGGTCTGTTCAGTAGAAAACATGAATTTTTATAATTCGCGGACTATGTGCATTCGATTAGTTTTTTTATGTTGGCACACTTGTCTCGATTATACACAGTAGGGAATGTCTTAAAGACATCCCTGAAGCGGGTGCAATACCCTTTATAAGTATAAATCGTTGACGACACTTAGAGGACAGGCAAAGAGAATCATCGACGGCATTTTCACACAAGTGCCAAAAAAGTCGTGCAAGACACTGTCTTGCAGCAAATCACTGTCTATCAATTAATATACAAAGTCTTCAATCAAATATACAAGAAAATATTGAAACAAATATTTTTTTCTTCAGGCAAGTTGCAATGTTTAATGTTTTTTTTTTTCAGACATATGGCAATGTTTAATGTCACAAATCTTAAGCTAAGTACACACGATTGCCAGATCGGACAACGTTATCAACCCTGTTAAAGTGCAGCAAATGTACGGACAATGACAGATTGTTAGGCAAAGGTAAATTGACAGTTCAGAAAATTGCAAAAAACCGTATATCTATATTTATAAAATATATAAACGGCTTCATAAAATTTTCACAGAATGTACATTTGTGGGGGGTGGTGAAAATAGGGTATTTGATTTTTCGATATATCAAGTGGACGTGGCCACTGAGTTCTGTAATTTTGTGTATATGCATCTGGTGGCAGTCAACGTGATAAGTCCAAAAATGGGCGGGATCGGACCAATGGGCGTGGCTCTGCATATGTGATCCAAGTCTTGAAATTGAGATATCTTAAACAATTTCTTAGCGAGAGTGCTGTAATTTTGTCTATATGTATCTGGTAGCAGTCTACGTGTAGCAGTCTACGTTATTGGTTCAAATATAATGGGCGTGGCCCCGCCCATATAAGTAAATTTGAAAATAAGATTTGTTAGCGAGATTGCTCTAATTTTGTGTATATGTATCTGGTAGCATTTTACGTTATGGGCGTGGCCCCGCCCACATAAGCCTAATTTTGAAATTGAGATATCTCGAACAATTTGTTAGAAGAGTACTGTAATTTTGGCTATATGTATCTGGTGGCAGTCTACGTTATTATTTTGTAAAAAAAAAATTTCAGCGAAATTTTTTAAAGAAATGCAATTTTGATTAAGTTTTCTAAAAAACGCAATTTCGATGAAATTTTGCAGAAAAATTATATTGTAAGGAAATTTTCAAGAAAAAATACAATTTAAACGAAATTTTGCAGAAGAATGCAATTTCGAGTAAATTTCAGATAAAGGGGGCGAACGATTTGTCCACTAACTAATAGCCATTTACGAGTAAAAAAAAATTCTTCAGATATCAGACCGTCCAAGGCTAAACTGTACAACATCAATGTTTGACTTGTTTAAATCCTCATATAATTTTTCAGAAAGGGATTAAATTGATCTCTAAAATGTGGATTTTTCGGGGAAATTATTTGTAGAATAAGATTGGCAATTATTTTCGACATTTTAAGTTCTTCTTGAAATAATTACGAAAATTACCCCTTAGAATTAGAAATATAGTGATCGAAACGTATTACAAAACTTTTCGTCATGCATTTACGGACAGAATTTCTACGATATACACATTTTTTGAAGATTTTTGTTTTATTAATATTATTTAATATCCAATTATTTAGAAAAATTGACATTTCTACAAAAATTCTCTAGTAATAATAAAATTACTCTGTGTGGGGGTGAAAATAAAAATTAGCCCCGGGGCGCCAAAACCCCCTAGATCAGGCTCTGGCTCCCACATATAGCATCTAACTTGTTGTTCCTACTGTTCTCATCTACTATATATTTATACCCTACACTGTGGTACAGGGTATTATGACTTTGTGCATTTGTTTGTAACACCCAAAAGGAGAAGAGATAGATCCATTATTTATTATACCGATCGACTTGTAATCACTTTCTGAGTCGATTTAGCTATGTCCGTCCAACAGACCGTCTGTCTGTCCGTCTGTCTGTCCGTCTGTCTGTCCGTCTGTCCGTCTGTCTGTAGATGTATTCTTGTAATCAAAGTACAGGTCGCAATTATGGCCCGATCTTGACGAAACTTTACACATATATTTTTTTTGCCCAAGGAACGTCCCTATTTAATTTGGTTAAAATCGGTTCATATTTGGATATAGCCCCCATATATATGTTAGCCCCGATTTGAAATGTAAGCGCTGTACACACTATATTTTATATCCGATCCGTATAAAATTCAGCAGAAAGAGGTCTCTTATTATATGAATGAACACTGTTAAATTTGGAAGAAATCGGTTCAGATTTAGATATAGCCCCCATATATACGTTACCCCCGATTTCACATGTAAGCGCCGTAAAAAAATTTATTTTATAACCGATCAGTGTAAAATTCGGCAGAAAGAGGTTTCTTATTACATGAAGGAATACTGCCAAATTCGGAGAAAATCGGTTCAGATTTAGATATAGCCCCCATATATATGTTACCTCCGATTTTACATGTAAGCGCTGTAAAAAGTGTATTTTTAATCAGATCAGTACGAAATTCGGCAGAAAGAGGTTTCTGATTACATGAATTATTACTGCCAAATTTGAGGGAAATCGGTTGAGATTTAGATATAGCCCACATATATATGTTACCCCCAATTTGACATGTAAGCGCTGTAGAGACTGTATTTTATATCCGATCAGTACGAAATTCTACAGAAAGAGGTCCTTTTACATGAATGAGTATTCAGGGAAAATCGGTTCAGATTTATATATAACCTCCATATATATGTTCCTCCTGATTTGGTATCAACGCGCTATAGAAGTTGTACTTTACTTTCGATCATTAATATTTTCCGGAAAGATGTTTCTCAATTTAGGAACGAATATTGCTTAATTTAGCGATTATCGGCTCAGAATTAGATAATATGTTCCTGCCTACTTACCAATTATTCCAAATTATTTTCGCAATGACCTTTATCGCATTGTAAGGGAGGTGTAGGGTATTATATAGTCGGCCCCGCCCGACTTTCTGCCTTTCCTTACTGGTTATGGTTGTTTTTGTGCAAGCAAAAAGCGATATTTTTGATACATGAGAGTGCAGTTCTAAGCATTCGTAGCCCTCATAACATCCTTTAATTTAAATGGTATGCCCACTTTATCGGTCGTATACTTAAAAAAATATGGTCCAAATAATAAAGGCATCTTCTAAGAAAAAAGGAATTTACAAAAAAAATAAAAAAAAATCCACGCGGGGCAAAATCGCCTTTTTTGATATGTTTGATTCGAAAGAAAATATATTTGGAACATACATTTTTAAATATCATATATTTCTGAGAAAATAAATTTTATTTGTAAATCAATAAAATTTACTTACAACGTATGTATTGATATACATATATCAAAAAAATATATTTGAAAACTAATTTTCTCAAATAAAACATGTGTTTATATACAAATAAAATTATTGTTTAGGAATATCTTCTAAAATATTTTATTTAAAAAAGATTTTCAAAACTTTGCTGAAATTTTCTAATTTCATTTTTAAATTTTCTTTCGTTTCCAATAATTCCTTCAAGTTAAAAATACCATAAGCAGCATTCAATTCTGTTTTAAGGGACTCATTTAAAATTTGTGAGTATTTAATGTCAGCATTTATTGTCAATCCTGCAAGTAATTTATTGTTATCCAAAATAATACAATTTAAATTTACGAACATTAAAAATTTCTAAAAAATTAATATTAAATTGTTGAAAAACTTAACACAATTAAGGTTCGATATATTTTCGGAATACTTAAATTCAAATAAATCTTTGTTTCGGAATTAATATTCCTAAATAAAAAGTATTAGGACAGAAACAAGGATTTGTTTAGAACAATATCTTGCCGAACATAAATTTTTTGCGTGTACCAAATATTATATATCTAGATTGTACCCTAAACATATATATGTTTCAAGCCGAATATGTTTGGGACAAAATACTACATAAGCGATTTTTTTTCAGCGTGCATATATATGTCTTTAAATATTTTTTTCATGTTTGTGACACCAGAAAATGTTATGCACAAACATTTTCGACAAAAATGTTGTTGCATACTTATAACAACATTATGTTGGGTTATTCCGCTGTATTTTGCTGAGTCGTATATCAGTATACAAGTGGCATATCAGTATATCGATAAGTTCATAACAAAGTATGCTAAGTCGAAGAGGCATAATTCAAGGCGACAAACGTTTTTAAATTCTATGAAATTTGACAATATGCGTTTAATTGTATTTAGAACACACATCTATGGTAATAGGTTTAGGTTAGGGTGGCAGCCAGCTTTGCTAGCTCACATAGACTAATGTAGGTCACTAGTGATACCATGGACTTAATGAGGGAGTGTAGCAAAGCAGGTGCTCAATGTTTTCCACTGCTTCTTAATCACTACAGCTCCTGTATAATTCATTGCGCTCAATACCTAACCTTCTGGCGTGTTCGCCAATCAGGCAGTGTCTCGTCGTAGACATTTTTTTCTCTCCAGTGCGAGGAGCCATTTTGACCTTCTCAGTTCATATCTTGACCTGATTTGTGTAGCTACCAGCAATGGTATTGGTATGTCTATGATTTTATATAAACAATATGGAGCAACCGGATTGAACTTTTTGGCCTTCCAAAGCCCACAAATGCCTACCTGAAATCAAATAATTTGCGTTGATTATTTTTTCCAGAATCTGTTAAAAGTACAATGGAACATACTAGTCCACACCTTGATTTTTTATACCCTACACCACACTGTGGTCCAGGGTATTAGGAGTTTGCGCATTTGTTTGTAACACCCAGAAGGAGAATAGATAGACCCATGGTTTATACCGATCGACTTGGAATCACTCCCTGAGTCGATTTAACCATGTCCGGCCGTCTGTAGATGTATTGTTGTAATCAAAGTGCAGGTCGTATTTATGGTAAATTTAGCACGGTGCTCTTCCTTGGCCCAAGGCTGATCCCTATTGAAATTGGTCAAAATCGGTTCAGACTTAGATATAGCCCCCATATATATGTTACCCCCGATTTGATATGTAAGCGCTGCAAAAACTGTATTTTATATCAGATTATTACGAAATCTGGCAGAGAGAGTTCAATTATTACGCGAATGAACCCTGCCAAATTCGGGAAAATCGGTTCCGATTTAGATATAGTTCCCAAATATATTTTACTCCCGATTTGATATGTAAGCGCTGTAGAAAACGTATTTTATATCCGATCCGTACGAAATTCGGCAGAGAGAGTTTTCTTATTACGTGTAGGAACACTGCCAAATTCGCGGAAAATCGGTTCAGATTTAAACAAAGTCCCAATATATAAACGCTGTAGAAATCGTATTTTATACCTTATAAGTACGAAATTCGGCAGAGGGAGTTTTCTTATTACATGTATGAACACTGCCAAATTCTTATCGAAATGCCCACTTTCGCATTGTTAGGGAAGTGTAGGGTATTATATAGTCGGCCCCGCCCGACTTTCTGTATTTACTTACTGGTTTGATTTCGTAAAATCAATAATTTCCAATCTATTAGGATGTATTACTTATTGCTTACAATTTTTCATTATTATTTTATTATTGAATGTGATACACGGCGATTGACAATTTACCTTAACTAAAGATAAATTTTGTTCTTGGCAGCTTAATGACCAACAATTGCAAAATATTAAATCAAGTTTAAACTAGGCTTTAGTATATCCCCTTCTGCCACACATAAATTTTCCACAGTTTGGCAAGACGGCGGTAACCCTTACGTAGCGGGTTGGGAGTGCTGGAATAGCTGCAATCCAAATTAGTAATATCCACAACAGTCGAATCAATTTACAGACAGCACTGTTCCGTACCATAATTGTCTCTTATATTCAATTGCAGAACTCTTACTGATCGTTATACATGCAGTAACACAAAAATTATCGCCACTGACTCGCTTCAGAAATAACCAGTACGAAAAGGCTAAAGTCAAGCGGTGCCGACTATATGATTCCCCACAACACTCTAATAAAATTTGATAACAACAAAATATCCAATGTATACATCAACTAAAATTTGTTTAAACAATTAAGCCAAATTCATCCATGGACCAAGAATCTCGACCATGCTAAATTTCAAAACACTTGGATGTAGAGTGCAGCCACTATAGGGTTAAACTACGAAATCGGACGAAACATATATGGGAGCTAAATTTACAACTGAACCGATTGAGCACTGTTGGTCCATGAAACAAGAAATTCTACCATGAAAATTTTCAAAACAATTGTATGTAAAATACAGTTTCTATAGGGCTAAAGGGACAAATCGGACGAAACAGATATATGGTAGCTATGTACTTATATATCTAAATCTGAAACGATTTTCTTCAAATTGAGCACTGTTGGTCCATGGATCAAGAACAAAACCTGAAGCAATTGGATGTAAACTACAGCTTCTATAAGGCTAAAGGTACAAATCGGACGAAACATATACAAGGTGGCGCAAAAGTAATCCTCCTATCAGAAAATGCTATAAATTTTGCGATTGGCCCCTAATGTCAGTTCTGTTTTGACATTTGTGTAGTAAACACATGCGAAATACACGTTAATAAACAATGTTACGCTACACTGCTCCAGAACGCGGAATATTGCTGACTATTTATTTGACCAATAATCGGTCGGTGACTTTGGCACAACGTGAATTTCGTCGCAGATTTCCTGGCCGTCCAACGCCTACTGGTGAAACACTGCGACGTTTAGCCGCTCGCCTCGAAGAGACTGGCACAACACGAGATGCTGCAAGGCGTGGCAGACCCCGGAGTAGCCGTTCTGCAGAGAATATTGCTGCTGTAGCCGAGGATGTCATGGAAGCGCCGTCGACATCGACGAGACGACGTGCCACGCAAATGGGTATCAGTCCACGGTCTCTACAGCGAATTTTGGTACAAGATTTGAAGATGTTTCCGTACAAAGTCCAGACGGTGCATCAGCTGTTAGCTGCTGACCGCCAATCGCGTCTAACATACGCTCAAGCCATCCTTAATCACCACCAAGAGGAAGATGATTTTTCATCAAAAATAATCATGAGTGATGAGGCCCATTTCCATCTTAGCGGGTACGTAAATAAGTACGTAAAAAATTTACGCTTCTGGGGCACCGAAAAGAGCCATTACACCCGCTCAAAGTCACTGTATGTTGTGCTGTTTTCGCTGGAGGAGTCATCGGACCTTTTTTCTTCGAAGACGTCGCGGGCCAAACGGTTACTGTGAATGGTGAGCGCTACAGAGCAATGATCAACGAGTTCTCTTTGCCGCAACTTGATGAATTGGGATTGGAAAACATGTGGTTCCAACAGGACGGTGCAACGGCACACACTGCACGTGCCACAACCGATATGCTGAAGGATGCATTTCCCGGGCGCCTAATCTCCCGTTTTGGCGATTTGCTCTGGCCAGAAAGATCGCCTGATGTGACCGCTCCAGACTTCTTTTTGTGGGGCTTTTTGAAGTCGCGGGTTTATGTCAACAAGCCTCAGACTCTTGCAGCTCTTAAAGACAATATCCGTCAAGAATGTGAGGGCCTATCGCCGGAAGTTTTGGCCAAAGTGATGGAAAATGCCATAAAAAGGGCTCAAATGAAAATCAACTGTGGCGGCGGCCATTTACATGACATCATATTCTCGACTTGATGTAAAAAAATTAAAAGACCAAATAAAAATAATCCACAAGAAGAATCAAAGTTTTTCATTTTTTTTAAATTACAGCCAAAAAACATCGAAAGGTTACTTTTGCGCCACCTTGTATATGGGTGCTATATCTAATTTGAACCGATTTCAAAAAATTTCAATAGGGTTCTTTTCACGTGCGAAAGACTCCTAGCTGCCAAATTTCAGCACGATCGATGTGAAATTCCGACCTGTACTTAACGAACAGCATAAGATGGACAGACGGACAGACATGGTTAAATCGACACAGCTAGTGATTTTCATTTAATCGGTATACTTTAAGGTGGGTCTAGCTGTAGTATTTATAGGTATTGCAAACATCTGCCATGAACAAACTTAATACTACGTGCCGCAGTGTGGTGTAGGGTATAAAAATGTATCTACCGATAAATATGTATATGATATCATAGGATTTGTTATAGAACAGCGATGGGCAAACCCACTACTCGGGGTTTTACCTCTCACGTGTTTATGAGCACACATATTAAATGAGAGTTCACCATCAATCAGTCGCGATTGTACATTCGATTGACGAGGTTTGGAAGAACGAATGTATGATATATAATATATATTCTAATACATACTTAAAGTATAAGAGTAAATACAAAAATTAAATTTTAATCAATTCTAAATACAACTTCAATATATAAGTTAGTACTCGGAGTATATCTTTATTAGCTCTAGGACTAAAAGCCAAATTGACAAAGAATATCAATTTAAAGATTTTAAATTTTAAGATAATTTCAGTGGCTATGAAATCTCATATTCTATTTTATCACGTTTGGTCGGTGCGATCATAACTAGAAAATCAACAACATATATTTTTTTTTTGAATCAAAAGTCAGGACCTAAAAACACAAAAAAAATTTATATAATAAGTTAAAGATATGTATAATTATTTTAAAGGAGCGCCCCAGTAGGTGAGTTGGTAGCGTGTTCGCCTATGAGTTTCGGCGTCGTGTGTTCGATTCCCACCAGAGGCTATGGTCTGTCGCTGCAAAAACTTGCCACATGGTCTTTGTAACCCGGCATTCACCTGGACCGTAAATTTAGAATATAGATTTACTTTGTATTGTAATTCATATAAATAAATAAAAAAACAAGTAAGAAAGTTTCAGTCGGGTAAACCGACTAAGGTATACCCTCACTTTGTGAGTAATGTTATATATAACATTACACTAATAAATCTGTCAATTTGTGTGGGAGGTACCGGAAGGTTTTTTTTTCAAATACACCTATTTTTCGGTAAACAGTAGATTCTTAAATAAATTGCATTGTGCCGAACTATAAGCGTTTGTGTGGACTGGTATATTAAAGTTATGACCTATGTAATTTTGGTATGATTTTTGTGTGGGAGGTACAAAAAGGGGCGGGGTGATAACACCCACTTTTTACAGGACTTTAGGCACTATAACAGCATTACACTGTACACAATTTCAAGTATTTGTATACACTGGTATTAAAGTTACAAGCCGTTTACTTTTAGTACGAAACGGTCCATTTATGTGGGAGGTACCAAAAGGGGCTGTACAATAATGCCCAATTTTACCGTTACAAAAACATTATACTGTAGAAAAATCCAAGAATTTTTATGCACTTGTATTAAAGTTATAAGCAGTTAAATTTTAATGCAAAATGGTCCATTTGTGTGGGAGGTACCAAAAGGGGCATGTCAACTTCACCCATTTTTCTCGAGGTAATAGTGACTAATATACTAATATTATGTGTATAATTTCAGAAGATTCGAATAAGTAGTATAGAAGTTATTAAAGAATCAATATTTCACTAAATTTTAACCCTTTGTGTGGAAGGTACCAGAAGGAGTAGACCAATATGGCCCATCTTCGAACTCATCCGGAGATAGATGAAAATATTACCACATACCAAATTTGAAGTCAATCGGTTACTCCTTTCGAGAGCTATCGTGCACACCAGCCAGCAGACAGACAGACGGACGGACGGACATTGCTCATTCGACTTAAAATGACCCAAAACGAATATCCATCGAACATACTTGGGGTCTTAGGTCACTCATTCGATGTGTTACACTTTTTTCCGTAGCAAATGATATATACCCTCGTATCACTAAAGTGAGGGTATAATTAAATAAGTATTTTAAATTTTTCGTCCAGCTTTTACTGTTTGGTCATACGCCGATCATACAAAATTGGTTTAATATTCACAATCAGTCTACGTACTTGAAAATAATACCAGATGCTCTCAAAAAATGAAACGGTATGAAAATATTTTCGATCGCGAATGCACTGCACTTACTACAGACTGGAAATTAGAATGTGCGAATGTATCCTAGCCATCTTCTTATACAGGTTTTTACTCTTAATCGACTCTTTAAACATCAGAATCAAATCTGTTCGCTAATCTGAGTACGGTATTATTTCAGCTGCACTCTTAAATATATATGTGTGCAAACTTTATGCATAACACCTCTCAGAGGTCAAGAGGTTGCAAAACGCGTCTCGCTAAATCGAATGGTTTATTATACTAGTGCATATTTCATAAAATTATATATATATTTCATATATTATATACTAGCTGGACCCGGTCCACTTCGTTGCCCCAGATTTCAGATTTCCGATCCCGTCCATTTGTGCACAAATAACGTAGACCGCCGCCAAATACATTTACACAAAACTCAGCAATCTCTCTAACAAATTTCTCAAGATATATCAATTTCAAAACATGGCTCATGTGGGCGGGGTCACTACCATTGGTCCAATCATTCCAATTTTTATTACCAATCACGTAGCCTGTCACCAGATAAATATGCACAAAATTACAGCAATCTCGCTAACAAATTGTGCCAGATACCTTAATTTCAAAATTTTACCTATATGGGCGGGGCCAAGTCCATGTGTGCGAACTCGCCCATTTTCCGATCCCGTCCATTCTTGGACAAATAACCTAAACTGCCACCAGATACATATACACAAAATTACAGCACTCTCGCTAACAAATTGTGCAAGACACATCAATTTAAAATATTGGCATATACGGGCTGGGCTACACCCACTGGTCCTATTCCGCCAATTTTAGTGTCAATCACGTAGATAGCCTCCAGACACATATACACAAAACTACAGCACTATCGCTTATAAATTGTGCAAGATATCTCAATTTCAAAATTTGGCCTATATGGGCGGGACCGCGCCCATTGATCCCACCCATTTTTTGACCAATCACGTAGACTGTCACCAGATACTTATACACAAAACTTACAGCACTCTCGCTAACAAATTGTACAAGATGATGGACCGATCTTCTTGAAATTTTCATAGAAGGTACATGTGTGGTGGGTGGCGAAAATAGGGTACTTGGCTTTTTGATATATCAAGTGGGTGTGGACCCGCCCATACGAGCAAAGTATTGATATTGAGAAATTTTTATAGCTAGAGTTCTGAAGTTTTATTTTTTTGTACATATTTGTGCATTCCGATTTTTGATCTATGTAAGAATACTGCGCATTTTAAGGTTATCGTTGCAGATTTAGTTTGTTATGATCAACGTAGGTGTAGGGTATTATGTATTCGGCTCCGCCCTTTCTGTGTTTCCTTACTGGTTTTATGTAGTCATCAGATACAGCTTGCTTTAAAATTTGTTTCTTTGTGCCATAACGACCACATGTTCCAGTCGATTTGTTTGAAATTTTGCAGTGTGTGCTTTATTATTACTAAAATACTGAACAATGCATTTTTACCATATAGGTCTACTTTACATATTGCGTTTTATTTTAAAAATAAATAGTTACAAAAAAACCAAATCAGTCCATTATTTCCTTCTTTTCCACTTCAAATATTTTTCCGGTAACCGAATAAAACTCAGACTCTTTCATTTAATTCAAATATAGAAGTCGTAGACTAAGTCTAGGAATTTGCATACATTTTTGAAAATTGTAATCTTGGAAAAAATTGAAAAATATGTGGTATTCGGATCTAATTTTTTTTAAATTGTTTTAAATATTGTTTTTACACAAACACATGCATCCACCTTCCACGAAATAAAAATCCAAACTTTTGCATTTTTAGTTTATGTTATATGTATCTACAACTTTCTTACAAATAAATTCAGTTCCATCTTTCTATTATTTCTAAATTCTTAAAATACACTTATTTTACATTATTTATTAATATTTTTATTTTGAAATCAGCCACATTTGAATCTGCCACAATTTGATCGGGTAACCGTTATCTTCTCGCGTTTTGGTACAACTGTTGGAACGGCGAACAAAATTGTAACCGACAACAGTGCGATGACTTTTAAAAGCTTGAAAATATTGAATTTTGCCATGGTCAAGAGCAGTTGTATTGCAGTTCAAGACTATATATAAAATTCTATGACTTATCAATTGATAACAAAAATGCAAATTAATCTTAGTTTGAAAGGGTTCTAGAGAATTTCTTATGTAATCTAGCCAATACCGGGACTTATTTAGTAATTAACGAAAACAAGTTGTGTATACCTATTAAGGAAAATTTTTTGTAATAATTAATTATACCCTACACCACACTGTGGTACAGTATATTATAAGTCTGTTTTGTGGCAGATGTTTGTAACACCTAGAAGTACTACAGTTAGACCGACCTTAAAGTATACCGATCGACTCAGAATCACTAACTGAGTCGATTTAACAATTTTGCAGTTAGTAGTCTTTCGTATCTGGAAAGAAGCCTATTAAATTTGAAAGCAATCGGTTTAAAATTAGATGTAGCTCCCATATATGGGTAGGTCTTTCTCAAGTGTCACAGGCCAAAAATTAGATCTTTCTCAAATTCTCAGAGAAGTTGCCCTAGCATGTGGGAGTAATGACCCACAATATTAAAAAAATTTAATGAAAATTGGAGGCAGGGAGCGAGGTCAAAATTAAGAAAAATCGATTTTTTGCCTCTGTAATGGGCTTTTCAAGTTAATTTTAATGCTACAAGGCATAAGACATTGAAAACAAAAAGTATCGTTTCTTAAAGCATTTGCCACGTACTTTTAATAAAAACTAAAAATTTTATTTTTAAATTTTTTTTCGGTCACTTTTCGCTGAAACAAAAATATAAATTGCGATATCTCAGAATGGATCCAATTTTTTTCCTAAAATTTTTTATAAAAAACGGTCCATATGTACTCTACCGATGGTGTAAATTTTGGAGTGGGGACGACATAGGTTCAGAAGTTACATTATAATAACTGAAAATCTTCACAAAATAGAGTTACTTGATCATAGGACTAACATTGCTCAATTTGAAGAAAATCGGTTCAGATTAGCTCTCATATATATGTTTCGTCCGATTTGGTCCATTAGACCTATAAACGCTGTAGTTTACATCCAATCATTTCGAAATTTAGTATGGTAGAGTTTCTTAATTCATGGACCAACATCGCCATGGACCAATTTGAAAGAAATCGGTTCAGATTTAGATATAGCTCCCATATATATATTTCGTCCGATTTGGCTACAGATGCAGAATAGAGGTACCATATGTAAATTGTGTAAACAACTTTTAGTTGAACTGTGCCGAGTTTGAAGTAAATCGGTTCAGATTTAGATATGGCTTTGTGAAGGTTCAAGAACTACTGCCACATGAGTATATCACATTGTAGTGCAATAGTAACCGACCAGTGGAATAAATATGAACGTTGTACACCTTCGACAGAAACACTGCCACTATGCTAACTGCCAGGGATGAATGGTTGGCAGAATACCAGGAAATATAAACTTTCTTCACTTCTACGAGTAACTACACATATGTATGATTCGAAGGTTGATAGGAAGTTTGGATTCGAATTTCACTGTAAAGTACTTTTCTTTGAAACAGCCCACGTGCAACCAGATTCTTGCATGGTTTAGCAATACGAAATAATGACAATAAGGGAAGTCGACAAGTGGTTGTGTTGCAACATACATAGTCGGGCTATCATTAAATCCATGGAGGCTATATGCCTAAATTCGCAAACAGTCCCTTAACTAAATGGATGAACGGTACAATATGTATACTCGTATACCTCGTACCCAGCAAAATTTCTCATTACCAGATAATTCGACGAGTAAGCAAAGTTCGATAATGGTAAGTACTTATTATTTAGCCACTTTTCTCATTATTTTAACATGGGGATGTCATTGGAGGAATGTACTTCCCAAAAGCATACAATAAAGTAGCATAATAAGTAGGGTAATTCCAACGGCAGTCGACCCACTTTGTAACACGACCCCCTCCGATTTCGATGAAATTTGGTACACGCTATCTCCTAGTGCGTATAATTTTTATGATGTCTATATTTACAGTGTCCGAAAGTTGGTCGAATCTCTACTTTTTTCCTAAAGATACTGAATTTAACAGAGTATAACTCAAGAACTCGTTATCCGATTTCAACGATTTTAGTGTCATTGTAATTGGCCACACTCGCACTTCAAAATTAAAATTTTTAAAAAATTATTGTCCTTTCATTCAAATATTTGAAAACATGTTGAAAAATAAATACATAAATCTTGTACAATAACATTTAGACAAAATTGCATTATATTAAAATTTTTCAAAATGATTTTGATAACAAAAAATCACTTATTTCTGTTATTATTGGTAAGACAATATTAATAAGCCGAAAGTAATGCAGCGAATAATGAGATTTCATTATTTGGTAATGCAGGGAATAATGACAGGTACTTACCAAGATTTTTCTGGGTATGGATACGTGGCATATACATATCCCGAGAAATGTACCGGGGAACTGCTAGTTATGACAAATTCTAGAGGAATTTACAAATATTTGTATGCCATTGTCCACATGCAAGTCAATGAGAGATGTACAGAAATAGACACCTGTAGGGTAGCTCGACAAATCTGACCACGATACGACCTGATAAGGTTAAAATATCTCCTCGCACTAGATAAGAAAAACTGTCTACTCAACGCGAAAGTTAAACGCTGATGTAAAGAACAACTTAAGACCTTTAAAATGAGACTTTAAATGTACAAATCCGTCCATGAGTTCCGAAAATACATAACTCGAAACGTACGCCTTTTGAGAATATTTTCCTATTTTCTCAGATTTCAGATGCTAATAACATCTGGAAAAAAATTTGTATTTTTTCCGCCAACTATATGATGTTTTATTCTGAGCAGAGAATCGATATACAAATTTATTTTGAAATTCGGGAATGGTGACCGAAAAAAGGTGTTGGGATCGACATGGAATGAACGATATAGGGAAGATGTCAAATGGGTGAATTTTTAAAATCGATTCCATTCCAAGTTTAGTCCAATTGGATAGTACTAGTGACACAATACTTCGGTTAAGCACAGTTAGAGTTGGAGGGAGTTAATTTCCCCATCCTTATAACTAATTACCTATTGTTTTTAGAAAAGTTTGCCCAAAGTGCCTTTGATAGTTTCCTCAATCTTAAAAATATAAAAAACAAAAAAATGTTTTGAATTTTTTTGCGAATTAAAACTTATTTTGACATTATTGTCTAAAACTCATTTTTTTTTTCAAAAGAAAGCTTAAGTCATTATTACCCAAAAGTAAGGGAAACTCCAAAAAATCATTTTATTTTTTATTTTGGCCATTTTGTTTGAGAGGTACCAAACATTCATTTTTCAATAGACTATGGGTACTATAAAATTTCAAGTATTTGTGTGCACTGGTATTAAAGTTATAAGCGTTTAATTTTTGTTGGAAAATAGTCCATATGTGTGGGAGGTTCCAAAAGGGGTGTGCCAATAGCGATAATTGTTCACTGGACTCTCGGTACTATAAAACCTTTACACTGTAAACTATTTTAAGTTTTTTATGAACATATATTGGAGGTATAAGCGGTTAATTTTTGGTATAAAACGGTCCATTTGTGAGGAAGGCACCAAAAAGGATATGAAAATGCTCACTTTTGGCCAGATTGTAGGTACTAATAGTCCATCTGTGTGGGAGGTACCAAAAGGGGTGTGCCAATAGCGACCATTGTTCACTAGACTCTAGGTTCTATAAAAACTTTACACTGTAAACAATTTTAAGTATTTTTATGAACATTTAAGTATTTTTATGAATAGAAGCTGTATTTTACATCCAATCATTTTGAAATTTAGAATGGTAGAGTTTCTTGATCCATGAACCAACACTACCGAATTTGAAGAATATCGGTTAAGATTGAGCTATAGCTCCCATATATATGTTTCGTCCGATTTGGCCCTTTAGTCCTATAAAAGCTGTATTTTACAGCCAATCGTTTTGAAATTTAGAATGGTAGAGTTTCTTGATTCATGAACCAACATTGCCGAATTTGCAGAAAATCGGTAAAGATTTAGCTATAGCTCCCATATATATGTTTCATCCGATTTGGCTCTTTAGATCCAATCGTTTTTATCCACACCACACTGTGGTACAGGGTATTATTTAAGTATAAAATGTCCCAAAAGTAAATTTATGTAAACAATTTATACATGAATTACAAAATTTATATATCAGAGTTATTCAATATTACGAGAGTTGTGTAGCCTTTCCTTACTGTTTTTTTTCTATCTCCTTCTAGAACCTTCCCCACAAAGGAATAACATTTAGTGAATTATTGCTCACTTATTCGAATCTTTTGAAATTTCACACACAGTTTATTAGTGGCTATCACCTCGAGAAAAAAATGGGCGAAGTTGCCAAAAAGATATCAGCTTTTATAGTAACTACAGTCTAGTGAAAAGTAGGCGTCATACAAATACTTGAAATTGTGTACAGTGCAATGGTTTAATAGTACCTACAGTCTAGGCAAAATGGGCGTTATTGAAAGGCCTCATTTGGTACCTCCCACACAAACGTACTATTTTGTACAAAAAGTTAACAGCGTGAATACCAATGCATATAAATACACAAACTTTTAGCACAGTGTAAAGTTATTAAGACAACCGTTTTATTACCTCCCATACGAAAAGAGCCAAGACACACTAAAATTAAATAGCTCATAATATAATTACATATCGATACCTTCATTCTAAAACATGCTAAGTCGACTTAGCATGTTTTTCGGGAGATTGCATTTTTAATTTCTAAATATTCCAAATTCTATTCAGTCAAAGTTTGATTTTTATCCTTCAACCCAATCAAAAGTTATTCACAAAACAGTACAAGCCATTCGATTTTCATTATAAAGGAATTCAACACAAATTACAAAAAAATTGTCGAACTCTGATTGCCTCTCTTGAAAAATTAATTTTTTGCACTTAGCATAGTTTAGAATGGAGGTATCGATATTCCAGTGCATATTTACATTGCTCACAAAGTGAGGGTATGCCTTAGTCGGTTTACCCGACTGCCATTTCTTACCTGTTAAAATAAGTTAAAGTTTACTTAATTCTGGATACTTTATTTCCTGAATCAAACGGATAAAAGGTTCTCGAGTTACGCTAAAGATAGAGAGGTTGCTATTTTTATATATCTGGGTTTATCGCGAGAACTAGAGCCAATTCAATGAAACCACCTTTTAGGCTAAGAACTTTATTATCGACAGCAAAACCCAGCGCCGCAAAAAAATGTTTACGAGTGTTATTTTTGATGTTCAAGAATGTGATATCGGCCCACAAAATTGTTTTCAAGTTAACTTTAATGAACCGCAAAATTACTTGAGAATACCTCTTCATATATATGTATCTGCCCTGAAACGTGCCCTTCGCCCGAACAATACTTAAAAGCTGGTAAACTTTTGTGCTGATGATTTTTTGACGATTTCGAAAATTTATTTTGACCCTTGGTCAAATTTATGTTTTAAGAAAAGAGGCCCAGCCCTGTAGATGTCATGCTTAAGCAAATAAATAGCAAATTTATGATCAGCAAAAATATCTGTTAGTCGGTACAGACTTTATCAAATAGAATGTGAGACTGATATCTTATAATTGGAAATCTTATAACTGGAAAATTTAAAATTGCTATTCTTTGACGAGTTAGAGTTTTGTTGAAAATTTCTATTATTTGACAAGTCGGCTATTAGTCCTACAGCAAATAAACATACTCGTATACACCTAACTTTTTATAAGAAATATTACAAATTTAATTTTTATGGTAGTCAGAGCTAAGGTTTTTCATACTAGAATTTTGATCAGCTTCAAAATTTTACTGTTCTGATGTTATTTTTTAATCGGAGTTTTGTATTAAAAGACAACCCGGACAAGGCGGGTGTTAAAATGCTATTTAAAAAATTAATTACATATAAAATATAATTAGTTATATATGAAAATACAATTATATTAATGGGATTCGCCGTGGTGATGATACAGGATTTATCGTGGTGATGGATGGGATTCATCGTGGAGATCAACTCGATTCATCGTAGGAATGAAATATGATCTTCCTGAGGACGAACGTTTTTGGAAACAGAGATTCGTCAGTGTGACGAAAAAATTCATCAAGTAAATTATTGCGTTCGTTAGCTGACTTTAGACGAAAACGTAATCGTAATGATGTACAAATTCGTCGTCATGACGAATCTTTTTCTTTCAGTGTATATTTCTTCTTCTCTGAATGTCTGTGACAAATACCGTGTGACTGTCATCTTGTTACTTAAACACAATATACTCGTTCTCTTTCATGTAGGAACGTCTTTGACACATAATACCGTTAGGCTGTTATACGGGAATTTACGTATAATTGTGAATATGTTTAAATGTATATACTCGTATATATTCATATGCATGAATATGTACTACACGTGTTTCTTTTCAAATATATACATACGTATTTTTTTTATTAATGCGAAGTATTTTCTTAATAAATGTAAAAAATATATGTTGTTTCCTAATAACTTAATAATCCCGGTCATGCTTACGTGAAATGAAAAATTCCTCGGAACTTTCTCAATTTTAGATTAATTTGCAGTTTTGTTATCAATTATAAGTCAATCACCACTTGCATTTTCTATAGTCTTGAACTGCAATGCAACCGCTGTTGACCATGGCAAAATTCAATATTTTCAAGCTTTTAAAAGTCGTTGTGATTTTGTCGGTTGCAATTTTGTTCACCATTCCAACAGTAGCACCAAAACGCGAAAAGATAACGGTTACCCGTTCAAATTGTGGCAGATTCAACTGTGGCCCGATATAAATAATAATATACGAGTAAATAAACTAAGACAAATAAATCTGTTACTATACTCTTAAAATATAAAGATCAAAATTTATATATAATAAAAAATGTGATACAAAATAAATTTAAAATGCGAAAGACATTGGTTTTAATTTAGAACAAAGTTGTTGCATAGGTTTGTAAGAGTTTTATTAAAAAATTTACAAACGAATTAAAAAGAAATCTGAGATCCGGTTTCCATGCTGAAGGATTTTAAATTTTTAAACGATTAAACTTCCAAACGAATAACGCTTCCAAATATTGAGTTTTATTATGAAAACTCGCGCTCTGTGAAAAACACGTTTTTTAGCGAAAATTTGTCTTCTGCGATGTGGGTCATTTTTGGTTCAATGGGTTCGACAATAAACAGAATTGCCGAATTTGGTTTAAAGATCAGCCAAAGACTGTTCAAGAACTGCCAATGCAACCTGAAAAGTACACTTATTCAAAGACGTTATAGTCAGTGGAAGAAGGTTCCTTTCTATGATCAGACACATTTATAGGCCAAAATGGAAGAATTGAATTTGGCCACATACCACACCAGGCTATGAAGCCGACGCGGCGCAAATCGGCGGCAACTCAGCCGCCGAACTTTATATAGTGAGTCAAAAAAATTATTTTATGCAACCATGAAAATTAAGAAAGTGGCTAAGTATACAATAGGGTCAGAAATTTTAATGAAATTCATTTTTGCGTAAAAATTTATAAAACGTTTCTAAACGGATCTCGCTATCATTTATATAAAGAAATCAATAATATTTATGGGATTTGAAATTGAAAAATGCTTTTTTTGGTTTTTACGGAAATTACAATGCTCTTGAGCGGCCGAACCAATTTTTACAAAGTCTACGTCGTTTAAGAGAGAAAACAACAACAAAACACTATGTCATTCACAATAAATTCTCTTTCATAAAAAAGACTAATAAGTAGAGATTTATAGAACCGATTTTCGACATTACATTAAAACTTCCTTAACTTTTATTAAATTTTTGTGTTAATTTTTGGTTTTTTCATCTAATTGTAAATATCTTAAATCACAATTTTAGCCTGAGATTGACTTTCGTGCGCCATCGTTTGTCGGAACTTTATCGTCTCAGCCGATTGTTGAAATTTAAGCGTTCCGCAGTTATTGAGGAATTCAAGGTCAAATTTGAACATTTGATTTTTTTAATATTTAGCATGCAATCCTGGTCTGCCGGCCCATAATTGGAGAATCAGCAAGGTGGGTGAGGCGGATGGTAAAAAGCGGCAGGTCAATCTTATCCTAAACGCTGAATCCACCACCCATATACAAAGTCTTGAAGATATACAAGCAGGATATAGCTCCCACTGCAGAAGGTGAGTCGTCCAACGTGGCACTTTCTGGAAGTGCGGAGGTACCCACGCCTATTATTTCTGGTGACTCCAACTCTAACAGAAGATCTGTAACGTCCTTCTCTGAGGACAAAAGCTCTACTTCGGACACAGAGAGGCTGAGGGGAGTCTCCGGACTCTTTGACGCATCTGGGGACGACATGCTTCTCGACGATACGGACGAAGAGTTCGATAACACCCTTGTCGGGGTGGATGTTAATCTGTCAATTACCAATGATGGTAAGAATTCTACAGATTAACCTCCATCACGCTAAAGCAGCCTCAGCGGCTCTATTGCTGCGCCTGTCCACAGGCGCAGTAGACATCGTCCTGATACAGGAGCCCTACGTAGTGGGAGGAAGGGTGTGCGGTATTAGGACACCCAACTTTAAACTGCTTGTGGCCAACTGTGAAGGCACTCCAAGAACCTGCATTTTGGCCAGGAAAGATCTAAGTATATATCTCCTGACTAATTTAAGTGGTAAAGACCAAACAGCTGCTAGCCTGGAGATCGGTAATCGCATATATTGGGTGGTCTCCAGCTACTTGCCTTATGAATCTGTAGTACCGACTGCTCTATTCAGGGAAGTAGTAGAAGAAGCAACGTCTGACGAGCTCGAGCTGATTATTGGCGCAGACACGAACGCTCATCATACTATCTGGGGTAGTACGGATATAAACAATAGGGGTGATTCGCTTCTTGACTTTATTCTAACTACCAACCTTAGTATTTGTAACATAGGTAATAAACCGACCTTCACAATTAAAGACAGACAAGAAGTACTCGACGTAACGTTTGCTACTGACCGGCTGTCAGACAAAATTATTGGGTGGAATGTACTGGACGACCACTCATTCTCAGATCACCATTATATTGAGTTCAAACTCGCGGAAAAAGCGCCTAAACCCGCCGTCCACAGAAATGTAAGGAAGACAAAGTGGCATCTGTATGAGAAGAATTTCAAGAAAGTCCTTAACTCTAAACTTCTGTACGAACCGAATGACAAAGCCGGTCTGGATAATCTGGTCGATCATATCACCATATCATTCAATAGATCCCTTGAAGAAGCCTGTCCAAAAACAAGGTACAAGGGTAAAACTAAACCCCAATGGTGGACTTCTGAGCTAACGGCTATGAAAAAGACCTGCAACAAGCTATTCAATAAGGCTAAATCTACTGGGGTCGCTAATGATTGGGATGCCTATAAAGAGCAACTCAAGATCTATAAGAAGGAGCTTAGAAAGGCGCAAAGGCGCTCTTGGTATACCTTCTGTGGTGAAGTGGAAAAGGTCTCCGACGGCGCTAGGCTAAGGAAGATATTATCTGCTTCACCATGTACAGTGGGATATTTACAGGATGAGGCAAATAACTGGACCAAAAACAGCGAGCAGTCGCTCAATGTACTGCTCGACACACATTTCCCGGGGAACTCTGTAACAGAACCCGAGGATCAGCAGGACCAACAAGAGTGCGAGTGGACTGCGAGCGTCGCTAGCTTCTTGCCTGAGAGATCCAGAATAAGCTGGTCTATTAACAGCTTTGAGCCCTTCAAGTCACCTGGACCAGATGGCATCACTCCAGCAGAAATGCAGAAAATGTTAAAGTACATTATCCCCTGGCTGGAGAAAATTTATGTAGGCTGTATCAGGCTTTCATACGTCCCGAATCGATGGAGGGATACCAAAGTGGTATTCATACCTAAAGCGGGAAAGATATCACACACTAGGCCAAAAGACTTCAGACCAATTAGCCTATCCTCGTTCTTATTGAAAGGTCTGGAAAGACTTTTAGATCATTTCATTAGGGAAAACCTGGATACAAAACTCCTGTCGGGGAACCAACATGCTTACAATAAGGGCAAGTCTACAGAATCAGCCCTGCACGAACTTGTGAGCACTATCGAATCGTCCCTGCATTTCAAGGAATTCACCATGGTGGCATTTCTTGACATAGAAGGGGCTTTTAAAAACATTCACTCAGATGCGGTAATTGCGGCACTCTCACATCTAAAAGTTAACACTAGTTTGATTAGACTAATTCAAAGTCTGCTCACCAGAAGACGCATAACAGCATGTCTAGGGTCCACAACTCTAACAAGGTATGTAAACAGAGGGACCCCGCAAGGAGGAGTATTGTCTCCACTAATTTGGAACCTAGCGGTGAATGAAATCCTGCTAAATCTAGAACGTTGTGGCTGCAAGGTCGTGGCATATGCGGACGACGTGGCAATCGCAGTGAGTGGCAAATTCGTAAACGTCCTCAGAGACATCCTACAGGTGGCTCTGAACAAGTTGGCTAGATGGGCCAGAAGCAGCGGTTTGGGCGTTAACCCCAACAAGACAGAATTGGTTCTCTTTACTAGGATGAATAATGTCCCACATGTGGACCCTCCACCTCGGATAAATGGAACAGATCTAGTCTTTTCTGAAAGTGCAAAATTTTTAGGAATAATTCTAGATAGGAAAATGTTATTTAGACTTAACGTATTGGAACGTGTAAGGAAGGCCAACGTCGGCTTATATTCCTGCAAAATGGCTGTAGGGTCGCGGTGGGGACTCTCTCCTAAAATCGTCCACTGGATATATATAGCAGTAGTTCGTCCAATACTGTTATACGGTATTGTGGTATGGTGGACGGCAACTGACAAACTAACCATTACCAAGGTTTAGGTTTAGGTTAGGGTGGCAGCCGTATTTTTTATACAAGCTCACATAGACCAGTTTAGGTCCCTAGTGTTACCACGGGCTGAAATGCCCCTCACCGAAACCAACCTGTTTGATATACAAATTTGTCGATATTACGAATATCGATACTGGAAAGATCTGTTAGGCTGCCTAGAACAGCCGACCCAAGTATGTCCAGTCGTCGTTTACTCAGAGCGGACAGAAAAACTATGGTCACATGAGGATATCAAAGTGTAGTGCTATGGTAACCGACCGAGTGGACTATATACCAACTGTGTACACCTTCGAGAGAAATTACATCACTATGATTCCCGCCAGAGATGAATGGGTCGGCAGAATACCAGGTAATATAAACCATCTCCACTTTTACACGGATGGTTCGAAGCTTGATGAAAAGGTTGGCTTCGGAGTACACTGTGAAGAACTTAGTCTGGATATAGCTCACAGACTACCAGATACCTGCAGTGTCTATCAAGCCGAAATAATGGCAATATGGGAAGTAGCCAAGTGGCTGAGTCGCAACATAGTAACCAACACTGGCGTTGTAATTTACTCGGACAGCCAGGCTGCCATCAATTCTCTGGAGGCAACATCCCTAAATTCACAAACAGCCCTCGACTGCCGCAGATCTCTTAACGAGATGGCTGAGCAGTTTAATATACACCTCATATGGGTGCCTGGGCATAGGGATATCCCGGGGAACTGCAAAGCCGATGAACTTGCTAGGAAAGGGACGACATTACAAATTCTCGAAGAATTTGCATATATTGGTGCGCCACTATCCACGTGCAAGCTTTGGCTTAGGCAAGAAGCAATCAGGCAGTCCAACGAAAGATCAACGAAAGATGGACAGAAATCGGCACCTGCAGGGTAGCTAGACAAATCTGGCCAAGGTATGACCTGAGAAGGTGAAAATATCTCCTCACACTAGAGAGGAAACGATTGTCTACGTTAGTACAGGTTCTGACGGGACACTGCTTGATCGGCGAACACGCCAAAAGATTGGGTATTGACTCCAATGACTTCTGCCGAAGCTGTGGAGATGAGGAAGAAGTGGAGAGCATTGAGCACTTGCTTTGCGACTGTCCCGCTTTGAGTAAACGACGACTGGACATACTGGGGTCGGCCTTTTTAGGCAGCCTAACAGATCTTTCCAGTACTGATATTCGTACTATCGATAAATTTATATATCAAACAGGTTGGTTTCGATGAGGGGCATTTCAGCCCGTGGTAACACTAGGGACCTAAACTGGTCTATGTGAGCTTGTAAAAAAATACGGCTGCCACCCTAACCTAAACCTAAAACCTATGGTCCGATTGTGATGAAATTTAGCATAGTGCTCATTTTTGGCCCAAGGACGATCCCTATTGAAATTGGTTAAAAATAAAAATATTATGAAATTCGGCAGAGAGTTTTATTATTACGTGAATGAACACTACCAAATTCGGAGAAAATCCGTTCAGATGTAGATATAGCCCCCATATATATGTATCACCCGATTTGATATGTAAGCGCTGTAGGAACTGTATTTTAAATCAGATCAGTACGAAATTTGGCAGAGAGAGTTCTCTTATTACATAAATAAACACTGCCAAATTCGGGGAAAATCGGTTCAGATTTAGATGTAGTCCCCATATATATGTTTCACCCGATTTGACATGAAAGCGCTGTAGAAACCGTATTTTACATTCGACCTGTACGAAATTCGGCAGAGAAAGTTCTCTTATTACATGAAAAAACACTGCGCAATTCGGGGAAAATCGGTTCAGATTTAGATATATCCCCCATATATATGTTCCACCCGATTTAACATTTAAGCGCTGTAGAAATCGTGTTTTATATCCGATCAGTACGAAATTTAACAGAGAGAGTTTTCTTATTACATGTATGAACACTTCCAAATTCGGGGAAAATCGATTCAGATTAAAACATAGTCCCAATATATATGTTACACCCGATTTGACATGTAAGCACTGTAGAAACCATGTTTTATATCCGATCAGTACGAAAATCGGCAGAGAGAGTTTGCTTATTACATGTATGAACACTGCCAAATTCTTATCGCAATGCCCATTTTCGCATTGGTAGGTAGGTGTAGGGTATTATATACTTTCTGTCTTTCCTTACTGGTTTTAGCATCAATTTGTTTTAGCATCATTTTAGTTTATGGCACGCTAGTACATCGATAATTATCGATTTAAAACAATTATAATTATTTTAGGAATCGGCGATGACAAAAATTTGACCTTTGGCCAGTAAAATTCAATTCTGAACCACAGTGCGGCGCACCGTGGGATGAAAGAATGATGGGCCATTATATTTGATTCGTCAGTAGAGAAATCGATTCCGAAATCTACAACCGAAATTGCTACAATTTCTTCGTTTATCCATAGATTTTCTTCACATACGTTTTTTTTCGTTAGATTTATAGCTTTCAGATAAAAGAAGAAAACAAATTTTTGCATTTTTTTTATGTTTTTTTTTCGTGCCGGAAAAAATCGATTTTTTTTACAAAAAAATCAAGTTTTTCCTAATAGTTTTATCTACGCTTACTAAACTACAGATTATACGTTAAAAGTGTCATTAACAATTTCCCCCCCGTAATTTCCCTCAATTAAAAGGAAATTTGGGCTCTATCGGATTAATACTTCAAAAAATAAACTTAACATAAACATTTTTTGTTTCGGTTTCATAAAATAGTATTTAATTAGTAATCTACACAAAACAAGTTTTTGGTCTAGGAAACAAAAAAAAAATTGTTGCATAGCGTTATTTGTGGGTCGCCAGACGTCATAATTAGAGACAGGGTGAATCGCGGCTTACAACGATACACAATCTCGTAAGAATACTCACAAAGAAAGGATTTAAATCAGTCTGTTATGTTGTCATACTTCTAAAATATAGGAGTCCAAACCAATTTTATAGAAGGGCTGAGAAGGCACTTAACAAATCATATAACTGGGCACAACCAAAAGGATTAAATGTAAACCTAGACAAAACTTCCGAGGAAGAGGAAAATCGCACGATTCGATGAGTTTCATTATACCTCACTTTAGTGATACGAGGGTACATGTCATTTGCTACGGACCAAAAGTGTAAAACATCGAAGGAGTGACCTAAGACCCAAACTATGTTCTATCCGTTTTAGGTTATTTTAAGTCGAATGGACAATGTCCATCCGTCTGTCTGTCTGCTGCGCACGATAACTCTCGAAAGGAATATGTGGTAATATTTTTTCTATCTCCGGCTTAGTTCGAAAATGGGCCATATTGGGCCACTCCTTCTAATACATCCCCCACAAAGGGTTAAAATGTGGTGAAATATCGATTCTTTAATAACTTATACACTACATATTCGAATCTTCTAAAATTTAACGTAAAGTATGAGTTTATTAGTCGCTATCACCTCGAGAAAAATGGGAGAAGTTTCCACCCCCCTTTTGGTACCTCCCACACAAATGCTCTATTTTGCACGATACGTTAACAGCTTATAACATTTATACCAGTTTATAAAAAAACTTAAAATATTGCCTAGTGTAATGCATTTATAGTACCTACAGCCTAGTGAAAAATTGACTTTATTGCCATGCCCCTTTTGGTACCTCCCACACTAAGGTACCATTTTGCACAAAAGTTAAGAGCTTACAGCTTGAGTACCAATGTATTTTCGTGCACGCCCCCTTTTTGTACCTCCCGCACAAAATGGCCAAATCATACCAAAATTGAATATCTCATAACGGTAATATACCAGCTCACATAAACTCTTATAATTCGGCACAGCGCAATGTATTTAAAGTACCTACTGTTCAGAAATTCGTGTAATCTTCAATATTATATTACTCACAAAGTGAGGGTATACCCTAGGTTTACCGAATGAAAATTTCTTACTTGTTTTCTTAACAAGACAATTATAATATGTAATAAGGTGAAATCATATCAATAATGCGTATTGGAAACTAAGTTGGAAGGATCATATAGGAGAAAGAGTCAACAAGGCTCAAAGGCCGATGTTGGTGGTTATGCAGAAGAGCTATAGGTTCAAAATGGCTTTACACGAGCGTGGTTAGACCAATAATTACCTACGCCTCAGAAGAATGAACTATAAACTATTACTCTGCCAATTGTCAGTCAATTGATTATCTTCTGGGTACCAGGACACAGCGAAATAATGGGAGAAAGTGCAAAAATGCTGTGGGTTGACCCAAATGAGAAGAAACCCGTTAAGTAAAGGATAAAGTCGGACGAGGTCGACCCTACACCACTCTAGTAAATATGAATAACAATGAAATATCCAATGTATACTTCAAGTAAAATTTGTTTACACACTTTGCATTTGGTACGTCTCTGCCTCTGTAGCCAAATCGGACGAAACATATATATGGGAGCTATTACAAAATCTGAACCGATTTTTTTTCAAATCGGCAATGCTGGTCATGTATCAAGAAACTCTACCATGCTAAATTTCTAATTTTCTATAGGGCTAAAGTGCCTAATCGGAAGAATAATATATATGGGAGCTACATTTCGAATGTTGGTCCTTGGATAAAAAAAAAACTATACCATGCTAAATTTCATAACAATTGGATGTAAAATACAGCTGTTATAGAGCTAAAGGGCCAAATCGTACATATATATGCGAGCTAGCTATATATGCTCAGCTAGTAATTCTGAGTCGATCGGTATGCTTTAAGTTAGGTCTAGCTGTGGTGTTTCTAGGTGTTACAAACATTTGTTACGAGGGGGGTTCGGAAACTTCTTAGCCTAGCACAAAAAGCGCGGTATAAACAGAAAAAAGTTAAGTGTTTTGGAAACTTACATCTCTGTTATGAACACATGCTAATTTTGTTTCGATCTGGCAACTCCTTCATATAGAAACAGGTGTTCACAAAAGACGCATCCGCGATTTTTTTACAATGGAAAAATTAGAAATGCGTGGTGTCATTACATATTTACATAAAAAAGGTTTATCGGGACAAGAAATTCATAATGATATGGTGAATGTGTTAGGTGAAAGTGCTCCTTCATATGCAACAGTAAAAAATTGGGTTGCTGAATTTAAACGTGGTCGTACAAGCATTGAAGATGAACCACGTAGTGGACGTCCAAAAACAGCAACAACAACAGAAATTGTAGCCAAAGTGCATGATATGGTATTAAATGATCGACGAATAAAAGTGCGTGAAATAGCTAATATCATGGGCATCTCAAATGATGAGTCCATTTAATGTTGCATGAAGAACTACAGATGAAAAAGCTTTCTGCAGGATGGGTGCCGCACTTGTTAACAGTCGACCAAAAACGCATAAGAATGAACATTTCTCAAGCTTGTTTGGTTCGTTTTAAGCGAAATAAAATGGATTTTAAGCGTCGTTTCATAACTGTTGATCCACCACATGGATCCACCACAATACTCCAGAGACAAAAGAACAATCCAAACAATGGACTGAAGCTGGAGGACGTGCCCCAAAGAAGGCAAAAACAATTCAATCGGCTGGTAAGGTTATGGCAACGGTTTTTTGGGACTTCAAAGGTATTTTATTGATTGACTATCTGCAAAAGGGTAAAACAATAAATTCAGAGTACTATTGTAACCTTTTGGATCAATTAAATGTACAAATTCGAGAAAAACGTCCTGGCTTACAACACAAAAAAGTAATTTTTCATCAAGACAACGCACCAGCGCACAAGAGTGTTTTAACAATGGCTAAAATCAACGAATTAAAGTACGAGTTGCTTGACCACCTTCCTTATTCTCCTGATTTTGCTCCCAGTGACTTATACCTGTTCCCAAATCTAAAAAAATCCTTGCTGGCAAGCGTTTTACCTCAAATGAAGATGCAATTACAGTTGTAAACAACTATTTTGAAGACCTTGAGGAAAACTATTTTAATCAAGGGATAGAATTGCTAGATAAGCGTTGGACTAAGTGTATTGAAGTTTCAGGAGATTATATTGAAAAATAAAAATATTTCTGAAAAACTAACTATTTATTCTCTTTCATTGATAGGCTAAGAAGTTTCCGAACCGCCCTCGTATGACCTATAATACTATGTACCAAAGGAGTAGGGTATTACAAGTAGTTTTCTGAACAGCACTTTTCAGCTCATTCATTGATTCGGGACTCAATTGTGAGAATTGGACGTGAAAATAGCCCATAAAAAAGATCTTCTGCATCATTCGTTTAGCCAAGTTGGCTCACTTAATAATTTAATGGCCATACTCATTTTTTGCTCAATGTGAATTTTATCACTTTTTCTATACTTTAACACGTTATATCTCGGTATACCGTGCATAATATCTCTTTTGTGTCTGAAGCAATGTTTTAGATATTGAAAAGGAGAAATAAATGCGGAACAAGCCTACTCGAAAAAAGTGCATCCGCTGCCTTAATAATCGCATAAATGCAAATTTTTACCACGTTTCCCAATTTTTCAAATTTTTTGCTCAATAACTGGATTACAAATCCACAAATATGCTGTTTTATTCTTTATAAATTTTATTTTGCGTGAAAATAAAAATTCCGATTCATATTACAGCTTTTCTTCCACAGATATATGTTATCTATGCATGCAAACAAAATTCAAAACATTTTCAATTATTGTCAATGATTCTTATGATCTTGTTTTCTACGTAGGTTGTTCATATTCATGTTCTGAGTCTGCATCATCATCCGAGTTAGACATTATTTTCAAGGGCATGCTTTGTTCAGTGTGTCCACCAATTTCGGTGTCATCTTCGTTGCTTTCATCTTCAAACTGCATAATTCTAGAACTCCTCCAACAAACCTCCGCAAGCAATGCATCTAATCGTTTTTCCATTGGCACCTGGTGGAACCTCATTGCTTGAACGAAAGGTGGAAATGCATGAAATGTAATTTTAACATTATTGATGCATTGATTTGTTCAAAATAATGCAGCAACTTGCCCACTCGTGTCTGTATCATCCAACCATCCAATTTTGTGCACTTGTTATTTTTTTACATAGTGCAATTTTGCTTTTCTTCTTTTTAAAATGTTTTTCACTCTAAATTATAATTTAAAATTTAAAAATTTTACATTTCGCGTTCGGCGGCATTTGTCGATCAATGAACACCTATAAATACTACGTATATTTTCCTGGCAGGTACGTATCATAATTTATGAATGTGCTCACGTTCGTGTGCGTTTAAAATTTTTCAAAACTTTCCAAAAAAAATAGGACTTATAATTGTGGGTGGAATTTCTGTAGAAACTCATTCATTTCAGGTAGCCAACGGAAAAACACACATCAATAAAAAGTCCACTTCCCTTTAATTGACTGTGAACGGAGTAGGTATCATGCAGGAACAAGACGATCAATTCATCGACCACGCACATTTATGAGCGTTTATGCACCTGTATTTCTATATTCTTCAATTTCATTTTACCATTTCCAATAAAACATCGACGAAACGTCCCTACGGACGTAAAAGGCACTTCATATTTGTGGATTTGTAATCCATTTATTGAGCAAAAGAGGTGAAAAATGGTAAACAATTTTAATTTTTAAGGGACTGGATGCACTTTTTTCAGTTAGTTTTGTTCCGCATTTTTTTCTCCCCAATTCACTATCTAAAAATTTTCTTCAGACAAAAAGAGATATTCCGTACGGTATACCGAGATATAACCGTGTTAAAATATAGAAAATGTGCTAAAAATCCACCTTGAGCTAAAAATTCGTATGGCCATTAAGTTATTAATTGAGCCCACTTGACTAAACGAATGATGCAGAAGTTATTATTGGGGCTACTTTCACGTCCAATTCTCAGAATTGAGTCCCAAAATCATGTGTTGTACTGTGTAAGGAGCGCACAACAGCCCAAACCACTAGTTTATTTTTATGTCCATCACGGTAGCCAGTTTAGGGGTTTTTCCCATAGATTTAGCTATTTCTTGGTCTTGGAGAGTTTTGGGGGGAATTATGTACATCAATTTTTGTATATTGAATCAAAATAAATCATATTAGGTCAAATCAATATTTTAATTCAATTATTTATTTATTTTTTTTTTATTAAAATCCCCCTCTACAGAAATTTACCACATCGGTCTACGACATAGAGGTCGCTGTTAAATATCTTTGGTTAAGCCATAGATGACGCATTTTCTAAACAATTTTGCAACTTTCTTCTAAATTTAAAATAATTTGCTACAAAAAAATACTAGACGAGCGCCCCAGTAGGTGAGTTGGTAGCGTACTCGCCTATGAGTTTGGGGGTCGTGGGTTCGATTCCCACCAGAGGCTCTGGTCTGTCGCTGCAAACATTTAGCCATATGGTATTTGTAACCCGGCCTTTCCCTGGACCGTAAAATTAGAATATAAACTTACTTTGTATTGTAATTCATATAAATAAATAAATAAATAAAATACTGGACTTGTGTCTTTTCCACTTTAATGATTTTTTTCTTACTTGTTCTTATTCTAATTTTCAATTATTCTGATAGAAATGTTTCTATATTTCGGATTTTTGTCTTTAGGCAGCGCTTCCAGGGGTTTATCCCCTATAAGGGGATTTTTCTTTGGAAATTGGGATATATTTTTTGGCTTGGGGATCTGAGGACTTGGCGGGGATTCAAATTCTTATTATTAATTGTCTTCATTTATGTTAAAATTTGTATTTTCTGTTAAATCTTTTTTTATAGAATTCGTCAGTAAAAATTGTATCAAACGTTCGTTCAAAAAGAAGCTTTGCCTAACGTTCTCGCAGCGTATTTCAGTATTACCTAAATAGACAACTTGCGGTAAGTGCAAATATAACTATAGATATTTATAAATTTCCATGTAAAAAATGTGTTATATAAAATTTAAGGCATTTTTCGGATTTTTCGGATATTAAGAACAATTTAACCTCAAGCTGGAGTAAAGTTTACTTGTATAAGGATGCTGCTGGTCCAACACCATTTTAAAGAACTTGCATCGCTAGTATTACCCTTTCAACTTACTTTAAAATTAACTCAGTATGTTGCCAATCATTTAGTCAATTTCCAGTAATGATCAAACTTTTTAATACCACAAAAATGTACACAAAATTAGATGGAAGATTTTGAATCTGAAATATTTGATATATCGATACCTCCATTCTAAAACATACTAAGTCGACTTAGCATGTTTTAAGGGAGATTGCATTTTTAACTTATAAAATCCGTCAACCCAATCAAAAGTTATTTACAAAACAGTGCAGGTCATTTGATTTCCATTACAAAGGAATTCCACACAAATTTAAAAAAATCTTCAAACTTTGATCTCCTCTCCTGAAAAACGACCTTTTAGCACTTAGCATATTTTAGAATGGAGGTATCGATATGTAATGAATGTTAACAACAATAATGTGTACAATCAAAGTAAATTTTAGTACAAGTACATTGCATTTTAAAAAACTTCATTCACATGAGTTGAAATATTTTCTGGGGATGAGAAATATTTTTTTGGGGATTTAGAGAATAATAAATTATCATTTGTGGCAGCCGGAGTTTCCAGCTCACATTGACCAATTTAGGTCCCCAGTGCTACCACAGGCCTAGATGCTACTTATCGAAACCAGCTTGTTTGATACACAAAGTTATCAATAATACGAATATCGGTTCCACCAGAGTATCCAGCCGTCGTTTACTCAATGCCTGACAGTAACAAAACGTTTTCTTTCTTGCTCACCACACAGCTTCTGCAGAAGTCATTGCATTCAATTCTCAACCTTCTGGCGTGTTCGCCGATCGGCACAATTGACGAATGTCTGATTGACTCATTTCAAGCAATTTTTCAGAAGTTTTTGACATGGAACTTGTAGCAACTATGCTTGTACAGGAGATTTGCCGCAAGGACATACCAAAACCGTCATACTATGATGGCGACAAAATTTATATTCATGTGTATAAAATAAGTATTTTTCCATAAAAATTAAAATTTAATTTAACCTAACATTGCCCAGTAGTTTTCGTCTCTAATTAAATTTCTTCTAAAACTCTATTAACCAAAATAAGACTGATGTATGAATCATATCGGTGGGTTTATTGCGATTTGAAAGAAAATGTTCCAATTTGTACATTTGTTTCGAACAATATTTTCCAAATTCAGTTAATTTCAATCTAATATATATATTCATCAAGGCGTCACGGCCCCCCTGATACATCACTACGGACCCCCAGTGGTCCGCGGACCACCATTTGAGAAGCACTGGTCTAATTCCAAGACAATCTTCTCATCAATAGTTTATATTTCCTGGTATTCAGCCAAGCAACTCCTATCTGGCTCCCATCTTAATAATAAAGTTCTTCTCGAAGGTATTCACCGTTGGAATATAGAACCGAAAAAGGGCCTATCATCATGTTTGAAAATTTTACAGGAGAACCAAAAAACTAAATAAAATGAAAAGTGATGTCGTTTGGAAATCGGGGTTTTTCAGGATAATGTATAAACATAATAACAGGTGGCGCAAAAGTAACCTTTCGATGTTTTTTGTGCCAAAGTCACCGACCGATTATTGGTCAAATAAATAGTCAGCAATATTCCGCGTTCTGGAGCAGTGTAGCGTAACATTGTTTATTAACGTGTATTTCGCATGTGTTTACTACACAAATGTCAACATTAGGCATTAGGGGCCAATCGCAAAATTTATAGCATTTTCTGATAGGAGGATTACTTTTGCGCCACCTTGTATATCTGATCTCCAGGAAATGCGATCTTACGCCAAATGGATTTTGACCACTTGACCGCCGAGAGCTACTGTAAGAGCTTGAAAGGTGAAATTTTGCATATATATATACACGAATGTTTTATAACCTAAAGACTATTCGCATAGTCGTTTTTTGACCCGTGGTCGGTTCTCGCGTTCTGAAAATCTTTAATGTTATTTTAGTATTTTTAGAGGCCCCCTGAAATAATAAATAGAGAAAATAATATGTAGCACTACTCACGGAAAAAAACAATTTTGAATTCTAAGATTGTGGTTAATGTAGCAGTGACCAAAGCAATTTTAATTCTTTCGCTGCATTTTAAAATTCTTTAAAAGCTAAAAATCTAAAAACTGATGTGTATTGTACTGTGATTTTAAAATCTAACATGGTCAATTTTAAATTCTTAGAAGTGTAGCAGTTACCACACTTTTTATTTTTCCAATACTTTAAAATTTGCACAAAGAATGGTATGGACCTACACATATGCATATGTGAATATACCGATCTTCAAGGAAATGCATCGTCCGGCCTGAGTTCAAGAAGAACACAAAAACCGCGATAAAAAAATGTTTAAAAGTCTTTTGGAATATATCGCTCTGCAATTATCGGTTTATATTTGTCAATTATTTAACAGTTTATATCGAAATGTGGAACATACGTTAGATATTAAGCATTTGTTTCTTCGCCACGCGTTTGGAGACCTCTAGACTCCTAAAATATGCAATTCACATTCTCAACAACAATTTTCAACCTTTCAAAAGTCACTTATGAGCTAAGTATCTATTGATTAATATGTATGTACTGATCTTCAAGGAGATGAGAAATTAACTATTTTAGTTTTATGCTTGTGTGGAACGTAGGTATCATTGTATGAAATCGATACCTCCATTCTAAAACATCCTAAGTCGACTTGGCATAGTTTTAGGGAGATTGCATTTTTAATTTATAAATATTCCAACTTGTATTCAGTCCAAATTTGTTGTTTATCCGTTAACCCAATCAAAAGTTATTCACAAAACAGTACAAGCCATTCGATTTGCGTTATAAAGGAATTCCACACAAATTTAAAAAATTCAACAAACTTTGATCGCCTCTCCTGAAAAACTTCCTTTTTGCACATAGCATATTTTAGAATGCAAATGTGCAAATAGTACAATAAACTTTTTGATTTTCCGAGTCGCGTGTTGTGACCTTTTGACCTCTGGGAGTTATTATGCAAAAAGTTTGCCCACAAATAGTTAGTGAGGCTAAAATAATATACTCAGTTTAACGAAATTTTAACAGTTGGGACCAAAATAATATAATTCTTTCTGACATTTAATGGGTCGAATAAGAGCTAAAGATCTCTACGAGGTGTCGGCTAGGACAAATTCGCGACCAAAAATATTTTCATTCAGTTTGAATTTTTGAGAGCGCCCATACATATCTATAAATGACTACCTTAAGTAGTCATTCAAGTGGTCGAAAATCATTTGGTGAAAATTCAAAATCAAAGTATACCACATTTAAAAGTTAGCGTATCTGTCCACCACATTTTAAGAAAATAGGCCGAGCCCTGTACTTGTTATGCTGAAACACAGAAATATTAATTTTTTGATCGACCTGTGGTCAAACCGACAAAAGTATTTGAGAACCAAAAATATATGTTACCTTTGCCTAAGTTTTTTGTTTTCTTGTTATAGTAGGTGCCTACGTGATCAAATAGAATATGAGGTATCATGACCACTGAAACTATCTTAAAATTGGAAATTTTTAAATTGCTATTCTTTGACGAGACGTCCTAGAGCAAATATACATATACTCATAATACGAAATATAAGATATTTATTTGTGTTTGTGGTCAGAGCTAAGGATTTTCATATTAGAATTTAGATTGGCTTCTAAATTGTACTGTTTCGACGTTGTCTTTTAACCGGAGTTTTTTATTAAAATATCTTTAAGCTTACGAATTTTGGATCACAGTATTAAAAGACAACTTGGGCAAAGCCGGGTATTAAAATGCTAATGTTTTTATACCCTCACTTTAGTGATACGATGGTATATATAATTTTCTACGTACCAAAAGTGTAACACATAGAAGGAATGGCCCAAGACCCTAAGTATGTTCGGCGGATATCCGTTTTGGGTAATTTTAAGTCGAATGAACAATGTCCGTCCGCCCGTCTGTCTGTCTGCTGGCTGGTGCGCACGATAACTCTCGAAAGGAGACCCCCGATTGACTTCAAATTTGGTACATTGCAATATTTTTTTCTACCTCCGCCTACGTTCGAAGATGGGCCATATTGGTCCACTCCTTCTAGTACCTCTCCCACAAAGGTTTAAAATGTAGTGAAATATTGATTCTTTCATAACTTCTATACTATTTAATCTAATCTTCTGAAATTCCATACATAGTGTTTATTGGTCGCTCGCTTTATAAGTCACCTCGAGAAATATGTGTGAAGTTGCCACGCCCGTACCTCCCACACAAATGCACCATTTTGCACCAAAAGTATACAGCTTATAACATTTATACCAGTTTATAACAAAACTTAAACGTTTTTTAAATGGGTTTTTATTGCCATTTCTGCACCAGAAGTTAGCTTATAACATTAATGCCAGAGTATAAAAATACTTGAAATTTTGTACAGTGTACTGCTTATATAGTGCCTACAGTCCAGTAAAAAATGGCATTAGTACTATGCCCCTTTTTGTACCTCCCACCCAACTACACCATTTTGCACAAAAAGTTAGAAGCTTACAGCGTGAGTAACAATGCACGAAAATACAACAACATTTTGCACAGTGTAACGCTTTTGAAGTACCTACTCGTATACCCATTACATTGCACACATAGTGAGTGTATACCTTAGTCGGTTTACCATGCAGAAACTTTCTTATTTGTTATAATTTTATTTAATAGTAATACTACATATCGATACCTCCATTCTAAAACATGATAAGACGACTTAGCATGTTTTTAGGGAGATTGCATTTTTAATTTATAAATATTCCAAATTATATTCAGTAAAAATTTGGTGTTTATCCGTCAACCCAATCAAATATTATTCTCAAAACAGTACAGGTCATTCGATTTGCACAATAAAGGAATTTCACACAAATTAGAAAAAAATTATAAAACTTTGATTCGCCTCTCCTGAAAAACTACGTTTTTGCACTTAGCATTGTTTAGAATGGAGCTATCGTTACATTGCTTTTGAAAAATAAAATATTAGGGATGTTTTTCAACTTTTTTCTCATTGCAATTAAACTTGCAAACTTTTTTCCACAGCAATTTGTAATATTATGAAGGCAATTTTCTGCTGACTTTGTTATTTGTTTGTATTATTAGAAATTAGATTAAATGTTATTAACAAAAGGTTTGGTTTAATTTCCCTAAAAAACGAATTTACACAGCTTTTTCGAACGTACATTTACAACATTGTCTTTTGCGCCCTCTCGTGGTGTCAAAAAGAGCTAAATCTAAAAATATTGTTATTATTTATCTTAATTGGTTTGTTAAGATATTATGGTTACCAATTTTAGCATTATTTGACCCAATGCATTATTATCGATTTTTGTCAATGGAACAGAGCACTGTGCGTTGGTCTTCCATACACATGCAAAAACATTTGGTTTGAAGGACAATTTCCTTTTTATGATTACACTCAGAAATGTTTCACTTACAGAAAAGACTAGATCAATTTAATTTAGCCGAGTTCACGTATGGAACCTTCAACTTCCTAGTAAAGGGAACCAATTCTGTCTTGTTTGGGTTAACGCTCAACGCTCACTGCTTCTATCCCATCTGGCAAATTTATTCAGAGCCACCTGTATAATGTCTCTCAGGAAGTTGGGGAATTTGCAGTTACGGTTCAATTATTATCCTCGTACTACACATAACCCACCGTACACGGTATTGAGCGCAATAAATTCCACAGCCTTGCGGCGTCTGAGATCAGTTTTTCTTTGACAATTTTAATACGACAATAGCCCTATACAATAAGATTTCTAACACTTGTAATGGCCGTTTTTATATAAAACATGAACAAAACTATAAATTTTTCTTGTCTCACCATGTTTCACACCAATACACTGGTATTATCATAGCTGGTCCGTCAGCTTTCCCTTCTGATATTTTATCTATTGCAGGTATTTCGACCACTGGGGTATCATGTTCCTTACATGAGGACGAAGCGTCAGGGACAAGGACGTCAAGTCAACAAGGACGTACCAAGATCGACCATTCCACCTAGAATTTGGGATTATGGAATCCAAGTATCATTTCAAAAAGATGCTATTGCATTAAACACTTACACTCATCCTATAGGTATATCCTTTTAGATAAAGTATCATTCTACTCAAATATTTTAATTGAAAACTGACTGTCTTCCTTAATAATTTCATGCTGCTTTGCGACAAGGTTTTGTATTTTGGTATCTTCTCTTTGTGCTGCTTCCGTACGACTTCCACTCAATTTATTTCACAGCTGAGTTCTCGCTGGTTTCACATAACTGCATTAGTTTCGAGTATTTGCATAGTTTCGACCCACCGACTCGGATATATGCAAGCAAATCAATCAAGCAGACAATTCAGTGCGGGTAACAAGAAATTGACAATACGGATTGTTACTGCAGTTTTGACATTTTGTCTCTACCCCTGTGGGAATATATCGAATGAAAGGTTACCTAATTTGCAACCAAATTAACAAATTTCCTTCTTTTGCCAACTTTCGAAGAGTCAAGTTTAAATTTTAAATCTGGGAAAAAATCATAAAAATCAATTTCATCCTAGCACTTTCTATTGTGGCAATTAATGTGCTCAAAAGTGTATATTCATTGTGTAGTGAAATATTCAGAAGTGACTCAGGTAACCTCTCGAAAATAATTGTGTTGTACCGGCCTTATATCCAGTTCTTCCTAGGATTGGAACATCTTTTCATACTCCCCGCATAACTCCAAAACGTTTTCGGAAGATATACCCACAATAAGTGTAACCACCTGCATCTACCGTGTAGATTCCTCATAAAGACGTGTCGAGTTCCCCACCTACCCACAGGGCAGATGGAGCCTTCACGAATATCCGTAATATCCTGGTGCTATAGTTATCTTTATTTGCGGAGGAATCCAAATCGTTAACACAACGACGCTGTACCAATCACCCCAAAACTGCCAAGTCAGTTTGAGGGCTCTTGAAGAGGTATCCGTATTCGATTGAAGATTTCGTGCCCCCTTAGGGTGCAATTTAACTAAAACCCATAGTTGATGCAATTTAATTAAAAACTACGACGATACAGCTCAGTCAAGGAAGCTACTGGTAAACATCTGCCCCCGCTCTTTCTGCAGGCGATAGTCCCCTTTGACGGAAGGTTTCAACTTAATCATCGCGGCACTAAATCTTTCAAATCACAGTGAGCCATATTGGGACATCCTAGATATTCTCGCTGCTTCGGGTATCAAATCGTTATTGGTTTCTGAATTGAGGTTCAGCGTCAGTAATACCATTATTTAATTTACTTTGGAGACGACCGTTAAGTACAGCTTAACAAAACAATACTGAAATTGCATGTGAAACCAGTGTAGAGAAACAACAGATTGTAAATTCCCCCAAAACGCATGTCGCTTGCCCATCGATCAGTCATCATGTATCACTAAGGCGCTGTTTTCTGATATGAAATACGAAATGACAAATTCAGCCACCCTACAATAAACAGTCCCGCAACTTTAGTTGAACACAACGTGGACAACCGTCCCAGTATACCATTAAGTATTAATAAACATACAAACACGATTTGCTTTTGAGTGCAATGGGATTTTTGTAATAAATTGCGTATTTTTCTTAAAAAAGTTTGGAATTTTTTTTGCACCTATTTTTTTACAAGTATTTAATTTTCTTAAAAAAATTAAATAAAAAATCAAATTGAAATGTTGAAGTAGAGTACACAAAATATCAAACGCACCAAATATCCCAGTCGATTAGAAACCCATAACAAATTAAAGCAAGCATGATCCAGCGTCCATATATTTATAGTAATTTGTTGTAAAATCTTTGCAAAGAATTTTCTCATCATCTTAATAGCATAGCAACAACAATATCTGGTTTATGGAGGCCTTCATCAACAGAGAACGTTGGTAAGTTTGTGTAATGCTATTTCTACCATAAACAATCAATGTAATAGATGGTCCGTCCGACTGTTTAAAAAGTGACAGTTACGAACGATTAAATTTTTGACAGTTGTTTTGCTCTCTTCGAGATATATTGGCATTCTCTTGTTAGCTCTCGAGATTTAATTTGCTGATTTAAAGATGTGTTTTTTGCAATTTTATTTAAAAAACAAGTAAGAAAGTTTCAGTCGGGTAAACCGACTAAGGTATACCCTCACTTTGTGAGTAATGTAATATGGAATATTAAACGAATTATTCTGTCAATTTGTATGGGAGGTACCAGAATGTTTTTAACAAATACACCTATTTTTCGCTGAATAGTAGATTCTTGAAATACATTACACTGCGCCGAATTATAAACGTTTTTTGCACTGGTATATTAACGTTATGAAATATTAAATTTTGGTATGATTTGGCCATTTTGTGTGGGAGGTACAAAAAGGGGCGTGGTGATAACGGCCATTTTTTACAGGGCTATAGGGACTTCAAAAGCGTTACACTGTGCAAAATGTTGTTGCATTTTCGTGCATTGGTACTCATGCTGTGAGCTCTTAACTTTTTGTGCAAAATGGTACCTTTGTATGGGAGGTACAAAAAGGGGCGTGGAAATAGCGTCCATTTTTCACAGTGCAAAAGACACTATAAAAGCATTACACTGTAAAAAATTTCAAGTATTTTTATACACTGGTATTAATGTTATAAGCTGTTATCTTTTGGTGCAAAATGGTACCTTTGTGTAAGAGGTACCAAAAGGGGCGTGAATATGACACCCATTTTTCACTGGACTGTAGTCACTATGAAAGCATTACACTGTACAAAATTTCAAGTATTTTTATGCACTGGTATTAATGTTATAAGTTGTTAACTTTTGGTGCAAAATGGTGCATTTGTGTGGGAGGTACCAAAAGGGGCGTAGCAACATGGCCCATTTTTCTCGAGTTGATAGCGACTAATAAACTAATGCTATGTGTGGAATTTCAGAAGATTCGAATAAGTAGTATAACAGTTATTAAAGATTCAATATTTCACAACATTTTAACACTTTGTGGGGGAGGTACTAGAAGGAGTGGACCAATATGGCCCACCTTCGAACTTAGCCGGAGATAGAAAAAAATATTACCACGTACCAAATTTGAAGTCAATCGGTTACTCCTTTCGAGAGTTATCGTGCGCACCAGCCAGCAGACAGACAGACAGACAGACAGACAGACAGACAGACGGACGGACATTGCTCATTCGCCTTAAAATGACCCAAAACGAATATCCGCCGAACATACTTAGGGTCTTAGATCACTCCTTCGATGTGTTACACTTTTTTTCGTAGCAAATGATATATACCCTCGTCACACTAAAGTGAGGGTATAATCAATTGTGTTTGCTACCATTGTGATTGTAAAGTGAAATGTTTGAGAAAAAATGCCAAAAATACGAATAACAAATAAAAACAATTTTGTGCTCTTTCTTCTCTTAACTACTAATGTCAAAAATTTAATCGTTCGTAACTCGAGAAATTTGCTTAAGAGAGGGAAGGAACATCTAGTAGTTGAGTGTTTATGATTTCTACTCCTCGTTCCATTTACCTTGCAATGATCCAAATTTTTAAGAGAATTTTTAAGAGTAGTGTATATTAATGTTTGTTTGCTCACGCGACTATTGAGAGAGTGCATATGGAACTGTTAAGGCCCAACTATAATATGCATAAGCTAACTTAAGTAATTCCGTACGGAATGTGCGTTCAGTTTCACACCTTGCTTAAGCAAATGTGTACTGAGAGAGAGCTGAGAGAACTTAACGAAAAGTTCACGTAAGTACATTATAGTTTGGCACATACGATTTCATGCATTCGCACAGTTGCTTAAGCTAGCTTATGCATATTATAGTTGGGCCTTTATACTCCAAGTACATGTTTCTTTATTTTATGGTCTTGCATTGCACTCTTCATTATCATTACTATTTATTTTGTTTTGATATCATATGTTTGGAGCCTAGCTCCATCCAGTAAATGCTTTCTCTCAATAATCGGACGGTGATAGGAAGAATTCGTAAAATAGAAAGTATAAATACTTTCTGTTTTGTGTATCTTTTTTTTATTAATTCGTACTTCAGAACGATTAGTTATTAACCCATTGGGGGATGTAAAAGATATTATATTCTTTTTAAAATAAAATATTCTCACTTTTCATGTTTTGTATACGATCCTACCCAAATCATTTTCATATTTTGTTGGAACTTCAATTTATCAATTACTAGCTGAGCCCGGTGCGCTTCGCTGCCCATGTTAAAATTAGCGCTGTAGCAACTGTATTTTATATCCGATCAGTACGAAATTCGGCAGAAAGAGGTTTCTTATTATATGAAGAAATACTGCAAAATTCGGAGGAAATCGGTTCAGATTTAGATATAGCCCCCATATATATGTTACCCCCAATTTGACATGTAAGCGCTGTAGAGACTGTGTTTTATATCCGATCAGTACGAAATTCGACAGAAACAGGTTTCTATTTTACATGAATGAGTATTCAAGGAAAATCGATTCAGATTTATATATAACCTCCATATATATGTTCCTCCAGATTTGGTTACAAAGCGCTATAGAAGTTGTACTTTACTTCCGATCATTTCAAAGTTCTCCAGAAAAATGTTTCTCAATTTAGGAACCAATATTGCTTAATTTAGCGATTATCGGTTCAAAATAAGATATACATACACACACACACACACCACATTTACCAATTATTCCAAATTATTATCGCAATGACCCTAATCGGCCCCGCCCGACTTTGTGCCTTTCCTTACTGGTATTAGTGATAAATTCACTGAATGAAAAAATACCGAATTCAGTGGAAAGTCCAGAAAATAGAAATGTATACTTATAAAATTTCCAAATTCTTGTTTCATTGGTCATGCATCACATTATCATATTGCGATTGTATTGGAGTGAGCAGCTGTAATTATCGCATACCGAGCATTTATGTTCATGTATTTCCTATATAATACTTGCAAGATATATCAAAATATGGGCTGTGCCACGCCCACTGGTCCTATTCCGCCCATTTGTAAGCCAATCACGTAGACTGCTACCAGATACATATACGCAAAATTTCAACACTCTCGCTAACAAAATGAGCAAGATAATTCAATTTCAAAATTTGGCTTATATGGGCAGTGGCACGCCCATTGGTCAGATCCCGCGAATTTTTGGACCAATCACGTGGACTGTCACCAGATACATATGTACAACATTACAGCACTCTAGATAAAAAATTGTGCAAGATATATCAATTTCGAAATTTGGCTTATAAGGGCGGGGCCACGCCCATTGGTCCAATCCCGCCCATTTTCTGACCAATCACGCAGACTGCCACCATATACATATACACAAAATTCCAGCACTCTCGCTAACATATTGTGCAAGATATATCAATTTCAAAATTTGGCTTATGTGGGCGGGGCCACGCGCATTGGTCCGCTCCCGCCCATTTTTGGAAAAATCACGTGGACTGCTACCAGATACATATACACAACATTGCAGCACTCCCGCTAGCAAATTGTGCTAGATATCAAAATTTGGTCTATGTGGGCTGGGCCACGCCCATTGAGCCGATCCCGCCCATTTTTGGACCAATCACGCAGACTGCCACCATATACATATACACAAAATTCCAGCACTCTCGCTAACATATTGTGCAAGATATCAAAATTTCAAAATTTGAATTATATGGGCGGGGCCACGCCCATTGGGCCGATCCCGCCCATTTTTGGACCAATCACGCAGAATGCCACCATATACATATACACAAAATCCCAGCACTCTCGCTAACAAATTGTGCAAGATATCACATTTTTAAAATTTGGCTTATATGGGCGGTGCCACGCCCATTGGTCCGATCCCGTCAATTTCTGGACCAATCACGTGGACTGTCACCAGATACATATGTACAACATTACAGCACTCTAGCTAGCAAATTGTGCAAGTTATATCAATTTCAAAATTTGACTTATATGGGCGGGGCCACGCCCATTGGTCCGATCCCGCCCATTTTTGGACCAATCACGTAGACTGTCACCAGATACATATACACTCAAATACAGAACTCTCTCTAACAAATTGTGCAAAATATCTCAATTTCAAAATTTGCCTTATATGGGCGGGGCCACGCCCATTGGTCCGATTCCGCCCATTTTTTGAAAATTCACATAATCTGACACTAAATGCATACATACAAAATTTCAGCACTCTAGCTAAAAATTTTTCTCAATACCAAAATTTGACCCACATGGGCGGGTCCACGCCCACTTGATATATCGAAAATTCAAGTACCCTATTTTCAGCACCCCCTACACATGTACATTCTGTGAAAATTTCAAGATGATCGGTCTAGCCGTTTAGACGTCTATACGGAACAAACATACAAACATACAAACAAACAAACAAACCCACAAACAGACACTCTCTTTTATATATATAGATTTAATAATTTTCTCTTATTTAAGTAATCTTATATTTTTATTTTAAATATGCTTTGAATAAACAATTGTCATTAATTATGAATATGTAATCCCATTTAACGACGTTTCTTTTTAGATGGGGTGACTAGAAAAAATGGAGTGAACTTTTTTAGGGGTCCAATAGAATATTACTGCCAATTGGACACAGGATGGTGTGGGTTGTGAGGCAAAACCTCTCAGTAACAACAGAGAGTGTTTCAGCTATTATTCAAATGTTCGACTAATACCATTAGATTTCTCCTAGGTCACTTTTCTTCAAATTTTAGAGGGTTCTTTTTATGTTATTTTTTTATCCAAATGAATATTTTTAAAGTTAATAAAAATGGGAGTCTATAATAATGTATGTAATGAGAACAGGGCTTGGAAAGAGAGGGACACGAACGCCCACCCGACTGTAGCTAGTGGAATCAAGGGCTCCCAAAGTCTTAGCTCTTGTCAAGTTCAAAGGTGACTTTTATGATTTCAGAAATACATCTTCGACAATTTTCTTTTTTGTACGAGTTCATTACACACTGTAAGGTTCATAAAGTCTATAGTTTGTTATTTTCGACCAATCTTAAGCGTTAGTGCCTCAGACTTTTCCGTAATATCAACAAAAAGTCCACATATTTTCATCAAATAAAAAATACTTATTTTTCTTTATTAAATATCAGTTTGGGTATACATTTTATATTCATATCAATATTTATTTTGGTATAGATAGAAATCAGCCACATCTGAATCGGCCACAATTTGGTCTGCCCACAGTAACCCTCTCTCTACTTCTCGTTGTTTGCGATGCAACGAAGAATCCGAGCAATGTTGACCAAATCAGCAATATTGTAAAAACGTTACGAACATTGAATTTTAACATTGTCTTACAAGTTAGACATGAAGATTAAGACTATAGAGAATGTACTGATTGTATATTAATTTATAATCAATATAAGACGCATTTGGGTGAATATTTTAACGTGATGTTGATTACTCTTATCATTATTAGTCACACGAAAGGAAAGGTTAGCAATGCGCAATGGAAAATTACGAAAGAAACAAGTAAGAAAGTTCAGTCGGGTAAACCGACTTATGAATCCCCTCACCTCTGGTCCCAAAAAATTATTCGTAAATTAATTTTGTTGTTGCTTTAATTAAATTATTATCAATTGAAATTGCATTTAATTACATTATGTTAACCCTTTCACCCCCGAATTTTTTTCCGTTGCATGAAAATGTTTTTTGGTGTTTCCTTCTTATTATCTCTATAAAATTTCGAGTCACCACGCCCCTCAGTTTGTGGGCAAAAGTGGTAAAAAAAAATAATAAATATAACCTATTTTTTAAACCATTAAATTAAACATTTTATTTGCATATTTATACCCTCACTTTAGTGTGACGAGGGTATATATCATTTGCTACGGAAAAAAGTGTAACACATCGAAGGAGTGGTCTAAGACCCTAAGTATGTTCGGAGGAAATCCGTTTTGGGCCATTTTAAGTCGAGTGAGCAATGCCCGTCCGTCTGTCTGTCTGCTGGCTGGTGCGCACGATAACTCTCGAAAGGAGTAACCGATTGACTTCAAATTTGGTATGTGGTAATATTTTTTTCTATCTCCGGCTAAGTTCGAAGATGGGCCATATTGGTCCACTCCTTCTAGTACCTCCCCCACAAAGGGTTAAAATGTTGTGAAATATTGATTATTTAATAACTCCTATACTACTTATTCGAATCTTCTGAAATTCCACACATAGTATTAGTTTATTAGTTGCTATCAACTCGAGAAAATGGGCGAAGTTGCCAGGTCCCTTTAGGTACCTCCCACACAAATGCACCGTTTTGCACCAAAAATTAACAACTTATAACATTAATAACGGTGCATAACAATACTTGAAATTTTGCACAGTGTTATGCTTTTATATTGCCTACAGTCCAGAGAAAAATGGGCGTTGTTGCCACGCCCCTTTTGGTACCTCCCACACAAAGGTACCATTTAGCACCAAAAGTTAACAGCTTATAACATTAATACAACTGTATAATAATTTAATATCTCATAACGTTTACACCAGTGCACATAAACGCTTATAATTCGGCGCAGTGCAATGAATTTAAAGTATCTACTGTTCAGCGAAAAATAGGTGTATTTGTTAAACCCCTTCTGGTAGCTCCCACACAAATTGACAGAATAATTCGTGTAATATTCAATATTACATTACTCACAAAGTGAGGGTATACCTTAGTCGGTTTACCCGACTGACACTTTCTTACTTGTTTTATCTATGAAGGGATACAAAAAGAGTTTCTCTTGAAGTTTCAGCATAGATGGGTGCTACAATTTTGACTTAGGGATATAATTTAAACTTTGTGACAGTACAAGTCCCAAAAATTCCAATTCCTTTCAACGCTATCATTTGACAGAGTTATATCTAAATACAAAACAAAAACTGAAGATATTCTTAGTCCATAGGAGAGACTGATACTATTACCAATATAATGTGTAATACAATATACCGTGCCAGAACCCTCCGCGCGTATGCGTTTACGACACCATTTATGTGGCTCAGCTGTCTTATACTCTTTCAAAATCGAAGGACTATGAAGATTGATGGTATATGTTAGGGTGGCAGTCGGTTTTTCCAGCTCACATAAACCAATTAGGGTCAATAGTTTTACCACGGTCTCACATGCCCCTCATGATATACAAAGTTATTAATAGTACACATCGGTACCAGAAAGACCTGCAAACCTCTTTGAATGTCGACCCTAGTATATCCAGACATCCTTTAATCAATGCGGAACTGTAACAAAAAAGTCTTCAATGCTCTCCATTTCCTCATCATCTTCAGATGCAGAAATGGAGAGCTTCTGCAGAAATCATTGGAGTCAATATCCAAACTTCAAGCGTGTTCGCCGATCAGGCATTGTCCCGTCATAACTGACACTAACTTAGACAGTATTTTCCTCTCTAGTGCGAGAAGATATTTTGACCTTCTCAGGTCATATCCTTATCCGTGCCAAATTCTTACCATCTTTCATTGGACTGCCTGATTGCCTCTTGCCTAAGCCAAAGCTTGCATGTGGCGCACCAATAGAACAAATTCGCTTTGCAGTCCCCCGATATATCCACACGTCCAGGTCCGGTGGACGTGTGTTAAAAATAGTTAATTTCCCAGTATATAAATGGTCTTAGTAATTAGTAATTATTCTTTTTGAAGGAAATTGTTCAATTTTTCATTGAGAAGACTCAGTAATGATCGTATTTTGTAAAGACAGTCTTAGTTGGCATCGTTTTTATACCCTTCACCATAGGATGGGGGGCATATTCATTTTGTCACTCCGTTTGTAACACCTCTAAATATTTATCTGAGACCCCATAAAGTATATATATTCTTAATCGTCGTAAAATTCTAAGACGATTTAGCCATGTCCGTCTGTCCGTCCGTCTAATGTAATCACGCTACAATCTATAATACTTGAGCTATGTGGCTGAAATTTGGTATAGGGTGTTTCCACGTAAGCTGACCACATCACACATAAAAAAATAAATCAGATTGCAAAAAAAAAATACCATAACGGACATCACGAACAATTGAGTTTTAGAAATTCATGAAGAGTTGATGAAATTTAGGAATAGTTTTTTTTCCTAGCAATGCGTTTTCTATAGGTTATTATAAAATTGTTGGATGCACTAATTTTACTGTTGAACTGACATGAGCTATTTTTCGACATATCTTTTATTTTCTGACATTTTTCTTTTGACTACAAGAAAGTACGCATCATAAAGTGTAGTTTAGTGTAAAATTCGTAACTTTTGGAAAATATTCAGTGCCCGCAAACGGTTTTGTATCTTGGAGTGTTTTGTTTGTCACACCCGATACCTAAAATATACAAAAAGTTAATTTTAATACATTTTATGTAGATATGCATATATCATCTTTTGTGTAAGTTAGGTCAAGGTTATATAGTATAAAGTGAATCAAAATGTTTCAGTATCTTAGCAATATTTACGGTAGAATTTGCATTCTAATATTTGTCACACCCGTTACTCAAAGGCCGGAAATAATTTTAATTCGATTTAAAAATATTGTATATTTAATAATTGTATGTCATGTATGAAATTAAATAATAGAAAGCAGAAATTTCGGTATAAATTGAAAAACTAAATAGATGGTATAGGGGCAATCAATAAGAGAAGGATGTATGCGGCAGTGAAGGTCCATAAGACCATTTTAAATCAGCACATTCAATGATAAAAGGTTTCGATTGGTTCTCGAATAAAAGGCATAACAATACTTCTCAAATGGAGTTAAGAAATATCAATATATTTTACAAAATAGGTGGAAAACTAAAAAATCAAGAATATCCGACCTAAACATTGTTTTGAGAAGATTTCTACTTATAATATTCCAGCAGGACACACAGCGTATTCTAATTCAGAAACTAATTCTTTGTAGAAAATGAAAAAATAGCATTGTCTTAAACACTGATATAAAAGAGAAATGGTTTTTAAGATGTCAAAACTTGTTTTTGGCAACGAATTTTGTACTTTTAAGTTTTTATGATTTAGTGACTAAAACGACTTCGAATTTGTTTTTCGCTGAAAAAAACTAGTTTAATAGATGCATGTTGGCTAATAAATCCAGGACAATATTTCGATCTACTTACTACTCCTCCAGATTGAGACTATGTCACACCCGTTACATTGGCTTGTCACACCCGTTACATATTAAAATATTTACTACAAATGGAATTATAATTTAAATTATTTGGAATGAAGTCTGCAATATACACTATACTCTCGAGATACCAAAAAAAAATTTTTTGTTGGCAGTACATAGAAAAATTTTACAGTAAGCAATAAAGAATGCGGCTGATGAAGATTTTATCAAAACCTAAGTTCACACCCGTTACGGTAATATATCAACCATATTTTTTTTATAAAAAATATTATTTAATTTCCTTGCATGTCAGTAGGTAACACTTCTGAATATCTACACAAACCACCGATTGTGAGTTGTCGTTATAAATTATATAGATCAAAATCAGGAAAATACTCAGTAACAATGTCACACCCGTTCCGTTGGAATCACCCTATAGATACTTCTTATAGCTGCAGGTAACTTGGGATTGAAAATGGGCGATATCGGTCCATATTTAGATATAGCTCCCATATATAGCATCTAACTTGTTGTGATTCTACTATATTTTTTTGTGTTTTTCGGTGTTATTTTCTTTAGGTTTGAGTTATTTTGTGAGGTGACATGCTTTCCATGGTGGAGGGTATATAAGATTCGGCATGGCCGAACTAAACGCTTTTAGTTGTTTTGTCTGAAGTATTCTATTGGTGTAGTTGTGTCCGTTATTGTTGACTAATTGGCACATTTTCGGTAGCCATAATTGACATTGATATGAACGATATATCAACGATATCATTCACATTAAAAATTCGTAATTCAGGAAATATTTCCTAATTATAATGTAATGCTTTTGTAGTACCTAGAGTCTAGTGGAAAGTGGGCGAAATTGCACGCCCCTTTTGGTACCTCCCACACAAATGTACCATTTTGCACCAAAAGTTAACAGCTTATAACATCAATGCCAGTGCATACAAAGACTTGACATTTTGTACAGTGTAATGGTTTTATAGTACCTATAATCTTGCGAAAAATGGGCGTTATAGCCATGCCCCTTTTGGTACCTCCCACTCAAAATTACCATTTTGTACGAAAAGTTTAGAGTTTGTAACTAGTGCCTACAAATACTTAAAATTTTGTACAGTGTAATGTTTTTAATGTATCTACAGTCTGCCAAAAAATGGGCATCATTACCACGTTCCTTTTGATACCTCCCACACAAACGTACCATTTTGTACAAAAAGTCAACAATCGTATATCGTGAATAGCAATACATATATACGAGTATACTCAAAATTTTTGCTCAGTGTATAGATTTTAAAATTCCTACAGTTCTGTTCAAAATGGGAGTTATGACCACACCCATTTTAGTACCTCCCATACAAAAAGAGGCAAGACATACCAAAATTAAATAGCTCATAATATTAGCAGTGATGCCAACTTTTTCCAAAGCAAAAGCGTAATGAAAAATTTAAAAAGCGTAAAAAGGCACTAAACTACAATATTGCTTTTGTCGGGAGATTATATCCGCCCCTTCAGAGCAGAATAAAAAGAAATATGTTTTGTCAATTGTATCAAAGTTGTTTTCTTAATGAGAATAATATGTTAAAAAAAATTGTAAGGCGCTTAGATTCAAAATCAGGATATAGAAATATACAGGGGACATACCTAAATCTGTACCTATTTTCGCCAAATTTTTCAACGTTACTTGAAAAAATTAATGCGTCTACATTCAACATTGGGAAATATATGTTGTGGAGTCTATTTCTAAATCTGAACCAATTTTCTTTAAATTTGATGTGTCCATTTTTGGTTGGAGGAACCGTTATATAATAAATTGTATGTTCCTATATATCTGATGAGAAACGGGTATTCTATGGCGCTTAGGCCTAAAATTGGTATATCATTATATATGACGGATATATCTAAACCTGCCAAAAATTTCATAAAATTTTTAGTTTATTATTGGCTCCATCAACTTTTCTATGCTAAATTTCGTAAAGATTTGATGCAAATTGTGGCATATGATGGCAAATCTTGAAGTACATACATATGGTGTAGCTAAATAGTCTAATTTCTTTATGTTACCAGATTTGTTCTGACAAATGTACGAAAAGCGTCAAAAGCACTAACCAAAAATGTGAAAAGCGTACAGTTAGTGCTTTTTTTCATTTGGCACTAACTGACAACTTTTCGCGTATTGAGTGGTCTGAAAAGCACTAAATCTGGTGCGAAAAGCACTAAGTTGGCATCCCTGAATATTAGTACATATACCAGTACATATTTACATTGTACACAAAGTGAGGGTAAACCTTAGTCGGTTTACCCGACTGAAATTTCTTACTTGTTAAAAAACAAATAAATTTCAAACATTTTTTTTTTTGCAAAGACCTAAAAACTTTTTTGTTGATTATCTTTTTATGGTAAAGTTTTTTTTTACATTTTTTTCTAAACCTCGAAGTTGCTCACAAGCAACGTCGGGGGTGAAAGGGTTAAAAGCTGTTAACTTTTGGTACAAAAATTCCATTTGTGTGGGAGGTACCAAAAGGAGCGTGTCAACAACGCCCATTTTTCTCTGGACTCTAGGTACTATAAAAGCATTACCCTGTACAAAATTTCAAGCATTTGTATGCACTGGTATTAAAGTTAAAAGCTTTTAACTTTTGGTACAAAATGGTTCATTTGTGTGGAAGGTACCAAAAGGGGATGTACAATAATGCCAATTTTTCCGGGATTATAGGTGCTACAAAAATATTATACTGTACAATATTTCAAGTATTTTTATGTACTTGTATTAATGTTATAAGCAATTCAATTTTGATGCAAAAAGGGCCATTTATGTGGGTGGTACCAAAAGGGGCGTGGCAACTTCCCCATTTTTCTCGAGGTGATAGCGACTAATAAAATAATACAATGTGTGGAATTTCAGAAGATTCTAATGAGTAGTATAGATGTTATTAAATAATCAATATTTCACTAAATGTTAACCCTTTATGTGGGAGGTACCAGAAGGAGTGGACCAATATGGCCCATCTATATATACCCTCGTATTACTAAAGTGAGGGTATAAACATAAAAAAAATTCGCAAAAACAATTGTTTGTAATTTTTTGAGAGCTGACCTCCTAACGATGAAAATAATGCCTAATCTATGGCTAAATGTAAAACTTATGATCTATAAACAATTCAGATATTTTCAAAATCAAAACAGTTTCGATTTGATTATGTACATTTTATTGTTGCAGTTTATTGCATATCACGATTGTAATATAAATGATGAAAATCCAACCAAAATTTTCCAAGTAATGAATTCTCCGGGGAAACCTTAATTTCTAATGAATATTTAACCGGTGAAGTTAATAGCGATTGTGATGACGAATCCTGTGAGGTGAAGATATGAACACACTGAATAGGAATTAAAGATAAAAAATGGGTTTTGAGTAATATCCAAACTCTGACTCAAAAAACTTTTGAATGTATTCTTACAACTCTTGAAAATAAAACTATAGCAATAAGTCTTTTACATTAATAAAGTATATGAAAAAAAATATTTTTAAAATAAATGATTTGTTTTTATGGGGTTCGAAATGAAATTTAAATCATTTATTTTAAATTAAGCAATTAAAGAAATTTACTGAAAAAATTAATAATTCCTCGCAAATTAAAATTTTTACTAAGCTAGATATAACAACTAATTGGACAAGGTCCACTGCGTTGTCCCAGATTTCAGACCTCCGATCCCGTCCATTTGTGAGCAAATTAAGTAGACTGCCATTAAATGCATACACACAAAATTACAGCACCCTCGCTATCAAATTATTGAAGATATCTCAATTTCAAAACTTGGCTCACATGGGCGCAGTAACTGCCAATAGTCCGATCCCGCCCATTTTTGGACCAATCATGTTGACTGCCACCAGATATATATACACAAAATTACATCACTCTCGCTAACATATTGTGCATGATATCTCAATTCAAATTCAAAGTTGGTTTGTAGGGGCGGGGCAGCGCCCATTCGTCCCTCCGGCCCATTTTTGTACCAATCACGTAGACTGCCACCAGATACATATGCACAAAATTGTAGCACTCTCACTAACAAATTGCGCATGATATCTCAATTTTAAATTTTGATTTATATGGGCGGGACAACGCCCACATGATATATCGAAAATCCATGTACCCTATTTTCACCACCCCCTCCTACACATGAACATTCTGTGAAAATTTCAAGAAGATAAGTATAGACACATATTCTTCTTTATATATACAGACTAGCTCGAACTGGTCCACTTCGTTGCCTCAGATTTTAGATTTCTGATCCCGTTCTTTTTTGCACCAATCACGTAGACGACCACCAGATACATACAAAATGACAGCACTCCCGCTAACAAATTGTGCAAAATATCTAAATTTTATCAACCCTATCGCGAATAAATGTTCCCTCAAAATGTGTTCACTTTCCACCAAATTCCAATCGGCAATTTTGTGAATTATTTTTGTGTGTGGAATTTTTCCCTTTTCACTTCGATTTGTTCACTTTATTTTTGCTAGCGAACAGAACGGACTCTTCGTGAAAGTGTTTATTTTTGTCGTGAAATATTGAATAAAACTAAAAAAATATTTATTTTACAGGAATGGATCAGTTAGAAAATATCAATGTGATCTATTTTTAAGAACTCCATTTTACCGTTCTATAATGTTTCGACATTTACCATGGACATAATTAAATTTCTGTTTGACAGTGCCAGCTGCAGGAGTTCTATATGGAACTAACAGTCAGGGCTCCAGTGGGTATCCGCCATCGTCTACAAATGTTGGCATGATATATGGCATACATATTGATACGTATATACATATATTCGCACCTAATAACCACAATTTGCTTCCACTTTATAAATAGTCTTGTTCAATACATTTCTGAAATAACTCGTACTCCACACAAAGGAATCGTGACAAGCTCCGTGATATGTCCTATAAACGTGTCGTATCCTCAGTTTACTATCGTTTATCTTTGAAACATATATTTCATTAAATCGGGAAAATATAAAATAAAATGGGGGGCGTATGATTGTCTCATTTAGCTAAACTATACTTTTCACCTTTTACAGGTGCTTATTTGTCTGTGGTGATAAGATTTTCACGTTTCAATACATCCAAATTTAGTGCATAAATCTTGTGCTATAACATTCCCTTCCTCTTGAATTCGATAAGTTATCCACTTGCGACCAATTCTCGATTCTAATGGAATCAAAACATGGGAGAGTACTTCACTGACTGTGCCATGCTGACTTCAGGATCTTTGCTAAATCCTTTCTGATACCCACCATCTGCAAAGGACTGTAGACAAATGATTTTTTTGTAGTACACGGTTAGAATTTTTTCGAGTACATTCAATAGGTATGTAAAAACCGCCTTGTTTACCCTGTAATGTTGAACAAATCTAAAAAACAATGTATACAAAAAAACGTTAACAAATTGTGCAAGATATATCAGTTTAAAATATTGAATTATATGGCCGGGGCCATGCCCACTGGTCATATCCCGCCCATTTTTGGGTCAATCATTTACACAAAATTATAGCACTATCGCTAACAAATTGTGCAAGCTTTCCAATTTCAAAACTTGACTCACTCGGTCGGTGCCACGCCCATTAGTCTGATCCCGCCCATTTTTGGACCAATCACGTAGACTGCCACCAGATACATCGCAAAATTACAGCACTCTCGCTAATAAATTGTGCAAGATATCTCAATTTCAAAATTTGGTTTATATGGGCGGGGCCACGCTAATTTTTGGACCAGTTACGTAGACTACCACCAGATATTTATACGCAAAATTTCAGCACTCTCGCTAACACATCGTGTAAGATATATCAATTTCAAAATTTGGGCTGGGCCACGTCCGTTGGTCTGATCCCGCCTATTTTTGGACCAATAACGTAGATTGCCACCGTACATTTACATATGCTCTAAATTGCAGCACTCTTGGTAATAAATTGTCCAAGATATCTCAATTTCAAAATTTGGCTTATATAGGCGGGGCCACGCCCATAGGTCTGATCCCGCCCAGTTTTGGACCAATAACGTAGACTGCCACCGGATATATATGCACTAAATTGCAGCACTCATGCTAACAAATTGTTCAAGATATCACAATTCTAAAATTTGGCATATATAGGCGGGGCCACGCCCATTGGTCCGATCCCGCCCATTTTTGGATCAAACACGTAGACTGCTACCAGATACATGTACACAAAATTACAGCACTCTCGCTAATAAATTGTGCAAGAGATCTCAATTTCAAAATTTGGCTTATATAGGCGGGGCCACGCCCATAGGTCCGATCCCGCCCAGTTTTGGACCAATAACATAGGCTGCCACCGGATACATATGCACTAAATTGCAGCACTCATGCTAACAAATTGTTCAAGATATCACAATTCTAAAATTTGGCATATATAGGCGGGGCCACGACCATTGGTCCGATCCAGCCCATTGACCAATTACGCAGTCTGATACCAGATACATATACGCAAAGATTCAGCACTCTCTGTAACAAATTGTGTAAGATATCTCACTTTCATAATTTTGGTTTGGCCACGCCCATTGGACCGATAACGCCCATTTTGTGACCAATTAAGTAGTCTACCACCAGATACGTATGCACAAAATTATAGCATTCTCGCTAACAAAATGTGCAAGATGTTTCAATTTCAAAATTTGGCCTATGTGGGCGGGGCCACGCCCATTGGTCCGATCCCGCCCATTTTTGGACCAAACAGGTAGACTACCACCAAGATTGGACCAATTTGACCTATATGGGCGGGGCCACGCCATTTGGTCCGATCCCGCCCATTTTTGGACCAATCACGAAGACTGTCACCAGATACATATACACAAAATTACAGAACTCGCGCTAATAAATTTCGGAAAATATTTTAATTTCAAAATTTGGCTTATATGGGCGGGGCCACGCCCATTGGTCCGATTCCGCCCATTTTTTGAAAATTCACATGATCTGCCACTAAATGCATACACACAAAATTTCAGCACTCTAGCTAAAAAATGTTCTCAATGTCAAAATTTGACCCATGTGGGCGGGTCACGCCCACTTGATATACTTCACCACCCCCCACACATGTACATTCTGTGAAAATTTCAAGAAGATCGGTCCAGCCGTTTAAACGCCTATACGGAACAAACATACAAACAAACCCACAAACAGACACTCTTTTATATATATGTACATATATTTAGATAGATACAATTTTGCACAAAGATTCCTGCAATCAAAACAATTTTAATATATATTACTTTAGTCATTATTGTGGAAATAATATATACCCTATTTGCTACGGGCCAAAAGTCTAACACATCGTAGGAGTGACCTAAGACTCTAAGTATGTTCGGCGGATATCCGTTTTGGATCATTTTAAGTCAAATGAGCATATGTCCGTCCGTCTGTCTGGTGGGTGGTGCCAGCGTTGCCGTTTTGGTCATTTCCGACCAAATTTGGTCGGATGGATTTGAATTTTTTATATTTGGTCGGATGGTCGGACCAATTCTATTTTGGTCGGTTTTATCCTAGAATATTTAATTTGTATTATAATACAGAATAATTTGAAGTGTAGACGAATATATTGTAATAATGTAAAATATCGGCCCTGGGAAAAGAATTGTTGCTTTCACTCCTGTTCTGTATTCCCATATCGGATTTAAACCGAAATTTTGGTTGATAAATCTCACCATAATTGCGGAATTTGATTTATTTGCCGTAAGCTTATAGTAAATATTAGATTAATAAGGAACAAAAGCAATTGACAAGTGTTGATGTGTAAAGTATGGCTCATCCGAAGTCGGGAATATGTTCGTATTTTACTTTTATCAATATTAGTGGGATATATCAGAGCAATGTTCTTGGGGTTTATATAATTGTAGTATTGGTGTTGAGTAAGCACAATTGAGATTTTTTTTTAAATTTAAATACAGATTTCCGTTTAATTTATACACACTTTTCCCACTTTAAAAATTGATTTTTGCCACATTTGGGCCAAAATGTGAAGAAAAAGACTATATTGAAACTAATTAGGCTTAAAATACAAAAAATATAAAAAAAAATATTTTACTGAATGAGGATATCTTAGGCATGTTTTCCTTACAAGCTAGCAATTTTAGTTTAGCACTTTGCAACGAAAACAACTGACTTCCACTAACTGGCACATAAGCAATAAGTGGCGGATTTTCACTATCTGGAAGCAATGGTGTCATGAGTTGCGAAGAAAGAACAGTGCGAAACAGACAAAAAAATCGTGAAAAGTATTTATAAAACATATTTTTACTATTCTATGTTCAATTGTTTACACTCTTTTTGCAAATATTGAAATAATTTACCATTTTTGTTCTTCTTCTTCCCGTTAATTCACAATAATTGATAACAATCTCTCCAAAAATGGGATGCCATATTGCTAAATATAGGGTGCCCAATCTGGAAACATCATACTCAATTGAGACAGGAACACAAACACCAAACTTCATCGGGAACTAATAGTGCTTAAAAGTGCTTAGCTCCCCATACAAATTAAGCACTTTTGGTGTAACGAAAACACGCCTATTAAGATTTGGCCATATTCCTATAATTTAAACGAGAAATTCCAGATATTTTTCCTATTATAACAGTGAATGCGATCCATGAAGTTGGGTATATACATTTCAGGCGGGCCACATTTTAACTTATTTTAAAATACTTTTCAGTATTTTTATAACTTGTTTACATATTTTTTATTTTCTCTTATAACGAGCATATTTTTATGTCAATTAATCTAAAAATGTTGTCACCAAACTTTACAAGATAGCAACCACCTTAATTTTATAAATTTGGTCGGCTACAAGGAATTTTGGTCGGTTTTAGAGAAAATATTGGTCGGAAAATTTTTTTTGCAGTGGCAACACTGGGTGGTGCACACAATAACTCTTGAAAACAATAACCGATTGACTTCAAAATTTAGTATGTGGTAAATATCTCAGGTTAGTTTAGGTTAGGTTAAGAGTGGCAGCCTGTAAAACATACTCACTTAGACTATCCAGTCCATTGTGTTACCACAGGGACGTAAAACATAAGTTATCCCTAGCCCAATTTTGTTGCATTGAAAAGCTCAAAAGGTGGCGAATTCCAACATCAGCCAAGTTAGCTAACTCCTCAAAGTAATAGGAGCCCAAGGTTGTATGCCGCCTTCTGGAGAGAGTGGGGCACAGACAAAGAAGGTTTTCTATTGATTCCTCTTCGTCTTCACAGCTTCTGCAAAAGTAATTGCAAAAAGACACGATAAGTGAGACGTCCGTTTTTCGACAACGACAGAAGGGCTTTGGTGCGTTTTGAGTCTAGGCCGGCCACATCAGCCTGCAATGTATGCAGTTCCTAAATAGTGACCACCTATTATTTGTTGCCGTAAGTGCACTATCTCTACAGTGATCAGGCAGTCTTGTTGCAAGTAATAGCTGAAGTTCCTCAGAAAAAACACCAAAGCCCACTTGTTTATCGAGTTTGGAACCGTCCGTATAGAAGTTAATAAATCTCCTTTGTCCTGGGATACGATCTTCCATTCTAATCTATCAGGTATAAGAGTGAGATACTTCTTGTCAAGGAGCGGTTCAGTCATAGAGTAATCAACAACTGGTGTCATTCTCAGCGCACCAGCGATAAGTATAGTAGCCATTCGATAAAACTTGTTTAGTATCGCACAGAAGGTGGATCATGTAAGAATTTTCCGCTTACAAAGAAGGGAATTTCAACACCCCCAAGAAGACAGTTGTAACTCGTGGTACCTTACCTTTTCTTCTTGGTCAGGTTAACACCAAGACCATTACCGGAAGCCCATCATGTGGTTGTATGAATGGCCTGCTGTAAGATGTATCTGAGAGTATCCAGAAACTTCCCTCTAACAGCTATTGCCACGCCATCTGCATAGGCAATGGAGAGATTATATAGCAGAGGAGACAGAACACCTCCTTAGGGCGTTCCCCTGTGACATATCTTTGGAGGTCAGTTGACCCTAAACTAGCTGAAATGCGTCTCTTAATTATAAGGTTATGAATGAACCTACTTATACTGCTGTCAACCGTCATAGTTTCTAATGTCGCTAATGTCGATAACGGTCGCCATTGACGTTTACGTTCTCACCGGCATCATTTTTGAAGAAATATGGACCGATGATTCCACCGGGCCACAAACCACACCAAACCGTTGTTTTTTCTCGATGAAGTGGCAGCCCTTGAATCTTTCAGGTTGCTCTTCGTCCCAAATGCGGCAATTTTGCTTGTTTACAAATTGATCGACGTAAAATGCGCCAAGTCGTTCCGTACGTCAGTCCGAGTCGCTGCGAACGGCGCCGAATCGACTCTCCACGGTCTTCGTGTACACTCTCAGCTACGGCCGCTACATTTACTTCACTGCGTGCTGGACGTGGTTTATTCGGCCGAATATTATCCAATAATGAATGCTGGGTCTCAAGATGGGTGATGGTGTTGCGAACACATTCCTCAAAGAACGTGAATTTTCGTAATAAAGTTAAACGATTTCTAAACGTTGTTCAGGCATAAGTCTTTCCATGATGAAATGCCAAACAATACTTAACAAAAATAACATGACAGCATAACACGACTCACACGTGATCTGTCAAAAAAGGCTATTGAAAGGCTTTAACAATGTTTCTTTTGTGGTACCATCATAAATTTCTGGCTAGGTAGCAATCATTTCCCTGTCTGTAAGCTGAACAAAAATTGGCGAAAATGTCACTCCCTTTAGTACCTCTCACGGTAGAAAAATATTGAGAAATGTTCAAAAATAGGACAAAAAATCAATTTTTTGGATAATAAAACATCAAATGGACATAACTTTTGTATTATTGGAAATCGGTGCATTTGGTGATTCAATATTCACAAAATACTAGGACATCGTCGGGGAAAAATAGAAAAACCTTATTACCTTGGGAACTATATGAGATAGCTCCTAATGTAATCTTTTAATTCCTCCCACTATCGGCTCCGCCCGACTATAGCCTTTTCTTAGAACTTATAATACCATGTACCACAGTGTTGTGTAGGTTGCAATAACACTATGCAACAAAAAAAATTTTTTTGTTTCCTAGACCTAAAAATTATTTTTTTGTATAGATTGTGGCATACTGTTATATAAAATCAAAACCAAAAACTTTATATTGGATAAATTTTTTTTTAAAAAAATTTTTATTAAAAGTGCTGTTATCGTTGACGGTACCCTTAGTATTTGCATTATAATTTTTGGAGTATATGCCCGATCAGGTCGACTTATACGTTAAATTGAAGCTATTAATGTGGTCTACCAATTTTGGGAATATCTCTTTCACTTAGAAACAGTGGTTTAGTAACAGGCATTAAACAAATTGGAAAAAGCAGATTTTTAAAAAAAAAAAAATTCCTGGGAAAAAAAGACATAAAAAATAGAAAAAAATCGAAAAAAATATATTATTCTATTTTTTAAAAGCAGGCATCCTAGCGAAGAAAATAATGACTATTTGAAAAAAATCTATGGATAAATGTAGAAATTATAGCCCTTTTGGTAGAGGTAAGAGAATTTCAAAAAATCTTTTTTTTAATTTCTGTTTAAATATCGATTTTATGTATTACTTTTATTTATATTATGTACATTTGAGTATATTTACATGAACAAGTTTCATTACAAGTAATTGTGAGTTCTTTGTTGACGTTTGTAGATTTCGGAATCGGTTTCTCTAATGAGGAACCAAATATAAACTCCCATCATTATTTCATCCCAGTGCCCTTAACGCCGCTCGATGGACTTCAATTCTTGGTGAAACCTTTCGCCATGTTCGTCACTTACGTCGCCAAGATTCTTGGGGAAAAGGTTTAAATGAGAATGCAAGAAATGAATTTTGAGGGACATATTTACACCTGTTGGAATACATAAAGCGAAAAATAAGTTATAAAACATTAAAAAAAAATAGTAATAAAACTAATGATGACACATTCTTATATTAAGTATGCTCCCTCGGCATCAATTAAATGACAATTTGCATTAAAATAATGCAAATTTTTTACGAAATTTTCCTTAATATAAAGTTTTTTGAATTTGAATTAATGACTATCTAATCATTAGTTTTGTGTACGCGCTTCTTTAAATGTACGCACTTAAATTACAGAAAAAAATCATTATTTTTGTGACAATCCGCATTATTTTAAGTAATATTTCAATACTTTTAAGGATTTTCTACATTAACACTATGACGTAGACATGTCATAGTTTTAATGCCGAATCGGACTTAATTAACAGTATGAGATATTTGAGTAATAAATTTAAGGCTATGCTCCCCTTAAAGGAAAGGCTGTCTTGGTAATAAATTTTATGACTATTGTCATTATTTTTAAGAATACATACGAGAGAATTATACAATCTCTCCCTCCCTCTCTCGCTCGGAGAATCAGTTTTGTAAGGTAATGTGTGAATCAATATTTGTTATGGAATGCTAGAAGAGAAAATAGAGAAAAGTTCTGTTGTTCGTTTTCTTTTAAATCGTCAGTTATTTACAAGCGATGGATGGAGAGGTTGTCTGTGAACGCGGAGTGTGAAAAAATGAGATTGCGGCGAATATGTAAGTATACGTGTATACATACTCGTACGTGCATATTGCACCGAAAATTGTTTTATTATGGGCTGTTAACAGTTATTTTTGCTAAAGCATAGTAAAAACAACAAATGCAACCGTCGGGTACATGTGTGTATGTGGTTATGCCGTCGGTGTCACCATAGATCTGGGTGATAAGAGAGTGCGTGCGTCATAGTTATTTTTGCTGTATGTTATTTATGGCGATGTACATGCGTTTTTGAAGGAGATCTTGTTTGTAAAGGTAAGTACAGACGATTTGCAAATCGGACAACATTGCCAGAAAAATGGCGAAAAAATGCAACCCTGTGAATTTACAACCGTGTGAACATACTATTTTTGTTTTGCAACGTTAGCAGAAAAGTCATTGCGAGATCATTTCTATTGTTATATGTGCGAAGTTTATGCATGTGACAACGGCGCCATTGCCAGAAAATCATTTTATTTGCAACACTGTCTATAATGTATTTTTATTGGCAATCCTGCATATAAATATTTACAAAATATATTGTAAATATATGAAATTGTAATGTTTTCTTGCAATCGTCTGAACTGTCAATTCACCTTTGCCTAACAATCTGACATTGCCCGTATATTTGCAGCACTTTAACATGGTTGATAACATTTGCCGATCTGGCAATCGTCTATACTCAGCTTAAGTCCTGTGAAGAGATTTGTGCCAAATGGATGATAAAAATGTGAGTAATAGATTTTGTAATACTGAAAGAGACAATGGGAAAATGTTTAGGTACGTGAAAAATAATATTATTATCCTGAAACAAACATCTCATTGGCAATTACAAAATTAACAAAACACATTTTAATTGAAAGTATTTATTTATTAAAAATACCAGCGCATAATGCAGAAATGTAAAATTATTTGTGGCAATATAGAAATTTATTATTATACCCTCACTTTAGTGTGACGAGGGTATATATCATTTGCTACGGAAAAAAGTGTAACACGTCGAAGGAGTGACCTAAGACCCCAAGTATGTTCGGAGGAAATCCGTTTTGGGTCATTTTAAGTCGAATGAGCAATGTCCGTCCGTCTGTCTGTCTGTCTGTCTGTCTGTCTGTCTGTCTGCTGGCTGGTGCGCACGATAACTCTCGAAAGGAGTAACCGATTGACCTCAAATTTGGTATGTGGTAATATTTTTTTCTATCTCCGGCTAAGTTCGAAGATGGGCCATATTGGTCCACTCCTTCTAGTACCTCCCCCACAAAGGGTTAAAATGTTGTGAAATATTGATTCTTTAATAACTGCTATACTACTTATTCGAATCTTTTGAAATTCCACACATAGTATTAGCTTATTAGTCGCTATCACCTCGAGAAAAATGGGCGAAGTCGCCACGTCCCTTTTGGTATCTCCCACACAAATGCACCATTTTGCACCAAAAGTTAACAGCTTATAACATTAATAACAGTGTATAAAAATACTTGAAATTTTGTACAGTATTATGCTTTTATATTGCCTACAGTCTAGGGAAAAATGGGTGTTGTTGCCACGCCCCTTTTGGTACCTCCCACACAAAGGTACCTTTTTGCACCAAAAGTTAACAGCTTATAACATTAAAACCAGTGTATAAAAATACTTGAAATTTTGTACAGTGTAATGTTTTTATAGTGTCTATAGCCCTGTGAAAAATGGGCGTTATTGCCACGCCCCTCCTTGTACCTCCCACACAAAATGCCCAAATCATACCACAATTTAATGTCTCATAACGTTTATACCAGTGCACATAAATGCTTATAAGTCGGCACAGTGCAATGAATTTAAAGTATCTAATGTTCGGCAAAAAAAAAGGTGTATTTGATAAACCCCTTCTGGTACCTCCCACACAAATTGACAGAATAATTCGAGTAATATTCAATATTACATTACTCACAAAGTGAGGGTATACCTTAGTCGGTTTACCCGACTGAAACTTTCTTACTTGTTAATAATATGTTATATATATAACTATCTTTTTTAATTTTTTTAGTAAAACAATTTTAGAATGGATCTTTTGTGAGAAGAGTGGCAAATTTTACAAAATATTTCAACGTAAGTATTATATATGAACGGCTGAACTATTTTTCTTAGTTTTCAGAAAATGGAGAATAGTTTAGCAGTTTGCAATAAATATTTTTTAAAATGGAAAATTAAGATAAACCATGAAAAGACGCAAGCCATTATATTCCCTTTTAATAAATCTCCCAAAAGATTACCAAGGAGACAACTTATTTTTAATGGAAACATCATTGATATCCGTAATCAAGTAAAATACCTCGGAGTTACATTTGACAAAAAACTATTATTTCATCAACATATTGATTCTGCTTGTAACAAAACTATAAAAACTATCAGAGCCTTGTGGCCGTTATTGAATAAACGTTCCACGCTTAACTTTAAAAATAAGAATTTATTATTCAAATGTGTCATCAGACCAATTATGTCATATGCCTCCCCAGTATGGCACAAGGCTGCAAGGTGCCATATTAAGAAAATGCAAATCATTCAAAACAAATGCTTAAAAATGATAAACAACAAACCCTGGAGATATCCAACATCAGAGCTGCACAACGAGACCGGATATGAATTATATACAGAATTTATACAAGGACAAAACGTAAACTTTTTCAACAAAGTCAGAAACTCTCCTTATGCCATAATTAGAGATTGTTTAGAATTAATGTAATTATTATTAACATAAATGTGAAATTATCAAAATGGGAAGTTAATGATATATGGTTGATTATTTTAAAAATAATCTATCTATATTCATTTTAATTTCCAGAAAATGTTTGAATGCCTATTCCATAATCAAATTAAAGTTTTTCCCATTTTTGCCTTTAGAAAACAAAAAATTTATGTTGTAACACCTACTATATTTTAAATATATATATAACAGATAAAAGCATAACATGTTGTAATATCCTGTCGATATATCTCATAAGATGTACATATTTACCCACTGTATAAATGTGATATTTTGGATGAATAAATAAATTGAATTGAATTGAATTGTGATATGATAAAATTTATTTGCATTTTTTTTTGTTTATTGATAATTTTATTTGATTTATTTGCAGAAAAAATTTAATTATTTTAATTTTAGATCACGCAATATTTGAAGATAAATGTGATGGATATATGAAAAATGCAGTGCTGAATGCCATTTATAACATGCAGAAAATGAGTGAGCATACACCTACATGGGAATGTTTGAATTGGAAGGAAATAGATTTGGAAACAATATTTGTAAGTATTATGTATTTCTGAACAAATATATTTTATTTGAAAATCAAGAAATTTAATTTGGAACGCATATATTAATGTACTAGAACAAAATATATTTGCGAACTGACGTTCACATATAAAATACGTGTTTTCACACAAACAAAGTTATTGTAAAAACGTTTTCCAAATATAATTTATTTAAAAAGATTTTTTCCTTTTTTGAATTTTAGTTTAAATTTTTCCTTGATTTCGTGTTCATAATTGCTTTATAAGTACTTCATAATTAAACCTGCTGTTAGATTAGGCCCATTTGGTCCAATTTTTGTATCGTTTCCTTTATAAACGTTAATATATGTATGTATATATATTGCCTTATAATTTGGTCCAAGGGATAGTTTTGTTTTACTAAAATCAAAATAATAAGCGTTTTTGCTCAAAAATAATTGTAAATAAGCTGCTTTCTTTTCACGAAGTACTGAATAAAAATAAATATAAAATATTGTCTTCCATATTCATTTTATATGAAAAATTTAATGTTGACCAAATGGACTCTTAATCTAGGATTCGTACAGATTTGCTAATCTAACACCAGGGTTAAGAATGTCATAAGCAGCAATAGCTTTTGTTTTACAGAAGTAATTATTAATAAGTTTTTGTAGTTTTGTTTCCTAACAAAACTTAAGATTTTAAAATCTACTTCACGACTGATTTTTTTGAGAAAATTATTTCTGATAACTCAATTATATGAAAAATGTCACTTTCGCCACTTTCAAAACAATCAGTTTCTATTATTAATAATATCTTTCATAAATATTTTTTTTAACTTTTAGTACAGCAAATTTTGTATGGATCTATTATGAGAATTTGTGTCGTAGAAGAATGACTAAATATTTCAGTGTAAGTAAGTATATTAACTTTTTTTGGATATATGAAAAATGCAGTTGGGAATTAAAAATTTACAAATTGCAGGAAATTAGTGAGCATCCAAACTATATGATATAATAATATAATATTTGTTTTATTTCTATTTAAATTCTAGCCAAATTCTAGGTTAAAAATCATTAAGGTCGGTTCCGATAAAAATTGTTCATGGATAACAAATAGAGAAACGAATCCCGCTATAGAATCGATACATAACAATACAATATTCGAATAAAAGTCAAACTTCATAGTGTGTTGGTCGATTTGTCTTTATACAATTACATATTGTTTTAAATTATAAAATGTTCAAGGTTATCCGTAATATGTATTATATTTTTTTTTTTTATTTTCCAATATAAAATATAACAAATAAAACATTTATTTAGAAAGATAAAGTGTTGTGTTATTGAATTTTCTATGAATAGTAAATGATTTCAAAGAAAATGATTCATTTAAAAGAGTAACATTATAATCAATATAATGTAACGAATTTTCCATACATATTTAAAAAAACTGTATTTAAATTCATGTATGCCTTAAATTAATTACCAGTATATTCTTATATCAAGGACAAACATTTTAAATTTTATTACGATAATGTTTTAAATCATATGATATTTTACTAAAAATAAGCAAGCGCCATACTTAAATTTACGCAAAAATGTGCTTATTTTAAGACCAAACTTAATTTGTTTTATTACCCAAAATTCTTAATACTATGAAATGCATCCTCAAAACAAGTACTATTCACGTCTTTAAATTAACTATAAAACCTTCTTATTTTTATAGCGATTGTCTTTGGCTCGAAATCATTGCCAAAAGCTTTACGAAAAATTTTCAGTACGCTTTTTTTAGTGTAGTGAATACCAATTCATATAAATACTCAAAATGTTTGCACAGTGTATAGTTTTTAAAATTCCTACAGTCCTGTTAAAAATGGGAGGTATGACCACACCTTTTTGGTACCTCCCATACAAAAAGAACCAATACATACGAAAATTTAGTAGCTCATAATAAAGCGTGATCCATTTCGAATGGCGAATCACACGCGTGATGTTTTGCTCCAAGGCCTGAATCAAAGCGGGTTTGTCCGCATAAACTTTAGACTTTACATATCCCCACAGGAAAAAGTCTAACGGTGTAATATCACACGATCTTGGTGGCCAATCGACCGGCCCAAAACGTGCAATTATCTGCTCACCGAAGTGTTCTCTCAATAAATCCATTGATTGATGCAATGTGTGGGAAGTGGCGCCGTCTTGTTGAAACCAAATGTCGCCGAGATCACGAGCTTGAATTTCAGGCATCAAATAGTCGGTTATTATGGCACGATAACGGTCGCCATTGACGGCTACGTTCTCACCGGCATCATTTTTAAGAAATATGGACCGATGATTCCGTTACATCGGGAATCGGTCAATGGCAAAAAGATAGCTCTTAACGAGAGCTAAAATATTGCTCATGGGTGTCGAGGTCGTGGGTCGACTGGAAAGTGTTTTTTTTTTTGGATTTAAAAAAATGGACTTAGCGCAATTGGCGAACGATTATTTTGAACTGAATAATTTGTAAAACGTTGTTCAGGCGTAAGTCTTTCCATGATGAAATGCCAAACAATACATAACAAAAATAACATGACAGCAAGTCACGACTCACACGTGATCTGTCAAAAAAGGCTAATGAAACAAGTATCACCCGTTATTAGTACACGTACCAGTGTATATTTACATTGTTTTCATATAATTTATTCTCAAAGCATTGTAAATCTATCATGCAACAGCGTTTTAAAGACATTTTAAGCAAGCATTGTGATAGCGTTCCAAAACAGCGCTTTAACAACGTTTTTTCGAGGTACAATCAAAAATTTCTGGCTATGTAATCATTTCCCTGTCTGTAAGCTGAACAAAAATTGGCAAAAATGTCACTCCCTTTAGTACCTCTCACGGGAATGGTAAACATTTTGAGAAATGTTCAAAAATAGGACAAAAAATAATTTTTTTGGGAAATAAAACATCAAATGGACATAACTTTTGTATTATTGGAAATCGGTGCATTTCCTGATTCAATATTCACAAAATACTAGGACATCGTCGGGGAAAAAAAGAAAACCCCTATTACCTTGGGAACTGTATGAGATAGCTCTTAATGTAATCTTTTAATTCCTCCCACTATCGGCTCCGCCCGACTATATCCCTTTTCTTATAACTTATAATACCATGTACCCCAGTGTGGTGACAATAACACTATGCAACAAAAAAAATTTTTTTGTTTCCTAGACCTAAAAATTATTTTTTTGTATAGATTGTGGAACTGTTATATAAAACCAAAACCAAAAATTTTTTATTGGATGCATTTTTTTTAAAAGATTTTTTATTAAAAATGCTGTTATCGTCGAAGGTACCCTTGGTATTTGCACTTTAATTTTTGGACGTTAAATTGAAGCTATTAATGTGGGCTACCAATGTCGGAAATATCTCTTTCACTTAGAAACATTGGTTTAGTAACAGGCATAAAACAAATTGGAAAAAGTTGATTTTTTTTCAAAAAAAAAAAAAATCCTGGGAAAAACAGACATAAAAAATCGAAAAAAATACTTTATTTTATTTTTTAAAAGTTTGCATCCTAGCGAAGAAGATAATGCCTACTTGAAAAAATCTATGGATAAATGTAGAGATTATAGCCCTTTTGGTAGAGGTAAGAGAATTTCAAAAAATCTTTTTTTTTTAATTTCTGTTTAAATAGCGATTTTATGTATTACTTTTATTTATATTATGTACATTTGAGTTTATTTACATGAACAAGTTTCATTAGAAGTAATTGTGAGTTCTTTGTTGACGTTTGTAGATTTCGGAATCGATTATTCTAATGAGGAACCAAATATAATCTCCCATCATTCTTTTATCCTAGTGCCCTTGGTAACGCCGCTCGATGGACATCAATTCTTGGTGAAACCTTTCGCCATGTTCGTCACTTACGTCGCCAAGATTCTCGGGGAAAAGGTTTAAATGAGAATGCAAGAAATGAATTTTGAGGGACATATTTACACCTGTTTGAAAACATAAAACGAAAAATAAGTTGGAAGAATACATACATATGTGTTATGTACATACATATTTCTAACCAATTCTTTCATAATTTTTTAACAAATCATTAAACATTGTTTCATATTGCGGGCTTTTATCGGATCCAAGGAAATTTGAAACTACAAGCTTAAACAACCTACATGCTGCAATTTCATCCGACGTCAAATATGATTCGAAATTCACATCTTTCATCAGTTTCCTTATTTTCGATTTTTTGAAAAGAAAGACTTTTAAATAAACTTTTTAAATATGAAAGTAAATTGCCATCTTTCCTTAAGGCTTTTACAAAATTTTTACAGAGCCCCAGCTTAATATGCAGTGGTGGCAAAATATCGGCTATCCAAGAGGCATAACATACCAACTACTTTTAAATCGCAACAAATTTTCCAGTCATGTTCATATTTTATGTATTTTATCAATGTAGCCATTGTTTCGTATGATTTCTTAGTGTTGACAGCATGAGCAATGGGAATCGACGGTTTCTGATTTCCGTTGTGTAAAAGTACTGCTTTCAAACTTTCTTTACTGCTGTCAACAAATAACCGCCATTCCTTCGAACTGAATGTTTGATTAAGTTCCTCGAACAATCCGGGAATGTCCTTGCAAAAGCATCTGTTATCCACAGTTGTATAAAATTGTTTGTAAGGTATATCACGGACTGTATGATATGATATGTTAACATCTGGGGCCAAAATATTGTAGTGTTTCATCCCAGATACAAGTAGTTCTGCCTTATCTTTGGTCAGTTCCAAATCTCTCACTAGATAAATGAGTTGAAACTAAGTTAAAAGCGATGACTTCTGACTCAAACTTGAATCGCTCAGAGTTGAGTACTCAGTTGAACTTGATGATGTTTCCGTTATTAGTCTGTTAGCTATACTTGGACACTTCCTACTCCAATCTATTAACTTAGACAAATATAACAGTCCGTATCGTGAATGATTGGTTGTCTCCAAATCATTGGCATTCCAAATTGCACGTGAAGTCTAAAATTAAAACGTTTGATTCCACAAAACATTGTAATACATTAATTTTAAAGCACTTACCACATTCTTCCACTAGTCCATCGAGTAAGATTTACATGGCACGAATTACACAAAATACTAGGTGTCCACGGTTCGTTCATATTTTTAACTCGTATACCAAAATATTACACATATATTACATATATTTCTTCTATTATTTTACTAAACGCACGTTGATTTTTTAATTACATATTTTCCGCAGATGTAGCAGAAATTGTCGGGATCATTTACACATTGAAAAGTTCTTTGCCTTTTACTCATACTTCGAAATATAACTTTGTAATATTTTTCAGAAAATCGACTTATCTCTTTAATCCGCTGAATTACATTAATTTATTAATAAGAAAGGTTTAAGGTTCATAAGTTGCAGTACCTGTAGCTGACATATAGTTTGCTTCGAAAGTAGACAGGAATGTCCATGCCCCTAAAGGGCGTAACTGAACGGAAAACTCATAAATAAAAAACCACAAATATTGTTAAAATACCCTCTATCTGAGCGGATCTCATCCAATATAGCTCTCACATTGCATATCATGTTTTATGGAGGGTTACGAACGGCCATAAAACCTCGTCCTCTCTATAATTTTATAATGCCTGACATCAATCCTCATAAAATAAAATGCAAGTTCAATGTCTCTTATATGTCTCTCTCACATGTGGCGAATTCAATATAAGCACTAATATAAGCAATAAAACATTATTTAAAAACGAAAAAATATGAAACAAGATTTTTTTGAATTTCCCTAACATTTACAAAATGGCTCATAACTTTTACATCTACCAATATTTTTGACGACTGTTACTAAACCAAAAATTCTACGTGAAAGCGATATTTGCAGCATATGTAGCCCTCATAATTCCCTTTAGTTTGAGGCATACATTTTTGAAAAAAAATTTACCATACAAATTTTTTTAAATTTTTTTCGTTTTTGTGACACCTAATTGCCATCCACATCCCTTGGACAAAAATTGTGTTGCATACTCGTATTGTTATTATACACTCTTATCAATAATTCAAAACCATGATAACATAAGGTTGAGCTTAATGCACATTTTTTCTTGGCTATATTTAAAAGATAGGCACCCATTGCAAAATAATTCTTTTTGTGTAATATTAGTCGTAAATGATTCAGTCTCAATGTTTTCATTTCAGCAAAAGTGCGTATATTTAATGTAGTCTAAATTAAGAAGGTGAGCGAGTAAGATCGCAGTTAAACGCATAAACTAAAAATGAAATTATTCAAGAAAACGATCGTTATCTTCTGCGCAATTTCAATGCATTTCCTTGGGACACAAAGTTTCCCGTACGCAGGACTGGTAGGACCCGTAACAATGACAATGATGAATTGTGGCCGTTATCGTTGCGGAGTTTGAAGGATTTATTGTAATTTTCATAAATCGGTACTTACTACACCGAAAACAAAATGTTTGTTCAATAAAGAAAAATTGTGGCGAAAACAGTGAAATGTATTTATATCCCTTGAACTTAGAGAGGAGGGTGTATATCATTCGCTACGAGTCAAAAATGGAACACATCTGAGGAGTGACCTAAGGCCCTAAGTATGTTCGGCGGAAATGCGTTTTGGGTCAGTTTAAGTCATTTGAGCAATGTCCGTCCGTCCGTCTGTCTGCTGGCTGGTGCGCACGATAACTCTCGAAAGGAGTCACCGATTGACTCCAAATTTGGTAAACGGTAATATTTTTCTCTACCTCCGGCTAAGTTCGAAGATGGGCCATATTGGTCCACAAATTCTGGTACTTCCCCCACAAAGGGTTAACTTTTAGTCAAATATTGTTTCTTTAATACCTTCTATACTGCTTCCTCTAATCTTCTGACATTCCACACATAGCATTGGTTTATTAGTCGGTAACATGGACCATTTGCACCAAAAGTTAACAGCTTTTAACTTTAATACCAGTTCATAATAGTACTTGAAATTTTGTACAATGTAATGCTTTTATAGTTCCTAGAACCCAGAGAAAAGTGGGCCATGTTGGCACGCCAAACGAATTAGTTGTTTAAGAAGCTTTTCAAGTATATTTTATTTAAAAAAAAGATTTATAAAACTTTTCTGACTTTTTTGAATTTAAGTTTAAATTTTATCTAGATTTCGTGTTATACTTTATATAAGTCCTTAGACAAGTTTCATGTTGACCGGGCGCTGAAAACCTGGATGAACTATATGCTAAGGAATAGGTGGATTATTCGTGGGTCATATGACGTACAAATTAGAGACAAGGTAAATCGTGGTATACCTCAGGGGGGCATTTTATCGCCTCTTCTATGGGTTACGACGATACACAGTCTCCTAAAAGCCCTCACCAATGAAGGACTTAATCCAGTCTGATATGCAGACGACGTTGTAATACTTCTGAGGGGCTTTTATCCAAATCTATTATGCAGAAGAGCTGAAGAGGCACTTAACATAGCATATAACTGGGCACAACCAAGGGGATTAAATGTTAACCCAGACAAAACAGAAATATTTCTATTTACAAGGAAAACGAAGATCCCACGTTTCACCCGGCCTCGATTCCTGAATAAGACAATTGCTATAACTAAGAAGGTAAAATACTTGGGAGTAATCTTGGATCAGAAACTGTACTGGAAAGATCATCTTGAAGAAAGAGTTACAAAGGCCCACAGATGTTGGTCGTTGTGCAGAAGAGCTATACACTCAGAAAAAAGTTTACTAAAATTGAGTAAAAACGTAGTAAATTTGAGGAAAATTTAACTTCATATAGCTCCAAAGAAATATTTCATAAAACCAAGTATACACATTTATTCAAAACAAAGACATTTTATTTACTCATCTGTAAGAAAATTTTACTCTACACGCTGAAAAAAAATCGCTTCTGTAGTATATTGTTCCAAACATATTCTGCTGGAGACATACATATGTTTAGGGTACAGTCCAAATATATAATATTTGACACTCACAAATAGTATATGTTTGGGAGGATGTTGTTCTAAACAAAATTATGTTTTCATCCTTATATTTTTTTATATGGAAATAATATTTCCGAAACAATGATTAATTTGTATTTAAATATTTTGGCAATGTATAGATGCTTTAATTTCGTTTTTTAGAAATTAAAGGTTCATTTTTTTTTAAATTTTATATGTTTGTAAAATTCTATTAAAATTTAAATCGTATAATCTTTGGTAACGAAAAATAGCATTGCTGGATTGACAATTGGACTATTTATAAATTAAAAATTAATGCTCTAAAAGAAAAGAAAAAGACATTTTTAACTATAAAGTACGAGTATAACACGAAATTTGGGAAAAAATAATATTAAAAATTGACAAAGTCATCACAGTTAAAATATTTTTTTAAATGTAATGTATTTGGAAGAATTCTTAAACAATATCTTTGTTTGTTTCTAAACACACATTTTATTTGTTACCGTCAGTTCGCAAATATATTTTGTTGTAATATATTAATATATGCGTTCGAAACAACATTTTTTGATTTTCAAATAAAATATATTTGTTCAAAAATATATAATATTTAAAAAATTTGGTTACAAGTATATTTTCTTTGAATTCAAACATATCAAAAATGGCGATTTTCCTCCGTGTATATAAAAAAACTTTTACTCAGTTGTAGTTAATTTTATAATCAAATAGAGGAATATGTTCGTAAATTTAAGGAAACCTGTCTCATTAAAAGTATTAAAATTTTACTTAAAATGAGGACAAATTTACTTAACATTTCTCTAAAGAAATACATTCTTCAAACTGAGTAAATTTTCCATTAGTATTAATATATGCATTGTACTGTGCATTAGTTAAATAATCGTTGTTCGTATCACAATTTTACTTATTTCCGTTACAATTTTTACTTCTCATAAGGATATTTTAAAATCAAATTGATACAATTTTTCTTAAGATTGACTACGACTTGGTGTTAAATCAAGGAAATTCTTACTCCGTATAAATACATCACGTAGTCAATTTTGTTACATTTATGAACCACATTTTTAAATGCTAAATAAAAATGTATTCTAATCAAGTTTATATTTTCCTTCGAATAAGTACATTTCGTAGTTAAAGACAAAATTGACTACGAACATTTACTTCATGGAAGTAAATATATTATTTGTATTAAGTAATTAATTATTAATTAATAAACTCAACAACGTACACTGACTTCAGAATTTTATTTTTATTTGTTATAAATTTTTAAATATTACAATAAATAATTAGGCTAAATGTTAATTTTAAAATGTTAAATATTAATACTACACACACATATTTTATATACACAATATATATATTTTTTATTAAAATAAAATACTTATTAACTATTAAAATAGTCGCAAAAATGAATTTTGGTTTAATTTATATACAAACTAGCTGAGCCCGGTGCGCTTCGCTGCCCATGTCAAAATTAGCGCTGTAGAAACTGTATTTTATATCCGATCAGTACGAAATTGGGCAGAAAGAGGTTTGTTATTACATTCGGAGAAAATCGGTTCAGATTCAGATATAGCCCCCATATATATGTTACCCCCGATTTGACATGTAAGCGCTGTAGAAACTGTATTTTATATCCGATCAGTACGAAATTCGGCAGAAAGAGGTTTGTTATTACATGAAGGAATACTGCCAAATTCGGAGAAAATCGGTTCAGATTTAGATATAGCCCCTATATATATGTTACCCCCAATTTGACATGTAAGCGCTGTAGAGACTGTGTTTTATATCCGATCAGTAGGAAATTCGACAGAAACAGGTTTCTATTTTACATGAATGAGTATTCAAGGAAAATCGATTCAGATTTATATATGTATAACCTCCATGTATATGTTCCTCGAAATTTGGTTACAAAGCGCTATAGAAGTTGTACTTTACTTCCGATCATTACAAAGTTCTCCAGAAAAATGTTTCTCAATTTAGGAACGAATATTGCTTAATTTAGCGATTATCGGTTCAAAATACATTTACCAATTATTCCAAATTATTATCGCAATGACCCTTATCGCATTGTTAGGGAGGTGTAGGGTATTATATAGTCGGCCCCGCTCGACTTTCTGCCTTTCCTTACTGGTATTAGTAATAAATTCACTGAATGAAAAAATACCTAATTCAGTGGAAAGTGCAGAAAATAGAAATGTATACTTATAAAATTTCCAAATTCTTGTTTCATTGGTCATCATGCATCACATTATCATATTGCGATTGTATTGGAGTGAGCAGCTGTAATTATCGCATACCGAGCATTTTTGTTAATGTATTTCCTATATAATACTTGCAAGATATATCAAAATATGGGCTGTGCCACGCCCACTGGTCTTATTCCGCCCATTTGTAAGCCAATCACGTAGACTGATACCAGATACATATACGCAAAATTTCAACACTCTCGCTAACAAAATGAGCAATATAATTCAATTTCAAAATTTAGCTTATATGGGCGGTGGCACGCCCATTGGTCAGATCCCGTCAATTTTTGGACCAATCACGTGAACTGTCACAAGATACATATGTACAACATTACAGCACTCTAGATAAAAAATTGTGCAAGATATATCAATTTCGAAATTTGGCTTATAAGGGCAGGGCCACGTCCATTGGTCCGATCCCGCCCATTTTCTGACCAATTACGTAGAATGCCACCAGATACATATACACAACATTGCAGCACTCCCGATAGCAAATTGTGCAAGATATCAAAATTTGGTCTATGTGGGCGGGGCCACGCCCATTGGGCCGATCCCGCCCATTTTTGGACCAATCACGCAGACTGCCACCATATACATATACACAAAATTCCAGCACTCTCGCTAACATATTGTGCAAGTTATATCTATTTCAAAATTTGGCTTATATGGGCGGGGCCAAGCCCATTGGTCCGATCCCGCCCAATTGTTGACCAATTACGTAGAATGCCACCAGATACATATACGCAACATTGCAGCACTCCCGCTAGCAAATTGTGCAAGATATCAAAATTTCAAAATTTGGTCAATGTGGGCGGGGCCACGCCTATTGGTCCGAACCCGCCCATTTTTGGACCAATCACGTAGATCGCCAACGGATATATATACACAAAACGCCAGGGCTCTCGCAAACAAATTGTGCAAGATATCACATTTTTAAAATTTGGCTTATATGGGCGGTGCCACGCCCATTGGTTCGATCCCGCCCGTTTTTGGATCAATCACGTGGACTGTCATCAGATTCATATGTACAACATTACAACACTCTAACTAACAAATTGTGCAAGATATCAAAATTTCAAAATTTGGCTTATATGGGCGGGGCCACGCCCATTGGTCCGGTCCCGCCCATTTTTGGAGCCATCATGTAGACTGCCACCATATACATATACATAACATTCCAGCACTCTCGCTAACAAATTGTGCAAACTATCTCAATTTCAAAATTTGGCTTATATGGGCGGGGCCACGCCCATTGGTCCGATTCCGCCCATTTTTGGAAAATTCACATAATCTGACACTAAATGCATACACAAGAAATTTCAGCACTCTAGCTAAAAAATTTTCTCAATATCAAAATATGACCCATATGGGCGGGTCCACGCCCACTTGATATATCGAAAACTCAAGTACCCTATTTTCAGCACCTTCTACACATGTACATTCTGTGGAAATTTAAAGATGATCGGTCAAGCCGTTTAGACGTCTATACGGAACAAACAAACAAACAAACCCACAAACAGACACTCTCTTTTATATATATAGATTCGTTTTAATACATTTTAACATGAAACCAAATTACTTACGGTTATATCACCTGTTGCCACATCCAGCGAAATTCCTGATGTATGTTCTTCAATTCCGGCACTATCCTCCGAGTTCTGAAACATTAAGTGTTAGATTATTTTATTTATATACACATATTAATACTATATTTATATTAATATTACCTGCTTCGATTGCCACTCTTTTAGGTTTTTCTCAAAGATGATTCTCGGGCCAAATAGGTTTGGCGGCACAATATTATCCAGATGACCCTCTGTCATGTAACGTAGGCTTTCTTCGGTTATAGCATGATCTATTAAAATATTGCAAATTTAGTTTTATTGCAAGAAAAGTTTTAATAAATTAGCCTTTTTTCGCTGAACAATATATATTTCATATGCATTGCACTGTCATCTCAAAACATATTTTGCTAAGGGGAAAAGTGGTACACATCGAAGTCAATCGGAGAGTAACCCATTGACTTAAAATTTAGTATGCGGTAATGTATGAAATATTATCGATGTTGTCAACCAAAAATTTAATTGATCATACCTTCAATGGCAATGCACAGTACAAGGCCTTGGAAGTATCAACTGTTCAGTTTAAAAAAGAATTATTTATTAAACCGTAATATATATCAATCGCTTTTAAAACTGTGAGTTTGGGTGGGAACATTTTGCCGAATTTTGTGTGGGAGGTACCACATGGGACGCGACAATAACGTCCGCTTTTCATTACAATGTAGAAATTCCACTGCACAAAATTTAAAGTTTTTGTACACACTGGAATCGAATTTATAACCCGTTAACATTTGTGCAAAACTGCCGCTTATGGGAGAGGTACACGAAGGAGCATCTTTGATCTTGGTCAGGGATGGACAAAAATATAACAACATACGAATTTTGAAGTCAATAGGTTACTCCTTTCGAGAGTTACCGTTCTCACCAGCCGGAAAATAGACGGATGGATGGCCGGACGGTCATTGCACAAATGACCCAAGACTGATTTCCACCAGACATGCCATTGTCTACATACATTATATATATATTTTTGGACTTACCTTTAAAAACGTTATATAGTTGACCACCATTCAGTTTCCCCAGTAAAGCTGCGAAACTAGCGTCTTGATTTTCCTCCACACACATCGATAATTGGTTCTTAATTTTTTTTTCTTCTTCGGATTGAATATGTATTTCAAACGAACACAAAATTTCAAATGACAGAAGAGAAAAATCATTTTGTTTTCAAAATACTTCATGTATGTATATACGAGTACATGTATATTAGAGAGGCTTCAAAAACTTTTTGATGTTATATGTTTATGTTTTACATAAACAAATTATACTATTTCTGCGATTGTTCAATTGCGATTGATTCGCATTCAAATTATCTCCAAATACAATGGTTTTCAATAATATTTTTATTTTTTTGGGAAAACATACCAAATTTTTATACATGCTTTAACATCCAACACCTTTTTTATCCAAACAAATGAAACCACTCTGATGTATATACCAACATAAGTGTTCCATTTCAATACTAGAATTATTTTTATTATGGATTTATTCAAATGAAGAAAAAAAGTCAGTATATTTAATTACATGTTGTAATACATTTGAATAAATCGTAGTTAAAAATCATTCCAAATTTTTAAGAAATATTTTCCTTAGGGTGAATAATAATTTCCTTACTGGCATTATGTGATAACCATTAAAGCAATTATAAAATTTACTTGTTATAATAAAAAATGTAGTCAAATAATTTTCACCCAATTTTTATTCCATTTATGTTTGATTTTCCTTAACTGTAAGATGTGTGTACTCAATAGTAGTTCATATATACTCAATTATAAGAATATTTGGAATCAAATCAAAGAATTACTTTTAAGTAAATCTCCTAGCTTAAAACAAATATAAGTAATATTTCCTACGTTTTCGGAATGAGTAATATTTACTTAATTGTGCTAAATTTTGCCTCTTTTGAAATTTTTTTATTCAATTTGAGTAATTTGTTTGTAGTTAATTTGACTACGCATTTTACTCAAAGTTACGAATAGTATTTTTATGAGTGTAGGTTCAAAATGGGGACTACGTCCAAATATGACTCACTGCCTTTACATGAACGTGATTAGACCAATAATCACCTACGCCTGTGTTGTGTGGTGGACATCAATTGACAAGAAGTGCAACCTAATACCTTTGCAAAAAATTCAACGTATGTGCTGTCTAGGCATAAGCGGGGCATTTAGAACTGCACCAACAAAAGAGTTGGCGACTATACTGCACATCCAACCAATAGACATCCGTATAAAGCATGAGGCAGCCCTCACAGCAAGACGTCTAAAAGCGATGGGTGAATGGATAAATCGAGACCACAAGTCGTACCATCAGAAGATTTTAAAATCTCTAGTTGGTCACATTCAAACGCCAGAAATCTCCGACCGCATTCCTGAAGTGCGGCTTACAGCTACCTGTGATACGTTTGTGCCAGAAAGACGCTCCTGGGAAAATGGAACTTTGGTCCATGTGCCAGTGGGAACCAGCTGTTACACGGATGGGTCCAAGCGAGGAGGATGGACGGGTTTGGGACTTTTTATTGATGAACCAGAAGTCGAACTTAATTTCCGCCTCCCTGACCATAACACGGTATTTCAAGCAGAAGTTCGAGCAATCACGGAGTGTTTGAACTGGCTCAGTAACACGACAAAGCCTAAATATGCCAACATCTTTACAGATAGCCAAATGGCGATTAAAGCAATAACATCGGAAAGGGTCAAAACCAGAACTGTGTTGGACTGTAAAAGAACGATAAATGATTACTCTGCCCATGCATGGTCAATTGCGTATTTGCTGGGTACCAGGACACAACGGAGTGATTGGAAATGAACGGGCAAACTGCTTGGCTTCAAAGGGCAGAGAACTGCGAGTAATAAACTTGGAAAATTGGAAACCTTTCGAAGCCACGAAAAATGAGTTCAAGCATTAGGCAGTGATGGCACAAAAAACTGTGTGGAATAGCGCAACAGTAGGAGCAACTGCAAAGATACTGTGGGTGACCCAAATGAAGTCTTCTGAAACTAAAAAAGATCGATAATAGTAAGATGATGAGTGTTCTAACGGGACACTCAAGCTTACAAGCACATCTTCATCGCATAGGACTAGCAGGAAACGACGAATGCAGGTCATGCAGGGAAAACATCGAAACGATGGAACATTTTCTGTGTCACTGCCCGGCTTTCACACATGCAAGATCCCAACATTTCGGGTCCGACATATTACCAGACTTGACTCACCTCAGAGGATATGACTGGAAGATACCGAGAAAATTCGAGTCTAGTACCGATTTTCTGTAACTCTTGAGGTATAAAAAGATCATAAATAAGGAGCGCACAACAGGCCGAACCACTGGCTTAAGTGTATGTCCACGGACATGAGACGTTTAAACGTCTCCTCTCTTCAACCTAACCTAACCTTATACACGGAGGAAAAAAACGGCCTCTGTAACATATTGTCCCAAACATATTTTGCAGGCAACATATATATGTTTGGAGCAGCTCCCAAACATATTATGTTTGGGGTAGCGGTAATGTTACCAAACATTTATTTGATTGTATGCAAACATATATATGATTGTATGTAATCATATATATGATTGTATGCAAACATTTATATGATTGTATGTAATCATATATATGATTGTATGTAATCATATTTATGATTGTATGTAATCATATATACGATTGTATGTAATCATATATATGATTGTATCTCTTCTACTCTTCTCGCTCCTTCATGAAACTATAACGGTTCACAGCAACAATTTCACTCCGATCGTTCTGAAATTTTGCAGTTTAGAGTATTTCGCGGCTGTTAAGATCGCTATTGAATTTGGTTGAAATCGGTTCAGATTTAGATATAGCTCCCATATATATCTTTCGTCCGATTTGGCCCTTTAGTCCTATAGAAGCTGTATTTTACATCCAATCGTTTTGAAATTTAGAATGGTAGAGTTTCTTGATCCATGAACCAACACTACCGAATTTGAAGAAAATCGGTTAAGATTTAGCTATAGCTCCCATATATATGTTTCGTCCGATTTGGCCCTTTAGTCCTATAAAAGCTGTATTTTACATCCAATCGTTTTGAAATTTAGAATGGTAGAGTTTCTTGATCCATGAACCAACACTACCGAATTTGAAGAAAATCGGTTAAGATTTAGCTATAGCTCCCATATATATGTTTCGTCCGATTTGGCCCTTTAGTTCTATAGAAGCTATATTTTACATCCAATCGTTTTGAAATTTAGAATGGTAGAGTTTCTTGATTCATGAACCAACATTGCCGAATTTGAAGAAAATCTGTAAAGATTTAGCTATAGCTCCCATATGTATGTTTCATCCGATTTGGCTCTTTAGATCCAATCGTTTTTATACCCTACACCACACTGTGGTACAGGGTATTATTTAAGTATAAAATGTCCCAAAAGTAAATTTATGTAAACAATTTATACATGAATTACAAAATTTATATATCAGAGTTATTCAATATTACGAGAGTGGTGTAGGGCACCGCCCGACTTTAGCCTTTCCTTACTGGTTTTTAATTTATGAATATTCCAATTCATCACTCTTGTCAATCCATCAATGCAATTTATAATTACGAAAGATTATGTGATTTAAATTTTAATCGAATTTTACAAACACATCAAATTTCTGAACAAAAATTGCTCTATGAACTTCTGAAAAACAGAAAACTTTAAATGAATTATTGATACATTTCCAAGATACTTAACATTTTTTGGAGTGTATGTTTCAATCAGAATATGTTTCTCATAATATACTACAGAAGCGATTTTTTCAGCGTGTAGTCAGAAAAGTCTTATCTGCCACGTATTATGAGCATTTCCATGTTAAGTGATCACAGTATTTTTGGCTCATGTCACGGATTTTAGTGAAACATGGTATAATGGTTATACTAAATGTTATCAACAACCCATGCAAATTATTTAAAAAAAAACTCCAGGCCTACTAAGAAGATTTAAAAATTTTCGAAATTGTGAATTTTGAGGAATACGGGGGAAACTACCCTCTAACAGCTATTGCCACGTCATCTGCATAAGCAACATCTTTGACATTCATCAACTCCAGAGAAAGCAAAATATTGTTCATGGAGGGATTACATTGCAGAGGAGACAAAACACCCACCTGCGGGCATTCCCCTACTGACAAATTAATGGAAGTCAGCTAACTGAAATGCGCCTCTTAATTAGAAGTTTATGAATGATCCAACCAACGTACGTTGTAGGCATGCTGTTGAGTGGACAGTAGCCTGTGATCAATTGTTGTCCTAAGGTAACTATCTGTTAATCTCTCCAGCGTTTTAAGGAGAAATTAAGATAAACTAATTGGCCGGAAATCCTTAGCTCCAGTATGGGACGGCTTTCCCGCTTTTGGGATGAAAACAACCTTGGTTTCATGTATATCTCTCTGAGCCAGGGAGCAATCGAATCCGCCACTGCCTGTAGTTCCGCCGGAGAGACTATGTCTGGGCCTGGCGACTTAACAGGTTTAAAGCTTTTTATAGCCCAAAGGATTTTAGATTCGGTTACAATCTCGCTGGCGACCTCTGCTGGCTACGCTTCAAGAGAATCTCCAATAGAACTAGCCAATGCCTCTTCAGAGTTGCTCGGGAAACGTGTATCCAGGAGCACTCTGAGCGATTCCTCACTGCACGTAGTCGAAGAACTGTCATCTTTCTTGTTGTACCCAATACTACAAGGTGTTTTTTCCGTTACCCAGATAAGCATTCTACGCCACTACAGAAATCTATCTATCTATCTTTTTTGCAGTGCTTGAGTTCTTCCTTATATGTGTCGCAGTCCTGGGGGCTCTGGTTGCCTTTGCCCTATTAAAGAGGTTTCTACAGCACTTCCTCAGCATAACTAATTGAGACGAACACCTCGGCGGTGATAACTTTTGTCAAGATGGCTATGTCATACCAAAATGTATTTTCATCATAAAGCTAATATTGTTCTCCGTTCAGGAAAGTACATTAGAAATCGATATATAATCTGCTCTCTGCAAAAGACTAGGAGAATTGAGAACTGCATGAGATAACTCTTTTTAGCAGACATAAAACAAAATATAGCTTTGAAATAGACGTGAAATACAAAAGCTACAAGCATTCTCTCAACACCTCTGCTTTAGGCAATTCGCAATCGCTTGTCTGGTTATTGAGCGGCAGAATTATTTCTCTCTTTTCTGAATCCCCCTCTCTGTGTGAAGATTCGGTCTGACCGAACTTGTTTTGTTTTAAATTTGAGATCATTAAATCCCTAAAAGAATGCACCATAATACGATACTTAATATTATGCTATTATATAGATTCCTTTATTGCTGATTCGCCCATACTTACTCAAATGAATATTATTCCGACTTATTTCCAATAATTGTCGTATTTTCAGAATGCAAAATATTTGCGGTTAGATATAAATGACTAACTCAGTGCTTGGTTTAATTTTAAAAAATATTTATAGTGCAGAATATTACACTTTATTGAAATTAATCATACTAAATCTATGTAGTTCATGAATCAATACATAAAAAAAATTATTTCACTTTGCTAAATTAGCAAAAAATTTTCAAAATATAACATGGTAATAACCATATTAAATTGTAATAACCATTTATACATACACTTTCTTTAAAGTTAAAAACTGCTACAAATCAATATGGATTTACTACTAGAGTTTCCAATCCCACATTAGGTCAAAGGTTAAAAGCTATATTTTTCGATTTACGGGGTTTTCAAATTCAATAATGTCTTCAAAACCAAAGTTTTGCACGCCTCGAAATAAAATCAAAATCTTTAAACGTTTTAAGTCGCCAGCAACAGACAATGTCTCGCCGGCGGAGCAGGATGTGGTTTGACACAATTGCTCCCTGGCTCGGAGAGATCTACATATGTTGTTTTAATCCGAGCTGTATTTCGATTATAATATGTTCTCACCCCAAAAACGGGAAAGCCGTCCCATACAGAAGCTAAGAATTTACACCGGCTACTATCGAATCAACAGCATGCAAGTTCCAGTCAGCATTATTAAAGGATCTGTAAATATTATGGAATATACGATGGTAGCTTGCTTAGATATAGAGTGCACCTAAAATAAATCCAGCCGCTATAATTACGACTCTAGCAAACCTGGGGGTTGACAGCAGTATACGTACGTTCATTCATAACTGTCTGACTAAGAGACCCATTTCAGCTGGATAGGGGACACTGATCTCTACAGATCTGTCAGTGGGGGGAAAGTCCTAAGGGGGTATCCTGTCTCCTCTGATATGGAATCTCTCCATGAAAAATATTCAGCTTTCTCTACAGATGATAAGTGTTAGCGTTGTTGCTTATGCAGATGACGTGACAATAGCTGTTAGAGAGAAGTTTCCGAGAACAGTTAGAGAAATCCTACAGCAGGCCCGTCACACAACCGCAAGCTGGGCTTCCGATAATGGTCTTGTTGTTAACCCGACCAAGACGGAAATTGTTCTTTTCGCAAGGAGATATAATGAACCAACAGTTACATCTGTCTCCTTTGGGGGTATTGAAATTCCCTTCTATGAAAGCGTAACATACTAAGGTATTTTACTAGACAGGAAGTTGAACTTCAAACCCAACATTCTGGAAAGAGCAAAGAAGGTTGTAGTAGCGCTATATACCTGTAAAAGGTCGAAAGGGTTCAGAACCATCGTATAATGTATTGGTTATATACGGCAGTATTCAGACCGACAATGCTATACGGTATTGTCGACTGTAACGGCTCTGCAAAAATCCACCTTCTGCGCGATACTTAGAACGACACCAACTGAGGCACTATGTATATGTTATACTACATTTAATGCCGCATTATAGAATTAGTGAGACCGATAATGATGTACGGCACTGTCATCTAATGGACAGCTCTGCAGAGATCCACTTTCTGCGCGGTAATAAACAAGCTGCTATATCTATCACTGGTGCGCTGAGAACGACACCAACTAAGGCACTAACTGTTATACTACGTTTAATGCCGCTATACATTATAGCAGTGCAATATGCCGCATGTACTGCGATTAGACTCAGGGTACTTTCAGGAAGTGGCTACGGACATAGTGTCTTTCTAGAAAGAATACCTGATCTTCCGGACACTGTTGATTACCACTAATTTATAAGAAGTATATCACCCGTATATTTGATAGATAAGAATGGAATAGTCGTATCCCAGGACATCAACAACCCACTGGTCTTTGGCATATTTTCTGAGGAATTTGCGTTAGTGTTTACCAGGCAGAAATCTTAGCTATTAAAGAGATATCGAAATTGCTGAAAATTAATAACACAAAATGTGCACAAAAATTCATCCTCGATGAAAGCACGTACTCCGCATAATTTTAACCTGCTAATTCGAATGGCATTAGCCGTTTTTTCTATGACATCGCGTTTTCGAGACATTTAGCCACAAAGTTTGTTGGGTAAACAAAGAAGTTAGTGAATTCAAACACCAATTTAGTATAGAAAACTTCGGAATAGATGTTCCATGTCAACGAATGGAAGAAAGGAGACACTTTAGGAAGTATTTCTCTCAAAGGACCCAACAGCCCGTTCACCCCTTTACCGATGAAAATCCCCATCCAATTATAATTTTGAAAAATCCCACTTTGACCCATTTAGAGTGCTCCAATCGAGTCCAAATGTATGGAACCCCCAGGGGGTTCCAGAGGGGGTGTGCCACTGGCATGGGTGGGTCGGGCCTCCAAAGTTAGTGGGGATCGGTCATACTTTTGGACTCGATTGGAGCACTCTAAATGGGTCAAAGTGGGATTTTTCAACATTTGCCCCTACCCAAAAGTTCGACCCAAATTCCGGGACATCAGAATTCGTTTTAGAGGTATGGTTCCTTTGGCAAAAGTTTCTTATTTTGATCCCTAGAATACGATTTTCACTGACCAATGGCGACTTTTTTTGCCTCCCCACAAATCGACCTGGCCTAATAACTATATATAAAACTGGACTGATATTTTTAAAATTTGGCAGTGCTCGTCTTTCGGCAAAGGAACTCTTCTCCTCAGCCAAATTTCAAAATGGTTAGATGCATTGCGTTTGGGCGATATGACATTTCCAGATAACCAATTTGGGCGATATGTCGCTCTTTGGGCGATATGACATATATACATGGTTGTGGACGATATGTCATTGGGCGATATAACGCTACGCCAACATATTTATGGGGACTATACCCAAATATAATCCGATTTTCTTACTAATTTATTATTAACTCTTTTATCAAGACACATGACTCTGTCATAATGATTGAATCTGATAATGATAGAATGTACAATAGAGTTACAATCCCGCTTATATGCCAAATGGGAAAGAACTTATATATGGGTGATATATCTAAATTTAAAACGATTGAAGCTCGGCAGAATTCATGCTTATTTCATGAAACTTCTTGTGTTCAATTTCAAACAGATGGGTTGAAAATTGTGGCTGCTATAGGTCTTACATGTCAAATCCGTGATACATATATATGGGGGCTACATCTAAATCTGAACCGATTTATACCAAATTATAGAGGGATGGTATAATATAAGAATAATTTTGATTTATAAGATGTTGATCCAAAGCAATTTTAATTATTTCAGTACTTTTAAAAGTACATCAAGAGCTATGAACCAACATAATATGTTATCTGAAATCCAAAATAACGTAACCTACATGTTCATGATTTTTCAGGAGAAGCAAAAAACAAAGTAAAGTGATTTTAAACTTTTGACCAAATTTAGGGATTTCAAACTATTAAGGCGAAATCAAATAACAAATCTAGCGCAATTAGTTGTGGCGTACATTCTGAATTAAATAAAATAAAATTGTATGCATCTTTCCGCTTTTTTAATGACCTTGTTTGCTGTAAGGTCATTTTGAGTGTCACTCATAAAATGGTTAATTTTTGATATTGGACTCCAATTTTATAGGAATATGCAGATTAGCCTAATAGACTATAATCAATCATAAAATAATTTTGATTTTTTTGACGTTACGTGATTTTTCAGATGACGATATGTAGGTATGTATATAAGTATATTGCTAAAGTAACTATTCGATGTATACTAATAGATCAAACCGGAAAAAATCGAGTGTTAATTTTTGTAGGTGTTATTGAAATACATCTCTCACTAATTAGTGTTATCCGGCACGCCATTTGCGACTTCCTGACCACAGATACACCCTACGAGAGCTATTTAGCTGAAAGTTTGCACACAAATGTATAGCTAAGAGCATAGCTGGAATAATACGAGTACAATCTAAAAAAATCATTTCAACAAATGAGGAGGTGATCAGAACACGCTCCCACATTATTGCTTCCAAATCGCAGAGCAATCGCAAGCAACAGTATTTGCATGCCCGTCATGCGTTCACAGGATCCTGATAGTCATATGCTGACCACCGAATATTAATGTGGTTTATTATCGGCCATAACCATTCCTGAACGCAAAATTTAAAATTTATACGCATATCCCTATATATTGATTCAATTTATTATTGTTTTTGAATAAATTTTGCTCAAACTAAAATGATCGGAAGTACACATTTGTCTACAATTTATATTTCAACTTAAGAAGTTTACATCACGGTAAAAAATGCAAGCCGGGCAACGCCGGTTATAAAAACGCTAGTATACTACATAATACAAACATTTTGACCTAAATCATAATGAAATCCCATTACTGAAAAATAAAAAAAACATGATTTTCGACTTAGGCTGTTATTGCTTGTGATCACAGAAATAATATTTGCGGTTAGACATGAATGACTAACGTTTTACTTAATAATATTCATAGTACTGAACGCTGCACAGAAAGAAATGATTCAGAATTCAAGTACAAACATCTTATTTTTAGATCAAATCGTACCTAAAATTGTAAATACGTTTGTACTAAGTTATTCTTAAACCAAGTAGAAAACGGATTACATTCGGCTTAAAATCAAGACTAATCGGGCTTAACGAGAGTGAATTCAAAGAAACTGTATTTTAGTCTGTGAACTGTATTATCGTATACAAATATCCAAATTACACTATGAAAAAAAAAACTTTTTTATGAAGATTGTATGAAACTAAAACAAGCATTTTTGTGGTAATATTTATTTTTTAATTCCAATTATCATGGAATGTATCTGTAGTATTTGGAATACATCGCTCATTCACTTCAAGAGTAGCATAACTCAAAATTGAAAATTTTTGAGGTTGACTTACAGAAATACGAATTTTGCAAAAGCCCATAAACGAATCACAGTGAAATTTTGTTTATAAAAATACAACCATATTTTCTGGTTTTCCAACGCTTTTAAACGCCATATTTCATGTTACTTATCTTTTTATACGGATTTAAGTTACACATCTTGAGAATTTTTAATTTTGAGTTATGTCACTCTTGAAGAAAGTGGAATAAAAGCACATCTCAAAAAATCAAAATGTTCAGGAGAGCCAATATACTTTTTCTCTCGCAGTGCATTTGATAATAAATGTGCATTGTTGAATGCTGGAAAAAGTCTTCAAGCAATTTACCAACATGGGAGTGTCATATGTATATGGAACGATAGATAATTATTAGCTGAATACGTTTATGCCAAAGTCCCGAAATCAAAAATTTACGACATTTATGACGATTATTCCAAAAAATCACAGGTATAGGCCCCATAGAGCCGTGATGCCCTTTAAATTAAATTAAATTATGAGGGCTACGAATGTTGGGAATACAACTTTCACGTAGAGACAGCGATTGAGTAACTGTCGTTAATACAATTAGAAAAAATCAGATTTTTAAAAAAATCGGTTATTGCTGGCACTAAAAAACCATAAAAAATATAAAAAATCGCGACATAAATGTTTTGTTCCATTTTTGAAAGATAGAATCCTAACAAAGAAAATAGATACTATTTCAAAAAAAAATTACCAAAAGGGGCGTGGCAATAAATACATTTTTTTTTAATTCTAAATTTCATGTAAGGTATCTTTAGTATTTGGAAAATATTTTTTGAAGTATAAGTGACCTAAATTTTCATGGAAATGCACTTTCTCAACATGTTTACATACTCGTACATGCATACATGCCACATTTCAAGCCTATTTGTGCAATGGTTTTCCACATGTTTTTTCAATAATATGCGTCTTGGCGGTGTCCCAATTTTCCGCTAAATCGCTCATATTGCTCTTAAGTGAGTATGTGCCAAATTTTGAAGACAATGGTTCTATTTCGTTCTTAATAATGAAGTGAAATGGATGCGCAGCGCCCCCTTTTCAAAATCGCCAAAATTCAGGAAGATTGGTGGAATGGTTCTCCAGATATCTCATTTTCAGTAAGGGAAGCATGTGAGCGGGGTCATACCCACATTCCGACAACGCCAATTTTCTTTTGGGGCACGCAAATACAGCTATACCAAATTTCACGACGATTGGTTCAATATTTCCCCAGACATTTCGTCTTCAATTGTGGAGCAATATGGGCGGGTCCACGCCCACTTTAGATCTTCGGTTGAATTGTTTCAAAGTTCATAACGGGCATCGTTGTAAAACTATTTGTGTTTATATATATATATATATTTTATATATACGCCCACTTACTCTATCCCCCCGACTTTTGGTGAAAATACTAATATTGACTCCAATAACTTACAATCCAAATTTCGTTCTTCTACGTCCAATAGCTTCTGAGATAATAAATGTTCAACTAATGCTACACCCACTTTTTCCACACCCAATTATTTTTGATGTTTTTGTTAAAAACTTCACTAACGTGTGTTCCTAATTTCGTTTTTCTAGGATCAACATCCTCAGAGATATTCGAATTTTAAATAATGCCACGCCCACATTTTCACCGCCCACTTTTTAATATTTTTCTAAACGATCCTGTAAGGTTTCAAACAAAAGAAAAAAAATTAAAATCGGTTCAGTGGTTTCAGAGTCTATAAATATACATATGAGGTCTACGAATGTTGGGAATATCACTTTCACTTAGAGATAGTGATTACGCAACTGTCGTTAAAAACAAGTAAGAAAGTTTCAGACGGGTAAACCGACTAAGGTATACCCTCACTTTGTGAGTAATGTAATATGGAATATTGCACGAATTAATCTGTGCAAAATTTCAAGTACATATTTATGTGCACTGGTATTAATATTATTAGTAGTTAATCAAGGTGATAGCGACAGATAAACTATTACTATATGTGAAATTATAGAAGATTCAGATAAATGGTGTAGAAGTTATTAAACAATCAATACTTCAGTAAATTATAACCCTTTGTGAGGGAGGTACTACGCCTTTTTGGATATGTTTGAATAGAAAGAAAATATATTTGGAACACAATTTTTTAAATATTATATATTTTTCAGCAAACGAATTGTATTTGAAAATCAATAAAATTTATTTGGAACGCATATATTAATATATTACAACAAAATATATTTGCAGTCTAATTTTCTCAAATAAAATATTTGTTTAAATACAAATAAAAGTATTGTTCGGGAATTTCTCCAAATATATTTTATTTAAAAAAGATTTTCAAAACTTTGTTGTCTTTTCGAACTTCAGTTTTAATTTTTCCTTGATTTCGAAATGTACCTCGCAACTAAATATGGCATATGCAGCATTGTCTTCTGTTTTAAAGCATTCATTTTAAATTCCTAATTATCCCAATTCATCATTAGTTGTAAGTCCTTCGAGTAAATTATTTTATTGTAAATTATTGTTTTAAGATTATACGATTTCAATTATAAAATATTTTTATAAACATTAAAAATTAACTTTGAATCCTGAGAAACTTAACGTTATTAAGGTATCGGTGTATTTTCTGAAAACTTAAAAGCAAATAAATCTTTGTTTCGCAAATAATATACCCAAATTAAAATATATTAGGATGGAAACAATGATTTGTTTAGACCAACACCTTCCCAAATATTTAATATTTGTATGTAGCAACTATTATGTATTTAGAGTGTACCCTAAACATATATATGTTTCATGCCGAATATGTTTGGGACAATATACTACAGAAGCGATTTTTTTTCAGCGTGTAGAAGATTGAAAAAAATATTATCACATACCAAATTTCAAGTCAATAATAGTCCCATGAAAAATAGGCGTTATTACCACACCCCCTTTTTGGTACTCCCATACTTCGATTTCTTCGTGTACAGTGTAATGCTGTTATAGTAGGAATAGTAGTCTATTGCCACCCCAAACAAAACGGTAAAATTGAAATATAATTTATCCATAGATATTATCAAATAGGAATTATTTTCTTAGTAAGGATGTTAGCTTTCAAAAAATGTGTTAGCTTTCGCGATTTTTATGGGTTTTTTAATACTAGGCAAAACATTTTTTTTAAAAAAAAATTAAGCTTTTTCTAATTTTTAGAAAAAGCTCTGTCTGGCTGGAGCGCGCGATAGCTATCGAAAGGGGTTATTACCCTTTCGCGAAAGCTAACACATTTTTTGAAAGCTAACATCCTTACTAAGAAAATAATTCCTATTTGATAATATCTATGGATAAATTATATTTCAATTTTACCGTTTTGTTTGGGGTGGCAATAGACTACTATTCCTACTATAACAGCATTACACTGTACACGAAGAAATCGAAGTATGGGAGTACCAAAAAGGGGGTGTGGTAATAACACCTATTTTTCATGGGACTATAGGCGACCAAGAAACGAATGCTCTGGGTGGAATTGTGAAAGATTCTTATAAGTAGTATTCTTATATAAGTTATTAAAGGATCGCTATTTCACTAAATGTGGGGAGGTACTCGAAGGAGTGTTTCAACATGTTCCATCTTTGATCTTAACCTGAAATAAAAAACATATTAACACATACTCCTACCGAAACGGATATTGATTAAATGACTTAAAATGGCCCAAAACGGATTTCCGTCAAATATTTTTGGGGTCTCTTGGGTCACTCCTTCGATGAGTTACAACTGATACATACCCTCGCTCACAATAGTGGGGGCATAAAAACATGATTTTCCATAGATTTTTTCAACTAGACATTGTATTATTCCTTAGGATGCCAGCTTTCAAAAATTGGAACAAACTAATTTTTTGTGATTTTATTCCTATTTTGATAGGTTTATTCACACCCAAACTATTTTTTTTTAATAAAAATCTAATTTTTTATAATTGTTTTAACGACAGTTACAAAACTTCTATTCCTAATTGAAACTGACATTTTACACATGTATAGCGTTGATAATTTCCTGTAAATTAAATGATATCCCCGTTTTATCGAGCTTATACCATCCAAACACTAAAGGCTCCGTCCAAAAAAATTAAAAAAAATTAACAATACTTTTTTTTTATATTTTTTTTCATGTTTAGGACACCGTACTACACCAGAAAATGTTATGCGCAAATCAGTATGAATTTGTTGAATTGATTTCTCTATCATTTAAATTTTGAAGAATATGCTCCAAAATTTGCTAATCTTTGAAATACACCTATCCCCCGATTTACACGATAGATACATTCCTGAGAAAAACTCGCGTAAATTAAAACCAGTAAGGAAAGGCTAAAGTCGGGCGGTGCCGACTATATAATACCCTACACCACTCTCGTAATATTGAATAACTCTGATATATAAATTTTGTAATTCATGTATAAATTGTTTACATAAATTTACTTTTGGGACATTTTATACTTAAATAATACCCTGTACCACAGGGTATAAAAACGATTGGATCTAAAGAGCCAAATCGGATGAAACATATATATGGGAGCTATAGCTAAATATTTACCGATTTTCTTCAAATTCGGCAATGTTGGTTCATGAATAAAGAAACTCTACCATTCTAAATTTCAAAACGATTGGATGTAAAATACAGCTTTTATAGGACTAAAGGGCCAAATCGGACGAAACATATATATGGGAGCTATAGCTAAATCTTAACCGATTTTCTTCAAATTCGGTAGTGTTGGTTCATGGATCAAGAAACTCTACCATTCTAAATTTCAAAATGATTGGATGTAAAATACAGCTTCTACAGGACTAAAGGGCCAAATCGGACGAAACATATATATGGGAGCTATAGCTAAATCTTAACCGATTTTCTTCAAATTCGGCAATGTTGGTTCATGGATCAAGAAACTCTACCATTTTAAATTTCAAAACGATCGGATGTAAAATACAGCTTCTATAGGACTAAAGGGCCAAATCGGACGAAACATATATATGGGAGCTATAGCTAAATCTTAACCGATTTTTTTTTCAAATTTGGCTACGTTGGTTCATGGATCAAGAAACTCTACCATTCTAAATTTCAAAACGATCGGATGTAAAATACAGCTTCTATAGGACTAAAGGCCCAAATCAGACGAAATATATATATGGGAGCTATATCTAAATCTGAACCGATTTCAACCAAATTCAATAGCGATCTTAACAGAACGATCGGAGTGAAATTGCGACCTGTAGTCGACGAACAACTTTACATGGACAGTTAAATCGACTCAGCTAGTGATTCTGAGTCGATCGGTATACTTTAAGGTGGGTCTAGCTGTGTTATTTTCAGGTGTTACAAACATCTGCCGTGAAACAAACTTATAATACCCTGTACCACAGTGTGGTGTAGGGTATAAATAAAGGCAGAATAGCATTAAAAAAATTGATTAATTTGACAAAATAAAATAATTTATTTATTTATTTATTTATTTATATGAATTACAATACAAGGTAAATTTGTATTCTAATTTTACGGTCCAGGGAAAGCCGGGTTACAAAGACCATGAGGCAAGTATTTGCAGCGACAACCAGAGCCTCTGGTGGGAATCGAACCCACGACCCCCAAACTCATAGGCGAGCACGCTACCAACTCACCTACTGGGGTGCTCTATAAAATAATAAAATGTTAAATTGTAAGGGCCGATGTTGACTGTGAACCACACCTAAACGTCAAATTGTTGTCAGTATTTCAATTAACATTCCTCAATTTCAGAGTAACACAATTTTGAACCATGGAAAGATACATAATCGAGCAACGCGTTAATGTGTTTAAGCCTTTTACGAAAATGGGCGTTTAAATAAAAATGCATTTCGTGCACTTCGTGATGTTTGTTTGATCAGCATAATCGACCAAATGTGTCCACAATCGGGAGAATTGTGCGCAAATTTCAGCAAACCGGGTCTGCAGGAGATGTGAAAACACCTGTGCATGCTCGCCCAGTTCGTTTGGTGCGGCTTATGGGCTGGCGACGTCATCGGGCCATACTTCTTCGAATGGTGTTCGCTATCGTGAGATGATAACGAACTTTTTATGGTCCGAATTGGAAGATATGGATGTGGACAATATGTGGTTACAACAGGACGGCGCCGCTTGCCACACAGCTAACGAACAATGGCTCTTGTGCGCAACAAATTCAATGGCCGTGTTATCTCACGTCGTGGCGATGTCAATTGGCCGCCAAGATCATGTGATTTGACACCGTTGGACTTCTTTCTTTGGGGTTATTTGAAAGAAAATGTGTACGTCGATAAGCCGGCAACAATTCAAGAGCTAAAGGATGAGACAATTCGGCACATTAACGGCATACAACCTCAATTATGCCTCAGCGTCATCGAAAATTTGGACCATCGGATGGAGGTGTGCCGCCGAGGTCGCGGCGGCCATTTGGCCGATATTTTGTTCCATACATAATTGAACCATACCAATATTATCATAATAAAAAGAAATGAAAATAATTTCGTAAATAATTTGTGTTTTATTCAAAATCAACATCGGCCCTTAAAATTTAACCACCATTTAATTATGTAAGTTAAAAAACATATAAGGTTCCGATATGTTCAGTCTTAAAACATAAAATATGTTAGCAGAAAATATTACCACGACCAAAATTTGAAGTCATTCGATCACGCCTTTCCACCAACCTTCAAAAAGAGGTCTCATATTAATTACGAGTATTTAATATTTTTTTAATCCATGGAAAACACATAATAGGTATGTTAAATATGTTGGCAAATTTTTTTTAAATAGAGCAAAAGTTTTCTTGTTTTATCTTTTTCAAGATATTTAAGAATTAAGGACATTTTCGTCCTTTTGATATCCTTAATACACAAAACCTGATAATTAGATTTATTATTCTTAAGAGTATGTTAAAATATCTCAAATGGTTTCTATACTATTTAAATTTGATATTCCGTTTAAAAGTCACAAAGTCTTGAAAATAACTACATTTTTCAAAAAAAAAAACAGTAAGGAAAGACGGAACGTCGCACACTGGGCTATTTGGTATCAAAACTGTGGATTATATCAGACAAGCCTCTCACTTAGTATTTTTTAATTTATTTTAATACTTTACAATGTATTAGATAAAAAACTATCTGATTTAAAATCTTAGTTACAAAATTTTAATATATGGGTTGTTGTTGTTGTAGCAGTAAATGTGTTTGTTATCCCTTAGTTGTTTTCGTTCGCCTTGTATAGTGGGATCTGCTGTATTGGTTTCCAGGCCGAGGAAGATGGGAACAAGTTGAGTAGGTTTGGCAGGGCAGTTAAGGAGGTATAGTGTGTCGTGTGGTCCCTGGTTACAGGCGGGACATATGTTCGACGTGGAGCCATCAATCCTTGCCCAGTATGAATTGAGGCGGCTACACCAGCCAGATCTTAATTGGGCCAAAAATACTCGTGTCTGTCGTGGTAATTCCTCTTCCTCCGAGGCCACTGATGGAGGGTGGTCTCCTAGTACGACATTGATTCTGTAATTATTCACGGCTTCAGCGACTGCATCAGAGTGTATGTCAGCCAGACCTGCCTTGAAAGCTCTTTGATCTAGAGGTACTCTCTTGTAGCGTTGGCCTCGCGCTCTAGATCATGAAGGTCTTTCCTGATCTGCCTGGGAGGTGGGCGCCTATCCACTAGATGGTGATTGGGATGGCTGGGACGGTAGCAACCAAGCAGATACTGCTTTGACAGCAAAAAAAAAATTGTGTCGTCGCACGGTTATGATCTTCGTCTCCTCATGTAAGTAGTCCACAGAAGACATGAAGAGGGGCCCTGTCGCAGTTCTCAGGGTGGCATTTTGGCAGGTCTGTATATTCTTCCACTGCGTCACGCTCACATTCGGTGACCACACTGGTGCTTGCCCCAAGTGCTGCCGGCTAGCGACTTGAGGACCTTGTTCCTACTTCTCATCTTACTGCAGATAGCTGTGGCATGCGCGTTAGACCTGAAGAGGCTATAAAATGTGACACCAAGAACCTTAGGGTAGTTGGTGGTCGGAATTCTTGTGCCATTGACTATCACATTGAGTTGCTCCTTCACTTGCGCTGTCCATGCAGTAAACAGTGTGGCCGATGATTTGGTGGCGGATATTTTTAGGTTCCTCGCAGCGAAGAAATTGGCAATCTCAGCGACGTAGATATTCAGCCTTCCACATATGTCATCGATTAAAGGGCCCGCCGCCAGAATCGTACAATCATCAGCATATGATACGATTTCATCGCCGTCAGGTGGGGGTGGAATTGCAGAAAGGTAGAGGTTAAACAGTGCCGGAGATATCACCCCACCTTGGGGAACTACCTGTTTCACTCTACGGGGTTTGGACTTCTTGTTTCTGAATTCCACATACGACTGGCGTCCACACATGTGATTGACGGTCCAATGTTTCAAACTATTCGGGAGGGACGTGTTGGCTATGTCCTCAAAAAGCTTGGCGTGGCTGACGGTATCGAAGACCTTCGATAGGTCTAGCGCCACGAGGACGGTCCTGTCACCGGGCTTGTTCTTTTTTAGACCGCGGCTCACATGCGTAGATATGGCGTGTAAAGCACTAGTCGTACTATGCTGCTTTCGAAATCCGTGCTGATGATCAGCAATTGGAAAATGTCCAATAAGGCTCGGGAGGATTAACGCCTCAAGCGTCCTTGCTACTGGCGAGAGAAGGGAGATATGCCTGTACGATTTCCCTTGCTCGCATCTTTTCTATGGCTTCGGGTATTATCAGAGTGGTCAAGGACAGATTGAGGACCCTAGTCAGGTACTCAACTCCCGGTATGTCCAATTGCTTCAACATTAGCATCGAAATTCCGTCGGGGCCAAGAGCTTTGGATGAATTAGCGCTACGGATGACATCTGCAACTTCTCCAACTGTAAACTGTCGTGGTACTTCTTCAACTCGGAGAGCATGGATACGACGCATTACTCTCCTTTTCGCTCTGTCACTCACTGGGTGCTCTATAAATTGTCGGTTAACATAACGCGCCTACTTCTTCGGGTCAGTCACAGTGGTGGCACCAAATGTGACTGCCGTCCGGTCGTCTTTCCTGCCTGGATTCGAGAGTGACTTAACCGTTGCCCACATTTTACCAATACCGGAACTTAAGTTGCACTGCTTCAGTTGATCTAGCCATTTATTCCGCTTATATTCGTCGACTTTCCTATTGATTTCTAGATTCAGTTCCCTGATTCTAGGATCAGCAGGATTAGAACGACTAATTTCATCACGCACGTCTGCTAGTCCCGCTGCATCTGCTGGGAAATTAGGTCGTATCTCGGGTATTCGATCAGCAGGGATAAAGCGAGCGGCTGATGCGTTGATGATGCCTCGGAATTTCTTCTCAGCTACCCGAACATCTGAGGGGATGGGTAGTTCACTGAAGCTGCGGTTGGTGAATTCTCTGAACCCATTCCAGTCCGCTTTCCTTTGATTCAGGAAAATGCGGCGTTCAGAGATAATAAAATCGGCTGGTCTGTCTATGGAGGATTATGGGGAGGTGGTCTGATCCCAATGAAATGACGGGCTGCCAGGTGACGTCATTTATCAGACCAGGAGACACGATGGTGATATCTGGCGAGCTGCTGCAATCACCCATAATCCGTGTGGGGGCGTCCTCATTCACTGTGCAGAACGTAGAGCCATCTATCTGCTCAGCCAAGGCTATGCCTCTATGGTCATTAGCTAGGAGAGAATGCCAAAGCTCATAATGGGCATTAAAGTCTCCTAGGACCACGCGATTATTGCCCTGCAGTAACGGACTGATGTCCGGCAAATAACGCGGAGAACAGCTGCCAATCGGCGGTATATATACGATGTACTGATCTATCTCGGCAGTCCCGGACTTAACTGCTACCCCCAATACATTCAATATATGGGTCTCTAGAGTCAAGCTCAGGCGAGATAGTTCTGCATTGCACAGAATGGTGTAATAGGAAAGCCAGTCCCCCACCTCCATTTCTAGTGCGATCCTTACGTAGCACATTGTAACCCTGACAACTGTGCTAGCTGCATGTGTCGCTCAGCTTTGTTTCCTGGATCGCAGCGACCTTGATGTTCTTCTGATTCATAAAATCTACAATCTCGTTGATTTTGCCGCGCAGACCATTGTAATTAAATTACAAGAAGGATGCATGTTCGGGGGTCGGTACAGCAATGTGTGGTGTTGATTGCTGTGCATGTTGCTGTAGGGAAGATTGCGGCGGTGTCCCATAAACAGAAGGTGTCGATGACGTAGACGACGGGGACGACGAGGCCGACGACACTGACGACTGCGATTCTCGAGGCACACTGAGAGGTATGGAGGCACAGCAGGCTCCAACATAGCTCCCTATGCGGCGATACTCGCCGGTGTTTCTAAGGCCAGAGCAACCCCTGAGATGCAACCACTCCATACATCGGGTACACCTTACTGATGTTGAGTTGCCACGTATAAGGTTCCCGCAGACGGAGCAGAAATATTGTCGTGGTCCGGGATTTTGTTCGTTCCCGGCACGGACCAGAAGAATTCGGAGCAGACACTCCGGGATGTGCCTCTCCCAAGGCGAAAAAATGGACGAACATAAAACACGTAGTACTGAGGTGGCAGCCCCTGGCCGAAGAATTGCTGCTTCGGGTCAATCCGGTACAAAGAACCGGCTGCCGTGGGATTTCATGTCACGTGGGTGAACTTTTGAAACCGATTTCTTCTGATCCGGATGAAAATTGCACTAAGTGTAGTCTTATCGGATAGTAGTTACGAAACAAAATTTCAACGAGATCTGTTAAGGACTTGTCCAATTTGGAGGTTGTCCAATTTTGACATATAGGTCAAACGGCTCTTTTTTGCCATCCATATAACCAATTAATTTAAATATTAATTTTTTTCAAAAAACTATATTTTTTATTTGTTATATTATTATATAATTTTTTGCTTAAATGAAAGCTTAGGTCTTTTCCATTTCTTTTTGGTCTATCAGTGGGATTCGACTTATTTATCTATCAAAATAAAGATACACATCTAAAAAATAGATGTTGAAACACATTTGTTATCATAACTCGAGAACCATTTATCCGAATTATTTCAGGAAAATATACCTAAAAGCATCAACAAAATTCAAAATTATTATGTTATTGTTGTTTTGTGGTAAAGTCTGATCGGTCATGAATAAAATGAGACCATTCCGAAGAAAATTGATGAATACGTTAAAAAGTTGTAGCTAATTAAGTAAAACAAATCAAGAATACAACACATAAAAAATCAACGAACTGAGCATCTCTGCCCCATGTGCTGTTGAGCAAAAATTGCTATAAATCGAAAAAGGCCAAAAAAGGGCAGCCTAAGTTTTGACTGGGATACTGTAAACTATCCACAAAATGAGTAGACTTTAGAGCATAATCTAACTTAAAAATTAACTAAAGGGTTTTCCACCAAGAGGTGTTATTTTTTGAGATACATGATCGGATGTTTATTTCATTATAAAGAGGAAGGTATGCCGTTAATAATGAAAAACAACATCAGCCAAATGGCCACCACGACCACGTTTACCATATCCTTTTCGTGAAATTTTCCATAACCAAATCGCAGAGTGGCTGCCCTATGTCCTCGATAGATCTTATCTTTCACGTGGCCCCAAAGGAAGAAGTCGCAAGGTGTTAAATCACAAGATCTCGGTGGCCAACTGTGATCACCTCTTCGAGAGATAACACGGTCCGGAAACTTTTCCCGTAACAGAGCAATGGTTTCGTTGCTTGTGTGGCACGTAGCGCCGTCTTGTTGAAAGTAAACGTTGTCCAGATCAATACCATCCAACTCCGACCATAAAAAAATCATGAATCATCTCTCGATAGCGCAATCCATTCACCGTAACTGTTGATCCAACCTCATTTTCGAAAAAGTAAGGTCCAATGACCCCGCCGGACCATGAACCGCACCAAACAGTTACACGTTGAGGATGGAGAGGATTCTCAATGGAAATGGGCCTCATCAGTCAAGATGATTTTTCGATGATTTTCGAATTTTAATAATTTCAATGCGTTGTCGAATCGTGTATCCTTCCATTTTTAGTAATGGCGTAGTTTCTACTTGTCAAATATCAAAGAATAAAAGCTTCAAAAGTGACAGCTACCGAAATACCGGGAGATTCAAAATAACACCTCTTGTTGGAAACCCGTATATGTCTATCTACATATATAGTCGAAATAGGCAAATTTGGCGGACTTAGAAAAATTTATATTTTTGCAAATAGCAAATCACTTTTTTTACTCCAAGTACGAGTCATTTACCTACAATTAACTAAATACATGATGTTGAAGACCCCATACTCAAAATTTTAATTTCATTTAAAATATTTTTCACGAAAACGCTTTAAAAAGGTTGTAAATATGAATTTTACACAGAGCATAACGAACAGCGAATGAATCTTAACTTCGAAGATACAATGCAGCTACACTATACAACCCAGAACGGTTATTTTTTCGGTTAATTTTCGGTCAGAATTTTATATGCTTTTAATCGGTACCAAAGACTCGTATGTTACTAGCAAAAAAAATAATTAATCCACAGTTTTGGTGCCAAATACTCCACCGTGCGTCGGGCGGGTCATTTATATAATACCCTACACCTCCCTAACAATGCGAAAATGGGCATTGCGATAAGAATTTGGCAGTGTTCATAACAGGTGGCGCAAAAGTAATCCTACTATCAGAAAATGCTATAAATTTTGCGATTGGCCCCTAATATCAGTTCTGTTTTGACATTTGTGTAGTAAACACATGCGAAATACACGCTAATAAACAATGTTACGCTACACTGCTCCAGAACGCGGAATATTGCTGACTATTTATTTGACCAATAATCGGTCGGTGACTTTGGCTCAGATTTCCTGGCCGTCCAACGCTTACTGGTGAAACACTGCGACGTTTAGCCGCTCGCCTCGAAGAGACTGGCACAACACGAGATGCTGCCAGGCGTGGCAGACCCCGGAGTAGCCGTTCTGCAGAGAATATTGCTGCTGTAGCCGAGGATGTTATGGAAGCGCCGTCGACATCGACCAGACGACGTGCCACGCAAATGGGTATCAGTCGACGGTCTCTACAGCGAATTTTGGTACAAGATTGGAAGATGTTTCCGTACAAAGTCCAGACGGTGCATCAGCTGTTAGCTGCTGACCGCCAATCGCGTCTAACATAACATCGAAAGGTTACTTTTGTCCGATCCCGCCCTTTTTTGGACCAAGCACGTACACTGCCACCTAATACATATGCACAAGATTAGAGCAATCTCACTAACAAATTGTGCAATATATGTCAGTTTAAAAATTTGGTTTATAAGAGCGGGCCACGACCATTGGACCGATCCCGCCCATTTTTGGACCAATCACGTAGACTGCCACCAGATACATATGTACAACATTACAGCACTCTAGCTAACAAATTGTGCAAGATATATAAATATCAAAATGTGGCTTATATGGGCGGGGCCACGCCCTTTCGTCTGATTCCGCCCATTTTTGGACCAATCACGTAGGTCGTCAACAGATATATATACATAACATTACAGCTCTCTCGCTAACAAATTGTGCAAGATATATCGATTTCAAAATTTGGCTTAAAGGGGCGGGGCCACGCCCATTAGTCCGACCCCGCCTAATTGTGAACCAATCACTTAGACTGCCTCCAGATACATATATACAAAATTCATGTTCTCTCGCTAACAAATTGTGCAAGATATCTCAAATTCAAAATTTGGCTTATATCGGCGGGGCCACGCCCATTGGTTCGATCCCGCCCATTTTTGGACCAAACACGTATACTGCCACCAGATGCATATGTACAAAATTACAGCACTCTCGCTAACAAATTGTGCAAGATATCTCAATTTTAAAATTTGCCTTATGTGGGCGGGGCCACGCCCTCCTGATATATACAAAATTCAAGTACCCTATTTTCACCACGCCGCACTCATGTACATTCTGTGAAATTTTCAAGAATATCAGTTCAGCCTTTTAGACGTACAAACAAACACACATTCTTCTTTATATATGTAGACTAAAATGTGTCACAATATGTAATCGAAGATTGGGAACATTATGGCATTAATAACTCAGTTTGAGCATAACTCGAGTTATGCTGTTATTCCTTGTGACTACAGATATATTTATTTATTTATTTATTTATATGAATTACAATGCAAAGTAAATTTATATTCTAATTTTAAGGTCCAGGGAAAGGACGGGTTACAAAGACCATATGGCTGAATTTTGCAGCGACAGACCAGAGCCTCTGGTGGGAATCGAACCCACGACCCCCAAACTCATAGGCGAGTACGCTACCAACTCGCCTACTGGGGCGCTCACCACAGATATATATTGGGACTATGTTTAAATCTGAACCGATTTTCCCCGAATTTGGCAGTGTTCACACATGTAATAAGAAAACTTTCTCTGTTGAATTTCGTACAGATCGGATGTAAAATGCGATCTACAGCGCATACAAATCAGGTGAAACATATATATGGGGGCTATATCTAAATCTGAATGGATTTTCCCCGAACTTGGTAGTGTTCACTTATGTGATAAGAAAATTCTACCTGCCGAATTTCGTACTGATCGGATATGAAATGCGGTTTCTACAGCGCTATGAATCGATTTTAAGAATTTTCAATAGGGATCGTCTTTGGGCCAAAAAAGAGCACAGTGCAAACGGATCACAAATACGAACTGCACTTTTATTACAAGAATACATGAACAGACAGACGGACATGGCAAAATCGACTCAGAAAGTTATTCCAAGTCGATAAGTATAATAAACGATAGATCTATCTCTTCTCCTTTTGGGCGTTACAAACAAATGCACAAAGTCATTATACCCCGTACCACAGTGTGGTGTAGCGTGTAAATAAATGACTGATTTTGGTATCTATAAAACTAAACCGCTATGAATTTAGCCAAACTGTACCATAATTATCGCACTGACTAGTAAACTACGTGTTCAAAATTACAAGGAAATCGAAAGGGCGTAGAATTTAAAGGAAGTCGAAGTTTCGAGGTATACAAATTGTCATTTTTGGGTTGTTTTACTTGGGAATTATCTTATTGTATTTACTATTCAATGTGGTCATCGTAACTGGATAATATTTCTGTTATTTCCTTTTCGGCCACTGATAAATTAGGAACTAGTTCAGTTTCAGATCGATGTGTTGTTTAATTCTTTATGAACCTCACGATATTGTGTTAAGCCTTGCGTAATATGTTTTTGGAATTCGACAGCTTGTGAGATAAACTATTTTTTTAATTCGAATAAATATTGCATTTTCACTAAATATTGAATTCGTATTCTAAAACTGTGTTAAAAATAGAATACATATTCATAGTAATTAAAACCATTTGATTGATCCACACAATTTTATTTATAAAACTTCATCATGGCATTGAATTAATGATTATTTTCTGCAAGTTTCTTTGACATTTTTCCAGATTCTTACCACTTTTATCAATACAAATCAAATGTTTAATTTAATAATACCTTACACCACTCTGTCGTATAGGGAATTATAAGTTTGTTTTGGGACAGATCTTTGTAATGCCTAAAAATACTGGACATATCGACTCAGAATCACTTTCTATGTTTGTCCGTTTGTCTGTCCATCATAAGTTGTTCGCAAAGAAGAGGTCGCAATTTTACTCCGACACCCCTTATACGAGTATATGTACATCCCGATTTGGCATACAAGAGGTATATAAAACTTATTGTTATCTGTCCCCTCATCTTAGAGGGGAGGGTATATATCATTTAGGTTAGGTTAGGTTAGGTTGAATAGAGGAGACGTTTAAAACGTCTCATGTCCATGGACATACACTTAAGCCAGTGGTTCGGCCTGTTGTGCGCTCCTTATTTATGATTTTCATACCCCACGGATTACAGAAAATCGGTACTAGACACGTATTTTCTCAGTATCTTCCAGTCATATCCTCTGAGATGAGTCAAGTCTGGCAATATGTCGGAACCGAAATATCGGGATCTTGCATGAGTGAAAGCTGGGCAGTGACACAGAAAATGTTCTATCGTTTCGATGTTTTCCCTGCATGCCCTGCACTCGTCGTTTTCTGCTAGTCCTATGCGATGAAGATGTGCCTGTAAGCTTGAGTGTCCCGTTGGAACACTTATCATCTTACTAATCTCGATCTTGTTTAGTTTCAGAAAACTACTGGTTTTCTTCTCATTTGGGTCACCCCACAGTATCTTTGCAGTTGCTCCTACAGTTGCTCTATTCCACACAGTTTTGTGAGCCATCACTGCCCAATGCTTCAACTCATCCTTCGTGGCTTCGAAAGGTTTCCAATTTTCCAAGTTTATTACTCGAAGTTCTCTGCCCTTTGAAGCCAAGCTTCAGGAATGCGGTCGGAGATTTCCGTTGTTTGAATATGACCGACCAGTGATTGTAATATCTTCTGATGGTACGACTTGTGGTCTCGATGTATCCATTCACCCATCACTTGTAGACGTCTTGCTGTGAGGGCTGCCTCATACTTTATACGGATATCTATTGGTTGGATGTGCAGTATAGTCTCCAACGCTCTTGTTGGTGCGGTTCTAATTGCTCCGCTTATGCCTAGACAGCACATACGTTGCACTTTTTGCAATGGTATTACGTTGTACTTTTTGTCCATTGATGTCCACCACACTACAGAGGCGTAGGTGATTATTGGTCTAATCACGCTCATGTAAAGCCAGTGTGTCATATTTGGACGTAGTCCCCATTTTGAACCTAAAGCTCTTCTGCACAACGACCAACATCTGTGGGCCTTTGTAACTCTTTCTTCAATATGATCTTTCCAGTACAGTTTCTGATCCAAGATTACTCCCAAGTATTTTATCTTTTTAGATATGGCAATATTCTTATCCAGGAAACGAGGCACGGTAAAAGGATGAATCTTCCTTTTCCTTGTAAATAGACATATTTCTGTTTTGTCTGGATTGACATTTAGTCCCCTTGGTTGTGCCCAGTTATATGCTATGTTAAGTGCCTCTTCAGCTCTTCTGCATAGTTGGTTTGGATGTGTGCCCCTTAGAAGTATTATAACGTCGTCTGCATAACAGACTGGTTTAAGTCCTTCATTGGTGAGGGCTTTAAGGAGACTGTGTATCGTCGTAACCCATAGGAGAGGCGATAAAATGCCCCCCTGAGGTATACCACGATTTACCTTGTCTCTGATTTTTACGTCATATGACCCACAAATAATCAATTTATCAACGCCCGGTCAACCTGAAACTCGTCTAAGGACTGGATAAGTGTATCGGTCTGAACGTTGTTAAAAGCGCCCTCAATGTCTATACAAACGGCAAGTGTGTACAATTTTTCACTGAAGGACTTTTCTATGTGGTGTACTACCTCATGTAGAGCTGTTTCCACTGATCTTCCTTTAACATATGCGTGTTGCTTGAATTTTAGCTTGTCATCGGCTATCTTACTTTTGATCATGTCATCAATTATTCGCTCCATTGTTTTTAAGAGGAAAGAAGTTAGGCTAATAGGTCGATAAGCCTTTGGGATCGTATAACTCGCCTTGCCAGGCTTAGGTATGAAGACCACCCTTGATTCCTGCCAATTTTTTGGGGTATATGCATGAGTTAGGCATGCAGTGAAAACTCCAACAAGATGAGTTGATACCAGATCCACCTCATTCTGAAGAACCGCTGGAAATATTCCGTCCGGTCCCGCAGCTACGAACCAAAAGTGTAACACATCGAAGGAGTGACATAAGACCCCAAGTACGTTTTGGTAGAAATTCGTTTTGGATAATTTTAAGTCATTTGAGCAATGTCCGTCTGTGTGGCTGTATGTCTGTCTACTGGCTGGTGCGCACGATAACTCTGGAAAGGATTAACCGATCTCTATCTCCGGCTAAGTTCGAAGATGGGCCATATTGGTCCATTCCTTCTCGTACCTCCCCCACAAAGGGTTAATGTTTAGTGGAAAATTGAATCTTTAATACCTTCTATACTACTTACTTATTAGTCACTAACACCTCATGAAAAATGGGCGAAGTTACTACGCCCCTTTTGGTACCTCCCACACAAATGGACCATTTTGCACCAAAAGTTAACTGCTTATAGCTTTAATACGAATACATATAAATACTTGAAATTTTGTACAGTATAATGCTTTTATAGTACCTAGAGCCCTGATAAAAGTGGGTGTTCCTGGCACGCCCCTTTTGGAAGCTCCACACAAATGAACCATTTTTCACCAAAAGTTAACAACTTATAACTTAAATACCAGTAAAAAGTACAGTTTAGTGAATAATTGGCTTTACTGCCCCGCCCCTTTTGGTACCTCTCACACAAATGGCATACTCTGCACTAAAAATAACAGCTTATAACTTTAATAACAGTGTATACTTTAAAATTATTAAATGCAAGATTTACTACTTTGCATTTAAGGTCTATAGAATCCGCTTATGTGAACATATCGTTAACCACAGGAGAACATTGTCACATTTTAAGAAAATTGGTTCAGATTAATTTATAGCTGCGGTATATACTTATATCCTGACTTTTATCGAAGCGCTATAAATAAACAAAATTGGACAGACCATTATCATCAGGAAAACAATATCAATAAAACTTAACAATATACGAGGTATGTTCAAAAAATATCGCGATTTTTGTATTTTCTAAAAAGTATTTATTTATTCATGAATATCTATTTTGTCCCCTTCAAAGTAATTCCCTCGGATATAATACACTTCTGCCAACGATTTTTCCAATCCTCGAAGCACTTCAAATAATCATTTTATGTGATCTTTTTCAACTCCTCCTTTGATGCCGTCTTTATCTCCTCAATCGTGGCGTAGCGTCGTCCTTTCATGGGCCTTTCCAGTTTTGGGAACAAAAAATAGTCACAGGAGGCTAGGTCAGGGGAATACGGTGGCTGCGGCACCATTACTGTGTTGTTTTTGGCCAAATATTCGCGCACAGGCAACGATGTGTGTGCAGGGGCGTTATCATGGTGCAAAAGCCAGTTTTTGTTCTTCCAAAAATCCGGGCGTTTTTAGCGGATTGCTTCGCGAAATTTGCGCATAACTTGCAGGTAATATTCTTTAGTGACCGTACTATCCTGTGGCAAGAACTCATAATGCACAACGCCCCTGCAATCAAAGAAAACTGTGAGCAAAACCTTTACGTTCGACCGAACTCGGGCGTCCGGCGTGCTGTTCGTCCTTCGCATCTTCTCGGCCCTCTAAGAACATTTTGTACCACCGATAAACGTTGCTTTGGTCTAAGGTAGCTATTTTGTTTTTCACACAAAATTTGATGCAGATTCTGTGATCCATCCATTTTCTGAAATAGATAAAAATGGAAGACAAGTTAAAACACATCCAAGCACAACAGCTGTCAAAAATTAACTAAACATTCAAAATGGCCGACCTTGTCAGCATAAGTAGGGGACATGAGTACCAACATAACGCTACAAAAATATCAAAAATCAAAGACCCATAGCCCGCGGAAATAAAAAATTCACGATATTTTTTGAACATACCTCGTATTTTCTTATTCTGTTTCGATAGGGTGGTGTAGGGTATTAAATAGTCAGCTCCGGTAGGCTTCAGATCAAAGATGAACCATTTTGGTCCACTCCTCCGAGTACCTCCTCCGTGTACCTCCTCCACAAATGGTCAAAATTTAGAGAAATATTGATTCTTTGATAACTTCTATACTACGTACTAGAATCTTTCACAATTCCACACATGGGATTATTTTCTTTGTCGCTATCACCTTAAGAAGAATGGTTGAATTTGCCACGCCCCTTTTTGGTATATCCCATACAAATTGACCATTTGGCACAACAAGTTAACGGGTAACAACTTTGATTCCAGTTCATACAAATACTTGAAATTTTTGGGCAGTGTAATGATTTTTGTAATACCTGCAGTCCCGAAAAAAGTGCGCGCTATTGCCACACCCCTTTTGGTACCACCAATTCAAATGGACGCTTTGCACAAAAAATTAACGTCTTATAACATTCGTTCCAGTTCATACAAATATTACCACGGCTCTTTTTGTATCTTCCAAACAAAATGGCCACAGTAAATCCAGGAGAATATCCAAGTTAAAAATTGTATGGATTTATAATGTTTCCGTCTGTGTTTCATTTTTTTTTTTTAATTTTTTCCCGATCCTTTCCCTTTCGTAGGAAACGAAATACAGGAAGCAACAGTCAAAATTGACTTCGGAGTCTAAAGTGATCACAGGGCCAAATAGCGCCATTGATAAGCCACGAACAACGGAATGCGGTTTTTTCGATAGGATTCCAAATAACAGTATAACAATAATAAAACCTCTCAGGCCAGTTCTTAGGCTGCACGGATCAAAAAAAGTTTGTAGTTCTGAAATTGTCTGTGAATAATCTTTAAAGTCCGCCTTAACTTTTTTTCGACACATACTATTGTCCACTGAGGGGTGGACAGATAATGACACATGTCGAGCAGTTAGATAAATCTGGCCACGATATAATCTGAGAAAAATTTCGCATCTGATCAGGGGCATCTGGCCCCAGGTAGGGGAATAGGGACCTAATCTAACCCTATCTGTCTGTCTGTTCAAATCACGCTAATAATAGAACTAGGATGATGTAATTTGGCCAACATATTTCTCACATTTAGTTACAGGTCGAGGGATTGAAAAAGAGCCGCATCGATATTTCTAACGAAAGTCTCTGCGAACGAAAACCAGACACTCACTTTCGTCAGGAATTTGGTTTCTCTAAGGCTCGTTCGTTCGTTCGCCTGGCCTTACGTCAATGACGTTAGCAATTTACCAGTTGGAAAAAAATTTAATTGCCAGTTCAATAATTTCACAACTTTCGGTCTAAAAAAGCACACATTTGTGTATGGTCGACCTTAGGAAATACACCTCTGTATCCATTACACTAACGGTGGCCAAAAATCAACCCTGGGTGGGTCAGTTGAGCTGATCCAACACTCTCATTTCTTTCTCTCTCCCGTCTCTCTCATTATGCACTGTTGAATTTTTTCCATCTCAGCGAGCTGCCAATGTTGACTTCTTTATGCTTAAATATGTATACATATGTATACAATTTTATTACTATTTGATTTTACCATAATTATATTGATATCTACTTATTTTTTGATTTTAAAACCGTTTTTTGTCATTGTTCCTATCAGTTCGCCCAGATGACAGCAAGGAGAGATAGAGAAACCAAAATTTACACTAAAACGTTTACGTTTTCGTACGAGTTCATTATCGTGCGACTTGTCGTTGTGATTGTGGTTAGTGAAACCCAAATCAGCTGTTTTTCGTCTGGCAGGCGAACGAAAGCATTTTAAGTTACAGAAACAGGCTGTTAATGTTTTAATATAGCTCCCCTACACTGAAAATATTATCTTTGTGAATATCACGAAATCTTTCTTACATATTACGAAATCTGTCTTATTTTTTCAGCCAATGAAGTATTTCATATGATATATGAAAAAAAGTCATATATTTTACGATGAAGATTCTTCATATTTATCCCCTCACCTTATAGAGGAGGGTATATATCATTTGCTACGAACCAAAAGTGTAACACATCGAAGGAGTGACCTAAGACCCAAAGTATCATCGGCGTATTTCCCTTTTTGGTCATTTAAAGTCGAATGAACAATGTCCGTCCGTCCGTCTGTCTGTCTGTCTGCTGGCTGGTGCGCACGATAACTCTCGAAAGGAGTAACCGATTGACTTCAAATTTGGTATGTGGTAATATTTTCTTCTATCTCCGGCTAAGTTCGAAGATGGGCTATATTGGTCCACTCCTTCTAGTACCTCTCCCACAAAGGGTTAACATTTAGTGAAATATTGATTATTTAATAACTTCTATACTACTTATTTGAATCCTCTGAAATTCTACACATAGTATTAATTTATTAGTCACTATTACCTCGAAAAAATATGCGAAGTTGTCTGGCGCCTTTTGGTACCTCCCACACAAACGGACAATATTGAACAAAAAGTTAATAGCTTATAGCTGTGTTACCATTGCATACAAAGACTTGAAATTTCGTACACTGTAATGGTTTAATAGTACCTACAATATAGTGAACAGTTATTGCCACGCTCCTTTTGGTACCTCCCACACAAATGGTCGATTTTGTACCAAAAGTTACCAGCTTATAACTTTAATACCACTGGATACAAATACTTGAAATTTTGTGCAGTGAAATGCTTCTATAGGACTTAGAGTCCAGAGAAAAATGGGCGTTATTGGCCCGTCCCTTTTGGTACCTCCCACACAAATGGACATTTTTGTACCAAAAGTAAACAGCTTTTAACTTTAATAATAATGCATACAAAAACTTGAAATTTCGTACAGTACAATGCTTTTATGGTACCTAGAGTCTAGAGAAAAGTGGCCGTAATTGGCACGCCCCTTTTGGTACCTCCCACACAAACGGACCATTTTACACCAAAAGTTAACAGCTTATAACTTTAAAGTTATTAAATCCATTTAAAATTGATAATAATTTAAATAAAACAAAAAAATAAATAAATTTTTCTAATATTTATTGGAAACTCAAGGTGAGGGGATTCATTAGACGGTTTACCCGACTGAACTTTCGTACTTGTTTTTGTCATTATTTCATATTTTTAATGAAACTATTTCATACTTTGTATACCCTCACTTTAGTGTGACGAGGGTATATATCATTTGCTACGGAAAAAGTGTAACACATCGAAGGAGTGACCTAAGACCCCAAGCATGTTCGGCGGAAATCCGTTTTGGGTCATTTTAAGTTGAATGAGCAATGTCCGTCCGTCTGTCTGCTGGCTGGTGCGCACGATAACTCTCGAAAGGAGTAACCGATTGACTTCAAATTTGGTATGGGATAATATTTTTCTCTATCCCAGGCTAAGTTCGAAGATGGGCCATATTGGTCCACTCCTTCTAGTACCTCCCCCGCAAAGGGTTTAAATGTTGTGAAATATTAATTATTTAATAACTGCTATACTACTTATTCGAATCTTCCGAAATTCCAAACATAGTATTTATTATTTTTTTAGTCGCTATCAACTCCAAAAAAATGGGCGAAGTTGCCACGCACCTTTTGGTACCTCCCACACAAATGCACTATTCTGCACCAAAAGTTAACAGCTTATAACATTAATACCAGTGTTAAAAATACTTGAAGTTTTTTACAGTGTAATGCTTTTATAGTGCCTACAGTCCAGTGAAAAATAGGCATTATTGCTACGCCCCTATTGGTACCTCCCACACAAAGGTAAAATTTTGCACCAAAAGTTAACAGCTTATAGCATTAATACCAATGTTTAAAAATACTTGAAATTTTGTACAGTGTAATGCTTTTATAGTGCCTACAGTCCAGCGAAAAATGGGCGTTATCACAGCTCCCCTTTTTGTACCTCCAACACAAAATGGCCATATCATACGCAAATTTAATATCTCATAACGTTAATATACCAGTGCACATAAACGCTTATTATTCGGCAAAGTGCAACGTATTTAGAGTATCTACTGTTCAGGGAAAACATTGGTGTATTTGTTAAACCCCTTCTGGAACCTCCCACACAAATTGACAGAATAATTCGTGTAATATTCCATATAACATTACTTACAAAGCAAGTCGGTTTACCCGACTAAAACTTTCTTACTTGTTATGAAACTATTTTATACTTTGTATGACAATATTTTATATTTTTTATGAAACTATTTCATATTTTTTATGCTTCCGACCTACACTATTTCAAAATTGTCTATAAATATTCTTCTTGTTTTAGAACATTTTTGCCTCTATAAATCGGTTCGAAACGCAGCTCTATCTTTACAGAAAAGGTTTGAAGCAACCGAACAAGAAGTATTCCTTACTTCTGCTATTTCAAATCAAGATAATGACATCAGGTAATGTATTTGCCAACTGATCGCTTGCACGAGTGATCAATTAAGTCTCGTTCGTACTCGTTTGTTGTTTGGTTTAATATTTTTATTAAATTATTTCTTATTTTTTATTTTTTTTTTTCCAATTCATTACATTTTTTTTATTGAATCTTTCATTATTATACAATAAAAATAACAGTAAGTGAACAAATCTTAACCTAAAATACTGTTCTCTGGGTTATTGCCATTGCGAATAAACCATTGAGACTTTACACGATTTTTTACTTAAACAAAAAGGTTAACATTTCAAATTTAGGAATTGAATAGTTTACCCACGTAACACCGGCAATATTTTTCAATTTCCTCTGTTACTGTTGGCATGTTGAGATCCTTATGTATGTTAGCGTTTCTTATATACCATGGTGCACCTGTAATTAAACGAAGAATATTTGATTGTCTTCTTTGTAATTTGCATACATTTGAAGCGCACGCTGTACCCCAGAGCTGGATACCATATGTCCAAATTGGCTTCAATACCGTTTTGTATAAAAGAACTTTATACTCTGGATCTAAGTGGATTCCAAGGTATTTTACATGATCCTTTTGGGGAATCTGTGAATTGAAAATATAAATTGGAGGACTTGCATCCCTTCGCAGGGTAAAAATAACATGAGTACATTTTGAGGCATTCACCATTATTCTCCATTTTTTTTAAGCATTCTTCTAGGATTCGGACATGATACTGCAGTTGATCGGACGCAACTGAAGGGTTTTTGTGAGTACTGACGAAAGCAGTATCGTCCGCAAAAGTAGACGTGAGCGTAAAGTTGGTTATGGGCATATCTGCCGTAAAAATAACGTACAGTATAGGGCCAAGAATGCTCCCCTGTGGGACACCGGCATTTATTTTCTTAGGGCTAGAAAAAATGCCATTTGATTTAACTTGAAAAGACCGGTTAGTCAAATAACGCCTGAACAGTTTATGCGTGTTGATTGGCAGTAGGTCGCATATTTTGTACAAAAGTCCTTCGTGCCAGACTTTGTCAAATGCTTGGGAAATATCTATGAATAACGCCGAACAGTATTCTTTATTCTCAAAGGCTCTTTTGATGCAGGTTACGATACGGTGTACCTGTTCTATAGTATTATGACTTTTTCTAAAACCAAATTGATGGTCAGGTATAATATTGTGAGAAATTATATGAGGTGTGATTTTCTTCATGAGAATGGACTCAAACATTTTTGAAAGTATCGATAGTAAGCTTATAGGGCGATATGATTTGACTTGAGTTGGATCTTTGCCTGGTTTCGGTATCATCACGATTTCAGACCTCTTCCAAGATAGGGGGAAGTAACCTACACGGAGAATTGCATTGAATAAAAATAACACAATTTTCGAGGCTGAAAAGGGAAGTTCTTTAATCATTTTCGCTGTTATACCATCTCCTCCGGGCGATTTCTTTAATTTTAGTTCTTTGACAGATTTTTCAACATCCTTTATTCTAAGCTTGATTGGGCCAGGAATTATATCATCTATCGCGGGCTGATAGATTGGGCGACGAATTAAATCATTGGGCTTGGAGTTATATCGTCTATCACGGGCGGATAGATTGGGCGAGAAGTTATGTCATCTATCACGGGCTGATAGATTGGGAGAGGAATTGAGTCATTTATCCCGGGCGGATAGATTGAGTGAGAAATTGTATCATCTATCACGGGCGGATAGATTGGGCGAGGAATTGTGTCGTTTATCACGGGCGGATAGTGTGGGCGAGGAATTATATCTATCACGGGCGGATAGATTTCAGATGTATCACTGTTGGGTGTAAAAACGGACTCGAGGTAGTATGCGAATGCATTTACTTTCTCTTCTGTGCTTTTTGCCCAGTTCCCATTTTCAAGGCGAATTGGGGATTCATGCGCAACAGCACCTCGCATATTTTTTGTGGCCTTCCAGAGACTATAATCTGTTTTCTGGGTTGGATCCAGAGATTGCAAATATATTTTTAGATCACTTTCCTCGGCTGATTTTAGGGCTGATTTCAATCTCTTCTGGCAATTTTTTAGTTTTTTTCTCAGTGCTGGGGAGCGATATTGTTGCCACTCTCTTCTTACGCTTCTGTTTTCATTGATTAACGCTTGGATGCCTATTGGGTTAGTGGAGTTATCTCTTTTGAATGCGCTTTTTCGAGTAGCCACTTTAACAGCACTGTTTACAACGTCTGTGAATAGGTTTACCGCGGCTTCAATTTCATCCGTTGTACGTAACGATACACCATCGGATAGGTGTGAGCTAACGTATTTTTTATATTTTAGCCAGTTGGTATACTTATTGGGCAAACTGTCACACCCATTTTCATGATTGTTGTAAAGCAGTGTCAATTGTAGGCGAATGATCCGATGATAGATCAAGTGATGGACATAGAGATATTTGTTCACGCCTTATATTTTTTATTATAGCGAAATCCATAAGGTCAGGCGTTTTGTTCAGATCTGAGGGCCAATATGTTGGGTGACCGCTCGAAGCTACATCTAGTTTAGCAGATGTTATGGCTTTAAGTAGTTGTCTACCTTTTGGAGTAGTGAGGCGAGAGCCCCAAAATGTGTGCTTGGCATTGTAGTCACCTGCTACCAAAAACTTTGTGCCAAGAGTGGAGAAGAACTCCATGAATTGATCTTTGTTAATATTGTGCCTAGGGGGACAATATATCGACGATATCACCAGATTTGTGCCTGTGATAGCGATAGAAGTTGCTTGTATATGCTCAGTCCTATATTCGGGCATAGGATAATGTTTGATTTTATTTTGGACAATAAGAGCTGTACCACCACAGGCTCTCCCGCTAGGATGTTTAGTATCGTATGTGGAATAACCACGTATCCTAAAACAATTTCTGGTTGAACAAGTAAGAAAGTTTCAGTCGGGTAAACCGACTAAGGTATACCCTCACTTTGTGAGTAATGTAATATGGAATATTAAACGGATTATTCTGTCAATTTGTATGGGAGGTACCAGAATGTTTTTAACAAATACAACTATTTTTCTCTGAATAGTAGATTCTTTAAATACATTGCACTGCGCCGAATTATAAGCGTTTTTTGCACTTGTATATTAACGTTATGAGATATTAAATTTGGTATGATTTGGCCATTTTGTGTGGGAGGTACAAAAAGGGGCGTGGTGATAACGGCCATTTTTTACAGGGCTATAGGGACTTCAAAATCGTTACACTGTGCAAAATGTTGTTGCATTTTCGTGCATTGGTACTCATGCTGAGAGCTCTTAACTTTTTGTGCAAAGTGGTACCATTGTGTGGGAGGTACAAAAAGGGGCGTGGCAATAGCGCCCATTTTTCACAGTGCAAAAGACACTATAAAAGCATTACACTGTACAAAATTTCAAGTGCTTTTATACACTGGTATTAATGTTATAAGCTGTTATCTTTTGGTGCAAAATGGTACCTTTGTGTAAGAGGTACCAAAAGGGGCGTGAATATGACACCCATTTTTCACTGGACTGTAGGCACTATGAAAGCATTACACTGTACAAAATTTCAAGTATTTTTATGCACTGGTATTAATGTTATAAGCTGTTAACGTTTGGTGCAAAATGGTGCATTTGTGTGGGAGGTACCAAAAGGGACGCGGCGACTTCGCCCATTTTTCTCGAGTTGATAGCGACTAATAAACTAATGCTATGTGTGGAATTTCAGAAGATTCGAATAAGTAGTATAGCAGTTATTAAAGATTCAATATTTCACAACATTTTAACACTTTGTGGGGGAGGTACTAGAAGGAGTGGACCAATATGGCCCATCTTCGAACTTAGCCGGAGATAGAAAAAAATATTCCCACATACCAAATTTGAAGCCAATCGGTTACTCCTTTCGAGAGTTATCGTGCGCACCAGCCAGCAGACACACAGACAGACAGACAGACAGACAGATAGACAGACAGACAGACAGACGGACGGACATTGCTCATTCGACTTAAAATGACCCAAAACGAATATCCGCCGAACATACTTAGGGTCTTAGATCACTCCTTCGATGTGTTACACTTTTTTTCGTAGCAAATGATATATACCCTCGTCACACTAAAGTGAGGGTATAAAAATGTGTCTCAGAGACTAATAAAATATCTATACAGTGGTTTCGGAGAAAATTTTCTACCTCATTTCTGTGTTGGCTCAGGCCGTTTGCATTCCAATAACAAATTCTCATTGAATTTATTTTTGATTTAACACGAGTTGCATAAGCATACTTTGATTTGTCATCATTTCTTGCATCATGCTTTGCATATTCAACATGAATGAATTCATAGTTTCTATTAATTTTTCTAATGAGTTTTCGAGGGGAAATTGAGGGGGTAACGAATTACCATTTCTTGTCATACGGGCGTATGACATATTTGGATGAATTGTATTCTTTGGGATTCGGTTTACGTTTGGGTCGCTAGAACTAGCATTTTCCGTAGGAGATACAGTTCTTCAGCCAGGGAAAGGCGATGGAATAAACTAATGCTATGTGTGGAATTTCAGAAGATTCGAATAAGTAGTATAGCAGTTATTAAAAATTCAATATTTCACAACATTTTAACACTTTGTGGGGGAGGTACTAGAAGGAGTGGACCAATATGGCCCATCTTCGAACTTAGCCGGAGATAGAAAAAAATATTACCACGTACCAAATTTGAAGTCAATCGGTTACTCGTTTCGAGAGTTATCATGCGCACCAGCCAGCAGACACACAGACAGACAGACAGACAGATAGACAGACAGACGGACGGACATTGCTCATTCGACTTAAAATGACCCAAAACGAATATCCGCCGAACATACTTAGGGTCTTAGATCACTCCTTCGATGTGTTACACTTTTTTTCGTAGCAAATGATATATACCCTCGTCACACTAAAGTGAGGGTATAAAAATGTGTCTCAGAGACTAATAAAATATCTATACAGTGGTTTCGGAGAAAATTTTCTACCTCATTTCTGTGTTGGCTCAGGCCGTTTGCATTCCAATAACAAATTCTCATTGAATTTATTTTTGATTTAACACGAGTTGCATAAGCATACTTTGATTTGTCATCATTTCTTGCATCATGCTTTGCATATTCAACATGAATGAATTCATAGTTTCTATTAATTTTTCTAATGAGTTTTCGAGGGGAAATTGAGGGGGTAACGAATTACCATTTCTTGTCATACGGGCGTATGACATATTTGGATGAATTGTATTCTTTGGGATTCGGTTTACGTTTGGGTCGCTAGAACTAGCATTTTCCGTAGGAGATACAGTTCTTAAGCCAGGGAAAGGCGATGGAATATAGCTTGCATATGTTGCAGTTTTATTAACATTGTTTGATTTTTTCATGTGCTTATAGACAGGGCAACCCCTGTAGTTTGCTGTATGGTTCTCACCGCAGTTACTACATTTTTTTACGCCGGTATCTGTTCTAGGATGGGGACAGTCAACAGACTTGTGCACATCGCCACATCTGACACAAACTGCCGGTAATTTACAGTATGCCTTGGTGTGTCCAAATTTTTGACAATTTGTACATTGGGGAGGATCGGCTCGTTTTAAAGGTTCCTCGACTCGAATTCTACGGTTGCGCACATTTTTTATGAATTAATTTTTATGAAATTATTTCATATCATAATTAAATTATTACGATTTTTTTTACAATTTGGGTAAAATTATTATTTGTAATCAAAGCAGACCAAACTTTGCAGCATCTGAATGTATAACATATGTAAGACATAAACAGTTGTTGAATAAGTTTCATGTTTTCTTCCGAACGTTGTAAGTAGGTAACAAATTTGGCATAGATCTTCTTTTTTGTCCCAAGGTCGAGCGGTTTTGAAATTGTTGAAAATCGATACGAATAACAACAATATAAAGTACACCCTTAAACTTTAAATATTATGTTACTCTCGCAAAAATTACGAAACTGTTAAGACGTCATTTCATACAAAATAAGAATATTTTCATAAAATTTATGAACATAATTTTACGAAGCTTTTATGACGACTTCTTAAGAAAGCCCTTCGTAAATTCGTAAAATATTCTTGAAATTTACGAAAATCATCTTAAAATACGAAGAAAATATTTTCAATGTATAGAAAAATACGTTTCTTTGAACTATAAAACAAGTAAGAAAGTTCAGTCGGGTAAACCGACTTATGAATCCCCTCACCTTGAGTACCAAACAAATATTCGTAGATTTATTTCTTTTTTTGTTGTAATTAAATTATTATCAATTTAAATTGAATTTAATAACATTCAAGTATGCTCTGGTGTTAAAGTTAAAAGCTGTTAACTTTTGGTAGAAAATGGTCCATTTGTGTGGTAGGTACCAAAAAGGGCGCGCCAATAACGGCCACCTTTCTCTATACTATAGGTACTATAAAAGCACGAAATTTCAAGTATTTTTATACACTGGTATTAAAGCTAAAAGCTGTTAACTTTTGGTACAAAAAGATCAATTTGTGTGGGAGACACCAAAAGGAGCGTGTCAATAACGCCCATTTTTCTCTGGACTCTAGGTACTATAAAAGAATTACACTGTACAAAATTTCAAGTAATTATTTGAACTGATATTAAAGCCATAAGCAGTTCACTTTTGGTGCAAAATGGTCCATTTGTGTGGGAGATACCAAAAAGGGAGTGGCCACTCCGCCCATTTTTCTTGACATGTTAGCGACTACCAAGCTAATACTTTGTGTGATTTTTCAGAAGATTCTAGTAAGTAGTACAGAAGGTATTAAATAATCAATATTTCACTAAAAGTTTACCCCTTGTGGGGGAGGTACAAGAAGGAGTGGACCAATATGGTCCATCTTCGAATTTAGCCGGAGTTGGAGAAAAATATAACCGCATACCAAATTTGAAGTCAATCGTTTACTCCTTTCGAGAGTTATCGTGCGCACCAGCCAGCAGACAGACACACAGACAGACGGACGGACGGACATTGTTCAAATGACTTAAAATGACCTAAAACGGATTTCCGCCAAACATACTTAGGGTCTTAGGTCACTCCATCGATGTGTTACACTTTTGGCTCGTAGCAAATGATATGTACCCTCCTCTCTAAGGTGAGGGGATAAAAACACATTTTATGAAAAATTTAACTGCAACGTTGATGTTTGTATTCTCTTATGACAACGTTTTACCACAAAAGTTAGTTAAATTGGTTCATATTGTGTTATAGTCCCAACGACGATTAGAAAGACATTTTCTGTTCGTAAATTCTACACAATGAAAATGGGCCATATCGGCACATCGAAAATTTTACCATATCGGTACATGTTCCGACAGAGTTCGCCCTTAAATATATTTATCTAAGCCATATGTATACGCCATATTTGTCAATCAATTTACCTGAACAAGGCATTTTGATATTTTGTGGCAAAAATTCTCCATAACAACAAATAACCATATCGGTCCATGTTCTGATATAGTCACCATACACACCCATATATGTCTCTTTCAAATTTATTTCTTTGTGTCATAAGGACAACATCTTCCAGTAGATTTGCAAGCTGAAAAAATCGATTCTGCTGTGTATTTCCCCATGTTTAGGGAACACTCTTAATATGTAATATGTGCCACAAACAATTATTATATATCTAAACAAATGCTTGTTTCCATTCCATAATTTTTTTATTTGGAACTGTTATTTCCGAAATAAAGATTTATTTGCATTTAATAACACTACGCAAAAAAAAAAAAATTGTGTCCTAGACCTAAAAATTATTTTTTTGTATAGATTGTGGCATACTGTTATATAAAATCAAAACCACAAATTTTTTTATGGATACATTTTTTTTTTAAAAATTCTTTTATTGAAAATTCTGTTCTCGTCGAAGGTGCCCTTAGTATTTGGAGTATATGCCCGATCAGGTCGACTTATACGTTAAATTAAAACTACTAACGGGGGCTACCAATGTTGTAAATATCTCTTTCACTTAGAAACAGTGGTTTAGTAACAGTCATTAAAGAAATTGGAAAAAGTAGATTTTAAAAAAAAAAAAATAAAAAATCCTGGGACAAAAAAAAAACATAAAAAAAAGAAAAAAATTTATTTTATTTTTAATCCTAGCGAAGAAAATAATGCCTATTTGAAAAAATCTATGGATGAATGTAGAAATTATAGCCCTTTTGGTAGAGGTAAGAGAATTTCAAAAAATCTTTTTTTTTTAATTTCTGTTTAAATAGCGATTTTATTTATTACTTTTATTTATATTATGCACATTTGAGTTTATTTACATGAACAAGTTTCATTAGAAGTAATTGTGAGTTCTTTGTACACGTTTGTATATTTCGGAATCGGTTTCTCTAATGAGGAACCAAATGTAGTCTCCCATTATTCTTTCATCCCACTGCCCTTGGTAACGCCGCTCGATGGACTTCAATTCTTGGTGAAACATTTCGCCATGTTCGTCACTTACGTCGCCAAGATTCTCGGGGAAAAAGTTTAAATGAGAATGCAAGAAATGAATTTTAGGGGACTTATTTACACCTGTTTGAAAACATAAAGCGAAAAATAAGTTGGAAGAATACATACATATGTGTTATATACATAAATATAAAAAAAACAAGTAAGAAAGTTTCAGTCGGGTAAACCGACTAAGGTATACCCTCACTTTGTGAGTAATGTAATATGGAATATTAAACGAATTATTCTGTCAATTTGTGTGGGAGGTACCAGAAGGTTTTTAACAAATACATATATTTTTCGCTGAATAGCAGATACTTTAAATACAATGCACTGCGCCGACTTATAAGCGTTTATTTGCACTGGTATATTAACGTTATGAGATATTAAATTTTGGCATGATTTGGCCATTTTGTGTGGGAGGTACAAAAAGTGGCGTGGTGATAACGGCCATTCTTTACAGGGCTATAGGCACTTCAAAAGCGTTACACTGTGCAAAATGTGGTTGCATTTTCGTGCATTGGTACTCATGCTGTGAGCTCTTAACTTTTTGTGCAAAATGGTACCCTTGTGTGGGAGGTACAAAAAGGGGCGTGGCAATAGCGTCCATTTTTCACAGGGCTATAGACACTATACAAGCATTACACTGTACAAAATTCCAAGTATTTTTATACACTGGTATTAATGTTATAAGCTGTTAAATGGTACCTTTGTGTGGGAGGTACCAAAAGGGACGTGAATATAACACCCATTTTTCACTGGACTGTAGGCACTATAAAAGCATTTCACTGTACAAAATTTCAAGCATTTTTATACACTGGTATTAATGTTATAAGTTGTTAACTTTTGGTGCAAAATGGTGCATTTGTGTGGGAGGGTTGCTACGCCCCAAAGGGGGCGTAGCAACTTGACCCAGTTTTCTCGAGTTGATAGCGACTAACAAACTAATGCTATGTGTGGAATTTCAGAAGATTCGAATAAGTAGTACAGTTGTTATTAAAGATTCAATATTTCACAACATTTTAACACTTTGTGGGGGAGGTACTAGAAGGAGTAGACCAATTAATTGTAAAGTACTTACCGCATTCGTTCACTAGTCCATCGAGTAAGATTTACATGGCACGAATTACACAAAATACTAGGTGTCAACGGTTCGTTCATATTTTTAACTCGTATACCAAAATATTACACATATAATTCTTCTATTATTGTACTAAACGCACGTCGATTTTTTTTAATTACATATTTTCCGCAGATGTAGCAGAAATTGTCGGGATCATTTACACATTGAAAAGTTCTTTGCCTTTTACTCATACTTCGAAATATAACTTTGTAATATTTTTCACAAAATCGACTTATCTCTTTAAGGCGCTGAATTACACTAATTTATTAATAAGAAATTTCATTCATAAATTCCGGGTTTAAGGTTCATAAGTTGCAGTACCTGTAGCTGAAATATACAGGGTGGCTGATATGTATTGCAACCAACTTCAGGTTGCTATCATTTCTAAACCGCTAGTCTGATAGCTGATAGATTTATTTCAGTGACAGTTCATTTTATTGTTTACAAGCTTACAAAAGCATTTTGATCTATTGCATTCAGAAAAAAGTTATTCGTGATATAATTCAAGCGTGATAGTGTGATTGCTTTATATTTGGGTGGAAAAACAGAAGACGCTATCGTTAGAGCCCTCCAGCATTTAAATGTGAATAAATCTTTTGTTTCTCGTACCATTGCTCGTTACCGTGATACTGGCAGTGTTGCATCGCGTCCAAAAAGTGGACGAAAAAAAACGGTAACAACACCAGAAATGATCCGAAAAGTGAAGACCAGATTTGATCGAAATCCACGCCGCAGTGGTAGAAAAATCGCTCGTGAGCTGAACATATCGCGAGAACGGATACAACACATATTAAAAAACCAGTAAGGAAAGGTTAAAGTCGGGCGGGACCGACTATATAATACCCTACACCACCTCGGCAATGTACATTTAGAATTTCTTTTTGAATAGTTGGAATAATTAGTTTCCTTTCTTTTACGAAAGTACTTAGCTCCCCCGCCACGTCAAGGCTTATTCCAAAGAGGAGTTTAATATAATGTGTGGAATTAGAAATTGAACTAATAATAATATTCCACATATTTGCATTTACTGTGGTTATTATTAGCCTTAACACAATAAATAGTCCGATTTTTGGTCGTACACAATATAAGTAATATATGCAGGGTATGTTAGGTAGGTACTACCTTGGAATAATTGGTACTACCTTGGAATAATTGGTTTAAGTAATGTTTTAATTTTCATTTCCGCTGAAGCCTTTCAGGTCTCTAAAATAGCGCTTATATAAAAAAATTAAGAACATCTTTCTGGAAAATTTTGATCGGAAGTAAAGTACAACTTATATAGCGCTTTGGTACCAAATCAGGAGGAGGTTATATATAAATCTGAACGGATTTTCCTTGAATACTCATTCATTGAAAAAGAAACTTCTTTCTGTCAAATTTCGAACTGACCGGATATAAAATACAGTCTCTACAGCACTTACATGTCAAATCGGGGGTAACATATATATGGGGGCTATATCTAAATCTGAACCGATTTTCTCTGAATTTGGAAGTATCCCTTCATATAATAAGAAACCTCTTTGTGTAGATTTTTTTACTGATCGGATATAAAATACAGATTGTACAGCGCTTACATGTTAAATCGGGGGTAACATATATATGGGGGCTGTATCTAAATCTGAACCGATTTCCCTCAAATTTGGCAGTGTTCATTCAAGTAATGAGAAACCTCATCTGACAATTTTTTTTACTGATCGGATTTAAAATACAGTTCTAGAGCATTACATGTCAAATCGGGGTAACATATACATATATGGGGGCTATATCTAAATCTGAACCGATCTCCCTCAAATTTGGCAGTGTTAATTCACGTAATGAGAAACCTCTTTCTGACAATTTTTTTACTGATCGGATATAAAATACAGTTTCTACAGCGCTTACATGTTAAAATGGGGGGTAACATATATATGTGGGCTATATCTAAATCTCAACCGATTTCCCTCAAATGTGGCAGTATTAATTCATGTAATAAGAAACCTCTTTCTGCCGAATTTCGTACTGATCGGATTAAAAATACACTTTTTACAGCGCTTACATGTAAAATCGGGAGTAACATATATATGGGGGCTATATCTAAATCTGAACCGATTTTCTCCGAATTTAGCAGTATTCCTTCATGTAATAAGAAACCTCTTTCTGCCAAATTTCACACTAATCGGTTATAAAATAATTTTTTTCCAAATTGAGCAGTTTGTGAACAAACAAAATGCCAGAGGTCAGCTGAAAATTTACACCTTCGATTGGCCACCAGAACTCAAGCGCCGCCGATGGTAATGGTGTGGGCCGCCGTAACGGCCGATGGTCGCTCCCGTATTCATCGACCATGGGGTCAAAATAAATGCCGAATATTATCGGGAAAATGTCCTAAAGCCAGTATTGAAGCCCTGGGCAGACAAACATTTCGGCCGCAGACCACGCACGCTGAAAAAAAATCGCTTCTGTAGTATATTGTCCCAAACATATTCGGCTTGAAACATATATATGTTTGGGGTAGACCCTAAGCATTTAATATTTGGTACACACAAAAATTGTGTATTTGGGAAGATGTTGTTCTAAACAAATATTTGTTTACATTCCAATGTTTTTATTTGGGACCATTTTTTCCGAAACAAATATTTATTTGCATTTAAGTATTCATAAAATACATAAATTCTCTAAAATTTTTCAGTAATTCAAAGTTAAATTTTTAGAAATTTTTAATGTTCGTAAAAAATAATAATTGAGATCATATAATCTTGGATCAATATAAAGTACTTGGAGGATTGACGACTAATGATGGCTTGGAATACTCAGAAATTTGAAATGATTGATTTAAAACAGAAGGTAATGCTGCATATGGTATCATAACTGGGAGGTACAATTCGAAACCCAAGAAAAATTGAAACTGAAATATGAAAAACTCAGCAAAAGTTTTGGAAATATTTTTTAAATAAAATATATTTGGAAAAATTCCTAAATAATAATTTTATTTGTATTTAAACACATATTTTATTTGAGAAATTTAGTTTGCAAATATAATTTGTTGTAATATATTAATATATGCGTTCCAAATATATTTTATTGATTTTCAAATAAAATGTATTTGCTAAGAAATATATAATATTTAAAAATTTGTGTTCCAAATATATTTTCTTTCGATTCAAACATATCAAAAAAGGCTATTTTGCCCCGTGTGGACATTCCAACAGGACTCAGCACCATCGCACTAGCACGCGTCACCCAAGAATGGCTTCTACCGCACAATGGCCACCAAGATCTCCGGATCTCAATCCGTTGGACTTTTGCGCCTGGGGCATTTTAGAGAGTAAGGTTCGCACTACAAAATACCAAAGTATCGATCATCTCAAGACGGCGCTTCGCCGGGAATGGGCCAAAATACCGCAGAGCCATAATTCGTGCCAAAGGTGGCCAATTCGAACAAATCTAAGCTGTTTCTAAAATTTAATGTTATTTCCGACATTTTTTGCTTTTGAACAATAAAATTTAAAAATAAAAAATGTAGCGCTTTTCTTTGTTGCATTACATATCAGCCACCCTGTAGTTTGCTTCGAACGTAGACACCCAATATTTTCAAGACTGCCGCGTACTACTTTGTATTGCGTACATATAATTTTACTACCTGTATATACGGCTGGGATGTCCATGCCCCTAAAACGCGTAACTGAATGGAAACCTCATAAATAAAAAACCACAAATATTGTTGAATGACCCTCTACCTGAGCGGATCTCACCCAATATAGCTCTTACATTTCATATCATGTTCTATGGAGGGTTACAAACGGCCATAAAACCTCGCCCTCTCTATAATTTTATAATGTCTGACATCAATCCTCATAAAATAAAATGCAAGTGCAATGTCTCTTATATGTCTTCTCACTTATGTCGAATTCAATATAAGCAAAAACATCATTTAAAAACGAAAAAATATGAAACAAGATTTTTTTGAATTTCCCTAACATGTACAAAACGGCTCATAACTTTTACATCTATTCATAGATTTTTTATCAAATATTTGCAGCATATGTAGCCCTCATAATTCCCTTTAATTTGAGGCATAATACGGCTCAATCAGGCTTATACATGAATGAACTTTTCATGAAAGCTGGAATTAAAAAAAAATTACCATAAACATATTTTTAATATTTTTTTCGTGTTTGTGACAGCTAATTGCATCGAACCTGTTATCCACATCCCTTGGACAAAAATTTTGTTGCATAGTGTTATTCACAGATATAGTCACATATAGACGTCGCTCTTATCAGGGACGTATCCAGAGTTTTATCCATGTTTTGAACATAGGCATAAACTGTTTTCAAAATCACTCAAAAAAACACGAAAAATATTTGGAAGGCCGTTAAAAAAAGTAAAAGTAATAACAACTAAAAATAAGAAAAGTGCATGGTTTCCTCGCTAACACGATAAAATCACAAAAATATGACAATTATGCGTTTCTAAATGTTTTTATGAGGTTTTTATTTAAAAATTATTAAAATTTTCTCAAAAAATATGATTTTTTGCAATACTTTGTAAGATATCGTCGAACGGATGAAAAATTGTATTGTACGAAGTTGAAGGCTACTTACTTCTGAAGTTTGAAAAGCTTACCTGAACCAATTCGGATGAATGGTTCTCTAGTTATGCCATAATATGTGGTTCAACCTCTCTTTTTTCTTAGCCTAAAGGGTTGTCTCTTTAAATTCTCGCGATAAGCTGAGATATGGAAAGAAATTAGTGGTTGAACCACATATAGTGGCATAACTCGAGAACCATTTATCCGATTTGGTTGAGGAATGTTTTAAAGATTTAAATATGAAGTAGCCTGCAACTCCATATAATACCATTTTCCATCCGTTCCGCGGTTTCGACGATATACGAGTATTACAAAATATTGCAAAAAATGTGATTTTTTGATAAAATTTTAATATTTTTAAAATAAAACTCCCATAAAACAATCTAAAAATGAACAAATGTTATATTTTTATCGTAAAGTCTGTTCGGACATGAATTAAACGAGCCCATTCCGAAGAAAATCGAAGCATAATTTAAAAAGTTATAGCTAATTTAGTAAGGTTTTAACTTTAAAACTTTCTTATCGATGTAAAATTTACAAAAACAAACTTGAAAAGCTAAGATTGGAGATTTTGCCGTTTTTTGACGTCTAGAATCAGAATCTATGCATTAAAACAGAAACTCAAGAAAAAATGTTGTTTTTGTCGACCGGTGTAATTATTGGTTGGCTTTAAATTTATGATAACCAGATATGGCGAAAATTAAGTTAAAATTACATTTATGATTTCTTATCTATCTACCTTTTTAACATGTAGGTTGCAGTGATGGAATGAGTTTGCACAACCGTGTATGTAAATTTGACTTTATATTGGGTGTGGTAATAAGTAGTACGGTTTTGGCCATTACACAGAACTTATCACGGTATTTGCCAACTATTAACCTAGATATCATAAAGGCTTACGAAATCATAAAATTGGCAATGACTAAATTAAGTGACATGCGTAGAAATTCAGATGCGGAGTTTGATAAACTGTTTGAAGAATCTACACAACTTGCAAGAAGTTTTGGAATAGAAGCTGCACTACCTAGAAGAGTAGGCACTCAAAAGTATAGGGCTAATATTCCTGGTTCAGATGCCAAGTCGTATTTTAGGACAACATTGTTCATACCATATCTGGACGAAGTAATATCACATTTAAATAATAGATTTTCCGAACATGAAGCTATAATTACAAGTCTGTTTAATATCGTTCCGATACGAGTTGTAAATCTTATAAAGGAAGATTTCGAAGAAGTCACACTTTTTTACAAAAACGATTTAAAAAATTCAGCAAAATCTGTTTTAGCTGAAATAAGTATATGGATTGATTATTGGAAGTAGAAGAATGATAAGCCATCAAATGCATTAGATGCTATTTCAGTTTGTGATGAGGACATGTTCCCAAGCCTTTTTTCCCTATTGCAGATACTGGCCACAATACCAGTGACAACGGCATCTGCTGAGCGAAGTTTCTCGACGTTAAGAAGAATAAAAACTTATCTCCGGAACAGAAAGAAAGGAGAAAGGCTATCTTATCTGGCTTTGATGTCTATATACAAAATGAAGTCAAAATCGATGAAATAATTGATATATTTCTTTCAAAACCTCGAAGATTACATTTTTAACTCTTACGTATTTTATTATTAAAAGTTTTACTGATCTCGTACTAAAGTACACATTTATATTTAGGAATAAAATTCGAATAAAAAACTAAGGAACTTAACTTCCATTACCTACACAATAAACGCAATTTTTTAATTGTTTATCTTTGTTATGAAAAAAAGGTTGACCCCCCCCCCCCCCAAAAACCAAAATCCTGGATACGTCCCTGGCTCTTATATATCTCTGACCAAGCTAACAATGACACATTTTCATTTCAAAAATTGAACAAAAATTATCATTTTGGTCCATGATTTGCTTCTTTTGAATTCCAAAGACATTTCCGATTATATAATTGAATGTAATCCATGGACATTCTTCCTTGTACTAATTTACATATAATTACTAATTTAGCACTATTTATGCTTTCGAACAGCAGAGTAAGCTAAATGCCATAAGTGCTGATAAAATCATCCGATATATAATAATATTTGCGGTTAGACATGAATGACGAACCTTCTACTGATTTATACTAATGAACAATAGACTCTACCGCAGAATTTATTGATTATATTTAGTAGTTGAACGTATACACAAAGGAAAATTTTACAAAAACAGTTTTTGAAGAGCGGCACTGTTTAGAGACTTTTGTTTTATATAGCCATTTACAAACATTTCTTAAAAATTCTATGATATCCAAATCGATATGGATGTTGAGATTCTATATTAATAAGTTGTTTGTATGTATGTAATAATATATAAATATATTTCGCTATCATGGGAATGACCACTATGTAATTGAAACATTGTATCAATTGTAAATAATTTGCTCCTTAGACTTTTTTAAAATAAAGAAATTGAATAATTAAAATTACATAATTTAATAAATAATTTCGGACTTTCTTTTAATGATTAGGTTGTCTTTGGAGGATCACTTTTAAAATTTGCAAACTATTTTTTCAGTGTATGCACAATTAGCTCTAGGTAAATTAATTTCTGAACCACGACTAAAACAATAACTGTATAGAAGAGCATTTTCTGATGCCGATCAGCTTTAGTTCAACTTTATCCAGTTACGGTGCAACATCGCCATAAAATGAAAAGTTTTAAAGTGTTTTCTATGTTACTCGTTGTCATGACCACCATACTTTTGGTGTTTGTTCCGGAATCCAGTGGGGGAACGGATGTCAAACTTCTAAATAATTGTTGCAAATTTGGATGTGGTGAACAATGCAGTAACAAATAATAAACATAATGGAAACAATAAACTACAATGTAAAGTTTAGCCTGAAAAATATTTTAGATTGTTTGCAAAATAAAACAAACATATCAGCATAATTTTCAAAACCGGATTTTTTTTTTAATTTTTTTTTTTTTGGTTGATAATTATTAAAAATACCAAGTAAGAACAGGATATGTTCCGGGCCGATTTTGTATACCATCCACAATAAACTAAAATCGTGAATGCAATTCTATAAGCGGAGAATTGCAGTTCTATAACCGGAAAATATTTTGCAATGAACGATATGTTCTTTTTTTGTTTTAGCAAATTATTTAAAAAAAAAATCGAATGCTTAAAACTTTTAGCCAAATTGTTCCGAAAATATTGCCTCTACGGATTAACAAAAAAATATAGAGTTTTCCAATAAGAGTGATATGATTTCTTTGAAAAAAAAAACACACACACTTATTGTTAAGGAAATTCAAAAGTTTGTTATTTAATGTGAAGTACAATCGATACAATAAAGTTCTAAATAAAACGTCAATCAAATGGCCTCCACGACTTCTTCTGCAGGAACGAATTCGATGAACTCAATTTTCGAGCACTTTTTCCACCAAATCAAGTCGTATGTCATGAATGGCACGTTCAATATTGACTTGTAAAGCTTGAAGAGAGTCCGGTTTATTTCGAAAGACCAATGACTTCAAATAACCCCACAAGAAATAGTCTAATGGTGTTAAATCACAACTTCTTGAAGGCTATTCAATATCAGAATTTCTTGAAATAATCGAATCTCCAAAATTTTCTCGTAACAATTCAATTGTTTCATTTGCTGTGTGGCACATAGCCACAATCGGTCAATGGCAAAAAGATAGCTCTTAACGAGAGCTAAAATATTGCTCATGGGAGTCAAGGCCGTAGGTCGTCTGGAACGTGTTTTCAGCATAATTTTCAAATGTGAACGGAAGGTTTATTTTTGCTCTAGCTCCTTAACGGTTCCTCGGATCGGGAATCAATCAAATGGCAAAAATTAGTGTCAAGGTCGTAGGTCGACTGGAAAGTGTTTTTTTAGATTAAAAAAAAATGGATTTAGCGCACGAAAAGTTTCAATTGGAGAACGATTATTTTGATAATAAAACTGAGTAATTTATAAACGTTGTTCTTGCTTATATCTCTCCATGATGAAATTGTAAACACTACTGAATACAATGAATACTTAAGAGCGATCTCTACTTTATTGTGCAGAATTTTAGTAAAACGCAAACTGCAAATTGTCAGAAAAATCTAATGTAAGTGTGGTATTTAAGTTATAAAGAAATAAATTTTGAAAGCGACATTGATATGGCGATTACATCAAAACATGGATCACTGTGTTTTTTTTTGTTGTGAAGTGTTCTTTTCAAAGATTTTTCCAATATTCAAAATTGTTCAACAGGGTGTTAAGAATATACATCTGGGGGAAAGCTATATCAAAATATTGAATCATAAACTGCAAAATTTCAACCTAATAATCTGGAAATTGATATGGAAAGGATCGGGAAAAAAATTAACAGAACTTTTTTCCAAATGTAGACGCAAATTTATAGATCCATAAAATCTTTAAAAATTAATCTATCTAAATTTTTTTTTGTAATTTGTACGTCTTAACACCAGAAATCGAAACTAATTCTAAAATTTTATATTTGGAAAGGTAAATCCCACAACTCCCAAAATAAAATCGAAAATCCCGAAAAACTTAATTTTTTGGTATTTCCCAAAATCTGTATTACCAAAAGCCGGGCTCACATTACAAAATATAACAAGTTCGGCCCGGCCGAAAATACAACCGTTGTATTATAGGGTTGTACTATATACCCTCCACCGTGGATTACGATAAATTTTATAACCGGAAAAATGTTTGGAAATGAAGCAAATCATGGAACGGTATGGTTATTTTTATACCCTCCACCATAGGATGTGGGAAGATTCATTTTGTCACTCCGTTTGTAACACCTCTAAATATTGATCTGAGACCCCATAAAGTATACAGGGTGGCTGATATGTATTGCAACCAACTTCAGGTTGCTATCATTTCTAAACCGCTAGTCTGATAGCTGACAGATTTATTTCAGTGACAGTTCATTTTATTGTTTACAAGCTTACAAAAGCATTTTGATCTATTGCATTGAGAAAAAAGTTATTCGTGATGGAATTCAAGCGTGATAGTGTGATTGCTTTATATTTGGGTGGAAAAACACAAGTGGCTATCGTTAGAGCCCTCCAGCATTTAAATGTGAATAAATCTTTTGTTTCTCGTAAACGGTAACAACACCAGAAATGATCCGAAAAGTGAAGGCCAGATTTGATCGAAATCCACGCCGCAGTGGTAGAAAAATTGCTCGTGAGCTGAACATATCGCGAGAACGGATACAACACATATTAAACCAGTAAGGAAAGGCTAAAGTCGGGCGGGGCCGACTATATTATACCCTACACCACTCTCGTAATATTGAATAACTCTGATATATAAATGTTGTAATTCATGTATAAATTGTTTATATAAATTTACTTTCGCGACTTTTTATACTTAATTAATACCCTGTACCACAGTGTGGTGTAGGGTATAAAAACGATTGGATCTAAAGAGCCAAATCGGATGAAACATATATATGGGAGCTATAGCTAAATCTTTACCGATTTTCTTCAAATTCGGCAATGTTGGTTCATGGATCAAGAAACTCTACCATTCTAAATTTCAAAAGGATTGGATGTAAAGTACAGCTTCTATAGAACTAAAGGGCCAAATCGGACGAATCATATATATGGGAGCTATAGCTAAATCTTAACCGATTTTCTTCAAATTCGCCAATGTTGGTTCATGGATCAAGAAACTCTACCATTCTAAATTTCAAAATGATTGGATGTCAAATACAGCTTCTACAGGACTAAAGAGCAAAATCGGACGAAACATATATATGGGAGCTATAGTTAAATCTTTACCGATTTTCTTCAAATTCGGCAATGTTGGTTCATGGATCAAGAAACTCTACCATTCTAAATTTCAAAACTATTGGATGTAAAGTGAAGCTTCTATAGAACTAAAGAGCAACATCGGACGAAACATATATATGGGAGCTATAGCTAAATCTTAGCCGATTTTCTTCAAATTCGGCAATGTTGGTTCATGGATCAAGAAATTCTACCATTCTAAATTTCAAAACGATTGGATGTAAAATACAGCTTTTATAGGACTAAAGGGCCAAATCGGACGAAACATATATATGGGAGCTATAGCTAAATCTTAACCGATATTCTTCAAATTCGGTAGTGTTGGTTCATGGATCAAGAAACTCTACCATTCTAAATTTCAAAATGATTGGATGTAAAATACAGCTTCTATAGGACTAAAGGGCCAAATCGGACGAAACATATATATGGGAGCTATAGCTAAATCTTAACCGATTTTCTTCAAATTCGGCAATGTTGGTTCATGGATCAAGAAACTCTACCATTCTAAATTTCAAAACGATTGGATGTAAAATACAACTTCTATAGGACTAAAGGGCCAAATCGGACGAAAGATATATATGGGAGCTATATCTAAATCTGCACCGATTTCAACAAAATTCAATAGCGATCTTAACAGCTGCGAAATACTCTAAAATGCAAACTTTCAGAACGATCGGAGTGAAATTGCGACATGTAGTCGACGAACAACTTTACATGGACAGACGGACGGACGGACAGACATGCTTAAATCGACTCAGCTAGTGATTCTGAGTCGATCGGTATACTTTAATGTGGGTCTAGCTGTGTTATTTTCAGGTGTTACAAACATCTGCCATGAAACAAACTTATAATACCCTGTACCACAGTGTGGTGTAGGGTATAAAAATGAGCTTGGACTAAAGCCATTGAAGTTCCAAAAAGGTGCAAGAGCTCACCGATGCACAAAAAAAAGTTAGACTGGAAAGAGCCAAGGAGTTGCTTCGCTTGCACGAAAGTGGCCAGTTACCGAATTTGGTTTTCTCCGATGAGAAGCCATTCCAAATTGAGCAGTTTGTGAACAAACAAAATGATCGGGTTTACTTGCCAAAGAGGTCAGCTGAAAATGTACACCTTCGATTGGCCACCAGAACTCAAGCGCGGCCCACACCATTACACCGGTAATGGTGTGGGCCGCCGTAACGACCGATGGTCGCTCCCCGCTCGTATTCATCGACCATGGGGTCAAAATAAATAATATTTTTATAATATTATCGGGAAAATGTCCTAAAGACAGTATTGAAGCCCTGGGCAGACAAATATTTCGGCCGCAGACCATGGACATTCCAACAGGACTCAGCACCATCGCACTCAGCACGCGTCAACCAAGAATGGCTTAAAAAGGAGGTTCCTCGCTTCATTTCTACCGCACAATGGCCACCAAGATCTCCGGATCTCAATCCGTTGGACTTTTGCGACTGGGGCATTTTAGAGAGTAAGGTTCGCACTAAAAAATACCAAAGTATCGATCATCTCAAGACGGCGCTTCGCCGGGAATGGGCCAAAATACCGCAGAGCCACTTTCGTGCAGCGTGTGATGGCTTTGTCGGCCGTTTGAAGGCCATAATTCGTGCCAAAGGTGGCCAATTCGAACAAATCTAAACTGTTTCTAAAATTTTATGTTATTTCCGAAATTTTTTGCTTTTGAACAATAAAATTTAAAAAAAAAAATTAAAAAAATATAGCGCTTTACTTTGTTGTATTGCATATCAGCCATCCTGTATATGTATATTCTTAATTGTCGTAAAATTCAAAGACGATTTAGCCATGTCAGTCTGTCCGTCCGTCTGTTGTAATCACGCTACAGTACGTATTAATAGAGCTAGGTTGATCAAATTTGGTAGAAATATTTCTTATATTTGCAGGTTGTTTGGTATTGCAAATTGGACCATATCTCCCCTATAGAAGTCGCTCCAAGATACGGGTTTTGAGCCGTAGATACCACATTTTTAAAGCAATTTTGCAGGAAGTCTACAGTTTGTATTCTATTTTGACAAGAATTCATTACAGCGAAAATTTTACAAATCGGTTCATATTTTGTTATAGTCACCCTATAGAGGTCGTTCCAAAATATACGCATTTAAGCCGCAAATACCATAATTTCTAAGCATTTTAACTGAATCTTTTCAGTTTGTATTTAATATAGCAAGAATTCAACGCATTAAAAATTATTTAAATCAGTTTATATTTTGTTACAGTCCACCTATAGCTGTAGTTCCCAGAAAGGCTTATTTAAGCCATAAACACCACATTTTCTAAGACATTTTGCTGAAACTTTGCAGTTAATATTATATTTTGGCAAGAATTCATCTCAGTAAAATGTATACAAATAAAATTTTATTTTGTTGAAGGCAACGCGTAGATGGAGGAGGTGGAGGGTATATAAGATTCGGCATGGCCGAACTTAATCCGTCTTTATTTGTTAGTTTTAGCAAATTATTAAAAAACAAACGCTGAAAATGTTTAGCCAGATTGTTCAGAAAACAAATCTTCTATGGCTTAAACAACGATATTTAAGAGCGACATATATATAAAGACCAGGTATTCCGTTATTTCTTAAAGTGGAAATATTTTTTTGTCTCATCCCTCCAAAAAGTTGAGGCTTGATGCAAAAACAACTCTCCAAAAATTTCACGGCCCTGGAACCCAGCCCTCTCGTGCCGACTTACGGTTGAAATCTTATTCAATTACATTCATATGACATAATGGACCACAAGTTGAAAGATATGATAACATCATGCAAACTCATTATGTGTAAAGAAAAAGTAAAATTTTAAAAGTTTTTAAATTACATAATTTTTATTTAACGTAAGTTTTGTACAAATAAAGCCTCCAGAGCCTCTGGTGGGAATCGAACCCACGACCCCCAAATTCACAGGCGAGCACGCTACCAACTCACGTAGTGGGGCGCTCACATTGCAGTATGTACATGTGCCATCTGATTTTATTCTTTCTTATCTGACCGTGATAGTTTTTCAATTTCTTCGCCGCTCTTTCCTCAGAATCATTCACAACCTTCAAAGTGAATTCCTCCTATATATGTGAATTCCCCTCATGTAGGGTGATCTAAGTAGAGACACTATTTTCAATAGCCTTTTTTTGACAGATCATGTTATTTTTGTTAAGTATTGTTTGGCATTTCATCATGGAAAGACTTACGCCTGAACAACGTTTACAAATTATTCAGTTTTATTATCAAAATAATCGTTCGTTCCAATTGCGCTAAGTCCATTTATTTTTAAATAAAAAAAAAACACTTTCCAGTCGACCCACGACCTTGACATCCATGAGCAATATTTTAGCTCTCGTTAAGAGCTATCCTTTTTGCCATTGACCGATTCCCGATCCGACGTACCGGAATCATCGGTCCATATTTCTTCAAAAATGATGCCTGTGAGAACGTAACCGTCAATGGCGACCGCTATCGTGCCATGATAACCGACTATTTGATGCCTGCGACATTTGGTTTCAACAAGACGGCGCCACTTCCCACACATCGCATCAATTAATGGATTTTTTGAGAGAACACTTCGGTGAGCAGATAATTTCACGTTTTGGGCCGGTCGATTGGCCACCAAGATCGTGTGATATCACACCGTTAGACTTTTTCCTGTGTGGATATGTAAAGTTTAAAGTTTATGCGGACAAACCCGCTTCGATTCAGGCCTTGGAGCAAAACATCACGCGTGTCATTCGCCAGTTACAAGTCGAAATGCTCGAACGAGTCATCGAAATTGGACTCAACGGATGGACCATATGAGACGCAGCCGCGGCCAACATTTGATAGACATAATCTTCAAAAAATACATGCCAAAGAACGTTCTTCCAAATGATAATAAACATTCCCCATTCAGTTTGAATTTTCTGTGTTCTTTTTTTAAAAAAAGTAGGGAACCTCGAAATGGATCACCCATTATAAGTATATTGAACCGTGAGGAAAATGCATGATTCCTTCTACTTGTAACAAAAAAAATTAGAAAGAAACAAAAATACGTTAGTAGTAATGTCAGCCTTTGAAAAAGTATTTATGTATAGACAAGTAAGAAAGTTCTGTCGGGTAAACCGACTTACGAATCCCCTCACCATCAGTCCCACAAAATATTAGTAAATTAATTTTTTTTGTTGTTTTAAATTAATTATTATCAATTTCCATTGAATTATATAACTTTAAAGCATGCGCTGATATTAAAGTTATAAACTGTTAATGTGGGGTGCAAAATAATCCATTTGCGTGGGAGGTACCAAAAGGGGCGTGCCAATAACGCCCATTTTTCTCTGGACTCTAGGTACTATAAAAGCATTACACTCTATAAAATTCCAAGTTTTTGTATGCACTGGTATTAAATAACGGGTTTTCTAATAGGGATAATTTGATTTTGAAGTGACGTTTCGGCCATTTGTAATATGTCATGATCTGTCATTTGTTTTTCATTGTATTCAGTAGAGTTTACAGTTTCATCATGGAGAGATATACGCAAGAACAACCTTTACAAATTAGTCAGTTTTATTATTAAAATAATCGTTCTACAATTGCAACTTTTTGTGCGCTAAGTCCATTGTTTTTTAAATCCAAAAAAAAACATTTTCCAGTCGACCTACGACCTTGACACCAATATTTTAGCTTCCGTCAGGAGCTTTCTTTTTGTCATTGACCGCTTCCCGATCGAACGTACCGTTAATGAACTAGAGCAAAAATAAACATTCCGTTCACATTTGAAAATGATACTAAGTCCATTTTTTTTAAATCCAAAAAAACATACACTTTCCAGTCGACCTACGACCTTGACACCCATGAACAATATTCTAGCTCTCGTTAAGAGCTATCTTTGTGCCTTTGACCGATTGTGGCTTCGTGCCACACAGCAAATGGAACAATTGAATTGTTGCGAGAAAAGTTTGGAGATTCGATTATTTCAAGAAATTATGATATTGAATGGCCTCCAAGAAGTTGTGATTTAACACCATTAGACTATTTCTTGTGGGTTTTGTGAAGTCATTGGTCTTTCGAAATAAACCAGACTCTCTTCAAGCTTTACAAGTCAATATTGACTTTAGTCGTATGTCATGAATGGAAAAAGTGCTCGAAAATTGGGTTCATCGAATTTGTTCCTGCAGAAGAAGTCGTGGAGGCCATTTGAATGACGTTTTATTTAGAACTTAATTGTATCGATTGTACTTCATATTAAATAAAAAAAACTTTTGAATTTCCTTAACAATAAGTGTGTGTTTTTTTTTCAAAGAAATCATATCACTCTTATAGGAAAACCCTGTATATAACCAGTTAAATTTTGTACAATAACGTCACTTTGTGTGGGAGGTACCAAAAGGGGTGGCTATACTTCGCCGACGAATATACCATTAGTATGTGACGAATTACAGATGATGAGCTGTCACTTGATTTATGCTAAGTTTGGTTTGCCATTTCATAATGAATAGACCTACTCCGGAACAACGTTTGCAAATCGTGCAAATTTATTACCAAAACCAGTAAGGAAAGGCTAAAGTCGGGCGGTGCCGACTATATAATACCCTACACCACTCTCGTAATATTGAATAACTCTGATATATACATTTTGTAATTCATGTATAAATAATACATAAATTTACTTTTGGGACATTTTATACTTAAATAATACCCTGTACCACAGTGTGGTGTAGGGTATAAAAACGATTGGATCTAAAGAGCCAAATCGGATGAAACATATATATGGGAGCTATAGCTAAATCTTTACCGATTTTCTTCAAATTCGGCAATGTTGGTTCATGATTCAAGAAACTCTACCATTCTCAATTTCAAAACGATTGGATTTAAAATATAGCTTCTATAGAACTAAAGGACCAAATCGGACGAAACATATATATGGGAGCTATAGCTAAATCTTAACCAATTTTCTTCAAATTTGGTAGTGTTGGTACATGGATCAAGAAACTCTACCATTCTAAATTTCAAAACGATTGGATGTAAAATACAGCTTTTATAGGACTAAAGGGCCAAATCGGACGAAACATATATATGGGAGCTATAGCTAAATCTTAACCGATTTTCTTCAAATTCGGCAGTGTTGGTTCATGGATCAAGAAACTCTACCATTCTAAATTTCAAAATGATTGGATGTAAAATACAGCTTCTACAGGACTAAAGGGCCAAATCGGACGAAACATGTATATGGGAGCTATAGCTAAATCTTAACCGATTTCCTTCAAATTCGGTAGTGTTGGTTCATGGATCAATAAACTCTACCATTCTAAATTTCAAAACGATTGGATATAAAATACAGCTTCTATAGAACTAAAGGGCCAAATCGGACGAAACATATATATGGGAGCTATAGCTAAATCTTAACCGATTTTCATCAAATTCGGTAGTGTTGGTTCATGAATCAAGAAACTCTACCATTCTAAATTTCAAAATGATTGGATGTAAAATACAGCTTCTTCAGGACTAAAGAGCAAAATCGGACGAAACATATATATGGGAGCTATAGCTAAATTTGAACCGATTTTCTTCAAATTCATCAATGTTGGTTCATGGATCAAGAGACTCTACCATTCTAAATTTCAAAACGATTGGATGTAAAATACAGCTTTTATAGGACTAAAGAGCAAAATCGGACGAAACATATATATGGGAGCTATAGCTAAATCTTAACCGATTTTCTTCAAATTCGGCAATGTTGGTTCATGGATCAAGAGACTCTACAATTCTAAATTTCAAAACGATTGGATGTAAAATACAGCTTTTATAGGACTAAAGGGCCAAATCGGACGAAACATATATATGGGAGCTATAGCTAAATCTTAACCGATTTTCTTCAAATTCGGCAATGTTGGTTCATGGATCAAGAAACTCTACCATTCTAAATTTCAAAACGATTGGATGTAAAATACAGCTTCTATAGGACTAAAGGGCCAAATCGGACGAAAGATATATATGGGAGTTATATCTAAATCTGAACCGATTTCAACCAAATTCAATAGCGATCTTAACAGCCGCGAAATACTCTAAACTGCAAAATTTCAGAACGATCGGAGTGAAATTGCGACCTGTAGTCGACGAACAACTTTACATGGACAGACGGACGGACGGACATCGTTAAATCGACTCAGCTAGTGATTCTGAGTCGATCGGTATACTTTAAGGTGGGTGTAGCTTTGTTATTTTCAGGTGTTACAAACATCTGCCTTGAAACAAACTTATAATACCCTGTACCACAGTGTGGTGTAGGGTATAATAATGGTACGGTTCGAGCGACGCATCGTGCAAGAAAACAAGAAAATTTTGTTCAGCGATGAAGCTCACTTTAGGATGAATGAGACCATTAATAAACAAACTTGTCACATTTGGAGTAATGGTAATCCACATGACATTGTTCGGAAGCCGTTACATCAACAAAAAGTCACTGTTTGGAGTGTTCTATGGATAGAGGGAATCATTGGTCCATATTTCTTCAAAAATTAAGCCGGCCCTAATGTTACAGTCAATGGGGAATACTATAGAGCCATGATTAATGACTTTTCGTGCCTGAATTGGAGAATGTTGATGGTCGTCCTTTTGGTTCCAACAAGACGACGCTACATGCCATACAGCCAACGAAACAGTCAACAGTCGCGTCGTGGGCATGTGGCATGTCCTCCAAGATCGTGTGATTTAACACCGCTGGACTTTTTTTCCGCTGTCTTAGCCCCCCCCGCTTGGTGTGTTACACTTTTGGCTCGTAGCAAATGATATATACCCACCTCTCTAAGGTGGGGGGGTAAATATAATTAAATGTTTAACTTGATAATGCTTTATATCTTTATGATCGATCATCAGCTTTTTCTTTGCGCTAAGTTTTGGCTCTATTTTATAAGCCAAATAGGGTGATTTGATCTTGTAGTGGCATTCAGAAAAGGCTAAAGCACAAAATTAATTTAACAGCTGCCTCTGACGTAACTGGATCGTTGTCGATGTACAAAGTAAGGGTTTGCAAAAAGCTTAGATCATTAACGCAAGCTTCTGAGGCATTAGCTCAGTTTAACATAAAAATGATAAAAATGTAAACATCTGCTACTTAGATCATTCTCTTGATCTTCTGGAATGGAATACTGTATCGTATCAAAACTATTTTTAAGCTATAAATTGCCGAGACATTCATCTCGCTTGATTCGTTTAAAAATCCGTTCAGCTGTTCAAGAGCAATTAAAAATTTCCCAAAACACAAAAATGCATTTTTTTCAAATTCTACCAAGCATTAAAACTCTATACCAATTTTTGTATTTGTTTCTATTACATTTTTGCAATAGAAATACATACAATACATTTGTTTTCGTGGCTCGCGAATCGAACCCAAGCAAAAAACCAAAATCTATTGGTATGAGAGTTTTAGTATGTTGACTTAGTTCGGCAAGATACGGGGTTGGTTAGTAGTTCTTGTTAAATTCAATTTACTACTCCCATAAGTATTTCAGCTGATTTAAGTTACAGATATGCATTATTGCTATTGAATTATGAGATGATAGAGTGTTGTCTATCGAAACTGCAGTCAATTCTACCAAGCATTAAAACTCTCTACGAATTTTTGTATTTGTTATCCCCTCACCTTAGAGAGTGGGGTATATATCATTAGCTACGAACCATTGGTTCACTCCTTCTAGTACCTCCCTAAAAAAGGGTTAACATTTAGTGAAATATTTATTATTTAATAACTTTTATACTACTTATTTGAATTCTCTGAAATTCTACACATGGCATTAGTTTATTAGTCCTATTACCTCGAGAAAAATGGGCGTAGTTGCCACGCCGCTTTTGGTACCTCACACACAAATGGACAATTTTGAACCAAAAGTTAATAGCTTATAACTTTATTTCCAGTGCATACAAAGACTTTAAAATTTGTACAGCGTAATGGTTTAATAGTACCTACAATACAGTGAAATTGGGCATTATTGTCACTCTTCTTTTGGTACCTTCCACACAAATGGACTATTTAAAACCAAAAGTTAATAGCTTATAACTTTATTTCCAGTGCATACAAAGACTTTAAAATTTGTACAGTGTAATGGTTTAATAGTACCTACAATACAGTGAAAAATGGGCATTATTGTCACTCTCCTTTTGGTACCTTCTACACAAATGGGCTATTTAAAACCAAAAGTTAACAGCTTATAACTTAAATACCAGTGCATATAAATACTTGAAATCTTGTACAGTGTAATGCTTTTATTGTACCAAGAGTCCAGAGAAAAATTGGCGTTATTGGCACTCCCATTTGGTACCACTCACACAAATGGACATTTTTGTATCAAAAGTTAACAGCTTTTACTTTAATACCAGTACATACAAATACTTGACATTTCGGGGGGTACCATTTTACACCAAAAGTTAACAGCTTATAACTTTAATACCAGTACATATTTCAAAGTTATTAAATACAATTTAAATTGATAATATTTTAAATAAAACAAGGAATAAATGTAATAATATTTTTTTGTAACTCAAGGTGAGGGGATTCATAAGTCGGTTTACCCGACTGAGCTTTCTAACTTGTCTTATCTATCTATATATTATATATCGTCCCTTCAATATAATAATAGGCTATAATACACTAGGCATAGTGCTATAATACACTAGGCATAGTGTATTATAGGCTATTATTATATTGAGGGGACGATATTATATATTATATCTACATCTATATATGGGGCAACATTCCTCAAGTGTCCCAGGTAAAAAATAAAAGTTGTCCGATTTGCCTGAAATTTTACTCGTTTATTGATCAAGCATATACAAGCATGCTAATATTGGGTCAAACGATCAGCGATTGACCAAGTTATTGGACATTCAATTCGGAAAAAAGCTATATTTTTTGTCAAAATTGAAATTTTCAAACGCGTTTTTCACATACAAATGAAGATTTTAGAGCAATGCGTCAAATGACATTCTGGAGGTATATTTCATGGACTCTCTTGCAGATAAACAACTAATTTCGTAAAGTTGCATTTTGGACCAATTCTTTTGCATTAAAAAAAATATTTCGCAATATCAAAAATATATCACGAAATTTTTTTTCTGCAATATTTTTAAAAGAATCTTCGACATGTTTGTTAGTTCATATCAAATTTTTGGAATGTACTTTTTCCGCAACAAAAAGATATGATTTTTTTTAGCAAATTTAGTTCGAAAAAATAACAAAATTCTAAAAAATCAGAAAATTATTTACATATATTTCTATAAACTTTGTCACTGTACGGCATACCAGACCTCGTCAAACCAAGTTTTAATTGAAAATACATACGTATACGAGTATAAAGAAAACTATTTAAATTTTTCAATGCATCTTCTAACAACAATGGAGTCCAGCAGACTTAATCCATATTTAACGCGATGCATTTGGGATTAAAAGTCATAACCCTAAAACCGTACTCAAAATATCCGAAAACCTGTGGAGCAATTTTAATTTGCCAAAGGAAGCGAAAATTTGCATAAAATGTTCGATTCAACTTTCAAAATCCAAAAAGCAATTTGAATATCTGAATTGTGAAGATCGTGAAATTGGCGTTGAGTGGACTGGATGTAAAAAGTATCGTAATCCAGCCAGCGAATAGGATGGTGATTCAATTTTGTCAGAGCTGGATAAAAAAGAAAAAATCAATTACTAACCCTTTCCCCACCAACTTGGGGACACGGGAAGTAAGAACTTCAAAGAAATTGTGTTCTGAACAAGGAATTTTAGCAATCCCAAAGCCGAAATGCGATAGAAAATTACTTTATAAAACTGAAGAGTTAGTTAAACATTTTTTCGAATTGGATGAAAACAGCCGATTAATGCTATCTAAAAATCAAAATTCTACTTGATCTTTAAATTGATTTGTATAAATCAGTAATATTTTTATATTTATAAATACATATGTATATGTATACGTTTAATTTCGTATATAAACGAAATTTATGTACTGAATGGTAAAATTATTTGGAATACGAAGTAGCTTCAATCCAATTGCAAAGGCACTAGCTAAACATTTAATCAAACCGGATGATCATTGAGTGTTCACTACATGTAAGTACATGGATCGTGAAGTATTGACACTTTGGAGATGTATCAGTAGGATTTACATACTGTGCAGTATTGATTTTAACAAACTTTGTTAGCATTGACTGTAATTTTTCGAACTAATTTTTTTAAAAAAATCATATCTTTTTGTTGTGGAAAAAGTACATTCCACAAATTTGATATGAACTAACAAACATGTCAAAGATTCTTTTAAAAATATTGCAGAACAAAAATTTCGTGATATATTTTTGATATTGCGAAATACTTTTTTTTAATGCAAAAGAATTGGTCCAAAATGCAACTTTACGAAATTAGTTGTTTATCTGCAAGAGAGTCCATGAAATATCCCTCCAGAGTGTCATTTGACGCACTGCTCTCAAATCTTTATTTGTATGTGAAAAACGCGTTTGAAAATTTCTATTTTGACAAAAAATATTGCTTTTTTCCGAATTGAATGTCCAATAACTTGGTCAATCGCTGTTCGATTGACCCAATATTAGCATTCTCCGATTTTCTATGCTTGAACAATAAACGAGTAAAAATTCAGACAAATCGGACAACTTTTATTCTTTACCTGGGACATTTGAGGAATTTTGCCCCATATATAAAGAAGAATGTGTGTTTGTTCGTTGGTTTGTTTGTACCGTATAGACGTCTAAACGGCTGGGCCGATGTTCTTGAAATTTTCACAGAATGTACATTTGTAGGGCGTGGTGAAAATAGGGTAATTGAATTTTCGATATATCAAGTGGGCGTGGCCCCGCCCACATACGACAAATTTTAAAATTCAGATATCTTGCACAATTCGTTAGCGAGAGTGCTCTAATTTTGTGCATATGTATTTGGTGGCTGTCTACGTGGTTAGTCCAAAAATGGGAGGGATCGGACCAAAGGTCGTGGCCCCGCCCATATAAGCCAAATTTAAAAAATTATATATCTTGCATAATTTGTTAGCGAGAGTGCTGGAATTTGGTGGCAGTCTACGTGACTGGTCCAAAAATGGGCGAAAACGGGCCAATGGGCGTGGCACCGCCCATATAAGCCAAATTTTGAATTTGACTTATCTTGCAAAATTTTTTAGCGAGAGTGCTGTAATTTTTTGCATATGTATCTGGTGGTAGTCTACGTGATTGGTTCAAAAATGGTCGGGATCGGGCCAATGGGCGTGCTCCCGCCCATATAAGTCAAATTTTGAAATTGAGATATCTTGAAAATTTTGTTAGCGCTAAAGCTGTAATTCTGTGTATATGTATCTGGTGGTAGTCTACGTGATTGTTCCAAAAATAGCCGGGATCGGACCAAAGGGCGTGGCCCCGCCCATATAAGTCAAATTTTGAAATTGAGATATCTTGCACAATTTGTTAGAGAGTGCTGTAATTGTGTGCATATGTATCTGGTGGTAGTCTACGTGATTGATCCAAAAATGGGCGGGATCGGTCTAACGGGCGTGGCCCCGCCCGTATAAGCCAAATTTTGAAATTGAGATATCTTGAAAATTTTGTTAGCGCTAAAGCTGTAATTCTGTGTATATGTATCTGGTGGTAGTCTACGTGATTGTTCCAAAAATAGCCGGGATCGGAACAAAGGGCGTGGCCCCGCCCATATAATTCAAATTTTGAATTTGAGATATCTTGCACAATTTGTTAGAGAGAGTGCTGTAATTTTGTGCATATGTATCTGGTGGTAGTCTACGTGATTGGTCCAAAAATGGGATGAATCGGATATATTTTCTATATATACAACATTTTGATATTGAGGTATCTTGCACAATCTGTTTGCCGGTGCTGAGAGTGCTGTAATTTTGTGTATATGTGTCTGGTAGAAGACTACGTGATTGGTCTAAAAATGAGCGGGATTAGACCAAAGGGCGTGGCCCCGCCCATATAACCCAAATTTGAGCTATCTTGCACAATTTAGTAGTGATAGTACTGTAATTCTGTTTATATGTATCTGGTGGTAGTCTACGTGATTGTTCCAAAAATGACTGGGATCGGACCAATGGGCGTGACCCCGCCCATATAAGACACATTTTGAAATTGAGATATCTTGCACAATTTTTTATCGAGAGTGCTGTTATTTTGTGCATATGTATCTGGTGGTAGTCTATGTGATTGGTCCAAAACTGGCCGGAATCGGATTAATGGGCGTGGCCCAGCCCATGTAAGCAACCTTTTGAAATTGAAGTATCTTGCACAGTCTATTTGCTAGAGTGCTGTTATTTTGTGTATATGTGACTGGTGGAAGTCTATGTGATTGGTCTAAAAATGAGCGGGATCAGACCAAAGCGCGTGGCTCCGCCCATATAAGCCAATTTTGAAATAAAGATATTTTGCACAATTTGTTAGCCGTAGTACTGTAATTCTGTTTATATGTATCTGGTGGCAGTCTACTTGATTAGTGCAAAAATGGGCGGGATCAGACCAATGGGCCAAAGCTAAATTTTTAAATTGAGATATCTTCACAATTTATTAGTGAGAGTGCTCTTATTTTATGGAGATGTTTTTGGCGGCAGTATTCGTGATTGGTTAAAAAATGGACGGGATCGGAAATCTAAATCTGGGGCAACGATGTGGACCGCGTATAAATGGATGTGTGTATGTTACGCATGGACTCCAAACCGGCTGGATCGGTTTTGATGAAATTTTCAGGGAATGTTCAGATAAGCCTAGAGGGTGACTTAGGGTTTATAAGTTCTTGATTGAGGGGGCGTGGGTCCGCCCATATAAGCCAATTGTTTAAGTGATTCCTACTGTCGAATCCTATAGCTCCCATCTATTCTCAGGATGGGGGCTGGACAGTGATCCAAGACTGGTCACCAGTCCTAGATTTTCTGGAGTCTAACTGGTAGTATCTTCGGCTATGCAGTCTGACCAGAGCACTTAATCTGGTACCACGGGAGTCAGGAAAGCCCTCGGTACGCAGCCTGACTATTGGTGAGGACCCTGTTGGGTGCAACGTGGTGGCTGCGGTTTAAACCAAAATCGCTGGGAGAGAATGGTCTCGGATGTGGAGTTGCAAACGAACCGGGAGCCATGACCCTAGAATGGCAGGAGTTTTAGATGGGCTCCGCTCCTAACCAAGTAGGAGGGAAAAAGTGGCCAGAATACACGGAATTGATTGGTACTCATGCACATTGTGCGTGGGGGCGTTGGTCGACGCATGTATTCACCCGAGTGTTTAGAGCACGGTGGAGTTAAGCCTTGACTGGCAGGAATCCACCTAAATCCAAATACTCACTGTCTGTACCTACGAAAAGATTAACAAGATTCCTACTGTCCCTGTTTTGATAAAAGGTAGAGATCGGAAATCTGAAGTCTGGGGCAACGAAGTGGACCGGGTCCAGCTAGTCTATATATATAAAATAGAGTGTCTGTCTGTGGGTTTGTTTGTATGTTTGTTTGTTCCGTATAGACGTCTAAACGGCTAGACCGATCATCTTGAAATTTTCACAGAATGTACATGTGTAGGGGGTGCTGAAAATAGGGTACTTGAATTTTCGATATATCAAGTGGGCGTGGACCAGCCCATATGTGTCCGCATAGACCAAATTTTGAAATTTTGATATCTTGCACAATTTGCCAGCGGGAGTGCTGCAATGTTGCGAATATGTATCTGGTGGCATTCTACGTAATTGGTCAAAAAATGGGCGGGATCGGACCAATGGGCCCATATAAGCCAAATTTTGAAATTGATATATCTTGCACAATTTGTTAGCTAGAGTGCTGTAATGTTGTACATATGTATCTGGTGGCAGTCCGCGTGATTGGTCCAAAAATGGGCCGGATCGGACCAATGGGCGTGGCACCGCCAATATAAGACAAATTTTAAAATTGAGATATCTTGCACTATTTCGTCGGCTTAATGCTATTTTGTTCCATACGCCATTTTTATGTTTTTTGAGTTACCAATACAATATATGGTTTCTCAACACGCGCTTTCAGAATTTGAAATAATTTTTGTCCTATCTCTCTTAGTTTTCGAGATATTTAGAGGGCAGTTTGTGCCACCTCCACTTTACCGAACAATTTGTTGGGCTTTTTGTTCCATATCCAATTTTGTGGCGTATGCACCAAAATTACAATGTAATTTTTATATTGAAAATTACAGTGCACTTTTGGCCCATGTGCTTATTACACAGTGCGACAGTCCAAAAACCATGATACTATTTTTCTTGTAGGTCTTGGCGAGTAAAACAACGTTTGTTCTACGAAATTTGCTGGACACCTCCAAAATCCAGATTTACGGGTAAAAAACCGATTTTCTTGCCTTTTTTCACTTAAACGACTATAACTTTGTTAATTATCAAACGATTTTCAATCCCTAAACGAATTTGGAAAGAAGAGACTTAGACCTTTCGAGCAATATTTTCTTTATTTAAAGCTGTAGGAATATATGTTTATTTGTCCTACAAACACATTTTTTCGTAATTTTCTAGTTTAGACAATGTTTTTACCAATTATTTTGTGAGATAACCGCGCGATTAATTGATTTACATATATATTAAGCATCCGTTTGTAATCGACTGAGTTATTAAAGTATCATTAAAACAAGTAAGAAAGTTTCAGTCGGGTAAACCGACTAAGGTATACCCTCACTTTGTGAGTAATGTAATATTGAATATTACTCGAATTATTCTGTCAATTTGTGTGGGAGGTACCAGAAGGGGTTTATCAAATACACCTTTTTTTTGCTGAACATTAGATACTTTAAATTCATTGCACTGTGCCGACTTATAAACATTTATGTGCACTGGTATACACGTTATAAGACATTAAATTGCGGTATGATTTGGGCATTTTGTGTGGGAGGTACAAAGAGGGGCGTGGCAATAACGCCCATTTTTCACAGGGCTATAGACACTATAAAAATATTACACTGTACAAAATTTCAAGTATTTTTATACACTGGTTTTAATGTTATAAGCTGTTAACTTTTGGTGCAAAAAGGTACCTTTGTGTGGGAGGTACCAAAAGGGGCGTGACAACAACACCCATTTTTCCCTGGACTGTAGACAATATAAAAGCATAACACTGTACAAAATTTCAAGTATTTTTATACACTGTTATTAATGTTATAAGCTGTTAACTTTTGGTGAAAAATGGTGCATTTGTGTGGGAGGTACCAAAAGGGACGTGGCGACTTCCCATTTTTCTCGAGTTGATAACGACTAATAAGCTAATACTATGTGTGGAATTTCAAAAGATTCGAATAAGTAGTATAGCAGTTATTTCACAACATTTTAACCCTTTGTGGGGGAGGTACTAGAAGGAGTGGACCAATATGGCCCATCTTCGAACTTAGCCGGAGATAGAAAAAAATATTACCACATACCAAATTTGAGGTCAATCGGTTACTCCTTTCGAGAGTTATCGTGCGCACCAGCCAGCAGACACACAGACAGACAGACAGACAGACAGACAGACAGACAGACAGACAGACAGACAGACAGACAGACAGACAGACAGACAGACGGACATTGCTCATTCGACTTAAAATGACCCAAAACGGATTTCCTCCGAACATACTTGGGGTCTTAGGTCACTCCTTCGACGTGTTACACTTTTTTCCGTAGCAAATGATATATACCCTCGTCACACTAAAGTGAGGGTATAATTAAATCGGTACATAAACACTAGTTATAGGCGTTTAAGTGAAAAAAGGCAAGAAAATCGGTTTTTTATCCGTAAATCCGGATTTTGGGGGTGTCCGGGGAATTCTGTTTTACTCTACAAGACCTACAGGAAAAATAGTATTGCGTCATTTACTTCTCAACTTGAGTTTATTTTGTCGCACTGTGTTAGGTATACATAAAAGAAGTTGTAGCTATAAAAAACAAAACAAACGTAAAGCACATGGTTTATTTGTACAGTTTGACAACTACACGCAAAGGAAAATATTCTTCTGAAAAAAAATCCCCATTACGGTCTAAAATTTCTCTTTGCTCAAAACAAACAAAGAACTTTATGTAAACATAAAATGCATTTCAGAGGAAGGAATATTTTTACGTGTACTTGAAACGACATTGGTACGTTGTTGATATTTTCGCCGAATATATTGCCACATAACAGAATGACTTGAAGCGGTGCCTATCCGTCTTTATTTTAACAACCAATTTGACCTCTCGTGGCAAAGTATAGTTTTGCTGTCAGTTAGTATTTGGAAAAGCTTCGTAGCAGAAAGTGAATGCTTAAAATCATCAGTAAATAAATGTTGATAGATGATTTACATTTTTTCAGCTTGGAGTGGAGCCTCTGAATAGTGTGTAAAGACGTTTAATTAACAGACGTTACAGTAAAAATTAGGCAAACAAGTGTTTTATTAAAAATAACAAAGATATTTTAAGGTCATAACCAAAGATGTCGAATTATACTAGAAAAAGGTAAGTTTTTTAGGATTGGTTTTATTTTATACTGACTTAATATATTTATGTTCAGTAAACAAAACATATATTTCGGCGATTCGGACACCGAATTAGACTTTTCGTCTGATGATTGATAATGACCCCGATTTCCTGCCTGTGGTGAATACTGGCAGTGATGCCTCAATGACGAATGCTGGCAGTGATATCTTAATGACGAATACTGATAATGATGTCTTAATGACGAATACTGACAATGACGTCTTAATGAAGAATTCTAGCAGTGATCTCTTAATGCCGAATACTGCCAGTGATGTCTTACTGCCGAATACTAGCAGTTATGTCTTAATGACGAATACTAGCAGTGATCTCTTAATGACGAATACTACCAGTGATGTCTTAATGACGAATACTGCCAGTGATGTCTTAATGGCGAATACTACCAGTGATGCCTTAATGACGTCATCTCCTAAATCACTAACAAATAAACGTCAAAGAACTAAACATGAGGATCAATGGAAAATAAATCGAAATAAAAAGTTGAGACAATCTGGAAAGAGCTACTTAAATAGAGGCAATCAAAATGTACCACCAAAGAAAATATTATATTCATGCTGTAGCACATGCCCATTTAAATGCACATCGAATTTTAGCGATAATGATAGAACTAAAATTTTCGATGATTTTTGGAAACTGAAAGATGACGAAAGACTAGCATTTTATTTTAAGTTTGTTAGAAGCAAATCCGTGGAAAGACGTCGTGTTTCAGAATCGAATAAAAAAATGTATCATATTACTACTACTTTCAAATTGGCGATCGTACCGAAAGAGTATGCAGATTGTTTTTCCTGAACACATTGAATATTAGCAAGCGAAGGATTTATTATGCTTTTAAAAATTGTCAAGATGGTACCAGTGGTATTCCAAGTAGCTCCAAAAGAGGAAAGCATATTAAAAAATCCACTTGCGAAAAACAACTTTCTGAAATTCGACGGCACATCGAAAGCTTTGAAATGATGGATTCACACTACTGTCGCTCCAGCTCCCAAAAAATTTACTTAGAAGCAAATTTAAGTATAACGAAAATGTATCAATTATACATAGAAAAGTGTGAGAAACCAACTAAAAAATGTGTTTATGAAAAAGTGTTTAAAAATGAATATAATATTGGCTTCCACAAACCAAAGAAAGATATTTGTGATAAATGTTATGTATACAGTAACAAGGAATCATTAAATGAGAGCGAGACGAAAATCTATCAAGACCACCTATTGGAAAAAGATTTATGCCGAACTAATCGAGGACTTGATCGGGAAAACCATGATCCTAATCATGGTATCATATGCTATGACTTGCAAAAAGTTTTTGGATTGCCTAAAGGTAATATTTATATTTTGTAAATATTTACGAATATAACATGTTTTTTCTTATAGGGAATGCATCGGCGTTTTACTACAAAAGAAAGTTAAATGTGTATAACCTAACAGCGACCTTAATATTACCTGAAAAGAGCAAGATCACATATTGCGCAGTTTGGAATGAATTTTATAGTGGCAGATCTGGAAATGATATTGCTAGTGCTCTTGTCCGAATACTCTCAAAGGTTAGCAGCGACTATCCACATATTTATCGAATCACTTTGTGGAGCGATTCTTGTGTACCGCAGAATCGAAATCGGATCAAAAGCACCACAATCAAGCACTTTATTTCTTCTCATCCGAAAATATTGCAAATCAATCAAAAATTTTCAGAACCAGGTCATTCTAATATACCGGAAGTAGACTGTGTACATTCCGTTATCGATAAATATCTAAAAAATATGGAAATATACAGCCCCCAGCACTTGATTGATCTTTTATTGAAGATAGACAAAAAGAAAACGAAACTTTCCATAATTGAAATGCAGCCTAATGATTTCAAGTGTTATTCGGTCTTAGCAGCTAAATTGGACTTTGTAGGAGTACCATTTTCAAAAGTAAAGACATTATTTTATGAACATGAAAATCAGTTTTCTATCAAGTATAAAACATCATTGTTGAATACATCGTATCAGATATGTAGTTTGCTTAAACGCCCTAGAAAATGTCAACCAGGAACACCACACAACTTATTATCAAGTACGGTTCCAAGCCTGCAGCGAAATTCCATTTCATTAGAAAAGATTAAAGATATAAAAGATCTAATCCATTTTATCCCAAATAAACACAAAACATATATGCATAATTTATTAAAATAAAACATAATATAAACTACATTTTATAATCAACGGCTGAAATAATATTAAGTTTAAGATTTATTACATATGTATGTATATGAACTATGTACTAAAAATTTGAGTTTCGTTTAAATAAAATACCTGAAAACTACACAGTACCGTATTTCCTTATTAAAAAATGTTGCAAGATAAAATGGATATGGACCACAGTAAACACAAATTTGGCAATGCTGTATTGATCCTCCCAATGGTCCATGTGAGCCAAAATTTAAAAAATCAATAATAATTTTGGATATGGACCAAAGTGACAACTCTCTATTTTTAATAAATTTGCTATAAATTCTTTACTTCTTGAATTACAGGTCTAAATCTGTTTGGGGACATATTTCTGACTATAAAGAAAAATATGAAATAAAAAAAGTGTATACCTTTTCGGCTCAGTTTTTTGAAAACGTATCTCAAACTTTAGATGCCTTTTTCTCGAATCATAAAAAGTGGCATATGGAACAAAATAGCATTAAGCCGACGATTTGTTAGCGAGAGTGCTGCAATTTTGTACATATGTATCTGGTGAAAGTCTACGTGATTGCTCCAAAAATGGGCAGGATCAGACCAACGGGCGTGACACCGCCCATATAAGCCAAATTTTAAAAATGATATATCTTGCACAATTTGTTAGCGAGCGTGCTGGAATTTTGTGTATATGTATTTGTTGGTGATCTACGTGATTGTTCCAAAAATGGACGGGATCGGAAATCTGTAGTCTGGGGCAAGGAAGTGGACCGGGTCCAGCTAGTACATATATATATAAAAATCAATCGTGGTTTGTTCGACTACTTAAAACATGAAAGCTACTGGACCAAATTGGATACTTCCTTCTGCGGAATTGTTCGTAATTGCCACGCGAAGATTTAGAAAAAATAAAGGTCGTAAAATTCTCAACAGGAGGCGCTGACCACCTGACCGCTGAGGTTCCTATAAGATCCAGAAAGCTGAAATTTTGCACAAGCATAGACCAGAGTTTTGTATATATAAACAACAGAATTTCACGTAGTAATTTTTTGCCCTGTGGTCAGTTCTAGCGCTATCACAAAATTGAGTATTGTGTTTGGCCTTTCAGAGGCATCTTATAAGATCAAAAGCGAAAATTTTGAATATTGAATTATCAGTCTGTGGTCAGTGTAGCACCTTTTTCATTATTTCAGTACTTTTAAAAGTTATTTAAGAGCTAAGAATCTAAAAAGGTAAATGTTAATACATATATCAAAGGGGATTGGACAACAAATATTCATTTTCCAGCCTAAGGTACAGCTGCAGTGACCAGAGCAATTGTCACATTTTCAGTACTTAAACAGTAATTTAAGAACTATGAGTCTACAAACTGATGGCCATATGTACAGATCTCCAACGGAAGTGCTTTTACGCCAAGTAATTTTTGACCATTTTTGGCGCTGAGTCTCCTATAAGAGCTACAAAGCTGAAATTTTGCATATGGATAGACTTCAGAAGCTTTTTATAAGAAACAAACCTAATCCTTTGTAAATATGTAGTACTACCAGGGTCGTATCCAAAGGGGCGGTGGGGGCCGAGGGCCCGAAATGTTTTAGAAAAGGCATAAACTGTTTACAATTTTCAAAATCACTCAAAAAAAACACGAAAAATATTTGGAAGGCCGTTAAAAAAAACAATACAAAAGCGTAAAAAATGGTAACAGTAAAAGTAATAACAACTAAAAATAAAATAAGTGCATGGTTTCCTCGCTAAAACTTTTTAAATTATGCATCGATTTTCTTCGGAATAGTCTCAATTTATTCATAACCTTCAGAGTTTACGATAAAATTACAAAAATATGACAATTATGCGTTTATAGATGTTTTTATGAGGCTTTTATTTAAAAATTATTAAAATTTTCTCAAAAAATATGATTTTTTGCAATACTTTGTAAGATATCGTCGAAACCGCTGAACGGATGGAAAATTGTATTGTGCGAAGTTGAAGGCTACTTAATTCTGAAGTTTGAAAAGCCAATTCGGATGAATGGTTCTCTAGTTATGCCATAATATGTGGTTCAACCTCTCTTTTTTCTTAGCCTAAAGGGTTCTCGCGATAAGCTGTGATATGGAAAGAAATTAGTGTTTGAACCACATATAGTGGCATAACTCGAGAACCATTTATCCGATTTGGTTGAGGAAAGTTTTAAAGAATTTAATATTAAGTAGCCTTCAACTTCATTTAATACAATTTTCCATCCGTTCAGCGGTTTCGACGATATACGAGTATTACAAAATATTGCAAAAATATGTGATTTTTTGATAAAATTTTAATATTTTTAAAATAAAACTCCCATAAAACAATCTAAAAATGAACAAATGTTATATGTTTATGATTCTATCGTAAAGTCTGTTCGGTCGTGAATTAAACGAGCCCATTCCGAAGAAATCGATGGATAATTTAAAAAGTTATAGCTAATTTAGTAAGGTTTTAACTTTAAAACTTTCTTATCGATGTAAAATTTACAAAAACAAACTTTAAAAGCTAAGATTGGACGGATTTGACGTTTTTTGACGTCTAGAATCAGAATCTATGCATTAAAACAGAACCCCAAGAAAAAGTGTCGACCGGTGTAATATTGGTTGCCTTTAAATTTATGATAACCAGATATGGCGAAAATTAAGTTAAAATTACATTTATGATTTCTTATCTATCTACCTTTTTAACAGGTAGGTTGCAGTGATGGAATGAGTTTGCACAACCGTGTATGTAAATTTGACTTTATATTGGGTGTGGTAATAAGTAGTACGGTTTTGGCCATTACACAGAACTTATCACGGTATTTGCAAACGATTAACCTAGATATAATAAAGGGTTACGACATCGTAAAATTGGCAACGACTAAATTAAGTGACATGCGTAGAAATTCAGATGCGGAGTTTGATAAACTGTTTGAAGAATCCACACAACTTGCAAGAAGTTTTGGAATAGAAGCTGCACTACCTAGAAGAGTAGGCACTCAAAAGTATAGGGCTAATATTCCTGGTTCAGATGCCAAGGCGTATTTTAGGACAACATTGTTCATACCATATCTGGACGAAGTAATATCACATTTAAATAATAGATTTTCCGAACATGAAGCTATAATTACAAGTCTGTTTAATATCGTTCCGATACGAGTTGTAAATCTCATAAAGGAAGATTTCGAAGAAGTCACACTTTTTTACAAAAACGATTTAAACCAGTAAGGAAAGGCTAAAGTCGGGCGGGGCCGACTATATAATACCCTACACCACTCTCGTAATGTTGAATAACTCTGATATATAAATTTTGTAATTCATGTATAAATTGTTTACATAAATTTAATTTTGGGACATTTTATACTTAAATACTACCCTGTACCACAGTGTGGTGTAAGGTATAAAAACGATTGGATCTAAAGAGCCAAATCGGATGAAACATATATATATGGGAGCTATAGCTAAATCTTAACCGATTTTCTTCAAATTCGGTAGTGTTGGTTCATGGATCAAGAAACTCTACCATTATAAATTTCAAAATAATTGGATGTAAAATACAGCTTCTACAGGACTAAAGAGCAAAATCGGACGAAACATATATATGGGAGCTATAGCTAAATCTTAACCGATTTTCTTTAAATTCGGCAATGTTGGTTCATGAATCAAGAAACTCTACCATTCTAAATTTCAAAACGATTGGATGTAAAACACAGCTTCTATAGAACTAAAGGGCCAAATCGGACGAAACATATATATGGGAGCTATAGCTAAATCTTAACCGATTTTCTTCAAATTCGGTAGTGTTGGTTCATGGATCAAGAAACTCTACCATTCTAAATTTCAAAACGATTGGATGTAAAATACAGCTTTTATAGGACTAAATGGCCAAATCGGACGAAACATATATATGGGAGCTATAGCTAAATCTTAACCGATTTTCTTCAAATTCGGTAGTGTTGGTTCATGGATCAAGAAACTCTACCATTCTAAATTTCAAAATGATTGGATGTAAAATACAGCTTCTTCAGGACTAAAGAGCAAAATCGGACGATGTTGCTCTTTAGTCCATATATATGGAAGCTATAGCTAAATCTTAACCGATTTTCTTCTAATTCGGCAATGTTAGTTCATGGATCAAGAAACTCTCCCATTCTAAATTTCAAAACGATTGGATGTAAAATACAGCTTCTACAGGACTAAAGAGCAAAATCGGACGAAACATATATATGGGAGCTATAGCTAAATCTTAACCGATTTTCTTCAAATTCGGCAATGTTGGTTCATGGATCAAGAAACTCTACCATTCTAAATTTCAAAACGATTGGATGTAAAATACAGCTTCTATAGGACTAAAGGGCCAAATCGGACGAAACATATATATGGGAGCTGTAGCTAAATCTTAACCGATTTTCTTCAAATTCGGCAATGTTGGTTCATGGATCAAGAAACTCTACCATTCTAAATTTCAAAAGGATTGGGTGTAAAATACAGCTTCAATATGACAAAAGGGCCAAATCGGACGAAATATATATATGGGAGCTATATCTAAATCTGAACCGATTTCAATTAAATTCAACAGCGATCTTAACAGCTGCGAAATACTCTAAACTGAAAAATGTCAGAACGATCGGAGTAAAATTGCGACCTGTAGTCGACGAACAACTTTACATGGACAGACGGACGGACGGACAGACATGCTTAAATCGACTCAGCTAGTGATTCTGAGTCGATCGGTATACTTTAAGGTGGGTCTAGCTGTGTTATTTTCAGGTGTTACAAACATCTGCCGTGAAACAAACTTATAATACCCTCTACCACAGTGTGGTGTAGGGTATAAAAATTCGTTTATTGTGTAGGTAATGGAAGTTAAGTTCCTTAGTTATACCCTACACCACACTGTGGTACAGGGTATTATAAGTTTGTTTCATGGCAGATGTTTGTAACACCTGAAAATACTATAGCTAGACCCACCTTAAAGTATACCGATCGACTCAGAATCACTAGCTGAGTCGATTTAACGATGTCTGTCCGTCCGTCTGTCCATGTAAAGTTGTTCGTCGACTACAGGTCGCAATTTCACTTCGATCGTTCTGAAATTTTGCAGTTTACAGTATTTCGCGGCTGTTAAGATCGCTATTGAATTTGGTTGAAATCGGTTCAGATTTAGATATAGCTCCCATATATATATTTCGTCCGATTTGGTCCTTTAGTCCTATAGAAGCTGTATTTTACATCCGATGGTTTTGAAATTTTGAATGGTAGAGTTTCTTGATCCATGAACCAACATTGCCGAATTTGAAAAAAATCGGTTAAGATTTAGCTATAGCTCCCATATATATCTTTCGTCCGATTTGGTCCTTTAGTCCTATAGAAGCTGTATTTTACATCCAATCATTTTGAAATTTAGAATGGTAGAGTTTCTTGACCCATGAACCAACACTACCGAATTTGAAGAAAATCGGTTAAGATTTAGCTATAGCTCCCATACATATGTTTCGTCCGATTTGGCCCTTTAGTCATATAGAAGCTATATTTTACATCCGATCGTTTTGAAATTTAGAATGGTAGAGTTTCTTGATCCATGAACCAACACTACCGAATTTGAAGAAAATCAGTAAAGATTTAGCTATAGCTCCCATATATATGTTTCATCCGATTTGGCTCTTTAGATCCAATCGTTTTTTATACCCTACACCACACTGTGGTACAGGGTATTATTTAAGTATAAAATGTCCCAAAAGTATATTTATGTAAACAATTTATACATGAATTACAAAATTTATATATCAGAGTTATTCAATATTACGAGAGTGGTGTAGGGTATTATATAGTCGGCACCGCCCGACTTTAGCCTTTCCTTACTGGTTTTTTATTCGAATTTAATTCCTAAATATAAATGCGTACTTTAGTACGAGATCAGTAAAACTTTTTATAATAAAATACGTAAGAGTTAAAAATGTAATCTTCGATTTTTTGAAAGAAATATATCAATTACCGAATTTGAAGAAAATCGGTTAAGATTTAGCTATAGCTTCCATATATATCTTTCGTCCGATTTGGCCCGTTAGTCCTATAGAAGCTGTATTTTACATCCAATCGTTTTGAAATTTAGAATGGTAGAGTGTCTTGATCCATGAACCAACACTACTGAATTTGAAGAAAATCGGTTAAGATTTAGCTATAGCTCCCATATATATGTTTCGTCCGATTTGGCCCATTAGTCCTATAGAAGCTGTATTTTACATCCGATCGTTTTGAAATTTAGAATGGTCGAGTTTCTTGATCCATGAACCAACACTACTGAATTTGAAGAAAATCGGTTAAGATTTAGCTATAGCTCCCATATATATGTTTCGTCCGATTTGGCCCTTTAGTTCTATAGAAGCTATATTTTACATCCAATCGTTTTGAAATTTAGAATGGTAGAGTTTCTTGATTCATGAACCAACATTGCCGAATTTGAAGAAAATCGGTAAAGATTTAGCTATAGCTCCCATATATATGTTTCGTCCGATTTGGCCCTTTAGTCATATAGAAGCTGTATTTTACATCCGATCGTTTTGAAATTTAGAATGGTAGAGTTTCTTGATCCATGAACCAACTCTGCCGAATTTGAAGAAAATCGGTTAAGATTTAGCTATAGCTCCCATATATATGTTTCGTCCGATTTTGCTCTTTAGTCCTGTAGAAGCTGTATTTTACATCCAATCATTTTGAAATTTAGAATGGTAGAGTTTCTTGATCCATGAACCAACACTACCGAATTTGAAGAAAATCGGTTAAGATTTAGCTATAGCTCCCATATATATGTTTCGTCCGATTTGGCCATTTAGTCCTATAAAAGCTGTATTTTACATCCAATCGTTTTGAAATTTAGAATGGTAGAGTTTCTTGATCCATGAACCGAATTTGAAGAAAATCGGTTAAGATTTAGCTATAGCTCCCATATATATGTTTCGTCCGATTTTGCTCTTTAGTCCTATAAAAGCTGTATTTTACATCCAATCGTTTTGAAATTTAGAATGGTAGAGTTTCTTGATTCATGAACCAACATTGCCGAATTTGAAGAAAATCAGTAAAGATTTAGCTATAGCTCCCATATATATGTTTCATCCGATTTGGCTCTTTAGATCCAATCGTTTTTTATACCCTACACCACACTGTGGTACAGGGTATTATTTAAGTATAAAATGTCCCAAAAGTAAATTTATGTAAACAATTTATACATGAATTACAAAATTTATATATCAGAGTTATTCAATATTACGAGAGTGGTGTAGGGTATTATAAAGTCGGCCCCGCCCGACTTTAGCCTTTCCTTACTGGTTTTAATTGTTTATCTTTGTTATGGAAAAAAAGGTTGGGCCCCCCCGAACCAAAATCCTGGATACGTCCCTGAGTACTATACAACGAAAATTTTCCCTCTCCATACTATGAAGAAAAATTTTGGATTGGTCAAACGGGTGTGTCACGGCCAACATGACCTCATAACTCGATAACGGATTGTTCTATTTTGGGATTGATGGGTTCGTATAGGACCTAGAAGTGACACTGGGGATGAACTTTTCGGATTGGTCAATGGGGCGTGACAGAGAACGGATCTTGCAAATTTTACGACATTGAATTTTATGTATTTGCATTGGTTCAAGGAAAGACTCTATGTAGGAAAATTTTTTATTAGTCAAATGGGCGAGGCGCGGCAATCACAACCTCTTAGCTCAAGAATGGATCGTTCGATTTTGTCGATTTCAGTCTTAATGGATTCGTATTGGCTCCAGAGAGTGACAAAACAAAATTTAGAATTGTTGAACGCGGAGCGACATGGTCATCAGAACCACTTACCTCAAGAATGAAACAATAGCGATTTTGGACATGATGGATTCGTATTGTCACCTTGGAGGGAAATTTAGGATTGTTCAAAGCGACGCGATACGGCCATCACAACCACATAACTGAAGAACGAATCTTTCGATTTTATGATTTTGGCGTTGATTAGTTCGTATTGGTCCAGTGAAAGGAACTATTGAGGAAACCTTATGATTGGGCAAATGGGCGTGACACAGCGAACACAATCTCATAACTCGAGAATGGATCTTTCGTTTTTTACGATTTTGGGCTTGACGAATTCGTATTGGCCCAAAGAAGAACACTATTTAGGAAAATTTTGGATTGGGCAAAGATGCGTGGTATGGGCAACACCATGGCCAACATTTTCTGTGTTTTGCCTTCCACTCAAAACTATTATATTTCATGTTAAATTGAATTAGCAAGAGCGGAACCCTTATAAATTGAATACTTAAAACGAAATCAGAAAAACCATTGCTCCAATCATCTTGAAGATTTTAGTTTATATTTTTATTGCATTAAAAAGAACTGATCAGTACGACGTGAGAGTACCCGTAGATGTACATCGAAATTGTTATAAACTTCATATATTCTCATTGTGTTAAATACAATACAACAAATTTTAATTCACCAAATTACAGAAAGCAGCATGATCATGTTCGTATTATTATTTTTATTACATTAACGAATTTGGGCGGAACGAAGTTCGCCGGAACAGCTAGTTATTTTATAACAAAACACAATTATACTTGCACTCGCTTTGAAATTGAACACTAAATGCAAAACACAAAACAAATTTGTCCAAAAACCAGTAAGGAAAGACAGATAGTCGGGCGGGGCCGTCTATATAATACCAAACACCTCCCTAACAATGCGAAAAAGGGCATTGCGATAAGAATTGTGTGGTGTTCATACAAATAAAATAAAAACTCTCTCTCTCTCTCTTTTAAATTTCGTACTGATCGGATATAAAATACGGTTTCTACAGAGCTTACATGTCATATGGGGGCTATATTTAAATCTGAACGGATTTTATCCGAATTTGGAAGTGTCCATCCACGTAATAAGAAAACTCTCTCTGCCTATTTTCGTACAGATCGGATGTAAAATACGGTTTCTACAGCGCTTACATGTCAAATGGGGTGAAACATACATATACATGGGGGCTATATCTAAATCTGAACCGATTTTCTCCGAATTTGGCAGTATTCCTTCATGTAATAAGAAACCTCTTTCTGCCGAATTTCGCTCTGATCGGATATAAAATACGTTTTCTACAACGCGTACATGTCAAATCGGGTGTAACATATACATATATGGGGAATACATATATCTAAATCTAAACCGATTTTCCCCGAAATTTGCAGTGTTCATTCATGTAATAAGACAACACTCTCTGCCAAATTTCGTACTGATCTGATATACTATTCGAGTACAATTTTCACAGAGCTTACATGCCAAATCGGGGTAACATATATGTATATGGGGGCTATATCTAAATCTGAACCGATTTTGACCAATTTCAATAGGGATCGTCCTTGGGCCAAAAAAGAGCACTGTGCTCAATTTGATCACAATCGGACCCTAAATACACCTGCACATTGATTACAAGAATACATGGACAGAAAGATGGACATGGCTAAATCGATTAAAAAAGTGATTCTATGTTAATGGGTACAATAAACGCCCTTTTTGGGCGTTACAAACAAATGCAAAATGTCATAATACCCTGTACCACAGTGTGGTGTAGGGTATAATGAAGCGTGCCTTGTTGACAGGCAAATCAAATAATAAAAGCAAAACACAAAACTAATTTGTCAACAAATGAAGCGGCACTGTTGACAGATTTCTCTTATATACTTCAGAAACGTTTGTGTATAACAACAGTTTCTCAAGCATAGCGGTTCTTGTTAATAGTTTTCGTGTGCATACTTAAGAAGCTATTATGTATCATAAGACTTCCTCCAGCATTGTTAAAACTGATTATGAATCCACCATTTATACCCTACACCACACTGTGGTACAGGGTATTATAAGCTTGTTTCATGGCAGATGTTTGCAACACATGAAAATACTATAGCTAGACCCACCTTAAAGTATACCGATCGACTTAGATTAACTACCTGAGTCGATTTAAGTCTCCGTCCGTCCGTCTGTCCATCTTAAGTTCGTCGACTACAGATCGCAATTTCACTCCGATCGTTCTGAAATTTTGCAATTTGGAGTCTTTCGCAGCTGGAAAGAACCCTATTGAATTTGGTTGAAATCGGTTCAGATTTATATATAGCTCCCATATATATGTTCCATCCGATTTGGCCCTTTAGTCCTATAGAAGCTGTATTTTACATCCAATTGTTTTGTAATTTTGAATGGTAGAGTTTCTTGGTCATTGGACCAACATAGCTCAATTTGAATAAAATCGGTTAAGATTTATATATAGCTTTCATATATGAGTTTCGTCCGATTTGGCCTTTTGCCCTATAGAAGCTGTATTTTATATTCTATTGTTTTGAAATTTGGCATTATAGAATGTATTGATCCATGGACCAACATTGCCGAGTTTGAAGAAAATTGGATCAGATTTAGATATAGCTGCCATATATATGTTTCGTCCAGTTTGGCCCTTTAGCCCAGAAGCTGTGGTTTAAAACTAATCGTTTTAAAATTTAGCATGGTAGAGGTTCTTGATCCATGGACCATGGAGGAGACGTACCGAATGTACATTGTGTAAACAAATTTTAGTTGAAGTATACACTGGATATTTCACTGTTTTCCAATCTTACTAGAGTGGTGTAGGGTAGCATATAGTTGACTTTAGCCTTTCCTTACTGGTTTTAAGAAACCAAGGGGTGTAAAAGTTTAATAACTTTTTCGTTTATTAATTTTTTTAATTTTTTCTTTCAGATTATATAGACAACACTTGGAGAACATTGTTTACGTCCTGCCCTTGAAAACAGACCTGGTATGTGGTTTCAGCAGGACGGAGCCACTGCCCATACTGCCCGAGACACAATGGCACTTTTAAGTCAAATTTTTGGAGAGCGAATAATTTCCAGAAATTCGGAAATTATTCTTTGGGGTTATTTGCAGGAGCGAGTGTATGTGAACAAGCCAGAGACAATCCTTGAACTCAAGGCAAACATTGTTGCAGAAATTCGAACGCTACAGCCACAAGTTTTGAAAGGTGTTATGGAAAATGCTCTAAAAAGAGCCCATCAGAGATATTATTTTTCATACTTAGTGTAAAAAAATTTGCCTTTTGTATATTATATAATCTGGAAGAAAAAAAAAATTAATAAGCGAAAAAGTTATTAAACTTTTACACCCCTTGGTTTCTTTAGGCCCACCCTGTATTACTCTTTTTAAGTTGTATTGCAGTTTTATTTTTATTTGGTATGTTGGGATGCCTCTGCAGCCTTGCCGAATCCCCAAATTTGTTAGTGCAAAATCCCAAAATTTTTATTTTTAACCCCTAAATTTGATATGATGAAAGTTATCAACTTTCATCATATCAAATATTTCTGATTCAAAATCTTCCATCTTATCCACAGCATCTAATTTTTTGTACATGTTTTTTGGTATTAAAAAGCTTGATCATTTCTGAAGATGGACTAAACGATTGACAACATACTGAATTATCTTTAAAGTACATGTTTAATCTTGAAAGTGCTTCTCATAATACATGTTGTATTCATTTCAAATTTTCGTTTTCACGGTATTCATAACAGGAAAAACACGTTCCACGCAAACATAGCTTGTTGGTACGCAAAACATATTTAATACTAGTGATGCAAGTTCTTTAAATGGGGCGAACCAGCAGCATCCTGATACATGTAAACTTTACTCCAAAATGAGTTTAAATTGTTCTTAATGTCAAATCATTTTCCATACACGGAGAAAAAAATATGTTAAAAATATGTTTGGATGCAACATAAATATGTTTGGGACGGGCACAATCATATATATGTTTGTGGGTAAACATATTATGTTTGCACACAATCATAATATGTTCGGGGCAAAATTCTAGCATATTATAAAACGATATGATTGTGTCCTAACATATTTTTGGCAAAATAATATATTAGAGCATATTTTTTAGATTTTTAGAGAGTATTACTCTCAGAGAGCCCAATTATGTGACTCATAGAGCATCCACCATCACCACTGTGCTAAGCCATCACAGCGAACACACGCACGCACCCACATACAACCATTGACAGCCACAGCCAGTCAGAATGAATATATGGCTATGCTTATACTTTCTTGTTTCGGGTGTAACATGAAAGTAAATTAAAATACACGCTGTGCATATAATTCTCGTTGACTCTATATAGCCAGTGGTATAAGGTGTTGACGTTTTTCAGTCAATGGGGTGGATCAACGGAGCTACCAACCAAGTTGAAAGAAAAGTGGCATAGTCCGCAGTCCGAATAATGGATAATTAATGGAACATTAGACTAGAATTTTATAAATATATTATAGGTGCGTCACAAAGGGTTCAGACTTTTGATAAAAAACAACAATATACAATCATATACATGATTAAATTCAATCATATATATGATTACATACAATCATATAAATGTTTGGACATAAGCATATATATGATTACACACAATCATATAAATGTTTGGACATAAGCATATATATGATTACATACAATCATATAAATGTTTGGGAACATTACCGCTACCCCAAACATAATATGTTTGGGATCTGCTCCAAACATATATATGTTGCCTGCAAAATATGTTTGGGGCAATATGTTACAGAGGCCGTTTTTTTCCTCCGTGTAGCATCCGTTACTATAAAAACGCCATCTTCATTATACCCTCTAGCATAGGATGGGGGGTATATTCATTTTGTCACTCCGTTTGTAACATCTCTAAATATTAATCTGAGACCCCATAAAGTATATATATTCTTAATCGTCTTGAAATTCTATGACGATTAGCCATGCCAGTCTGTCCGTCCGTTTGTTGTAATCACCCTACAATCTATAATACTTGAGCTAGGAAGCTGAAATTTGGTATAGATACTTCTTATTCCTGCAGGTAACTTGGGATTGAGAACGGGCTATAGCGGTTCACATTTTGATATAGCCCCAATGTATAATATCTGTCCGATTTGACTTCTTAACGCCATAAAGGTCACAAATGTCAACTGATCGGGCTGAAAATTGGTAACTGGGGTTAATTTATAACCGCACCCTCACACGAACAACGGTAGCCATAGGTCCATGTATTGATATAGCCCCCATACAAAGGTCCCTCTAGATTGTACTTCTTAACGCAACAAATTTCAACGAATCGAGCTGAAATTTTGTAATATTACTTTATTTGTGCCCGAAATCATTCTTGGTGGAGGGTATATAAGATTCGGCCAGGCCGAACTTAACGCTTTTACAGAGAAATGGTATTTCAGTTCGGTCCACTGCTCTCTTCACTGCTAAACCGATACGATAACCATCTAGTTGCAGATATTTTTACCAACTTTTTACATTTTATTACATCGAATCCTAAATTTATCAGGTCAAACGCACGTCTATATTTTATAATTCGTAAAGGACTATAGCTGAAATAAGTGTATATTTCTCTAATTAAAAACTCTATGTCCGGCGAACATTTCTTAGATGCCTCCGAGCAACATAAATGTAGGGTATGACAGGTACACTTTATAAGAATTAGATGTTGATTTCAACTTTTTTTTAATAAAGTATAAACATTATAGTGTTTACCACATAAATTGCTGGCACCATCCGTACCAATGGCTAATATATTCTTAGCTTCAAGCCCAACGTTTTTATAGTAGTTACTTATAGCTTCACAAAGTTTTACAGCTGTTGCCTCCTCCAAAAGAAACAATACAAAAACTTCTGTTACAATTGCATATTTTTGTTGAAATGCCATGCTAATGTTTGAATTTCAAATGTTGTTTACATTTTATTTGCAAAAAAAGTTTGAAATTCTTATCGGTAACATTTCAAATAGTCAATAAAGAAAGCTTTTGCAAAAAGGGAGGGAAGCGAAAAAGGTTGTTCTTTAGTATCTCGAATGATGAACGATGAAGGCAGATATGGAATACAAATCGTTTCTATTTTTTTGTGAAGGCTGTGTATGTGAGGATTATTTTTTGGCAGTGGCACGAGAAAAGCTCAACAAATACATGTTGCAGCGAAATTTATATTCCGACTTCGATGTTTTTTCTGTTGTTAGTCCTATTAGCAAGTGTCATTACTAAAGAATTTGATATCAGAAATCTGCGTGATTTACGAGAAAAAAAAGGCAATTGCCAAATTAGAATCCGCAAGCGAAAACCCAAACAGGGGCGATAAACTATGTTTGGAAAAAATATCAAATGAACAAAAACGTGGAAATATTGGGCATTCTTTGTCGGAATATAGTCACTTTGGTGATTGCTGCGGGTGTTATGTTAGCAATATTTTAGTCCCTTTTTGTGGCAGCTACTCCTTTTATCATGTGCACCAGCCAAGCAGTTAGACGGATATAGCTCAAGTGACTTAGAAAGTTCTAAAACTAATAGCAAATTCTATAATCCCGACATGCCGTTGAATTGGTTAAGAGAAATGACACAATTTCATAATATAAACATGAACTTGAAAAATGTAATTGAGATTTTGTTTATTTGTAAACAAATGTTAGACATTTCCAAAAATAACGAATAATAAGATATGTCATCCCGGAGCGAGTAAGTTGTCAGTTACGAACGAATAGAAATTTCAACGAGTAGGTGTTCAAAGAGTGAGTTTTTCCGCGGATTTCGAACCGATTTTCTCGAATTTTTTGTAATTGTCACAATTAAAAAATTAATATCAATCGATTAGTGCAAAAAAAGTTCAAACTATGTTAGCGGAAACTTGTTTTTTCGCGTGTGACATTTCATTCCTATTCGTTCGTAACTGATAGATTTTGACAGTTCTCGGGATGACTTATCTTCATAATTTATAATTTTTGGACATTTCAACATTTTATTTATATTTCAAAATTCAACTGACATTGACATTTCAACTACGAATCCAACAACAAAATTCCTTGTGGTTTAGTGATGTCAAACGGGAAATCCCGACCCCAAAAATCTCGAATCCCATGATGTTTTAAAATTAATCCCGGGATAGTTTATTAATAATATATGAAGATGTCTCGTATAAAATATTAAGTGATAGATATATATGTATACTCTGTCAAAAATGTAAACTAATGAAGCATATTGTTACCATCAAAAAAACATTGACATAATCCGGTGAAAATATTAGAAATTTGGAGAAGAATTACAAAATATATCATAAATTTAATTATAAACAAGTAAACTCAAAACAATAACACAAATGTAGTTTGTGTGCCACAAAACAAAGAACATTTCATTCTATTCTTTCAAATTTATGAAAAATTCCTAATACAATTCTGAATTGGAATTAGTCAAACTGATTTCTCAAGTTGAAAATAAAATTTTTCGAGGTTTAATGATAGAAAATTATAACGTCAATAATAATTCAGACGACGAACTGAAATTGGACCAAAATTATTAAATCGCTAAGATGTTGTGAAATATTTTAATAAAAGTTAGAATTTAAAAAAACAAAATAATTTATGCTTTAGCTGTTTTTATCCTTATTTAAACTAATTTAAATTCAATTAAAACTGAACTGAAATGTTTGCATTCCATTTCAATATATCACATTATTAAAAATTAAAAATCCCGATTTATCCCTAAAATCCCGGGATATCGAAAAATTTCGGGATCCCGGAAAAAATGCCGGGATTCCGGGATTTGCAATTTCAAAATCCCCAATCCCGGGATTCGTGAAAACCAATCCCGTTCGACATCTCTATTGTGGTTGTTGTTGAATTGTTGTTGTTTTGCTAGTAACACAACCTTGTATAATTGAATCATGCGCCCAATCTTCAACTTCCCAATCAATTTATGTTTTTTGGCTGGAATTATTTTCGGCAGCCATCGTTGACAATGAAAATATTTTACTTGAAGTTTTTGCTTCTTGTTTTTTCACCTTCACTCATGTAGGGCATCTCTTAAATACCGGTGAATTGCGTCCGGCGTCTGTCAAAGTGTTGTTGTATGCACAGAAAACAATAGGATGAGACTTGAGTTTGATAGACGCCGGACGCATTCACCGGTAATTAAGAGATACCCTTACACCCAAAATACGCAAAAGATCAAAAGAGACAGCTATAGTATGTCAACTGACAACTAATTGTTGGTAGGAATGTGGGTGTGTAACATAAGGGTCACTCTTAAATGCGAGTGAAAGCGAATAACATCTGTCAGACTCGAATTTCAACTTATTATTTTCTACGCATGTCGATAGATGTCGTACGTCGTCTGTTTTAAAGTTCCTTTTTGTACGAATTTTTATACAATTTAACTGAAAATATAAATTTTAATATTAATGAAGACAACCAAATAACAAAATTGCAATCCCCACCAAATCCCCAGATCCCCAAACCAAAAAATATTACCCCTGTTTACAAAAAATCCCCAAATTGGGGATAAATCTCCTAAACTGGCAGCGCTGTGCCACTGTGTCAATTTTCGTAAATATCGGTTCATATTTGCGACCTGTAAACAATGGGTCTATCTCTTTTTATCGCCTCACCTTAGAGAGGAGGGTATATATCATTTGCTACGAACCAAAAGAGTAACACATCGATGGAGTGACCAAAGACCTTAACTATGTTCGGCGGATATCCGTTTTGGATCATTTTAAGTCCAGTGAGCTGTGATGTCCGTCCGTCTGTCAATCTGTCTGCTGGATGGTGCTCACTATAACTCTCGAAGGGATTAACCGATTGACTTCAAATATGGTATGTGGTAATATTTTCTTTTATCTCCAGCTAAGTTCGAAGAAGGTCCACTCCTTCCAGTACCTCCCCCACAAAGGGTTAACATTTAGTGAAATATTGACTAATTAATAACTTCTATACTACTTATTTGAATCTACAAATAGGATTAGCTTATTAGTCACTATTACCTCGAAAAAATGGGCGATGTTGCCACGCCCCTCCCACACAAATGGACTATTTTGAACCTTAAGTTAATAGCTTATAACTCTATTACATGAACATACAAAGACCTGAAATTTTGAACAGTGTAATGGTATAATAGTACCTAAAATATGCATATAAATACTTGAAATTTTGTACAGTTTAATGATTTTAAAGTACCTAGAGTCCAGAGAAAAGAGACCATTAGTAGGACGCCCCTTTTGGTACCTCACACACAAATGGACCATTTTGTACCAAATGTAAACAGCTCTTAACTTTAATACCAGTACATACTTTAAAGTTATTAAATGCAATTTAAATTGATAATAATTTAAATACAATAAAAAAATAAATAAATTTACTAATATTTGTTGAGACTCAAGGTGAGGGGATTCATTAGTCGGTTTACCCGTCTGAACTTTCTTACTTGTTTTTCTAGCGTTACATACAGTATGGTGTGGGGTATAAAAATATAGTTCCCAAAACGCCCTAATATCTGTACTATACACAATTTCCGTTACATTAATTAAGAAGGACATTAAAGACTTAAAATAAAGAAAATTTTCCTGACAATATGTAAATTGTATTTATCTTTGAAGTGCCTATTATCCTGAAGTGCCTATTAGTGTAAAGTGCAATAATTTTAAATTTATAATTAAACGAGAAAACGTTACTTCGTACATGGTTGGAAAATATATTGCATGAAAGCTTTAAAGCGGCTGGACTTTTGGACACATGGACACAGTGACGTTTACCCATTTAAATGTCAAAAGCTTTAAAAACTTTCACATACACACACGCCTTTATGATGCTATGCGCATGTATACTATAAAAACTACCAAAGATAAACAACAAAAAGAAAATTCCAACAAAAATCGCACTACTACTGCAACAACATATATATGTATATTAAGTCTAGAGCATGGGAGCCGGACAGCGATTGGGAATGAGAGAATGCCAGAGAGTGAGAGTAACAAACAACAAGAGCATAACTGTAAGAAAATGTGCTGTGAAAAGAAACATGATTATGAACCTGCGACAATTGCATACAAATTGCGAAACGAGTGGTTACAGTATCAAATTGAAAACGAACATAATAACAACGTCGACGAAAATTAAACTCTAAAAATTATTTTAAAAAAATCAAGAAACGGTTAAACAAAAAAAAAGAAATTTTGTGAAGGCAAATAATTAAAGGATATCAGTTTTTGAAAATTAAAAATTTTTGAAAAAAAATATTTCTTACATTTTTTTGAAAAAAGAAAAGGATTTTATTTTAGAAGAATATTTGCAGATTTTGTTTGAGAAGAAAATTTGTGTGTGTATATATAAGATAATTTCAAATTGAACGTGTTAGCGGTTTTAAAGATTTTTTCTTCGTTTAAGAAAATCCATCGATGTATGTGTAAATAAATATTTAAGAGAAAATTCAAGAAATATGTTATCTAAAACTGTTCTAATTGCTCTAACTTAAATTATTGTGTAATAATTTAGCCACTTTCAAAAAAAGAAGGAAAGAAAATAAAAGAAAACCCCCAAAAAAAGATTTCATCTTAAGCAAGTTTCCTGCTTCTTTGCCGTTTTTTTTTAAACAATACTCTCGTTGAGCTGCAAAACAGTAGAGGTGAACCAAAAAAGGAGCAAAGGAGAACTGGAAGAAGAAGAAGAGGCAGCAGCAGTTTTCAAGAATTTAGCAAATGTAACATTTGCACGCGCGTGTGTTTGTGTCTGTGTGAGCCGTAACCCACATTTTCTGCTTTGAAAGGTAAATTTTCTGTCATGTTCTTGTTTTTGTTGTTCTTTTATACAACAGTGTGTTAGTGTTGTATTTCTGCTATTTTATCAGTAAAATACATACACACACTAATACAATAGAGATTCGATATCTATATACATACATACATAAAGACAAAATTAAAAACACATATAGAAATGAGCCGTATACATTGTATATTTATGTATATACTGGCACACTCGTATACTCTATTACTTGCAACATGCCTTTTATACTCTAAAAATTCAGCTGCTGCTGAGCGAAAGTAGAGAAGAAAACGGAATAAAAATGAAAACAACGATAACAATTTGATTTGAAGTGAAGCGAAGTGAAGTGAAATGAAATGCACACACCCACACCACTTGGCCGTCTTACTCTCATCACTCACCACTCATCACTCTCCCACTCATCCTCGCTCTCTCTTTCACACACAACTGCAATTCGAGGAAAACTGCCCAAGAACAAGACCAATTAGAAATAATTAGTTCACACACAACAACAACAAAAATAACAAACACTAAAACGTCACCAGAAAAGAGGCCTCCGTAAAATTAAGGCTCCCAAGAGCAACCTCCAAATGAACTTTCCTACAACCTATGGTTGAAGAAATATAGTGGGAAAAACATTTTTACTAGAAAAATTTATTTAGAAAAAAATGTCAACGTCATACAATGGGATAATTTCAGAAAAACGCAAATAGATCTGCGTTTGTTACACTGTGCAACAAAATCATGCACAATGTCTCGGAGGGGGGTGGCGGGGTGCTTAACGGCTCCTTTTCCAAACGAAGTCTTAGGAGAGTATATTAAAACATGTAAAGGACAAATTTGCCATGGGTCGAACTCGACCACATCAATTTTTCTACTAAATGTCATTCAATAATAGGGAAATAATCATAATATATGTTCATTTTAGAAAATTTCTGTTCACGGACATATTCCGTAAAATCGTTTGGGGAATATTTTGATTCTGTATCACTACATCTTAAGAGAAATTTCCCTACCTTTTTCAAGAAAAAATACTAAAGTCGATTAGGGCCAACTATATGATACCTTACACCACTTCGATAACAGAATAAGTACACTACGAGTCAAATTCACAACATTGGGAGATATATTTCACATACTTGTATGTGGTCGATATCTTAATGTAAACCCTTATTTTTCCCAATTTTTCAGTGTTCGTTTTTTAATCAATAAACTCCACTCTGCCAAATTTCATAACGATCGAATGTAAAATAAAGCTTCTAGAGTACACTGGTAACGAATCGAAACCAAAACCTATATGGGGATTATATACAAATCTCAATCGATTTTATTAAAACTAAGCAATCTTCGTTTCTGTGTCGACAAACTCCTATCTGCCAAAGTTAATAAACAACGTAAAATAAAGGTTTCGAAGTATGTTGATGCCTAATCGGAAGTAACTTATATAGAGAGGCTATATCTAAATCAGAATGGATTTATTTAAAATTTAACATTATTCATGTTTTGGATCAATGAACTCCTTTATGTCGAATTTGCTAATGCTCAGATATTAAATAAGATTTCTATAGCGATTAGATGCCAAATCGGAGGTAAATATATATGGGGGCTATAGTTAAAGCAGAATCGATTTTCTTCAAAGTTATCAATCTTCGTTTCTGTGTCAAAAATTTCCTCTCTGCCAAATCTTATAATGATCGGATGTATAATAAAGCTTCTCTGACACGTTTTTACCAAATCGGAAGGAACAAATACATGGGGGCTATACCAAAATCTGAACAGATTTCTTTCCAATTTGACTGTGTTAATTCTTGGACCAATGTACTACTTTATGACAAATTTTTTAATTCACAGGTTTAAATGTTTACAGGTTTCTGTAGCGCTTAGATGTCAAATCTGAAGTGCAGATTATACCAGGTTGGCCTCCATGTAAAAAATCCCTGATGCGAGGCGGAATATAAAACCTCACCTCGAGACAATCGCAAAAACCTTGTGTTCAATCCTTTTCGAGCCCGGAATCAGCTCAAAATAGTTCTTTTATCGTAACTTTTTTGTTTGTAGCTCGATTATCACGTGCCTTACATCAATGTGTTGGTCTCGATATGTAATACATGTGCCCTGCAGACGTCGCTGATTTACAAAATCAGTTTCTAATGAAGACTTCACTTACTGCAGTTTCTACCTCTTAAATTTAAAAAAAAAATTCCATAGGATTAAAGCGCTTTAAAACTCATGAACATTTTGCTTTGGGTGTACGCACTTTAATTCAAAAACAAAAAAGGTAAGTCTTCATTAGAAAATGTCATTGTAAATCGGCGACATCTATGAGGCAATGTAGTACTCGTCGAGACCAACGCTTTGATGTATCGCATGTGACAATCGTTGCTGATCAGTCGTCGTGAACGGACGTGTTTATCACAGAGCGGATAGTTAAAACCTTTTACGCAGTAAAACCGATGACAAAGCCGCTCTGTATAATCTGGTCGAGCATATCACCACATCATTCAATAGTTCCCTTGAAGAAGCCTGTAAAACTAAACCTCAATGGTGGAATTCTGAGCTAACGGCTAGGAAAAAGACCTGCAACAAGCTATTCAACAGGGCGAAATTTACTGGGGTCGCTATTGATTGGGAAGGCTATAAAGATCAACTCAAGATATATAAGAAGGAGCTTAGGAAGGCGCAAAGACGCTCTTGGTATACCTTTTGTGGCGAAGTGTATAAAGTCTCCGACACCACAAGGCTAAGGAAGACACTATCTGCTTCACCCTGTACAATGGGTTATTTGCAGGATGAGGCAAATAACTGGACAAAAAACAGCGAGCAGTCGCGCAATATACTGCTCGACACACATTTCCCGGGGAACTCACCAACAGAACCCAAAGATCAACATGAGCAACAAGAATGCGAGTGGACTGCGAGCGTCGCTAGCTTGTTGACTGAGAGATCCAGAATAAGCTGGGCAATTAACAGCTTTGAGCCCTTTAAGTCACCTGGACCAGATGGCATAACTCCATCAGAAATGCGGAAAATGTCAAAGTACATTATCCTCTGGCTGGTGAAAATGTATGTAGGCTGTATCAGGCTTTCATACATGCCGAATCGATGGAGGGATACCAAAGTGGTATTCATATCTAAGGCGGGAAAGATATCGCACACTTGGGAAAAAAAACTTCAGACCAATTAGCCTATCCTCCTTCCTATTGAAAGGTCTGGAAAGAATACAAATCTCCTGTCGGGGGAAACAACATGCTTACAATAAGGGGAAGTCTACAGAATCAGCCCTTCACGAACTTGTGAGCACTATCGAATCGTCGCTACATTTCAAGGAATTCACCATGGTGGCATTTCTTGACATTCAGGGAGCTTTTAACAACATTCACTCAGATGCGGTAATTGCGGCACTAAAGTCTAGGATGATTAGACTAATACAAAGCCTGCTCAACGGAAGACGCATAACAGCGTGTCTTTGGTCCACAACTCTAATAAGGTTTGTATACAGAGGGACCCCACAAGAAGGAGTACTGTCTCCCCTAATTTTGAACCTAGCGGTGAATGAAATCCTGCTAGATGTAGAACGTTATGTCTGCAAGGTCGTGGCATATCCGGACGACCTGGCAATCGCAGTGAGTGACAAATTCGAAAACAAGTTGGTTAGATGGGCCAGAAGCAGCGGTTTGGGCGTTAACCCAAACAAAACATAATTGATTCTCTTTGCTAGGATGAATAATGTCCCACATGTGGACCCTCCAACTCGGATAAATGCAACAGATTTTGTCTTTTCTGAAAGTGCAAAATTTTTAGGAATAATTGTAGATAGAAAACTGTTATTCAGACTTAACGCACTGGAACGTGTAAGGAAGGCCAACGTCGCTTGTATTCCTGCAAGAAGGCTATAGGGTCGCGGTGGGGCCTCTCTCCTAAAATCGTCCATTGGATATATATATAAGTAGTTCGTTTAATACTGTTATACGGCATTGTGGTATGGTGGGCGGCAGGTGACAAACTAAACATCACCAACCTACTATCAAAGGTTCAGAGAACTACATGGCTGTGCATATGCGGAGCCTTAAGGACTACAGCGACTGAGTCTCTACAACCCTACTCCATATACTGGCGATTAATATTGTGGCGAAGGAAGTTGCAACCAGAGCGGGGCTAAGATTAATCTGACTATCAATGTGGAGGTACAAGAACTACGGTCACATGAGGATATCAAAGTGTAGTGCTATGGTAACCAACCGAGTGGACTATACTCGTATACCAAAGGTGAACACCTTCGAGGAACTACATCACTACGATACCAGCCAGAGATGAATGAGTTGGCAGAATACCAGGTAATAAAAACCATCTCCACTTCTATACGGATGGATCAAAGCTTGATGAAAAGGTTGGCTTCGGAGTACACTGTGAATAACTTAGTTTGGATATAGCTCACAGACTACCAGATACCTTTAGTGTCTATCAAGCCGAAATAATGGCAATATGGGAAGTCGCCAAGCGGCGGAGTCGCAACATAGTAACCAACACTGGCGTTGTCATTTACTCGGAGAGCCAGGCTGCCGTCAATTCTCTAGAGGCCACAACCCTAAATTCGCAAACAGCACTTGACTGCCGCTGGTCGAGATGGCTGAGCAGTTTAATACACCTCATAAGGGTGCCTGGGCATAGGGATATCCCGGGGAACTGCAAGCCTGATGAACTTGCTAGGAAAGGGATGACATTATAAATTCTCGAAGAATTTGCATATATTGGTGCGCCACTATCCACGTGCAAGCTTTGGCTAAGGCAAGAGGCAATCAGTCAGTCCAACGATGGACAGAAATCGGCACCTGTAGGATAGCTAGACAAATCTGGCAAAGGTATGACTTGAGATGGTCAAAATATCACACTCGATAGGAAAATATTGTCTACGTTAGCATCAGTTCTGACGGGACACTGCCTGATCGGCGAACACGCCAGAAGATTGGGTATTGACTCCAATGATTTCTGCAGAAGTTGCGGAGATGAGGAAGGAGTGGAGAGCATTGAGCACATGCTGTGCGACTGTCCCGCTTTGAGTAAACGATCTTTCTGATACCGATATTCGTACTATCGATAAATTTTTTTATCAAACAGGTTGGTTGCGATGAGGGGCATTTTAGCCCATGGTAACACTAGGGCTGCCACCCTAACCTAAACCTAAATCTACACCTAAACATAATGTGACAATGAGCTACAAACAAAAAAGTTACGATATAAAAAGGTTTTGGGCCGATTCTGCGTAATCGAAAAAAAAATAAAAACATGTTTTTGCAATTGTCTAGTGTATATGTATATATGGGGGCTATATCTAACTCCGAATAGATTATCTTCAAAGATGGCAATGTTCGTATCTGTATCAAAAAACTCCTCTCTGCCAAATTTTATAATGATCGAATATAAAATAAAGCTTCTCTGATACGTTGGTTGGTATATATGTGGGCTGTATTTAATCTGAACCGATTTTCCTTCAAATTTTAAAGAGTATATTCTGGAACCAATGAAATCCGTTATTCCAAATTTGGTAATTATCAGATTTAAAATATAGCTTAAGGTAAGTACACACGATTTGCAGATCGGACAACGTTGCCAGAAAAATGGCGGAAAATGCAACCCTGTGCATTTACAACCGTGTGAACACACAATTTTTGTTTTGCAACGTTAGCAGTAATGTCATTGCGAGATAATTTGCAGATTGTTATATGTGCGAAGTTTTTGCATGTGACAACGGCGCTATTGGCAGAAAAACATCTTATTTGCAACACTGTCTATAATGTATCATATTGGCAATCCTGCATATAAATATTTACAACATATATTGTAAATATATCAAATTGTAATGTTTTCTTCCAATCGTCTGAACTGACAATTCACCTTTGCCTAACAATCTGTCATTGTCCGTATATTTGCAGTACTTTAGCAGGGTTGATAACGTTTGCCGATCTGGCAATCGTCTGTAAGATTGGAGGTAAATACATATGGGGCCTTTATAATCTGAACCAATTTTCAAAAGGAATCATCCTTGGCACACTGCTAAATTTTGTCACCAACGATACATCTACAGACGTATGGACGGACGGACAGACGGACATTGTTAAGTCGACTCAGGAAGTGATTCCAAGTCAATCAGTATAATAAATGATGGGTGTATCTCGTTTCCTTTTGGGTGTTAACTACTAACAAATGCACAAACTCATAATACACTGGACCACAGTGTGGTGTAGGGTATAAACAGTGAAACTTCAATATATAAGTACAGGGTCTCCCATATTCGACGGACCCATCTGGCAACGCCATAACTTTTGACAGAGATGTCAGATCGCTTAATGACATACCGCATAAAATACATAAAACATACATAAAAAATTTTAATTTTATGTCTCGTTGTTAATGACATATCTTTGGTACTCCATTTATATGAAATTTAAATCATTCCAATATGATAACACATTACAAAGAGGTGCCATTCAAAATATAATCTTTTTTGAACAATATTGTAGAAAAAACTCAAAATTTTGCAGCGATGAAATGAGAACCGGAAGAAATTTCGACAGATGTTTTATAACAGAAAATTCGTAAGACCCTCCAAAAAATATAAACAATTTTAGTTCCCGTAACATTTCGAACAAGTAAAAGCGGCGTTAAGTTTGTATTGTGTGCCCTCTATCAAGGGTGGAATGTAAATGGCTTCGGGTACAAAAAATCTCATATTACCAAATTTCAGTCCGATTTGTTGAAATTTATGTTTTTTGACGTTAAGAAGTGAAATCTGAAAGACCCTTTGTATGGGTGCTGTAACAAAACACCTATGACGACAATTGTTCGTACAAGGTGTATAAATAAGCCCAAGTTGTCAATTTTCAGCCAGATCATTTGAAATTAGTAGGCTCTATGGGGCTAAGAATTAAAATAGGGGAAATGTTATTACACCCTACACCACACTGTGGTACAGGGTATTATAAGTTTGTTTCGCGGCAGATGTTTGTAACACCTGAAAATAACACAGCTAGACCCACCTTAAAGTATACCGATCGACTCAGAATCACTAGCTGAGTCGATTTAACGATGTCTGTCCGTCCGTCCGTCCGTCTGTCCATGTAAAGTTGTTCGTCGACTACAGGTCGCAATTTCACTCCGATCGTTCTGAAATTTTGCAGTTTAGAGTATTTCGCGGCTGTTAAGATCGCTGTTGAATTTGGTTGAAATCGGTTCAGATTTAGATATAGCTCCCATATATATCTTTCGTCCGATTTGGCCCTTTAGTCCTATAGAAGCTGTATTTTACATCCAATCGTTTTGAAATTTAGAATGGTAGAGTTTCTTGATCCATGAACCAACATTGCCGAATTTGAAGAAAATCGGTTAAGATTTAGCTATAGCTCCCATATATATGTTTCGTCCGATTTGGCCCTTTAGTCCTATAGAAGCCGTATTTTACATCCGATCGTTTTGAAATTTAGAATGGTAGAGTTTCTTGATCCATGAACCAACATTGCCGAATTTGAAGAAAATCGGTTAAGATTTAGCTATAGCTCCCATATATATGTTTCGTCCGATTTTGCTCTTTAGTCCTGAAGAAGCTGTATTTTACATCCAATCATTTTGAAATTTAGAATGGCAGAGTTTCTTGATCCATGAACCAACACTACCCAATTTGAAGCAAATCGGTTAAGATTTAGCTATAGCTCCCATATATATGTTTCGTCCGATTTGGCCCTTTAGTTCTATAGAAGCTGTATTTTACATCCAATCGTTTTGAAATTTAGAATGGTAGAGTTTATTGATCCATGAACCAACACTACCGAATTTGAAGAAAATCGGTTAAGATTTAGCTATAGCTCCCATATACATGTATCGTCCGATTTGGCCGTTTAGTCCTGTAAAAGCTGTATTTTACATCCAATCGTTTTGAAATTTAGAATGGTAGAGTTTCTTGATTCTACACCACACTGTGGTACAGGGTATTATTTAAGTAAAAAATGTCCCAAAAGTAAATTTATGTAAACAATTTATATAGAATTACAAAATTTATATATCAGAGTTATTCAATATTACGAGAGTGGTGTAGGGTATTATATAGTCGGCACCGCCCGACTTTAGCCTTTCCTTACTGGTTTATTTATGTATTTATATGAATTACAATACAAAGTAAATTTATATTCCAATTTTTTCGGTACGGGGGAAATGCCGTGTTACGAAGAACATTAGGCTTGATTTTGCAGCGACAGACCAGAACCTCTGATGGGAATCGAACCAAATACAAAGCAAATTTATATTCGAATTTTTTCGGTACGGGGGAAATGCCGTTTTACGAAGAACATTAGGCTTGATTTTGCAGCGACAGACCAGAACCAGAACCCTGATGGGAATCGAACCCACGAACCCCAAACTCATTGGCGAGCACGCTACCTACTGGGGCGCTCGGAAATTTTTATATATGGGCGCTATATACGAGTATAACACGTAAACACGGATTAAGTTCGTCCATGCCGAATTTTACATATCCTCCACCATGGATCGCATGTCAATGGTTTCGAGTATAAATAAGCTCACTATTTCAGTCCAATTCGTTGAAATTTGAGGTTTCTCTGGCGTTACGAAGCATATCTAGAGGGTCCTTTGTATGGGATCTATTTTAAAACATGGATCTATGACTACCGTTGTTCTTGCGAAGGATTCCGGGTTTAATAAAACCCCAATTATCAATTTTCAACCCGATCAGTTAGCATTTGCGGTCTCAGTGACGTTAGGAAGTCAAATCGGGGAGATGGGGGGATATATAAAAAAAACCAGTAAGGAAAGGCTAAAGTCGGGCGGTGCCGACTATATAATACCCTACACCACTCTCGTAATATTGAATAACTCTAACATATAAATTTTATAATTCATGTATAAATTGTTTACATAAATTTACTTTTGGGATATTTTATACTTAAATAATACCCTGTACCACAGTGTGGTGTAGGGTATAAAAAACGATTGGATCTAAAGGGCCAAATCGGACGAAACATATATATGGGAGCTATAGCTAAATCTTAACCGATTTTCTTCAAATTCGGCAGTGTTGGTTCATGGATCAAGAAACTCCTAAATTCTAAATTTCAAAACGATTGGATGTAAAATACAGCTTTTATAGGACTAAAGGGCCAATCGGACGAAACATATATATGGGAGCTATAGCTAAATCTTAACCGATTTTCTTCAAATTCGGCAATGTTGGTTCATGGATCAAGAAACTCTACCATTCTAAATTTCAAAACGATTGGATGTAAAATACAGCTTTTATAGGACTAAATGGCCAAATCGGACGAAACATATATATGGGAGCTATAGCTAAATCTTAACCGATTTTCTTCAAATTCGGCAATGTTGGTTCATGGATCAAGAAACTCTACCATTCTAAATTTCAAAACGATTGGATGTAAAATACAGCTTTTATAGGACTAAATGGCCAAATCGGACGAAACATATATATGGGAGCTATAGCTAAATCTTAACCGATTTTCTTAAAATTCGGTAGTGTTGGTTCATGGATCATGAAATTCTACCATTCTAAATTTCAAAACGATTGGATGTAAAATACAGCTTTTATAGGACTAAATGGCCAAATCGGACGAAACATATATATGGGAGCTATAGCTAAATCTTAACCGATTTTCTTCAAATTCGGTAGTGTTGGTTCATGGATCAAGAAACTCTACCATTCTAAATTTCAAAATGATTGGATGTAAAATACAGCTTCTACAGGACTAAAGAGCAAAATCGTACGAAACATATATATGGAAGCTATAGCTAAATCTTAACCGATTTTAAGTTTAGAGTATTTCGCGGCTGTTAAGATCGCTGTTGAATTTGGTTGAAATCGGTTCAGATTTAGATATAGCTCCCATATATATCTTTCGTCCGATTTGGCCCTTTAGTCCTATAGAAGCTGTATTTTACATCCAATCGTTTTGAAATTTAGAATGGTAGAGTTTCTTGATCCATGAACCAACATTGCCGAATTTGAAGAAAATCGGTTAAGATTTAGCTATAGCTCCCATATATATGTTTCGTCCGATTTGGCCCTTTAGTCCTATAGAAGCCGTATTTTACATCCGATCGTTTTGAAATTTAGAATGGTAGAGTTTCTTGATCCATGAACCAACATTGCCGAATTTGAAGAAAATCGGTTAAGATTTAGCTATAGCTCCCATATATATGTTTCGTCCGATTTTGCTCTTTAGTCCTGAAGAAGCTGTATTTTACATCCAATCATTTTGAAATTTAGAATGGCAGAGTTTCTTGATCCATGAACCAACACTACCCAATTTGAAGCAAATCGGTTAAGATTTAGCTATAGCTCCCATATATATGTTTCGTCCGATTTGGCCCTTTAGTTCTATAGAAGCTGTATTTTACATCCAATCGTTTTGAAATTTAGAATGGTAGAGTTTATTGATCCATGAACCAACACTACCGAATTTGAAGAAAATCGGTTAAGATTTAGCTATAGCTCCCATATACATGTATCGTCCGATTTGGCCGTTTAGTCCTGTAAAAGCTGTATTTTACATCCAATCGTTTTGAAATTTAGAATGGTAGAGTTTCTTGATTCTACACCACACTGTGGTACAGGGTATTATTTAAGTAAAAAATGTCCCAAAAGTAAATTTATGTAAACAATTTATATAGAATTACAAAATTTATATATCAGAGTTATTCAATATTACGAGAGTGGTGTAGGGTATTATATAGTCGGCACCGCCCGACTTTAGCCTTTCCTTACTGGTTTATTTATGTATTTATATGAATTACAATACAAAGTAAATTTATATTCCAATTTTTTCGGTACGGGGGAAATGCCGTGTTACGAAGAACATTAGGCTTGATTTTGCAGCGACAGACCAGAACCTCTGATGGGAATCGAACCAAATACAAAGCAAATTTATATTCGAATTTTTTCGGTACGGGGGAAATGCCGTTTTACGAAGAACATTAGGCTTGATTTTGCAGCGACAGACCAGAACCAGAACCCTGATGGGAATCGAACCCACGAACCCCAAACTCATTGGCGAGCACGCTACCTACTGGGGCGCTCGGAAATTTTTATATATGGGCGCTATATACGAGTATAACACGTAAACACGGATTAAGTTCGTCCATGCCGAATTTTACATATCCTCCACCATGGATCGCATGTCAATGGTTTCGAGTATAAATAAGCTCATTATTTCAGTCCAATTCGTTGAAATTTGAGGTTTCTCTGGCGTTACGAAGCATATCTAGAGGGTCCTTTGTATGGGATCTATTTTAAAACATGGATCTATGACTACCGTTGTTCTTGCGAAGGATTCCGGGTTTAATAAAACCCCAATTATCAATTTTCAACCCGATCAGTTAGCATTTGCGGTCTCAGTGACGTTAGGAAGTCAAATCGGGGAGATGGGGGGATATATAAAAAAAACCAGTAAGGAAAGGCTAAAGTCGGGCGGTGCCGACTATATAATACCCTACACCACTCTCGTAATATTGAATAACTCTAACATATAAATTTTATAATTCATGTATAAATTGTTTACATAAATTTACTTTTGGGATATTTTATACTTAAATAATACCCTGTACCACAGTGTGGTGTAGGGTATAAAAAACGATTGGATCTAAAGGGCCAAATCGGACGAAACATATATATGGGAGCTATAGCTAAATCTTAACCGATTTTCTTCAAATTCGGCAGTGTTGGTTCATGGATCAAGAAACTCCTAAATTCTAAATTTCAAAACGATTGGATGTAAAATACAGCTTTTATAGGACTAAAGGGCCAATCGGACGAAACATATATATGGGAGCTATAGCTAAATCTTAACCGATTTTCTTCAAATTCGGCAATGTTGGTTCATGGATCAAGAAACTCTACCATTCTAAATTTCAAAACGATTGGATGTAAAATACAGCTTTTATAGGACTAAATGGCCAAATCGGACGAAACATATATATGGGAGCTATAGCTAAATCTTAACCGATTTTCTTCAAATTCGGCAATGTTGGTTCATGGATCAAGAAACTCTACCATTCTAAATTTCAAAACGATTGGATGTAAAATACAGCTTTTATAGGACTAAATGGCCAAATCGGACGAAACATATATATGGGAGCTATAGCTAAATCTTAACCGATTTTCTTAAAATTCGGTAGTGTTGGTTCATGGATCATGAAATTCTACCATTCTAAATTTCAAAACGATTGGATGTAAAATACAGCTTTTATAGGACTAAATGGCCAAATCGGACGAAACATATATATGGGAGCTATAGCTAAATCTTAACCGATTTTCTTCAAATTCGGTAGTGTTGGTTCATGGATCAAGAAACTCTACCATTCTAAATTTCAAAATGATTGGATGTAAAATACAGCTTCTACAGGACTAAAGAGCAAAATCGTACGAAACATATATATGGAAGCTATAGCTAAATCTTAACCGATTTTCTTCAAATTCGGCAGTGTTGGTTCATGGATCAAGAAACTCTACCATTCTAAATTTCAAAACGATCGGATGTAAAATACAGCTTCTATATGACAAAAGGGCCAAATCGGACGAAACATATATATGGGAGCTATAGCTAAATCTTAACCGATTTTCTTCAAATTCGGTAGTGTTGGTTCATGGGTCAAGAAACTCTACCATTCTAAATTTCAAAATGATTGGATGTAAAATACAGCTTCTATAGGACTAAAGAGCAAAATCGGACGAAACATATATATGGGAGCTATAGCTAAATCTTAACCGATTTTTTTTCAAATTCGGCAATGTAGGTTCATGGATCAAGAAACTCTACCATTCTAAATTTCAAAACGATCGGATGTAAAATACGGCGTCTATAGGACTAAAGGACCAAATCGGACGAAAGATATATATGGGAGCTATATCTAAATCTGAACCGATTTCAACCAAATTCAATAGCGATCTTAACAGCCGCGAAATACTGTAAACTGGAAAATTTCAGAACGATCGGTGTGAAATTGCGACCTGTAGTCGACGAACAACTTTACATGGACAGACGGACGGACGGACGGACATACATCGTTAAATCGACTCAGCTAGTGATTCTGAGTCGATCGGTATACTTTAAGGTGGGTCTAGCTATAGTATTTTCAGGTGTTACAAACATCTGCCATGAAACAAACTTATAATACCCTGTACCACAGTGTGGTGTAGGGTATAATTAACCGATATTGCTCATTTTCAATCCCATGTTACCTGCAGCTATAAGAAGTATCTATGTAAACCAAATTTAAGCCATCTAGCTCAATTATTGTCGACTTTAGCGTGATTACAATAGACGGACGGACATGGGTAAATTTACTTAGATTTTTTTTTACTACGAACGTTCCCAACGCAGCCACTCTTACCCGCCCCTTCCGACCGCGGGGGCCACATCCCCATAACGTAGGGATTGCGTACACACCATGATCCGAACCATGGCGGGTTAACAGTAGAGGGTGGAATACCAGCTACAGAATATATATCAACAGCCGGTATGTACATACATACATGCATAAAAAGTGTTAACTTTGTTTAGTTAAATAAAGAACACACATAAAACAGAATTTCACTACTGATTTAAATAACATATGATTCTAGATTTCACTATATCTATTCCTACATTAAAGTCAGTAATATCATATAAAGTGTTAAAGTCTATGCACATTCTACGGATAGGCTCTGCAGATGCGTAATTTGTACGTTGAAAATCAATATGCAATAATTGGTAATATCTGGAAGATCTGAATGGTACGTTAAATCTTATCTTAGAAAGCATGTATCCAGAAAGCACTTCACAATTTATAACCTTCAATATCATTGTGGTGTTCAGCATAATACGTCTGCTCTTAAGAGTAGGCAATCTTATCAAGCTCAACCTAATAGTATAGGGTGGAAGAACAAAATCACTATTCCAATGCAGGTGCCTCAAAGCAAATAATAAAAATTGTTTCTGAACGGACTCAATTTTATCAACATAAATCCCATATTGGGGGTCCCACACAACAGAACCATATTCTAGAAAAGGTCTAACAAGTGTAGTATACAACTGTTTCGTTACATATGGATCCGAGAATTCTTTCGCCCATCGCTTAATGAAGCCAAGGACACCATAAGCTTTGTTCACCATTGTAATTATGTGATTATTGAAGTTAAGTTTAGGATCCATTAATATACCAAGATCCACAAAGGATTCAAAAGTTTCTAAATTGGAACCAAGAAGACTGAATTTAGATGGAATCAATTTCGATCTAGAGAAACACATATGTTTACACTTCTTCAAATTAAGGTCCATGCAATTAATTTCACACCAATAACCAAAGTTGTCAAAGTCATTTTGAAGAAACAAAGAATCATCAGATGTGTTACGAGAATAAAATATCTTAAGATCATCTGCATACATCAGTAATCTAGAACTAATAATTGAATCTGGTAAGTCATTTATAAATAGTAGAAACAGCAAAGGGCCAATATGACTACCTTGGGGTACCCCAGATGAAACCAAAATCGGACCTGAGATGTAACTACCAAATTTAACAATCTGAACACGACTGTTAAGATAAGAGGATATCCAACTCAACAAGTTATTACTAAAACCAATGCGATTCAGCTTATACAGTAAGAGCTTATGATTAACTCTATCAAAAGCTTTACTAAAATCAGTATAAACCACATCTGTCTGATTACCAAGAACAAACTCATCAATTACCTGGGAGGTAAATTTAACTAAATTTGTCATAGTCGAGAGTCCCTTACGAAATCCATGTTGGAATGGACTAAGAATTGGTGAAACACTATGAGATAAAATCTCAGTGATCATTTTTTCAAAAAGTTTTGGAATTATACTTAATTTCGCAATTCCACGATAATTCATAACATCAGTCAAGCTCCCAGATTTATGAAGTGGAGTTATAAAAGATTTTATCCAAATAAATGGGAAATATCCAAACTTCAACGAATTATTGAAAAGCAATGTGAGCGGGACAGCAATACTCTGAGCACATAGCTTCAGGATTACACTCGGTATACCATCTGGGCCAGCACTGTTAGAAGTCCTAAGCTTGCCTAAACTTGACGATACAAAAGATAAATCAAAATAAGGAATGTTCAAATGATTCAATGATGGAATATTGTAAGGATAGGAAACTAGATGACACTGTTGACGAGAATAGGTTGATGCAAAGAACTTTGCAAAACAATCGGCGATTGATTGATCACCACAGAATTCCTCACCATCAATTCTAACCCTTGAAGGCCTTGGATTAGACTTACGTTTCATATTGACAAAATCATAGAACGATCTAGGGTTCATTTTAAAATTGTGAGCTAACTTCTCCAAGTAGAGCTCATAGCACTTACGTGATTCAATGTTATACTGTGATTTGGCAACAGAGTACCTGACATAATCAACATCGGATCCATCGGATGTTTACAATTTCATCATGGAGAGATATACGCAAGAACAACGCATACAAATTATGCAGTTTTATTATAAAAATAATCGTTCTCCAATTGCAATTTTTCGTGCGCTAAGTCCATTTTTTTGTAAAATCCAAAACCAAAACTCGTTCCAGTCGACCTACGACCTAGACACCGATGAGCAATTTTTAGCACTCGTTAAGAGCATTGACCGATTCCCGATCCGACGTACCGTTAAGGAGCTAGAGCAAAAATATACTTTCCTTTCACATTTGAAAATGATACTAAGTCCATTTTTTTTAATAAAAAAAAACTCCTTCCAGTCGACCTACGACCTTGACACCCATGATCAATATTTTAGCTCTCGTTAAGAGCTATCTGCCAATGACCGATTGTGGCTACGTGCAACACAGCAAATAAAACATTTGAATTGTTGAGAGAAAAGTTTAGAGTTTCGATTATTTCAAGAAATTGTGATATTGAATGGCCTCAAAGAAGTTGTGATTTAACACCATTAGACTATGTCTGGTGGGGTTATTTGAAGTCATTGGTCTTTCGAAATAAACCAGACTCTCTTCAAGCTTAACAAATCAATATTGAACGAGCCATTCATGACATACGACTTGATTTAGTGGAAAAAGTGCTCGAAAATTGGGTTCATCGAATTCGTTCCTGCAGAAGATGTCGTGGAGGCCATTTGAATGACGTTTTATTTAGAACTTAATTGAATCGATTGTACTTCACATTAAATAAAAAACTTTTAAATTTCCTTAACAATAACTGTGTGTTTTTAAATCATATCACTCTTATTGAAAAACCCTGTACGTGTATATGGGAGATATATGTTAGTCTGAACTGATTTTGATCAGTTTGAGTAGGGATCGTCCTTGGGCCAAAATAAATATATGTGCAAAGTTTCGTTGAGATCGGACTGTAATTGCGACCTGTACTTTGACACAAGAATATATGAACGGACGGACAGACAGACAGACACGGATGGCTAAATCGACTCAGAAAGTTGCGCAAAATTTTCTTAATTACAATAGGTTATAAGTCTAATATGGATGGGAAAATGGGCCGTTTGAACAAAATTTAATACTCTCCAACTCCAAATACTATCCAATAGGACTAAACTTGGTGCAAGTTTCATCCAGATCAGAAGACACCAGTTTTAAAACCGAAATTCAGCTTTTGATAGATTTTGGTACACTGCATCAAAATACACATCCTAACAACTTTTTAGCGACCTACTATCAAAGATCTAACGACAGCATTTTTCATTTTATTTACTTTTTTTCTTATCCTGTAAAATTTTCAATACGTCCTCGTAGTATCTCGTAACTTGTTTCTGATGACAATATATATGTATGTAAGTCAATCAGTATAAAAAACTATTAGTCGATCTCTTCCATCCGTTGAACCACAGTGTGGTATCGTGTAGAAAATTTTAGAAGCTATACAAGATGACAGATAGTTTAGATTGGGTAAGGTTAGGTTTGAAAACGATAAGACGTTTTCAGGTCTCATGTCCGTGAACATACTCCTAAGCCGGAGGGACGATCTGGTATGAGCTTCATATTTTGCAATCCATCGCCTTTCCCAGGCTTAAGAACTGTATCTCCTACAGAAAATGCTAGTTCTAGCGATCCAAACGTAAACCGAATCCCAAAGAATACAATTCATCCAAATATGTCATACGCCCGTATGACAAGAAATGGTAATTCGTTACCCCCTCAATTTCCCCTCGAAAACTCAATAGAAAAATTAATAGAAACTATGAATTCATTCATGTTGAATATGCAAAGCATGATGCAAGAAATGATGAGAAATCAAAGTATGCTTATGCAACTCGTGTTAAATCAAAAATAAATCCAATGAGAATTTGTTATTGGAATGCAAACGGCTTGAGCCAACACAGAAATGAGGTAGAAAATTTTCTCCGAAACCACTGTATAGATATTTTATTAGTCTCTGAGACACATTTTTCAACCAGAAATTGTTTTAGGATACGTGGTTATTCCACATACGATACTAAACATCCTAGCGGGAGAGCCTGTGGTGGTACAGCTCTTATTGTCCAAAATAAAATCAAACATTATCCTATGCCCGAATATAGGACTGAGCATATACAAGCAACTTCTATCGCTATCACAGGCACAAATCTGGTGATATCGTCGATATATTGTCCCCCTAGGCACAATATTAACAAAGATCAATTCATGGAGTTCTTCTCCACTCTTGGCACAAAGTTTTTGGTAGCAGGTGACTACAATGCCAAGCACACATTTTGGGGCTCTCGCCTCACTACTCCAAAAGGTAGACAACTACTTAAAGCCATAACATCTGCTAAACTAGATGTAGCTTCGAGCGGTCACCCAACATATTGGCCCTCAGATCTGAACAAAACGCCTGACCTTATTGATTTCGCTATAATAAAAAATATAAGGCGTGAACAATTATCTCTATGTCCATCACTTGATCTATCATCGGATCATTCGCCTACCATTTTGACACTGCTTTACAACAATCATGAAAATGGGTGTGACAGTTTGCCCAATAAGTATACCAACTGGCTAAAATATAAAAAATACGTTAGCTCACACCTATCCGATGGTGTATCGTTACGTACAACGGATGAAATTGAAGCCGCGGTAAACCTATTCACAGACGTTGTAAACAGTGCTGTTAAAGTGGCTACTCGAAAAAGCGCATTCAAAAGAGATAACTCCAATAACCCAATAGGCATCCAAGCGTTAATCAATGAAAAAAGAAGCGTAAGAAGAGAGTGGCAACAATATCGCTCCCCAGCACTGAGAAAAAAACTAAAAAATTGCCAGAAGAGATTGAAATCAGCCCTAAAATCAGCCGAGGAAAGTGATCTAAAAATATATTTGCAATCTCTGGATCCAACCCAGAAAACAGATTATAGTCTCTGGAAGGCCACAAAAAACATGCGAGGTCCTGTTGCGCATGAATCCCCAATTCGCCTTGAAAATGGGAACTGGGCAAAAAGCACAGAAGAGAAAGTAAATGCATTCGCAAACTACCTCGAGTCCGTTTTTACACCCAACAGTGATACATCTGAAATCTATCCGCCCGTGATAGATATAATTCCTCGCCCACACTATCCGCCCGTGATAAACGACACAATTCCTCGCCCAATCTATCCGCCCGTGATAGATGATACAATTTCTCACACAATCTATCCGCCCGGGATAAATGACTCAATTCCTCTCCCAATGTATCAGCCCGTGATAGATGACATAACTTCTCGCCCAATCTATCCGCCCGTGATAGACGATATAACTCCACGCCCAATCTATCCGCCCGTGATAGATGATTTAATTCGTCGCCCAATCTATCAGCCCGTGATAGATGATATAATTCCTGGCCCAATCAAGCTTAGAATAAAGGATGTTGAAAAATCTGTCAAAGAACTAAAATTTAAGAAATCGCCCGGAGGAGATGGTATAACAGCGAAAATGATTAAAGAACTTCCCTTTTCAGCCTTGAAAATTGTGTTATTTTTATTCAATGCAATTCTACGTGTAGGTTACTTCCCCCTATCTTGGAAGAGGTCTGAAATCGTGATGATACCGAAACCAGGCAAAGATCCAACTCAAGTCAAATCCTATCGCCCTATAAGCTTACTATCGATACTTTCAAAAATGTTTGAGTCCATTCTCATGAAGAAAATCACACCTCACATAATTTCTCACAATATTATACCTGACCACCAATTTGGTTTTAGAAAAAGTCACAATACTATAGAACATGTACACCGTATCGTAACCTGCATCAGAAGAGCTTTTGAGAATAAAGAATACTGTTCGGCGTTATTCATAGATATTTCCCAAGCATTTGACAAAGTCTGGCACGAAGGACTTTTGTACAAAATATGTGACCTTCTGCCAATCAACACGCATAAACTGTTCAGGAGCTATTTGACTAACCGGTCTTTTCAAGTTAAATCAAATGGCATTTTTTCTAGCCCTAAGAAAATAAAAGCCGGTGTCCCACAGGGGAGCATTCTTGGCCCTATACTGTACGTTATTTTTACGGCAGATATGCCCATAACCAACTTTACGCTCACGTCTACTTTTGCGGACGATACTGCTTTCGTCAGTACTCACAAAAACCCTTCAGTTGCGTCCGATCACCTGCAGTCGCATGTCCGAATCCTAGAAGAATGGTTAAAAAAATGGAGAATAATGGTGAATGCCTCAAAGTGTACTCATGTTACTTTTACCCTGCGAAGGGATGCAAGTCCTTCAATTTCTATTTTCAACTCACAGATTCCCCAAAAGGATCATGTAAAATACCTTGGAATCCACTTAGATCGGCGTTTGACGTGGTCGCGCCACATAGACTCTAAAGTAACCCAAATAAAACTCAAAACTAATCAACTTCAGTGGCTTATCAGCCAAAGATCTGCCCTAGATCCAGAGTATAAAGTTCTTTTATACAAAACGGTATTGAAGCCGATTTGGACATATGGTATCCAGCTCTGGGGTACAGCGTGCGCTTCAAATGTATGCAAATTACAAAGAAGACAATCGAATATTCTTCGTTTAATTACAGGTGCACCATGGTATATAAGAAACGCTAACATCCATAAGGATCTCAACATGCCAACAGTAAAAGAGGAAATTGAAAAATATTGCCGGTGTTACGTGGGTAAACTATTCAATCATCCAAACATCCTGGCTCGAGAACTACTAAATTTTGAAGGTCATGACCGCCTTAGAAGGAGAGATACGCTGGACATGATATAAATTAAAACAAATCCTAATCAAAATCCAAATCCTAATCAAAATCTAAAACAAAAAAATGAAATGAAATTATGAATTCCTAAATTTGAAATGTTAACCTTTTGTTTAAGTAAAAAAATCGTGTAAAGTCTCAATGGTTTGTTCGCAATGGCAACAACCCAGAGAATAGTATTTTAGGTTAAGATTTGTCCACTTATTGTTATTTTCATTGTATAATAATGAAAGATTCAATAAAAAATGTAATGAATTGGAAAAAAAAAAAAAAAAAAAAAAAAATATTTTGCAATCTTTTAAAACTCATAATTATTGAAATTTCTTATAGGATGTTTTAGTACTCGACATTCAAAACCTCTGTCTGGTATATGCAAATTCGTTAAAATTAGTTTGTTGGCTAATAAATGAGAGAATTGTTACAATTTAATTTCCCTAAATTCCTTCACTGTGTTCAGCGCAAGAAATAAAGCTTTTTAGAGGGGTCCTCTAAAGAAAAAACAACCAAACAAAAAAAAAACAAACTTCAAGAGATGGAAAATAAAAGAACAAAATTTTTCGCCATAGCATTTCAAAAATAATACCAACTTTGCTTAATCTTCTAGTGTTTTAGTGTATAGCTCGAGGGGTTTCCTTCATTTTTTGCATAAAAAACAAATGCAAAACAATACATGCATACACACATATATACTACATATAAAATGCCACATAAATGGACTTGTAGGCTAGTCCTAGCATACGGAACTACGTGACGTATGAAAGCCGAACAGAAGCTGCACTCTCTACTCACTCAAATATCTCATACGCCATCTAGTATTGTTTTTTTTTTGTTTGGTTTTCTTCTTCTTCTTGTGCCAACCGATGGCTGATTTGGCTCTGCAACATCTTCTAATGCTCTCATTTAAATCTCTCTCTCTCACATACACTCATTCGTTTACTCACTTACCTACTTTTGTTCTCCCACAATTCTCCCATTTCGCATATCGTATCACTTACTCGTTTTACTTATACAAATCTCGTCTGTTCGTGTGTGTGTAAATATGTTATTGCTGTAATCATAAATAAGGAAGTTTTATTTGTTGCAGTTGTTTTTTTTCTTGATTCTATTCAAATTAAAAACTGATTTCAACTCTTACAATTCCTGGAAATTTCTAAATTCAAACTGTTATTCCAACTACTATAGAAGGCTTATTATTTGAATGTTGTTGTTTTTTTTGAGAGAGAGAGAATTTAATTTAATCTTGAATTTTATTTTAGTTTTCTTTTTCAGAGAATAAAAATCTCAAGTTGTAATGATATATTTGGCTTTATTATATTTATTTCGTTATTGTTACACAATAAATTGTGTTTTAATAAAATATTTATTCAAAGTGATTCTAACTAGGATATTCTCCCGGCTTCAACAGAATTTTTTCTATATTATTATAGAAACTAGTATTTTATAAGATGTCGCAACCTATTCAAAAAAGGGTAACAACTCAAAATTTGAAAAATTTCATTAGAGGTAAAAAACTTTCGTTAATATTAATGATATATTACAAAAAAAGAATATGTCATAGAAAGAAAATATCACTGAAGAAAGATAACGTTATTTTCTTTTTTGTGGTTATAGATAAAGTAAGTGAGTCATTACTCTTCTCCTGAAAAAATATTAATCTTTAGATGATAAATCAAAGGTCATATTTGCTTAAGCACTGGGAGACAATTCAAAATGTAACTCTTTAGTTGAATCTAAAGATGTTATTCTGAAAACACAGAGAGAGTCATTACGGTTTAATTATGAAAAAGGAGAGAAATCAATGGACCTTTTTTGTAGTGGGTAGAGATGGCCACTGTACGTTGTTTTTTTTTTTTGGCAATAAAGCAAATTTCAGATATTTTGAGTTGTTACCCTTTTGTTGAACAGGAGTGATATATTAAAATTGGCAGCACATATACTGGATCATGATTTCTGAACAGCGTCATTCGTTATGAACAGTATTCGCTGCAGCAGTATGGGAAATATAGAGCTCTTTAAGGAATATTTCTGCACACAAGCGAATGTTTAGTACTTAACATAATAATGAACTGATATACATTAATAAGTGAAAATGGTCTTAAAAATATATTGTTGTTTTGTAAATTTTATAACAAAAATATTTTTGTATCTCATGAAAACTATTTACACATACAATTGTGGTCTAAATAGTCGCAGCACTACACTTTTTTAAGTACGTATACCCAACACTACACTGTGGCGCAAGATTTTATGACTTTGTGTATTTGCCTATAAATTTTAAAAAGGGAGTAGATAAATCCAAACCAAATAGAATAAGAAGACATTCGTTCTGGATGAAACGTCAAAATCTATCAGGTAAGAACGAATAGTAATGAACTGTAACATGCGAAAAAAACAGTTTTCCGCGAACATTGATTGAACTTTTTTTGCATTAATATTAATTTTTTACTTGTGAAAATTTCAAAAAATTTGGTAAAATCGGTCTGAAAATCCGCGAAATTGCTCGGGATGACTTATCTTCTTACTTTATAATTTTTCCATAAATCCACAGTATATTATACCGGTCGATATATAATCAGTTTTTGAGTCGATTTATCCATGCCCGTCTGTCCATATATTCATACTGTCACTTCAGTGCATGGAATATTTGGTTTCGTTTCAGTAAAGAAACTACTTAGCTCCACCAACTCATCAAGGCTTATTCTATGGAAGATTCGAAAACATTATAAACATGATCTGAAACGATAAACTTTAAATGCGCAGCTTTTTTCTCCGCGGATCGCCCTAGTACACCATTATATGCCTCCACAGCTGACGTAGTTCGTGTTTTTTGATTGTAAACCGAGAAATTATTACATCCGATCTTAAAAAAATATGTAGTAATACATACATAAGTATCGTATTACTACATATATCTATCGATGATTTAAACTACATATTAATATTGCTTACTTTTTGAATCCATTGTTTTTCGAAATAGTTTAGAAAAGGAAGAAACTTGCCTTCACTGTCCATCAAAAAAATTCTTGATTTAATTTCTCCAAAATCATTTTTTATTAAACTAGGTGGAAGCAGAGGAAGCGCCATTATTTTATGATATGCCACAGATGCGTTTTTGGAAGTTCGGATATATTCAAGCAATGGTTTTCTGCTTCTCATGTTACGCCTTATGGCCTGGCAAAAATGGAACCTATAAAAATGAACTCGTTTATATTGTACTTTTATAAATTAGGCTTATGGGAAATTTTTAAAAGTTGTTTATAGCCTTGCTAATCACAAAATGTGAACATATACGAATTTTGATACACTCGGACAATTTGTTTATTGTTAAATATATATCGATACCTCCATTCTAAAACATGCTAAGTTCTTAGGGAGATTGCATTTTTAACTTATAAATATTCCAAATTATATTCAGTCAAAATTTGGTGTTTATACGCCAACCCAATCAAAAGTTATTCGCAAAACAGTACAGGTCATTCGATTTCCATTCATTCATTTCTGTTAATTGGGAGTTTATTTCATTATGAAATGAATCCCCAATTTAATTTATGAAATAATGCCCCAAAATATGAAATAACCCACCAAATATAGTTGTTGTTGCTTTCAATATAAAGTTTTGGGGCATTATTTCATTTTAACTTTGGGGCTTTATTTGTTTGGGGGGTTATTTCGTAGAGCCAACTTGAATACCAGTGCATAAATATACATGACATTTTGTGCAGTGTTTTGGTGGTTATTGCCAAGTCCCTTTTGGTACCTTTCACACAAATGTACAATTCTATACAAAAAGTTAAGAGTTCATAGAGTGAGTACCAATGCACGAAAATACAACAAAATTTTGCACAGTGTAATATTGTTAACGAACTTTTAGCCCTTTGAAAAATGAGCGTTATCAACACGCTCCTTTTGGTACCTCTCACACAAAATGGCCAAATCATACCAAAATTGAATATGTCATAACTTTAAAATACCAGTTCACATAAGCGCTTACAATTCGGTACAGTGCAATATATTTGAAAAATATATATATTAGCGAAAAATAGGAGTATTTGTTAAATCCCCTCTGGTACCTCCCATAATATTTCATATTACAGTACTTACAAAGTGAGGGTATACCTTAGTCGGTTTACAAGACTGAAACATTCTTACTTGTTTTTATATTTTTTAGTACCCCCGCAGAAACGCTTTGTGGAATTTTTTGAGATTTTTCCGGTAACTCGTTAAGAAGTTATCGATATTTAAAACTCGTAAAGATATCACTATGTGTATCTGGATTTTGGTCATAACTTCTTAATTTATGGTCCGATTTGAAAAATCTTTTTTTAAAATGTTGGTATTTTTGGATTCCTTCCAGAAAAAAATTAGAAAAAATGTTAAAAAATGTTATGTGTGTGATTTTTAAGTTTTACAATTTAAATGTCATTTTTTGAATTGTTTGTACTCTCCGATTTTTACGAATTTTTTATATGTTAATTCTCTAACATATTAGCTTTGGATGGAAGTGGGCCTAAATTTATATATATTTTTTTGAATTTTTTTAATTTTTTAAAAAAAATTTCGCTGCTGGCCACTTTGCTTGTGACTTCAAGGCTTCGGACTAGATGTTCCAACACAAAGAACGAAATAAAGGAGACACTTCAGGAAGCATTTCCTCCCAAACACCTGCCACCTCCGCTGATCCCCTTACCCCTGGAAATCTCCCTCCAAAAATAACTATGTATCAAAAGTAGTTGAAATCGATGTATTGTTTAGGTGATGTATTCGACAAAAAGATGCATTGTAAAAAATCACTATAAGTGTCCACAATACACTTTTATGGAGATACAACAGTTTTTTTAATATATCGTATTTATTGATTATGCATTGAGTTTTGTTTGGTCTTGAAATGATCCTTTCAAAAACAAGCAATAAATACGATATATTAAAAAAAACCGTTGAATTTCCATAAAAGTGTATTGTGGGCACCTATAGTGATTTTTTGCAATGAATATTTGAAAAAAAGATTCATCACCTAAAAAATTCACCGATTTCAACTACTTTTAATACATAGTTATTTTTGGAGGGAGATTATCAGTGGTAAGGTGGTCAGCGGGGGTGGCGGGTGTTTTGGAAGAAATACTTCCTGAAGTGTCTCCTTTATTACGTTCTTTGCGTTGGAACATTTAGTCCGAAGCCTTGAAGTCACAAGCAAAGTGGCTAGCAGCGAAATTTTTTTAAAAAAATTTAAAAAAAAAATTAATGAATTAAAAAAATATAAATTATTTTAGGCCCACTTGCATCCAAAGCTAATATGTTAGAGAATTAATAATAATATATAAAAAATACGCAAAAATCGGGGAGTACAAACAATTTAATAAATGACATTTACATTGTCAAACTTAACAATCGCACACAAACATTTTTTAAAATTTTTTCTAAATTTTTTTCTGGAAAGTACCGAAAAATACCAACATTTCACAAAAAGATTTTTCAAATCGCACCATAACTTAAGAAGTTATGACAAAAACGAGATACACAGAATGATATCTTTACGAGTTTTTAAATATCGATAACTTCTGAAGTAGTTATCGGAAAAATCTCAAAAAATTCCACAACGCGGGTACTAAAAAATATAAAAAAATGGGAAAAATCAAAACCGAGGCTTAACTCTCTAATACCTCTTCTACAAACATGCCACGTTTGGTCGCAATCGGTTATATGGTTAAGAAACGGCAGAATTGTTGTGCGTCGGGGCGATGTTAATTAGCCACCACGATCATGTGATTTGAAACCATTGGACTTTTACCTTCGGGGATATTTAAAAGAAAAAGTATACGTCAACGGGCCAAGAACAATTCAAGAGCTAAAGGATGGGATAAGTCGTCACACTAACAACATTGAACTTCAATTATGTCTCAGAGTCATTGAAAATATGGACCATCGGATAGAGGTATGCCACCGAAGCCGTGGCGAGCGTTTGGCCGATATTTTGTTTCACACATAATTGTCATAGATCATTCTATCATAATAAAAAATATTAAGATAATTCTCTGAAAAATGTTTGTTTACAATTATCAAAATCTGAACCGATTTTCTCCAATTTTGGCGTTGTTCATTCGTGTGATAAGAAACTTCTTTCTGCCGAATTTCGTACCGATCGGCTTAAGCGTTTAAATAACAAATCGGGAGGAACGTATATAAAGGGGCTATTTCCAAATCTGAACCGATATCCCCCAAATTTGGCAGTATTTTTTTTCTGAGCTAAGGATCTTTTTTCTGCTAATTTTCGTGATGATCGGACATCAAACCACATCGGGTGGAACAAATATGGGGGCTATACCTAAATCTCAACCGATTTTCACCTATTTTAATAGGGTTCTGTAATAGGGTCCTTAGGCCAAGCAAGATGTACGTGCCAAATTTCATCGCGATCAGACAATCGACCCAGAATGTGACTCTACACCGATCGTTATAATAAACGATGGGTCCATCTCATCTTCTTTTGGATGTTACAAACAAATGAACAAAGTTATAATAGCCTTTACCACAGTGTGGTGTAGAGTACAAATACAATATTCAGGATCATATGTAAAATGTGCCTCCTTGCATATATATAAACCAAATCGAAAGGTATCGTTTTATCGAAGATATATAAATATATTGACCGATTTCGACAATAGGTTCGCTAGAACGTGACGAGTTCGCTAGAACGTGAAGACGTCAAATTGGAAGATACATTTATATGGGAGCTATATAAAATCTAGAACGGATATATACCATTTCCGATAGCATTCGTGAAATGCACAAAGAAAGCCCTATGCAAAATTTCGTAAGAACCTTTAAATATTTGCGAGAAAATATATGGGCAAATCCAGCTTGACGAACAGTATAGTTTCACCCGTAGTCGTATAAAAATTTAAACATTCAAAAGAGATAACTTCATCTTATACGTAGCGTTTAAGTGTACTTTCGAATGGCAAACTGTGAGCAAAAAAAAAACGGGCGTCCGGCACGCTGTTCGTCCTTCGCATCTTCTCGGCCCTCTAAGAACTTCTCGTTTCACCGATAAACGTTGCTTTGGTCGAAGGTAGCTTCACCATATGCCACAGTCAACATTCGGAATGCGTCAGGGCACTTTATTTTGTTTTTCACACAAAATTTGATGCAGATTCTTTGATCCATTTTCTGAAATAGATAAAAATCGAAGACAAGTTAAAACACATCCAAGCACAACAGCTGTCAAAAATTAACTAAACACTCAAAATGGCCGACCTTGTAAGGTCATGAGTATCAACATAACGCTACAAAAGTATCAAAAATCAAATACACGTAGCCCGCGTAAGGGACATGAGTACCAACATAACGCTACAAAAATATCAAAAATCAACTACACGTAGCCCGCGGAAATTAAAAATTCGCGATACTTTTTGAACATACCTCGTAAAATATAATTGCTAACTGGTATTTGTTACGAAATAATTGATCACAAAGTACTTATAGTGACGTAGGCTAAAAATGTAATTTTTAGCAAATTTTGCATAAAGCACACAAAAGCTAGAATTCTTAAATAACGTATTGTTTAGCTGCACTATTTTGTCTTTTTTTTGTATAAAAAGCCGTGAAGCCTTTGTGACGGACACTACGTGACGCACGTTACATTTGTACACCCTACACCACACTGTTGTACAGGTTATTATAAGTTTTTTTTTTATGGCAGATGTGTGTAACACCTAGAAATACTACAGCTAGATCCACCTTAAAGTATACCGATCGATTCAGAATCACTAGCTGAGACGATTTAAGCACGTCTGTCCATCTAAAGTTTTCCATTGAGTACAGGTCGCAGTGACCTCCGATTGCGCTAAAATTTTGCTGTTAGGAATCTTGCGTACCTGGAAAGAAGCCTATTGGATTTGAAGAAAATCGGCTCAGATTCAGATATAGCGCTAATATATATATTTCGTCCGAATTGACCCTTTCCATATGCAGCCATCCGTTAAATTTTGTTTAGTATCGCGTAGAAGGTTTCTGCCGAGCTTTCCACCTGAGGTCAATGTCGTACACCATAGACACCGTAGAGACAGAACACTCCTGCTGAAAGTCTGTGCAGGTCTGTTGACCTTAAGCTAGCTGAAATGTATATCTTAATAAGATTGTTATAAATTAACCTTCGCATACTGATATCAAACCCAAGGGTTTGCTAAAGCGGCTGGAATTGTGTTAATGACGGTTTACTTTATATCAATAGAAGCTTCCATAATATATGTATTTGTTAACAGGTAAAGATCCTTCAATAAAGCTGACTAGATTCCTCAGGGCGGTTTCGGAGGATTTGCCCTGGCTCTAGGCATACTGTTGATTGAACAGTAGCCAGTGATCAATGTTAGCATATATATATAAGTTCCTTTTGCTCCTATAGGGAGCATAGAGCCTGCACGAATGGGTTCCATTCTCTTTTGTCGGATGCAACTGGTTTCAGCTCCTTCCACTATTTATTAATTTTGATGCTTCTATGTCCAGCTGTCGACGCCAAGTGTGGCTTGGCCGTTGCCTTCTCCGGCTGCCCTGGGGATTCCAGTCAATTGCTGACCTGGTTATGTCAGATTGTGGTCTACGCAGGTCATGTCAAATCACCTCCACTTTCGTCTCCGTATTTCGATTACAATTGGCGTTTGTCCCGTTAGTGTCCAGAGTTGATCATTGCTGACGGTAGCCAGAAAATTTTTAAGATTTTCAAAGGCATCGGTTAACAAAGACCTGAATTGTTCTGAGGTCGTATCAAATTACATTCCATGATTCGCAACCATATAAGTCAACTAACTTCACTCACCTATTGAAGATGTTAAGCTTAGTGCGCCGCTAGATGTGCTGGAAGTTACACACTGTGTGTAGTTGGCCGTAAGCTTGTCCGCCTTGTTAGTGCGGTTCTCAACGTTCTCTTTGGAGCCTCCACTTGTTGTGACTATGCTTCCCTAGTAGCAAAATGACTGGACGTTTTCGATTTTCTCTTGTTGCAGTTTAAAGCTGTTTGTGTTTGCGGTATTGATTCTCATGGTATAAGTCTTAGCTATGTTTATCTTAAGGCCACAAAGTTTTGCCTCGAGTTCAATTTCTGTTAGCTTGGACTGCACGTCACAGAATTTTTGCGACAACAGACAAATGTCTTTCGCGTAGCCCAATTCTTCGCGCCTTCCGTTTAAAAGCCAGATTATGCCTCTTGCTGGTGATGTAACTTTTTTTCTGATGTCAATGACCACATTAACAAGTAAGAAAGTTTCAGTCGGGTAAACCGACTAAAGTATACCCTCACTTTGTGAGTAATGTAATATATCGTCCCTTCAATACAAGGTGGCGCAAAAGTAACCTTTCGATGTTTTTTGTGCCAAAGTCACCGACCGATTATTGGTCAAATAAATAGTCAGCAATATACAGCGTTCTGGAGCAGTGTAGCGTAACATTGTTTATTAACGTGTATTTCGCATGTGTTTACTACAAAAATGTCAACATTAGGCATTAGGGGCCAATCGCAAATGTTATAGCATTTTCTGATAGGAGGATTACTTTTGCGCCACCTTGTATAATAATAGCCTACAATACACTACGCATAGTGTATTATAGGCTATTATATTGAGGGGACGATATAACATTACACTAAAAATCTGTCAGTTTGTGTGGGAGGTACCGGAAGGGGTTTTTCCAAATACACCTATTTTTCGGTAAACAGTAGATTCTTAAATATATTGCATTGTGGCGAACTATAAGCGTTTATGTGCACTGTGCACAAAATACGGTTTTCGGTTTCTTCGAAAATTAAGTTAACTCTAAACCCGGTTTTCGGTTTAACCGAAAATAAAAAACCGGTGAACCGGTTGTTTTCGGTTTTTCTTTTTTAATAAAAATGCATAAATAATGCTCAACATTTTGTTAGATGACGTAAAATAAGCGTAGTGCAAATTCAATATGTAACCATATTCCAATTAAATTAAGATTTATTTGAAAATTTTATTTTAAACACTTCATATTTTTATTTAAAATAGGTAATTGTTCCAATTTCATTTATGAAATAATATTATAATCTCTGCAATATTTGTAATATTTATGTTCAATTTTTAAAGATTTTTTGATTTGATTTGATTTTTTGAATGATTTTTATAAAACTTGACTAATAGTGAAGATCGGCAAAATCTTAGCTTTTAGCATCTTATAAATGGCAAACCGATTATATACATATATTATCAGAAGTAGCGGATTCTGCCTTGAGCATACTATAGAGATGGAAACTTGTCGAAATGTGAAACTGAACATATGTATTTTATTTATACCTACATTTCAATTAGAAAGGATTGTTAATTAATTTCTATACCGCAATAAGACCCTTGATAAAATATGCAGACGAAGTCAATAGAGAAGTTAGCAATGTAAACAGTATAAATACATATAAAACTGAATTTTGAAATCGATGGATATGCACAAATGATGTCAACGGTTTTAATATTGATGTTTTCAAAATTTTAGGTAGGTTCCTGTTTCAAAAATAATGTTTTCTTTATCATTTTATAATGGTTTCAAAAAACCGAAAAGTCGAATAAACCGAGTTGAAAAAACCGACGGTTCGAGTTATTCGAAAAAGCAGAAAAACCGGAAACCGAGAGGCGGTTTTTAAAGAGAAACCGATTAACCGGTGCGGTTTTTGATTACCCTAGCACTGGTATATTAAAGTTACGAGGTATGTAATTTTGGTATGATTTGGTCATTTTGTGTGGGAGGTACAAAAAGGGGCGGGGTGATAACGCCCACTTTTTACAGGACTATAGACACTATAACCGCATTACACTGTACAAAATTTCAAGTATTGGTATGTACTGGTATTAAAGTTACAAGCCGTTTAATTTTGGAACGAAACGGACCATTTGTGTGGGAGGTACCAAAATGGGCTGTACAATAATGCCCATTTTTTACCGGACTATAGACACTACAAAAACATTATACAGTAGAAAATTTCAGGCATTTTTATGCACTTGTATTAAAGTTATAAGCAATTAAATTTTGATGCAAAATGGTCCATTTGTGTGGGAGGTACCAAAAGGGGCATGCCAACTTCACCCATTTTTCTCGAGGTAATATCGACTAATATACGAATATTATGTGTAGAATTTCAGAATATTTGAATAAGTAGTATAGAAGTTATTAAAGAATCAATATTTCACTAAATTTTAACCCTTTGTGTGGAGTAGATCAATATGGCCCAGCTTCGAACTCATCCGGAGATAGATAAAATAAAATTACCGCATACCAAATTTGAAGTTAATCGGTTACTCCTTTCGAGAGTTATCGATTTTTTTTCAGCGTGTATATATATAATATAAATTTACTTTTGGGACATTTTATACTTAAATAATACCCTGTACCACTGTGTGGTGTAGGGTATAAAAACGATTGGATCTAAAGAGCCAAATCGGATGAAACATATATGGGAGCTATAGCTAAATCTTTAGCGATTTTCAAATTCGGCAATGTTGGTTCATGGATCAAGAAACTCTACCATTCTAAATTTCAAAATGATTGGATGTAAAATACAGCTTCTATAGAACTAAAGGGCCAAATCGGACGAAACATATATATGGGAGCTATAGCTAAATCTTAACTGATGTTCTTCAAATTCGGTAGTGTTGGTTCATGGATCAAGAAACTCTACCATTCTAAATTTCAAAACGATTGGATGTAAAATATAGCTTCTATAGAACTAAAGGGCCAAATCGGACGAAACATATATATGGGAGCTATAGCTAAATCTTAACCGATTTTCTTCAAATTCTGCAATGTTGGTTCGTGGATCAAGAAACTCTACCATTCTAAATTTCAAAACGATTGGATGTAAAATACAGCTTCTATAGGACTAAAAGGCCAAATCGGACGAAAGATATATATGGGAGCTATATCTAAATCTGAACCGATTTTAACCAAATTCAATAGCGATCTTAACAGCTGCGAAATACTCTAAACTGCAAAATTTCATGACGATCGGAGTGAAAATGCGACATGTAGTCGACGAACAACTTTACATGGTCAAGACGGACAGACATGCTTAAATCGACTCAGCTAGTGATTCTGAGTCGATCGGTATACTTTAAGGTGTGTTATTTTCAGGTGTTACAAACATCTGCTGTGAAACAAACTTGCAATACCCTGTACCACAGTGTGGTGTAGGGTATAATTATCCTTTAACATCTGAAAAACAGAAAACTTGTCTTTAAATTAAAGCATTGGTACATTGCCAAAATACATAAATACATATTAATCTATGTTTCGGAAATAAATACTAGTTCCAAACAAAAAATATTAGAATGGGAACATATTTTTGTTTAGAACAATATCCTCCCAAACATATAACATTTGTGTGTGGCAAATATTATATATTTGAAGTGTACCCTAAAGTTGGCAATTTGGTGCTTTTTTTCAAAAAAATCAAAAAATTTCTTTCGAAAAGGACATTTAAGGATTAAAATATTCTACGAAAATGTTTGCTGGCAAATTTCAGTCGCAAAAGATACCAAAGTTGTAAATATAGAAATACACTTACGAACGGACGGATATTGCTCAAATAATTAAAATGCCCTAAAACGGAGTTTCGCACAATATATGTATACTTAGGGTCTTAACCAACAACTTGGATGTGTTTCACTTTTGGCCCGTAGCAAATGATATATATCCGTGCCCACTAAAAGGTATACATAAAACAAGGTCACGCTCTTTCAAATTTCTGAATCCTGTGTTGGCCAATTCATGGGTCAACAGCTCCGTCCGCATAGGTTATACAAGGCCAATGTGCCAAATTTTATTGCAATCGGTTGAATGTTTAAATAACGGCAGATTTGTGTCTTTTTTTCTTAATTCCCCAAATGTTAGTTGTTCCCGCCAGAATTTTAAATTTACTCTCTTCGAAATTTCTCTACTTTTTTTAACACTGTATTCACTCTCATATCCTTCTCAGCAGAGCCTGGAAATGTGTAGTAGTATATCTAAACACAGAAGCCTTCCTCTACCACATTATCGCATGCTAGATGTGAATGAATCAGTCTCTGATGTGATGTCGATTTGTATCGACATCATATTTCACAGTCTAGTGAAAAAAAACTGTTCACACCCTTCAAATGATAAATCTATTTTTAAAATGTCGTGATGCGTGTTTTCCACATCAAATTTGCTATCTAACTAAGCATAACAACGAAAGGTAACTATGCGTAAATCGGCAGCGATTCTAAAATAGGCACATTTCTGCGTATATCTATAGGATTTCCAACGAAGCGTTTGCAAAAATGTTGGTGTAAAAAAAAGAAGAAAAACAATAACAACATCGCACATGAGATTTTCCCACAGTTTCCTAAAGATTTCTTCAAACCTTGAAGTTGCTTGTTCTTAAGAATTTCTAAAGATTAGATAGGCATTTGCGTTGTTTGTAAGGATGTGTGGGTGTGTAGGTTTTGATGTCGTCTTGCTATGTATTGTGAATGTATGCCTGAGCATGTGCTTCTCATATTCTTGCAAAGATTAAATTCCTTAAAACGCCTCATTAATTTCCCTGTGCTTAATGCCGGTTGTGTGCTTCCCACATCACCACATTTCCTGTCATTTTTAAGGATAATTATATTTAATTTTGGCTGTATCGATTACATGATGGAGCCTTTGGCATCGCTAAGCGATTATTGGAAACTTTTTCCTGAACTAAACTGAAACAAAGATTTCGTTGGTTTTTGTTGTTCAATTGTTTTGTTACGTTTTACAAGACTTTTTGTTTTTTTTTTTGGTTTAACAATGAAACTTTTAAATTTTCGGTATTCCCGCTTTTTTCGGTAGTTAAAAGTTTTCTTAGAATTTTTGTTTTTCAGTATCTGAGTGTTCAATGAACGCCAGCGACGAGGAAGATGGCGAGCACGAGGACCACCAGTTTGTTGGCACTGCTGTTATATAATAAAAGTTTTTGTTTCTTTTTTGTTGTTGTTTAGTTGTTCGTGTCTTTCTTTGTATTCTGCCAAACCTACAAGTAAATGCAGTACATCGTTAGATGAATGCCAAACAGCAACAATTCTCCGAATTTCGTTATAAAATTGTAAATCAAATGAAGAGTTCTGGTATTGTGAATAGTGAATATTGAAATTCGATTTAAAATGTTGTCAGATACATAGTTAGTTATACGATATGAAACTTTGACAACTGCAGTTAATGACATTTTTCCAGTTCGTTAATTGTAGTTTTCTGATTACTCTAGAAAACGAGCATATGTGAAATTTAGAATTTTTATAAATTTCCCGATTTACCCACGCATGATGCAAAATATGTTTATTCAGATGTGACTGCATGATTGACACAATTTGATTAAATTCTAACTTCGTATATTGGTTGAAGGGATTCCAAAGTGTAATTTATAGACGACAGGACTTCAGATCAATTAGTCTATTCTCGTTCCTATTGAAAGCTCAAGAAAGGCTCTTGGATTCATTCATTAGAGCAAACCTAGATACAAAACTCGTATTGTGAAAACAACTTCTTTACAGCAAGGGCAAGTCTAGAGAATCGACCCTGCACGAACTGTTGGACACTATCGAATCGCCCCTATGGAGGCTTTTCTTGATATTTAAGGGGTTTTTAACAACATTTACTCTGATGTGGTAATTGCTGACCTGTCGCATCTAAGGGTGAACTATAGCTTGATTAGTCTATTTCGGCGTTTGCTCAGCAGAAGTCGCATAACAGCAAGGGTTCGGGGCCACAACTCTAGGGAGATTTGTAAACAGAGGGACTCCGCAGGCAGGAGTACTGTCTCCAGTAATCTGGAATCTAGCTGTGAATGGAATCCTATTAGATCTACAACGTTGAGGCTGCAAAGTCGTGACATATGCGGGTGATGTTGGAATTGAAGTAAATAGCAAATTCACTAACGTCGCAGGTGGCTCTGAATAAATTGGCCAGATGGGCCAGAAGGGCCAGAAGCAGTGGTTTGAGCGTTATACCAAACAAGACACAACTGTTTCTCTTTATAAGGTTTCACATGAGGACCCTCCTCGTCTAAATGGAACTAAGCTAATCATTTCTGAAAGTGCAAAATTTCTAGGTACAGTCCTAGAGAGGAAATAGTCCGTCAGATTTAATGTATTGCAACGAGTAAGAATGACCAAGGTACTATAGAAAAGCCGTAGGGACACGTTGGGGTATATAGCAGTAGTTTGACCAATGCTACTGTACCGTATTGTGGTGTAGGCAACTGATAAAAAAAAGCCTCACCAGTCAATTGATGAAGGTTCAGAGAACTGCCTGCCTAAGCATAAGCGGAGCTACAGCGACAGAGTCTCTACAAGTACTAATCAATCTACTGCCGATTGATTTTGTGGCTAAAGAAGTTGCCACCAGATCAGCATTATGATTAAATTGTCTATCAATGTGGAGGTACAAAACCTACGCCACATGAGGCGTAGTATACTATATACCGACGGTGTACATCTTCGTGAGGAACTTTACCATTAAGATATCTTCCAGAGAGGTATGCGTTTGCAGAATACCAGAAAGTAAGAAAGTATAGAAAGCTTGATGAGAAGGTTGGCTACGTAATATCCCGTTAGGAACACAGTCTTGATATAGCTCACAAACTACGAGATACTTGCAGTGTCTATCAAGCCGAAATAATAGCAATAAGGGAAGTCGCCAAAGGGCTGAGTCGCAGCATAGTGACCAACACTGGCATCGCCTTTGATATATTAGTATTTTTGGAGGGAGATTTTCCCCGTTAAGGGCATGAGCAGGGGTGTCGGTTGTTTTGGAAGAAATACTTCCTGAAATGTCTCCTTTTATTTGTTCTTTGACATGGAACATCTATTCCGAAAAAAAATTTACAAACAAATTTAAATTTACTAACCCCTTTGTTTACCCAGCAAACTTTGTTAATAAATGTGACATACGAGTATATCAAAATGCAACGGGTTGCCATTAAAGTGCATTGTGGAGACCTATAGGGTCAGAATATCTAATATCGACCTATGAAGTTTATTTTTGGCTAAAGAGTTTATAAACAGTTGCAAAATGGCAAAATAAGATATCGCTATAATTTTTTTCAAATTTTCCTAAAAGAAAATTTTTGAGCATTTTGAATTTTGAAAAAATAAAACAAGTAAGAAATTTCGGTCGGGTAAACCGCCTAAGGAATACCCTCACTTTGTCAGCAATGTAAATGTGCACTGGTATATGAAGTAACACAGGGTGGGCCTAATGAAACCAAGGGGTGTAAAAGTTTAATAACTTTTTCGTTTATTAATTTTTTTTATTTTTTCTTTCAGATTATATAGACAACACTTGGAGAATTTATAATGGAGAGGTTCACAATTGAACAGAGAACCAGAACAATAGAATTTTATTATTTAAACCAGAGATCAATTATTTTAACGCAAAGAGCATATCGTCGACATTTTAACGTCAGAATTTCGCCCTCTGAAGCAATGATTCGTTGCTTAGTTGATCGTCATCACCAACGTGGCAGCGTAAGAGATTTGCCTCGAACCGGTAGACCACGTGTAAGTCGCACTGCGGAAAATATTGAACGAGTACAGCAAAGTGTTAACGAAGCACCAGAAACATATGTCAGAAGGCGTTCTGCTCAGCTAGAAATGTCTCGTACGTCACTACGGCGCATTTTAAAAAAAGATTTACAGTTATACCCATATAAGTTCCAATTGGTGCAAGAATTAAAACCCCCAGATCATCGGCAACGTCTAAATTTTGCAGTTAAATTTCAAGAGTTGGCCAGAAATGAAATCAACTTTATTAAAAATTTGATTATGAGTGATGAAGCTCATTTTCATTTGAATGGCTTTGTTAATAAGCAGAACTTTAGGTTCTGGCGTTCTCAAAATCCAAGAGCCATTCATCAACGCCAATTGCACCCCATCAGGTGTACAGTATGGTGTGGAATCACATCTGAAAATGTCATCGGGCCTTACTTCTTCGAGAATGAAGATGGAAGTGCTGTAACCGTAAATGGAGAGCGGTATCGGTTTATGATAGAAAATTTGTTACGTCCTGCTCTTGAAAACAGACCTGGTATGTGGTTTCAGCAGGACGGAGCCACTGCCCATACTGCCCGAGACACAATGGCACTTTTAAGTCAAATTTTTGGAGAGCGAATAATTTCCAGAAATTCGGAAATTATTTGGCCAGCGCGATCGCCAGATTTGACAGCACCCGACTATTTTCTTTGGGGTTATTTGAAGGAGCGAGTGTATGTGAAAAAGCCAGAGACAATCCTTGAACTCAAGGCAAACATTGTTGCAGAAATTCGAACGCTACAGCCACAAGTTTTGAAAGGTGTTATGGAAAATGCTCTAAAAAGAGCCCATCAGTGCGAAGCTGAAAACGGTGGTCATTTAAGAGACATTATTTTTCATACTTAGTGTAAAAAAATGTGCCTTTTGTATATTATATATTTTGTATATTATATATATTATATATTATATAATATATAACATAAGAAATAATAAAAAAAAAATTAATAAACGAAAAAGTTATTAAACTTTTACACCCCTTGGTTTCTTTAGGCCCACCCTGTATAATGAGCTATATAATATTGGTATGTCTTAGCTCTTTTAGTATGGGAGGTACTAAAACGGGTGTGGCCATAACTCCCATTTTTAACAGGACTGTAGGAATTTTAAAAAATTATACACTGCGCAAAAATTATGAAAATATATACTATATGTATTGATGTTCACGCTGTAAGCTGTTAACTTTGCGTACAAAATGGTACGTACGCCATTTTTTCGACAAACTGTAGGTACTATAAAAACATTACACGGTACAAAATTTTAAGTATTTGTAGTATTAAAGTTAAAAGCTGTAAACTTTTCGTAAACAATTTTTACTTTGTGAGGGAGGTACCAAAAGGCGCATGGCTATAACGCCTCTGGATTGTAGGTACTATAAAACCATTACACTGTACAACATTGCAATCTTTGCATGCACTGGTATTCATATTATATGCAGTTAACTTTTGGTGCAATATGGTTCATTTGTTTGGGAGGTACCAAAAGGGGCGTGGCAGCTTCGCCATTTTTCTCGAAGTGATAGTGACTAATAAACTAATACTATGTTTAGAACTTCATAAGATTCTAATAAGTAGTATAAAAGTTATAAGAGAATAAATATTCATTAAATGTCAACCCTCTGCGGGGGAGGTACTAGAAGTATTGGAGCAATATGGCCCATCTTCGAACTTAGCCGGAGATAGAAAAAAATATTACCACATACCAAATTTAAAGTCAATCGGTTACTAATTTCGAGAGTTATCGTGCGCACCAGCCAGCAGACAGACAGACAGACAGGCAGACGAACGGACGGACATTTCTCATTCCACTTAAAATTACCTAAAACGAATATCCGCCGAACATACTTAGGGTCTTAGATCACTCCTTCGATGTGTTACACTTTTGGCCGTAGCAAATGATATATACCCTCGTATCACTAAGGTGAGGGTATAAATATACGATGACCACTCCGATTTTTCCCAGGCAAATTTTACACGCATTTAAAAAAAACGAAATTTTTTCAACATTTATGATAAAGTGGAAGTTGCGAAGATCAAGAAAAAAGTGCCGCGGTAGGAACATTGGAAATGTTTTAGTGAGGAAACGCTTGGGCCGAATTCGAGGTACTTGCTAGTGCTTTCTGCCAATGGTTTCGGTTACTTTATATATATTTGTTATATTTGTGTAAAAAACATTTATTAAATGTATTCGCCCAAAAACGGTATTTCTTTACTACTATTTATTTCACTGAATTAACCCTTTGTGGAGAGGTACTAGAAGGAGTGGACCAATATGGCTCATCTTCGAACTCAGCCTGAGATCCAAAATGACCCAAATTGTGTCAGTTCTGACTAAACACTCCCTGATCGGCGAATACGCCAGAACGTTAAGAATTGAGCACAATGACTTCTGTGCGAGCTGTGGTGATGAGGAAGAAGTGGAAGGCATTGAGCACCTGTTACTGTCACACGACGCACTATGGGCGGAAATCTCTAATTTTATGGCACATGTAATATTGGAAAAAATATTATACTAATCTGTTGTGAACATATTTAGTATATTCTATCCAAAATATCATAATTTGTAGATGTTCAAATGCCTGCCCAAAGTTAGGCATATATTTGAATCTGCATTTACAGTACGGTTTGTTGAAATTTGAAATGTGGAGAGGATATAAATGAAAAACAAATTAGACCATAATACACAATAACTTAAGCCATGCTTTATGATTTTTTTCGTTGTTAAAATTTACATGGAAATACAGTCCTTATGTTGGCAGAAAATTTTTATTTTTTTACATAACGTTTCTTATAACCGAAAAACGTCACGAGGCGCCACTACAAAATTTTTTTAGAGTCTTCGTTGAGGTGTTCTGTTATATTCTGTACAAATTTCACCTGCGCATTCGGTGCACTTTGGGCGCTATATCGTATATTCAAATTTAAGTGAGTTGACTTGCTATATTAGCTAAAACTTCGGAATGGTCTCATTTTATGATAATAACAAACAAATTTAATGATTGTGTTTTTTCCGATTTGTTTACAACGCTTTAATTGAAAAATTATGGAAATTAAAAAAAAATACGATATATGAATAACGTATACTTTATTTGCTTTCATTCTAAATTTCATCAAAATTCAGTCAGAATTTATTTTTTTTGGTTTGAGACCATATGTTCCATTTACTTTCTGTCTATTCCAAGAAAGTAATAGAAACAAATACAAAATCTAATAATTTTTGTAGATTCTACAGCATTTTGGCCACAATTTCCCATTTCCGCCCACAGTGCGACGTCAGGATACACTGGGGTCGGCCTTACTGGGAAGTCTGACAGATGTTTTCGGATCCTAATGTTTGTACTATAGATAACTTTATTTATCACACAGGTTGGTTTCAATGAGGGGCAAATGAGCCCGTGGTATCACCAAGGACGTACATTGCTCTATGTGAGCTGGCAACGCTGGCTGCCATCCTAACCTAACTTTGTCATTACGTCTGCAACTTCTTAATATAAATATTCTTCATCGTCGTAACATTCTAGGAATTCCATATCACATGAACATATATTTTGCACAACTACAATTGTGGATATCGGTACATGTTCTGAACTCTCCCCTCAAAAATATACGTATCTAATGGCGATTTCGTTGCTGCAGGAAAGTGCAACATTTTAGTTGCCCATTTCCCGAAAACTGGGCCTTGTGTGGCTATGTTTAATCCGAGGGACTACATCAGTTCGACCTAAAAAGGGCAAATATTTCTTTGTATTCCACGTCAACGGAGCAAGATATTTTCAGAATCGAAATCAACAGTGTTCTAACGGGACACTTAAGCTTACAAGCACATCTTCATCACATAGGACTAGCAGGAAACGACGAATGCAGGGCATGCAGGGAAAACATCGAAACGATGGAACATTTTTTGTGTCACTGCCCGGCTTTCACACATGCAAGATCCCAACATTTCGGGTCTGACATATTACTAGACTTGACTCATCTCAGAGGATATGGCTGGAAGGTACTGAGAAAATTCGTGCCTAGTACCGATTTTCTGTAACTCGTGAGGTATAAAACAAGTAAGAAAGTTCAGACGGGTAAACCGACTAATGAATCACCTCACCTTGAGTCTCAAAAAAAATTTCAATAAATATATTTATTTTTTTGTTTTGTTTAAATTATTATCATTTTAAATTGCATTTAATAACTATAAAGTATGTACGGGTATTAAAGGTAAAAGCTGGTACAAAAGGTCCATATGTGTGGGAGGTACCAAAAGGGGCGGACCAATAACGCCCATTTTTCTCTGGACTCTAGGTACTATAAAGCATTACACTGTACGAAATTTCAAGCATTTGTATGTACTGGTATTAAAGTTAAAAGCTGTTAACTTTTGGTACAAAAGGTCCATTTGTGTGGGAGGTACCAAACGGGGCGGGACAATAACGCCCATTTTTCTCTGGACTCTAGGTACTATAAAAGCATTACACTGCACAAAGTTTCATGTATTTGTATGCACTGGTATTAAAGTTATAAGCTGCTAACTTTTGGTACAAAATAGTCCATTTGTGTGGGAGCGTGACAAAATTGCCCTTTTACTGTACAAAATTTCAAGTCTTTGTATGTACTGGTAATAATGTTATAAGCTATTAACTTTTGGTTCAAAATTGTCCATTTGTGTGGGAGGTACCAAAAGTGGCGTGGCATTTTTCTCGAGGTAATATGGACTAATAAACTAATAAGTTATTAAATAACAAAGTGCAACAACCAAAATGGGAATGGGATGAAACAAATTGCAAATGAAAGTTGACATTATCCATAACAAAACCTTCAAGGGTTTTTTCAGTTCATTGCTAGATTTTGTTTACACGCATTTGAAGTTGGTCATTTTGAACCGTTTTTCTATGAAAATCGACAAGAAATTGCACCATTTGTATGTCACCGCCATCTAGCGTGAGTTGTAGGTAATAAATGAATTCCTCGACCCCAAAAACAGTAAGATACCACAACTTTCTATGATAATAAATATAAATAAGCTATATTTTATCAAATTTCCAATGATCTTTTCTTGTTAGACAGCGTTCCAAAATTACAAATTAAAATGCGTGTAGAAAAAAATCTCGCACTGACCTGAAAAAACCCTTGAAGGTTTTGTTATGGATAATGTCAACTTTCATTTGCAAATCGTCTCATCCCATTCCCATTCGGAAAGTTCGATTTTGTAGCACAGTGTAATCATTATTTCACCAAATCTTAACCCTTTGTGGGGGAGGTACTAGAAGGAGTGGACCAATATGGCCCATCTTCGAACTTAGCCGGAGATAGAAGAAAATATTACCACTTACCAAATTTGGAGTCAATCGGTTACTCCTTTCGAGAGTTATCGTGCGCACCAGCCGGAAGACAGACAGACGGACGGACATTGCTCATTCGACTTAAAATGACCCAAAACGGATATCCGCGAACATACTTAGGGTATTAGGCACTCCTTCGATGTGTTACAATTTTGGTTGGTAGCAAATGATATATACCCTCCTCTCTATGGTGAGGGGATAAAGATCATAAATAGGGAGCGAACAACAGGCCGAACCACTGACTTAAGTGTATGTCCATGGACATGAGACGTTTAAACGTCTCCTCTCTTCAACCTAACCTAACCTGGATAAAACTTTGCATTTGGCAAATATTTTGACAATAATTCTTTAATACAAAAAATATCTTATTTCGATATCTTCTTTCCAAAGTAAGCTAAGTCGATTTAGCATGCTTTTAGGGACATTGCGTTTTTATTAAATTCTAAATATTCCAAATCGTCGGTGCGACGACGATGTGTTTTTTGACTAGTTTTCAGGAGAGACAAAAAACGTTGATATTTCGTCAAATCGCGATATTTTAATATATCAGATTTTTAAATTTTTCTTTTAATTATTTATCACCAATATATCATAACAAAAATCGTAGTTGGCCTGGATTATGGCCAAAAATGGCTAATGAAGTTTTCTACAGAATCATCCCCTCTACTCAGATAAGAAGAGATCAAAATCTGATTTGCTTCCTTTCGCTAGTTATCGCGATAAAAACAATTTTTTACCAAAAACCGAACTTAATTAAATTGATTTCCATTACATAATTTCCCATAGATATGAACATTTATAAGACGCTTTGTAATGTCCGCGATATTATGCAAAATATTTGTAATCCAAAAATTCGACTTATATCGCTAAATTTTTACAAAAATATTACTGCGAGTTTAATAAAATTAATATATTTACATTCTATGATTTCTGAGTGATAGATCGGCACCAGCATTTCAGCCATAAACATCCCGCGACGAATAAATTTCAAACACAAACATTAAAGTTTAGAATTATTTTACTATATTACGCGAACGGTCAGTCCTACGAAAAGGTGGTCAAAGAAAGTTTGGGAGATATAAATAACGACTACAACTCTTTCTTTTACAAAAAAATTACAATAATTTTGTAGGGATTTACAATGTGTCAAATCAGAATATGCCTAATATAAAGGAAAAAGCGTACAAAAGTTTTAACACACTGTAAATCCTTAACAAATTACTGTATATTTTTTTGCTAAAGAAAGAGTTGTAGGCCTTTCGCTTATCTCCCAAACTTCCTTTGACCACTTTTCCCTAGAACTGTCCATATGCGAGATAATAGCATTATATAGTAAAATAATTCCGAATTTAATTTTTTATTGGTACAAAATTTATTCGTCGAGGGATATTTTTCTGGGAAATTCTGATATTAATTTATTCCTCAGAGATCATAGAATACAAATATATTAATCTTATTAAATTCGGTATAATTGATTTGGAAAAATTTGGCGGTGTAAATTGATTTTATGGATTACCCAAATTCGCAATATAAAAACATTGCAAATATCGCGGACGTTACAAAGCGTCTTACAAATGATCACTCGTATTAAGTTTGTTTTGAGTAAAAGCACTGTTCTCGCGAATGAAAGCAGATCCAATTTTGATATATATTCATTGTCGGTTAGAGGGGATGATTTTGAACAAAACCTCATTACCCGTTATTTGGCGTGAATCTAAGCCAACCTTCTATCCCTTGGGACACGCTGTGCCTACAACACATAGGAGTTTTTTCGGTGCATTTCTATAGAGTGATACACATATAAGTTTTTGGTAACTTCAGAACCGGCGAAGATAGCGCAAAATGCTTTGGTGAGTAGTCGTATGACCGCTAGGACATTCTAATTCGACAATAAAAAAATGGAAAATTACCCATAGGAGTTTTCGTCGGCGCACGACGAAATTATCTTCTAGTATTTGTTTTGATTTATTCAATCTGCTTCCATACATATTTTGTTTCTGCACTTAGTGAGACTCATGATCTTATCTGTTGTTTTTAGTATATCAAAACAATATGTTTTAAATTAAAGAAGAAGATATACAGATCTGTTTCAGGAGCCACCAAACTCCTACTATCAATGCCCTTATTACAACGTCGATCATTAGAATATAGGCACAACTCAAGTTGCTTTCATTCTAAATTTCATCAAAATTCAGTCAGAATTTATTTTTTTTGGTTTGAGACCATATGTTCCATTTACTTTCTGTCTATTCCAAGAAAGTAATAGAAACAAATACAAAATCTAATAATTTTTGTAGATTCTACAGCATTTTGGCCACAATTTCCCATTTCCGCCCACAGTGCGACGTCAGGATACACTGGGGTCGGCCTTACTGGGAAGTCTGACAGATGTTTTCGGATCCTAATGTTTGTACTATAGATAACTTTATTTATCACACAGGTTGGTTTCAATGAGGGGCAAATGAGCCCGTGGTATCACCAAGGACGTACATTGCTCTATGTGAGCTGGCAACGCTGGCTGCCATCCTAACCTAACTTTGTCATTACGTCTGCAACTTCTTAATATAAATATTCTTCATCGTCGTAACATTCTAGGAATTCCATATCACATGAACATATATTTTGCACAACTACAATTGTGGATATCGGTACATGTTCTGAACTCTCCCCTCAAAAATATACGTATCTAATGGCGATTTCGTTGCTGCAGGAAAGTGCAACATTTTAGTTGCCCATTTCCCGAAAACTGGGCCTTGTGTGGCTATGTTTAATCCGAGGGACTACATCAGTTCGACCTAAAAAGGGCAAATATTTCTTTGTATTCCACGTCAACGGAGCAAGATATTTTCAGAATCGAAATCAACAGTGTTCTAACGGGACACTTAAGCTTACAAGCACATCTTCATCACATAGGACTAGCAGGAAACGACGAATGCAGGGCATGCAGGGAAAACATCGAAACGATGGAACATTTTTTGTGTCACTGCCCGGCTTTCACACATGCAAGATCCCAACATTTCGGGTCTGACATATTACTAGACTTGACTCATCTCAGAGGATATGGCTGGAAGGTACTGAGAAAATTCGTGCCTAGTACCGATTTTCTGTAACTCGTGAGGTATAAAACAAGTAAGAAAGTTCAGACGGGTAAACCGACTAATGAATCACCTCACCTTGAGTCTCAAAAAAAATTTCAATAAATATATTTATTTTTTTGTTTTGTTTAAATTATTATCATTTTAAATTGCATTTAATAACTATAAAGTATGTACGGGTATTAAAGGTAAAAGCTGGTACAAAAGGTCCATATGTGTGGGAGGTACCAAAAGGGGCGGACCAATAACGCCCATTTTTCTCTGGACTCTAGGTACTATAAAGCATTACACTGTACGAAATTTCAAGCATTTGTATGTACTGGTATTAAAGTTAAAAGCTGTTAACTTTTGGTACAAAAGGTCCATTTGTGTGGGAGGTACCAAACGGGGCGGGCCAATAACGCCCATTTTTCTCTGGACTCTAGGTACTATAAAAGCATTACACTGCACAAAGTTTCATGTATTTGTATGCACTGGTATTAAAGTTATAAGCTGCTAACTTTTGGTACAAAATAGTCCATTTGTGTGGGAGCGTGACAAAATTGCCCTTTTACTGTACAAAATTTCAAGTCTTTGTATGTACTGGTAATAATGTTATAAGCTATTAACTTTTGGTTCAAAATTGTCCATTTGTGTGGGAGGTACCAAAAGTGGCGTGGCATTTTTCTCGAGGTAATATGGACTAATAAACTAATAAGTTATTAAATAACAAAGTGCAACAACCAAAATGGGAATGGGATGAAACAAATTGCAAATGAAAGTTGACATTATCCATAACAAAACCTTCAAGGGTTTTTTCAGTTCATTGCTAGATTTTGTTTACACGCATTTGAAGTTGGTCATTTTGAACCGTTTTTCTATGAAAATCGACAAGAAATTGCACCATTTGTATGTCACCGCCATCTAGCGTGAGTTGTAGGTAATAAATGAATTCCTCGACCCCAAAAACAGTAAGATACCACAACTTTCTATGATAATAAATATAAATAAGCTATATTTTATCAAATTTCCAATGATCTTTTCTTGTTAGACAGCGTTCCAAAATTACAAATTAAAATGCGTGTAGAAAAAAATCTCGCACTGACCTGAAAAAACCCTTGAAGGTTTTGTTATGGATAATGTCAACTTTCATTTGCAAATCGTCTCATCCCATTCCCATTCGGAAAGTTCGATTTTGTAGCACAGTGTAATCATTATTTCACCAAATCTTAACCCTTTGTGGGGGAGGTACTAGAAGGAGTGGACCAATATGGCCCATCTTCGAACTTAGCCGGAGATAGAAGAAAATATTACCACTTACCAAATTTGGAGTCAATCGGTTACTCCTTTCGAGAGTTATCGTGCGCACCAGCCGGAAGACAGACAGACGGACGGACATTGCTCATTCGACTTAAAATGACCCAAAACGGATATCCGCGAACATACTTAGGGTATTAGGCACTCCTTCGATGTGTTACAATTTTGGTTGGTAGCAAATGATATATACCCTCCTCTCTATGGTGAGGGGATAAAGATCATAAATAGGGAGCGAACAACAGGCCGAACCACTGACTTAAGTGTATGTCCATGGACATGAGACGTTTAAACGTCTCCTCTCTTCAACCTAACCTAACCTGGATAAAACTTTGCATTTGGCAAATATTTTGACAATAATTCTTTAATACAAAAAATATCTTATTTCGATATCTTCTTTCCAAAGTAAGCTAAGTCGATTTAGCATGCTTTTAGGGACATTGCGTTTTTATTAAATTCTAAATATTCCAAATCGTCGGTGCGACGACGATGTGTTTTTTGACTAGTTTTCAGGAGAGACAAAAAACGTTGATATTTCGTCAAATCGCGATATTTTAATATATCAGATTTTTAAATTTTTCTTTTAATTATTTATCACCAATATATCATAACAAAAATCGTAGTTGGCCTGGATTATGGCCAAAAATGGCTAATGAAGTTTTCTACAGAATCATCCCCTCTACTCAGATAAGAAGAGATCAAAATCTGATTTGCTTCCTTTCGCTAGTTATCGCGATAAAAACAATTTTTTACCAAAAACCGAACTTAATTAAATTGATTTCCATTACATAATTTCCCATAGATATGAACATTTATAAGACGCTTTGTAATGTCCGCGATATTATGCAAAATATTTGTAATCCAAAAATTCGACTTATATCGCTAAATTTTTACAAAAATATTACTGCGAGTTTAATAAAATTAATATATTTACATTCTATGATTTCTGAGTGATAGATCGGCACCAGCATTTCAGCCATAAACATCCCGCGACGAATAAATTTCAAACACAAACATTAAAGTTTAGAATTATTTTACTATATTACGCGAACGGTCAGTCCTACGAAAAGGTGGTCAAAGAAAGTTTGGGAGATATAAATAACGACTACAACTCTTTCTTTTACAAAAAAATTACAATAATTTTGTAGGGATTTACAATGTGTCAAATCAGAATATGCCTAATATAAAGGAAAAAGCGTACAAAAGTTTTAACACACTGTAAATCCTTAACAAATTACTGTATATTTTTTTGCTAAAGAAAGAGTTGTAGGCCTTTCGCTTATCTCCCAAACTTCCTTTGACCACTTTTCCCTAGAACTGTCCATATGCGAGATAATAGCATTATATAGTAAAATAATTCCGAATTTAATTTTTTATTGGTACAAAATTTATTCGTCGAGGGATATTTTTCTGGGAAATTCTGATATTAATTTATTCCTCAGAGATCATAGAATACAAATATATTAATCTTATTAAATTCGGTATAATTGATTTGGAAAAATTTGGCGGTGTAAATTGATTTTATGGATTACCCAAATTCGCAATATAAAAACATTGCAAATATCGCGGACGTTACAAAGCGTCTTACAAATGATCACTCGTATTAAGTTTGTTTTGAGTAAAAGCACTGTTCTCGCGAATGAAAGCAGATCCAATTTTGATATATATTCATTGTCGGTTAGAGGGGATGATTTTGAACAAAACCTCATTACCCGTTATTTGGCGTGAATCTAAGCCAACCTTCTATCCCTTGGGACACGCTGTGCCTACAACACATAGGAGTTTTTTCGGTGCATTTCTATAGAGTGATACACATATAAGTTTTTGGTAACTTCAGAACCGGCGAAGATAGCGCAAAATGCTTTGGTGAGTAGTCGTATGACCGCTAGGACATTCTAATTCGACAATAAAAAAATGGAAAATTACCCATAGGAGTTTTCGTCGGCGCACGACGAAATTATCTTCTAGTATTTGTTTTGATTTATTCAATCTGCTTCCATACATATTTTGTTTCTGCACTTAGTGAGACTCATGATCTTATCTGTTGTTTTTAGTATATCAAAACAATATGTTTTAAATTAAAGAAGAAGATATACAGATCTGTTTCAGGAGCCACCAAACTCCTACTATCAATGCCCTTATTACAACGTCGATCATTAGAATATAGGCACAACTCAAGTTACTTTGAACGAATGCTTTCTAAAGAGCGAATATCTAAAAAAAAGACAATCTGTAATTATCACTCAGTAGAGGTCTATCGATTTGTATTATAAAGAAATATTAGACAAATTTAAAAATTGTTAACACCTGTGCTGTGCACCTGATTGTTCTAAGTCGAAGCAACCAGTTCGACTTAGAACAATTTGGAATGCAGAATCAACATGAGTATGAAAACTTAGTTTATTCCTTCGATGATTTTCACGATTTCCCTCGAAGAGTATACAAATCTCAAACAGATATTTCACATTTAGCAATTTAAATCCAAAGATCAAATGCAATCTTCTTGAGTCATAAAAACTCATTTACGGCAATTCGGCTATACCGAAAAAACTATATGTATTTTAGTTACAAAAGATCCTCTCCTCTGGGGAAATTGCTGATACATCCTAGCCATTAACTACTGATTGTGGGGAATGATGTAATCAAATACCTGACCATAAGCCCAGTTAAATGAAAGCCATTCGCCGTGATGTTAAAATGAAGGACAATATAAAGTCATTCCCTAAGGAAAGCCACTCGATAAAAAAAGGAATATTCTGTATATTTTCCCAATACTGTAGGCATTCACACTCACTTACATAAATATGTACGTACGTAGTTTCTCCATTTAATTCCAATTTAATAATTCTCGTTTTATGGAAATACACTGTTTGGCAAAGGAACTCATTAAACTTTCAGTCCATTCAACGTTTAATAAAAACCGAGCGATGACTATCGTTGCAAACATTTCATTCTCAATTTTGGCTGTTTGCGTGACCTGCCGCCATTCAAATGAGGATTATATATTTGCGCGATGTCTGCAAAGTTGTTGACGTCCATCGACATTTACGGGCATTCAGAGGTGGCAACAGTAATGACCAGTCAAATTTGTAACGGTCAGTCGCATAGCTTCGGGATTTTCATTTCAAATACAAGGGGCGAAAAGTCAAACACACAGTGGAGGAAAAATATTTAAAACTAGCAATACCCGCTACAACCGTTCAGCCGTTCAAGAGCTATTAAAAATTTCATAAAACCGAAAAATGCAACTTTTTTAAATTTTGAATCCCCATAAATGTTTGGATTTTTTTAAATTAATGATTGAGATATCTTATTATACCTCATTGTGGAGTTGAGCTGAAGATCAAAGGGTTCCTTCTGTTATTCCATTTTTTTTTTAAACCAGCATCCTAACAAAGAGAATAATGATAACTTTGACTCAAACAAGTAAGAGTGTTAAATTGGGTCATGCCGAATCTTATATATCCTCCACCATGGATCGCATTTAAATGACTTCGGGTGCAAATAAACTCATAAGATCAAATTACAGCCGGATTTGATGCAATTAGTTGACTTTGTTGCGTTAAAAAGTTTCTTGGCATAATTATGCCTATTTCAACAATTTTCCTCCCGATCAATTCAAATTTGTGATCTTTAAGAAGTAATAGAAGTCATCTCGGAGAGATGCTATATATGGGTAATTCCACCAAAAGGTCTACCGTGATCAAAAAAAAATAAAGCTATTAAAATCACATTAATGTAATTTATTATTATACAAAAATATTCAAATTTTAACAAGATGAAAACATTTCTCATGTATTTACTCAACATTTTAAGAAAAAAGCAGTTGTGTTGTAGCAAATTATAGTCTTGGTTCATTTACGCATTTTTATAGCACATTTCTTTAAAATTAACCTCGTAAATAAAGGCTTATTATAAATAATCTTTCTAAGAGCAAAATTAATCTTAAATAAAAGAGTCGAAGCAAAAGGAATAAGAATAAACGGTAATTTTTAGCTTATATCAACTACAAATTCTATTGTCACGTTCGACACCGAAAAGAAGCATTAGTAATCAGTAGACCAGAAATGTCCAAATCAAGTGCATCAAACTACAAATAGAATTTGATAAAATACCAACATTAAAAAAACTGTTTAAAAAATTGTATAGAATTTTTTCTGTATGCATTTGAAGTTTGTCACGTTCGGCATCGTAATGTCCAATCATTTTGTGCAAAAAATAAACTTCACGACATACTTGAGCTAGATGACTGAAATGTGGTATAGATACTTCTAATAGCTACAGGTAACTTGGGATTGAAAATGGACACTATCGGTCTATTTTATGATATAGCCCCCATATATAGCATCTCCCCGGTTAAACTTCTTAACATTACACTGAAAAAAAAAATAGTAATAAAACTAATGATGACACATTCTTATATTAAGTATGCTACCTCGGCATCAATTCAATGAAAATTTTCATTAAAATAATGAAAATTTACACGTTTTTTACGAAATTTTCCTTAATATAAAGTTTTTTGAATTTGAATTAATGACTATCTAATCATTAGTTTTGTGTACGCGCTTCTTTAAATGTACGCATTTAAATTAAAGAAAAAAATCATTATTTTTGTGCCAATCCGCATTATTTTAAGTAATATTTCAATACTTTTAAGGATTTTTTACATTAACACTATGACGTAGACATGTCATAGTTTTAATGCCGAATCGGACTTAATTAACAGTATGAGATATTTGAGTAATAAATTTAAGGCTATGCTCCCCTTAAAGGAAAGGCTGTCTTGGTAATAAATTTTATGACTATTGTCATTATTTTTAAGAATACATACGAGAGAATTATACAATCTCTCCCTCCCTCTCTCGCTCGGAGAATCAGTTTTGTTTGGTAATGTGTGAATCAATAATTGTTATGGAATGCTAGAAGAGAAAATAGAGAACAGTTCTGTTCGTTTTCTTTTAAATCGTCAGTTATTTACAAGCAATGGAAGGAAACGGTTGTCTGTTTTCGGGACGCGGATTGTGAAAAAATTTGGTTGCTGTGAATATGTAAGTATACGTGAATACATACGTGCATATTGCACCTAAAATAATTTTAATATGGGCTGTTAACAGTTATTTTTGCTAAAGCATAGCAACAACAACAAATGAAACCGTCGTGTACATGTGTGTATGCATGTGGTTATGCCGTCGGCGTCACCATCGATCTCTGTGATAAGGGAGTGCGTGTGTCATAGTTATTTTTGCTGTATTTTATTTATGGCGATGTACATGCGTTTTTGAAGCAGATCTTGTTTGTAAGTCCTGTGAAGAGATTTGTGCCAAATTGATGATAAAAATGTGAGTAATAGATTTTGTAATACTGAAAGAGACAATGTTTGTGGGAAAATGTTTACGTACGTGAAAAATAATATTATTCTGAAATAAACATCTTATTGGCAATTACAAAATTAACAAAACACATTTTAATTGAAAGTATTTATTTATTAAAAATACCAGCGCATAATGCAGAAATGTAAAATTATTTGTGGCAATATAGAAATTTATTATTAATAATATGTTATACATATAACTATCTTTTTTAATTTTTTTAGTAAAATAATTATAGAATGGGTCTTTTGTGAGAAGAATGGCAAATTTTACAAAATATTTCAACGTAAGTATTATATTATATATTATATTTCTCTTAGTTTTCAGCGTTTTCCAATTGTGATATGATAAAATTTATTTGCATTTTTTTTAGTTTATAGATAATTTTATTTGATTTATTTTTAGAAAAAATTTAATTATTTTAATTTTAGATCACGCAATATTTGAAGATAAATGTGATGGATATATGAAAAATGCAGTGCTGAATGCCATTTATAAATTACAACAAATAAGTGAGATTTGGAAACAATAGATTTGGAAACAATATTTGTAAGTACATATTATGTATTTCTGAACAAATATATTTTATTTGAAAATCAAGAAATTTAATTTGGAACGCATATACATATTAATGTATTTGAATAAAATATATTTGCGAACTGACGTTCACATATAAAATACGTGTTTTCACACAAACAAAGTTATTGTTAAAAAGTTTTCCAAATATAATTTATTTAAAAAGATGTTTTCCTTTTTTGAATTTTAGTTTAAATTTTTCCTTGATTTCGTGTTCATAATTGCTTCATAAGTACTTCATAATTAAACCTGCTGTTAGATTAGGCCCGTTTGGTCTAATTTTTGTATCGTTTCCTTTATAAACGGTAATATATGTATGTATAAATATTGCCTTATAATTTGGTCCAAGGGATATTTTTGTTTTACTAAAATCAAAATAATGAGCGTTTTTTCACGAAGTATTGAATAAAAATAAATATAAAATATTGTCTTCCATATTCATTTTATATGAAAAATGTAATGTTGACCAAATGGACTCTTAATCTAGGATTCGTACAGATTTGCTAATCTAACACCAGGGTTAGGAATGCCATAAGCAGCATTAGCTTTTGTTTTACAGAAGTAATTTTTAATAAGTTTTTGTAGTTTTGTTTGCTAACAAAACTTAAGGTTTTAAAATCTAAGTCACGATTGATTCTTTTGAGAAAATTATTTTTGATAATTTATATGAAAAATGTCACTTTCACCACTTTCAAAACAATCAGTTACTATTATTAATAATATCTTACATAAATATTTTTTTTTTTAACTTTTAGTACAGCAAATTTTGTATGGATCTATTATGAGAATTTGTGTCGTAGAAGAGTGACTAAATATTTCAGTGGAAGTAAGTATATTCCAAAGATTTTAATATATCTCTTATTTTTCAACATTTTGTGACAGTTTTATGATAAAATTTATTTTAATACTTTATCGTATATAAATCATTCTGTTTGACTTATATTCAAATTATTTTCATTTCAGTTCGCGCAATTGAACTTTATTTGGATATATGAAAAATTAAAAATTTACAAATTGCAGGAAATGAGTGAGCATACAAACTATGTATATGATATAATAATATAATATTTGTTTTATATAATTTCTATTTAAATTCCAGCCAAATTCTAGGTTAAAAATCATTAAGGTCGGTTCCGATAAAAATTGTTCATGGACAACAAATAAAGAAACGAATCCCGCTATAGAATCGATACATAACAATACAATATTCGAATAAAAGTCAAACTTCATAGTGTGTTGGCCGATTTGTCTTTATACAATTACATTTTGTTTTAAATTATAAAATGTTCAAGGTTATCCGTAATATGTATTATATTTTTTTGTATAAAAATATAATGCAATATAAAATATAACAAATAAAATATATATTTAGAAAGATAAAGTGTTGTGTTATTGAATTTTCTATGAATATTAAATGATTTCAAAGAAAATGATTCATTTAAAAGAGTAACATTATAATCAATATAATGTAACGAATTTTCCATACATATTTAAAAAAACTGTATTTAAATTCATGTATGCCTTAAATTAATTACCAGTATATTCTTATATCAAGGACAAACATTTTAAATTTTATTACGATAATGTTTTAAATTATATGATATTTTACTAAAAATAAGCACGCGACATACTTAAATTTACGCAAAAATGTGCTTATTTTAAGACCAAACATAATTATTTTTATTACCCAAAATTCTTAATTCTATGAAATGCATCCTCAAAACAAGTACTATTCAAGTCTTTAAATTAACTATAAAACCTTCTTATTTTTATAGCGATTGTCTTTGGCTCGAAATCATTGCCGAAATCTTAAACTTTACGAAAAATTCATTGATTTTCAGTACGCTTTTTTTTTAGTGTATAGAGACCACAAATGTCAACTGATCGGGCTGAAAATTGATAACTGGTGTTTATTTATACCCAGAATCCTTCACACGAACAATGGTAGTCATAGGTCGATGTTTTTATATAGCCATAATACTAGGGTCCATCTAGATTTGTCTTCGTAACGCTATAAAAACCTCAAATGTCAACGAATTGGACTGAAATTTGGTATAATGAGTTTATTTGTATCCGAAACCATTCATATGCGATCCATGGTGGAGGGAATGTAATATTCGCATTACCGAACTTAATCCGTCTTTACTTGTTTTATTTAATAATTGTCATGGAAAAAATGTCACGTTCGGCATGTCACGTTCGAACCAACATAAAAATTTAATAAAAAAAACTACTCAAGATATTTCGATCAAACAAAGAGGGTTCAAAACTTTATTTTTTTTTAACATTTTCATCTTTAACATATTCTTTGTGATTTCGTTGAAACACATGTTTTTAAAGATGTTCAAGAAAACTACTTCCATTTTTGTCGCGTTCGAACCGCTCCTTTTTTTGTCCTTATTTTCTAATCAATACATCGGCTGAAAAGGACTAAAACAACAGTGATAGCACTATTAACGATCTATATGATTATGTAAAAGATGAATCTAAAATATGTTTTATTCTGACCTTTTTATCACTTTGAATGTGTATATGCAACTTCGCCCATTTTGATAGCGATTGATAGCGACTTATAAACTAATACTATGTGTGGAATTTCAGAAGAATCGAATAAGTAGTATAGCAGTTATTAAAGAATCAATATTTCACAACATGTTAACCCTTTGTGAGGGAGGTATTTGAAGGAGTGGACCAATATGACTCATCTACGAACTTAGCCGGAGATAGAAAAAAATATTACCACATACCAAATTTGAAGTCAATCGGTTACTCCTTTCGAGGGTTATCGTGCGCACCAGCCAGCAGACAGACAGACAGACAAACAGACGGACATTCTTCATTCGGTTTGGGTCGGACATTCTTCATTCGATCCAAACCGAATATCCGCCGAACATAGTTAGGGTCTTCTTCGATGTGTTACACTTTTGGCCGTAGCAAATGATATATGTATACCCTCGTATCACTAAAGTGAGGGTATAAATATTTGAGAGTATTTTTTTTGATTTAGAATGGGAATAACATTACGCTCACATTTCAACAGAACAATGGTAATTATATCGGTCGATCCGAATTTTTTATACCCTATATATATATAAGTATATACACCTTGGATTGCATTCAATTCGATAGCCGGAAAATCTTTGGAAAAGAAACAAATCATGGAACGATATGGTTCTTTGTTGTTTAATCAAATTATAAAAAACTAAATGTTTAAGAGTTACCTCTATTTTTATTATCTTTGGATCATTTTTATTTCTTGAAACCTTTAGCTGAAACCTTGCAGTATGTATTCAAACTACAACGTTTCAGCTAAATTGCTATTAGGCGGACTATCCCAAAATACACTGCCCAACTGCATTTTTGGAACAGAATAGGGTCGCTATAGAGGGTTAAGATCTTACATAAAAATGATCGTCATTAAATTCCATAACTCTGACAATAAGAAATCTCTCAGACATTAACTTACATAATTTTTATACCCTACACCACACTGTGGTACAGGGTATTATGACTTTGTGCATTTGTTTGTAACATGTAAGCGCTGTAGAAACTATATTTTATATTAGATCAATGCGAAATTTGGCAGAGAGAGTTCTCTTATTACATGAATGAACACTGCCAAATTCGGGGAAAATCGGTTCAGATTTAGATATAGTCCCCATATATATTTTTCACTCGATTTGACATGTAAGCGATGTAGAAACCGCATTTTACATCCGATCTTTATGAAATTCGGCAGAGAGAGTTTTCTTATTACGTGAATAAACACTACCAAATTCGGAGAAAATCTGTTCAGATTTAGATATAGCCCCCATATATATGTTTTACCCGATTTGACATGTAAGCGCTGTAGGAATTGTATTTTATATCAGATCAGTACGATATTTGGCAGAGAGAGTTCTCTTATTACATGAATAAACACTGCCAAATTCGGGGAAAATCTGTTCAGATTTAGATATAGTTCCCATATATATGTTTCACCCGATTTGACGTGTAAGCGCTATATATATATATTTTATATCCGATAAGTACGAAAATCGGCAGAGAGAGTTTTCTTAGTATATGTATGAACACTGCCAAATTCTTACCGCAATTCCCATTTTCGCATTGATAGGTAGGTGTAGGGTATTATATAGTCGGCTCCGTCCGACTTTCTGTCTTTCCTTACTGGTTTTCATTTAGTATAATGCTCCCTTCGACCAAAAAATTAAATCTTTAAGCCACTGTAAAACATAACTTAAACCAGCTGGATCGTTAGTTTATTCTACAAAAATGTTCTACTCAATATGCCCTTTCAGAATTATAGGGTCGCTATTCTGTTCCAATCAAAAAATCCTAATTTGTTGGACAGTGATATTAACTATTTTTGATAATTTTTACTGTGATTAATTTTCGTCTAAATAAAATACAAACTTCAATGTTTTAGTTAAATTACCCAGAAAATGTGGTATTCATGGCTTAAAAAGCGTATTTTGAAGCGGCTCTATGAAATAACCCCCCAAATCGAAAATGAAATAAGTCCCCAAAAAATTTTACAGAAAACAACAACAACTAAATTTGGGGGTTTGTTTCACTTTTTGGGGAGTTATTTCATTTTTATTTTGGGGAGTTATTTCATTATGATATAAGTCCCCATTTTTTGCAATGAAATAAATCCCCAATTTTCGATTTGGGGACTTATTTCATTTTTAAAATAATATCTTTAAAAATTAAAAATTAGAGTTCAATGCAGAAGAACTACTGTACTCGCCACATGTGCAATTACTGTAAAGATTATCTGCTGCACTGAAAGAAAATTTATAGTTACAAAATATTAAAATTAGTCGGAAGAATATTTTTAAATATTAATAATAATTTCAATTAATAATAATATTAATTAATAATTCTGAGCAAAGATTCTTTTACGTGTATAATGTGTTAGAAATTCTGATAGCATTGACTACTTGTTTAAGTAAATATGTACCAGCAAATCAGTTTGTTAAAAGACTTCAAGGTGTAAAAATCGAAAAGAAAAAATAATTACGAAATTACTGCCGGCAAGAGACGTAATAGTGAATTGCTTTATGTTATATGTAGAGCAAAAAATGATTTGATGATGATATGTAGATGAAAAAACCAGTAAGGAAAGGCTAAAGTCGGGCGGGGCCGACTATATAATACCCTACACCACTCTCGTAATATTGAATAACTCTGATATATAAATTTTGTAATTCATGTATAAATTGTTTACATAAATTTACTTTTGGGACATTTTATACTTAAATAATACCCTGTACCACAGTGTGGTGCAGAATATAAAAACGATTGGATCTAAAGAGCCAAATCGGATGAAACATATATATGGGAGCTATAGCTAAATATTTACCGATTTTCTTCAAATTCGGCAATGTTGGTTCATGGATCAAGAAACTCTACCATTCTAAATTTCAAAACGATTGGATGTAAAATATAGCTTCTATAGAACTAAATGGCCAAATCGGACGAAACATATATATGGGAGCTATAGCTAAATCTTAACCGATTTCCTTCAAATTTGGTAGTGTTGGTTCATGGATCAAGAAACTCTACCATTCTAAATTTCAAAACGATTGGATATAAAATATAGCTTCTATAGAACTAAATGGCCAAATCGGACGAAACATATATATGGGAGCTATAGCTAAATCTTAACCGATTTTCTTTAAATTTGGCAATGTTGGTTCATGGATCAAGAAACTCTACCATTCTAAATTTCAAAACGATTGGATGTAAAATATAGCTTCTATAGAACTAAATGGCCAAATCGGACGAAACATATATATGGGAGCTATAGCTAAATCTTAACCGATTTTCTTCAAATTCGGCAATGTTGGTTCATGGATCAAGAAACTCTACCATTCTAAATTTCAAAACGATTGGATGTAAAATATAGCTTCTATAGAACTAAATGGCCAAATCGGACGAAACATATATATGGGAGCTATAGCTAAATCTTAACCGATTTCCTTCAAATTTGGTAGTGTTGGTTCATGGATCAAGAAACTCTACCATTCTAAATTTCAAAATGATTGGATGTAAAATACTGCTTCTACAGGACTAAAGGGCCAAATCGGACGAAAGATATATATGGGAGCTATATCTAAATCTGAACCGATTTCAATAAAATTCAATAGCGATCTTAACAGCTGCGAAATACTCTAAACTGCAAAATTTCAGAACGATCGGAGTGAAATTGCGACCTGTAGTCGACGATCAACTTTACATGGACAGACGGACGGACAGAAATGCTTAAATCGACTCAGCTAGTGATTCTGAGTCGATCGGTATACTTTAAGGTGGGTCTAGCTGTGTTATTTTCAGGTGTTATAAACATCTGCCGTGAAACAAACTTATAATACCCTGTACCACAGAGTGGTGTAGGGTATAAAAAACAACAAAAAGATATGTTTTATTGAGCGAAAATTGGTATATATTTTTTGCTCAATCAAACGTGTCCTTTCTGTCGCCATCCTTTTCACTACCACAATCATTGCACAACACTTCCGTTAAAGACCAAACAAACGTACATCTTCGGGTTCTTATGAAAGAATAGCTTCGCAATAACTTTTGTAGTGAAATTCGCGCGAATTTTTTAATTTTATACTAATTTTTTCTCAATCAACCATATGTATTCCATTGGTCGCCTTTCCACAGTGATTCCACCATTTTTAAAAATGTTATTTTATTTGCAATAATGTTCTTCTGTTCAAGGTTTCATATGATCCCTGACATCCTCAAAGAACAATCATCTAGTGATGATGAATCTGAAGAAGAATTCTACAACACATCTAATGAAAATTAATGTGTTGTCTATAGAGAAAATGCACCAAACATTGATTTTTTGCCATGAAGACATTTGAAGATTTGCGACAAATGCAATAACAAACTATTCGCTGACTCTATTGCCAATGGTTTGCAAAATTATAATTGTCCTTGTTGCCGTAGTATTATTGAAGATTATATGCAAATTAATACTTAAATTTGTTTATATTATTAAAAAAAATAAATAAATGAAAAAATTGGGGAGTTATTTCACTCTAAAAATTGGGTTTTATTTTATTATGATATAAGTCCCCAAAAATGGGGATTTATTTCATTTTAAATTTGGGGTCTAATTTCATTATGTGGGGATTTATTTCTTTTTTGAAATTGGGGACTTATATCATAATGAAATTGGGGGGTTATTTCAATGGGGGGTTATTTCATAGAGCCTTTTGAAGCGACCTCTATAGGGGAAATATAACAAAATATGAACCGATTTCGATCATTTTTATCGCGACGAATTCTTGCCCCCAAATAAACACAAACTACAAAGTTTCAGCAAAACTTCTTGGAAGATCAGGTATTTATGGCTTATATATACATACGTTGGGAGCGACCTCTACAGTGGGACTATAACAAAATATTAATCGATTTTAACATTTTTGCTGTGATAAATTCTACAAACTACAAAGTCTCAGTTAAATTACTTTAAAAATAATTTGTTGATAATTTGTTGTTGCAGTAGGCGAGTTGGTAGCGTACTCGCCTATGAGTTTGGGGGTCGTGGGTTCGATTTCCACCAGAGGATCTGGTCTGTCGCTTCAAATATTTAGCCATATGGTCTTTGTAACCCGGCCTTTCCCTGGACCTTAAAAATTAGAATATAAATTTACTTTGTATTGTAATTCATATAAATAAAAATAAAATAAAATAATAATTTGTTAATGGCATAAAAACATATATTCTATAGGGAAGCAATTCCAAAACATTGACCGGTCCATCTGCAAATCCCAAACGACCTGCAACTATAAGAAGTTCTTATACCAAATTTTATCAACCTAGCTCTATTCGAACGGACTGTAGCGTGATTTCAACAGACAGACGGACATGGCTAAACGTCTTAGAATTTCTCGGCGATGAAGAATATGTATACTTTTTAGGGTCGCTGATCTATATTTCAAGGTGTTGTACACTGAATGACAAAATTAGTATTTCCCCATCGTATGGTTGAGGGTATAAAAAGGTGTGTAAATATGCAACATTGAAGATTACAAAGATCTGAACAAAAATGTGTAGTATAGGGTATATGCATATAGTCGCATTTGTTTGTAACGCTGAAAAAGAAGAGATAGAGCTGTAGTTTTTTATAGCCATTGGCATATAAAAAGTCGATTTAGCCATGTCCGTCTGTCTGTCGGTATATTCCTGTGACTAAAGTGCAAATATGAAGCGATCTTTGCGAAAATTAGGACAGATGCATTTCCTAAACTAAGGACGATCCCCACTGAAATGAAGTCATTGGAAGTGAAAAATTCCCTCACTTCTTCTGCGAAATACTTCTTTCCTTAGAAAGAACTCCGATATTTTTTTGCTGGTTAAATAGTCACTAGTTAAAATTGAGCACACATGAGATGCCGAATTTTTAAACCGCTCATGTTCAAATTTAAGCTTTTATAATTTTATTGAATTTCATCATCCTTAGTGATAACGACCATCGGTCCTTGTTTTGATATAGCCGTCATATATCCAATTAGACTTTTTGGAACATTTTCCAACTGATTTGGAGGACATTTAGGCACTTATACTTTATCGTTACATGTTTTGATATAGGCTCCACGTAAAGGTCCCTTACGATTAGACTTGCTCTATAGAACACATTTCTCAACCGATTTGGCTGAAATTTAGACTTTTATATTTTGAATGATGTACTTTAAATCGTCCACAAAGAAATGTTGGTATATCAACATATGGGTTCAGATTTTCCGAGCATTGCTTAACAAATAAAAATGTTTGACATTTTATTTTGTTTATTTTATTTTGTCCAGTAACACTACTATTGGAAAACCTATGCGGATTAACGTTTTGGTATTGTCACCCACACATAATTTGTTTTTTTATTTAAACTGTAACAATTCCTATCACCAATGATTTAGCCTTTATACATATCTTGTCTTTATACACATTTTACGTGTATTGCTCACAAATACTCCAGTTTTTCCTTGTTTAAATTTGATTTTAAAGTTGTCGTACTACAATTAATAATGACCTTAAAAACTTTTGGTAAAATCAACGTCCAGTTAAAATTTCACAACTTCACACGTATTTCCACCTTTCAACCCACTGTTCGCCACTTAGACAAAAATTACATAAATCCATTTCGGCCATTACATAGCCATTCCCGGGCATTCTTTAGCAGTTCACTTTGCCATCTCCCCTTCCCATAAAAAAACGGTGCTGCGTCAAATCTATGCTTTTCATGAAAGCTGTGCGTTAGACGGGAAACGGAAAAAGGAAACTGTAGTTGAAATGTTTACGGTTTATAACTTTTGACACTTTCTTTTCACGCGCCGAATTTATGTTCACATTATTGCGATGTTTGCCCGCATTCACAAAATGCAAACACGACAAATTTTCATGGAAAAACAGTTTACGAAAAATTTGTGTATCGGCAGTAATTCCCCGCGCAAGTTATCAACGCAGAGGCTAGCGTTGAAGAAAATCCTCTTAAAAAGAAAGAATCATGGAAATTTAATCATCCCGTTTTAATTCAAGAGAATAGAAAAAACCTCATATTTGGACAGGCCTTTTCCCTTTTTTAGACATGACCTTCTTTTGTATAATATCAACGTCCGCCAAAGAAGCACACGTTTCTGTGAAATACTTATGTGTTTTCGACATAATTTCATCATCATTTCATTTCGGTGTGAATAATATTTTATAAACCGATTAAAAGTAGGTTGGAAATTCCTAGAATATGCTAATGTTTGGGCATTGTTAATTTTCGCCGAGTTGAAGGGTAGCAGGGGCAGTGTGTTTGACTATGTATGTGTTTGAATAAAGACCAACAACGCCTTATTAATTACCGTATCAAATGAGCGTCATCAAAGATTTGTCAGAACTTCGTTGTGAAGATTCTTTTGGGGAACTTCCCAAAAATCGTTGAAATTACGTCGTGCCCGTGGTATTATGACCCGATGTTTGCAACACCTGCAAATACTGGATCTGATTTGATTTTAATATGTATGTGCGTATATCTGTCTATCTATTTGAAGTGTGTTCAAACTTTACTCTGATCCTGGTGATTTTAGGCACAATGTACTATACTGTACTAAGGGCATAGCCTATTAACATATTTTTTAATCGCTGCATATTTATGGCATTTATAGCTTAAATAAACGTATTTTGAAGCGACCTCTATGGGGAGTCTGTAACAACAAACAAACCAATTTGTAAACTTTTTGTTGTGATGAATTCTTGTATACATAAAATACAAACTTCAAAGTTTCAGCAAAATCTATATATATAAAAATGGTGTGAAAAATGTATAGTAATTCATCAATTGAGAACGGCTGGACCGATTTGGCTCAATTTTTTTTCAGTTGTTCGTATTTGCCTGGAGAAGGTTGTTACGAAAGAAAATTTTGGGAAAACCCCCCGGAAAAGTCGGAAAATTGGGAAAATCGAAAATTGCTATTTCTTGCGAGATTCCTACTGTTCCTATCTACTGCTCTCATCAATTGAGAACGGCTGGACCGATTTGGCTCAATTTTTTTTAGTTGTTCGTATTTGCCTGGAGAAGGTTTTTACGAAAGAAAATTTTGGGAAAACCCTCCGGAAAAGTCGGAAAATTGGGAAAATCGAAAATTGCTATTTCTTGCGAGATTCCTACTGTTCCTATCTACTGCTCTCTTTTTCAATCCAATTTTTTTTATTAATTTTCTATTAAACAAAAAAGTTTTCTATTAAACATATGTACGTGTATGTGCAATTTTTCTTGCTGCAATTCATTCGAGTTTTGCGTATTGTTACACTGATTTCGCGTATCACATCGGCAAACGGTACAAGCATTACGATCAATTAAAATTCAACGCGACATTTATCAATTCGAACATTTTTTCAGATAATAAGTTTGAGTATAAGAGGTAAGGTTATCTTATTGGATTGCGGGCATTGCAAAATCATAATTTCGGATGAATGCACGATGGCGCATAAACGAGCTCTGGAGGCAGTTGACCGAACGATGAAGGATTTACGACGTGATTTGAGACAATTTGGTGAGTCTATGATATTGCTCTCCAGAGATTTTCGTCAAACGCTTCCCGTCATCCCGAAATCTACTGCCGATGAAATTAATGCATGCCTGAAATCGTGGTCTTTGTGGCGGAATGTCAAGAAGTTGAAATTGACCACGAACATGAGAGTCGCGCTGCAGAACGACTCATCGGCTCTTGAATTCTCGAAACAACTGTTGGCGCTTGGCAATGGCCAAATTACTGTTGATGTTTCCACTGCATTGATATTGTTCCCGGCAAATTTTTGCGAGTTCACATCGTCGAACGAGGAACACATCACCAAAGTGTTTCCAAATCTCGATTAGATTAGTGAACGGGCAATATTAGCAGCGAAGAATAAGGACGTCAATAGCATGAATTTTATTATTCAAAGTAAAATCGAACTCGCTTGATGTGCCAGGAGCTCCGCCGCATAATTTACAGCTGAAGGTGGAATCGATCATAATCATGTTGCGGAATCTGAATCATCCGAAATTGTGCATAGTTCGCGGTTGTCCATTATGAAACTGATGGACAATGTGATTCAGGCGACGATCATCAAGGGAAAATTCAAAGGAGAGGAAGTCCTTATCCCACGAATTCCGATTATTCCAACTGATCTTTCATTCCAATTCAAGCGGATTCAGTTCCCTGTACGATTGGCTTTTGCGATGACAGTCAATAAATCTCAAAACCAATCGTAGGAAGTCTGTGGAATTAATCTCGAATTTCCCTGTTTTTCGCACCGTCATCTGTACGTTGCCTGTCTTCGTTGTTTGTTGTTTATCACATCGCTCTCTACTGATTTCGATTCCTTTTAAACAAATAGCATTAAAATTTTAACTATCTGTGTTTTATTATCACTCTGGAGTTTATCTGAAGGCGTTAAATTGGGGCGAGTCGAAGTTCGCCGGGTCCGCTAGTTGTATATAATTTTGAAAGGGCATATTGAGTAGTTCATTTTTGTAGAATAGACTTATGGTCCAGCTGGTCTGAGTTTTTGTTTACTCGTACTAAATGAAAAAAATATGTATGTTAATGTCTGAGAGATTTCTCATTGTTAGAGATACATAACATGCAAAAGTAATCCTCCTATCAGAAAATGCTATAAATTTTGCGATTGGCCTCTAATGCCTAATGTTGACATTTGTGTAGTAAACACATGCGAAATACACGTTAATAAACAATGTTACGCTACACTGCTCCAGAACGCGGAATACTGCTGACTATTTATTTGACCAATAATCGGTCGGTGACTTTGGCACAAAAAACATCGAAAGGTTACATTTGCGCCACCTGTTATATAGTGAATTTTATGAGGATCATTTTTCTGGAAGATCTAAACCCTCTAGCTCCCTTCTTAATGGGTCAATTTGGACCTTTTTCGAACACATAAAAAAGTCCTATCAAAAAGGACATTTAAGGATTAAAATATTATACGAAAATTTCTGCCGGAAAATTTCAGTGTGAGTGTTAAAGACACAAAAGTTGTAACTATAACTGTTTACGCTTAGTTAGAAAAATTACACGCAACTTAAACAAAAACCAGTAAGGAAAAGCAGAAAGTCGATCGGGGCCGACTATATAATACCCTACACCTCCCTAACAATGCGATAAGGGTCATTGCCATAATAATTTGGAATAAGTGGTAAATGGGTAGAAACATATTATCTAATTCTGAAATGATAATCGCTAAATTAAGCAATATTCGCTAAATTAAGCAAATTGAGAAACATATTTCTGGAAAATTTTAATGATCGGAAGTAAAATACAACTTCTATAGCGGTTTGATACCAAATCAGGAGGAACATATATATGGAGCTTTAATATAAATCTGAACCGATCTTCCCTGAATACTTATTCATGTAAAAAGACCCCCTTCTGTCGAATTTCGTACTGATCGGATATAAAATACAGTCTCTACAGCGCTTACATGTCAAATCGGGGGTAACATATATATGGGAGTTATATCTAAATCTGAACCGATTTTCTCCGAATTTGGCAGTATTCCTTCATGTAATAAGAAACCTCTTTCTGCCGAATGTCGCACTGATCGGATATAAAATACAGTTTTTACATCGCTTACAGGTCAAATCGGGGGTAACATATGTATATATGGGTGTTATATCTAAATCTAAACCGAGTTTCTCCGAATTTGGCAGTATTCCTTCATGTAGAAAGAAACCTCTTTTTGCCGACTTTCGCACTGATCGGATATAGAATAACATTTTTACAGCGCTCACATGTCAAATCGGGGGTAACCTATATATGGGGGCTATATCTAAATCTGAACCGATTTCTTCCAAATTTAAAAGTGTTCATTCATATAATAGGAAACCTCTTTCTGACGAATTTCATACTGATCGGATATAAAATACAGTTTTTAGAGCGCTTACATGTCAAATCGGGGGTAACATATATATGGGAGCTATATCTAAATCCGAACCGATTTTCTCCGAATTTGGCAGTATTCCTTCATGTAATAAGAAACCTCTTTCTGCCAAATTTTGCACTGATCGGATATAAAATACAGTTTTTACAGCGCTTACATGTCAAATCGGGGTTAACATATATATGGGGCTATATCTAAATCTGAACCTATTTTCTCCGAATTTAGCAGTATTCCTTCATGTAATAGGAAACCTCTCTTTGCCGAATTTCGCACTGATCGGATATAAAATAACATTTTTACAGCGCTTACATGTCAAATCGGGGGTAACGTATATATGGGGGCTATATCTAAATCTGAACCGATTTCTTCCAAATTTAACAGTGTTCATTCATATAATAAGAAACCTCTTTCTGCCGAATTTCATACTGATCGGATATCAAAATAAAGTTTTTACAGCACTTACATATCAAATCGGGGCTAACATATATATGGGGCTATATCTAAATCTTAACCGATTTTAACCAAATTCAATAGGGATCGTCCTTGGGCCAAAGAAAAGATATGTGTAAAGTTTCGTCGAGATCGGACCATAATTGCGACCTGTACTTTGATTACAAGAATACATGCACAGACGGACAGACAGACAGACGGACATAGCTAAATCAACTCAGAAAGTGATTCTAAGTCGATCGGTATAATAAAAGATGGGTCTATTTCTTCTCCTTTTGGGTGTTATAAACAAATGCACAAAGTTATAATACCCTGTACCACAGTGTGGTGTAGGGTATAAATACTATAATCTAAATTTAAAGTCGCTATAAATTAAAATACAAACAGTTACAATTTTGTACAGTGTAATGCGTATATAGTACCCATAGTCTATCTGGGGTAAATAATATGTTTTTTTTTTAATTTCCCGTATTTTTACAATATGGGTAATAACTTATATATTTATACATAGACATCATACTGTATTTTCCTCTTTTTAATCTTTATCAATTCCTTTTTATTTGAAAATTGCAAAATGGTACCTTTGTGTGGGAGGTACTAAAAGGAGCGTGACAATAACCCCCATTTTTCACTGGACTATAGGCACTGTAAAAAATTGCAAGTGTTTTTATAAACTGGTATTAATGTTATCCAATATCCAATTATGGACAGGTGAGGAGACTTCTGAGCGAAGCGAGAGATAGAGATGCTTTTGCGGAGTTGCTGAAAAATCTATAAAATTCACAAAATTAATTGTATTGGTCGCTAAAATTCGAAAATCGAATTGGCAAATAAAGAAAAAAAATGATTAATGTTATAAGCTGTTAACTTTTGGTGCAGAGTGGTGCATTTGTGTGGGAGGTACCAAAAGGGACGTGGCAGCTTCGCCTATTTTTCTCTAGTTGATAGCGACTAATAAACTAATACTATGTGTGGAATTTCAGAAGTTTCGAATAAGTCATATAGCAGTTATTAAAGAATCAATATTCACAACATGTTAACCCTTTGTGGGGGAGGTACTAGAAGGAGTGGACCAATATGGCCCATCTTCGAACTTAGCCGGAGATAGAAAAAAATATTCCCACATACCAAATTTGAAGCCAATCGGTTACTCCTTTCGAGAGTTATCGTGCGCACCAGTCAGCAGACAGACAGACGGACGGACACTGCTCATTCGACTTAAAATGACCCAAAACGGATTTCCGCCAAACATACTTAGAGTCTTAGGTCACTTCTTCGACGTGTTACACATTTTATCCGTAGCAAATGATATATACCCTCGTCACACTAAAGTGAGGGTATAAAAATACATACTATTAAAAAAATTATGAAGATGTTACCAAATATTTCTCTCATCTCTTCTATATATAAGTGTATATTATGTATATAATAAAGTATATAAGTATATAAAAACGTAGACAAATTCTTTATAACGGCATCACGCAAAAACTACTGGACCGATTTTAAAAATATTTGTTGTATATGAACGCTTCTTGGCCACAGATGTTTCTTAAAAACTAAACAAGTGGGCGGGGTCAAAAGTGGTCGTGGGATTATTTCAAATTAGAATATCTCAGAAAGTATTCATCGTAGAAGAACAAAATTTGGTGCAACAAAAAAAATATTCCGAAAAAAGTCGACGCCGGATTTTATACACTGTCGTACAATATTGCACTGGTCAAATCGAATCCTAGCGAGCAGATATCGGACACGATCTCGAAGGATTTTGAGGTTTTAAATCCGAATATAAAATCGAATATGCAATATATATTCGCGTTTTTGAGATATTGTATAAATTATGTGATAAAAATGCTGATTTTACGCTTTTATGAATGAAATTTTCGCAAAAGGTTTCGCAAAATAATCGCTTTCCAATTAATACGAGTATTCAAAAACTGTAATAATCGTAAGTCATCTCCGAGATATCTCCCGGGAAACCTAGTCGGAGAAATCGTATTTTTAATACAGCTGCAATTGGAAAAATAAAAAAAAACATGATATCTACGAGATGGCGTAAGATTTTGGCCCTTTATAAAATTAACTTTTAATTCGTTTGATACTCGTTTTAATAGGAAAGCGATTATTTTGAGAAACCTGCAACTTTTTTGGTAAAAGTGCGTCTGTCGCGATTCTGTTTTCAAAAAAGCCTAAAATCAGCATTTTTATCACATAATTAATACAATATCTCAAAAACGCGAATATATATTGCATTTTTAATTATACCCTACACCACTCTGTGGTACAGGGTATTATAAGTTTGTTTCATGGCAGATGTTTGAAACACCTGAAAATAACACAGATAGACCCACCTTAAAGTATACCGATCGACTCAGAATCTGTAGCTGAGTCGATTTAACGATGTCTGTCCGTCCGTCCGTCCATCCGTCCGTCCGTCCATCCGTCCGTCCGTCTGTCCATGTAAAGTTGTTCGTCGACTACAGGTCGCAATTTCACTCCGATCGTTCTGAAATTTTGCAGTTTAGAGTATTTCGCAGCTGTTAAGATCGCTATTGAATTTGGTTGAAATCGGTTCAGATTTAGATATAGCTCCCATATATATCTTTCGTCCGATTTGGCCCTTTAGTCCTATAGAAGCTGTATTTTACATCCAATCGATTTGAAATTTAGAATGGTATAGTTTCTTGATCCATGAACCAACATTGCCGAATTTGAAGAAAATCGGTTAAGATTTAGCTATAGCTCCCATACATATGTTTCGTCCGATTTGGTCCTTTAGTCCTATAGAAGCTGTATTTTACATCCGATCGTTTTGAAATTTAGAATGGTAGAGTTTCTTGATCCATGAACCAACATTGCCGAATTTGAAGAAAGTCGGTTTAGATTTAGCTATAGCTCCCATATATATGTTTCGTACGATTTTGCTCTTTAGTCCTGTAGAAGCTGTATTTTACATCCAATCATTTTGAAATTTAGAATGGTAGAGTCTCTTGGTCCATGAACCAACACTACCGAATTTGAAGAAAATCGGTTAAGATTTAGCTGTAGCTCCCATATATATGTTTCGTCCGATTTGGCCATTTAGTCCTATAAAAGCTGTATTTTACATCCAATCGTTTTGAAATTTAGAATGGTAGAGTTTCTTGATCCATGAACCAACATTGCCGAATTTGAAGAAAATCGGTTAAGATTTAGCTATAGCTCCCATATATATGTTTCGTCCGATTTGGCCCTTTAGTTCTATAGAAGCTGTATTTTACATCCAATCGTTTTGAAATTTAGAATGGTAGAGTTTATTGATCCATGAACCAACACTACCGAATTTGAAGAAAATCGGTTAAGATTTAGCTATAGGTCCCATATATATGTTTCGTCCGATTTGGCTCTTTAGTCCTGTAGAAGCTGTATTTCACATCCAATCATTCTGAAATTTAGACCGGTAGAGTTTCTTGATCCATGAACCAACATTGCCGAATTTGAAGAAAATCGGTTAAGATTTAGCTATAGCTCCCATATATATGTTTCGTCCGATTTTGCTCTTTAGTCCTGAAGAAGCTGTATTTTACATCCAATCATTGTGAAATTTAGAATGGTAGAGTTTCTTGATCCATGAACCAACACTACCGAATTTGAAGAAAATCGGTTAAGATTTAGCTATAGCTCCCATATATATGTTTCGTCCGATTTGGCCCTTTAGCTTAATAGAAGCTATATTTTACATCCAATCGTTTTGAAATTTAGAATGGTAGAGTTTCTTGATCCATGAACCAACATTGCCGAAAGATTTAGCTATAGCTCCCATATATATGTTTCATCCGATTTGGCTCTTTAGATCCAATCGTGTTTATACCCTACACCACACTGTGGTACAGGGTATTATTTAAGTATAAAATGTCCCAAAAGTAAATTTATGTAAACAATTTATACATGAATTACAAAATTTATATATCAGAGTTCTTCAATATTACGAGAGTGGTGTAGGGTATTATATAGTCGGCCCCGCCCGACTTTAGCCTTTCCTTACTGGTTTTATATTGGGATTAAGGACATCAAAATCCTTCGAGATCGTGTCCTAAATCTTCTCACTATTATTCGATTTGACCAGTGCCTGTGTAAAATGCGGCGTCGACTTTTTTCGAAATAAGTTTTTTTGTTGTTCTGGCGTATTTGGCTATAGAATGCCACCATTAAATTATATTAATCGGGTTTCCGGTCCACATCTTAGAATAAACTCACTTTATAATACGAAAGTAGTAATGAAAAAATAGTAGGTTTGACATTCAAAATTTCCATAGCTTTTGTTGTGGTTTTCATCCCATTGCGAAAATTCGTATTGATAAAATAAACAGAATGGGCTTAATTTTTGTAGTTTAAAGATATAGAATCCCATCCGCGGAACACAATTAAAATCGCGAGGAAAACATAAGTCGCGAGAAAAAAATATGAAAATTGAATATTTGCAAACAATTATCAATGCACATTTTGTGCGTTTCGAAATAGCTGTCATATAAGCCATGGTTCATTCAAATCGGCCCACGTAGTCGGGAGATACAATGGTCAAAATTTCCAACTTTGACACCCTGTATCTTCATAACGTATAACGCTAGGAAGCTGTATTTTAAGCACATAGCATACCCAAAGTACTTCTGCAACCCCACCAAGTTTTGACGCGATCGGAATAAAATTGAAAAAAGTGGGCCTTTTGACGTGTTTTTCCCCATATATATATAAATGAAATGGTGTTCGTTGGTACCCGATGGACTCGAAAACAGCTGAACAGACTTTGCTGAATTTTTTCATGAAAATATCTTTTGGTGTGTGGAAGGTTCGTAGCTATATTCGGTTTTTATTGGACAAAGGGGCGTAGCACCGCCCATACAACGTAAAATTTAAAAGTGGAATATCTTGGGTACTATTGGTTCAAAAATTCGATATGTGTGACCTTGGTACCAGTACACATCATGGAGCCAAAAACCGACGTGATAGTGACAGTGGGCGCGGCACCGCCCACGCAACCTAAAATTCAAATATGAAATATTTCGAGTATTATTGAAGTAAAATTCTCGAAATTTAGTATGTGTGACCTTGGTGCCAGTACGCGTTATGTAGCTGAAACTAGGGTGATAGTGTTAGTGGGCGTGACATCGCTCACCCAACCTGAAATTTAAAAATGCTATAGTACGAGTATTATTGCGGTAAGAGTCTCCAAATTTGGTATATGTGACATTGGTACCAGTACGCGCGATGGAACGATAAACTGGTGTGACAGTTATAGTGGGTTTGGCACCGCCCACACAACCTAAAATTTACAAATACTATATTTTGAGTACTACTGCAGTAAGATCGGTGATTGTGATAGTAGGCGTGGTACCACCCACTCTACCAGAAATTCAGAAGTGCAATATTTTGATTGCTATTGGACAACAATTCTCGAAATTTGGTATGTGGAACCAGTTAGAGTGCTGGAGCAAGAAACTGGCGTGTTAGTAACAGTGGACGTGGCACCGCCCACACAACCTGCAATGTGAAACATGACATCTGAATATATAATATTTCCTGCACTATAGCAGCTAGCCTGTAAAAATGGGTGTGTAACCTTCGAACCACAACCAATGATTGTAGCAAAAACTAGCATCGTATTAACAGTGGGTACTCCTACACAACCTGAAATTTCAAAATTCAATATTTCGATCACTATATCAGCCATGATTTCGAAGGCCTTGGTACCAGTAGGGGTGATAGAGCTACAAACAGGAACGATGTAAACATTTGGCATGACACCCCATATAAAAAAATGTAGAACGCAATATCTTTGCAAAAGAGAGTGATACAATCCCATACAATCCGAGATGTGAATTTGAAAAATTTCCAATATCATTGCAGGACCGTTTGGAAAATTTGCATGAAAATAGTGTCGATGGACAAAGTACTCAGAACTAAATATAGAGAGGCGTTGCACTCATCGTCTTGAAGTTTATAGTGGATGCTGTTGATAGAACTGTACGGAATCATAAAAAAGCTGATCAGTGGAAGTATCTGTGCACAGGACACGCTTGCTGAAAACGAAACAACTGGAGACCATTACATCTAGATTGACGCTTACATCTAGATTGACGCTGATAGAATTATTGCACTAAATGGTATGACTGTATATTAGCATCCCAAGGTGATTTGACGGGTATTGCACTACACGAAATTTGTGCATTTAAGTGCAATATGGATGACCCGAAAACACTGCCGTAATATCAGTGTCAACATATCATATGGTTCTATTTCACTGAAACGCACTTTGAGGGCAGCGAAGCGCACCGGGTCAGCTAGTAGACTATAAATTACTGAATCATTGCAAGTTTCTGCAAATTCTTTATACTGAATTTGATGGTAAACCAGTAAGGAAAGACAGAAAGTCGGGCGGAGCCGACTATATAATACCCTACACCTACCTATCAATGCGAAAATGGGAATTGCGGTAACAATTTGGCAGTGTTCATACATGTAACAAGAAAACTCTCTCTGCCGATTTTCGTACTTATCGGATATAAAATATGGTGTCTACAGCGCTTACACGTCAAATCGAGTGAAACATATATATGGGAACTATATCTAAATCTGAACAGATTTTCCCCCAATTTGGCAGTGTTTATTCATGTAATAAGAGAACTCTCTCTGCCAAATATAGTACTGATCTGATATAAAATACAGTTTCTACAGCGCTTACATGTCAAATCGGGTAAAACATATATATGGGGGCTATATCTAAATCTGAACAGATTTTCTGCGAATTTGGTAGTGTTTATTCACGTAATATGAAAACTCTCTCTGCCGAATTTCATAAAGATCGGATGTCAAATGCGGTTTCTACAGCGCTTACATGTCAAATCGGGTAAAACATATATATGGGGGCTATATCTAAATCTGAACAGATTTTCTCCGAATTTGGTAGTGTTTATTCACATAATAAGAAAACTCTCTCTGCCGAATTTCATAAATATGGGATGTAAAATGCGGTTTCTACATCGCTTACATGTCAAATCGGGTTAAACATATATATGGGGACTATATCTAAATCTGAACCGATTTTTCCCGAATTTGGCAGTGTTCATTCATGTAATAAGAGAACACTCTCTGCCAAATTTCTCACTGATCTAATATAAAAAATTAAGCAAATTGAGAAACATCTTTCTGGAAAATTTTAATGATCGGAAGTAAAATACAACTTCTATAGCGGTTTGATACCAAATCAGGAGGAACATATATATGGAGCTTTAATATAAATCTGAACCGATCTTCCCTGAATACTTATTCATGTAAAAAGACCCCCTTCTGTCGAATTTCGTACTGATCGGATATAAAATACAGTCTCTACAGCGCTTACATGTCAAATCGGGGGCAACATATATATGGAAGCTATATCTAAATCTGAACCGATTTTCTCCGAATTTGGCAGTATTCCTTCATGTAATAAGAAACCTCTTTCTGCCGAATGTTGCACTGATCGGATATAAAATACAGTTTTTACATCGCTTACAGGTCAAATCGGGGGTAACATATGTATATATGGGTGTTATATCTAAATCTAAACCGAGTTTCTCCGAATTTGGCAGTATTCCTTCATGTAGAAAGAAACCTCTTTTTGCCGACTTTCGCACTGATCGGATATAAAATAACATTTTTACAGCGCTCACATGTCAAATCGGGGGTAACGTATATATGGGGGCTATATCTAAATCTGAACCGATTTCTTCCAAATTTAAAAGTGTTCATTCATATAATAGGAAACCTCTTTCTGACGAATTTCATACTGATCGGATATAAAATACAGTTTTTAGAGCGCTTACATGTGAAATCGGGGGTAACATATATATGGGGGCTATATCTAAATCAGATCCGATTTTCTCCGAATTTGGCAGTATTCCTTCATGTAATAAGAAACCTCTTTCTGCCAAATTTTGCACTGATCGGATATAAAATACAGTTTTTACAGCGCTTACATGTCAAATCGGGGTCAACATATATATGGGGGCTATATCTAAATCTGAACCGATTTTCTCCGAATTTAGCAGTATTCCTTCATGTAATAGGAAACCTCTCTTTGCCGAATTTCGCACTGATCGGATATAAAATAACATTTTTACATCGCTTACATGTCAAATCGGGGGTAACGTATATATGGGGGCTACATGTAAATCTGAACCGATTTCTTCCAAATTTAACAGTGTTCATTCATATAATAAGAAACCTCTTTCTGCCGAATTTCATACTGATCGGATATAAAATAAAGTTTTTACAGCACTTACATATCAAATCGGGGCTAACATATATATGGGGGCTATATCTAAATCTTAACCGATTTTAACCAAATTCAATAGGGATCGTCCTTGGGCCAAAGAAAAGATATGTGTAAAGTTTCGTCGAGATCTGACCATAATTGCGACCTGTACTTTAATTACAAGAATATATGCACAGACGGACAGACGGACAGACAGACAGACGGACATAGCTAAATCAACTCAGAAAGTGATTCTAAGTCGATCGGTAGAATAAAAGATGGGTCTATTTCTTCTCCTTTTGGGTGTTATAAACAAATGCACAAAGTTATAATACCCTGTACCACAGTGTGGTGTAGGGTATAAAAATCACAGTATAGATAGATAGACTTGTTAATAACAGTGCTCCAGAGTATCTGTTACTTTTAACACTAATGATATTTATAAATGTTCGCATACGAACAGCGGGTATTTGCTAGTTCCTAATAAAAGTTTTAGCAAAAATACTTCGTTAAAGATATTTTAATTTATCACGAGACTCAAGACTTCAATATTTCAATATTCAGTGAAAATGTTCACATTCTAATTTAATTAACTCTCTTTTTCTAATGGTGAGTCGAGTGAAGCTGAATGGCGTTTACGCCACTTTCTAAATAAACAGTTCAAATTTAAATTATATTATTTATTTGTTTAAGTTGGCGTGTAATTTTGCTATTTACAAAGTGCAACATTTTTCAGCTCATTGATTTGGGACTCAATTCTGAGAATTGGACGTGAGAGTGGCCCCAAAAATAAAAACTTCTGCATCATTCGTTTAGTCAAGTTGGCTCAATTATTAATTTAATGGCCATACGAGTTTTTTTGCTCAAGTTGGGTTTTTCAGCACTTTTTCTATATTTTTTTCTCGCTATATCGTACTGAATATCTATTTTGTGTCTGAAGAAAAGTTGTAGATATTGAATAGGAGAACAAACCTAACCGAAAAAAGTGCATCCAGCGCCCTAAAAATCGCAAAAATATTTTGTTCTGTTTTAATGTTGTGTTTTATATATATGTATATGTACTACGTATTACGTATACGTATTTATACCCTACACCACACTGTGGTACAGGGTATTATAAGTTTGTTTCACGGCAGATGTTTGTAACACCTGAAAATAACACAGCTAGACCCACCTTAAAGTACACCGATCGACTCAGAATCACTAGCTGAGTCGATTTAACGATGTCTGTCCGTCCGTCCGTCTGTCCATGTAAAGTTGTTCGTCGACTACAGGTCGCAATTTCACTCCGATCGTTCTGAAATTTTGCAGTTTAGAGTATTTCGCGGCTGTTAAGATCCCTATTGAATTTGGTTGAAATCGGTTCAGATTTAGATATAGCTCCCATATATATGTTTCGTCCGATTTTGCTCTTTAGTCCTGTAGAAGCTGTATTTTACATCCAATCATTTTGAAATTTAGAATGGTAGAGTTTCTTGATCCATGAACCAACATTGCCGAAAGATTTAGCTATAGCTCCCATATACATGTTTCATCCGAGTTGGCTCTTTAGATCCAATCGTTTTTATACCCTACACCACACTGTGGTACAGGGTATTATTTAAGTATAAAATGTCCCAAAAGTAAATTTATGTAAACAATTTATACATGAATTACAAAATTTATATATCAGAGTTATTCAATATTACGAGAGTGGTGTAGGGTATTATATAGTCGCCACCGCCCGACTTTAGCCTTTCCTTACTGGTTTTCAATATATAACTGACAGATATTTTATGTCTTTGTGGGCATTTTTGCGATTTTCTGTTCCAAAAATGCTGTTGTGTTGACAGTGTATTCGCACAACAAAGTACAAACCGATTACTAAGATTGTTGCTGTGCTGAATCATCAGTTCGGCATAAAAATGACAATTATATTTTAGTATTTCACGTCAACGGCGAACCATTGTGCCCAGAATCTTAATCACCATTACCAAAATGTAACCGCTTATATCCTTAATACCAATGCTTACAAATCCTTGACAATTCGTGCAGTGTAATGTTTTTTATAGTACCTAAAATCCAGTGAAAAATGGGCGCCATTGATACCCCCCTTTTTTGTACCTCTCACAAAAATGGACTATTCTGCAAAAAAGAATTAACAGCTTATAACTTTAATACAAGAGCATACAAATACTTGGAATTTCGTACAGTATAATGCTTTTATAGTACCTACAATCCACTGAAAAATTGGCGGCATTGGCAGACCCCTATTGGCACCTCCCACATAATAATTTAATTAAAACAAAAAATAAGGTGAGGGAATTCGTAAGTCGGTTTACACGACTGAACTTTATTACTTGATTTTTTTTCAGTTTGAAAAACTATAGTAGTACCTACGACAATCTGTTAAAATTATTTATTTATGCAAAAAAAACACTGTGCTATTTTATAATATTATCCTATTAATATTATAAAATAGTTTGTTGGTAAAACCATCACGCCTAAAAGCCTGAACTGATTTTCATGAAACTTGGTTGATAGAGAGACCAATGCCTGGGAAGTGTAATAGGCTGCTTTGATCTTTGATCGATCTTCCGCAAAGTAATTTTCGGCCACTTGACCTCTGTGGCCCCTTTTAAGCTAGAAAGCAGAAATCACCTATAGACAGGAGTGTTGTACTCGTATAAACCACTGGCTACTCATGAAGTCAGTTTTTTTCCAGTGATCAGTTCTAGCCATATCAATAATATAAGCATTGTTTTTGTCGTGAAACCTTTTTTAAGATAAATACAAAGATAAAACTTAGTAAAGATGTAGTACAGAAGCCGATAAATATATACGCGAAAAACAATTTGGAATTCTCAGACTGTAGTCAGTGTAGCAGTGACCAGATCAATTTTCATTATTTCATTACTTGGAATTCTCAGACTGTATTCAGTGTAGCAGTGACCAGATCAATTTTTATTATTTCACTGTTTTAAATAGTTCTTTTAGGGCTAATAATCTAAAAATGTATATGTTAATACTAATCTCGAAGTAGATGCGAAAGCAACATTTCGATGTCCAGAATGTGATAAAATCGGACCTAAACCAGCGTTTAAAAATTAGAAACCATTTTCAAAATTTTCTCTCTCATTCAGTACTTTAAAAGTCCCTTACGAGTTATGATCCTACTAATTTATGTTTATATACTAATCTCTAACCCAAGCAATTTTACACCAAGTTTCTTTTTACCGCTTGACGGCTGCGGCTCCTATAAGAGGGTGAAATATAGAAATTTTAGTTTCCTATAGACTCGAGTGTTGTATAACCCACGAACTATTCACATAGTCGTTTTTTGGCACGTGAACAGTTCTCGCCCTCTGAAAATCTTTAATATTATTTTAGAAGCCTCTTAAATGCTACAGAGATAAAATGACAGGTAGAACTATACACGGGAGAACAATTTTGAATTCTAAGATTTTGGTCAGAGTAGCAGTGACCAAAAGTTATTTCAAAAGAGCTGGAAAAATTATTATCAGATATCCGAACTGATGTCAATCCGGGCACAAAACCTCATTGTAAAATCTAATATGATCAATATTGATTTCTCAGAAGGTGGTCAGTGTCCCGGTTACCAACATAATTTTCTTTTCCCCAATACATTCTTTAAAAATCACATAAAGAGCTTTGTATCTACACATACGAGTATATGTGCATATACAGATCTTCAAGGAATTGAGTCGTTCGGCCTGAAGTCAATACAAACACTAAACAGCGACCAAAAAAAATTTAAAAGTCTTTTAAAAGTTAAATCACTGTAATATATTTATCAAAAATTTGCTAATTTGTGAGTGTGGTCAACGTGCAATGTATGTTCGTGATCAGGTTTTGAATTATGTGATATGAAATCTAGTACATTGACTTAACAGATTATATGGAAATTTAGAATATACATAGCATATTAAGCATCTGTTTCTCCGCCACGCGTTTGGTGACCTCTTGACCACTGCGTCCATGTAAAAATATTAATCTGAAATTTTGCACACATACAATTGAGGGCGTTCCTGGAATACGCTATTCACATTCACAGGATTTGAACTGTGGTCAATGCAGTAGTGACCAAAACATTTTCCAATCTTTCAAAAGTCACATAGGAGCTAAGTATCTGTAAAATAATGTGCATATACTGATCTTCAAGGAGATGCGAAATCTACAATTTCATGTCCTGCCAGGGGTCAAACTGGATATAAATCCATTTATAATTTTGTTTTATTAAATCTACTAGAACAACTTAACCGATTAAATGGAAACATGCAATGGATATATAATTGTATGAAAAATGTTTGCAGTAGTATAATAAACCATTTGATTTTTCGAGACGCTTTTTGCGATCTTTGACCTCCGAGAAGAATTATGCAGGAAGTTTTCACAAATATTTTGCCAAAACTTGTCGCTAGTATTGTTACCACACTTCTCCAACTTATACTATATTTTACGAAAATTTTAAAACTAAGCCAAATTTTCTCCAATCCAAAAACTAAAATATTACAACAACAAAATTTTCAAAAGGTATTCAAACATAACCTTTAATGGTAAGATGTTACAAGTTTAACTGCCAAGAGAATTTGGAGCCCGTTAGTATAGTAGATCAGAAAATTTATTTTTGGGAATTTTCGTATTTATTTCAGGAAATGAGGGATTTATTTTTACAATCATATGAGACAATAGGTACAAGTTGGAAAAAAATACATTGAAATTTATTATTTGTATTCCCTCACCTTAGAGAGGAGGGTATACAGGGTGGCTGATATGTAATGCAACAAAGTAAAGCGATATATTTTTTTTATTTTGTTTTTAAATTTTTATTGTTCAAAAGCAAAAAATGACGGAAATAACATAAAATTTTAGAAACAGTTTTGATTTGTTCGAATTGGCCACCTTTGGCACGAATTATGGCCTTCAAACGGCCGACAAAGCCATCACACGCTGCACGAAAGTGGCTCTGCGGAATTTTGGCCCATTCCCGGCGAAGCGCCGTCTTGAGATGATCGATACTTTGGTATTTTTTAGTGCGAACCTTACTCTCTAAAATGCCCCAGGCGCAAAAGTCCAACGGATTGAGATCCGGAGATCTTGGTGGCCATTGTGCGGGAGAAATGAAGCTTCTTTAAGCCATTCTTGGTTGACGCGTGCTGAGTGCGATGGTGCTGAGTCCTGTTGAAATGTCCATGGTCTGCGGCCAAAATGTTTGTCTGCCCAGGGCTTCAATACTGTCTTTAGGACATTTTCCCGATAACATTCGTGCAAGCGAATCAACTCCTTGGCTCTTTCCAGTCTAACTTTTTTTTGTGCATCGGTGAGCTCTTGCACTTATTGGAACTTCAATGGCTTTAGTCCAAGCTCATTTTTTATATGTGTTGTATCCGCTCTCGAGATATGTTCAGCTCACGAGCAATTTTTCTACCACTGCGGCGTGGATTTCGATCAAATCTGGCCTTCACTTTTCGGATCATTTCTTATGTTGTTACCGTTTTTTTTCGTCCACTTTTTGGACGCGATGCAACACTGCCAGTATCACGGTAACGAGCAATGGTACGAGAAACAAAAGATTTAATAACATTTAAATGCTGGAGGGCTCTAACGATAGCCACTTGTGTTTTTCCACCCAAATATAAAGCAATCACACTATCACGCTTGAATTCCATTACGAACAACTTTTTTCTGAATGCAATAGACCAAAATGCTTTTGTAAGCTTGTAAACAATAAAATGAACTGAAATAAATCTGTCAGCTATCAGACTAGCGGTTTAGAAATGATAGCAACCTGAAGTTGGTTGCAATACATATCAGCCACCCTGTATATCATTTGCTGCGAGCCAAAAGTGTATCACATCGAAGGAGTGACCTAAGACCCCAAGTATGTTCGGCGGATATCCGTTTTGTGTAATTTGAAGTCATTTGAGCAATGTCTGTCCGTCCGTCCGGTCTGTCTGTCAGTCAGCTGGCTGGTGCGCACGATAACTCTCGAAAGGAGAAACCGATTGATTTCCAATTTGGTATGTGGTAATATTTTTTTCTATCTCCGGCTAAGTTCGAAGATGGGCCATATTGGTCCACTCCTTCTAGTACCTCTCCCACAAAGGTTTAACATTTAGTGAAATATAGATTCTTAAATAACGCCTATACTACTTACTCGAATCTTCCGAAATTCCAAACATAGTATTAGTTTATTAGCAGCTTACACCTCAAGAAAAATGGGCGAAGTTTCCACGCCCCTTTTGGTACCTCCCACACAAATGGACCATTTTGCACCAAAAGTTAACAGCTTATAACTTTAATACCAGTACATAAAAATACTTAAAATGTTGTACAGTGTAATGTTTTCATAGTGCCTACATTCCGGTAAAAAATGGGCATTATTGTACGGCCTCCCACACAAATGGGCATTATTACCCCGTCCCTTTTGGTACCTCCCACACAAATGAACCATTCTGCACAGAAAGTTAACAGCTTATAACTTTACTATCAGTGCATACACATACTTGAAAAAATACAGTATAATGTTTTTATGGTACCTACAGTCCATTGAAAAACGGGCTTCATTTACACGCCCCTTCTGATACTACCCGCACAAATAGATGATATTAATGCAATTGAAATTGATAATAACACTGTGCTCGAAGTGGACACTTTAAAAATGTAACAGAAAGGAGACCCTATGGATATACCTATTTCGACCTTGCTGAATCCAATGGAGCTAACCGTTTTTCTATGTTAGCTCTTGTTTTCGCGATATTCGACCACAAAGTTTGCAAAAAAATCAGAGAGGTAAGTTATCTCGGAGGTGATTTTGAAGTGTATGATTTCCGAAAACGCTCTTCAGTCCAAAGAACGAAATAAAGGAAACCCTTCGAGTATTATTTCTCTCAAAATAGACAACCACGCTTCTCACCACTTTACCCCCGAAAAAGTGCAATCAAATTTTACCATGTGTCAAACGTCATACAAATCATCGACATTTTTAGTTTGTATCTTTGAGAAAAATGTTCCTCGCGAAAAATTACTTTCAACATATTTATGAAAAATTAACAGGTTTCACAATTTAGCAGATTTAGTTGGTTACCTTTTAAATTTCCATTAACACCAACGAAAAAATAGTTTACAAAAAATTTAAGTCAAAATATTTTTTTTAAAATATTTTCTGCTATGAGCAGAAAAATACACAAATTATGTAATAACTCGAAATTTGCTTAATTGTCATAAAAAAGGAATATTTTTCTCAACGATGCCTACTAAAAATGTCGACGATATATATGTTTTTAACATATGATAAGATTTAATTGCACTTTTTCAGGGGTAAGGGGGTGAGAAGCGTGGACGACTGTTTTGAGAAAAATAATTGTCAAAATGTTCCCTTTATTTCGATCTTTGGACAGAAGCGTATATTCCGAAGTCTTCCACTTCAAAATAACCAAAGAGATAAGTCAGCTCTCTGATTTCCCAACAAATTTAGTGGTAGAATATCGCGAAAACAAGAGCTAACATAGAAAAACGGCTAATGCCACTGGATTCAGCATGGCCGAAATAGGTCTATCCATAGGGTCTCCTTTCTGTTACATTTTTGAACTAGCACAGTGTAATTTAATTGAAACAAAAAAATAATTAATTTACGAATAATTCTTGGGACTCAAGGTGAGGGGATTCTTAAGTCGGTTTACCCGACTTGTTTATATATTTTATGGTGTTATCATATGTCTGTCCACATTTGAAAATTGATTTAATCCAATTCCTAAAAAAAAATCTTAAATTTCCAAAAATTAATTTTTTTTGGGTTTTCCTCTATATCTATTACACTAAAAGCCGTTCTCCAAATTCCTCTTGTAATTTAACTAGCAACACCTTACCACATATAATCAGAAAGGCGTAACGTCAGTCGGGGCCGACTATGCAATACTCTACAAATCGCTAACAATGAGCAAATGGGCATTGCGCTAATAATTTGGAGTAATTGGGTTTATTTTAGTTAACAAAGGACTTAGCAAAAACCTCACCAAATTATATGAAGATACAACATAAACTTCTGTTTCAAGAAGAGCTTCAATACTAAATAGGCAGGAACATATAAAGGGTGTCCCAAGAAGAACGCAATTTTTAAATCTCGCAACATTCGAAGTGTCATTGTTTGACATTTGAATAATTGTTATTGTTTGTTAGTAGAAGGTACGAGGTTAGTAAAAATGGAGCGCTACACGAATGAACAACGCATTCTCATTGTGAAATTGTTTTACCAAAATGGTGAAAGTTTTGCGGCTACAGTTCGCAAATTGCGATCAATTTGGGGTCACAATAATGCTCCAAAAGAGTCAACTGTAAAGAGATTAATGGATATATTTGCCGAAACTGGGTCTGTTAGTGATGTAAAGACAACAACGCGCCATCGACCAGGTCGATCGACCGGTTTTTGGGTGGTTTTTGGGCTGGAGGAATCATTGGACCTTTTTTTTATGAAAATGAGGCAGGTCAAGCGCAAATAGTCAATGGTGTTCGGTATCGTGAAATGATAACCAGGTTTTTCTTGCCTAGAATTGAAGAAATGAATGTGGAGGGCATGTGGTTCCAACAAGACGGTGACACATGTCATACAGCCAGAGAAACAATTCAATTGCTGCATCAGTCATTTCCCGGTCGTGTTATTTCGCGTTTTGGAGATCAGAATTGGCCGCCTAGATCGTGCGATTTAACACCATTAGATTTTTTTCTTTGGGGTTTTTTGAAGTCGATGGTTTACGCGAATAAGCCGACGACGACTCAAGCCTTAAAAGACGAAATTGGACGCTGCATTAATGAAATACCGCAGCATTCATGCAAAACGGTCATTGAAAATTTCATTAAAAGATCGCGTGCATGCCAGCAAAGCCGCGGCGGCCATCTGCACGATACATTGTTCCATACATAACCTCATTCTGTCTACTTTACGATATAATAAAGTTTCACGATTTTTTCTTAAATATCTGTGTTTTATTTAAAATTAAAAAATTGCGCTCTTCTTGGGACACCCTTTATATGTGGCTATATGTAAATCTGAAAAAATTTCCCCTCAAATTAAGCAATATTCGTTGCTAAATTAAGAAACTTCTTTCTGCCAAATTTTACAGTGATCTTAAGTAAAGTACAACTTTTTAAATGCTTTGATACCAAATCGGGAGGAACATATATATTGGAGCTATATCTAAATCTTAACCGATTTTTTCCCAAACTTAGCAGTGCTCCTTCAGATGCAAGTGGCAAAAATTTAATGCAAGTTGATGAAAATCTGCTTTCATTATGTATAGTCCCTATAGTCAATTTCTTCCTTCCATTTCCTGATCTATAAATGAATACTACGGTATCGTTTCAGATGTACTTTATTATGTTCAACATCTTCTTGGAGTAAACTTTGATGAGGCGGTGGAGCTAAGTACTTTCTTAACTGAAACGAAACCAAGTATTCCAAATTATTATCGCAATGCACGTTTGCGCATTGTTAACGAGGTGTAGAGTATTACATAAATAGCCGGTCCCGCCCCTTTTTCCCTACTCGTCTTAAATATGCCATAAGTTCACAGAAGGTGAGTGACATCAGCTAAATTTTGTCAGTTCCATAGAAGAACAAGAGCCCAGAGTAGCCAACCTTTCTTTGGAAAGATTGGAGCACACATAGAGGGAAGCTTTTATTGAGATATCTTCCCCTGTGTTTACACAGCTTCTACAGAGATCACAGAGCGCCTTCAATTCCTGGTTGAAGTCCATCTACTGTTAGTCGCCTTATTTATCTTTCCCCGCATAACAAATTTAATAGGCGTTATACGCATGCTTATAGATTCAAGTCTCTCTCTCTGTCTTCCCTGTGACCGGGCACCCATACCGAATAGATTTGCAAATGTTCAGTCATATCATTAAAATATTGCTTGAGATAGGCGAAAATACCACTCCCATCGAGAGTAATTGAGAGCACTAGACAGACCGAAAAAACGATATGTATATACACTTAGGTCTCTCCTTCAATATGTTGCACTGAACACATTGGACTGTAGAAAATTATGATCTCGCTGTCATTTTTTTTTAAAAAATTTTATGGGTATTTTAATTTTAGAAAAAAATTAGTTGTTTTCAAAATTAACGTTGTTTTAAAGAGAACATAATGCCCAATCGTTCGTAAAGAAAAAATTTTCGAAAAAGTTTTAAAAAATTTTTAAAAAATTTTACGACATTTTTTTTAAATGAGGACGTTAGGTTTTATATCTGTCTCGTGTTTCTCTTCCGATTTATAAAATTTATTCTTGTGTGTGTTCTACTAACTGAGGTCTACAAAAACAAATCAGACGAAAATTGCCAGACCAGTCTTAATATTTCGTCCATAACTTTTGCAAATATTGAGTCTCCAAAAATCCAATTACTGTTTTGGATTTGTGAGAGTACTTTTAAAAAAAATTTCGTAAAATTTTTTTTTAAATTTTTTCCATAAGTTTTTCTTTGCGAAAGATTGCGCGTTCCGCCGTTTAAGAGCAATTACAAATTTCGTTAAACCCAAAACCACAAAATTTAATTACCCATAAAATTAAAAAAAAAAAATGAAAAAAAAATGATAGCGAGATCTTTTTTTACCTATGTATAACTGTTTATAAATATTTTATCCAAAAATTAACTACATAGGTCGATATTAAATATTCTGACCCATATGTATATCTTCCGTCACTAATGTGAGCGTAAAATGAAATTTATTCCTCGTAAAATATCTGCCACCAAGTAACAATTTTTCCGGGTGATAATCAGTATCTGATTTCATATTTAATACATTTATATCACATATTATTACTTGCCAGAGCACAATCATCTGATAAATGTTAATCAGATATAATAGATGAATTAATTGTAAATACAAATGACTTAATTAAAGTAGTCATATTAAATGACCTCTAGAACACAGGACAGACAAGGGCATTGTGTGTGTCATACAGGTGTTTGTTTTAACTTAATTAAACGATTTCATTCAGTTGTACAGAGTGAATAGTAAATAATGAACAGATAAAAGGTATAAAAGATACAGTAGATAATAATTACTACTCGTAACCATCCAAAAGGCAGTTTTGATGTAGATCTGAGAGAGTTAATCTGCGTTTCTTAAATAATCTAATGATTTGCATGCTATTTATACATACTTAGGTTAGGTTAGGTTATAAGAGGATGAAACTAGAGCAGGTCTTGTGTCTAAGACTGGACCATGATTATTCCTCGTGTTGTTGTTTTTGGTTCCTCTCTTCTGATTTCCATTTATATTGTGGGTTGTTTCCGCGGGATCTGTACTCATGCAAGCCCCGGATGTTTTCTAATATTATGGGCGCCATTTTGAAGCCCTAATGAAAGCCAATATTTTTGCTGGGTCGTAGCCTCGAATTTTCGTCAATGTCTGAAAATAAAAAGAGCCGAGTATTTTTTTTCTTCTTTTGCATAGGGCAGGGCACTGACAAAGGAAGTGATAACTATCTTCCGAATAGTCAACATCCCCACACCATCTACATAAGTCATCATTTCTATTGCCGATTCTTACCATATGTTTTCCTAAGGAGTTATGCCCCGTTACTACACCAATTACGGCCCTTAGTTCATCTCTCTTCATTCTTAGTAGGCGTTCAGAATTTCGCGATTCCTTTTCGTCACAAAGTAGTTTCGTCTGTTCACAAGATGCAGAGGTGTTCCACCGTCTGTGCCATTTCTCCCCGCTCTTTTCTTTGATCCTGGAAAAACAGTGAGACAAAGGTGGTAAAACAAGTGGATCATCGCCCCCTGTACGGCGTGCTCCATTCTTAGCTAAAACATCTGCTTCTTCGTTACCCGGGATACCCAACACAGAGTAATTTTATGCTGTTCTGTGAGAATCATCAATTCTCTACGACAGCGGCTGACTACCTTTGACCTTATATCCGGTCCCCTTAACGCCTTTATTGCTGCTTGGCTATCAATGAAAAAACTGATATCGCTGTTGAATATCGGTCTCATTGATATAGCTTCCGCAGCTTTTAAGATTGCATATATTTCCGCTTGAAATATACTACATTCATCCATTAGTTTGTAGGATTCTCGAATGTTTAGCTCCTTGCAGAAAATGCCACTGCCTGTGCCGTCAATCATTTTTGATCCGTCGGTATAGAAGTTTAATTTCCCATAAATTATATTTTGCTCTTTCCAGTCTTCAATGGAGGGAATAATCGTAGTAAAATCCTCTTCTATAAAGGTCTCACACAGTGAGTAATCCGTGTGTGGAAGGTCAACTCCATCTTCAAGTATCTTTGTGTGTCGGACAGGTGCCCTGCCGATCTGGTTTAGTTCATTTAGTCTTACTAAAATCATTTCTGCTGTTTCTTGTATAAAAATATCCAGGGGGAGAATGTTCATGATAATTTCCAGAGCTGTTGTTGCAGTCGTTCTCATAGCTCCCGTGAGATGAAGCAGTGACACTCTATTTATCTTACTTAATTTCATTGTGTGAGATTGATACTTTGTTATCGGCCACCTGACATGACATCCACAGCTGGCAATTGGTCGAACGATCGCGGTGTATATCCAGTGAATAAGCTTAGGTTTCATGCCCCATTTGTTACCTACTAGTTTCTGGCACGCATACAATGCCGAGAAGGATTTCTTTACTCTTTCATTCGTATTTTCTATCCAGTTAAGCTTAGAGTCGAGTATTACTCCAAGAAACTTGGCGGATTTGGATAGTTGAAGTCTACATCCTTCTAGGGATGGCAAAGTAAAAGTCGGTATTTTCCTTGCCCTAGTAAAAAGTACAATCTCTGTTTTCGTTGGGTTTACTCCAAGGCCACACTTGGGTGACCATGTCGCTAGAATATTAATAGATCTATCCATGATATCCGATATTGTCTGCAGGAATCTTCCTGAGGTCAAGATAACTATGTCATCCGCGTACGCTACTACTTTCACTCCAATGTTCGTTAGAGCCCGTAGAATTTCGTCTACTACTAATAGCCATAATAAAGGAGATATCACTCCACCTTGTGGTAAGCCCCTTTTTGCTAACGCTACTCTTGTGTGACCAGTCATTTCAGACGATATGTTCCTATGAGTCAGCATGGCAGAAAGCCAGTCGGTTAAGTATGATTTTACTCTCGCACGGTTTAGTGCTGCTGTTACCGCTTCAATTTTTGTGTTATTAAAAGCTCCTTCAATATCAAGGAAGGTAGCCAGCGTATACTCGTAAAAAGACAAGGCTTCAACATCTTTTTGCGCTAAGCTGAATTCAATATACTTGTGGTCGGAAAAACTGATTTCTTTGGACACCTTCCAGTCACTGATAGAACATTTCATGGATCGGCTACCGATCGTAAGGTCGAGTACCTCTTTTCTGCTTCTGGTTTGAAAAGTGGCGTCCGTACCTCTGTTGAGGATTATCAACTGTTTTTCTAGGAGGAACTCCATTAGAGAGTCTCCCCTGGGATTGGTATCCGTGCTGCCCCAAAGAGTGTTATGAGCGTTTGCATCACATCCTACTAGAAAATTTCTTTTTTTATCCTGACAGTAGCTTATCAGGTCTCTAACCAACAGTGGAGGTGGTTCTACCATATCATTGTGCGGAAAGTAGGCCGATGCGATTATATACTGTCTCGCATCTATATTTATAGATGCGAGACAGTATAGGTCAGTATTAGAAAACTGATTTAAAATAAAACACTTTATATTCTTTTTAAGCAAGATGCAAGTTCTCTTTTTATTATAATTTCCAAAACATAATCTGCAGTCCGGATCTGTCAGGCCATTAATTTGGTTCCCTCTTATCCAAGGTTCCTGGATTAGGGCGACGTCTATGTTGCTCCTATGTAAATGGAGGATAAGATTAGTAGAAGCCAGTTCACAATGATGGAGATTTATTTGGATGAATTTCATCATTGATTACTCACTGAAATGGCTTTCAATCTTTCCTCCACCTCGATTATGGGTCTGTCGTAGATACTGGTTAAACCTACGCTTACTCTAAATCCATTTTTTTCCAGCTTTTCTACAGTTTCTTGGTTTACTGCCAAAATTATACTCCATCCGGCTTCATTTGGTGGGTCCATTTTTAAAATTTGCCAATCATTCGTCGGGAAATTGCTAATATTTTGCGCCACTAACATCTCGAGCAGACGGTCTTTAGGCATTATGGGCCAGATATAAATAGCCTGACCCTCGGTTGCTTTTTGAGTTCGTTTTCTGGAATGAGCTTCAACTTGGCGCCATCCCACAGCGTTAGGCCCTTAATACAATTATCCAGCCAATCCAGTGTACCTTTAGTTTTACAATGGATGATTTTATATCCCTGTTTTGTAATAATGTTGCCAAAGTAGGGGGTCTCCCCGATACCTTCTCGTATCTTTTATGATACCTCGAAAAGCAACTTACTCTCTAATCTTTTCCAGTTTGACTCTTTTATTCTACGGTCTTCGTTTCCGTCATCTACAATGGCTACGCTGATGCAGCCCTCATTGTAGATATTTGTTCCGTGATCTTTTTTTGGTTTTTTTATCACCGTGATGTTTGCTGAGCCTGTATCTTTCGACCTATTTCTCTTGTGGCCTCCAAGTTCCTCGGACTCAGGGTTAAATGACACATTGTCTACTGGAATCTTAAACCCATCGGTTTTCTCGGCGGGGGTTTGAGCTGAAGCGCTCGGTCTTCCTTTCGAGGCTACCGATGGGCTGGAAGCACACAAGGTCCTCGTGAAGTCTATCTTTCCCCTAACCTTGAGATGGTTTGACGAGCATGGCTCATCTGTTCCATCCTCTGGGAACTGTGTTTCCCTAGCTGTGGCTAAGGAATCGCAGTTGGTAGGGTGAAAGTTCTTTTTATTGTATGTAGTTTTGTTACCTGTTTCATTACATTCCAATATTTCTTTGTTGGTACGTTGCCATTTCTCCATCGTCTCTTTGGCCTTTAAGAGTCGACGCCTTTCGTCTGTAGTGAGCTTATCATCGTCTTTAGCAGACAGCTTCTGCTTCAATTTAAAGGCTTATTTCACCTTCAAGAAGAAGACACTATCTGTTGAAGACAGACATTCCGAGCGGGTATCTCCTGACACGCCAACAACCCTCATGGCGTCAATCAGAGATCCATTGTCACTGCCTTTCGCCCTTTCATGTTCCTCTACGACTTTCTTTGCAGAGGCCAATCTATTTCTTTCGCTCTCGTTAAGGCTTTCTTTCTTGCTAAGTCTCCTTATGCTGAGACGTGCGTTCTTCACGGAGTTCTTCGAGGCGGTTGAGGAGGCATTGGATGCCGAATCATCTGCCATAATGGCATCGGCCAACCTTAAGCTGCAGTTATCACTCATTTTCTATTTAATTAGCGTTTATAATTTCTGTTTAATGTCTTTTTAATTTCACAGTTTTACAATAAATTACGATACGCGTAACGCGGAGTTACGTTCCGTTACGTACTATAACGTTGCGTCACCCTGCGTTACGACTAACTAGAGACGTGTACTAATTACACCTAACATAAAGTAACCAACTGTTACTCGGTAAAAGTAGGTTACCCACCACCACTGAACGAGTGCCTGGTGTTCCATTCCGTCTCGTACCTACTATCAGACACTGGTACTACAACAAACAAAACACTTTACGCAGTTCTATTTCTTTCACACTAATGCGAAACAACAATACAGAAAACTATGGAAATTACAATTTCCAGACAAAAATGTCTGGGAAAAGCTGACTTTAGTTTACACGTTTAACCGGTTTTTTACCTTAAAGGTTTCGTAAACAAATTGTTTTTTCGCGAGAATGCGGAGCTACAGCAAAAACACTTCTTTGCTAACACGGCAGAAGAAGTGATACATACTTAGGGATGATTTATCTTTGATATTATGTTTGGAATTTTCGAATTTTATAAATTCCAAAACTCATTAGGATTCATGCATATTTGCGAACGGAATAAATAAATTTAGAAAGTGATTGCTGTTCAACTGGTATTATAAATTATGATTTGAAGTAATTTCCTGTTAGTCATTATAAACAAATAAACAAGGTCGTAATATTCACTTGACTGAAATGTTCCTAATTTATTCTTATAGTTCACCAATATATATTCAAATATTATATATCTTATACATATACAAACCGTATAACCTATGCCACACCACCCTGTACAACAACAGACACATAAATTAAATTCAGTGACCTTTATAAGGCAAACACCAATTAATGAACGATCAATCAATCATACGAATATTATTACCCCCACTTTTTCCTGTGCATCGTTGTTCATCGTTACTCTACTCAAATTAGCAATAATAGAAAAGCTATAGATTGCTTTCGAATATTTGCTACTAATAAGAATTGAAACTCGAAACTAAAGAAAATGTATTGGTCCATTATAATTGTCAATAATTGATACTCCATTGTCATTTGTGGCAAATGAAATGAATATCTTTGTTTTGTTTACTCATAGTCTCTCCCCAGAATATAAATATACATATATAAGGGTAACAAAGCTAATACTCGTACAACATAATGAAATGGAAACTCCTGAATATTATATACATATTATTACTTATTGTTCTTTCCATAAAATGGGAAAAGTAAACAAGCTGAATTATAGTCAGAATATATTTTATGTGCAGCATTGTCAATGGAAGATGGACCTACAAATGTATATATTTTTATACCCTACACCACACTGTGGTACAGGGTATTATAAGTTTGTTTCACGGCAGATGTTTGTAACACCTGAAAATAACACAGCCAGACCCACCTTAAAGTATACCGATCGACTCAGAATCACTAGCTGAGTCGATTTAACCATGTCTGTCCGTCCGTCCGTCTGTCCATGTAAAGTTGTTCGTCGACTACAGGTCGCAATTTCACTCCGATCGTTCTGAAATTTTGCAGTTTAGAGTATTTCGCAGCTGTTAAGATCGCTATTGAATTTGGTTGAAATCGGTTCAGATTTAGATATAGCTTCCATATATATTTTTCGTCCGATTTGGCCCTTTAGTCCTATAGAAGCTGTATTTTACATCCAATCGTTTTGAAATTTAGAATGGTAGAGTTTCTTGATCCAAGAACCAACACTACCGAATTTGAAGAAAATCGGTTAAGATTTAGCTATAGCTCTCATATGTATGTTTCGTCCGATTTGGTCCTTTAGTCCTATAAAAGCTGTATTTTACATCCAATCGTTTTGAAATTTAGAATGGTAGAGTTTCTTGATCCATGAACCAACACTACCGAATTTGAAGAAAATCGGTTAAGATTTAGCTATAGCTCTCATATATATGTTTCGTCCGATTTTGCTCTTTAGTCCTGAAGAAGCTGTATTTTACATCCAATCATTTTGAAATTTAGAATGGTAGAGTTTCTTGATCCATGAACCAACATTGCCGAATTTGAAGAAAATCGGCTAAGATTTAGCTATAGCTCCCATATATATGTTTCGTCCGATTTTGCTCTTTAGTCCTGAAGAAGCTATATTTTACATCCAATCGTTTTGAAATTTAGAATGGTAGAGTTTCTTGATCCATGAACCAACATTGCCGAATTTGAAGAAAATCGGTTAAGATTTAGCTATAGCCCCCATATATATGTTTCATCCGATTTGGCGCTTTAGATCCAATCGTTTTTATTGCCTACACCACACTGTGGTACAGGGTATTATTTAAGTATAAAATGTCCCAAAAGTAAATTTATGTAAACAATTTATACATGAATTACAAAATTTATATAACAGAGTTATTCAATATTACGAGAGTGGTGTAGGGTATTCCTTACTGGTTTTGTTTGAATCCATCGCATCCCCAATTACAAATAATCTTTAAATTATCTCTTTCATTAGCCGTCAATGCTAATAGGACATCTGTCAGAACTTCAGACAAACGTCTAACAGTAAGATCAATCAATGGTTGCAATTGACTTTCTGCCCTTATACTCGTCACTTTACATGCTTATGGAGGTGTGTAACAATCTTTTTTTGCTTTTTGTTCAACGCTATAACACGGAAAAAACTTTTTATTAGTTTGTCTAATTATATAGTATTGTCTCCTGGTTAAATCAGCATCCACGAACATCTGCAATGCTTGAATAGGTGTTACAGAAAAAGATTTATCTTTCATTGATTTTGACTATGCCGTTTTATAATTTTTTGCACGTTTTGGAGAGTTCGTGATTTCCTTAAGTATATTCGATGCATGCCGCTTTCCTGTTTTCCTCAGATCGACTTGTGCTGCATCAACAGTATTACCGTTTTCTAAACTAGAGCGAATGTTCTCGGTTTTTCGCCATTTACTTCTTTCACTTGACTCTTTACATAATTTGCTTGGTCGATGATGCTTTTGAACGGGAATTTCGAAAGTCTGTCCAACCATAATTTAGTTGACTTGAGAAATACGTCTTCCTTTTTATGAGCTTTTGTCCATCATTGCTTTATCTCTGATTTAAAATGGGGAAACGGCTCTTCAAGCTCTCAAATTGGTCTTGGCGATAAAAGTTTCTTTTTAAAAAAACAGCCTTTCTTCCAAATTAGGCAAATTTCCATTCGTCATAAGGTCGAATAAGTATTTGCGGGTCACAATTCTTACTCCGGAAGTACTCACTGAAACTAGTATAAACCAGTAAGGAAAGGCAGAAAGTCGGGCGGGGCCGACTATATAATACCCTACACTTCCCTAACAATGCGATAAGGGTCATTGCGATAATAATTTGGAATAATTGGTAAATGGGTATGAACATATTATCTAATTCTTAACCGATAATCGCTAAATTAAGCAATATTCGTTCCTAAATTGAGAAACATCTTTTAATGATCGGAAGTAAAGTACAAATTCTATAGAGGTTATATATAAATCTGAACCGATTTTCCCTGAATACACATTCATATAAAAATACCTCTTTCTGTCGAATTTCGTACTGATCGGATATAAAATACTGTCTCTACACCGCTTACATGTCAAATCGGGGGGAAACATATATATGGGGGCTATATCTAAATCTGAACCTATTTTCTCTGAATTTGGCAGTATTCCTTCATGTAATAAGAAACTTCTTTCTGCCGAAATTCATTCTGATCGGATATACAATACAGTTTCTACAGCGCTTACATATCAAATCGGGGGTAACATATATATGGGGGATATATCTAAGTCTGAACCGATTTTAACCAAATTCAATAGGGATCGTCCTTGGGCCAAAAAAATGATATGTCTAAAGTTTCGTCGAGATCGGACCATAATTGCGACCTGTACTTTGATTACAAGAATACATGCACATACAGCCGGACAGACGGACATAGCTAAATCAACTCAGAAAGTGATTCTAAGTCGATCGGTATAATAAACGATGGGTCTATTTCTTCTCCTTTTGGGTGTTACAAACAAATGCACAAAATTATAATACCCTCTAGCACAGTGTGGTGTAGGACTCTTCATGAATCCAGAATCTCCTCTCTGCAAAGTTTCATAATGAGGAAGTAAAATACAGTTTCTGTGGTGCTTATATGCAAAATCGTTCCCATAATTTATGGAACACGATTTCATTCATGTGACTGCCTCAGCTGGATTCGCAGTAGCACATCCCTCTATGACATTCAGAAGTCAAATCGGTGAGATACTATATATGGGGGCTATATCAGAAATTGGACCGATATTGTCCATTTTCGATCCCAAGTTACCTGCAGCCATAGGAAGTATTTATACCAAATTGCAGTCTTCTAGCTCAATTACTGTAGACTGTAGCGTGATTACAACAGACGGCCTGTCTTACAATTTTACGACGATTAGGAATGAATATTTGAGGTGTTACAAACGGAGTGACAATCCAATGGTGGAGGGTATAACAAGTAAAAGCGTTAAGTTCGGACTGGCCGAATCTTATATACCCTCCACCATTGATATCATGTGAATAGTTTTCGGGCACAAATAAAGTCCTATTACAAAATTTAAGCCCGATTCGTTGAAATTTGTGGCTTTGGTTGCTTTAAGAAGTAAAATCTAGAGGGACCTTTGTATGGGGGCTATATCAAAACATGGACCTAAGGCTGCCGTTGTTCGTGTGAGGGTGCGGGTATAAACCCCCAATTGCCAATTTTCAGCTCGATCAGTTGACATTTGTGGTCTCTTACTTCTCGTTAACAAATCAAATCGGACAGATGCTATATATGGGGGCTATATCAAAATGTGGCCCATTCTCAATAACAAGTTACCTGCAGGTATAAGAAGTATCTATACCAAATTTCAGCCACCTAGCTCAAGTATTATAGATTGTAGCGTGATTACAACAGACGGACGGACGGACAGACGGACACGGCTAAATCGTCTTAGAATTTTAAGACGATTAAGAATATATATACTTTATGGGGTCCCTTTAGAGGTGTCACAACCGGAGTGACAAAATGAATATACCCCCATCCTATGGTGGAGGGTATAAAAAGAAATCACTACTATAATGGACAACCCATGTTAGTAGGTACTGTCCTTCAGTTATCGGACAATAAATTCGACCTGTAATTTGGTTACAATTATTTATTTATTTAATTTCTTTTTAGAGTACTGTGGAGTAGTTATATCTTTTCCTTTCAAAAACACATGATTATTCCATATGGGGCAAAATTACTTTTATACAATAAAAGTCGAAAATCCCAGTTTCATTTGTTGTTTATGTTCCAGGTATCAGGCACCATATTTATTCATTTTCCCCACTGTGCCTCTAAATGTTAAAAACTATTTTTATACCCTACACCACACTGTGGTACAAATTACAAAATAATATTTGGGCGTTATGACCGCATCAAGCGTGGACATAATGCCCAAAAAAATAATTGGGCGTTATGTCCCTTCTTTTTTGGGCCTTGTGTCCGCAAAACAAAATTGGGTGTTATGACCGCACTTAGAGAGGTCATAACACCCAGTGGTTTCTGTGGACTTGCCATTGTTGTAGGTATGTTGTTGATTGGACAGTAACCAGCGATCAATTTTAGTCCTAATATAAATATGTCCTAAAGTAAAGTGTTGTATGGAGAAATGACGACAGACTAGTTGGCCGAAATCTTTCGCTTATGTATTTGAGTGCTTTTGGGATTAAATAAAATTAAAGCATGACCACCTTCACGTTTTCGGGGACTACTAGCAAAAAAATGTTTTTTAAAAATATTATCTGTAAGAAGATATCCTTACCTGAATATTTTTAAAATAAAGTCATATTATAATAATTGACTTTTTATTGAACTACATTTTGTAAAAGATCCTATTTTAAAGTACCGTCCACCCTCAATTATTATACCCTACACCACACTGTGGTACAGGGTATTATAACTTTGTGCATTTGTTTGTAACACCCAAAAGGAGAAGAAATAGACCCATCGTTTATTATACCGATCGACTTAGAATCACTTTCTGAATTGATTTAGCTATGTCCGTCTGTCTGTCCGTCTGTCCGTCTGTGCATGTATTCTTGTAATCAAAGTACAGGTCGCAATTATGGTCCGATCTCGACAAAACTTTACACATATCTTTTTTTTGGCCCAAGGACGATCCCTATTGAATTTGGTTAAAATCGGTTCGGATTTAGATATAGCCCCCATATATACGTTACCCCCGATTTGACATGTAAGCGCTGTAAAAACTTCATTTTATATCCGATCAGTGCGAAATTCGGCAAAGAGAAGTTTCTTATTACATGAAGGAATACTGCTAAATTCGGAGAAAATCGGTTCAGATTTAGATATAGCCCCCATATATATGTTACCCCCGATTTGATATGTAAGCGCTGTAAAAACTGTATTTTATATCCGATCAGTGCGAAATTCGGCAGAAAGAGGTTTCTTATTACATGAAGGAATACTGCCAAATTCGGAGAAAATCGGTTCGGATTTAGATATAGCCCCCATATATATGTTACCCCCGATTTCACATGTAAGCGCTGTAAAAACTCTATTTTATATCCGATCAGTATGAAATTCGTCAGAAAGAGGTTTCCTATTATATGAATGAACACTTTTAAATTTGGAAGAAATCTGTTCAGATTTAGATATAGCCCCCATATATACGTTACCCCCGATTTGACATGTGAGCGCTATAAAAATGTTATTTTATATCCGATCAGTGCGAAAGTCGGCAAAAAGAGGTTTCTTTCTACATGAAGGAGTACTGCCAAATTCGGAGAAACTCGGTTTAGATTTAGATATAAATCGCATATATATGTTACCCCCGATTTGATCTGTAAGCGCTGTAAAAACTGCATTTTATATCCGATCAGTGCGAAATTCGGCAGAAAGAGGTTTCTTATTACATGAAGGAATACTGCCAAATTCGGAGAAAATCGGTTTAGATTTAGATATAGCTCCCATATATATGTTACCCCCGATTTGTATTTTATATCCGATCAGTACGAAATTCGACAGAAGGAGGTCTTTTTACATGAAGAAGTATTCAGGGAAGATGGGTTCAGATTTATATTAAAGCTCCATATATATGTTCCTCCTGATTTGGTATCAAACCGCTATAGAAGTTGTATTTTACTTCCGATCATTAAAATTTTCCAGAAAGATGTTTCTCACTTTAGGAACGAATATTGCTTAATTTAGCGATTATCGTTTCAGAATTAGATAATATGTTTCTACCCATTTACCAATTATTCCAAATTAGTATGGCAATGACCCTTATAGCATTGTTAAGGAGGTGTAGGGTATTATATAGTCGGCCCCGCCCGACTTTCTGCCTTTCCTTACTGGTTTTTACTTTAAATAAGTAATAAATGAATGCCTAGTTTATGTTGCAAGACTTAAAATCGCCATTGGGATCACATTTAATAATTTTCGCTCCATTGTACCACATTTAACACTATGTGTCATAATTAACCATTTTTGAACCACTGTCTGTATAACATTTAATCGTTTTGCCACACCGTCCCACTAAAAAAGAGCATTTAGAGGAAATCATAGTGTGCGTATATTCCAAGAGCAACCTTAGGTCGTATTTTGCCCCTTTTGTCTCCTATCTGTACCACGTTTACCTTTTTACTATACAGTGCCTCATTTAGCTTATTTTGCCCCACCGTTTACATAGAAGCTTCGCACTCTGGTTATGTACCGCTCTTCTACTTAACTTTATTTAATATTTAATTATACCACAGTGTTTTAAAGTACGATATTGTATACATATCTGAGACTATATATAACCCTTTTTTAACCACTTACCACATTTAATCATTTTACCACACTTTACCGTATTTAAAACTTTTTTGCCCTACTGTACCATATTAACCCGTATTGCTTCATACTACCATATTTAACATTTTTTCTCCAGTCAACCCCATTTAACACATTTTCGCCCCTCCGTAACATATTTAACAATTTTTGCTTTTTGTCCTTCTGTACCAAATTTATTTTTTTTCCACTGTACCATATTTCAATATTTGTGTCCCACTGTACCATAGTTAGCACTTTTTTGTCCCACTGTTTCATAGGTAACGCATTTGCCCGAACTGTTCCATATTTAACCCATTTCGTCCCACGTTACCATATTTAACTATTTGTTCCCCACTGTCCTACTCTGCCATATTTAACCCTTCGTCTCACTGTACCATATTTAACACTTTTTGCCCCACTGTACCATATTTAACCTTGTTTGGTTCACTGTACCATATTTAACTCTTTGCACCACTGTATCATAGTTAATAAATTGTTGCCCCACTGTTCAATAGTTAACCCTTTTTGGCCCACCGTTCCATACTTAATCCATTTTGTCGCACTTTACCATATATAACTATTTTTGGCCCACTGTACCATAGTAAACCCTTTTTGCCCCACTGTGCCATATTTAGCCCTTTGTCTTACCATATTTAACACTTTTTATCTCACCGTACCATATTTAACCACATTTTCTCTACTGTACTATTTATGCCCACTACATATACATTATTTTATGTGCTCCAAAAGCATAAAAACTCTTCATATCTCAAGTTTAAGTTCCAATTTGCGGATTGATTCATGTCTGCCCCTCTGCACCATAATTAACCCGATTTGCCCCACTAATCCTCTCAAAGTTAGAATTTCTAAAAATCACCTCCGATCTCTAGTTTATGTTACAAAACCCACCCTAGCACCATGGGACCATGTTTAATATTTTTAAACCACTGTTCCATATTTTACACCTTTTACCCCACTGTGCCCCGAAAAGTACAAAAATAAAAAAAATGACTACCCCAATTCGTTTCCCATATTTCCCTCGCTTCAATTTCGCGATTCTAATTCTAGGCGTTAAATTTGGCAATGGTAACATTTTTATCCCTTTCTGTCCCACTGTGCCGATAAAATTAAAAAAAAATCGCTCTTTGTTTTTGTTTACGTCCCAGGACCTATTCTCGCAGCAAATTTAACGATTCTAGCTCTTGCCATTTGGAGTTGGTTGCTGTACCACATTTATCCCCTTTTACCCCACAGTGCACGTAAAATCCTGTTAATTTCTGAGTCTACCTCACACCAAATTTCACAATTCTAGCTCATTCCGTTTAGATTTGCCGGTGGTACCTTATTTATCCCTTTTTACCCCATTGTGGGGCTAATAGTAAGAAAAATCCCGCCTTATTTATTACATGTCTGCGACCCAAGAACTACCCTCCTACCAAATTTCATGATTCTAGCTTCAGCCGTTTGAGCTGTGCGACGATCAGTCAGTCAGCCAGTCAGTAACGCAACAATTTTATATATACATATACATAGATAGATAGATAGATATACGCACCGCACCCATATTTTCAATAAGTCCCAATTCAAAGGCATCATAATCATATTCATATTTGCATAACTTTACACATATTCGTATACTATATATAAATTTGTAAAACAATTTGTATACCCTTCACCATAGGATGGGTGTATACTGACTTTGTCATTCCATTTGGAACACCTTGGAATATAACAGGTGGCGCAAAAGTAACCTTTCGATGTTATGTTAGACGCGATTGGCGGTCAGCAGCTAACAGCTGATGCACCGCCTGGACTTTGTACGGAAACATCTTCAAATCTTGTACCAAAATTCGCTGTAGAGACCGTCGACTGATACCCATTTGCGTGGCACGTCGTCTGGTCGATGTCGACGGCGCTTCCATGACATCCTCGGCTACAGCAGCAATATTCTCTGCAGAACGGCTACTCCGGGTTCTGCCACGCCTGGCAGCATCTCGTGTTGTGCCAGTCTCTTCGAGGCGAGCGGCTAAACGTCGCAGTGTTTCACCAGTAGGCGTTGGACGGCCAGGAAATCCGTGCCAAAGTCACCGACCGATTATTGATCAAATAAATAGTCAGCAATATTCCGCATTCTGAAGCAGTGTAGCGTAACATTGTTTATTAACGTGTATTTCGCATGTGTTTACTACACAAATGTCAAAACAGAACTGACATTAGGGGCCAATCGCAAAATTTATAGCATTTTCTGATAGGAGGATTAGTTTTGCGCCACCTGTTATATCTGCGACCCCATTAAGTTAATAGCAGCCGTAGAGATAGCAATACGAGGGTTGCTATATATATTTCTGGCCAAGGCAACACTAAATGCTGCCTGTCGCCATCTGACATTTCCATTGGAAAGTTTGAAATTTTTTAGCATAAACGAACTCAGAACGCTTTGACGTACGACCATCATGTGTGTTGTTTACAGTGACTTGAAAATAAAAACAATTTGGCAAAAAAATGGAATTAACTCGTGAACATTTTCGTGCGATCATTTTTCGCAACGTTCGACGTGGATTATCACGACAAGAGTGCATCGATGAACTTAAATCTTTGTGTGGCGATGAAGCACCATCCTATAGCACTGTGAACAACTGGTTTAATGAATTCAATCGTAGCCGACGCTCGCTCAAAGACGAAGGTCGTGAAGGTCATCCAAAAACGGCCGTTGTGTTTGAGAACATTGATGCCGTGCGTGAACTGATAATGCAAGATCGTCATGTGACATACCGTAAGATAGAGGCTTCCTTGGGCATTTCTTCCACCAGCATACATTCGATATTGCATAAACACCTGGCCGTAAAAATGGTTTGTTCTCGTTGGATCCCGTACAATTTGACAATCGCTCAAAAAAAGGCTCGTGTCGATTGGTGCAAAGAAATTTGAAACCAGTAAGGAAAGGCTAAAGTCGGGCGGTGCCGACTATATAATACCCTACACCACTCTCGTGATATTGACTGATATATAAATTTTGTAATTCATGTATAAATTGTTTACATAAATTTACTTTTGGGACATTTTATACTTAAATAATACCCTGTACCACAGTGTGGTGTAGGGTATAAAAACGATTGGATCTAAAGAGCCAAATCGGATGAAACATATATATGGGAGCTATAGCTAAATCTTAACCGATTTTCTTCAAATTCGGCAATGTTGGTTCATGGATCAAGAAACTCTACCATTCTAAATTTCAACACGATTGGATGTAAAATACAGCTTTTATAGGACTAAAGGGCCAAATCGGACGAAACATATATATGGGAGCTATAGCTAAATCTTAACCGATTTTCTTCAAATTCGGCAATGTTGGTTCATGGATCAAGAAACTCTACCATTCTAAATTTCAAAACGATCGGATGTAAAATACAGCTTCTATAGGACTAAAGGGCCAAATCGGACGAAACATATATATGGGAGCTATAGCTAAATCTTAACCGATTTTCTTCAAATTTGGCAATGTTGGTTCATGGATCAAGAAACTCTACCATTCTAAATTTCAAAACGATCGGATGCAAAATACAGCTTCTATAGGACTAAAGGACCAAATCGGACGAAAGATATATATGGGAGCTATATCTAAATCTGCACCGATTTTCTTCAAATTCGGCAATGTTGGTTCATGGATCAAGAAACTCTACCATTCTAAATTTCAAAACGATCGGATGTAAAATACAGCTTTTATAGGACTAAAGGGCCAAATCGGACGAAACATATATATGGGAGCTATAGCTAAATCTTAACCGATTTTCTTCAAATTCGGCAATGTTGGTTCATAGATCAAGAAACTCTACCATTCTAAATTTCAACACGATTGGATGTAAAATACAGCTTTTATAGGACTAAAGGGCCAAATCGGACGAAACATATATATGGGAGCTATAGCTAAATCTTAACCGATTTTCTTCAAATTCGGCAATGTTGGTCCATGGATCAAGAAACTCTACCATTCTAAATTTCAAAACGATCGGATGTAAAATATAGCTTCTATAGGACTAAACGGCCAAATCGGACGAAACATATATATGGTATTTATAGCTAAATCTTAACCGATTTTCTTCAAATTCGGCAATGTTGGTTCATGGATCAAGAAACTCTACCATTCTAAATTTCAAAACGATCGGATGTAAAATACAGCTTCTATAGGACTAAAGGGCCAAATCGGACGAAACATATATATGGGAGCTATAGCTAAATCTAAACCGATTTTCTTCAAATTTGGCAATGTTGGTTCATGGATCAAGAAACTCTACCATTCTAAATTTCAAAACGATCGGATGTAAAATACAGCTTCTATAGGACTAAAGGGCCAAATCGGACGAAACATATATATGGGAGCTATAGCTAAATCTTAACCGATTTTCTTCAAATTCGGCAATGTTGGTTCATGGATCAAGAAACTCTACCATTCTAAATTTCAACACGATTGGATGTAAAATACAGCTTTTATAGGACTAAAGGGCCAAATCGGACGAAACATATATATGGGAGCTATATCTAAATCTGAACCGATTTCAACCAAATTCAATAGCGATCTTAACAGTCGCGAAATACTCTAAACTGCAAAATTTCAGAACGATCGGAGTGAAATTGCGACCTGTAGTCGACGAACAACTTTACATGGACAGACGGACGGACGGACAGACATCGTTAAATCGACTCAGCTAGTGATTCTGAGTCGATCGGTATACTTTAAGGTGGGTCTAGCTGTGTTATTTTAAGGTGTTACAAACATCTGCCGTGAAACAAACTTATAATACCCTGTACCACAGTGTGGTGTAGGGTATAAAAATACGATCGCGGTGCTTCAAAAGACGTTTATAAGATCGTCACTGGTGACGAATCTTGGATCTATGCGTATGAGCCCGAAACAAAACAGCAATCGATCGTGTGGGTCTTCGAAGACAAGCCAAATGGTCGCCTGTTTCTGCGGCAAAACTGGTCATGTGGCGACTGTTCCGCTGGAGCAACGTAGGACGGTCAATTCTGAGTGGTACACCACAAATTGTTTGCCTGAAGTCTTCGGAGAAAATCTAAAAACGAACAAGAGCAGACGAATCATTATGCACCATAACAATGCGAGCTCTCACACATCGGCTCAAACCAGCGCATTTTTTACCGGCCAAAACGTCGAATTGAGGGGTCATCCACCGTACAGCCCTGATTTGACACCGAATGACTTATTAGGGGACAAGTAGGGTCAAGAACTAAATTAAAGTAAATACATAGATGGTAAAGATGGAACAGGACGTAGCAATAACAAGGCGAAAACAGGAACAGAGCGTAGCAGGAACAGAATACAGCAGGATCAGGGGTATCAAGACCAGAGCACAGCGGGAACAAAGTGTATCAGGATCGGGACGTTGAAGAATCAGAGTATGACAGGAATAGAACGAGTCAAGAATAGAGAACAGCAGGAACAGAGTGTTTCAGGAAAAGAGTATACCAGGAAGAGATCACAACAGGAAACTGGGAGTTGCAGGCATAGTGTATTACAGAATAGAACGTACTAGGAACAGAGCATAACATAACAGGAGCACAGCAGGGACAGAGAGTTTCAGGAAACAGATCATCGCAGGAACATAGCATTACAGGATTAGTAGAAACCGAACATGGCAGGAACAGAAAGTAGCAGGAGCACAGCAGGACCAGAGCGTTACTGGGACGGATATGACAGGAACATAATATAGCAGGGACGAAGCATAGCAGGAACCGAAAATTTCAGGAAACAGAAACGTAGCAGGAAAAGAGCATTGCAGGGACATAACGTAGCAGGAGCACAGCAGGACCAGAGCATTGCAGGAACGGATATTGACAGGAAACTTAACAAAACAGGAACGAAGCAGGAACCGAAACGTATCAAGAAACAGAACGTAGCCGGAATAGGATGTAGCAGGAACAAGACGTAGCAGGAACAGGGCGTAGCAGGAACAGGACGTAGCAGGAAACTGGACTGGCAACCGTCTTTTAAAATAGCGCGAGATAACGTACGATCAATCAAAATAGAGGAATAGTTGAAGAATAGATTCAATTACTACGCGTTTTATCAATGAAATCGAGTCAGAAGATGAGAAGAAAGAGTAAACCGAGTTAGAGTTTTTGCGAAGTGAGTTTAAAGATTAGATTCGAGGATTACGCGTTTCATCATTGAAATAGAGTCGGAATTTGAGAAAAACGAGTAAACCGAGTTAAAGTTTCTGCGAAGTGAGTTTAGAGGATTGAATTGTTCATAACTAAATCTACAAAAATTAATTTTTAGAGGAATAAAATTACGAGTCGAACGAGCAGGAATGTTAAAGCGTAATTCGCAAACTAAGTAATGTGAATTTATTTCTCCATTAATAAATTAACTATGAACACAATACCTAACATAAACCATCTTTTCTCAAGTGAAGGAAGATCAATCAGTTTCAGGCGATTGAAGTAAGGTGGCAAATCTAGAGGGTCACTCCAGCCAAGGTCACGTAATGCAAAAAGTAGGAATTGTTTTGTACTGACTCAATCCTATCAACGTAAATGTTATAATGAGGGGACCATAAAACCGAAGCATATTCCAAAGTAGGCCTAACAAGAGATGTGAAAAGTTGTTTAGCCAAATATGCGTCGGTTAATTCCTTAGACCATCGTTTGATAAATCCTAATAAACTCATAGCTTTCGTCACACATGATTCAATGTGTAAGTTAAATTCAAGTTTGGGGTCAGGTAAAACAAGATCATTGAAATTATCAACATTCTCAAGGGTGTATATTCATAATCGTCGTGAAATTCTAAGACGAATTAGCCATGTCCGTCTGTCTGTCTTTGAAATCAGACCGTTATAATAGAGCTAGGTTTATCAAATTAGGTAGAAATACTTTTTATAGTTGCAGGTCATTTGGGATTGCAAATGGGCCATATCGGTCAATTTTTTGATATAGCTCCCCTATAGAGATCTCTCAAAAATATGGGATCTTTCCAAAATACGGGCCTAAAATTTGGCTAAAAATTCAGAGTTTATTTTTTTTTAATATTTGCTTCAACAAAAAAGATGGTTCGAAGATTTGCTCCATATCCAAAGATTTTTCCAGTAATCGAATTGAATGCAATCCATAGTGGAGGGTATATAAGATTTGGCATGGCCTAACTTAACGTTTTTTACTTGTTAAATAACATTTCATTCTCCTATTCAAATCTATAAACTTTCGCTAATCCTACTTCATGCGTTTATTATATCTATTGTTGACTATTTACATTACTTTGGAATTCTTTTGATTTGATTTGTAGTATTAGAGATTCAAATACTGCATAAATTGTGGCACAATCTCTATCATTGTGTCGTATAAAAATTAAAATAGCTAAAAATATAATATATCAGAATTCAGAGAAATAAATTAAATCAATCATATGCACAGAATTGTTTATCACTTTTGTTATTTCAAAGTAATTCTTACTCATTTATAATCACCCTCCCTCTCTCCAAGACATTAGTTATAATTTCCCGTTTAATGTGGAAAGCGAGGCTTATTAATGTATCTAACTTACATATATTATAATTTATTCGACAGTCTTGCAAATCTCTTTATGTTCATCCAAAGCACTAATTTTCAAGAATGTCACAAATACTTTTACCAACTGCCAAAAGACTGGGCATTTTCCTTACAAAATACCCTTTTAAGCAAATTCGGACCACATCTTTGCAAAAATAGTCAGTTGGGGCGTGTCCTTGTAACCAAACGTTGTTGTAACCCAACAACAACAATTTGTTATAGAAGAGAATAGAATTATTGCTATTATTATTGTTATTATAATCAAATCATTGTTAAACTAAATGTGGGTTTCATCTCAGAGCAAAGGGGAGGAAGGGAGGAGGGACCGAAGGAGTAGCAATGTTCAAAGCCTTGCCGTCGGTCATATTCTTATATCTGTAAATCTCTAAGTATGTCCTCGTGTATTTAGATCCTATTGAGATGCACTTCAAAATGTATATATCTACATACATACTCGTATGTGTGTGAGAATGTGTACTCGTATATTTTGTGGACATGATAAACATTAATGATTTTTGAACACACCCACACTCGAAATTTCACATACACATACAGTGACAAGGATATTGACACAGAAATACATCATCTTAAAGGGTTTCTTGCTTTTGCCCCATTGCAAAAGCACTTGGGAGACGTTGACTAAGCACAAGACACTCACTCACTCATTCACCCTCGTGCTTTGCAGTGATGACATCGAGTCCTTTAAATAAGATGGGGCCCATCTATACAGTAGTGCTTTTAAAAATAGCAAACTTTTATACATTTTCGGTGTTTTCTTTTCGAGCTTTTTAAAATCATCAACCCCATATCATTATGCTATTTATAAACATAACAATCTTAGATAAATATCATCAAAAGCTATAGCGGCAAACACTTATTGTACCCCCAGCTATAAGTGTATACTACTTTGTGAGTATAATAGGGGGACAAAATGCATTCAAGAACAATTTATCAAAATTTCAGTTCTTATTAGAAGATAATTTGACAAAAAAAATATATACGAGTATAGTAGGTGTGACTCACGGTCGGCGAACAACAAAGATAAATATAAATGGCGATTCTGTTTGGAATTGCTGATTATGTACACGGTAAAAAATCCAAACTGCAGAATTTCTTTACGATCTACTCAGAAATTCGGAATTTATTACCTTAAGAATACAGGGTGGCTGATATGTAATGCAACAAAGTAAAGCGCTATATTTTTTTTATTTTTTTTTAAATTTTATTGTTCAAAAGCAAAAAATGTCGGAAATAACATACAATATTAGAAACAGTTTAGATTTGTTCGAATTGGCCACCTTTGGCACGAATTATGGCCTTCAAACGGCCGACAAAGCCATCACACGCTGCACGAAAGTGGCTCTGCGGTATTTTGTAAAATGCGCCGTCTTGAGATGATCGATACTTTGGTATTTTTTAGTGCGAACCTTACTCTCTAAAATGCCCCAGGCGCAAAAGTCCAACGGATTTAGATCCGGAGATCTTGGTGGCCATTGTGCGGTAGAAATGAAGCGAGGAACCTCCTTTTTAAGCCATTCTTGGTTGACGCGTGCTAAGTGCGATGGTGCTGAGTCCTGTTGGAATGTCCATGGTCTGCGGCCGAAATGTTTGTCTGCCCAGGGCTTCAATACTGTCTTTAGGACATTTTCCCGATAATATTCGGCATTTATTTTGACCCCGTGGTCGATGAATACGAGCGGGGAGCGACTATCGGCCGTTACGGCGGCCCACACCATTACCATCGGCGGCGCTTGAGTTCTGGTGGCCAATCGAAGGTGTAAATTTTCATCTGACCTCTTTGGCAAGTAAACCCGATCATTTTGTTTGTTCACAAATTGCTCAATTTGGAATGACTTCTCATCGGAGAAAACCAAATTCGGTAACTGGCCACTTTCGTGCAAGCGAAGCAACTCCTTGGCTCTTTCCAGTCTAACTTTTTTTGTGCATCGGTGAACTCTTGCACTTTTTGGAACTTCAATGACTTTAGTCCAAGCTCATTTTTTAATATGTGTTGTATCCGTTCTCGAGATATGTTCAGCTCACGAGCAATTTTTTTACCACTGCGGCGTGGATTTCGATCAAATCTGGCCATCACTTTTCGGATCATTTCTGGTGTTGTTAGTGTTTTTTTTCGTCCACTTTTTGGACGCGATGCAACACTGCCAGTATCACGGTAACGAGCAATGGTACGAGAAACAAAAGATTTATTCACATTTAAATGCTGGAGGGCTCTAACGATAGCCACTTGTGTTTTTCCACCCAACTATAAAGCAATCACACTATCACGCTTGAATTCCATCACGAATAACTTTTTTTTTTTAATGCAATAGATCAAAATGCTTTTGTAAGCTTGTAAACAATAAAATGAACTGTCACTGAAATAAATCTGTCAGCTATCAGACTAGCGGTTTAGAAATGATAGCAACCTGAAGTTGGTTGCAATACATATCAGCCACCTTGTATATATGGAGAATTCTACGACAAATCGACGGTTTCAAAATATTTCAGTTTTGTTTTGATATTCCTTTTCTTTTTCTCGTTTTTTAAATTTTTTAGTTCACGCGAAGAAACACTTTGTGGAATTTTTGAGATTTATCCGATAAATCCTTCAGAAGTTATCGATATTTAAAAAATCGTTAAGATATCACTCTGTGTTTCGGGTTTTTGGTCATTACTTCTTAACCCTCTAATGCCCAAGCCTGCCTTTAGACGGGCTACACTAAAAGTGTTCTCACAACAACAAAAACTGTTAAAATGAGAACAAATTTATTTAAAGCGGTACACGAAGATTAAAAGCACGTGCTCGAGTTTGGTGCATCACTTTATATTGTTTTGTGTTACAGCTGTACCATTTGCAAGTCAAGCTTCGTTGAATTCGGCGTAAATAAATAGTTTTGTGAAAATAGTGATTTTAAAATAAAAAAATATTAAGGAAAAATACGTCGTTTTGAATTGGAAAAAATACTAGTGAGAAGGAAAAAGGTATTTTATCAATAAATGTGAAAAAAGTGAAAAATAAATAAATTAAGTTTGCCAAAGTTAGCCCTAAAGCAAACCCGCCTAAAGGCGGGGTTGGGCATTACGTGCAATTATTTTATATTATTGTGTTGTAGGTGTTGTTTGTGTTTTACGTGTTTAGTAATTGTGTTGTCGAGTTTTAATGTTTACAAAAGTGGTAAATAAATAATTAAGCCAATATTTCGGGTTTTACTTTGTTTTCGTAGTCATGTCGTTGCGTAAAACGTCGAAATTGTCAAAATTGACTGACCAAGAGATTTAATCCATGATGGATTCAATTCCCACAGACGAAGATAGTACAGAAGATGAGGAAGAATTGGATAGTTATGAGGACGACAAAGTTGAAGATTACTGTCCTATTTGAAATGATTTCATTAACCAATACCTAAATTCGACAGAAGCTCTTATCAATTCAGTCGACTTAGACATCCTGAATGTGTCCGAGCAACAACCAGATCCTTCAGCCTCGCAAGAAAGAGAGGTTCCAACTACTTCAGCTCGGGCTCTATCATATAAACGTCAGCGTGAACAAGATGAACTGGAAGCAGAGGCGGGTGGCCCGTCTAATCCAAATTGTGGTGTGTTTGTCGGGGACAAGACTCAGTTGAGAAATGATTCTCCTGCTTTCAAATCTATAACTTGGAAAAAGAAAAATATGCAGCTTCATGTGATATTGCGTCAACAAGATATTGCGACTCGGTTCACTACGAATGGAGAGGAACTTCGTAAGTTTATTGGCATATTAATTTTCATGTCGGTTTACCCCTTTCCTAATGTGCGGTCATATTGGGGAAAATATTCCTTTGAGCCCATAAGGAACACAATGTCTCGAAATCGTTTGAAGAGCTTCGAAAAAGGCTGCATTTTAATGATAACTCGTCAGCAATTCCACGAGATCAACCAGGCTATGACCGATTATACAAAGTGAGGCCACTTATCAAACACTTCAACGAAAGATTTCAAACAGTTCCAATGACCCAAAGACTTTGTGTTGATGAGCAAATGTGTTGGACAAAAATGCGAGGTAATCCAACACGCTAATATATGCCAGATAAGCCTCACAAATGGGGGACAAAACTGTTTGTTCTTTGCGACTCTGTTGGCTTTTCTTATGCATTCGAAATATATTCCGGAGCTGGCGACAATGTCATCCTGAAAAATGCACCAGATCTCGGTGCTGCATCAAACGTCGTAGTAAGACTATCCCAACACGTTCCGGACAATGTAAATCACATTATATACTTTGATAATTTTTATACATCGCTCGGTTTGGTGGTATACCTACGGAGCCGTGGTATTTATAGCCTGGGAACCGTACGAGCAAATCGTATACCAAACATCAAGTTATCCTCTGAAGCTGAGCTCTCAACAAAAAAGTTAGCCGTGGTTATTCTGAGGAGTTCGTTGGTTCTGCTTTTGGTGTTGATGTATCAAACGTTTTATGGCGCGATACAAAAACTGTTCGTCTTATATCTACGTACGTTGGAACTGAACAGTTTATATCTCATCGTTCCGATAACCAGCCACATAAAGCAATTCGATGGGATCGGAAGAAAAAAGAAAACATTGAGATTGATTGCCCAATGATTATAAAAGAATATAATCGACACATGGGCGGAGTTGACTTGATGGATGGGCTAATTGGTCGCTATCGAATCCGAATGAAGACTAGAAAGTGGACAAATATAATTTTTTTTCATCATTTGGATATGGCAATGGTAAACGCGGATGTTCTTTACCACCGTATACACAAAAGTTTAGCGAAGTGTCAACTTCCAAATTTTCGGTCTGAAGTCGCGGAGTCACTTTGTTTTATGGGTTCTGTACAGTCCCGTGGTCGAGGTCGACCATCTTCTTATTCTGCATCGCCAGTAACCACTACATCGAAGCCTCTTCAGAGGACTTACTTACCAGGGGATGCGGTTCGTTATGACCAGGTTGGACATTGGTGCCTGTTTTTAGATCGTTCTGGTAAAAAAATATGCAAAATGCCCGGCTGCAAATCAGAAACCCAGGCTTTCTGCACAAAATGCAATTTAAACCTCTGCAATTCTTCTACTAAAAAATGTTTTTTTGATTTCCATAACAAATAAGGTGTTTTAATTCTTTCTTAAAAATCTTGCATTTCACATAGAGAATATGTTATTTTTATGTTTACTATTAAAAAACCTTTTCAATAAATTTCTAATGAATTTCACATTTTTTATTAAAAAAAAACGTTATTCCACTCTACGTGTTTTTTTTCAACGTAATGCCCAACCACGCCTTTTGGCGGGGTGCGAATTTCCCTCTCTAGCGGACAAACTATAGGTCAAAATAAAAAATGGACTTCATATTCATTAGTTTCGACCCAAAATTAATGTTGTATGATTTTATCAGCTGAATAGAAAAATTGGGCATTAGAGGGTTAAGTTATGGCCCGATTTGAAAAATCTTTTTTGAAATATTGGAATTTTTCGGTACTTTTTAGAAAAAAAAAATAAAAAAAATATTAAAAAAAAAGAAAATATAAATAATGCAAGGACCACTTTCATCCAAAGCTTATATGTTAGAGAATTAATAGAAGTTTAAAATATAAAAAAATCGCAAAAACCGGAGAGTACAAAAAATTTAAAAAATGACCACAACAAAATTTTTATAATTTTTTCTGAAAAGTACCGCAAAATACCAACATTAAAAAAAAAGATTTTCCAAACCAAAAAATAACTTAAGAAGTTGTGACCAAAACCCCGACACACAGAGTGATATCTTAAAGTTTATTTTAAGTATCGATAGCGGATATCCGTTTTGGGTCATTTAAGTCGAATGAGCAATGTCCGTCCGTCCGTCTGTCTGTCTGTTGGCTGGTGCGCACGAAAACTCTCCAAAGGAGTAACCGATTGACTTCAAATTTGGTATGTGGTAATATTTCCAGGCCAAGTTCGAAGATGGGTCGTATTGGTCCACTCCTTGTAGTACCTCCCCCACAAATGGTTAAAATGTTGTGAAATATTGATTTTTTAATAACTGCTATACTAGTTATTCCAATCTTCTGAAATTCCACACATAGTATTAGTTTATTAGTCGCTATCAACTAGAGAAAAATGGGCGTAGTTTCCACGGCCCTTTTGGTACCTCCCACACAAATGCACAATTTTGCACAAAAAGTTAACAGATTATAACATTAATACCAGTGTATAAAAATACTTAACATTTTTACTGTTTAGCTTTTATAGTACCTATAGCCTATCAACTAGAGAAAAATGGGAAAAATGGGCAAATAATACCACAATTTAATATCTCATAACGTTAATATTCCAGTGCACATAAACGCTTATAATTCGGCACAGTGCGGTGCACAGTGTATTATGAGCGGCAAAAACTCTTAATTTTCATGAGGCCCAATCTCAACATTTTTGATTCCTATCTGTAAAGAACATTCCAATTAACTAAATCTGTAAAGGTTTTGCCGATATCTTGGCAAAATATCGCGGTACAAGCATTTGAAATTCATAAATGGTACAATGGTTGCAAAGGTTATCATTTAAGAGAGTAATTTGTAAGCACATATCTCATAAACTATAACACGCATTGGACCTTCGTTTAAGTCATACTATACAGAACCTTTTGAAGTGTTTTTTTGCAGTACAAAAAAATTTAATTGTGTTGTCATTTCGTACTTAATCTGTGGTTTACTTGCAAGTTGCCAAAAATCAGGGTGTTTCATTTTCTCCAGGATAAAACTATACTTCCGAGGCCGACCGAGGTATTATCATTAACAAAAATTGATAAACTAGGGACTTAGTTAACCATTGCAAAAATAAAATTCTGCCTATACCTGCCTATGTTGATTTATTTAACGAAATGGTAAAACCTACTCTGCAAAAAACAACCCCAAATTTGTTATTTTTAGTCCATGTTGCTATGTATTGAACAACATTACCAAAGCATACCTTAAGGGGCAAATAATAAATTGACCGCAAATATAACCAAAAGCATATAAAGCAAGTATAAAAGCAAGTTGGTCTTGAAACGAGAGAGTATCTCAGTTTAAATCAAGGATTACAGACCGAATTAAACGGGCAACCGACATGAACAAGCTAAATATTCATATAAGCGAACATTTGTTTGTCAATCTACTATATATACATGCCTCATTGTTTGTGTGTCCTTTCCACATATTCCTAAAAGTATGCTTTAAAAATGACGTATTATCAATGAACACATTGCTAAATCAATGATGATTTTTTCTGGATAGTTGGAATGATCGATTAATTAACAAAAAACTGTAAACTATTTCATCATGATTTTTTGCAAATGTTGAGCTAATGTATTACGCTTCAGTTATTTACTTTGTTCTATGTACTGATTTACATCGATCAAAAGATACAAAGCGTTTTATAAAAAAATGTCCTGTAATTTCCAACATCGTATAAAATTGAAATTGATATATGGGCGTTGGGCGTTGCACTTGCAATTTTTTAATTAATGATACAATACAATCTCTACTAGCGATCTGTAATAATATAAATGATAAATTGAGAAAAATACTAAGATTTTTATTTTTAGGTTATGTGGGAAGTAGGCGTGGTTATGGGCGGATTTAAACAAAAAATTGGTTTTTTGCTAATTAGGCGATATGTACAAAATTTCAAAGCCCTAGCTCAATTCCCTCTAAAATATTCCACTGTGCGGTGTACCCGACTGAAACTTTCTTACTTGTTACGTTTAAAATTCGCAAGACATTGCGAAAAATCCTATTTTTTGAGCATTTTTTTATAATTTTTAAATAAAAGCGTCATAAAAATATCAACGAAACATTTTATCGTAAAGTCATCGGTCATGAATAAAATGACACAGTTCCGAAGAAAATCAATGCATCATCTAAAAAGTTGAAGCGAATTTAGCAAAAAAATATTAAAATGTTCTCAAAAAATAGGCATTTACGGAATGTCTTGTAAGATATCTTTTAAACCGCTGATGGGATAAAACAATTTATTAGAAGACGTTAATTGCTATTTAATTTGTATATACTCGTAAACAAGTCCCATCACACTAAAATACCACAAACCAACTGAAGAAAAATACCTAAGCTTTTGTTTGAGCAAAAACAAATTTTCAAAAAAATATATGTCAAAACAAACTTTAATTCGCAAAAAATGGCAACCATATCGTTTGACCAAAATCAACCAACTCCAACTCGGGTAGTCCTTAACCTATCTTGTTGAAATTTTGTATCATAACTACTACCCGATGCTCGAAGCACTAAACATGTTGCAAGTTTCATCCCGACCAGAAGACATCGATTTTAAAAATTCACACACTTGACATGAAATCCCCCATAAACTCGTATATAAAAAAACTAAAATATTATATTTCATATAAAAATTCAATTGTGCTTTAATATTTTACTTTCGTTACAGGTTTGTTTTGTCCTCTACGTAAGTATATTGGGGCTTACATTTTAAAATCCTTTTTGCAGAAACCCATCCAAATATATGCAAGGCTTTAAGTTTAAAAATACAAAAAAAATCAATATTGTGCTATTAAAAAATTCGAGTTGAAAAATTGAAACAAACGAATATGCCATTATTGCAAATACCAGCGGATCCCCACAATGCCACAGCCTCCCAAACGCCCAGTGTAAACGTTCACCATTCTTTAAGCCTTAAGCCACAGGATTTCAGGGCAAAGAATTATTACCCCACTGCGGATTGGTTGCATTTGATTCAGAGCTTTGGTGTAAGCAGCTATTATGCCATACGTTGATGATGATGATAATATATGATGGCAAAAGTAAGAAATGTTTAAATATACTCGTATGCTTTCAGCACAAGAAATGGAATATCCTATTTGGTTTACCAAGAAACTTTTCTGACTACAGCGAAAAAAATACTATACACAAACTTCGAAATACCACAAAGACTCGAACGACATTTGTACATTTGTTTTGAACAACCAAAGTAATTGGAACTGACAATGACTACACGAAAGTTGCACGCTCTGCTATGCTCAAAAAAAGAACTTACTTAAATAACGGGTGAGAAAGGGATACAGAAGGGGGCAGATACGATTTCCATGAAAACCAAACGCTAGCAAAAGGCAAAAAAAAACTTGGAATGTTTTCAAATTTTTTCATTGCGAGTATATTCTCATTAAGATGTGTTTGGCACAATTATCCTTTAGACATCCTTTGTATATACTCGTATATATGATGGAAAAAGAAGATGAACGACGTGTTGGCGAAACGAATAACAGCAGGAGCAACAACACTTACAACAACGGCAATAAAGAATTATCATTCAAGTGTAAACGCTGTGAAAACAGAGACCAGTTAATCAACAGTTGAGCAATAACACTGTACAACAATTTCAAACTTTTTTCAAAATAACAGGGTTCTGTCAGTGGATTCTGGTAGAGGAGACCAAAAAAATATACACGTGTATCGGCGTTTTGAAAGATCACATCGGAATTTTATTTTAGGGGGGGGTTAAAGTTTTCCCCCCTTTGCTTGTTCGTGCAGAATATCGGTATATAAAACTATGTGTTCTGTTCATCTGAGGTGTAGGGTATCTTCAGCAACTTTGTAGCAAATGTTAAGGCCAATATTTTTGTGGAATATATTAACCCTCTAGCTTCCCCCCATAACGGCGATTTTTGCCTATATTTTAACAAATCCTAAAAAACTCCCCTAAAAATGGTTGGGGCGGGGTTGAAATGTTCTACAAAAATGTTGGCCATAAAATTTTACTATATACGTCAGAACACACCAAAGCCCAAAACTTAACACAAACACCAAAAAACCGGCCAAATTCAAGATTGCCTGTTAATGGTTAATTTAGATATTATAAATATAGTGTTATTATCAAAAAGGTCTTTCAAAATTGGATTTTTCGGGGTTTAATACCCCGAAAACCAATGCCCAAACACCAAAAAACCGGCCAAATTCAAGATTGCCTGTTAAGGGTTAATTGGTGGTGATGAATAGAGTTCGTAGTGGTGATGAAGGGGATTCGTCGTGATGATGAAAGGGATTCATCGTGGTGATGAATGGAATTCGTCGTGGTGATGAATGGAATTCGTCGTGGTGATGAATGGAATTCGTCGTGGTGATGAATGGAATTCGTCGTGGTGATGAATGGAATTCGTCGTGGTAATGAATGGAATTCGTCGTGGGGATGAATGGAATTCGTCGTGGTGATGAACTCGATTCATCGTAGGAAATGTGATCATCCTGAGGACCAAAGTTTTTGGAAACAGAGATTCGTAATGGTGACGCACAAATTCATCAAGAGGATTATTCCGTACGTTAGCTGACTTTTGACGAATAAATAATTGTGATGATGTACAGATTCGTCGTCAAGACGAAGCTTTTTCTATCAGTGTATGGAAGAACGCTATAAAGGCAAGAGCATTTTGTCTCTTATAACAGATTTATGTTGGACATTGTTTGATAATGGCTTCGAATTGCCAAGAGCGAAAAGAAAAGTGAATTAAAAATTAATGAACTTATTAATAGAAGTAAAATTTAATATAAAAAAAATATTATTTAATTGTAAAATAAAATCATTCTTTTTTTTTGCATCACTCACATTAACCCCGAAAATTCCAATTTTGAAAGACCTTTTTGATACTAGCACTATATTTATAATATCTAAATTAACCCTTAACAGGTAATCTTGAATTTGTCGGGTTTTTTGGTATTTGTGTTAAGTTTTGGTCTTTGGTGTGTTCTGACATATATAGTAAAATTTTACGACCAACATTTGTAGAACATTTTGACCCCGCCCACCCATTTTTAGTGGAGTTTTGTAGGATTTGTTAAAATATAGGCAAAAATCACCGTTATGGGGGGAAGCTAGAGGGTTAATATATTCCACAAAAATATTGCCCTTAACATTTGCTACAAAGTTGCTGAAGATACCCTATACCTCAGATGAACAGAACACATAGTTTTATATACCGATATTCTGCACGAACAATCAAAGGGGGGAAAACTTTAACCCCCCCCTAAAATAAAATTCCGATGTGATCCTTCTAAACGCCGATACACGTATATATTTTTTTGGTCTCCTCTACCATAATACATTGACAGAACCCTGTTATTTTTTTTTGCGTTGTACTGTGTAATAGACTGATGAGCTATTTTAAACTTAAGTAAACAAATTAAAGTTAAATAAGATTCTAGGGAAGTTCTGAACTTAATAAGTAAATGGAGAAACTAAACTAGGCAACAATGTCGATTTTTTTGTAATTTTGCTGATAACGCTCATCGTTTGTTATTGTAGAATGGTAGTTTTGAACAATTAAGCTATGCTTTATACTTTAGGAACAATAACTGTTGTAATACCAAAGCTAAAAACCATTAATGAACAGCTAAAGTCTAAAGACGATACGATACCCTGCCGATACCAGAGCAGAATAACAGTAAATATTGCCAATTAGTATCAATATTATTTTTCTAATGGTAACACTTTGAAACAATATCATGTAAAACCAGTAAGGAAAGGCAGAAAGTCGGGCGGGGCCGACTATATAATACCCTACACCTCTCTAACAATGCGATAAGGGTCATTGCGATAATAATTTGGAATAATTGGTAAATGGGTAGAAATTGAGAACATATTTCTGGAAAATTTTAATGATATGAAGTAAAGTACAACTTCTATAGCGCTTTGATACCAAATCAGGAGGAACATATATATGGATGTTATATATAAATCTGAACCGATTTTTCCCGAATACTCATTCATGTAAAAAGACTTCTTTCTGTCGAATTTCGTACTGATCGGATACAAAATACAGTCTCTACAGCGCTTACATGCCCAATCGGGGGTAACATATGTATGGGGGCTATATCTAAATCTGAACCGATTTTCTCCGAATTTGGCAGTATTTCTTCATGTAGAAGGAAACATCTTTTTGCCGAAGTTCGCACTGATCGGATATAAAATAACATTTTTACAGCGTTTACATGTCAAATCGGGGGTAACGTTTATATGGGGGCTATATCTAAATCTGAATCGATTTCTTCCAAATTTAACAGTGTTCATTCAAATAATAGGAAACCTCTTTTTGCCGAATTTCAGACTAATCGGATATAAAACCAGTAAGGAAAGGCAGAAAGTCGGGCGGGGCCGACTATATAATACCCTACACCTCCCTAACAATGCGATAAGGGTCATTGCCATAATAATTTGGAATAATTGGTAAATGGGTAGAAACATATTATCTAATTCTGAAACGATAATCGCCAAATTAAGCAATATTCGTTCCTAAATTGAGAAACATCTTTCTGGAAAATTTTAATGATCGGAAGTAAAATACAACTTCTATAGCGGTTTGATACCAAATCAGGAGGAACATATATATGGAGCTTTAATATAAATCTGAACCAATCTTCCCTGAATACTTATTCATGTAAAAAGACCTCCTTCTGTCGAATTTCGTACTGATCGGATATAAAATACAGTCTCTACAGGGCTTACTGGTCAAATCGGGGGTAACATATATATGGGTGTTATATCTAAATCTAAACCGAGTTTCTCCGAATTTGGCAGTATTCCTTCATGTAGAAAGGAACCTCTTTTTGCCCACTTTCGTACTGATCGGATATAAAATAAAATTTTTACAGCGCTCACATGTCAAATCGGGTGTAACGTATATATGGGGGCCATATCTAAATCCGAACCGATTTTAACCAAATTCAATAGGGATCGTCCTTGGGCCAAAAAAAAGATATGTGTAAAGTTTCGTCGAGATCGGACCATAATTGCGACCTGTACTTTGATTACAAGAATACATGCACAGACGGACGGACAGACAGACGGATTTCTTCCAAATTTAAAAGTGTTCATTCATATAATAGGAAACCTCTTTCTGACGAATTTCGTACTGATCGGATATAAAATACTGTTTTTACAGCGCTTACATGTGAAATCGGGGGTAACATATATATGGGGGCTATATCTAAATCCGAACCGATTTTTTTCGAATTTAGCAGTATTCCTTCATGTAATAAGAAACCTCTTTCTGCCGAATTTCGCACTGATCGGATATAAAATACAGTTTTTACAGCGCTTACATATCAAATCGGGGGTAACATATGTATGGGGGCTATATCTAAATCTGAACCGATTTTCTCCGAATTTAGCAGTATTCCTTCATGTAGTAAGAAACCTCTCTTTGCCAAATTTCGCACTGATCGGATATAAAATAAAATTTTTACAGCGCTTACATGTCAAATCGGGAGTAACGTATATATGGGGGCTATATCTAAATCCGAACCGATTTTAACCAAATTCAATAGGGATCGTCCCTGGGCCAAAAAAAAGATATGTGTAAAGTTTCGTCGAGATGGGACCATAATTGTGACCTGTACTTTGATTACAAGAATACATGCACAGACAGACAGACAGACAGACAGACGGACATAGCTAAATCAACTCAGAAAGTGATTCTAAGTCGATCGGTATAATAAACGATGGGTATATTTCTTCTCCTTTTGGGTGTTACAAACAAATGCACAAAGTTATAATACCCTGTACAAAAGTGTGGTGTAGGGTATAATAATTGAGGGTGAACGGTACTTTAAAATAGGATTTTTTTACAAAATGTAGTTCAATAAAAAGTCAATTATTATAATATGACTTTATTTTAAAAATATTCAGTGCAAGGATATCTTCTTACAGATAATATTTAAAAAAAAAAAAACATTTTTTTTTTGCTAGTAGTCCCCGAAAACTTGAAGCGGGAAAGCACTCAAATACATAAGCGAAAGATTTCGGCCAACTAGTCTGTCGTCATTTCTCCTTACAGCACTTTACTTTAGGGCATATTTATATTAGGACTAATATTGATCGCTGGTTACTGTCCAATCAACAACATACCTACAACAATGGCAAGTCCACAGAAACCACTCTACATTGTAGTATCTCTCTCTCTGTTAAGGAACATAGCTTTCTTAGAAAGGGGGGAGGGGGCCTTCAGTAATATATAAGTAAATTCAGCCGCTATAATTACGGTTCCAGCAACCCTGGGGATTGATAGCAGTATACGTAGGTTCCTTTATAACCTTCTGATTAAATGGCGCATTTCAACGGACATAACGCCCAAATTTTTTTTGGGCCTTATGACCTCTCTAAGTGCGATCATAACACCCAATTTAGTTTTGCGGACACAAGGCCCAAAAAGAAGGGACATAACGCCCAATTATTTTTTTGGGCTTTATGTCCACGCTTGAAGCGGTCATAACGCCCAAATATTATTTTGAAATTTTTCTCTATTAATGTATAAAATCGAATACTTTTGGGGAACATGTATTATGATTGTAAAAGAAGAAACGGTTCTATAGTTATTTCAAGTTCAGAAATGCTTTCGATGGTTGTAATTGAAACATTCATTCAGTTGTTTTTGAAACAGTGACGAGAATGGGTGATAAAATTGAATTTCAGTTTGTTGCTCGCAGAAACTGCGAATTAGTTTATACCAAATGAAAAAAAAACCTAAATATAGAAGCACTACCATTTTTTTCAATAGGGTATGATATATGGTGATATTAAGTCTTAAAGCAATACGTACGATGAACGCATATATTATTTTCGATTTAATACTACCATATTTGAAATGTTTGGGAAATTAAATTTGAATAAGGCCCCATGCGTATGATGAAGATAAGAACTTGCAGAAAAGCCGAGTGTAAAGAATTCTATGAGAAATCGCGCGCGCGATTTCTTTTCTGCAAGTTCTTAACTACATCACATATATTGTTTTCCGATTTAGTACTACCATATTTGAAATGTTTGGGAAATTAAATTTGGATAAGGTCCTATGTATTTAATACTACCATATTTGAAATCGCGCGCGCGATTACTCGTAGAATTCTTTACACTCGGCTTCTCTGCAAGTTCTTATATTCATCATACATATTTCTTTAAGACTTAATAACAACTTATGTCACACCCTATTGAAAATAATGCCAATGCTTCCATATTTAGGTTTTTCCTTTTGCTTTTTTGGGAAATTTTGGGGCAGGTGGAAGAAATTTACATTGGATTTAAATTGAACCATATCTTTAAAGTACTTCCAATAAATATTAAATTACCACTTCAATTATTACTACTTATTATTACAAAAACAAAAAAAGGACATAAAGCCCAACAAAAAATTGGGCCTTATGTCCGAGCATGGGTCGGTCATAAGGCCCAAAATAAAATTGGGCGTTATGACCGCACTTAGAGAGGTCATAAGGCCCAACAAAAATTTTGGGCGTTATGACCGGTCATCTCAACTAGCTTATGGTCAACTAACCACCACATTGTTGTCAGCAGGGGAACGTCCCAAGGGGGTGTTCTGTCTCTTGAGCTATGCAATCTCTCCCTTCATAATGCAGCAAGATGGGCTTCCTATAATGGTCTTGGTGTTAACCCTATCAACATTAAAAAAATGTTTTTTTCTAAATTTAAGTAAAATCCATACTGCAATTAAGTTCAATGTTTTTATTCATGTTGAGTTAATTTTTTCTTAAAACTGGAAAATTGTTCTTAGTACTACTACATTTTTTGGGATATGCAGAATACTTCATTAACTAACCAGTAAGGAAAGACAGAAAGTTGGGCGGGGCCGACAATATGATACCATACACCCCCCTAACAATGCGAAAATGGGCATTGCGATAAGAATTTGGCAGTGTTCATACATGTAGTAAGAAAACTCTCTCTGCCTAATTTCGTACTAACAGGATATTAAACCAGTAAGGAAAGGCAGAAAGTCGGGCGGGGCCGACTATGTAATACCCTACACCTCCCTAACGATGCGATGAGGGTCATTGCCATAATAATTTGGAATAATTGGTAAATGGGTAGAAACATATTATCTAATTCTGAAACGATAATCGCTAAATTAAGCAATATTCGTTCCTAAATTGAGAAACATCTTTCTTTAATGATCGGAAGTCAAATACAACTTCTATAGCGGTTTGATACCAAATCAGGAGGAACATATATATGGAGCTTTAATATAAATCTGAACCGATCTTCCCTGAATACTTACTCATGTAAAAAACCTCTTTCTGTCGAATTTCGTACTGATCGGATATAAAATACAGTCTCTACAGCGCTTACATGTCAAATCGGGGGTAACATATATATGGGAGCTATATCTAAATCAGAACCGATTTTCGCTAAATTGATCGGATATAAAATAACATTATTACAGCGCTCACATGTCAAATCGGGGGTAACGTATATATGGGGGCTATATCTAAATCTAAACAGATTTCTTCCAAATTTAAAAGTGTTCATTCATATAATAGGAAACCTCTTTCTGACGAATTTCATACTGATCGGATATAATATAACATTTTTACAGCGCTTACATGCCAAATCGGGGGTAACTTATATATGGGGGCTATATCTAAATCTGAACCGATTTTAACCAAACTCAATAGGGATCGTCCTTGGGCCAAAAAAAAGATATATGTAAAGTTTCGTCGAGAGCGGACCATAATTGCGACCTGTACTTTGATTACAAGAATACATGCACAGACGGACAGACGGACAGACAGACAGACGGACAGACGGACATAGCTAAATCAACTCAGAAAGTGATACTAAGTATAATAAACGATGGGTCTATTTCTTCTCCTTTTGGGTGTTACAAACAAATGCACAATGTTATAATACCCTGTACCACAGTGTGGTGTAGGGTATAAAAACACGGTTACTGCAGCGCTTACATATCAAATCGGGTGAAACATATATATGGGGGCTATATCTAAATCTGAACGGATTTTCCCCGAATTTGGTAGTTTTCATCCATGTAAAAGGAAAACTTTCTCTGTTGAATTTCGTACTGATCGAATATAAAATACGGTTTCTACAGCTATATCTAAATCTGAACCGATTTTCCCCGAATTTGGCAGTTTTCATTCATGTAATAAAAAAAATTCTCTCTGCCGAATTTCGTACTGATCGGATATAAAATACAGTTTCTACAGCGCTTACATGCCATAGAGGGGGTAACATATATATGGGGGCTATATCTAAATCTGCACCGATTTTGACCAATTTCAATAAGGATCGTTCTTGGGCCAAAAAAGAGCACTGTGCTTAATTTTATCACAATCGGACCATAGACCTGCACAGTCAGACAGACGGACATCGATCGGTATAATAAACTATGGCTCTATTTCTTCTCTTTTTGGGCGTTGCAAACAAATGCACAAAGTCATAATACCCTGTACCACAGCGTGGTGTACAATCTACGAATATTCACAAATTTATAAAATTTAGACTATTTGATGCCTGAAAGTGAAGCTCGTGATCTCGGCGACATTTCGTTGAAACAAGACGGCGCCACTTCCCACACATCGCATCAATCAATAGATTTTTTGAGAGAACTCTTCGGTGAGCAGATAATTTCACGTTTTGGGCCGGTCAATTGGCCACCAAGATCGTGTGATATCACACAGTTAGTTTTTTCCTGTGGGGATATGTAAAGTCTAAAGTTTATGCAGACAAACTTGCTTCGATACAGGCCTTGGAGCAAAACATCACGCGTGTCATTCGCCAGTTACCAGTCGAAATGCTCGAACGAGTCATCGAAAATTGGACTCAATGGATGGACCATTCAGACGTAGCAGCGGCCAACATTTAATAGACATAATCTTAAAAAAAAAATGCCAAAGAATGTTCTTTCAAATAATAATAAACAGTCCCCATTCAATTTGAATTTTCTGTTTTTTTTTCTTTAAAAAAGTAAGGAACCTCGAAATGGATGACCCATTATATAACATTACTCTAATTAATCTGTCAATTTGTGTGGAAGTTACCAGAAGGGGTTTAACAAATACACCCATTTTTTCGGTAAACAGTACATTCTTTAAATACATTGCAATGCGCCGAACTATAAGCGTTTATGTGCACTGGTATATTAACCTTACGAGCTATTACATTTTGGTATGATTTGGTCATTTTGTGTGGGAGGTATAAAAAGGGGCTTGGTGATAACGCCCACTTTTCACAGGACTGTAGTCACTATAACAGCATTACACTGTACAAAATTGCAAGTATTTGTATGCATTGGTATTAAAGTTATAAGCCGTTAACTTTTGATGTAAAACGGTCCATTTGCGTGGGAGGTACCAAAAGAGGCTGTACAATAATGGCCATTTTTTACCGGACTATAGGCGCTACAAAAACATTATACTGTACAAAATTTCAAGTATTTTTATGCACTTGCATAAATAGTTTGGCCACAACTTATAAAAGAATGGATACAGATATGAACATTTCTAGGACTTTTTTCACAATTTTGAAATGTATGTGCTTATAACTTCTAAAGTTTTTTAGATAATAGCAAACTTTTTTGGGAAAAAACTTTTATGTTTGTGGTTTATCTAATTTCATCAACTTATGCACCGAAATCTGTACACAAAGCGAGACAAGGGTAAAACAACATACATTACCCCTGTGTTAAAAAATTTTGATATTTGCCCATATACCTTTACTTACTACATTTTACCTATATAACTTTTGAACGGAATATCAGATTTGAATGACATAGGTACCATTTGAAAGAATTTAACATCCTCCCTAAGAATTATTAATTAAGTAATTAATTTTTGTCCCTTAAGGACATTAATTGGACTAAAATGTCCTTAATCCTTGATTATCCTGAAAAGCTTATCTTCAATTTTTTGTTTTATTTTTAAAAATTACCCACATATTTTCCCACAAAATTTAAAAATTTTAGCGTGGATCCTCCATGGGTTAAAAAAATATGAATTAATTAGTTCACAGCTTATAATATTAATACTAGCGCATACAAGCAGTTGAAATTTTGTGCAGTGTAACATTAGCACCTACAGTCCAGTACAAAGTGGGCGTTATTGCCACACCCCTTCTAGTACCTCTCACATAAAATGTACCAATTTGTGAAATGTAAAAAAAATGAAAAACTTATTGAAGTATATATGTATATGAACAAGTAAGAAAGTTCGGTCGGGTAAACCGACTTATGAATCCCCTCACCTTGAGTCCCAAGAAAATATTCGTAGATATTTTTTTTTGTTTTAATTATATTATTATCAATTTAAATTGCATTTAATAACTTTAAAGTATCTACTGTTATTAAAGTAAAAAGCTGTTTACATTTGGTACAAAATGGTCCATTTGAGTGAGAGGTACCAAAAGGGGCGTGCCAATAACGGTCACTTTTCTCTGGAATCTAGATACTATAAAAGCATTACACTGTACATAATTTCAAGTATTTGTATGCACTGGTATTAATGTTATAAGCTGTTAACTTTTGGTGCAAAATGGTCCATTTGTGTGGAAGGTACCAAAACGGGAGTGCCAATAATGCCCACTTTTCTCTGGACTCTATGTACTATCAAAGAATTACACTGTACACAATTTCAAGTATTTGTATGCAATGGTATTAAAGATATAAGCAGATAACTTTTGATGCAAAATGGTCCATTTGTATGGGAGCTACCAAAAGGGGCGTGGCAGCTTCGCCCATTTTTATTGACGTGTTAGCGATTAATAAACTAATACTATGTGTGGAATTTCAGGAGGTTCGATTAAGTACTATAGAAGTTGTTAAAGAATCAATATTTCACTAAATGTTAACCCTTTGTGGGGGAGGTACTAGAAGGAGTGGCCCAATATGGGGTATGTTCGAACTTAGCCGGACTTAGAGAAAAATATTACCGCATACCAAATTTGAAGTCAATCGGTTAATCCTTTCGGGAGTTATCGTGTGCACCAGCCAGCAGACAGACACACAGACAGACAGACGGACGGTCATTGCTCAAATGACTTAAAATTATCGAAATCGATTATCCGCCAAACATACTTGGGGTCTTAGGTCACTCCTTCGATGTGTTACACTTTTGGCTCGTAGCAAATGATATATACCCTCCTCTCTAAGGTGAGGGGATAACAAAGAGTTTTAACATTTGAAACAATTGTTATCATTTGTGTGAGAGGTACTAGGAGGCGCAATAACGCCCACTTTGTACTGGATTGTAGGTACTATAAAAATAGTACAATGCACAAAATTTAAAGTATTTGTATGCGCTAGTAGTAACGTTATTAGCTGTGGACATTTTGTACCATTCGGTCTCTTTGTGTGGGAGGTACCAAAAGGGGCGTTGCATTTTCGCTCATTTTTGTTCAGCTTATAGAGGCGGTAAAATGATTACTATGTATGCAATTTTACAGGATACCCAACAGTAGTATAGAAGTTATAAGAGCTTTAACATGTCACAAAATTTTAACCATTTGTGGGGGAGGTACCACAAGGAGTAGGCCGATGAATTTGGACAATCGGTAGAAGGTAGTAAGTCTACATGGTCTTCTACTATACGCGTGTAAAATTTCATTGAAATCGAAAAGGTCGAATATTTAATTTGTAGTTTTTGAGTCGGTTTCTTTTGGAATTACCCGTAGGTAAAGGAACAGACATATTGTTTCGAAAATGTTATATATAATTGTATTTAAAACTATTTTTTCACAAAAATATAAGTGTCTACGTAGCTGAGTCGGTAAACATGTGGCTTACAAAACGGAAGATACTGGGATCGAATCGCATTCGGAGCGATGTAAATTTTATATACATACATAATGTTGAACATTTCGTGTCTTATAATCAATTTCAATTCCTAAAATAAAGAAGAAGAGAGGAAGTGGTAAGAGACTCCAACATATAAACGGAGATATAAATAGAGAAGAGAGATGGTGAAGTGGAGGTGGCGAACAAAAATCACCAAAAAATTCAAGGACTAAAAGTCTAAGAAAAATTTATTTTTTTCTTTCTACATTTCCTATATTTGAGTAAAAATTTATGTGCAATAAGGAAAAAATATGCTGAATTCGCATAATTTCAAGTCAGAACTTCGATGGCTTATATCCATTTTTGGCTATAGTAAAAAACCCAATTTTTCAGGAGAGCAAAAAAAGACAGTTTTATTGTAACATTATTTGAGCTTCAGCGAATTTTTGTTCTACGATATGTTCTACATATTGCTATTATGTGCTACGCGATGTTCTGAAATATAGCTCTTTTTTCGTAAATTGTCTATGTTTTGTGGAATTTGTAAGTATAGCAGCTTTTGTTGAAAATAAAATATATTGAACACAATTCAAATTAAAAGATATTTTGAAACTAAATGCCAAACTGTCTATGGATAAATAGTAAATAAATGGCTATTGGTAGGGCTATATACGCATAAATTTTGCAATACTAAGTATGGGTAGCCAAATGAAAGAAGATTTTGTCGCGATTATGTATAAAAACTTTACATACGTTGAAAAGAATGACAGTGTTCCTAGATACAATGTGAAGACAACAACTTTTTATTTAAATCAACGATTTTTGTATATTTGCAAATGGTACACGTAAAGCAATTGTTTATATAGTTCATTTTATGATACAAGCAATGATAATCGGATGGAATCACAGACTTCAATTCTTGAAATGATTAATTTCGCGATTTGTTGCAATGTTTTTTTTATATCTTTACTAGCTGGACCCGGTCCGCTTCGTTGCCCCAGATTGAGATTTCCGATCCCGTCCATTGTTAAACCAATCACGAATCCTGCCGCCGAATAAATATACATAAAATAACAGCACTCTCGCTAACAAATTGTGCAAGATATCTTAATTTCAAAATGTGGCTTACATGGGCGGGGCCATGCCCATAAGTCTGATCCCGCCCATTTTGAACTAATCACGTAGACTGCCACCAGATACATATAAACAGAATTACAGTACTATCGCTACTAAATTGTGCAAGATAGCTCAAATTTGGGTTATATGGGCGGGCCACGCACTTTGGTCTGATCCCGCTCATTGTTAGACCAATCACGTAGGCTTATACCAGACACACACAAAATTACAGCAATCTCGCAAACAGATTGTGGAAGATACATCAATTTCAAAAAGGTTGCTTATATGGGCGAGGCCACGCCCATTGATCCGATTCCCCCCACTTCTGGACCATGCACAAAATTACAGCACTGTGGCTAACAAATTGTGCACGATATCTTTATTTCCAGATTTGACTTATACGGGCGGGGCCACGTCCATTAGCCCGATCCCGCCCAATTACGCGGACTGCTACCAGATACATATTCGCAAAATTTCAGCACTCTCTTTAACAAATTGTGTAAGATATCTCAATTTCAATATTTGGCTTACATGGGCGGGGCCACGCCCCTTGGTCAGATTGCGCCCAACACTCTTACAACACTCTCTCTAATACATTGTAAAAAATATCTAAATTTCAAAATTTGCCTTATATGGGCGGTGCCAGGCCCATTGGTTCGTTTCCGCCCAATTTTGGACCAATCACGTAGACTATCACCAGATACATATGCACAAAATTACAGCACTCTCGCTAAGAAATTGTGCTATATATATAAATTTAAAAATTTGGTTTATATGGGCGGGGCCACGCCCATTTGTCCGATCCCGCCTATTTTTGGACCAATCACGTAGACTACCACCAGATACATATACACAAAATTCTAGCTCTCTCGCTAACAAATTGTGCAAGATATCACATTTTTAAAATTTTGCTTATATGGGCGGTGCCACGCCATTGGTCCGATCCCGCCCATTTTGGGACCAATCACGTAGACTGCCATCAGATACAAATGTATAACTTTACAGCACTCTAGCTAACAAATTGTGCTAGATATATCAATTTAAAAATTTGATCCGATACCGCCATTTTTGAACCAAGCACGTAGACTACACCAAAAATACATATGCACAAAATTACAGCACTTTCGCTAACAAATTGTGCAAGATATGTCAATTTCAAAATTCGTTTTATATGCGTGGGGCCACGCCCATTGGGCCAATCCCGTCCATTTTTGGACAAATCAAGAAGACTACCACAAGATACATATAAACAAAATTCAAGCTCTCTCACTAACAAATTGTGCAAGAAATCACATTTTTAAAATTTTGATTATGTGGGCGGGGCCACGCCCATTTTTTTTAGACTACCGCCAGATACACATGCAAAAAATTACAGCACTCTCGCTAAAAAATTGTGCAAGATATATCAATTTCAAAACTTTGCTTATATGGGCGTTGCCACGCCCATTAGCCCGATTCAGCACATTTTTGGGTGAATCACGTAGACTGCCACCAGATACATATACACAAAATTCCAGCAATCTCGCTAACATATTGTGCAAGATATATCATTTTTAAAATTTGGCTTATATGGGTGGTGCCACGCCCATTGGTCCGATCCCGCCCATTTTTGGACCAATCACGTAGACTGCCATCAGATACATATGTACAAAATTACAGCACTCTCGCTAACAAATTGTGCAAGATATCTCAATTTTAAATGTGTCTCAGGTGGGCGGGGCCACGCCCACTTGATATATCAAAAATTCAAGTACCTATTTTCACCATGCCCCACACATGTACATTCTGTGAAAATTTCATGAAGATCGGTCCAGCCGTTTAGACGTCTATTCGGTACAAACAAACAAACAAACACACATTCTTCTTTACATATATATATATATGTAGATGTTATTTAGACATATACAGGCAAGTCACAGGTTTTGTACGAAATTGGTTCGTTTTCGTTTTTCAAAATCGTATCGTTCCACTTTTGCTTCTACAGCTCTTGTACGTTTTCATGAAAACGAAAGAAAGTGAAAACCAAAAAAAACTGTCAAAAATATGGCAGCATAGAAATCAGAAACAGCTGTTTCAGTCACCGCCGTCAAAAATATCGGTGCGACTCCAGATTCTGTTTGTCGGTAGTGAAAATAAATGAAACATATTAAAGCCAAAAGAAATAAAATTTATCAAAATCTTGGCTTGATTAATGTTTCTGTGTTTGCCCCTTTACATATACATATTACAATTACACTAAAAATTATTTACAGACCTAAGAAGTATTTTTTTGTATAGATTGTGACATACTGTTGTATAAAATCAAAACCAAAATTTTTTTTATGGATAAATTTTTTTAAAAAATATTTTATTAAAAATACTAGTTTCGTCGAAGGTACACTTAGTATTTGCACTATAATTTTTGGAGTATATGCCCGATAAGGTCGACTTATACGATAAATTGAAGCTATTAATGTGGGCTACCGATGTTGGAAATATCTCTTTTACTTAGAGACAGTGGTTTAGTAACAGTCATTAAACAAATTGGAAAAAGTAGATTTTTTTCAAAAAAAAAAAAATCCCGGGACGAAAAATGAATAAAAAATAGAAAAAAATATTTTATTTTTTAAAAGTTGGCATCCTAGCGAGGAAAATAATGCCTATTGGAAAAAAATATATGGATAAATGTAGAAATTATAGCCCTTTTGGTAGAGGTAAGAGAATTTCAAAAAATCTTTTTTTTTTAATTTCTGTTTAAATAGCGATTTTATATATTACTTTTATTTATATTATGTACATTTCAGTTTATTTACATGTACAAGTTTCATTAGAAGTAATTGTGAGTTCTTTGTTGACGTTTGTAGATTTCGGAATCGGTTTCTCTAATGAGGAACCAAATATAATCTCCCATCTTTCTTTCATCCCAGTGCCTTGGTAACGCCGCTCGATGGACTTCATTTCTTGCTGAAACCTTTCGCCATGTTCCTCACTTACGTCGCCAAGATTCTCGGGGAAAAGTTTAAATGAGAATGCAAGATATGAATTTTTGGGGACATATTTACACCTGTTGGAATACATAAAGCGAAAACTAAGTTAGAAGAATACATACGTACTCGTATGTGTTATATACATAAATATAGAAAAATATACATATTTCTTTCCAATTTTTTCATAATTTTTTAATAAATCATTAATCATTATTTCATATTGCGGGCTTTTATTGGATCCAAAGAAATTTGAAACCACAAGCTTAAACGACCTCCATGCTGCAATTTCATCCGACATCTTTTATCAGTTTCCTTATTTTAGGCCCATCAAAAACGCCTTCTTCGATTTTTTGAAAAGAAAGACTTTTAAATAAACTTTTTAAATATGAGAGCGAATTTCCATCTTTCCTTGAGGCTTTTACAAAATTGTTAAAGAGTCCCAGCTTAATATGCAGTGTTGGCAAAAATGTTTTCTTTTTGGACGAGAGGTGTGTATTTTATCAGATTAAGATATAGTCCCCATATATATGTTCGGTTCAGATTTAGATATAGCCCCCATATATATGTTTCACCCGATTAGACATGTATGCGCTGTAGAAACCGTGTTTTATATCCGATCAGTACGAAATTCGACAGAGGAAGTTTTCTTATTACATATATGAACACTGCCAAATTCGTATTGCTATGCCCATTTTCGCATTTTTAGGGAGGTGTAGGGTACTATATTGTCGGCCCCGCCCGACTTTCTGTCTTTCCTTACTGGTTTTGAGTGAAGACGGTACTAGTTATTTTTAGCTGGAGATTTAAGGTACTAACAGTTGCACCTGTCTCCTTGGGGGTATTGAAATTCCCTTCTCGCAAAACCCCAAATTTCATGGAATTTTACTAGACAGAAAGTTAAACTTCAAACCTAACTTTCTGAAAAGAGCTAAGTAGACTGTGGTAGACCTACATATATACCTGTAAAAAGGGCGATATGAAAAGACTGGGGCATGAACCCGCGTAAAGTTTATTAATTGTATTCGGCAGTAGTCAGACCGATAATGCAGTATGGAATTGGTTCAGCGAGTTGCTCCTATATGTATCACTGGTGCACTGAGAACGACACCAACTGTGGCACTAAATGTTGCTACATTTAACGTCGATTGACATTGTAGCATTGCAATATGCCGCATGAACTGCGATTAGACTAACACAGTACAATACATGATTTTGGAACTCAATTCTGAGAATTGGCCGTGAAAGTAGCCCCAAATAGAAGAACATCTGCATCATTCGTTTAGTCAGGTTAGATATTGAATAGGAGAAAAAAATGCGAAACAAACCTACCTTGGGGTAGGTGTCCAGTGCCTTCCAAATCGCAAAAGTGCCCACAAAGTCACAAAATATCTGTCGGTAAAATATTGAAAAATACGTATACTTAATACGTATGCGTATAAAACAGAACATTACACAACAGAACAGAACATTTTTGCGTTTTAAAGGCACTGGATGCACTTTTTTCGGGTAGGTTTGTTCCGCATTTTTTTCCTATTTAAAATCCTATTTAATATCTACAATTTTGCTTCAAACATAAAAGACATATTCCGTACGGTATACCGAGAAAAAAATATAGAAAATGTGCTAAAAATCCACCTTGAGCAAACCAATTCGTATGACCATTAAATTATGTATTGATTGAGCCAACTTGACAAAACGAATGATGAAGAAGTTCATATTTTTGGGGCTACTTTCACGTCCAATTCTCAGCATTGAGTCCCAAATCAATGAGATAAAAAATGCTGTACTGTCTAAGGGAGCTGTAACTGTGGTCAGGGAACATAGTGTCACTCTAGACACAATGCCTGACTTTCGAGGAACTATTGATTACACTTTGACTGAACCACTTTTTGACAAGAAGTATCTCACTCTAAAACTTGATAGATTAAAATGGACATAGGAGATTCGTTAATTTCTATACAGACGGTTCCAAATTCAACAACCAAGTGGGCGTTGGTTTGTTTTCTGGAGAATTTGAGCTATCAATTACAAAAAGATTGCCTGATCATTGTAGTGTTTACCAGGCAGAGTTCTTATTTAAGAGGTAACAGAATAGCAGCAAATTAATGTTCTGACAAATGTCGGTATCAATATTTTTTCTGATAGTCAGGCTGCTATAAAGTCGCTGGAAACTATATCTGTGAATAAAAAAACTACACTCGACTGTCTGGAATATGTGCCCGTGTCGACCTGGCGGCTTATATTGAATGATAGATATGACAGGTAGTCAGCAACTGCAAACATTCCAGGCTGATGTGGTCCTGCCTAGACTCCAAACGCACCAACGCACTGTTGTCGTTGTCGGACGGAACGTCGCACTTATCGTGTCTGCCACAATGGACCACTGCGGTCTTAGACGGCACGCAGAGAGATTGAAGGTCCTGCATAATGACCTTTGCAGAAGCTGTGGAACAAAGAGAAGGACAAATCAATAGAGCACCTAATGTACCTGTGCCCGCTCTCGCAAGAAGGCGGCAAGAAACTTTAGGCTGTCAACTTTTGAGGTTTTTAATGCAGTAACTTCTGTTTCCCTTACGTCACTGCTGTAGCACAGTGGATTAAACAGAAACAATTTCTGATGCGATTTAGTCATGTCCATCTGTCCATGTATTATTGTAATCAAGTGAGGATTGGTTAGGGCGGTAGCCTGATTTACCAGCTCAAATAGACCAATTGAGGCCCCTAGTACCAACAAAATCTCTCAGACATCGTAGAAAGGTACTTTAATATCCAGACGTCGTTTACTCATTGCAGGACAGTCAATTGTTCAATGGTCTCAATGCATCTCTCTCATCTGCACAGCTTCTGCAGAAGTCATTGGACTTAATTCCCAACTTCCCGTCCTGTCAGATCTGACACTAGCGTAGCCAGTCTTTTGCTCTCTAGTGCAAGGAGATATTATGACCATCTTAGCTCGTATTAGGGAAGATTTGTCTAGCTACCCTACATGTGCCGATTTGTGTCCATCTGGAATTAGACCGCCTGCTTACCTCTTGTCTAAGCCAAAGCTTGCGTCTGGACTGTGGCGCACCAATCTATGCTCTTGTTCTTCGAGAACTTATAATGCCGTCGGCATTGCAGTTCCGCGGGATATCCCTATGCCAAGGTACTCATGTTAAACTGCTCAGTTATCTCGTTAAGAGTACTGCGGCAGCCGAGGGATGTGGCCTCGAAAAAAAATTATGGCAGCCTCGCTGTCCGAGTAAATGACAACGCCAGTGTTGGTCACTATGTTGCGACTCTGGTAGTCTATGAGCTATATATGTAAAATTAGCGTAGTTCTCGCCACTTCACAAAAGACTACCTTTTTTTTTTTTTTTTTTTTTTTTAGATTTTTTAGATTTTATTTTGTTTTTTTCAAGCATTACAATTCAATTTTACTACATACTGATTGATTTAAAGATAACAAAATCATATAAATTTAGTGACAATAACTTTTAAAGTTGTCTGCCAATAACGGGTTTGTTTTTGTTTAACTGTTAAATAGACATATTTACAATATTTCTTTTATATTATATTGTACAAGGTTAATATTAAAATTGTTCTCGGATTATATAATTCCTGTATCTTAATGCACTATGAACATAATTATATAATCTTTCCCACCCATCCTCAAAATCTCCATTTAATATTTTTATTAACCCTCTTTCATCAATATATATACGTCCCAAATACCTCACCCTAAATTCTTGTAATATTGGACATCTGGCTATGAAATGTTGCAAGTTTTCGACTTCTCTCATGTTACAGATCGTGCATTGGTTTCTCCTTTCATTTCCAAACTTATTCCCATTCAATGGTAGAACATCAGCCCTTGTTTTCATTATGATTGAAATTTTGTCCAATTTCCAAATATTTGTCATATATTGTATTCCGATATCAGGGTTTAAATATCGGTAAAAGACTACCTCAGTTCCAGTAAGCCGTGTTGGATCCACACGTGGAACTTTATACTCCTAAAGAGAACCAATTCTGACTTGTTTGTGTTAACGTCTAAACCACAGCTTCAGGCCCATCTGGCCAATTTGTTCAGACCCCCCTGTATAATGTCTCTGAGGACGTTGGGGAATTAGCCAGTTACTCCGCTTTCAATGTCGTGCGCATAAGCCACGACCTTGCAGCCACAACGTTCTAGGACTAACAGCACTCCATTCACCGCTAGATTCCAAATATCGCTAGAGCTGTGCCCCCAGATTTGCTGTTAAGTGTCTTCCAGTGAGCAAAAGCTGAATTAGTCCAATCAAGATATAAATGGCTCAAATGCCAAATCGATTAACTCCACAACACAACTAGTTGAGAAAATGAAAAAAATATGAATACTCGTAGTAAAAAATTTGACTTATATCAAGTGCTTTGACATTAAAATTTCGAAAAAATAAAAAAGTACGGTTAATCGATTTGGCATTTGAGCCATTCTTATAGTTCATCCTTGGATGCGACAGCGCCGAAATTACCGCGTCTGAGTGAATGTTGTCGGCTGAAACTACAAATTTTAAATTTTTTTGACAGTAATGCTTACCAATTTTTAGGTTATATATGGATGCATAGTGGAGGGTTTGTAAAATTCTGCCGGGCCGAACTTACTACTAATGTCTTCATCATAATCTGCTGACTATCACTGTCCTTGGCGGACCTTAGCCTCGTTCGCTTTTTTCTTCTATTTTGTGCAGTCTGCTTCCAGTTACTGATATATCATTTTCTGGCGTCTTTTTCCACACCATCACGACAACTTGCTCTTGTATTGTATGGTTTGGCATTACATATTTTCTGTTCAGTTGTGTTTCGTGAGATTCTCCAGCCCTGTACACCTTATATAGGCACCAATTTCACGTTTTGCTCTAGTTAATACCGAAATCTGTTTAATACCGAATGAGTGAAATTGTTTTTTATTTGCTGGGAACAAATAGCCCACTAAAAATTAATGTTTTTATGATCGCGTCATTGCGGACATATAGTGAAATTAAAGATTACAGCTTTATAGAATACCTCCAAGTTAAAATATCATGTAGTCTAGAACATTTTAAGTTTTTCCTGAAAAAAGGACGCCTCGTTTAAGCAATGTTATGCCTGCCTCAGGGGCGTTCAAAAGACCATTGGTGATTTGCTCGCATTTTGTTAAACTCTCTTTAAGCCATACAATTTCCAGAATACTTCCAACAAACTCAATGCACTGTTCCTTCCATGACCTGCATCCAACTACTGCCCTATTGATTTTCCATTTACAAAACATAACAATGCTAATGACAGTGTTTAATATTTAAAACCAATTAAATTGCTTCCCACCAAAAAAAAACAAACAAACGTAATTATATAATTTGTTTCAATTTCACACTGGAATTGCTATGAAAAACCCGAATCGAAAACCAAACAAATGCACATTAAACGTCCGCCAAGCTAATGTAAATGTCTAAATGGTCCAAAATATGTATATTCACTAATGTTCGAACATACATACGTACATGCAAGTATGTGTCTAGCAGTCAGTCAACCGTGTTAAATTAGTGAGAAGAAAAATAGATTTCAAATCAAATTAGTTTTTAAAATGCCATTAGATACAGTAATTAAATGCCAATGTCTAAACGAATGTGTTTTGTGAGTGTTAAATTGAATCATAATTCAAGTCGTAAAGAAAAGTAGGCTTCTTCTTTGCAAAATTGAAAACCACAAATTGTTAATTGGCCATTTGGGGCGAATGAGCAATGAGAATGGATTATTGAACAATTATACGCCACCCCTTAAATACCAGAAGCGATGTACAGTGGGTGGACTTCCAAAAAAAAGGGGAAAAATTCTGCCGTTTCTTAACCAGACAACCGATTGCGACCACTCTTGGCATGTGTGTAGAAGAGTTATTAGAGAAGGTAAATTTTGAGGTTGGGCCCCCTGTGGTATACAGGGACGGATCTACGGGGCCACAAATTTAGCAACCTCGGGCAAACAAAATGTTTAAGCGCGTGTAACTTTCGTCTTTTTCGACCGATTCATAAAATCTTTTTTGCGTGTTTTTTAGTAACTGAGTTCTACAAAAGGGTTTTTTGCACCTAGCAGTTATCTTGTATAGTTATAGAGATATCTGACTAAATGGTGCAAATATATATATAAATATGTTATCCTTTCTTTTACCTTTCCGCAATAAAGTACAAAAATTGCATATACAGGCAACTCGCGGTATAACAAATATTCGGTTTAACGAAAAAAAAATTAAAGCCGTAGAATTACAAAGGAAGCTTTATGACAGGGTTTTTAAATATTATTTATAAAATGGAACACAACTTTACAAATATATGCCATTTATTATGTTAAAGCTAAACAAGTTTTATAATCGTAAAATTAATTAAATATTATGTTTAAAATTAAACAAAACACATTTAAAAAACTTCGCGATATAACGAATTATTCGGTATAACGAATGGGTCTGACAATATATCGTTCGTTATTCCGGGATTTGCCTGTATTTTGAAAATATAAATTGATCTGGCCATAACTTTTGTATAAGTGGGCACATTTGACTGAAAGTTTGTACATTATCTAGAAAATTTTGTTTTCAATTTAGACAAGTTGATGTGAGAGAAATCGATTTTTATTCTGCACTTATATTAAGCAAATGCTAGGACAGGGTCGGGAAAATTGTGAAAAATTCACTTTTCAAATGCAGACAGAAATATAAAAACGACATACAATTTTGAAAAATTAGCATATTTCAATGAAATATTTTGTAGATTGTAGGTCTTGATATCACAAATCGAATTTAATTAGCGAATCATTATATTTCCAAAAGTCAATCCCACAATTCCCAAAATAATTTTGAAAATCCCCAAAAATTCGATTTTTTGTATTTTCCCCTATATCGACTATACTAACAGCCGGGTTTCAGATTCCCTTTGCAGTTCAAATTACAACACCTTACCACATATAAATATGCCAAAAGATTCAACATTTTAGCTTTGCGATTGGTGAAAATGTGGCTTACATTTGAAATTTGTGTAAAAAATTGTGTAAATTGGAGAATCTTGTTGGAGAAAATATTTTTGATCCGTTCTTTCCTTGATAACATTTTCTGGAAAGTTTCCTTTAAGATGATAGTAAATATGTTATACCTTTTTATACCCTACACCACACTGTGGTACAGGGTATTATAACTTTGTGCATTTGTTTGTAACACCCAAAAGGAGAAGAAATAGACCCATCGTTTATTATACCGACCGACTTAGAATCACTTTCTGAGTTGATTTAGCTATGTCCGTCTGTCTGTCCGTCTGTCCGTCTGTCCGTCTGTCCGTCTGTCTGTGCATGTATTCTTGTAATCAAAGTACAGGTCGCAATTATGGTCCGATCTCGACGAAACTTTACACATATCTTTTTTTTGACCCAAGGACGATCCCTATTGAATTTGGTTAAAATCGGTTCAGATTTAGATATAGCCCCCATATATATGTTAGCCCCGATTTGACATGAAAGCGCTGTAAAAACTTTATTTTATATCCGATCAGTATGAAATTCGGCAGAAAGAAGTTTGTTATTATATGAATGAACACTGTTAAATTTGGAAGAAATCGGTTCAGATTTAGATATAGCCCCCATATATACGTTACCCACGATTTGACATGTAAGCGCTGTAAAAATGTTATTTTATATCCGATCAGTGCGAAATTCGGCAAAGAGAGGTTTCTTATTACATGAAGGAATACTGCCAAATTCTGAGAAAATCGGTTCAGATTTCGATATAGCCCCCATATATATGTTACCCCCGATTTGACATGTAAGCGCTGTAAAAACTGTATTTTATATCCGATCAGTATGAAATTCGGCAGAAAGAGGTTTCCTATAACATGAATGAACACTTTTAAATTTGGAAGAAATCAGTCAAGATTTAGATATAGCCCCCATATATACGTTATCCCCGATTTGACATGTAAACGCTGTAAAAATTTTATTTTATGTCCGATCAGAATTAGATAATATGTTTCGACCCTTATCGCATTGTTAGGCAGGTGTAGGGTATTATATAGTCGGCCCCGCCCGACTTTCTGCCTTTCCTTACTGGTTTTAACTAACTTCTTCTAAAACTCGAAAATACGACAAAAAACTTTAATTTTTTTGAAAATATAATTTCAACTTTTTTGAGCGCCCCAGTAGGCGAGTTGGTAGCGTACTCGCCTATCCCACCAGAGGCTCTGGTCTGTCGCTGCAAAATTCAGCCATATGGTCTTTGTAACCCGGCCTTTCCCTGGACCTTAAAATTAGAATATGAATTTACTTTGTATTGTAATTCATATAAATAAATAAATAAATTTCAACTTTTGTCCTGTTGTACAATTCAAACCAATTTTGTTTTCAAATGCAGATTTCTCGATAACTATACAAGATAACTGTTAGGTGCAAAAAAACCTTTTGTAGACCTCAGTTACTAAAAAACACGCAAAAAAGATTTTATGAATCGGTCGAAAAAGACGGAAGTTACACGCGCTTAAACATTTTGTTTGCCCAAGACTGCCAACTTTGGGGCCCTGCAGCTCCGCCACTGTATACCACAGGGGGCCCAACCTCAAAACTTAACTTCTCTAATACCTTTTCTACAAACAAAGTTTGGTCGCAATCGGTTGCCTGGTTAAGAAACGGCAGAATTATTTCCCTTTTTTTGGAATTTCTCCCACTGTGCAATGTACGCAATGTCCATTGACAATTGGCCATCTGTGCGAATGAGTAATGTGAATAAATTGTTAAATACGTATACGCCACCATATCTTATCCTATATATTTAAGACACATATTACTCGTACCTCATGCTTTCCTTAATCCTGCATCCTGCTGCAGCTCAAACAAACTAACATTCGTCTCGGCTTCCATAAATTGCCTAACCACTAATGATGAGGACGATGAAGCTAATGAATTTGCGGTGGGTGATAAATGGCCAGTATCCCATAATAATAATGCGCTGCAGGAAGGAGGGCATGTGACGCTTCGCCATTCATTAATTATCCACGTCATTTCACTCCCCCATGCGCATCAATTCAATGTTTCGCGAACTATGGCCCATTAAATTATGCGCTACAATGTCCAATGTCAAGCGACACTGAAAATCAATTGATTCAGTAAAGGGGGCGGTGCACAGACAGAGTAGTAGCCACATTTGCATGTTTAACTGCCATTATGTGATTTGTCAAATATTTTTGTTCGCTAATTTAGTTGGGGTATTTATATTGAATGCGGAAGATTTGTAGAGAATTGCTGATTTAATGGATGGAGAAAATCGATAAATTATAGTTTTGATTCAGGGGAGACTTTTAAATATAATTAAATGCTTATTGTGTTTCTCAAAATGTATTTATAATTAAAGCGATTGGGGTGCGTAATATTATATTATTTGACTAATGCGAAAGACCTTGCTTGGGCAAGCTGGAAATTGATGGCAAACTGAACTGAAAATGGCAACTATTACCGACCCTTGCACCGCTATTCAATACCGAGAAATCCCCAACATTAAGAGTTGACTATACCTTCCTATTGCTGATCAGCGTAGGATTCGTCTTTTTTCCAGAGAGGAATTTTAAGCTCTGGCCTTCTTCGGATTTGAAATCCAACGGCTGTCCATCAAGAGGGACTTCTTAGGAACGTTCGGGCTCTGTCGTCCGAACATATATATAGGGATTCTTTGTCCATTACAGCGGACAGCCGCTTCTGTAGCTCAATACGCTGTTTTATTATATTGTCATGCAGCGTGTACAGCTGGACTCGGTCAGTCATGGTCGTTGGTCCAGAGTCCGTAGATCACGTCCTCCGTAAATGGGTATTACCACCTGTTTTTGAGGTTATATCCCTGTAGGCTCCCATCCAATAGAAAAAAGTCCCACCCATCAAAGTGTGTGATTTTACGATGTTTTCCAGAGGATCGTCGTTGGTCCAGTGGCGTTCACAGTCCGTAGATCACTTCCTCCGTAGGTGGGTATTACCACCTGCTTTTGAGGTTATATCCCGGTGGAACCGGTTTTCTTCTCCATAAGAAAAACGTATAAAAATTGCAGTTTGAAAAACATTTACCTATTTAATAACAAAAAAATTAACACAAAAGTGACGTCATGTCAAGTGAGTAAATTTTTAAAAACGATGTTTTCTGATCGGGATGAATCTTGCACCAAGTCTAGTCATGTTCGATAGTAGTTATTACACAAAATGTCAACGAGATCGGCTAAGGACTGTCCGATTTGGAGTTTGTTGAATATTGACATTTTGGTCAAACGGTCCTTTTTTCAATCTCTTTATAAAAACGCAAAAATATTTTTGTTGTGATTTTTTCGGAATTTAAAAATTTCTTCTGGCATTTTTGTAACAACCCATATTTTGATTTTTGATTTTTTTGTTGCTCAAAAGAAAGCTTAGGTCGTTTCCTAACATATGAACAAAAATTGAAGTTCAACCACATATTTTAGCATAACTGGAGAACCATTTATCGTAATTGATTCAGGGGATCTTTATAACGTCCTAAATTAAATAGCCTTGAATAGGATAGCGCACATATTTATATCCCCACTTTTGTGGAGGAGGTTATATACCTTAGGGCCATTAACAATAAATAAATAAACTAGGGTTAAGAGCTAACTACCGGTTATAGCTGTAAAATTCTATACAATTTATCTTTCGTTAGCTCTAACGCTCGGTTATTTTAATTTGTGTCAATGGGGTTTAGTCGGTTTACCAATTGAAATTTTCTTACTTGTTTTTGTTTCGGTTTGGCAGTGGCAAAAATTCGTTCTCTTTTCACATGACTTCTGCGCGTATGAGTCATTTAATTTCTTTAAATTTTTGTTCAGAAATTGATGAATGGACTCGGATTCTAGCAAAGTTGCCCAGTCTTTTGATGCCATCTATGGAGATCTTTCATACTACTATCGTTATTAGTCATATTGTTATATATAATTGTATAAAATTTTTAATATTTTAGTGATAATAAAAAAACCGAAAACCCGTGGAAACGGACGAAAAACCCGGTTACACCGGTTGTTCGAAATTCATGATTTTGAGAAAAACCGGGGACGGTGGAAGTAAAAAAGCGGTAGGCCTATTTTTGTTAAACCGGTTTTGGTCACTCTAGTCTCGATAGGACCTACGAAGATCAAATAGCGAGGAAAAAACTTTCCATGTTAGTGTCAGTTCAGACCAGACACGTTAAGATCGCTCTGAAGATATAGAAGAAGTGGAGAGAATTAAACATCTGCTAAATATGTTCCTGTTCCGTATTGAGTAAATGACATCTGAATGTCAGCTTTTCTAGTAAGTCTAACAGATCTGACCGGTACCGATATTCGTTTTGTGGTTAACTTTGTGTATCAAATAGCTTGCTGCCGATAAGGGGCAGCTGAACCTGTGGTAACACTAAGGACATCTATGTGAGTTGGTGACTTGTTGGAGCTTAAAAGCTCTTAGTCACACGGATTTAGATAGTTCGGTGTGCCTACTGGAAGACCAAATGGGTAAGGCGTTTAGAAAAGCTTGTCCTGTCAGTAGCCAGAGAAAGTCAAAAAACAAAATAAATGGTGGAATCAGGATCTCAAGATTCAAACAAAGCAAGCTAGGCAATGCTGCGAAGAAAAGTGGCACTGATCAATCTCGGGATGTATGCAAAAGTTATCTTCGCACATATAAAAAATAACTTAGGAAATCACATAGGGAAGATTTTCGCAATCTAATTAAAGAACTGTCTAGTATTAAGGACAGCTGTAGGATTAGAAAAATGATGTCACAGGAACTTCAATTCGTGGGCAGCATTCAGGATGAATCTGGTGTATGGACTAACACCCCTATACATACGCTGACGCATCTGATGACAGTGCACTTTGCAGGATGTGACTCGGATCGGCTTACTATCGGCCACTAGTCAAATTAAGTGCAGATTCCGTCGAATAGATATCAGGAACTGGTTGATAGTCTTATCACCAATCATAGTGTTAAATGGGCTATTCATACATTTTAACCTTTCAAATCTTCTGGTTGTGATGGTATTTATCATGCTACAAGAGGCATTTGAGATTATATCTGATTATCTCGCCGGTCTATTCAGGGACTGTTTGACACTGACGTATGTTCCTCTATCGTGGATGAAAGTCTAGGTGGTTTTTATACCAAAGGTAGGCAGACTAAATTATAGTTCCGCGAAAGACTTTAGGCCTATTAGCCTCTCGTCATTCTTTGTTAAGGCTTGGGAGAGAATTCTAGTTAATTAGATTAGAAGTAAAAAAGTAAGCACGCTTACCTAAAAGGTAGATCGATAAACTCTGCTCTGCTTTATGTTGTCCATCATATTGAAAGGGCCTTGGACTTTAAGGAGTATACACTTGCAGCGTTCCTTGATATAAAGGGTTTTCCAACAAGAGGTGTTATTTTGGTATTCAAAGAAAAATGTCATTTTTTGAGATAAATGATCGAATGTTTATTTCATAATAAAGAGGAAGGTATGCCGTTAATAAAGAAAAACAATACAGCCAAATGGCCACCCCGACCACGCTTACAGGACCATATAATTTTCATGAAATTTTCCAGAACCAAATCGCAAAGTGGCTGCCCTATGCCCTCGATAGCCTCACGAATTCTATCTTTGAGATTTGAATCGACGCTGGGTTGTTGGCGTAGACATTATCTTTCACGTGGCCCCAAAGGAAGAAGTCGCAAGGTGTTAAATCACAAGATCGCGGTGGCCAATTGTGATCACCTCTTCGAGAGTTAACACGGTTCGGAAACTTTTCCCGTCACAGAGCAATTCGTTGCTTGTGTGGCACGTAGCGCCGTCTTGTTGAAAGTAAACGTTGTCCAGATCAATACCATCCAACTCCGACCATAAAAAATCATTAATCATCTCTCGATAGCGCAATCCATTCACCGTAACTGGTGATCCAACCCCATTTTGAAAAAGTAAGGTCCAATGACCCCGCCGGACCTTGGATTTTCCGAGCCCCATATGCGACAATTTTGCTTCTTGACGTAGCCACCGAGGTGGAAATGCGCCTCATCAGTCAAGATGATTTTTCGATGGAATTCTGGATCATTTTCATGCATTTCAAGGACGCAGTCAGCAAAGGCACGACGTTGTTGATGATCGGCCGGCTTGAGTTCTTGTGTTAACTGAATTTGATAAGCCTTAAGACCCAAGATACGGTGTAATGACGTTTGTGGAATGCCCAATTCCAAAGAACGACGAGGAATGGACAAACCTGGGTTTTCTTCAACACTTTGGGCTACAGCAGCAACACTCTCAGTAGTTCTTGAGCGATGTGCACGGGTTTTATTCTTCACATCACTAACTTGTCTTAACAGTTCGAACTTTTCCACCAATTTCTGTATTGCGGTCCGACAAGTTGCTTCACGACGACCCAAAAATGCTTTAGTTTTGCGAACTGTGACTGCAAGATTTTCACCATTTTTGTAGAGAATTTTAATAATTTCAATGCGTTGTTGAATCGTGTATCGTTCCATTTATAGTAATGGCGTAGTTTCTACTTGTCAAATGTCAAAGAATAAAAGCTTCAAAAGTGACAGCTACCGAAATACCGGGGGATTCAAAATAACACCTCTTGTTGGAAAACCCTGTAGAAGGCGCATTTAATAATGCCCTCTCGTCAGCCATTCAGATCACTCTGTAGAAAGCAGGAACAGAAGATGTACTTGTAAATTGGATTATCACTACTTGGCTGCAAGTTCAGTGACAAAAAAAGCTACTAGGACACCACACAGCGTGGAGTCATCACACTTCTTTTGTGGAGTCTAGTAGTAAATGAAATCTTACATAGTCTGGAAATATCGGGTATTATGGTCTGTGCATACGCTGATGATATTGTAATACTTTCTACAGGTAAAATTTTTGTCGTCGGTCTCCGACACCTGGAGGTAGCCCTATCGAGAATATCCACCTGGGCAATTGGTTGTGGCCTAAGCATACACCAAACAGAAACGGAACAAGTACTGTTCACTAGGAGTAACAAAATATAGCACTTTGGATTAACAGCGCTATAGGGTACTACTATAAACCTGTCCAACTCTGCAAAATTCCTAGGTGTAATTTTGGATCGCAAATTAAGTTGGATAGAAAAGAAGGTGACACGTATCAAAAAGGTGTTGCAATATTCATGTCTGAAACTCGATGGGCCCTAGATGGGGTTTAAAAATTAATCTTATTCATTCGATTTACTCACATGTGGTAGAGCCTGTTCTGTCACATACTTGGTGGATCATTACAAAATTTTATATTCATGTTTCAGCTTTGAATTTTGAACAAAGTAAATCTGCCACTACAAGATCACTTGAAATTATTACGGGAATTCAACCTATTGATTTTTATATGTAAAAGCGTCCGCGGAACTTACTCTAACCCGGCTAGCTCAGATGAATCTTCAGCTAGGTACCAATTCAAGACATACTCGTATAGTAGATCCATTAAAAATACGATCCGAAACAGATTATATGATCAGACATGAAAAAAACTGGGGCAAAAATTTTAAATTACTAGTTTCTGTAAAACTTAATTGTAGATAATTAAATTATAGTTGACGAAGGGGTACGCGTTAGAATTCCTACTTTGACAGAATGGCTGAAAGGGAATGTTAGGTTTCTTGATATTAAAATCTTTACAGATGGTTCCAAAATGTAGGAGGGTACTGGATGCGGCATTTTCTATCGTGAACTTGTTTTGGAGGCCTTCCTTCGCTTGCATAACGACTGCAGCATCTCCAATCTGAACTATATGTGACTGCCAAAGCATCTGAGGTTGATGCAAGTATCTCGTTGATGCGTATATATACAAGCGATATTAACATTTTCATCGATAACCAGGCTGCTTTAAAGGCATTACAGAGGATGAATATAAGGTCTAAGGTGGTCAGTCGCTGTCGCAGAGAACTTAAAGTTCTCGAAGAACAGCATAATTTACCTCTGTGCTGCGTAACTGACAATAACGATATATTCCCTAATGAAGCCGCAGATAAACCCAACCCTGTCTTTAATCTTTTTTGGTATTAAATTGAAATATAACAAGTACAAAAATCCAGTCGGGTAAACCGACTTATGATTACCCTCACCTTCAGTCCCAAAAAATATTCTTAAAGTTTTTATTTTTGTTTTAAATAAATTATTATAATTTTAAAACATTACACTATACAACATTTCAAGTATTTTTATGTACTGGTATTAAAGTTATTAGCTATTAACTTTTGGTGCAAAATGGTCCATTTGTGTGGGAGGTACCAAAAGGGGTGTGGCAACTTCGCTCATTTTTCTCGAGGTGGAGGCGACTAATAAACTTGTACTATGGTTGGAATTTCAGAAGATTCGAATAAGTATTATATAAGTATATAAGTTACTAAAGTATCAATATTTCACTAAATCTTAACCCTTTGTTGGGGGAAGTACTAGAAGGAGTGGACCAATATGGCCCATCTTCGAACTTAGCCGGAGATAGAAAAAAAAACAGCCAGCAGACAGACAGACGGACGGACGGACTTTTCTCATTCGTCTTAAAATGACCACCCAAAACGAATATCCGCCGAACATACTTAGGGTCTTAGTTCACTCCATCAATTTGTTGCACTTTTGGTCCGTAGCAAATGATATATACCCTCGTGTAACTAAAGTGAGGGTATAAAAAGTGCATCTACAATTAATTGTGGGAATAATTACTGGACACAATAGACTTGGTAAGCACATGCATAGATTTGACTGAAGAAATGACGACATGTTTCGGTGGTGGCATGACCCTGGTGTGGTAGAAGATACCTTACTTTGACAATGTCCTATTTTATCGTAAAGAAGAAACAAGATCCTGGGTTCATTTTTCTTTCAGATCGAAACTCCAGACTTAACTGAGTATGAAGAAGAAGAATTTATGAGGAATCACAATGGATCAAATATGGTCTCTGTGGGGGCTTGACTTTTATTGAGACGGGCGTCCTCCTCAACATGATATCCCAATACGTGAATGCTAAGCAGTTATTTCTACTATGGCACCTTAGTCCCCGAACTATACGTTTTTCGGTATAACCCAAAGCACAACCATTGCATCATAGCTCAATTAAAAGTAGCAGTAATTTTTTGCTGATGATTTTTTTAAACTTTTTTTACTCTCTTCGATAAAAGCCAAAAAAACAATGAAATTTCACAGAATATCATCATCAGAGTGGCAGGTATATTGTAACAATAGATCAATCCATCGCCAACATATTTTCACGAGCTTTATACAAGCGAACCCCTTATGAAATGAAAAAGAAACAATAAAAAAGTTGAAATTTCAAGTACATCCTTTTGTCAAGGCACGTGTATTGTTCAAAACAATCACAATATCCAGTTGACCGATTTTATCGATTTTTTTCGTGATATAGTTATTTTATTTTAAAGTAACTTCATTTGCACAACATTCGGTATTATTTGAAAAACTGTTCATTTTATGAAATCATATAAAAGCAGGTGGGTGGCATAATCTTCGAAAGGTTATGCAAATTTGTTATTTTTGTATAAACTGAAAAAAATGCAATAAACTGATTTGCTGCTTACATAGGTAAATATTAATTTATTTCATAAACAAAAAATAGTTTGTCGTAATTCCACAAGAACAATTCAATTATTACCCAATAAACTGCGAATAATTGAATTCTATTATGAACAATTTATTAAAACAGAGCAAAAGGTTACAAATATATGTATACTAAATATTTTTCCAATATTAGGAAAATTTTAACTTATTTCATAATCATAAAATAGTTGGTCATAAGAACAATTTAATTATCCACCAAAAACCCATTTCTCAAACAAAGCAAATGTTTAACTTTATTGTGAAAAATTTATTAAAACAGAGTAAAACGTTAAAAATATTTACTAAATAATTTTATAGTTGTAGGAAAATAATAATTTATTCCACAAACAAAAAATTGTCGAATTTTTTTTTAAAACGAGAAAACAGTTAAAAATGTATTCTAAATATTTTCTAATAACGGGTGATCCATTTCGAGGTTCCCTACTTTTTTAAAGAAAAAAACACAGAAAATTCAAATTGAATAGGGAATGTTTATTATCGTTTGAAAGAATATTCTTTGGCATTAATTTTTTGAAGATTACGTCTATCAAATGTTGGCCGCGGCTAGGTCTCAAATGGTCCATCCGTTGAGTCCAATTTTCAATGACTCGTTCGAGCATTTCGACTGGTAACTGGCGAATGACACGCCTCATATTTTGCTCCAAGTCCTGAATCGAAGCGGGTTTGTCCGCATAAACTTTAGACTTTATCCCCACAGGAAAAAGTCTATCGATCTTGGTGGCCAATCGACCGGCCCAATAAGTGAAATTATCTGCTCACCGAAGTGTTCTCTCAATAAATCCATTGATTGATGCGATGTGTGGAAAGTGGCGCCCTCTTGTTGAAACTAAATGTCGCCGAGATCACGAGCTTCAATTTCAGGCATGAAATAGTCGGTTATCATGGCACGATAACGGTCGCCATTGACGGTTACGTTCTCACCGGCATCATTTTTGAAGAAATATGGACCGATGATTCCGGTACGTCGGATCGGGAATCGGTCAATGGCAAAAATATAGTTATTAACGAGAGCTAAAAAATTGCTCATGGGTGTCAAGGTCGTGGGTCGACTGGAAATTGTTTTTTTTTTTTTGATTTAAAATAAATGGCAATTGGAGAACGATTATTTTGATAATAAAACTGAATAATTTGTAAACGTTGTTCAGACTTCCATGATGGAATGCCAAACAATACTTAACAAAAATAACATGACAGCATGACACGACTCACACGTGTTCTGTAATAAAAAGGCTATTGAAAAAAGTATCTCTACTTAGATCACCCATTATAAGGAAAATATTATTTTTAAATAAACATAAATTTCACAAGAACAATTCAATTATTCTCTTAAAAAAAACTAATTTCTCAAACAAAGCAAATGTTTAACTTTATTACGATAAATTAATTAAAACTGAGTAAAAAGTTAGAAATATCTTCTAATTATTTCATAAACAAAAAAATAGTTTGTCATAATTTCACAAGAACAATTCAATTATTCTCACAAAATCTAATTCCTCAAACAAAGCTAATTCTTAACTATATTATGAAAAATTTATTAAAACAGAGTAAAAAGTTAAAAATATTTATTTACTAAATCTGTGTCCAAAGTTAAGAGAACTATTTATATATTTATTATATATTTATATATAAACTCTGATATTTAAAAAGCACATACAAACTTGTATTTTATTTTACAAGCTATACTACACTGTAGTACAGGTTATTATGACTGTAATCAATTGTGTGCAACACCTAAAAGGAAAGGAGAAAAACCCATTGTACTTTAAGCAGATTAACTTAGAAACACTTTCTGTGTAGATTAATTCATATCCATATGTCCGTCTGTCTATTTATACAGATTTGGAATAAATGTAAAACTCGCAAATATACAGGTGTCCTTTTCCAGATTTTGATATCTTATGTACCTTACGATTTGATTTCGCCATGTTCTGCATGCCCCATATGCCCCCACTTAAACGATATGGCTTAAGTGTGGCATATTATGTTTTATTTTACTCTAAACAATTTTTATAAAAATAGGCAATATAGGTCTAAGTTGTATCCTACTGTTTGACTTCATCTTGTTTCAGAAGCACACTATACTACCGATCACACAGTGGGTAAAATTACCAATCTTGCTTAGGAAACTTCGTAGACTCTAAACTATTGATTAGAGGATAATGAAGTGTTCCGAGCAATAATAGAGAACGACATAAACATATTGAATTTCAACTGCTTCCCTACAGGGTGCACCAAAAGTGTTTTTAATTTATTTTAAAATATATGTACATTCATTCATACATCTACCTATATATATATATATGTAGACCACACTGTGGTACAGGCTATTATAAAATTGTGCATTTGTTTGTAACACCCAAAAGGAGATGATGTAGAATATCTTTCTGTGAATCAAAGTACATGTCGCAATTATAATCTGATAGCGATTATATTTGGCACGTATATCACGTTTGGCCTAAGGACGATCCCTATTGCAATTGGTGAAAATGGGTTCAGATTAATATATATCCCCCATATTTATGTTCCTCCCAATTTTGCACCAAAGCGCTATAGAACTGTATTTTATATCTGATCAATACGAAATTTAGTAGAAATAAGATTTTTAACTCAGAATAGAACACTGCTAAACTTTATTAAAATCGGTTCAGATTTAGATATAGCCACCATTCATATATGGACAAGTCCCAGAAACAGTCCACCAAACAAAAATTGTTAAAGGTGATGCCAGTTTTATATATAATTTTATAAATATACTAGCTAAAACACGCTGCGCTTCGCATCCCCCATCTTTTATTATACCCTCATTTTAGCGGGTCACGAACGCACGATCGTAAGCTTCTGATGTACAAAAACAAGTAAGAAAGATCAGTCGGGTAAACCGACTCAAGAATCTCCTCACCTTCAGTCCCAAAAAATAATAAAAATATATTAGTAAATGGGTGTGGAAACTTCGCCCACTTTTCTTGCGGCGTTAGCGACTAATAAACTAATACTATGTGTGCAATTTCACAAGATTCCAATAAGTAGTATAGAAGTTATTAAAGACAGACAGACACACATACAGACAGTCGGAAGGACGGACATTGCTCAAATGACTTAAAATGACCCAAATACATAGATTTCCACGAAACACACTTGGGGTCTTAGGTCACTCCTTCGATGTGTTACACTTTTGGATCGTAGTAAATGATATATACCCTCCCCTCTAATGTGAGGGGTTAAATATAGAAAACAAAAATTGTCCCCGTATTTTTTGGCGATTCGATAGCATATTGTTAGCTCTATCTCATAATGATAGCAATAAACATGTGGTCACGATCGTAAGCGAAATTGACTGAACCTACACTTAAAAATTTAAGTTTTGCGCCAAAGACACCCTTAATTAAAAATCGATGGTTGACAATTACATTAACATTAAATAATACTTAGGTAATATTTTCAATAAGAATTATTCAAAGACAAAACTATAGTGCCTACACTGTGTGTTTTTGAGAAAAAAAATTTAATTCCGAAAATTAATGTTTAACTTAAATTGTATATTATGATACTCCAAACAAAAATGTTGGACACATTTTTAACTATTTTTAACATTTCTGTATTTAAATATTATATTAATTGTATTTATTTAAACAATATATCAGGACACAACTTTCTTCATTTAATATTGTCATTTCAGATGGAAAAAGACAGTGGAAATTTGACAGAATTCCAGGGTGTTTCAAAAAGCGATCTTCGAGATGAGTGATGAATAAATCTAGGTATGGAATATAGGTCGAAATCTTATAATATTCTTCAATATTTGTTGCATCAACATTGCAACGGTGATATTGTCGGGCCGAAATCCTAGGTTTCATGTTTGGATTGTTTTGTTCTTCACAAAATATTTTAACGGACGAAAAAATCGCACCAAAATATGGAAAGTACAATTTTCGCGTATGTCCATCTCGATGGGTAGAACAACATGAGTCTTTTGAAATATATCTTCACCTACCTGGTCTGATCAGAAAACTTAAACATCTGCATTTCAATTATTGCTGTCTATAAAAACGTTGGATTTTCAAGTTTCGGTCCATGTAAAGGGTGGTAAAATTGTAAGGGCGAATGTTGAATGGGAACCACACCTAAACGTCAAGTTTTTTCTGCATTTCATTTGACATTTCACAATTTCAGACTAACTCTATTTGAACCATGGAAAGATACACAATCGAGCAACGCGTTAAAGTTTTTTAAGCCTTTTGCGAAAATCGGCGATCAAATCAAAATGCATATCGTGCACTTCGTGATGTTTTTTTGATCAGCATAATCGACCAAATGTGTCCACAATCGGGAGAATTGTGCGCAAATTTCAGCAAACCGGGTCTGTAGGAGATGTGAAAACACCTGTGCATGCTCGCTCAGTTCGTTCGGTGCGGGTAAGGGCTGGCGACATCATCGGGCCATACTTCTTCGAAATGAGGCCGGTCAGGCAGTTACTGTGAATGGTGTTCGCCATCGTGAGATGATAACGAACTTTTTAGGGCCCGAATTGAAAGATATGGATGTGGACAATATGTGGTTTCAACAGGACGGTGCCACTTGCCACACAGCTAACGAAACAATGGCCATTTTGCGCAACAAATTCAATGGCCGTGTTATCTCACGTCGTGGCGATGTCAATTGGCCGCCAGGATTTGACACCGTTGGACTTCTTTCTTTGAGGTTATTTGAAAGAAAATGTGTACTTCGATAAGCCAGCAACAATTCAAGAGCTAAAGGATGAGAAAATTCGGAACATTAACGACATAGAACCTCAATTATGCCTCAGCGTCATCGAAAATTTGGACCATCTGATTGAGGTGTGCCGCCGAGGTCGCAGCGACCATTTGGCCGATATTTTGTTCCATACATAATTGAACCATACCAATATTATCATAATAAAAAGAAATGACAATAATTTCCTGAATAATTTGTTTTTTATTCAAAATCAACATCGGCTCTTAAAATTTAACCACACTTTAGTACATTCAGTTCCCTGCTTGGTATTATCATTAAGTCACGTTCTTCAAAGCGAAAATCAGCTAAATCTTGATTTGCTTTTTATTATCACGGAAATTCCTGTTATTGGAAATAGCTTCTTGGAGAGCAATTTGCCTGTTAGGATATTTTGAAAACTTTTTGAGTTTGCATAAAAATCGACAAATGGACAGCGAGACGGACGGCACGAAAAAAACACGATTCTTGAGGTACATTGAGTGATTTAAAAATTTCACCGAAACTTCGTATTAAATAAAACCTAACTTAGTGCTTTTATATACTAGAGGCAATGCTTCTTAAGTATGTATATACCATTAACTATTAGATTTCGATTTTTGTTGAATTCCGGAAGGCATGTTCCGGACAGCACGAAATTCTTATAGAAAAGTGGTTATTAAAATATGCCTTTTAATGTCAATATTATACAATATTTGTAATTTTTTTTCGTAGAAAGATCGACAATGAAAAGAAAAAACATTTATTTTGAACTTTCAAGTTCATTTATTGGTTCAAATGAATTATTATTTGTTTATAAATTAGGTTTCTTCTTCACTCGAATCTCTATCTTCAATGCCTTCAAAGTTGTCTTATTTCGCGTATTTTAAGTGAAGAGTAAACTTCCAGCAACTTTTTAGATCGTTCCGATTCTAATAGATTTCGAAAATCATAATGCACATGAGACCAATTGGAGAAAGTGCCTTCTAATTATGCAGTGGACGCTGGGATCATCAGTAATTTTAGAGCAAATGATGACAATGCGTTATGTCGACTTTTTGTCATATTCCAGAATAAGTAAGGCCTTCTAGTTTTTGCAACAAGCACAGAAATGGGTGGGGTGTCAAAGTTTGTTGGAGAGAGGCAGACAAACTACAAACGTTGATACTTGCTTTAAACAAATTGCCTCGTGTGAATCAGAACTTATATAATATTTTTCAAAAAAAAAAACTGAAACTGAACGACTTATTGTTCGTCAAGAATATAAATTAAAAGGTCTACAAATGATGTGAAGAAAAGTGAATTTTTATGATCTGAAAAGATGTGCGTGCCGTTGTTGAATAAGTAGATTTATCGCCGAAATAGTTGATTTTCCCATTTTGAACTTAATTAATGTTCGGGTTGTACAATATATCACACCATTGTGTAAATATCGGTATTCGATCAAAAACATATATTTTCTCAAAAAATTTTAAATAAAGTTGTATCTCGGATTTCGATTAGTTTTTATATGGTGTCCACCAGATTTTTACGTGAAGGGCTGAAGTCTGCAGCGTCCTTTGAACTGATATTACAGTTTACGACATTTCATACATTTCAGACGGGTTTATGACGTATGTGACGTTTACACTTTTCTGACAGTCGTAATCCTAAAAAATCATGTGGTGGACCATCCCTGATCAAGTTTATGTTCCAAGAGCTACTCTCACACATTGGGATCATATGCCCCACTGTACAATATTTATTCGTTGTTGCTCCTCTGTACTCCTTTGAAGTATGAATTCTAAAAAAAAATTCTTGTATGAACTTTATGTTCCAAGGTTTCCTTCGCACCCTGGACCACATTTAACCTCTTTTGTCCCACTGACCTATGTTTAATCTGTTCTACCCCACTGTACCGTACTTAACACCTATCTGCCCCGGTGTAACATATTTAACCATTTTGTGCCACTGTACAATATTTAACCGTTTTTGCTCCCCTGTACATGTAAAATATTATTTCTTGAATTAAACTGTCTACTTTTGTCAAATGTATGTTCCAAATTACCCTCGCAACTTGGGACCATATTTAATTCTTTTAAAAAAAATGTTATCCTTTTTAACAAAATTTAACCTTTTTTTGCCATAATAAAAAAAGTGCACCACTGTACCATATTTTAATCTTTTTGCCCCTCTGTTTTCCTTAACGTCAGCCCCGCTCATTGTTATTATATATATCCCATCTTGCCTGACAATGCCTCAAAAATTTCTTCCTATCTATCTATCTTCCGGGATAGGTATTGTACCCCTAAAAATATCGGAACATTTTTTGTTGTGCTTTATTTCCAAAAAATGTCATGAGTTTAGATTTACAGTTGTACCATAATTATCGCTTTTCAGCACATTGTGCATATCTGAACTTGCCCGAGTCTACATCCCAAGGTCTATCCTCACACAAAAAAAATGTGGTACCATATTTATCTCTTTCTGACCCACTGTGCACGTAAATAATCGAATTTCAAACAATCATACATTTTCCCGCTTCTACGGCCTTAATGCTAATGTCACATCAAATTTGGTGATTATAGGTTTAAAGTTTACATTTGTGCAAAGCAGATGAACTTGCAAGACTAGGAACTACCTTACATGGTCCAGGGAAACTTGCATGCGCGGTGATGCACTATGGTTTAAACAATCACGGCATATATTCATATTAAACCATATGCAGAATATACAGACAAAACTTTTGATTTTTGAAGAATTTAGAGGTACGATTTTTATACCCTCCACCATAGGATAGGTGGTATATTCATTTTGTTACTCCGTTTGTAACACCTATAAATATTGATCTGAGACCCCATAAAATGTATATGTTCCTTATCGTCTTAAAATTCTAAGACGATTTAGTCATGTCCGTCCGTCTGTTGTAATCACGCTACAATCTATAATACTTGAGCTAGGTTGCTGAAATTTGGTATAGATACTTCTTATAGCTGCAGGTAACTTGGGATTGAAAATGGGCATTATCGGTCCATATTTCGATATAGTCGCCATATATAGCATCTTACTTATTGTGATTCCTACTTTTCTCATCTACTCTACATTTACCATATTTTTATACCCTCCACCAAAGGATGGGAGGTATAACACCTCTAAATATTGACCTGAGACCACATAAAGTATATATTCTTAGGTTAGGTTAGGGTGGCAGCCGTTTTCTTTTTTTTTTCTTCAGCTCACATAGACCAGTTTAGGTCCCTAGTGGTACCACGGGCTAAAATGCCCTTCATCGAAACCAACCTGTTTGATATACAAATTTATCGATAGCACTAATATTGGTACTGGAAAGATCTGTTAGGCTGCCTAGAAAGGCAGACGTTGTTTACTCAAAGTGGGACAGTCGCATAGCAAGTGCTCATTGCTCTCCACTTCTTCCTTATCTCCACAGCTTCTGCAGAAGTCATTGCAGTTAATACCCAAACTTCTGGCGTGTTCGCCGATCAGGCAGTGTCCCGTCAGAACTGATACTAACGTAGACAATCTTTTCCTTTCTAGTGCGAGGAGATATTTTGACCTCCAGATTTGTCTAGCTACCCTACAGGTGCCATCTTTCGTTGGACTGCCGGATTGCCTCTTGCCTAAGCCAAAGCTTGCACGTGGATAGTGGCGCACCAATATATGCAAATTCTTCGAGAATTTGTAATGTCGTCCCTTTCTTAGCAAGTTCATCGGCTTTGCAGTTCCCCGGGATATCCTTATGCCCAGGCACCCATATGAGGTGTATATTAAAATGCTCAGCCATCTCGTTAAGAGATCTGCGGCAGTCGAGGGCTATTTGTGAATTTAGCGATGTGGCCTCCAGAGAATTGATTGCAGCCTGGCTGTCCGAGTAAATGACAACGCCAGTGTTGTTTACTATGTACCGACTCTGCCATTTGGCGACTTCCCATATTGCCATTATTTCGGCTTGATAGACACTGCCGGTATATGGTAGTCTGTGAGCTATATCCAAATTGAGTTATTCACAGTGTAATCCGAAGCCAACCTTTTCATCAAGCTTCGAACCATCCGTATAGAAGTGGAGATGGTTTCTATTTCTGGGTATTCTGCCTTCCCTTTCATCCCTGGCTGGTATCATAGTGAAGTAGTTCCTCTCAAAGGGGTGCACCGTTGATATATAGTCCACTCGGTCGGTTACCATAGCACTACACTTTGATATCATCATGTGACCGTAGTTCTTGTACCTCTACATTGATAGGCAGTTTAATCTTAGTGCCGCTTTGGTTGCAACTTCTCTCGCCACAACATTAATCGGCAGTATATGGAGAAGTGGTCGTAGAGACTCAGTCGCTGTAGTCCTTAACGCTCCGCTTATGCACAGGCAGGCAGTTCTCTGAACCCTTGATAGCAGGTTTGTGATGATTAGTTTGTCAGTTGCCGTCCACCATACCACAATGCCGTATAACAGTATTGGACGAACCACTTCTATATATATTCAATGGACAATTTTAGGAGAGAGGCCCCACCGCGACCCTACAGCCTTCCTGCAGGAATATAGGGCGATGTTGGCCTTCTTTACGTTTAGTCTGAATGACAGTTTCCTATCCAAAATTATTCCTAAAAATTTTGCACTTTCAGAAAAGACTAGATCAGTTCCATTTATCCGAGGAGGAGGTTCCACATGAGGGACATTATTCATCCTAGTAAAGAGAACCAATTCTGTCTTGTTTGGGTTAACACGCCGCTGCTTCTGGCGCATCTAGCCAACATGTTCCGAGCCAACTGTAGAATATATCGGAGGATGTTTTCGAATTTGCCACTCACTGCGATTGCCAGGTCGTCCGCATATGCAACGACCTTGCAGCCCCAACGTTCTAGATCTAGCAGGATTTCATTCACCGCTAGGTTCCAAATTAGTGGAGACAGCACTCCTCCTTGTGGGGTCCCTCTGTTTACAAACCTTGTTAGAGTTGTGGACCCAAGACATGCTGTTATGCGTCTTCTGTTGAGTAGTCTTTGAATTAGTCTAATCAAGCTAGAGTTCACCTTTAGATGAGACAATGCCGCGATTACCGCATCTGGGTGTATGTTGTTAAAAGCCCCTTCTATGTCAAGAAACGCCACCATGGTGAATTCTTTGAAATGTAGGGACGATTCGATAGTGCTCCCAAGTTTGTGCAGGGCTGAGTATATAAGTATATATTCTTAATCGTCTTAAAATTCAAAGACGATTTAGCCATGTCCGTCCGTCTGTTGTAATCATCCTACAATCTATAATACTTCAGCTAGGTGGCTGAATATGGTATAGATACTTCTTATACCTGCAGGTAACTTGGGATTGAGAATGGGCTATATCGGTCCACATTTTGATATAGCCCCCATGTATAACATCTGTCCGATTTGACTTCTTAACGCCATAGAGACCACAAATGTCAACTGATCGGGCTGAAAATTGGTAGCTGGGGTTAATTTATACCCGCACCGTCGCACGAACAACGGTAGCCATAGGTCCATGTTTTGATATAGCCCCTATACAAACATCCCTCTAGATTTTACTTCTTAACGCAACAAAAACTTTCAACGAATCGGACTGAAATTTTGTAATATGGTCCCGAAACCATTCACATGCTATCCATGGTGGAGGGTATATAAGATTCGGCCAGGCCGAACTTAACGGCATTGTTTATTTTCTTATCGAAATTTTGTCTGTAAGTATAGAAGGTTTATAGAGGTTTCTGCGGTGTAGATTTTTCAGAACAGTTTACATTAAGGACTTCCTTTGATAGTTGAGTTCGAAAGTTTGATGTTCGAAATAGTATGCGTATATCTTGTGGTGAACAGAATTACCAAATCTGTCTTTCAGCTAAGTCCTAACTATTGACCATGAAGGAGCCGTTTTAGCGACCATTCTATGATCTCACCTAACACAAGCTTACCTTCGAAGTAGCACTATATTGTCACCATCCGCATTTTCAAAGCATCGTTGATTTCTCTCTTTATGATTTCAGGCTGTAGACCCATGAGCTCTAGAGCACATAGATTAAAGATTTCTATACATTGTTCAAAGCCTTTTCCAAAGCCCGAAGAAAATAATAAAGATAACCTTTAAATCAAGATTAGCTCTATTTAGTTAATGTTTATTCTGGGAGCAAAGAGTGAAATAGAACTATTGACGTCTACAAATCCTTCATATGATAATTTTGGCATCTACGGGGATTTTTGATACTAAAAGCAGTGCCTACCTCCAGGTAGAGTTACACCCGCCCAGATTCATGCTTCATAAAATACGTCCGAAATCAAAAGACTACGAAATTTTTTGCGTACGCGATTTATTAATAGGGCATACACTGTATACAGTTCGAGGGGTCTCAGATCAATATATCAAAGTTTTTACAAATGGAATGACAGACAATTACAATACAAATTCATCACTGCTTTAGCACATATGAGTTCATATCAAAGTCTTTTGGATTAGTGTTTTCCTGTAGCATTGTGTAATTATTTCATACAGGGTTAATGAATTGACGAAAATCTTCATGTAAAAAATTAAAAATGATTTATTTCTAGGAATGCATAATGACTTGTCTATTTTGAAATAAATTATTCGCTCGCAGAGAGTTCATTAAGAACATTGTCAGCTGCAAAGGACAGCAGCTGTTGGAAAACAACATTTAAATCTCATCTTTAGCCGTCATCTCACTCTCTCTTCCCCTATTTCTCTCTCTTATTACTTGACAACACTTACTCGACTAACGTAGCGTGAATGATGTGAATTAAATTACTAAAAGCGATTAAATTTGATTATACTTTACATTTATGTACACTTTAATGATACGTATACATACATACACATACAAAAGTGAAACAGCATCAAGCAACTCACACATACATATTATAATACTCGCATTCACACATACATACAACAGAGGCGCTATACATGGAAATGTTTATCACATAATTACAGTATTTAAGTTAAATGCTTACGTAAAGAACCAACGATGAGTAGAGGCGCTACCAGACCACATGACATTCACATAGACATCCGCTTATACTTGCACAGGAAAAAATGGTTACACAAAATAAAGACACATATTTTAGAATGAGGAGAATGCGGAGAACGCGGAGCCAAAAAATAATATTCATAAAAATAAAATAACATAAAAATAAGATAAAGTACATAAAAGCAAGTACATTATTCTCATTGTAAAGATATTATCTTTAAATTTAAAAGAAATCGCATATTTGATTAAATTATGTATTAGGTCAACACACTATTTAATACTCGTACCACAGAACTCCATAAAGGTATGACATGTATCTTCTAGAGCGTAAAGATTGATATCACGAGGATCCCTTATATGGTGGAATGAAATTGGGACCCAGGAAAATACACCCCAATATTTTTATGAATATTATTTGGGGCGTAATTTCATTTTTTCTCTGCATTTTGGGGTTTACTTTCATTTTTTGTCTGCTTTTTGGGACTTATTATCATCTATTAATTTAGAAACAGGAGAAGCTACGCATAAAAGATTTGCTCCAGGTTGCCAACTTTGGATCCTGTCCATAGGAGAAAGTCTTAAACAGAGGCCGAAGGCCGCAGCCCGACCGCATAGGAAAAAAATTTATAATTAGAAAATATGTTTGTATACGTGTATTATTGCGTACTCCCCAGATTTACGAAGAGAACATTTCTTAGCTTATTGGGGTTTGTTTACACCCAGAGAAAAAGCTTCATTCCATCAATGAAATTTTACATTGTATCAATGAAAAGTTACATTGTTTTTGAACCAATGTAAGGCTTCATTGATACAATGTAAAACGTTACATTGAACTAGTAAATGTTTCATAGAAATTTGTTACATTGATGTCATGAAATATTACGTTAATGTAATGAACGAGTTTCATTAATGTAATGAATAAGTTGCATTAATGTAATGAAAACGTTTCGTTGTTGTAATGAACATGTTTCATTGGTGCAATGAACATGGTTCATCGATGCAATGAACATGTTTCATCGATGCAATGAACATGTTTCATTGATTCATAGAACATGAATCATTGATGCAATGAACATGTTTCATTGATTCAATTAACATGTTTCATTGATTCAATGAACATGTTTCATTGATGGAATGAACATGTCTCATTTATGAAATGTACATGTTTCATACCTTTGCTCTGAAATAAAATAGAAAATTAAACAAAATTCTCCGTTTTTTATTGCAATGTTTATTGTAGTACATCAGTGTTTGTTCATAACTTTAAAATCATTTCAATCTGAAAATATAATATAAAAGATAAATAAATAATTAAAATTGTGGGTTTTGAGAAATTTTAAAATAAAAAGACAACTGAAGTTGAGAAAATAAAAAATGGAACAAAAAAAATCACAATACAGTTTTTTCTTTTAAATTCGTTTTTTAACTGCATTTGTAAATTTGTAAATACAATTTAAGTAAACACTTAAACCGCATTTTTACATACTTACTAATTGAAATCCATTCACTCGCTTGTACTGAGGCCAAAGTGAAAAAGCTTAATTAATATTTTTGCTTTTGTGCATAATTTTCGAAATTTGGAATAAGCAGTCCAGGCCAACCTAAAGTCATCTGCGGATAGATTGTCATATCTAAGGCTATGTGCGTACATTTCCGCATTTTCCCCAATTTCTAAACAAATAAAAAAATTATAAATAGGAGTGAATGAAAATATGTTTAGGACATAACTTGGTAGAAAGTACTTACCTTATGTTTTTGGAGTGTTTCATCGTTGACTTCGGATATGGTTCTTGAAAATTGTTTCTTGTTGTGGCATTTGACATTTATTTTCCAACTTCTGTTTTTTCGAACATGCCATTTCAAGCCTGACGTGTCTTTGTATGTACTACCAAAACATCTATAGTTGTCATTTGTTTTAAGAAAATTATATTATTTTAAGTGCTTAAATAGATTTCATTTCTTTCAAATGAAGTACCACACAAAAAACATTTCTCATTCAGCATTTGTTGACATTTTGTTGCACTTTTAATATTTCACTTTTGAATTTTTTATTAACGCGCACAACTACGTCCGTTTAATGTCTATTATAAACTAAATCAAAGGGCTGCTGCCAGCACTCATGCAACAATTGATTCTTCGCCACTGATTTGTTTTGACTCGCCAAACACACAAAAAAATAACTGGATATTTTTTTACGAAGAGTTTGCATAGCAAGGGGTGGGTTGTTGTTGTAAGTTTGCCATAGAGGATTTATTTTCTGGTCGCAACAGCACACCTAATGCATTTAATATTTGTTTATCTATTGATGACAGTTGTGGCACAGTGGTTCAGAATAATTAATATCGTGCACTAAAAACTGTTTAATGTTCGAAATATATTGCGAATAGAATTCAGCTTCACGACAATAATCGATTCAAAAAAAATTTAGTTTACAAATTCGTAAACATAAACAGAATGGATCATGAATACATACAATTTGATAAAAAAAAACCCTTTTGACAATTTTGAATTAATGTACACCGACTGCTTTTTGAATAATAATAATAATTAAATAAATATGTCAGTGCGATTATAAAAGTATAAAATTATTGCCAAAATGTCATGTTAATTGATAATACATCTAATAATATGAACACCTTGAAATTATTAGTGAATCATATTATTACCAACAAACCACCTTCATTCGACGTTAATGCCACTGTTCGGTGTAGATTCATAGAATTCCGCCTCTCTCTCCTCTCAAACAAATGCAAGAAAACTACGCCGCTCCATCGTTTTCATTGAGCTTGCACGACTCTGATTCACACATCAACATATTACATTTATTACCACACAAACACATTTGTGAAGATATAGGTATGTACATATGTATGTAATGTGACAAACACTTTGTTAGTATATTCACTGTTTAAATTCATTGCTGGAATGAAACTTTACATTTCTATCTATGAATTGTTACATTAATTTAATGCATCAGTTTCATAGACCTCCGTAAAGTATTGTTGTTTAATTAACACCACTACATACTCCTAAAATGTTTATAAAATAGATAAAATATATATATAGAACATCAATATAAAGCTAATTTCATTGTTTATATTCTTCACCGCACCACTTCATTGCAGCAATGAAACTTTTAAACTTCTATGAAATGTTACATTAATATAAAGAAACAGTTTCATAGACCTTTTTATACCCTCACTTTAGTGTGACGAGGGTATATATCATTTGCTACGGAAAAAAGTGTAACACATCGAAGGAGTGATCTAAGACCCTAAGTATGTTCGGAGGAAATCCGTTTTGGGTCATTTTAAGTCGAATGAGCAATGTCCGTCCGTCTGTCTGTCTGTCTGTCTGTCTGTCTGTCTGTCTGTCTGTCTGTCTGCTGGCTGGTGCGCACGATAACTCTCGAAAGGATTAACCGATTGACTTCAAATTTGGTATGTGGTAATATTTTGATCTGTCTCCGGATGAGTTCGAAGATGGGCCATATTGGTCTACTCCTTCTGGTACCTCCCACACAAAGGGTTAAAATTTAGTGAAATATTGATTCTTTAATAACTTCTATACTACTTATTCGAATCTTTTGAAATTCTGCACATACTATTAGTATATTAGTCGCTATTAACTCGAGAAAAATGAGTGAAGTTGGCAAGCCCCTTTTGGTACCTCCCACACAAATGGACCATTTTGCATCAAAATTTAACTGCTTATAACGTTAATACAAGTGCATAAAAATGCTTGAAATTTTCTACAGTATAATGTTTTTGTAGCGCCTATAGTCCGGTAAAAAATGGGCATTATTGTACAGCCCCTTTTGGTACCTCCCACACAAATGGACCGTTTCGTACCAAAAGTAAACGGCTTGTAACTTTAATACCAGTGCATACAAATACTTGAAATTTTGTACAGTGTAATGCTGTTATAGTGCCTATAGTCCTGTAAAAAGTGGGCGTTATCACCCCGCCCCTTTTTGTACCTCCCACACAAAATGACCAAATCATACCAAAATTACATAGCTCGTAACTTTAATATACCAGTGCACATAAACGCTTATAGTTCAGCACAATGCAATGTATTTAAGAATGTACTGTTTACCGAAAAATTTATTGGTGTAATGTTATATATTACATTACTCACAAAGTGAGGGTATACCTTAGTCGGTTTACCCGACTGAAACTTTCTTACTTGTTATACCCTCACTTTAGTGTGACGAGGGTATATATCATTTGCTACGAAAAAAAGTGTAACACATCGAAGGAGTGATCTAAGACCCTAAGTATGTTCGGCGGATATTCGTTTTGGGTCATTTTAAGACGAATGAGCAATGTCCGTCCGTCTGTCTGTCTGTCTGTCTATCTGTCTGTCTGTCTGTCTGCCTGTCTGTCTGTCTGTCTGTGTGTCTGCTGGCTGGTGCGCACGATAACTCTCGAAAGGAGTAACCGATTGACTTCAAATTTGGTACGTGGTAATATTTTTTTCTATCTCCGGCTAAGTTCGAAGATGGGCCATATTGGTCCACTCCTTCTAGTACCTCCCCCACAAAGTGTTAAAATGTTGTGAAATATTGAATCTTTAATAACTGCTATACTACTTATTCGAATCTTCTGAAATTCCACACATAGCATTAGTTTATTAGTCGCTATCAACTCGAGAGAAATGGGCCATGTTGCTACGCCCCTTTTGGTACCTCCCACACAAATGCACCATTTTGCACCAAAAGTTAACAGCTTATAACATTAATAAAAGTGCATAAAAAAACTTGAAATTGTGTACAGTATTATACTTTTATATTGCCTACAGTCAAGGGAAAAATTGGCGTTGTTGCCAGCCCCTTTTTGGTACCTCCCACACAAAGGTACCTGTTTGCACCAAAAGTTAACAGCTTATAACATTAAAACCAGTGTATGAAAATACTTGAAATTTTGTACAGTGTAATTTTTTTATAGTGTCTATAGCCCTGTGAAAAATGGGCATTATCGCCACGCCCCTTTTTGTACCTCCCACACAAAATGCCCAAATCATACCTCAATTTAATATCTCCTAACGTTTTTACCAGTGCACATAAATGCTTATAATTCGGTACAGTGCAATGAATTTAAAGTATCCAATGTTCAGCGAAAAATAGGTGTATTTGATAAACCCCTTCTGGTACCTCCCACAAAAATTGATAGAATAATTTTTGTAATATTCAATATTACATTACTCACAAAGTGAGGGTATACCTTAGTCGGTTTACCCGACTGAAACTTTCTTACTTGTTTGAGAATAAAAAGCACATAAAAAATAGTAAATCTGTTTGTGTAGTACATATTATTTTGTTTTATTAGTGTTAAAATCTTTACACCACTGATAATTTTTTTGTTAATTTTATATAAGTCTTCCTTTTTTTTATAAAATGTAAACTTCATACCATCAATGTAAACCGTTTCATTCCATCAATGACACGTCATAAATTAGAAAAACGCTTTAAAGAAACATTTCATTCCCGTAATGGCATTTTCATTGCATCAATGAACACTTTCATTGTATCAATGTAAAATAATTAATGAAACGCGTTCATTGATGCTATGATGCATTTTTTTTCAGTGTACATTTCATGCTGTTTTCTTGATTGGGGTTTAATTTCCTAAATCAGTTTTTGTAACGAAAATAGGTCCCAAATTTGGGGCGCACTTTCATTTTCAATTTGAGGTACATTTTCTTGGGGTCCAACTTCCGGCCGCCTCCCTTATATGGAGGATATTTCAAAATGTGAACCTACTCATAAATGACTAATTTTTGATGAGAACTATCTTGGGCAAATACAAGTAAGGAAAGGCTAAAATCGTCCGGGACCGACCGACTGTACCACGACGTCAACAAAATTTTACCAAATCGAAGTAAATTGTATCAAACAGAAAAAAGAAATTCAAAAAACGTTAACATTTTTGTTAAAATTATTTTTGTTTTTGTTATTCGATCTGTTATAACTTTTCATAGTTTTGTTTTTGACTATTGAGTTCGAGATCGTTGTTTTTGTTTTCTGTTAAACGGAAAAACAAACCTTCTTTGAAAAAGAAGAATAAGAAATGTGTGAAATATATTAAAGGTGGTCACTGGTTTGTGGACGATCTCGTTTCGGAAGCTACCAAGCAACCTCATCGGCACCTTGGACAAAATACCCTGTCAATAATTGGCACAATATGAGAGCAGCTCAATATGAAATAATTGAGAACTGATTTCAAAGTCCCATATCTCCAAAACATTGCAGATAGTATTTCTCAACCTTAATACATCCTTATTTGTGGGGAAGGCACATCAGTTCCAAGCGTATAGTTTTTGTACTTGTAAAATAGGCTGTTTTCGTTTTTGCTATAAAATCACCAATCTTGGGATTTCTTCAAAAATGGATCCATTTTTCATGCTGACATTTTAGCACAATTATTTTTTTATTCTGTCAGGAGTAAACATTGACTAGGTTTTACTGTGAATTTCGTGCAGGCAAAAGTTTCCCTGCCAAAACGAGGAACCGTACAACCTTTCTAAATATGTATTATATTCCCCAAAGGCTTTCAAAGGAAAAAAAAATTATGTTGTTCCAAATCATACATTTCTTCAAAAAGGGCATTTTTTAAAATATTTATTACAAATAAAATATATTTGGCACAAAAATATTTTTGCCGCCATAATAAAGTTAACAAATCACAATTTCAAACAAAATAAATTTGAGTGCGTTATTTCAATTTTCAATTTTCAAAATCTGAAAAAGAAAAAAACTGTAATACGAAAACAATTTAATTTTTTTGCGCAGTATGAGCAAATACGTAGTAGTTAACTCTGACCCAATTTCTAAAAAAACCCGATTCCTCGATATTCAATGTTAATATCGCACAATACGTGGGTTCTTGTCTAATTTTGATTATTTACAGAACTCAAAAATGTTTACCAGAACCAATGTTATTAAATTTTGCCGATGAATTATGATTCTGAACCACTGTGCATCGGTAAGGAAAGACTAAAGTCGGGCGGGACAGACTGTATAATACCCTCCACCATTGTTTGCCAACAAATGTACGGAAAACCCATTATTACTATGAACAGTTGCAGGTTAAATAGAGTACATTTCTCAATCCAGACAAAAAGGTAATTCTATGCCGATGGGTATAATAAATTATGGGTCTATTTCTTTATTTTTTAGTTGTTACAAACAAATGTACAAAGTTATAATACCCTGCACCACAGTATGGTGTCGGGTATATATATGGCGCCAGGAAGTCAAATCGACATGGACCTTTATATGGGGTTATATTAAAAATCGATACGACACATTATACTCAGGAATAGTTTAGCATCAAATACAATCCCACCTCTTAAATTTTAGCCGAAGTTTTAGTAAAATGTGGTCTCTTGAACGGAGAGATTATTACTTTGTATGAGGACTATATCAATTCTATGACCGATATAGGCATTTTCAGTATTTATACCCTACACCACACTGTGGTACAGGGTATTATAAGTTTGTTTCACGGCAGATGTTTGTAACACCTTAAAATAACACAGCTAGACCCACCTTAAAGTATACCGATCGACTCAGAATCACTAGCTGAGTCGATTTAACGATGTCTGTCCGTCCGTCCGTCCGTCCGTCTGTCCATGTAAAGTTGTTCGTCGACTACAGGTCGCAATTTCATTCCGATCGTTCTGAAATTTTCCAGTTTAGATCGCTATTGAATTTGGTTGAAATCGGTTAAGATTTAGCTATAGCTCCCATATATATGTTTCGTCCGATTTGGCCCTTTAGTCCTATAGAAGCTGTATTTTACATGCGATCGTTTTGAAATGTAGAATGGTAGAGTTTCTTGATCCATGAACCAAGATTGCCGAATTTGAAGAAAATCGGTTCAGATTTAGCTATAGCTCTCATATATATGTTTCGTTCGATTTGGCCCTTTAGTCCTATAGAATCTGTATTTTACATCCGATCGTTTTGAAATTTAGAATGGTAGAGTTTCTTGATCCATGAACCAACATTGTCGAATTTGAAGAAAATCGGTTAAGATTTAGCTACAGCTCCCATATATATGTTTCGTCCGATTTTGCTCTTTAGTCCTGTAGAAGCTGTATTTTACATCCAATCCTTTTGAAAATTAGAATGGAAGAGTTTCTTGATCCATGAACCAACACTACTGAATTTGAAGAAAATCGGTTAAGATTTAGCTATAGCTCCCATATATATGTTTCGTCCGATTTGGCCCTTTAGTTCTATAGAAGCTGTATTTTACATCCAATCGTTTTGAAATTTAGAATGGTAGAGTTTCTTGATCCATGAACCAACATTGTTGAATTTGAAGAAAATCGGTAAAGATTTAGCTATAGCTCCCATATATATGTTTCATCCGATTTGGCTCTTTAGATCCAATCGTTTTTGTACCCTAGACCACACTGTGGTACAGGGTATTATTTAAGTATAAAATGTCCCAAAAGTAAATTTATGTAAACAATTTATACATGAATTACAAAATTTATATATCAGAGTTATTCAATATTTCGAGAGTGGTGTAGGGTATTATATAGTCGGCCCCGCCCGACTTTAGCCTTTCCTTACTGGTTTATACTGATTTTGCAGACAAGTCGAATTACCGCAGGAAAACTGCACACAGGTAGTATTACAATTCTGTCAGGATTAAACATTGACTAGGTTTTACTGTGAATTTCGTGCAGGCAAAAGTTTCCCTGCCAAAACGAGGAAAACCTAAAACCTTTCTAAATATGTATTATATTCCTCAAACGCTTTCAAAGGAAAAAATTATGTTGTTCCAAATCATACATTTCTTCAAAAAGGGCATTTTTTAAAATATTTATTACAAATAAAATATATTTGGCACAAAAATATTTTTGCCGCCATAATAAAGTTAACAAATCACAATTTCAAACAAAATAAATTTGAGTGCGTTATTTCAATTTTCAAAAACTGTAATACGAAAACAATTTAATTTTTTTGCGCAGTATGAGCAAATACGTAGTAGTCAACTCTGACCCAATTTCTAAAAAAACCCGATTCCTCGATATTCAATGTTAATATCGCACAATACGTGGGTTCTTGTCTAATTTTGATTATTTACAGAACTCAAAAACGTTTACCAGAACCAATGTTATTGAATTTTGGCCGATGGATTATGATTCTGAACCACTGTGCATCGGTAAGGAAAGACTAAAGTCGGGCGGGACAGACTGTATAATACCCTCCACATTTGTTTGCCAACAAATGTACGGAAAACCCATTATTACTATGAACAGTTGCAGGTTAAATAGAGTACATTTCTAAATTCAGGCAAAAAGGTAATTATATGCCGATGGGTATTATAAATTGTGGATCTATCTCTTTATTTTTTAGTTGTTACAAACAAACGTACAAAGTTATAATACCCTGCACCACAGTATGGTGTAGGGTATAAATATGGCGCCATGAAGTCAAATCGAATGGGACATTTATATGGGATTATATTAAAAATCGATACGACACATTATACTCAGGAATAGTTTAGCATCAAATACAATCCCACCTCTTAAATTTTAGCCGAAGTTTTAGTAAAATGTGGTCTCTTGAACGGAGAGATTATACCTTTGTATGAGGACTATATCAATTCAATGACCGATATAGGCATTTTCAGCATTTAGAGCTGAACTTTGATCACTTCCTGTCAATAAAAAGGCCCAAGTATTCTGCGCTTTCATAAAAGGGAATTTTAATAACCCCAAGGACAGGTACAACAGTTGCTACCTCATACCCCCTGCTGAAAAGAAGTAGTTCTGCATTGGTCGAGTTCACACCAAGACCATTATTGGAAGCCATCTTGCGGTGATATGTATGTCGGGTAAACCGACTTGTGAATTCCCTCACCTTGAGTCCTAAACGAATGTTCGTAAATGTTTTTATTTTTTTGTTTTAATTAAATTATTATCAGTTTAAATTGCATTTAATAACTTTAAAGTATGTACTAATATTAATGTTAAAAGCTGTTAACTTTTGGTACAAAAAGATCCATTTGTGTGGGAGGTACAAAAAGGAGCGTGCCAATAACGCCCACTTTTCTCTGGACTCTAGGTGCTATAAAAGCATTACACTGTACAAAATTTCAAGTATTTGTGTGAACTTATATTAAAGATATAAGCAGTTAACTTTTGGTGCAAAATGGTTCATTCGTGTGGGAGTGGCCACTTCGCCGATTTTTCTTGACGTGTTAGCGACTAACAAACTAATACTATGTGTGGAATTTCAGAAGATTAGAGTAAGTAGTATAGCAAGAATTAAAGAATCAATATTTCACTAAAAATTAACCCTTTGTGGGGGAGGTACTAGAAGGGGTGGCCCAATATGGCCCATCTTCGAACTTAGCCGGAGATAGAGAAAAATATTACCGCATACCAAATTTTAAGTAAATTGGTTACTCCTTTCGAGAGTTATCGTGCGCACCAGCCAGCAGACCGACACACAGACAGACGGACGGACGGACATTGCTCATTCGACTTAAAATGACCCAAAACGGATATCCGCGGAACATACTTAGGGTTTAAGGCCACTTCTTCGATGTGTTACACTTTTGACTCGTAGCAAATGATATACACCCTCCTCTCTAAGGTGAGGGGATAACAAATTCACAATGTAATTGTACCCTGTACCATAGTGTAGCGTAGGACACAGAAAATTAGGTTTAGGTTATTTTGAAATACAGGAGACGTTTTAATGTCACATTTCCATTGGACATACACTTAAGCCAGTAGATCGGCCTGTTTTGCGCTTCTTTTCCACGATCTTTCTAAAACTAAAGAGTTACAGAAAATCGGTTCTAGACACGAATTTCATCAATATCGAATCTGCATTCCATGCATGCCCTGCATTCGTCGTCCTTGTCCAATGCGGAGCAGATGTGTTAGTAAGCTTGCGAGTCCTCATCATCTTACTAATTTCAATTCTGTTTAGTTTCAGTATACTACTTGTTTTATTCTCATTTGGGTCACCCAACAGTATCCTTGTTGTGTCTCCCACTGTTTCGCTGTCCCACACAAAACTGTGAGCCATCACTGTCCAGTACTTCAACTCATCCTTCAAAGCATCTAAATTTTTCGAATTTTCCATGTTTAGTACATGATGTTCTCTGCCCTTTGAGGCCAATCTATTTTTCCGTTCACTTCCAATCACTCCGATGTATCCTGGCACCCAAAGTTTCCTTTTACAGTCCAACAAAAAAAAGTCCTTTGAGGAATGTCCGTCCGTCTGTCTGCTTGCTGCTGCGCACGATAAATCTCGAAAGGAGTAACCGATTGACTTCAAATAATAAATTTTATTTTTTTTCTATCTGCATTTAATGAAATATTGAGTCTCCAATTACTTTTATGCGACTTACTCGAATCTTCTGAAATTCCACAAATAGTATTAGTTTAATAGTCGCTACCACCTGGAAAAAATATTAAATTAAATGCTTATAACTTTAATGCCAGTGCAATAAATACTTGAAATTATGTACAGTGTTTTTTATCGATTATTTAATATCTTCTATGCTACTTATTTAAATCCTCTGAAATTCTATACATTGTATTAGTTTATTACCTCGAGAAAAATGGGTGCAGATGCCACGCCCCTTTTGGTACCTCCCACACAAATGGACCATTTTGTACCAAAAGTTACCAGCTTATAACTTTATTACCAGTGCATACAAAGACCACAAACTTTGTACAGTGTAATGGCTCAAGAGTACCTACAACACAGGGAAAAATGGGCATTGTTTCCACGCTCCTCTTGGTACCTCCCACACAAATGGATAATTTTGTACCAAAAATTACCAGCTTATAACTTTATTACCGGTGCATACAAAGACCTGAAATTGTGTACAGTGTAACGGCTCAATAGTATCTACAACACAGGGAAAAATGGGCATTGTTGCCACGCTCCTTTTGGTACCTCCCACACAAATGGACCATTTTGTACCAAAAGTTACCAGCTTATAACTTTAATGCCAGTGCATAAAAAGACCTGAAATTTCGTACAGTGCAATGCTTTTATGCCTAGAGTCTAGAGAAAAGTGTCCGTTATTGACACACCCCTTTTGGTACCCACCACACATATGGACCATTTTACACCAAAAGTTAACAGCTTACAACTTTAATACCAGTTCATACATTAAAGTTATTAAATGCAATTTAAATTGATAATAATTTAATTAACACAAAAAATAAATAAATTTACTAATATTTTTTTGGGACTCAAGGTGGGGGTATTCATAAGTGGGTTTATCCAACTGAACTTTCTTACTTGTTTTTTTGTAATTTGGCTATCTGTGAATATGTTAACAGCTTCCGGCTATGTGGTGTTAATAAGAAATACCGTGTTATGATCATCCTCTGGTGAAATCATTGATATTTTCTTTAACATAAGGACCCTTCATTTCAGTGTAAAAGTGAAATACTCGTACCATGTGTAGCACTCTAAAGAAAGAATTTTTTCTTTAACTGTAAGTATATATCTGGTTGTTTGTAACTCTGTGTATGTGTGTAGTTTGTAACTACCCAACGAAAACATGGCTTCCGGGGATGAGTGATGTAGAAGATGTAAGAGATGTTGAAGAAAAGGCAAATAAATGACAGAGAACAGAGTAGACTCTCGCTCGTACTCTCATGTGGCCACGACCACATGAGTATTTACTGACTATATGACATTTACTCACTTACACTTTGTTGTTGCTGGCTGTTATTGTCACTTCGTCGCCTTCTCCTTCGTTCTTCCTCCGCCACTTCCACCATCATCATTATTTCCTATAGAAAATGTTATAAGGACAGCTAATATCAATTGTTATTGTTGTCGTTGTCATTGTCGCTTTTGTCTATATTATTGTATTGTAAGTGTTTTAATCGTACACTTATGTTGCCATATTTAATTTCCTTCAACAAAATACATTTATAATTAAATAACAAATTAATTGAAATCGCATTTGTATGGAGATTACAGTGACTCAAGGTGGAAAATGGAGAACATGTTTCGATACGAGTACTCGTACTATCGTAGACAACAATATTTCTCATCAAAAGTTACTAAATATCATCTGCCAATATTTTTAAGTACAGTCAGCCAGTTCCTATATATCAAACTAAAAGCAAACAACATGAGACATTAAAATGTATTCAACCTTTCAACATAACCGAACCTAATTAATTCTGACAAATTTCATAAAGGTCGTAAACATATACAAGGGTGTTATATTTAAATGTGAACCGATTTTCATTACTTCAATAGATTTCATACATAGACCAAGTAAGATATACGTGTCCATCTGAAATCTAGCAAAGTTCTAGATCCATGGTCTAACACTGCTGAATTTGAATAAAATCGGTTAAGATTTAGATATTGCCCTGTATATATGGACCTTCCGCTTGAACCTCAAAGCACCATAGGAACTGTATGTTAAAAAACCGAGGCAAGTAGTCGATTCAGATTTGGCTTTCTTGGTTAAAATTCAGGTTCTTGGCATATCTTCAGAGCTGATCAGAAGCAACGTAAATGTAGGTTACTGAGCAGAATTCTTCTCCGAAAACTTTCCTAAGTCCTAAGTCCTCGAAGACATGCATTCATCCGCAAAAATAGATAACTTCGTGTAAGAGCCTGGGGCTCCAGAAATTACTGGTGTATATGGCTCTTCTAGACGGCTGGATGGGAACTACGTTTAATGCCTCACCTTTTGTAGTTGGAGCTACATCCTGTCTGCATACATACATTCAGGACTATGGTCCCAAATCCATATCGCGGAGTTCCATTTGACCACTGAAAGTTAGGGATTGATTTAGCATTAAGGATCAAATTAATCTGCCGCTTCAGACTCTCCGCCTTACCAATCTAGCCAACTCTCCAATTATGGGTGGGCAGACCAGCATTGCAAACTCTTTGCAGTTCGATAATTTCAGCTGAGTGGGATGGATTTTTGGCAATTCAGGTAGGGCCTCTGGGCGATTAGGGACGTCGATTTTCTCGACAATATCCCGACTGGGACCCCGGAAAGTCCTCACCAACTCGACTCAGAGCTGCATTATAATGAGCTGGAGCAACCCGCTGTATTGGAGCATGACGGATTCTCATGGTGCCTGCGGTTGGATGATCTAAACCAAGTCCTGATAATTAGCTTAGTGATCGAACGACCTCGGCGGTAGCACCACCAGGTATACCGGTTTCCTGTGGCAAGAATACCCGTCCTTCAATGAAGAAGTGTGGCTCTCAATGTTCTGCATATCTGACCTACAAGTAGAGTAATATCTTAAGGGGGAAAGAAGTTGAAGAACAGGATACTAGTTTATCTTCGATACAACGCCTAATCAAATTCTGCGCTCTCGAGACGAACCGCCGGCTTCCAGAAGGACAAAAGTGGTCAGTGGTAACGCCGATCCACGGTCCTTCGCGGACGTTGCTAAAGACAACTTTATACTGCCGGTCTTCAACAGGGGAGAGAAAGACGCCAAAATCCCCGGGGAAAAGTGGAAGAAGATACAGGAAAAACTGTGTTTTATTTTCTACGTAGTTTTCAAGACGTTACAGGTCGCCTTGCTGAAGTGGTAGCGCTTTGAAGAAAATTGGTGAAATATGGCGGCACTGTATTTTGTCAAAAAGAAGGACATCCCGTCTCGGCCCTACCCAAATGCATGGATTTCGCACTCCCCACATGATGTATAATCGATCACTACGATCCTGAAGATTAAAAATGCCGGTCTTACAAGTGGCAAATGTAAGATCTGTCGATTAGATGAGGTGTATAGGCCGGTATAGGTCGCAGTATTTATACTGAATGCCGAGTATCTATCCCACCTCGCAAAAGACCGATTGCCTAGAATCATAGGGATTCAAAAAAAATCAGTTGTGAGGTGTACAAAAGATTACACTTGAAGATAAACCTCCCTCTTTGCAAGTGTCAGAGCTGCATCTAGCGAAAAGTTGCGTTTCACCCTTTCCCGATGTGTTTGGGTGTGTTTAGAATCTCTTCATCACTGAATAGGAAGACTACAGTGGGGATGAGTTCTATGCAACAAGGAAAAGGTAAATGGAAGACGTAGAGCCGTATACTTGCCAAAAAACAACCTTAATATTTATCTTTTTACTCCTTTTAGTAACAAAGACATAGTACAAGCCAGGCATGAGTTAGAATTTACCTATGTTTGGTTGGTTTCCGTTTATATGACACATGACTCTGATAAGCCACCCTGTGAATTAAAATCACTGGTAGGAGCAGCAAACGAAACTACAAGACACCTGATAGTGTGTAGTGATTTCAATGCACATTATCATAGGGGAGGATGTAATGACATCAATGAAAGGAGCGAATTACTCATAATTGAGATGCCTCCTAATTCCGTCTTCCCATACAAGATTAGTAGAGCAGATTGGGAATAATTAGAGACACATTTCACAGGTCTATTACAAAAAGACCTGAAATGAACGGTGGAATGAGCCTTTGCAGCCCTTCATGTTTCTTACATCTAAAGACAAGGTACAAACAATGACCGCCGCCATGGTGGTCTTTAATGAAGCAAAGGCCACCAGACCCCACATAACTGGGACACATATAATGAAGTACCCAAGCAATACAAAAATGAGTTGAGAAAGCCTCAATATAAATCCTGGATAGATTTCTGTAGAGGTGTAGAAAGTTCCTCCGAAGCCTCAAGGTTACGGAAAATTTTACAGTTACAAACTCAACAACCAATTGGGCTTTGGTGTCTTTTCTGAGTAACTTGAGCTATCAATTGCAAAAGGACTGCTTGATTACTGTAGTGTTTACCAGTCAAGAAATCTTAGCTATTAAAGATGCAGCGGAATGGGTGAAATTTAATGTTCTGACCAAAGTCGGTTTCAATATTTTCTCTGACAGTCTGGATGCTATCAAGTACGTGGGAACTATATCCCTGAATTCAAAAACAGCCCACGTCTGTCGCATATCTATTAACTAGATGTCTGAAAAGTTCAGTATTCACCTGATACAGGTGCCGGGCAACAGGAACATACCAGGGAACTACAGCGCAGATGAACTTAGAAATCATTACAATAATAAAATTAAATTTCTAATTATTTGTGTGAACATTACCAAACACATATCTATTATTTTTTGATAATTATTTGGAAAAATATGCACATTTATAAATAGTTATAGAAACCTTATGTTAAATTGATTGTGCTAACGCAATACTCGGATGAAAATCATTTATTACATTAACAAAATGAACAAGTATGCTGATTAATTGCACATAAAAACTCCCTGAAAACCAATTATCGGCTTAACAAACTATGAATGTGGCCATTATTATATCTTGCTCTCATGCCGAAGAGTCATTATAGATAATTTGTAAATCATCTATGGTCATTAATTAAACGATATTTTATTACTTTAATTGAATGCTAAATAAAATTTAAAAAAAAATTTACAACAAAATTGAAGCGACAACAAAATAGCGGTTGACATAAAAAGATAACAAAAGGCAACTTACACTGCACCACAGACATACACATAACATACGCGCAAGGATACATATGAGGATTTACAAAGAGACAATGGCCAAAACAATGACTAAACCCCACCACAACAACATTGGCCATCAGGCAACCGCACACACCGCTCAACACTCACCACTCAACTCAACTGCATTGGTATTATGAAAAAGGGACATTTTTTATTCTCTCTTCGCCCTGACGACAACAACAAACAATAACAATAAAATGCAAGAGAAATCATGGGCCACGACAATGGGAATAAAACAATGACCAACTAACCACAACGATACTCATTCTCTCACACACCCATTCTAACTCACTTACTCGCACACTCAGGGGGACCAACACACAAGAACGAATGAACATACATGCACCATATCTTGGTATTTTTATGATGGACAGTGAGAGAATTTCAAAAAAAAGGAAAATAATTTCTGTTTCTTAACCATCGGGCATGGCTATTAAGGAGAGTTAAATTAGATAATCAAAAAGGGATGTTCCGAAGAATTCTAGCCAAACTTTCTTGAAGATCGATGTAACAATCACGAAATCGCTACAGGAAGCGAACATTAATTTTCAGACTTTCCGCTACCAATTATTAGCTAAGATTTCTGCCTGGTTATCACTATAGAGATCAGGTAGTCTTTTTGCAGGTAAAAGCTCAAGTTCCGAAGAAAAGACACCAAGACCACTTGGTTATTGAATTTGGAACCGTCTGTATGTTCCATTCTTATCCATCAGGTATACGAGTGAGATACGTCTTGTCAAAAAGTGGTTCAGTCACAGTGTAATCAACAGTGCCCGTAGGGTCAGACATTGTGTCTAGAATGATACAATGTCCGTGGCCATTTCCTGACTATTGTGACTGTTCCTTAAGTCTAACCTCAATATAGCGGCATATTGCACTGCTATAATGTCTAACGACATTAAATGTAGAATAACATTTACTGCCTCGGCTGGTGTCGTTCTCACCGTACCAGTAATACATATAGCAGCCATTCGCTGAATCTTGTTTGACATCGCGCAGAAGGTGGATTTCTTCAGAGCTGTCCACCATACGACAATTCCGTACAACATTATGGGTCTGACTATCGGCCGTACACAAACACTAAACTATACACGGGTTTAAACCCCAGCGTTTTCATATTGCCCTTTAACAGGTATATAGCGCTACCACAGCCTACTTTTCTATTTACTGAATGGTGGGTTCGAAGTTCAACTTTCTGTCTAGTAAAGTACTTATGTATTTTATGCTTTCAGAGAAGCGAATTTCAATATCCTCAATAAGACAGGTCCAACTGGAGGTATATTATTTCTCCTGGTAAAAAAACTAGTTCCATCTTGGTGGTGTTAACACGCAGACCGTTATCGGCTGGGCTGTGGAGTCGGCGTTGTTTTTGCAATTTTCATGAAATTATACTTTCAAATTCATAAATTTTATTATTTTTTTACTTATTTTGTATAAATATGTTTATGCACATACATCCATGGAATCGACCATCGCAGTCGGAGTCGCAGTCGGGGTCGACTCCGAGATCGATTTTATAAAATGTACTGAATCAATTATATTCCGGACCAAACATATTCATTCATATGTGTGTCCATTCACATATTTATATTAAATATTTTAATAATATACAATGTATATATTGGAAAGTATAATTTCATGAAAGCAGCAAAAACAACGCCGACTTAGACTCAACAGCCCTGGTTATAGGAAGCCTATATTGCGGTTGTATGAAGGGACTGCTGTATAATGTCTCTGAAAGTAATCTCAAACTTCCCTCAAACATCTGTCGTCACGTCATCAGCATAGGCAACAACCCTTACACTCATCATCTCCAGAGAAAGTTGAAAAATGTTCATGTAGCGATTTCATAGAAGAGGAGGCAGGACACTCCCTTGGGGCGTACCCCTGCTGACAAATCTATGAATGTCGGTTGAACAAAAACTAGCTGAAATGCGTATCTTAATTAGAAGGTTATGAATGAACCTACGAATACTGCTATCAACCCCCGGGGTTTCTAAAACCAAAACTATAGCGGCTGGATTTATATTATTGAAAACCTTCTCTATATCTATGAAAGCAACCATAGTATATTCCTTAACATAGGGGGATCCTTCAATAAAGCTGACTGGGCAGGGCGGTTTCGGTGGACTAGCCCTTGCTGTTGACTGGACAGTAGCCTGTGATCAAAAGAGAGCCTGTGGCCGGAAATCCTTAGCTCCAGTGTGGGACGGCTTTCCCGCTTTTGGGAGGGAAACAACCTTGATTTCTCTCCATTTTAATGGTTTGTAGGCCTACACGCAAAGAAAAAATTTTTTACTTCCAAAGAAAAAATTAGACAAAGGAATATCGTTTGTGGTCTATGTTTGTAGTAAACGAAATGTTTATTTACGAAAGAAACGGTTCTGTACTTATCGAAAATGATTTATATTTATTACAAACCCTGTTTGCTGCAAATGGTTATTGTGTTCGACATAAGCAAAGCTTGTTTATTCCAAACCCTGTAAAACGATTGTTGCAAACGGTTTTTGCGTTTGTCACAATCAATGCCAGTTATCAGTTAATGAGAAAACGTTTGTGGCAAAAAATAATTTATTCGAATTATGATATTTAATATGTTTTATAAAATTTTGTTTATAATCAAAAATGTCACAATTTTTAGTAAAGTGTTCCCCTTAGAGGATCCTACAAACACCTCTGTTATTAATTGGCTGATATCTGCTAATTGAGTTATAGACAATCTGTAAATAAAAAAGCATATACTCGTATGTTAGAACATATTAAAAATTTCGAAGGCCACTGTATTGATCAAAGCCGGATGTTATCTTCCCATATATCAAACTATTTATCCAAATGTGAACTTTATAGGTCAATAATAAAAATGCAGACCTAAATGCTGACCATTCAAAAGTTTCCAAGTCTGTAAATAGAATACTAAACTATTTACATCAGAAAATAACATGATAAATTTCGACTGAAAAATCGTGATACACAGTGTCATTAAAAAACCAGTAAGGGCGGTGCCGACTATATGATACCCTACACCACTCTAGTAAGATTAGAAGAAACATATATATGAGAGCTATAGCTAAATCTGAAGCGATTTTCTTCAAATACGGAAATGTTGGTCCATGATCAAGAAACTCTACCAAACGATTGGATGTAAACTACAGCATCTACAGGGCTAATGGGTCACATCGGACGACACATATATATGGGACCTATATCTAAATCTGAACCGATTTCTTCAAATGGTGTAATATTGATTCCTAGATAAATAAACTCTACCATGCTAAATTGCAAAACAATTGGGTGTAAAATATAGTTTCTATAGGGCTAATGGGCCAAATCAGACGAAATATATATATGGGGCTATAGCTAAACCTGAACCGATTTTCTTCAACTTCGGCAATGTTGGTCCACGTATTAAGAAACTCTACCATGCTAAATTTCAAAATGATTGGATGGAAACTACAGCGTCTATAGGTCTAGTGGGCCAAATCGGACGAAACTTATATATGGGAGCTACTCGTATATCTAAATCTGAAGCGATTTTCTTCACATTGAACAATGTTGGTCCGTGGATCAAGAAACTCTACCATGCTAAATTTCAAAACAATTGGATGTAAAATACAGCTTCTACAGGACTAGAGAGCCAAATCCGACGAAACATATATATGGGAGTTATAGGTAAATCTGTACCGATTTTCTGCAAATTCGACAATGTTCGTCCATGGATGAAGAAACTCTACCATGCTAAATTTCAAAATAATTGGATGCTAGATACAGCTTCTATAGCGCTTAATTTCCAAATCGGATGAAACATATAAATTGGAGCTATAGCTAAATCTTACCCGATTTTCATCAAATTCGGCAATGTTGGTCTATGGTTAAAGAAACTCTACCATTCTAAATTTCAAAACGATTGGATGTAAAATACGGCTTATATAGGACAAAAGGGCCAAATCGGACGAAAGATATATACCGATTTAAATCGACTCAGCTAGTGATTCTGAGTCGATCGGTATACTTTAAGGTCGGTCTAGCTTTTGTATTTTCAGGCAGATGGTTCGTTACAGTTTGTGTTAAAATCTATTGTTTTTGGTATTCCGGCATTCCACAACTATCTGATTATTTTCTTTACTGGTTATCTGGTTACTTTCCCACATGTCTTCACTTCGCTTCATTTACCATATAACATTAAATTGGAGTCCGCAGTATATTTACGAGATATCGCACCTCCTATAATTTCGATTCTTTGGTTTAATTAATTCTATGAATGAAATAATTTCGAGTTCACTGATAAAAACATTTTTTATTTTGCCACACACGCGCAAATATGCCTAACACCACAAACGCCAGTACAGAACTAATTGAAAATTGGTAATTGGTACGATTGAAAAAATTGTGAAATGGTTCAACAGTCCGGAAAGGGGTATGCAGAGAAAATTTTCCACCACCGTCTGCAGAACTGTTAATAAAACAAAGCGGAAAAACAACATTTATTTTTGTGTTGTGTACACATATGCTTTTTGTGTTATGTACACACATATACAATATAAAACTTTATAAAACGGCACTAAATGAGAACAAGTTACGCTCTTTGTTCTCTCAACTCTCTTTAAAATATTCAATCATGTTTAAATACAATGAGTTTCCGTAAACGTTTTTCGTTTACGATAAATGTAAATTATGAACATTTTGGAACGGAACAATGTTCGTTGACAGCAAGAGAAACTACGTTTTCATTCACAAGAAATATTTCAACCGTTACGGAAAAAGTAAAGCGTTTGAGACAAAGAACTATATTTGCAATAAACGACATCCAAACGTTTTTTTCTTACCGTGTAGCACTTCCTTCCTTCTCATGTTCACGGCATCTGCAGAAGTTATTGGACTCAATTCCCAACTTACCGACGCGTTCGCAATCAGCAGTTTAGCGTCAGCACTGACACTAACGTAGACAATTTGTTCCTCTAAATGCTCTAGCTGCGTATCTTTATTAGTAAGAGTCTCTTATTTATTATTATTAGAACCGTAATTATTACGGCTGGTTTTACATTGTTAAAAGCTCCCTCTCCTAGATTGCAAGAGAACTTCTATAAAGCCGACTAGACCATGCAGGGCTATTTCGGTGGTTTTGGTCTGATTTGTCATGCTGTTGGTTGAACCGTAGCCTGTGATTATTCCTCAGATAACAATCGATTGATCTCTACAAGGTTTTAAGGAGAAATGATGATAGACTAATCGACCGGAGATTCTGGGCGACTCAAAAGGTTTAAAGCATTTAATAGCTCAAAAATTCTACATTTGGTTACAATCTCGCTGGCGAACCCTGATGGCTAATTTCAACGAAATCCCCAGCTGAAGTATCTTAATTCTCTTTAGAGTTGTCAGGAAAATGTGTATTCAGGAGCACCACAACGATGTCCACAAAAATTATCATCTTTCTTGATTTTATCAATAGTAGGAGATGTTGGGAAACAAGTTTCCGTACCTCTATGCTTCGGATAACCTTTCTAAGCCGGTGCAGTAATCTATCCCGGATTTTTGGCATATCTGAACATTCTTCTATATTGTTTGAGTTTGTCTCTTAATTTGACCGTTGGAGCTCTCCACATTAATAAAGACGTTCTTGCAGCACGTCCTCAATGTAAGTAGTTGTGGAGATAACCGAGGCGGTCGTTACTTGCCACTTGGTTTAATTACGGAACATTCGGCTGCTTAGCGATCTGCAGCTTATGATGGTGTCGGTTAAGTCTATCCGAGAGCTACAAAATTGCCGCAGGGCCCAGTGACCCAGGTCCACACTGGTCGGAACTACGTACAAATATAGAGTTCATAAAACGGTTAATTTGGGGAGGGAACTAGGCCGGGACAGATGGTGTGACCTAGGTCTCTGATCGAACCAAGGACCTTCGGATATTAGAGTTCGAAAAACAGTAGGAATCCTACTAAAAACTTAATTTTGCCATTGGCAGTAGGAAAACCAACAGTGGCCTTCGGTAGGTCAGTGGTTAGTGTGTTAGATTTGGACTCCGAAGGTGCTGGGTTCGATTCCCAGCCAGGGCACTTGAATATTTAACATCAACATTCGAGTTTCTGCAACTAAAATAACTCACCGGACACACTACCACTACAACAACATCAGTCCAAGTCAACAGGGAAGCTACAAATAGACATAACATCATGACGACTATTATGGGGGGGGGATGTAACGTTTATAAACTTTTTTGCATTTTTTACATTTTTTTTCTGAAGAGAGAACCTTTCAAGAATATTGTGTGAAAATTTGAGGTGAATCGGAACAGAATTGACAGAGATACAGCAGTCTAAGCAACCGTCACTCATACGTGACTCAGTGGATCAGAAAAACTTTAAAGCGTTTTTCCCACAACCCATGTTTTCAAAGACGGTGCCCCTCATACCTAAAAACTACTGAACCGATCCTTTTGAAATTTTTAACACTATTACATAATTTATGAGGAAACGCTTTCGAGTGTTTTCAAATTTGTCTACTTTTTTATTTAACAATAACAAATTAGTCGATTTATTCTCGCAAAAATCGCATTTTTCGCTGCAAAGTGTACCCAAAAATTTTATATTTTAAATTTAAAAAAAGAAAACTCGACAACGTTACCTGGATATAACTAAATAAATTTATTTTTTAATTTCTGATGATCCGGTATCGAGTTATGAGCGGTACCGCAATTCAACTTTTTTTCGAGAAGCTTTCGCATAAATGCTGTCGTTGCCATATTTTTTAATATTTTTTTATGAAAATTTCACACAATAAACTTTGAAAGTTGTACATTAATGTACCATTGGATTCAATTAAAAATTTGTAACCGTTTCGTCACAAAAAAATCATAAAAATGTGCCTTCTTTTGCACGAATTAATCCTCCCGTATATTTTGGACCATCAGTTCAGGTCGTTTTGAACAGACCTGATGAAGGTATTCCAAACTGTACAATATTTTGTTGTGATAGGGAGGGTATTCTTCAGTCGGTTAACTTAATTGAGATTTCTTTACTTGTTTTGAATTACACTACATTACATGATAAGTAGTTTCTATGTTTCTACTAAAAGATTCCACCTAAAAAATGTGAAATGCCAAAAATTTTAAATACCTAAGGTGACTTATTTAAGGCATTAAGCTCGGTCTTTTTATGTTGTAAAATATCCAAATTGCAGACTTAAGCAAGGTTAGACCTTCGGTATATATACTTGATGTTTCATGAATATATGGTTGTCGGTTTATATGCAGCGTATTTATTGTTTGAAATTCCCCCACTGTGTGATGATGGCTTGTATAACAAAGAGTTCGTATGCGTTCGTGTGTATGAGTGTTGCCCACATGGAAATTCTGCTCTATAAATAATTTATGCCGAACTAAAAAAAACGCAAGACGTGAAGCTTGTGAAATCACCAACAAAACTAAAGAGGAAGCAACCAAATATATATATATGAGAATATATGTACTAGTATATATTCTCATACATTTACGAATTTTGTGAAACGTTTTTCCACCACATCCCCCGAGGATGGCCTGTTAGATGGCTGGGTGCATTTTGGGCCGATGTGTTTAGAAAATGGCCACCCAAAACTCAACGTTACACATTCAACATTACTAATCGCTGCCAAAGTAACAACAAAGCCAAACGTCAGCCCAGTCACAGTTGACTCGATGACTGCCCTGACCAAGGAGTACTTAGTATGCACTACTGCCACTACTTGTTATACGTACGTTGGCTGCCAACGCTACACGGAAACGTTGAAATGTGAACAAATATATATTACGGAGACATGGAAGAAAAATGCTCTCATATCACGTGAAAAATCGATTTAGTAAAATTTTTGTGTATACCCTCGTTGCACTTACTTGTACACTGACAGACAGACAGCCGAACAGACAGGTACGTGCATACTTTACCCATGGCGACGAAAAAGCTATAAGGATTTCAACAAAAAAAATAGGAGAAACGGGCGTTAAATTCAGTCAGGACCAATTTTCTGTAGCCTGTAGAACATGAAATACGTTCCGCCTTTCTTTTTTTCAAAAGAGGAATTTTGTAGGCGTTACAAAATGATAATTTTTAGCGTTTTTAAGGGCAATTGTTTTTTAGGGTGGCATGCATACATCTCCTTTAGTACTGGAATGTGCCACGCGACTATTTTAACAATTTTTGTTTGTAAAAAATTGAGAACTGTGTGAACAGAATCTTTTTATAATACATATATGTATGAAAAAAACCAGTAAGGAAAGGCTAAAGTCGGGCGGGGCCGACTATATAATACCGTACACCACTCTCGTAATATTGAATAACTCTGATATATAAATTTTGTAATTCATGTATAAATTGTTTACATAAATTTACTTTTGGGACATTTTATACTTAAATAAATGTACCACTGTGTGGTGTAGGGTATAAAAACGATTGGATCTAAAGAGCCAAATCGGATGAAACATATATATGGGAGCTATAGCTAAATCTTTACCGATTTTCTTCAAATTCGGCAATGTTGGTTCATGGATCAAGAAACTCTACCATTCTAAATTTCAAAACGATTGGATGTAAAATACAGCTTCTATAGAACTAACGGGCCAAATCGGACGAAACATATATATGGGAGCTATAGCTAAACCTTAACCGATTTTCTTCAAATTCGGTAGTGTAGTGTATAGTGGTAGTGGATCAAGAAACTCTACCATTCTAAATTTCAAAATGATTGGATGTAAAATACAGCTTCTTCAGGACTAAAGAGCAAAATCGGACGAAACATATATATGGGAGCTATAGCTAAATCTTAACCGATTTTCTTCAAATTCGGCAATGTTGGTTCATGGATCAAGAAACTCTACCATTCTAAATTTCAAAACGATTGGATGTAAAATACAGCTTTTATAGGACTAAAGGGCCAAATCGGACGAAACATATATATGGGAGCTATAACTAAATCTTAACCGATTTGCTTCAAATTCGGTAGTGTTGGTTCATGGATCAAGAAACTCTACCATTCTAAATTTCAAAAGGATTGGATGTAAAATACAGCTTCTACAGGACTAAAGAGCAAAATCGGACGAAACATATATATGGGAGCTATAGCTAAATCTTAACCGATTTTCTTCAAATTCGGCAATGTTGGTTCATGGATCAAGAAACTCTACCATTCTAAGTTTCAAAACGATTGGATGTAAAATACAGCTTCTATAGGACTAAAGATCCAAATCGAACGAAACATATATATGTGAGCTATAGCTAAATCTTAACCGAGTTTCTTCAAATTCGGCAATGTTGGTTCATGGATCAAGAAACTCTACCATTCTAAATTTCAAAACGATTGGATGTAAAATACAGCTTCTATAGGACTAAAGGGCCAAATCGGACGAAACATATATATGGGAGCTATATCTAAATCTGAACCGATTTCAACCAAATTCAATAGCGATCTTAACAGCTGCGAAATACTCTAAACTGCAAAATTTCAGAACGATCGGAGTGAAATTGCGACCTGTAGTCGACGAACAACTTTACATGGACAGACGGACGGACGGACAGACATGGTTAAATCGACTCAGCTAGTGATTCTGAGTCGATCGGTATACTTTAAGGTGGGTCTAGCTGTGTTATTTTCAGGTGTTACAAACATCTGCCGTGAAACAAACTTATAATACCCTGTACCACAGAGTGGTGTAGGGTATAAAAATGGAACGATACAAAACGATCGAACAAAAAAACGATACGAACGATACAAAATCATCTTGACTGAGGCCCATTTCCACCTCGGTGGCTAAGTCAACAAGCAAAATTGTCGCATCTGGGGCTCGGAAAACCCAAGAGTTATTGTTGAGAAGCCTCTCCATCCTCAACGTGTGACTGTTTGGTGCGGTTTCTGGTCCGGCGGTGTCAATGGACCTTACTTTTTCGAAAATGAGGTTGAATCAACAGTTACGGTGAGTGGATTGCGCTATCGAGAGATGATTAATGATTTTTTATGGTCGGAGTTGGTCTGGACACCGTTTACTTTCAACAAGACGGCGCTACGTGCTACACAAGCAACGAAACCATTGCTCTGTTACGGGAAAAGTTTCCGGGCGGTGTTATCTCTCGAAGTGGTGATCACAATTGGCCACCGAGATCTTGTGATTTAACACCTTGCGACTTCTTCCTTTGGGGCCTCGTGAAAGATAAGGTCTACGACAAAAGCCCAGCGTCAATTCAAGACCTCAAAGATAGAATTCGTGAGGCTATCGAGGACATAGGGCAACCACTTTGCGATTTGGTTATGGAAAATTTCATGAAAGGATATGGTGCTGTAAGCGTGGTCGTGGTGGCCATTTGGCTGATGTTGTTTTTCGTTAGTAACGGCATACCTTCCTCTTTATTATGAAATAAACATCCGATCATTTATCTCAAAAAAATGACATTTTTCTTTGAATACCCTTTATCTCCGATTTGGCGTATATACACTGTATAAGTAACATTTTTTAACATATCTGTATACAAATTGACAGAGAGAAGTCTCCTGCTACACTTAGAGGCAATACTAAATTTAAGGGCAAATCGGTTCAGATTTAGATATAGCCCCCATATATATGTTACCCCCGATTTGACATGTAAGCGCTGTAGAAACTGTATTTTATATCCGATCAGTACGAAATTCGACAGAAAGACATTTCTTATTACGTGAGGGAACTCTCCCAAATTCAGGGAACATCGGTCCAGATTTAGATACAGCACCTATATATATCGATACCTCCATTCTAAAGAGAGGTGATCAACATTTTATGAATTTTTTAAATTTGTGTGGAATTCTTTTATAATTCAAATCGTATGACCTGTACTGTTTTGAGAATAACTTTTGATTGGGTTGATGGATAAACACCAAATTTTTACTGAATATAATTTGGATTATATAGAAATTAAAAATGCAATCTCCCTGAAAACCTGATAAGTCTACTTATCATGTTTAAGATAAGAGGTATCGATATGTTTCTCTCGCTTTGGTATATAGAAGTGGTACTTTACGTCTGATCATTACAAAATTTAGCAGAAAGAAGTTTCTTAATTTAGGAACGGGTACCGCAATATTTGGGGGAAATCGGTTCAGATTTAGATATAGCTCCCATATATATGATCCTGCCTACTTAGCATTTAAGCGCTATTAAAACTGTATTTTACGTCCGATCTTTATATAATTTGGAAGACATGATTATGTATACCCTCACTTTAGTGTGACGAGGGTATATATCATTTGCTATGGAAACAAGTGTAACACATCGAAGGAGTGACCTAAGACCCCAAGTATGTTCGGCGGAAATCCGTTTTGAGTTATTTTAAGTGGAATGAGCAATGTCCGTCCGTCTGTCTGTCTATCTGTCTGCTGGCTGGTGCGCACGATAACTCTCGAAAGGAGTAACCGATTGACTTCAAATTTGGTACGTGGTAATATTTTTTCTATCTCCGGCTAAGTTCGAAGATGGGCCATATTGGTCCATTCCTATTCTCCTGGCTTTAGAACATCTTTGCATATATTATGTGTTATTGAATGCAAAGTTTTTTAAAAATGGTGAATAAAATAATTATAAATAAAATGTTATACATCAAAACCAAAAATTTTTTTATGGATAAATTTTTTTTTAAAAATTTTTTTATTAAAAATGCTATTATCGTCGAAGGTACCCTTTGTATTTGGACTATAATTTTTGTCGGTCGACTTATACGTTAAGTTGAAGCTATTAGTGTGGGCTACCAATATTGGAAATATCTCTTTCACTTAGAAAGAGTGGTTTAGTAACAGTCATTAAACAAATTGGAAAAAGTAGATTTTTTTAAAGAAAAATCCTGGGACAAAAAACAACATAAAAAATAGAAAAAAAAAATTGAAAAAGATATTTTATTTTATTTTTTTAAAGTTTGCATCCTAGCGAAGAAAAAAATGCCTATTTGCCAAAAAATCTATGGATAAATGTAGAAATTATAGCCCTTTTGGTAGAGGTAAGAGAATTTCAAAAAATCTTTTTTTTTAATTTCTGTTTAAATAGCAATTTTCTTTAATACTTTTATTTATAATTTGTACATTTGAGTTTATTTACATGAATAAGTTTCATTAGAAGTAATTGTGAGTTCTTTGTTGTCGTTTGTAGATTTTGGAATCGGTTTCTCTAATGAGGAACCTAATATAATCTCCCATCATGCTTTCATCCCAGTGCCCTTGGCAACGCCGCTCGATGGACTTCAATTCTTGATGAAACCTTTCGCCATGTTCGACACTTAAGTCGCCAAGATTCTCGGGGAAAAAGTTTAAATTTTCCAGTCATGTTCACATTTTATGTATTTTATCAATTTAGCCATTGTTTCGTATGATTTCTTAGTGTTGACAGCATGAGCATTGGGAATCGACGGTTCCTGATTTCCGTTGTGTAAAAGTACCGCTTTCAAACTTTCTTTACTGCTGTCAACAAGTAACCGCCATTCCTTTGAATTGTTTGTTTGATTAAGTTCCTCGAACAATCCGGGAATGTCCTTGCAAAAGCATCTGTTATCCACAGTTGTATAAAATTGTTTGTAATGTATATCACGGACACTATAATATGATATGTTAACATCTGGGGCCAAAATATTGTACTGTTTCATCCCAGATGCAAGTAGTTCTGCCTTATCTTTGGTTAGTTCCAAATCTCTCGCTAGACCAATGAGTTGAAACTGAGTTAAAAGCTATGACTTCTGACTCAAACTTGAATCGCTCAAAGTTGAGTACTCAGTTGAACTTGATGATGTTTCCGTTATTAGTCTGTTAGCTATACTTAGACACTTCCTACTCCACTCTAATATCTTATACAAAAATAAGAGTCCGTATCGTGAATGAATGGTTGTCTACAAATCATTGGCATTCCAAATTGCACGTGAAGTCTAAAATTAAAACGTTTTATTCCACAAAACATTGTAATACATTAATTGTAAAGTACTTACCGCATTCTTCCACTAGTCCATCGAGTAAGATTTTGATGACACGAATTACACAAAATATTAGGTGTCAACGGTTCGTTCATATTTTTAACTCGTATACCGAAATATTACACATATATTTCTTCTATTATTTTACTAAACGCACGTCGATTTTTTTAATTACACATTTTCCGCAGATGTAGCAGAAATTGTCGGGTTCATTTACACTTTGAAAAGTTTTTTGCCTTTTATTCATACTTCGAAATGTAACTTTGTAATATTTTTCAGAAAATCGACTTATCTCCTTAAGGCGCTGAATTACACTATTTTATTAATAAGAAATTTCATTCATAAATTCCGGGTTTAAGGTTCATAAGTTGCAGTACCTGTAGCTGACATATAGTTTGCTTCGAAAGTAGACACCCAGACACAAGACTGCCGCGTACTACTTTGTATTGCGTACATATAATTTTACTACATATATATGTATGTATATGACTGGGATGTCCATGCCCCTAAAAGGGGTAACTGAATGGAAACCTCATAAATAAAAAACCACAAATATTGTTGAATGACCCTTTATCTGAGCGGATCTCATCCAACATAGCTCTCACATTGCCTATCATGTTTTATGGAGGGTTACGAACGGCCATAAAACCTCGTCCTCTCTATAATTTTATAATGTCTGACATCAATCATAAAATAAAATGCAAGTGCAATGTCTCATATATCGTCGCTTGGATGACCAACTGCAGTAACTGACATTTTCAAAATTGTTCAGGAGAGCAGTTTTTCAGTTTTTGAGACAATGTCCATTCTTCCCCACGGCGTAATATTTATTATATTTCCAGTTTGCTTTTCTTATTGTATACTTAACTCCATCTTTTTCAATATTATTAACAAAAAAATAAAAAAATTTACTTTTAATGCATGTTTTCCATAAACAATGCAGATACGTCACTTTGTGGGAAAAAAAATTACACTTAATGTCAGTTACGACTGATCACAGCCCAGCCCAAACGGCTAAAGCTAGAGTCATGAAATTTGGTAGGATGGTAGTCCTTGCTATATAGACGTGCAATATGGAAGGGTTTTTCGAAATTTTGGGCGCACAATGGGTCAAAAAAGAAAAAAATATGGTATCACAGCCAAATCCAAACGGCTGGAGCTAGAATTGCAACATTTCGTGTGAGGGTAGCGCCTAGGGCGAAGATTCGGTATGAATCACAATTTTTCGAAATTAAAAAAATTACGCGCACATTGGGACAAAAAGGGATAAATATGGCACCAAAGCCAAGTACAAATGGCAAGAGCTTGAATCGTCTAATTTGGCTTGAGGGTAGCCATTGGAGCGTAGACTAGACACAAGGAGTTTTTTAGGCAAAAATGGTGGAAAAATGATAAATATTGTGCAGTGGGACAAAACAATGTTGGATATGGTACGGTGGGGCAAAAAGTGCTAAATATGGTACAGTGGGGGAAAAAAATTAAATTTGTGCAGTGGGTCAAAAATGTGTTAAATATGGCACAATGGGGCAAAAAGGGTTAAATATGGTACCGTAGTGCAAAAATGGTAAAATATGGTACGATATGACAAAATGGGTTAAATATGGTAGAGTAGGGGTAAGGGTGCGAATTTAGCTTTTGGAATATACAGTATGTTTTTCTCTTAATACATACTTATAGTGGCACTGTGATGCAAAAACGATTAAATGGTGTACAGTTGTGGTTTAATGGCATTTAGAGGCACATAACGGAAAAGGGATAAATACTGTAATCTTTAGATTATCCTAGCGGGTGACATAGGCTATATTAGTTATTTATTGAGGAGGCGTGGCCCCGCGCATATAAGCCAATTTGGAGTTATTATTTTCTTAGTGATTCCTGCTGTTCCTACCTACGAATGGATTATCGAGATTCCTACTGTCGTTATCTGATGATTGGGATGATTTTTTTGGCATTGTGTCAGTTACGTCTAAAATCATTTTTTGAGAAAACGGTAATATATATATATATGCACAAAATTTATACACACGTTGTACTTTGACTAGACAAATCGAATGGCAGCCTTAACTCAAATTCTGAAAAATGGTCAGTTACGTCGGTTGGTCATCCAAGCGACGATATGCCTCTCTCACATATGGCGAATTCAATATAAGCAAAAACATCATTTAAAAACGAAAAAATATGAAACAAGTTTTTTTTATTTCCCTAACATTTACAAAATGGCTCATAATTTTACATCTATCCATAGATTGGCTTTTTATATGTGATAAAATATTTTTTTCTATTTTTTATGGTTTCTTTTTATGTAGCAGGAAAAAGTGTTTTTAAAAAAAAAAAAATGTTCTCATATTTTTGAAGACTGTTACTAAACCAACGATTCTACGTGAAAGCGATATTTGCCGCATATGTAGCCCACATAATTCCCTTTAATTTGCGGCATGACACGGCTCAATCAGGCTTATACTTGAAAATACTGAATGTACTTTCCATGACAGCTGGAATTTGAAAAAAAAAATTGTTTAAAAAAAATTTACCATAAAATTTTTTTTTAATATTTTTTTCGTGTTTGTGACACCTAATTGCACCAGAAACTGTTATCCACATCCCTTGGACAAAAATTTTGTTGCATAGTGTAATCTGCTGAACATTCAGCCATCGGGACTAAACAATACGTTTATTTGCATGTAAACACATGTTTTATTTGAGAAAATTAGTTCCCAAATAAATGTTGTTGTTATGTATTAACATATACGCTCCAAATACCTTTTATTGATTTTCAAATAAAATTTATTTATTCATAAATATTTATATAGTATTTAAAAATTGTTGTTCCAAATATGTTTTCTTCCAAATATATTTTTTATGAAAACGCCGGGAAAATTAATATCGTAGTTATAATCAGAACCTAAGATATTCACAAATTTAAATATTATGTAATATAGCTCTATCTCACTGGTGGTTCTACATCTCGGCTAAAGATTTGAGGACAATATTTCATTTAGAATGCGGACAACCACAATAGTTGTGTTCGATCCGCCCTCATCATTACATCTCATTAAGTATATAAGTAATATTCATGAGATACATTTCTGGTTGGAAATAATACCTAACTGCTCTCCAAATTTGTGTTAAGCTATAGGGTATGGGTTTCGAAACCAGATATACTAAAAATAACATCTTTTGAAAATAATACGAAATAATACACTTGAATTAAATCCTAGAAAGACTTTCTTAGAACTCCTAATAATTCCAACTTTTCACAAAAACTAGTACTGTGTGCATTTTGTGCATACATTCTTTACCACTTGTGGATCTGTATAATCCCTCCCATAGAATCCAAGTGCATTGCTTAGCAATTTATATTTAAATTTGGTGAATTCAATTAAAGCTGCTTTTATGGGTAATAAACACCATTGATTTGCATATTCCAACACCGTTCGTAAAAAAATAAGCTAAGGAGAGGACTAACACATACCACAGAACCACTTAAGTGTCCGTCCGTAAAGTATGTAATTCACTTTAATTTATGCATTCATTCACTCCTGACTGCACTCATTCACATGTTAACACTTGTTTCTTAGTGTCTTGGTAGTTAAATCTTATTATTTGCATTTCTCCTTCTTTCCTTTAGTTTGATTTTTTGCGTTTGTTGTGTGTGTGTGCACTCTGTTGTCCAAGTTCATTAATTTCTAACAATTTCCGGTTCCGGTTTGAATTACGCTGGGAGTTCATTATACACTTAATGCCAGCAACTTAAGTCCTTTAGTTCGCTTACTTAATAACTTTTCTTCGTTTTTCTCTGCTACATAGACATTCTCCCTTCCCACATCACTCCCTGTCGATTCCTTTGTTATCCTAGTTCGTCCTTTGTTGCAGGCAGCAAGTGATTTTTTATGCAAATATAGGAATGCATATATAAGCAAAAATATGCATACATACATACAAATATATATAGTTTATATATGTATTATACGTATTGCATCTACTACGATTCCCGGGCATTTGCTCCTTTTATTGTTGCAAAGGATACTTTTTGCATTATCCGCACATTAAGTACAAGTTGACCTCCTCCGGAGCTGCGAAGAAGATGTGAATGGTGTAGGAGGACGGAAAACTCACTTTGTGCTGGGCTCTTGTTGCAGATACCCTTAACCGAGAGTGCACAGTGGCTTTTTGAATCTGCTAATGGAGAACAACAGTGACAAGACCACAATGCGGATAAAGAGGGGGGTGGCCTTAATGCAGTGGTCGATGACTCACATTTGCAGTTTATTTTAAGGGTCACCACGAATGACATCATTCAGTTTTAAAGATATTTTTGCACAACACCCAAATAAGATTACAGGACATATGCATTTTTTTAAATCAGCTGTTTAAGAGGACTAGACCATCAGCGGATTTCATAGAAAAATACATTACGAACTAATTACGTACTTTGGTAGTTTATAGAGTATTTAGAAATTGAGTCCAGTTCATTATCTAAGTATTTACAAATTAACTATTTAAATATTTAACTATTTAACTATTTAACTATTTAACTATTTAACTATTTAACTATTTAACTATTTAACTATTTAACTATTTAACTATTTAACTATTTAACTATTTAACTATTTAACTATTTAACTATTTAACTATTTAACTATTTAACTATTTAACTATTTAACTATTTAACTATTTAACTATTTAACTATTTAACTATTTAACTATTTAACTATTTAACTATTTAACTATTTAACTATTTAACTATTTAACTATTTAACTATTTAACTATTTAACTATTTAACTATTTAACTATTTAACTATTTAACTATTTAACTATTTAACTATTTAACTATTTAACTATTTAACTATTTAACTATTTAACTATTTAACTATTTAACTATTTAACTATTTAACTATTTAACTATTTAACTATTTAACTATTTAACTATTTAACTATTTAACTATTTAACTATTTAACTATTTAACTATTTAACTATTTAACTATTTAACTATTTAACTATTTAACTATTTAACTATTTAACTATTTAACTATTTAACTATTTAACTATTTAACTATTTAACTATTTAACTATTTAACTATTTAACTATTTAACTATTTAACTATTTAACTATTTAACTATTTAACTATTTAACTATTTAACTATTTAACTATTTAACTATTTAACTATTTAACTATTTAACTATTTAACTATTTAACTATTTAACTATTTAACTATTTAACTATTTAACTATTTAACTATTTAACTATTTAACTATTTAACTATTTAACTATTTAACTATTTAACTATTTAACTATTTAACTATTTAACTATTTAACTATTTAACTATTTAACTATTTAACTATTTAACTATTTAACTATTTAACTATTTAACTATTTAACTATTTAACTATTTAACTATTTAACTATTTAACTATTTAACTATTTAACTATTTAACTATTTAACTATTTAACTATTTAACTATTTAACTATTTAACTATTTAACTATTTAACTATTTAACTATTTAACTATTTAACTATTTAACTATTTAACTATTTAACTATTTAACTATTTAACTATTTAACTATTTAACTATTTAACTATTTAACTATTTAACTATTTAACTATTTAACTATTTAACTATTTAACTATTTAACTATTTAACTATTTAACTATTTAACTATTTAACTATTTAACTATTTAACTATTTAACTATTTAACTATTTAACTATTTAACTATTTAACTATTTAACTATTTAACTATTTAACTATTTAACTATTTAACTATTTAACTATTTAACTATTTAACTATTTAACTATTTAACTATTTAACTATTTAACTATTTAACTATTTAACTATTTAACTATTTAACTATTTAACTATTTAACTATTTAACTATTTAACTATTTAACTATTTAACTATTTAACTATTTAACTATTTAACTATTTAACTATTTAACTATTTAACTATTTAACTATTTAACTATTTAACTATTTAACTATTTAACTATTTAACTATTTAACTATTTAACTATTTAACTATTTAACTATTTAACTATTTAACTATTTAACTATTTAACTATTTAACTATTTAACTATTTAACTATTTAACTATTTAACTATTTAACTATTTAACTATTTAACTATTTAACTATTTAACTATTTAACTATTTAACTATTTAACTATTTAACTATTTAACTATTTAACTATTTAACTATTTAACTATTTAACTATTTAACTATTTAACTATTTAACTATTTAACTATTTAACTATTTAACTATTTAACTATTTAACTATTTAACTATTTAACTATTTAACTATTTAACTATTTAACTATTTAACTATTTAACTATTTAACTATTTAACTATTTAACTATTTAACTATTTAACTATTTAACTATTTAACTATTTAACTATTTAACTATTTAACTATTTAACTATTTAACTATTTAACTATTTAACTATTTAACTATTTAACTATTTAACTATTTAACTATTTAACTATTTAACTATTTAACTATTTAACTATTTAACTATTTAACTATTTAACTATTTAACTATTTAACTATTTAACTATTTAACTATTTAACTATTTAACTATTTAACTATTTAACTATTTAACTATTTAACTATTTAACTATTTAACTATTTAACTATTTAACTATTTAACTATTTAACTATTTAACTATTTAACTATTTAACTATTTAACTATTTAACTATTTAACTATTTAACTATTTAACTATTTAACTATTTAACTATTTAACTATTTAACTATTTAACTATTTAACTATTTAACTATTTAACTATTTAACTATTTAACTATTTAACTATTTAACTATTTAACTATTTAACTATTTAACTATTTAACTATTTAACTATTTAACTATTTAACTATTTAACTATTTAACTATTTAACTATTTAACTATTTAACTATTTAACTATTTAACTATTTAACTATTTAACTATTTAACTATTTAACTATTTAACTATTTAACTATTTAACTATTTAACTATTTAACTATTTAACTATTTAACTATTTAACTATTTAACTATTTAACTATTTAACTATTTAACTATTTAACTATTTAACTATTTAACTATTTAACTATTTAACTATTTAACTATTTAACTATTTAACTATTTAACTATTTAACTATTTAACTATTTAACTATTTAACTATTTAACTATTTAACTATTTAACTATTTAACTATTTAACTATTTAACTATTTAACTATTTAACTATTTAACTATTTAACTATTTAACTATTTAACTATTTAACTATTTAACTATTTAACTATTTAACTATTTAACTATTTAACTATTTAACTATTTAACTATTTAACTATTTAACTATTTAACTATTTAACTATTTAACTATTTAACTATTTAACTATTTAACTATTTAACTATTTAACTATTTAACTATTTAACTATTTAACTATTTAACTATTTAACTATTTAACTATTTAACTATTTAACTATTTAACTATTTAACTATTTAACTATTTAACTATTTAACTATTTAACTATTTAACTATTTAACTATTTAACTATTTAACTATTTAACTATTTAACTATTTAACTATTTAACTATTTAACTATTTAACTATTTAACTATTTAACTATTTAACTATTTAACTATTTAACTATTTAACTATTTAACTATTTAACTATTTAACTATTTAACTATTTAACTATTTAACTATTTAACTATTTAACTATTTAACTATTTAACTATTTAACTATTTAACTATTTAACTATTTAACTATTTGACTATTTGACTATTTAACTATTTAACTATTTAACTATTTAACTATTTAACTATTTAACTATTTAACTATTTAACTATTTAACTATTTAACTATTTAACTATTTAACTATTTAACTATTTAACTATTTAACTATTTAACTATTTAACTATTTAACTATTTAACTATTTAACTATTTAACTATTTAACTATTTAACTATTTAACTATTTAACTATTTAACTATTTAACTATTTAACTATTTAACTATTTAACTATTTAACTATTTAACTATTTAACTATTTAACTATTTAACTATTTAACTATTTAACTATTTAACTATTTAACTATTTAACTATTTAACTATTTAACTATTTAACTATTTAACTATTTAACTATTTAACTATTTAACTATTTAACTATTTAACTATTTAACTATTTAACTATTTAACTATTTAACTATTTAACTATTTAACTATTTAACTATTTAACTATTTAACTATTTAACTATTTAACTATTTAACTATTTAACTATTTAACTATTTAACTATTTAACTATTTAACTATTTAACTATTTAACTATTTAACTATTTAACTATTTAACTATTTAACTATTTAACTATTTAACTATTTAACTATTTAACTATTTAACTATTTAACTATTTAACTATTTAACTATTTAACTATTTAACTATTTAACTATTTAACTATTTAACTATTTAACTATTTAACTATTTAACTATTTAACTATTTAACTATTTAACTATATTTAACTATTTAACTATTTAACTATTTAACTATTTAACTATTTAACTATTTAACTATTTAACTATTTAACTATTTAACTATTTAACTATTTAACTATTTAACTATTTAACTATTTAACTATTTAACTATTTAACTATTTAACTATTTAACTATTTAACTATTTAACTATTTAACTATTTAACTATTTAACTATTTAACTATTTAACTATTTAACTATTTAACTATTTAACTATTTAACTATTTAACTATTTAACTATTTAACTATTTAACTATTTAACTATTTAACTATTTAACTATTTAACTATTTAACTATTTAACTATTTAACTATTTAACTATTTAACTATTTAACTATTTAACTATTTAACTATTTAACTATTTAACTATTTAACTATTTAACTATTTAACTATTTAACTATTTAACTATTTAACTATTTAACTATTTAACTATTTAACTATTTAACTATTTAACTATTTAACTATTTAACTATTTAACTATTTAACTATTTAACTATTTAACTATTTAACTATTTAACTATTTAACTATTTAACTATTTAACTATTTAACTATTTAACTATTTAACTATTTAACTATTTAACTATTTAACTATTTAACTATTTAACTATTTAACTATTTAACTATTTAACTATTTAACTATTTAACTATTTAACTATTTAACTATTTAACTATTTAACTATTTAACTATTTAACTATTTAACTATTTAACTATTTAACTATTTAACTATTTAACTATTTAACTATTTAACTATTTAACTATTTAACTATTTAACTATTTAACTATTTAACTATTTAACTATTTAACTATTTAACTATTTAACTATTTAACTATTTAACTATTTAACTATTTAACTATTTAACTATTTAACTATTTAACTATTTAACTATTTAACTATTTAACTATTTAACTATTTAACTATTTAACTATTTAACTATTTAACTATTTAACTATTTAACTATTTAACTATTTAACTATTTAACTATTTAACTATTTAACTATTTAACTATTTAACTATTTAACTATTTAACTATTTAACTATTTAACTATTTAACTATTTAACTATTTAACTATTTAACTATTTAACTATTTAACTATTTAACTATTTAACTATTTAACTATTTAACTATTTAACTATTTAACTATTTAACTATTTAACTATTTAACTATTTAACTATTTAACTATTTAACTATTTAACTATTTAACTATTTAACTATTTAACTATTTAACTATTTAACTATTTAACTATTTAACTATTTAACTATTTAACTATTTAACTATTTAACTATTTAACTATTTAACTATTTAACTATTTAACTATTTAACTATTTAACTATTTAACTATTTAACTATTTAACTATTTAACTATTTAACTATTTAACTATTTAACTATTTAACTATTTAACTATTTAACTATTTAACTATTTAACTATTTAACTATTTAACTATTTAACTATTTAACTATTTAACTATTTAACTATTTAACTATTTAACTATTTAACTATTTAACTATTTAACTATTTAACTATTTAACTATTTAACTATTTAACTATTTAACTATTTAACTATTTAACTATTTAACTATTTAACTATTTAACTATTTAACTATTTAACTATTTAACTATTTAACTATTTAACTATTTAACTATTTAACTATTTAACTATTTAACTATTTAACTATTTAACTATTTAACTATTTAACTATTTAACTATTTAACTATTTAACTATTTAACTATTTAACTATTTAACTATTTAACTATTTAACTATTTAACTATTTAACTATTTAACTATTTAACTATTTAACTATTTAACTATTTAACTATTTAACTATTTAACTATTTAACTATTTAACTATTTAACTATTTAACTATTTAACTATTTAACTATTTAACTATTTAACTATTTAACTATTTAACTATTTAACTATTTAACTATTTAACTATTTAACTATTTAACTATTTAACTATTTAACTATTTAACTATTTAACTATTTAACTATTTAACTATTTAACTATTTAACTATTTAACTATTTAACTATTTAACTATTTAACTATTTAACTATTTAACTATTTAACTATTTAACTATTTAACTATTTAACTATTTAACTATTTAACTATTTAACTATTTAACTATTTAACTATTTAACTATTTAACTATTTAACTATTTAACTATTTAACTATTTAACTATTTAACTATTTAACTATTTAACTATTTAACTATTTAACTATTTAACTATTTAACTATTTAACTATTTAACTATTTAACTATTTAACTATTTAACTATTTAACTATTTAACTATTTAACTATTTAACTATTTAACTATTTAACTATTTAACTATTTAACTATTTAACTATTTAACTATTTAACTATTTAACTATTTAACTATTTAACTATTTAACTATTTAACTATTTAACTATTTAACTATTTAACTATTTAACTATTTAACTATTTAACTATTTAACTATTTAACTATTTAACTATTTAACTATTTAACTATTTAACTATTTAACTATTTAACTATTTAACTATTTAACTATTTAACTATTTAACTATTTAACTATTTAACTATTTAACTATTTAACTATTTAACTATTTAACTATTTAACTATTTAACTATTTAACTATTTAACTATTTAACTATTTAACTATTTAACTATTTAACTATTTAACTATTTAACTATTTAACTATTTAACTATTTAACTATTTAACTATTTAACTATTTAACTATTTAACTATTTAACTATTTAACTATTTAACTATTTAACTATTTAACTATTTAACTATTTAACTATTTAACTATTTAACTATTTAACTATTTAACTATTTAACTATTTAACTATTTAACTATTTAACTATTTAACTATTTAACTATTTAACTATTTAACTATTTAACTATTTAACTATTTAACTATTTAACTATTTAACTATTTAACTATTTAACTATTTAACTATTTAACTATTTAACTATTTAACTATTTAACTATTTAACTATTTAACTATTTAACTATTTAACTATTTAACTATTTAACTATTTAACTATTTAACTATTTAACTATTTAACTATTTAACTATTTAACTATTTAACTATTTAACTATTTAACTATTTAACTATTTAACTATTTAACTATTTAACTATTTAACTATTTAACTATTTAACTATTTAACTATTTAACTATTTAACTATTTAACTATTTAACTATTTAACTATTTAACTATTTAACTATTTAACTATTTAACTATTTAACTATTTAACTATTTAACTATTTAACTATTTAACTATTTAACTATTTAACTATTTAACTATTTAACTATTTAACTATTTAACTATTTAACTATTTAACTATTTAACTATTTAACTATTTAACTATTTAACTATTTAACTATTTAACTATTTAACTATTTAACTATTTAACTATTTAACTATTTAACTATTTAACTATTTAACTATTTAACTATTTAACTATTTAACTATTTAACTATTTAACTATTTAACTATTTAACTATTTAACTATTTAACTATTTAACTATTTAACTATTTAACTATTTAACTATTTAACTATTTAACTATTTAACTATTTAACTATTTAACTATTTAACTATTTAACTATTTAACTATTTAACTATTTAACTATTTAACTATTTAACTATTTAACTATTTAACTATTTAACTATTTAACTATTTAACTATTTAACTATTTAACTATTTAACTATTTAACTATTTAACTATTTAACTATTTAACTATTTAACTATTTAACTATTTAACTATTTAACTATTTAACTATTTAACTATTTAACTATTTAACTATTTAACTATTTAACTATTTAACTATTTAACTATTTAACTATTTAACTATTTAACTATTTAACTATTTAACTATTTAACTATTTAACTATTTAACTATTTAACTATTTAACTATTTAACTATTTAACTATTTAACTATTTAACTATTTAACTATTTAACTATTTAACTATTTAACTATTTAACTATTTAACTATTTAACTATTTAACTATTTAACTATTTAACTATTTAACTATTTAACTATTTAACTATTTAACTATTTAACTATTTAACTATTTAACTATTTAACTATTTAACTATTTAACTATTTAACTATTTAACTATTTAACTATTTAACTATTTAACTATTTAACTATTTAACTATTTAACTATTTAACTATTTAACTATTTAACTATTTAACTATTTAACTATTTAACTATTTAACTATTTAACTATTTAACTATTTAACTATTTAACTATTTAACTATTTAACTATTTAACTATTTAACTATTTAACTATTTAACTATTTAACTATTTAACTATTTAACTATTTAACTATTTAACTATTTAACTATTTAACTATTTAACTATTTAACTATTTAACTATTTAACTATTTAACTATTTAACTATTTAACTATTTAACTATTTAACTATTTAACTATTTAACTATTTAACTATTTAACTATTTAACTATTTAACTATTTAACTATTTAACTATTTAACTATTTAACTATTTAACTATTTAACTATTTAACTATTTAACTATTTAACTATTTAACTATTTAACTATTTAACTATTTAACTATTTAACTATTTAACTATTTAACTATTTAACTATTTAACTATTTAACTATTTAACTATTTAACTATTTAACTATTTAACTATTTAACTATTTAACTATTTAACTATTTAACTATTTAACTATTTAACTATTTAACTATTTAACTATTTAACTATTTAACTATTTAACTATTTAACTATTTAACTATTTAACTATTTAACTATTTAACTATTTAACTATTTAACTATTTAACTATTTAACTATTTAACTATTTAACTATTTAACTATTTAACTATTTAACTATTTAACTATTTAACTATTTAACTATTTAACTATTTAACTATTTAACTATTTAACTATTTAACTATTTAACTATTTAACTATTTAACTATTTAACTATTTAACTATTTAACTATTTAACTATTTAACTATTTAACTATTTAACTATTTAACTATTTAACTATTTAACTATTTAACTATTTAACTATTTAACTATTTAACTATTTAACTATTTAACTATTTAACTATTTAACTATTTAACTATTTAACTATTTAACTATTTAACTATTTAACTATTTAACTATTTAACTATTTAACTATTTAACTATTTAACTATTTAACTATTTAACTATTTAACTATTTAACTATTTAACTATTTAACTATTTAACTATTTAACTATTTAACTATTTAACTATTTAACTATTTAACTATTTAACTATTTAACTATTTAACTATTTAACTTATTTAACTATTTAACTATTTAACTATTTAACTATTTAACTATTTAACTATTTAACTATTTAACTATTTAACTATTTAACTATTTAACTATTTAACTATTTAACTATTTAACTATTTAACTATTTAACTATTTAACTATTTAACTATTTAACTATTTAACTATTTAACTATTTAACTATTTAACTATTTAACTATTTAACTATTTAACTATTTAACTATTTAACTATTTAACTATTTAACTATTTAACTATTTAACTATTTAACTATTTAACTATTTAACTATTTAACTATTTAACTATTTAACTATTTAACTATTTAACTATTTAACTATTTAACTATTTAACAATTTATGTGTATTTAGTATCTTTATTTTCAAAATCTTTTAATTTCAGCATTTTTTTGAATCTCTATAACAATTTAGTCTACCAGTTTCCAAATTTATTTCCATAAATTTAATGTATATCAATTGAATACAATCTTCGCTGTGCATTTAGTTCATCTCTGGTGTGTAACATCCAATCTTTAATGTTTGGCACACTTTTTCTAATTATAGCCAATCCATTACATTCTCCACCCACTTACAGAAATCCGAAAATTTTTAAATATTCCCTTTGGGGAATTTCACAACATCTTTGTATACGAGTATACATACATTAGTGTGAAAAATATTTTTTTCTTTAGTTGATTCAGTATATTTTATCATAGTGCCACAGTTGTTGTAGAGTTTGAGACTTTATTAACTTCAATATTAACATATCTAACCTTGAACTGGCTACTACACCTAACGGACATAAGTCTTAAACTCTCTTTAAACAAAGAGACAATCCATGTAAGAATAAAAAAAATTAAATTGCAGTTTAATGGCCTCAACTTAAGAACAGTTTTTCAGATGACAGCTATTGATTTTTTTAATTAATATTTTTGATTGATGATAACTCATAAATTTTTACAAATAGTATTGCACTTTAAAATATCTTGCGAAGCCTGTCTGCTTGTCTGCAAGTTGTTGTTTCCATTGTTGTTCATACAAATAATATCCTTACATAGTGTGTATTTACATCAGTTCAGCTGAGTAGAAATATTTTTAAATATAAATGTTTATAAAAAATGACTAATTTCATATTTAAATTTGATATGATACGTTAATTGCGTATTAAAAGCAATTTATATAAGATTTGTGTGCACTCACCTGCAAATAAATAGAAGTATTTTTTTTAAATAGCAGTTTAAATAAAACTTTCAAAAAGACAAAATGTAAGTTATTATGATTTTTGATATTTCAGTATAAGCATAATATATAACATAGTACAACATTTTTCAGCTCATTGAATTCTGAGAATTGGACGTGAAAGTAGGCTCAACAATAAGAACTTCTGCATCATTCGTTTAGTCAAGTTGACTCAATTAATAATTTAATGGCCACACGATTTTGTTTGCTCACGGTGGATTTTAAGCCCTTTTCTATATTTTTTTAAACTATTTAACTTTTTTATATTTTTCTGTCCAACTGTTGTAATAATGCTATAATAATTGAGATAGATGACTGAAATTTGGTGCAGATACTTCTTATAGCTGCAGGTAACTTCGGATTGAAAATGGACAATATAGGTCAATTTGTTTGATAATGCCCCCATATATGACATCCGTCCGCTTTGACTTCCTGACGCCATTAAAACCGCAAATTTCAAATGATAGGAATCTTAGCGCGAACAATGGTCGCCATAGGTTCATATTTCGATATGTCCTCTCCCCTAGATTTCACTTCTCAACGCCACAAAAATCATGAAATTCAACGAATCGGGTTGAAATTTGAGTTTATTTGTATCCGAAACCATTCACATGCGATGCATGCTGGAGGCTATATAAGATTCTGCATGGCCGAAATTAGCACTTTCTTTACTTGTCATATCTGATCAAATCTAACAAAATTCCAAGATGACGTTGAATGATTATCCCGTTAAATTAAAATCGCAAAAACTTCTCCGTTTACAGTTTCGCTTTTGCTAAGCAAATTGTATTTTTTGCAGGTGTTAAATATTCAACTTTTTATAGGGATTTATTCGTTCAACTCAATCAATCTCTCATTTAATTTTTATACCCTACACCACTCTGTGGTACAGGGTATTATAAGTTTGTTTCACGGCAGATGTTTGTAACACCTAAAAATAACACAGCTAGACCCACCTTAAAGTATACCGATCGACTCAGAATCACTAGCTGAGTCGATTTAAGCATGTCCGTCCGTCCGTCCGTCCGTCCGTCCGTCCGTCCGTCCGTCCGTCCGTCCGTCCGTCCGTCCGTCCGTCCGTCTGTGGATGTAAAGTTGTTCGTCGACTACAGGTCGCAATTTCACTCCGATCGTTCTGAAATTTTGCAATTTAGAGTATTTCGCAGCTGTTAAGATCGCTATTGAATTTGGTTGAAATCGGTTCAGATTTAGATATAGCTCCCATATATATCTTTCGTCCGATTTGGCCCTTTAGTCCTATAGAAGCTGTATTTTACATCCAATCATTTTGAAATTTAGAATGGTAGAGTTTCTTGATCCATGAACCAACACTACCGAATTTGAAGAAAATCGGTTAAGATTTAGCTATAGCTCCCATATATATGTTTCGTCCGATTTGGACCTTTAGTCCTATAAATGCTGTATTTTACATCCAATCTTTTTGAAATTTAGAATGGTAGAGTTTCTTGATCCATGAACCAACATTGCCGAATTTGAAGAAAATCGGTTAAGATTTAGCTATAGCTCCCATATATATGTTTCGTCCGATTTGGCCCTTTAGTCCTATAGAAGCTGTATTTTACATGCAATCGTTTTGAAATTTGGAATGGTAGAGTTTCTTGATCCATGAACCAACATTGCCGAATTTGAAGAAAATCGGTTAAGATTTAGCTATAGCTCCCATATATATGTTTCGTCCGATTTTCCTCTTTAGTCCTGTAGAAGCTGTATTTTACATCCAATCATTTTGAAATTTAGAATGGTAGAGTTTCTTGATCCATGAACCAACACTACCGAATTTGAAGAAAATCGGTTAAGATTTAGCTATAGCTCCCATATATATGTTTCGTCCGATTTGGACCTTTAGTCCAATAAAAGCTGTATTTTACATCCAATCGTTTTGAAATTTGGAATGGTAGAGTTTCTTGATCCATGAACCAACATTGCCGAATTTGAAGAAAATCGGTTAAGATTTAGCTATAGCTCCCATATATATGTTTCGTCCGATTTGGCCCTTTAGTTCTATAAAAGCTGTATTTTACATCCAATCGTTTTGAAATTTAGAATAAATAAATAAATTTATTCATGAACTACAAAATTTATATTTCAGAGTTATTCAATATTACAGAGTGGTGTAGGGTATTATATAGTCGGCCCCGCCCGACTTTAGCCTTTCCTTACTGGTTTTTCAATTAATTTTTTTCCAACTGAAATGAGAAATACAATGTTGTGTTTGAATTCCATTTCAATAACCTTTTTACTGCTACATAAAACAATCTACTTCCGTAGCTGACCTTTAATATGCAGCGGAAGCTAAATACATTAGCGAACAGAATGTAACCTAAATTTATATATATAGTCTAATATTTTGTTAACTATGGCATTGTCAAAATTTTGCAGAAACATTTCAATTTCGCCATCTACTCTAAGGTTCTGATATATGTATATATATTATGTTTATGGAATGTTCTAACCATCCATCTACATACATATCCATCCATTCATCAAACCATCCATCAGTTAGCATTACCTCAGTTCCTCCAACTAAAGAGGAAATGCTTTTGTGTTTTGTTGTGTCTTTTTTGGTATTGTTGTTGTTTTGTTGTCGTGACAAGACATTCCGTTACTGTGCATTTATGGATCTATATACACTATAACATACATATTTACATTTACATTCATAATGAATCTAACCGAGGGAAATATATGTATAAGTAAGAATGTTAGTATGTGTGCTTTAATGTGTAAGTTTATGTGTGTGTGTCTGAAAGACAGGATTCCATTTATATCAACATCAACATGTACTCGTGCACTTTCACAGATACTTAAATATCCCACACACCCACAGATACACATACTCAAACACACATTCATATTTGGAATAGAAAATACATTTTCATAGAAATTATTATTCTGTCTCCCTTCGTCTCTTCGCCCTCTCTGACATTTTGCTTGTCTCTCAATCACTGTAATGTTTAAGGTAATGTTGCTGTTTTTTGTGTTATATTAAATGTAGCTGGGTATGTATGTGTGTGTGTGTGGATGCTTGCTTTGATGATGTTCTTGTTGTTGTTGTTGTCGGTGTTAGTTGTCGTTCACACTCCGTATTTACAAATGTTTGTGTTTTAATATCAATCACTTGTTAAAGCTTTCAGACACCTTGTTAGATTTTTTAGATTTGTTAGATCTGTTACAATTGTCGTTCTTATTTTTTTGCTACAAATTTCTTCTAATGACAGAGTGTGGGCTGAGGGTATGTATGTATGTACATAAGTATGTATGCAAGTGTGCATTTAAATTATGAAGACATGTCTCTTTGATTGGAGACTCGAATGACCAAAACAAATAAATTGTTGTGCTTTGCCGATATATTGTATAAAGAAACTTAGTCTACTTTATAAAACCTTTATGAAAAAATTAATTTAACAATTGTGCCCAAGTTTGTCCTAGGGTACCGATGGCCATCATTGATGTTTAATCTGCTGTCTTTCAGAAAAATTTATCCAGCACAAAATTACTATGGGTCCTTTCCCAGCTTTTATATGAGAAATAACCAGTTTTCGAGTTATTGCACAATTTGCGCATTTTTCTGTTCTTAGCAAAAATATTTGCCGAAATTATTTTTGGATGACATTTTTTGTAATTACTTTTCGTTTAGTATTTATTTTAATTATAAAAGCTAACTGACAAAACCCGCGAAATTATGAAACCTGTTGATGTTTCATTAATATATCGGAAAGACACCAACTAATAATATAGGCGGTTTGTATGACTTTTGAAATATTATAAAATTTAATGCAAAATGTTTAAGGGCTATGAATGTGAGAGAAATAATTATCCAAGAGTTCACTTTATTTCGTGCTTTGGACCGAAGCGTGAACATAATTCGAAGTCTTCCACTTCAAAATCACCACCGACATTACTAACCACTCTGATTTCCCGGCAAACTTTGTTGTCGAATATTTCGAAAATAAGAGCTAACCTAAAAAACGACATTCATCACATGATTCAAGATGGTTGAATAAGTTTACCCACAGGCCCCACTTACTGCACAGTGTAATTATCCCATTTCGAGCACATTGTTATTATTATTACTTAAAATTTAAATTTTAAAAGAACTAATGCGCCCAACTTTAATATAACAAAAGGGTGGAATGAACAGCACTTCCCCTTGTTACTCGTATGTACTCTACCGATGGTGTACATTTTGGAGTGGGCACAACTTTGGTTCAGATGTTACTTCATAATAACTGAAAATCTTCACCAAATTACAAAGAAAAAATATTTGAAAAAAATCAACAAACAAAATATAGTTGAAAATACATACAAATATTTTTTCTTTGTAATTTGGTGAAGATTTGTAGTTATTATAATGTAACTTCTGAACCAAAGTCGCCCCAACTCCAAAATTTACACCATCGGTAGGGTACATATGGACAATTTTTTAAAATAGTATGTAAGGAAAAAAATTAAATCGAATCAGAGATATCTCAATTTATATTTTTAATTTCCGTGAAAAGTAACCCAAATAAACTGTTTTAGATAAAAATTAAAGTACACCATATCGTCATCAGAAATCCAAAATGACGAAACCTCGAAAAAATCAAAATAGATTTTATGATTCAATATAGCCTGCTAGACTAAATAACACATTCCTACAAAATTTTAGTCTGAAAATAATAGTCTAAAAATTCATAAATCTGGTCAAAATCTTAAAATTATTTTACTTCGTTTTTTGCATCTCCTGTAAAAGAATGAACATATGAGTTTAGTTGTTTTGGATTTCAGGCGACGATTTATGTATACATTTCAATACAACAAATTTAAATATGTATTGTAGGAAATAACATGCATTAAATATTGTATGAATTTGTTGCTTACTGTTAATAGGTCTAAGCAGAGATTTGTTTGAGTGGAACTTATCTACACTGTGTCAAAAATGTTTTAATTCCTTTCTTATACAAAGTAATATTGGCCAAGAACATTTGGTAGATAATAAAAAACCTATAATAATATGCAAATGTCAACTAAAAAGTAATAAATATTAACAAAAATATTGAATTTTTTAAAGTTCCAGCTTTCACCGTATATAATTTGCATCGAAAAAACCAAGACCACACGGGTCAAAATTGCATTTTTTGATTTGTTTGAATCGAAAGAAAATATACTTGGAACACAAATTTTTAATTATTATATATTTTCGAGCAAATAAATTTTATTTGAAAATCAATAAAATGTATTTAGAACGCATATGTTAATATATTAGAATAAAATATATTTGCGAACTAATTTTCTCAAATAAAATATGTGTTTAAATACAAATAAAATTATTGTTTATGAATATTTCCAAATATATTTTATTTAAAAAAAGGCTTTCAAAACTTTGCTGAATTTTTCGAACTTTAGTTTTAATTTTGTCCATGTTTTCGAATTATGCTTTCCTATTAAAAATGGCATACTTAGCATTAACTTCTATTTGAAACCACTTATTTTTATTTTCTAACTATTCCCAGTCATTATTTTCAATTATAAAGAAATTTTACTAACATTAAAAATTTCGAAAAATTACCTTTCAATTGCTGAAAACTTAAAGCAATTAAAGAATAGATATATATTCAAGCAAATATATCTTGTTTGGGAAATAACATATGCAAATAAAAATGTGGTGTAGGGTATAAATATTAGGGTGTAAACATAGTTTTGTCTAGAACAACATCCTCCCAAACATATAATATTTGTATGTGTCAAATGTTATATATTTGGAGTGCACCCTAAAAATATATATGTTTCAAGCTGAATATGTTTGGGACAATATACTACAGAGGCGATTTTTTTTCAGCGTGCACTTACATATTTGGAAAAATTAGTTTCAAGACACTTCAAGGCAGTACTGTCACAGAAGTCGAGAGGGAGTGGTGTCGAGCCAAACCTACTCGAAAGTTTATCCAATATTTTAATTATTTTTTGACGAAAAAAGTTTACGAGTATGTGTTTTCCGTTTTGCTGTACAACAACCCAAAAAAAATATGCAATTGCATATATTCGGCTGTCTAGGTATTTGTGTCAGATTTGTAACTAAATACTTTTCACCAGGCAGGAACCATTTTAGAATTGTTCAAAATCGCTTCAGATTTAGATATTTTCCGCATATATATATATGTACTTCCAATTTGGTCTTGTCGCGCAGTATTTAACATTCAATAATTGTGGAATTTAGCAGGGCAGAGTTTATATATCCATGAACCTATATTGTCGGATTAGAAGAAATTCGGTTTAGATTTATAAGGTATTCATTTATTATTTATATAAACTCTAACATATAGTTGGATGCGCTCTTCCTTACTCGCTTAGAAATAGTGTATAGTCTTGCAAAAATTCTTATTCACATTTTAATATAAAGGGTGGTTAAATTTTAAGGGCCGATGTCTATTTTAAATAAAACACAAATTATTTAGGAAATTATTGTCATTTCTTTTTATTATGATAAAATTGGTATGGTTCAATTATGTATGAAGCAAAACATCGGCCTGATGGCCGCCGTGACCTCGGCGGCAAACCTCCATCCGATGGTCCAAATTTTCGATGATGCTGAGGCATAATTGAGGTTCTATGTCGTTAATGTGCCGAATTATCTCATCCTTTAGCTCTCGAATTGTTGCTGGCTTATCGACGTACACCTTTTCTTTCAAATAACCCCACAGAAAGAAGTCCAACGGTGTCAAATCACATGATCTTGGCGGCCAATTGACATCGCCAAGACGTGAGATAACACGGCCATTGAATTTGTTGCGCAAAAGAGCCATTGTTTCGTTAGCTGTGTGGCAAGTGGCACCGTCCTGTTGAAACCACATATTGTCCACATCCATATCTTCAAATTCGGACCATAAAAAGTTCGCTATCATCTCACGATAGCGAACACCATTCACAGTAACTGCCTGACCGGCCTCATTTCGAAGAAGTATGGCCCGATGACGTCTCCAGCCCATAAGCCGCACCAAACGAACTGGGCGATCATACACAGGTGTTTTCACATCTTCTATAAAAATCAGAAATACAGTTTTTTTTATAAAAACAAGTAAGAAAGTTTCAGTCGGGTAAACCGACTAAGGTATACCCTCAACTTGTGAGTAATGTAATATTGAATATTACACGAATTATTCTGTGAATTTGTGTGGGAGCTACCAGAAGGGGTTTAACAATCTACTGAACAGTAGATACTTTAAATTCATTGCACTGCGCCGAATTATAAGCGTTTATGTGCACTGGTATAAACGTTATGAGATATTAAATTGTGGTATGATTTGGCCATTTTGTGTGGGAGTTACAAAAATGGGCTTGGCGATAACGCCCATTTTTCACAGGACTATAGGCACTATAAAAACATTACACTGTACAAAATTTCAAGTATTATTATACACTTGTATTAATGTTATAAGTTGTTAACTTTTGGTGCAAAATGGTACCTTTGTGTGGGAGGTACCAAAAGGGGCGTGGCAACAACGCCCATTTTTCTCTAGACAGTAGGCAATATAAAAGCATAACACTGTGCAAAATTTCAAGTATTTTTATACACCGTTATTAATGTTACAAGCTGTTAATTTTTGGTGCAAAACGGTGCATTTGTGTGGGAGGTACCTAAAGGGACGTGGCAACTTCGCCCATTTTTCTCGAGTTGATAGCGACTAATAAACTAATACTATGCGTGGAATTTCAGAAGATTCGAATAAGTAGTATAGTAGTTATTAAAGAATCAATATTTCACAACATTTTAACACTTTGTGGGGGAGGTACTAGAAGGAGTGGCCCAATATGGCCCATCTTCGAACTTAGCCGGAGATAGAAAAAAATATTACCACATACCAAATTTGAAGTCAATCGGTTGCTCCTTTCGAGAGTTATCGTGCGCACCAGCCAGCAGACAGACAGACAGACGGACGGACATTGCTCATTCGACTTAAAATGACCCAAAACGGATTTCCTCCGAACATACCTATGGTCTTAGATCACTCCTTCGATGTGTTACACTTTTTTCCGTAGCAAATGATATATACCCTCGTCACACTAAAGTGAGGGTATAATTATCCACAGTAAATGGAGTACAACTTTTTTGGATCACGTGCTATCACTACCATATGGCATAGACAAGAGAGGTGACTTAATGGTGAGTCCAACAGTACCTAGTTTATCTGCGACTTTTTGCGATTATGGCAGATTTTTTCACTTTGAATATGTGTATTTTTATACCCTCACTTTAGTGTGATGAGGGTATATATCATTTGCTACGGAAAAAAGTGTAACACATCGAAGGAGTGACCTAAGACCCCAAGTATGTTCGGCGGAAATCCGTTTTGGGTCATTTTAAGTCGAATGAGCAATGTCCGTCCGTCTGTCTGTCTGTCTGTCTGTCTGTCTGTCTGTCTGTCTGTCTGTCTGTCTGTCTGTCTGTGTGTCTGTCTGTCTGCTGGCTGGTGCGCACGATAACTCTAGAAAGGAGTAACCGATTGACTTCAAATTTCGTATGTGGTAATATTTTTTTCTATCTCCGGCTAAGTTCGAAGATGGACCATATTGGTCCACTCCTTCTGGTACCTCCCCCACAAAGGGTTAAAATGTTGTGAAATATTGATTCTTTAATAACTGCTATTATACGTATTCGACTATTCTGAAATTCCACACATAGTATTAGTTTGTTAGTCGCTATCAACTCGAGGAAAATGGGCGAAATTGCCACGCCCCTTTTTGGTATCTCCCTCACAAATGCACCATTTTGCACTAAAAGTTAAAAGCTTATAACATTAATACCAGTGATTAGAAATACTTGAAATTTTGTACAGTGTAATGCTTTTATAGTGCCTACAGTCCAGTGAAAAATGGGCGTTATTGCCGCTCCCCTTTTGGTACCTCCCACACAAATGCACCATTTTGCACCAAAAGTTAACAGCTTATAACATTAATACCAGTGTATAAAAATACTTGAAATTTTGTACAGCGTAATGTTTTTATAGTGCCTACAGTCCATTGAAAAATGGGCGTTATTGTCACGCCCCTTTTGTTACCTCTCCCACAAAGGCACCATTTGCACCAAAAGTTAACAGTTTATGACATTAATATCAGTGTATACAATTACTTGAAATTTTGTACAGTGTAATGCTTTTATAATGCCTATAGTCCAGTGAAAAATGAGCGTTACCACCACGCCCCTTTTTGTACCTCCCACACAAAATGGCCAAATTATACCACAATTTAATATCTCAACGTTAATATACCAGTCCATATAAACGGTTACAATTCGGCACAGTGCAATGTATTTAAAGTATCTACTGTTCAGCGAAATATAGGTGTATTTCTTAAACCCCTTCTGGTACCTCCCACAAAAATTGACAGAATAATTTGTGTAATATTCAATATTACATTACTCACAAAGTGAGGGTATACCTTAGTCGGTTTACCCGACTGAAACTTTCTTACTTGTTTACATTAAATTATATGTGTGGGAGCTACACCAATCTATGAACCGATGTTCCCGAAACATATGGACCGATTTTCTTGGTCCAAAAGAAAAACTTTTACGAAATTTCGGCAAATTAGGATAATAAATACGGCAGGTACAAGACCGGCTGCAAGTTTGTAGTGTTCTACGATCAAAAATAGGGATCTTATTAATATTATTAGGATAATATGTGTAATTATATGTGTTATTCTTCTACAAAAACTATAAAAGTATATTTTATCGGATGGACCGATTATTTTTTGTTTTTAATTTAACTTTTCTTTTATTAACAGTCGACGAACCATTATTGTGTAAGTGCATTAGTGCAAAACTTCAGCTATCAAAAATACTGCAGACTACGATTTTATCCTATATATGTTGCTTTGGTTTCAATTTCAAAAACATTACCCGGTTTTATAGACTTTTAATGCAATGTTGACAAAAATATGTTTGAAGCACAATGGTCCATACATTTAATACGCAGCAACACCCAATCAAGTAACTCAAAAAGATTTTGAACTAAATTTTGTCAGCTTAAATTTAAAATCACGATCACTGAAGTTGGTACAATATTCTGATTTTTACACTCATTTCCACAAAGTCGCTTTTGTGGCCCCACGGTAACAGTAAAATAAAATCTGTACACCAATTTCTTCTCCAAAGAATTCTCTTGAAGATGGTCCAAACCGTAGGACCATCTCTCTAACGGTATAGTCATAAGATAGAAAATAGTGCTATGCGCGCATATTTACACCTTTTTCCCTTTTGTGCGGTGCCTCAACTTTTAGATCAACATTTTAAGTACGTAGCAGCACAAATGTTTATTTTCACACAAAACTTAATACATTTTTTATACCCTTCACCACACTGTGGTACAGGGTATTATAACTTTGTGCATTTGTTTGTAACACCCAAAAGGAGAAGAAATAGACCCATCGTTTATTATACCGATCGACTAAGAATCACTTTCTGATTTGATTTAGCTATGTCCGTCTGTCTGTGCATGTATTCTTGTAATCAAAGTACAGGTCGCAATTATGGTCCAACCTCGACGAAACTTTACACACATCTTTTTTTGGCCCAAGGACGATCCCTATTGAATTTGGTTAAAATCGGTTCAGATTTAGATATATCCTCAATATATATGTTAGACCCGATTTGATATGTAAATGCTGTAAAAACTTTGTGTTATATCCAATTAGTATGAAATTCGGCAGAAAGAAGTTTCTTATTATATGAATGAACACTTTTAAATTTGGAGGAAATCGGTTCAGATTTAGATCTAACCCCCATATATACGTTACCCCCAATTTAACATGTAAGCGCTGCAAAAATGTTAGTTTATATCCGATCAGTGCGAAATTCGGCCAAAAGAGGTTTCTTTTTACATGAAGGAATACTGCTAAGTTCGGAGAAAATCGGTTTAGATTAAGATATAGCCCCCATATATATGTAACCCCCGATTTGACATTTAATCGCTGCAGAAACTGTATTTTATCAGTGCGAAATTCGGCAGAAAGAGGTTTCTTATTACATGAAGGAATACTGCCAAATTCGGAGAAAATCGGTTCAGATTTAGATATAGCCACCATATATATGTTACCCCCGATTTAACATGTAAGCGCTGTAGAAACTGTATTTTATATCCGATCAGTGCGAAATTCGTCAGAAAAAGGTTTCTTTTATAAGTGTTGAATTATTTCGACACTCAATACTAATACGTCCAGTGGTCAATCAACAATGTTTGCTCAAATTTGAAGAGCACCCATTCCGTCCTTTAGAAAGGACGTTGTACGCGTTTTGTAGTGATATTGGAAAGAAACGGGTGATCTATTAATAACCGTTTATTAGCATAAATTAAACACTTTTATTATGTTTGCTTGCCTTTATTCGGTCTGCAAATCATTGTGATTCTAACTAGGATATTCTCCCGGCTTCAAGAGCATTTTGTTTCTATATTACTTTAGAAACATGTATTTTATACATGGCGATGTATAAATATGTATTAAAAATTGGCAGCACACATACTGGATCATGATTTCTGAGCCGTGACACTCGTTATCAACAGTTCTGCTGCAGTTGTATGGGAGATACGGAGCTCTATATGGTTGACTTCAACACGCAAATGAATGAGAAATCTTTGTGAAACCACACTTCTCCAAAATCTTCCAAAAACTGGTGTTTTGTATTAACTTTGGTTAACAATTGTTTTTGGAAGATTTTGGAGAAGTGTGGTTTCACAAAGATTTCTCATTCATTTGCGTGTTGAAGTCAACCATATAGAGCTCCGTATCTCCCATACATTTGCAGCAGAACTGTTGATAACGAGTGTCACGGCTCAAAAATCATGATCCAGTATGTGTGCTGCCAATTTTTAATACATATTTATACACCGCCATGTATAAAATACTTGTTTCTATAGTAATATAGAAACAAAATGGTCTTGAAGCCGGGAGAATATCCTAGTTAGAATCACAAATTAAACACTTCAAATGGAATTGGATAGCGGAATCTTTTTTATGATCCGAAATAACAATCTCTGACATTTACAGCAAATTTTCTGTAAGTGGTCATTCGGTTGGTTCAATTTCCGATCACAATTTCCACCCTGATAATGGATCCATTACCGATGATCCCACTATCGCATAAATCACACCAAACAGTATATTAATTTGTAAAAGCTCATTTGCTAAATTGCCGATTTCTATTAACTGTGTTTAAGTTTGTAGCGTTGTCGCACAACTCCCCTAGCTTGCTCAATCCCCTCGTTGATTGCAACAACTCTCTTTGGATCATATTTGCATATAACGGATCATAGCGATGGATTTTCAATGATAGATCTCTCTTATGGAGCCCGCAGTCGATACAATTGCTTGACATCAAACTCGTGTACGTGTTCCCACGTAAGATACATACACTCACACCTACGTCACAACTACGACACATAAACTCACATTTTCACTAACATTTTCACTAGCATTTTCACTAGCATTGTTACGTTGCTTGTCAAGCTAATTTGATCATCTGCGGACGATATTCGCATAGCTCGGATCGTAAAGAGAGGCTTCCAATATTGAATCTCTCCTACAACTCTCCTTGGACTATTGCAGTGAGAGGTTTCCAGCAAGCACAGGGAATTTTTCGACAGCTTGTTTCAGCATTGGCTCTCGTATTGAAGTGAGTTGTTGTTTTGCACTACGCTCGCGCCATCTCTTGTCGTTTATCTCCTCCAATGAGCACACCTCATGTTGATTTTCGTTTGGATCTCTACAGATGCAACTACCCCGCGTCAACATGCGGTAATACTCGTTGCCAAACAATATTTAATAAACATCTGCTTTAAGTTTTACTGGAAAAAAGTAACCCCAATTTTTTACGAAGCTTTATTCTCATTACTAGGCAAATGCTTTGTAAATTATAAAAATCTTGAAAGGTGTTTTTGAAATTACGACCTGTTACAAACAAAATATAAAAAAGAAAATTTGTATATATATGTATGCATTATAAACAATTCGATATAATCTATGGAAGCAACACAGTGTTTACTTATAAGATTCCAAAATATCGTATGCAAATAAAACTGGCGATTGTACGAGAACTTTAGCTCTACCCTGGGAAGGCACATTAAGGCCAAATTTCAAACGTAATCTTGATTGATAGCTCTATTTTTTGCATATTATAGTCTCGAAGAGTCCGTCAAACAACGTCAGATTTATTACTATTTCATTCCATTTCATATCACTGGCTGATGACATGGACTACTACATTATTTCCTTAAAATCCTCTTTCGTTTGTATCTGTATTTTATTCACAGTATATACGAGTATATTTAAATATTTTTTCAACGATACAGTGTATTCGTACAATATGGTGTAAGTAAGTATGTACATCTACGAGTATTTACTTCAAAGTACATGCCCTTAAGTATGTATCGATGTCATGAGGCAAGTGATTGTTTCTTATACTATTTTCATGACTTTTCAAGAAGCAAACACGTGTCACATAGTGAGGGTGGATTTGTTTTTTCTTTTCTGTCTATCAAATTCTTATAAAGTTGTAGGAAAAAATTGCATTGATTTAAATACAAATCGCATTATATTGCCAAATATTCATATATTATAATGATAGTATTATGCAAACTTTGAAGTTTTTTTAATGCATAGTTTTAAGTTTTTCCAAATATAATTAGACTGTAACAAAAAAATTATTATGGAAGGAATAAATAGTAAAAAAACGCAGAATTTAAAAACGATCGGTTGAAAAATATTGAATCTAGAGAATATAAAATTCAAACCGCGAGATACCTTAGTATAGCACCATTTTTTTACTCAGGCTGGATTTGGAAAAACATCTCTAAGCCAGATTGGCACAAACAATCCACGTAAAAATTACTGTACGTTCTTCGTCATACTTTTAATGAAAACTCTGCAGATTTCCTGTTATTAAAGCATTAATATGAAATCAACACAAAACAAGTACGAAATTTCAGTCGGGTAATCCGATTAAGATATACCCTCACTTTGTGAGCAATGTAAATATCCACTGGTACGAGTATATATACTAATATTATGATCTTTATACCCTACAACACACTGTGGTACAGGGTATTATAACTTTGTGCATTTGTTTGTAACACCCAAAATGAGACGAAATAGACCCATCGTTTATTATACCAATGACTTAGAATCACTTTTTGAGTTGATTTAACTATGTCCGTCTGTCTGTCTGTCCGTCTATCTGTGCATGTATTCTTGTAATCAAAGTACAGATCGCAATTATGATCCGATCTCGACGAAACTTTGAACATATATTTTTGTTTGGCCCAAGGACGAACCCTATTGTATTTGGTTAAAATCGGTTCAGATTTAGATATAGCCCCCATATATACGATACCCCCGATTTGACATGTAGGCGCTGTAAAAATTTAATTTTATCCGATAAGTGCGAAGTTCGGCAGAAAGAGGTTTCTTATTACATGAAGGAATACTGCCAAATTTGCAGAAAATCGGTTCAGATTTAGATATAGCCCCCATATATACGTTATATAGAGGTTTCCTATTATATCAATGAACACTTTTAAATTTGGAAGAAATCGGTTCAGATTTAGATATAGCCCCCATATATTCGTTACCCCCGATTTGACATGTAAGCGCTGTATAGATGTTATTTTATATCCGATTAGTGCGGAATTCGGCAGAAAGAGGTTTCTTGTTACATGAAGGAATACTGTCAAATTTGGAGAAAATCGGTTCAGATTTAGATATAGCCCCCGCCGATTTAACATGTAAGCGCTGTAGAAACTGTATTTTATATCCGATCAGTGCGAAATTCGGCAGAAAGAGGTTTCTTATTACTCGAAGGAATACTGCCAAATTCGGAGAAAATCGGTTCAGATTTAGATATAGCCCAATATATATGTTACCCCCGATTTGACATGTAAGCGTTGTAGAGACTGTATTTTATATCCGATCAGTACGAAATTCGACAGAAAGAGGTCTTTTTTCCGGAATGAGTATTCAGGGAAAATCGGTTCAGATATATATATAACCTCCATATATATGTTCCTCCTGATTTGGTATCAAAGTGCTATAGAAGTTGTACTTTACTTCCTATCATTAAAATTTTCCAGAAAGATGTTTCTCAATTTAGGAACGAATATTGCTTAATTTAGCGATTATCGGTTCAGAATTAGATAAAATGTTCATACCAATTTACCAATTATTCCACATTATTATCGCAATAACCCTTATCGCTTTGTTTGGGAGGTGTAGGGTATTATATAGTCGGCCCCGCCCGACTTTCTGCCTTTCCTGGTTTTAAATTTGGTATGTCTTGGCTCTTTTTGTATGGGAGGCATTAAAACGAGTGTGGTCATAACTCCCATTTTTAACAGGACTGTAGGAATTTTATAACTATACACGGTACAACAAATTTGTAGTATTTATATGTAGTGATATTCAAGATATAAGCTGTTAACTTAAAGTGCAAAAATGTACCTTTGTGTAGGACGTACCAAAACGGGCATGGCAATAACGCCCATTTTATACTGTATTGAAGGTACTATATATAAAAACCATTACACTGTACAAAATTTCAAATCTTTGTATTCACTGGTATTAAAGTTATAAGCCGTTTATTTTTGGTGCAAAATGGTCCATTTGTGTGGGAGGTACCAAAAGGGGCGTGGATACTTCATCCATTTTTCTCGAGGTGATAGTGACTAATAAAATAATACTACGTGTAGAATTTGAGAAGATTCGAATTAGTAGTATAGATGTTATTAAAGAATCAATATTTCACCAGAAGAAGTGGACCAGATGAAGTGGTCCAATATGGCCCATCTTCGGACTTAGCATGAGATAGAAAAAATATTACCACATACGGGTCAGAATATTTAATATCGACCTATGTTTGGCTAAAATGTTTATAAGCAGTTACAAATAGATAAAACAAGATCTCGCTATCATTTTTATACCCTCACTTTAGTGTGACGAGGGTATATATCATTTGCTACGGAAAAAAGTGTAACACATCGAAGGAGTGATCTAAGACCCTAAGTATGTTCGGAGGAAATCCGTTTTGGGTCATTTTAAGTCGAATGAGCAATGTCCGTCCGTCTGTCTGTCTGTCTGTCTGTCTGTCTGTCTGTCTGTCTGTCTGTCTGTCTGTCTGTGTGTCTGCTGGCTGGTGCGCACGATAACTCTCGAAAGGAGTAACCGATTGACTTCAAATTTGGTACGTGGTAATATTTTGATCTATCTCCGGATGAGTTCGAAGATGGGCCATATTGGTCTACTCCTTCTGGTACCTCCCACACAAAGGGTTAACATTTAGTGAAATATTGATTCTTTAATAACTTCTATACTACTTACTCGAATCTTTTGAAATTCTGCACATAATATTAGTATATTAGTCGCTATTAACTCGAGAAAAATGGGTGAAGTTGGCATGCCCCTTTTGGTACCTCCCACACAAATGGACCATTTTGCATCAAAATTTAACTGCTTATAACTTTAACACAAGTGCATAAAAATGCTTGAAATTTTCTACAGTATAATGTTTTTGTAGCGCCTATAGTCCGGTAAAAAATGGGCATTATTCTACAGCCCCTTTTGGTACCTCCCACACAAATGGACCATTTCGTACCAAAAGTAAACGGCTTGTAACTTTAATACCAGCGCATACAAATACTTGAAATTTTGTACAGTGTAATGCTGTTATAGTGCCTATAGCCCTGTAAAAAGTGGGCGTTATCACCCCGCCCCTTTTTGTACCTCCCACACAAAATGACCAAATCATACCAAAATTACATAGCTCGTAACTTTAATATACCAGCGCACATAAACGCTTATAGTTCAGCACAATGCAATGTATTTACCGAAAAATACGTGTTTTTGGAAAACCCCTTCTGGTACCTCCCACACAAATTGACAGATTTATTGGTGTAATGTTATATATTACATTACTCACAAAGTGAGGGTATACCTTAGTCGGTTTACCCGACTGAAACTTTCTTACTTGTTTAAAAAAAAATGTAATTTTAATTTTTGAAAACATTTTAAAAATGAGTTTTTGTGTTTTACGAACGGATGAACCGATTTTTCTAAAGTTTACTTTGTTTTAAAGAGGACACAATGCGCCATTTTTTGTAAATTTTTTTTTTGTATTTTTTTTAAAAAAAAAATATTACGATAGTTTTTTTTGAAAAAAAATTGCTCCCCCTCGATTTTCTTCAAATTTTTACAGATTGATATCAAATTTGGTACGTGTTATATTTTCTTCTATCTCAGGCTAAGCTCGAAGTTGGGCCATATTGGTCCACTCCCTCGTGTATCCCACGCTTAAAGGGTTAATATTCAGTAACATTGTCGAATATTCTGTAATTCCACATATAGTGGTAGTTTATCTGTCGCTGTCACGATGAGAAAATGTGGGAGACCACTTCTGTAACATCCCACATAAAGGGACCATTTGTAGAAATCATAACATCTGTAGCAATCATCCAAATGATTTCATATTCTGTATTATAGACAAATTTGCAATGACTACAGACTGAGTAAAATGTTTCACCTTTCTGGCTCTCATCAAAAGTTTTGTATTACATTACACACACAGTGTGGGTATAACTCAGTCAGTTTTCCTCGATAGCATATTTCTTAATTTTTTGATTTATTAATTTTTTTATATTCTTTTTATCCGTTTATTTTGTAAACCGTTCTAGTTATCGCTTAACAATAAACTAAACTGTTGTCAGACTTATCAAGTTAAAAATTCCCTTGTAGCATCACTGCTGTGGGATTTAATAGATTACATGGTCAAACGATTAATGTTAATTAATGTAATCTCATAAAAATAAGACAAACGTATACTCTATAAAATATGCTCTATACTCTGGTATATTGCGACATTTAAAGAATGATTGGTGTTTTATAAAAAATATGTATATATGTATGCAAGTAATTATATATTTGTCATATTAGTGTGATGTGTCATTATTTACAAAATATATTCTCCATCTAACGTCCTCTTCCCGACGTTAGATGGAGAACTAATAGTTCTTATCACTTGCTTGACTTCACTAACCTTTTTTACTACTCTACAACGGGTATTTAAGCACAATAATCTTGAAGCTTAAATGATTTTGTAAATAATGACACATCACACTAATATGACAAATATATAATTACTTGCATACATATATACATATTTTTTATAAAACACCAATCATTCTTTAAATGTCGCAATATACCAGAGTATAGAGCATATTTTATAGAGTATACGTTTGTCTTATTTTTATGAGATTACATTAATTAACATTAATCGTTTGACCATGTAATCTATTAAATCCCACAGCAGTGATGCTACAAGGGAATTTTTAACTTGATAAGTCTGACAACAGTTTAGTTTATTGTTAAGCGATAACTAGAACGGTTTACAAAATAAACGGAATAAATTCATACAAATAAGGTCGGAAAATGTGTGATTTCGGCAAAATGTTAAAGTATTAAAATTGCATTTGACAAAAAAACAAGTAAGAAAGTTTCAGTCGGGTAAACCGACTAAGGTATACCCTCACTTTGTGAGTAATGTAATATTGAATATTACTCGAATTATTCTGTCAATTTGTGTGGGAGGTACCAGAAGGGGTTTATCAAATACACCTTTTTTTTGCTGAACATTAGATACTTTAAATTCATTGCACTGTGCCCACTTATAAGCATTTATGTGCACTGGTATAAACGTTATGAGACATTAAATTGTGATATGATTTGGGCATTTTGTGTGGGAGGTACAAAAAGGGGCGTGGCAATAACGCCCATTTTACACAGGGCTATAGACACTATAAAAACATTACACTGTACAAAATTTCAAGTATTTTTATACACTTGTTTTAATGTTATAAGCTGTTAACTTTTGGTGCAAAAAGGTACCTTTGTGTGGGAGGTACCAAAAGGGGCGTGACAACAACACCCATTTTTCCCTGGACTGTAGGCAATATAAAAGCATAATACTGTACAAAATTTCAAGTATTTTTAAACACTGTTATTAATGTTATAAGCTGTTAACTTTTGGTACAAAATGGTGCATTTGTGTGGGAGGTACCAAAAGGGACGTGGCGACTTCGCCCATTTTTCTCGAGTTGATAACGACTAATAAGCTAATACTATGTGTGGAATTTCAAAAGATTCGAATAAGTAGTATAGCAGTTATTAAGGAATCAATAATTCACAACATTTTAACACTTTGTGGGGGAGGTACTAGAAGGAGTGGACCAATATGGCCCATCTTCGAACATAGCCGGAGATAGAAAAAAATATTACCACATACCAAATTTGAGGTCAATCGGTTACTCCTTTCGAGAGTTATCGTGCGCACCAGCCAGCAGACACACAGACAGACAGACAGACAGACGGACGGACATTGCTCAATCGACTTTAAATGACCCAAAACGGATTTCCTCCGAACATACTTGGGGTCTTAGGTCACTTCTTCGACGTGTTACACTTTTTTCCGTAGCAAATGATATATACCCTCGTCACACTAAAGTGAGGGTATTTTTTATACCCAAATCCAAATATATAGTACAATAATATAACTCCTAAGAATCCTAAATAATGGATCTAATGTTTACCAGAATGCCAGAAATATGTTGGGTTTTAGCAAAGCAACATAGCAATGCCAAATTTGAAGCATTGCTAAAAGTGGAAATATTTATTCATACTTTCAAGAAGTGTTCTGATTTGCATACGATTATGATTGAAGGTAAATCGGGAATTCCACGACAAATCGTTTTAATTTTTACCATTTTTGTTATATTTGTTTAGTATACCTGAAGAAACGCTTTGTGGACTTTTTTGAGATTTTTTCGATAACTCGATAACTGTGCGATTTTAAAGCTTTGATATTTAAAGGTAATTTTTTAAAAATGTTGTACTATCCGATTTTCGCGAATTTTTTGTATTTTAAACTTCTATTAATAAGCTGTGGATGGAAGTGGACCTAAAACTATTTATATATATATTTTTTTAATTTTTTAATATGTTTAAAAACAATTTTGTTGCAAACCACTTTTCCTGTGGCTTGGAGGCTTCGAAATAGATGTTCCACACCAAAGAGCCAAATAAAGGAGTCACTTCTGGAAGTATTTCTTCCAAAAACACCCGCCACTCCCGCTAATCCCCTTACCCCTGATAGTCACCCTACAATCATAACTTTATATCAAAACCAGTAAGGAAAGGCTAAAGTCGGGCGGTGCCGACTATATAATACCCTACACCACTCACGTAATATTGAATAACTCTGATATATAAATTTTGTAATTCATGTATAAATTGTTTACATAAATTTACTTTTGGGACATTTTATACTTAAATAATACCCTGTACCACAGTGTGGTGTAGGGTATAAAAACGATTGGATCTAAAGAGCCAAATCGGATGAAACATATATATGGGAGCTATAGCTAAATCTTTACCGATTTTCTTCAAATTCGGCAATGTTGGTTCATGGATCAAGAAACTCTACCATTCTAAATTTCAAAACGATTGGATGTAAAATATAGCTTCTATAGAACTAAAGAGCCAAATCGGAGGAAACATATATATGGGAGCTATAGCTAAATCTTAACCGATTTTCTTCAAATTCGGCAGTGTTGGTTCATGGATCAAGAAACTCTACCATTCTAAATTTCAAAATGATTGGATGTAAAATACAGATTCTACAGGACTAAAGGGCCAAATCGGACGAAACATGTATATGGGAGCTATAGCTAAATTTTAACCGATTTCAACCAAATTCAATAGCGATCTTAACAGCTGCGAAATACTCTAAACTGCAAAATTTCAGAACGATCGGAGTGAAATTGCGACCTGTAGTCGACGAACAACTTTAGATGGACAGACGGACGGACGGACGTACGGACAGACATGATTAAATCGACTCATCTAGTGATTCTGAGTCGATCGGTATACTTTAAGGTGGGTCTAGCTGTGTTATTTTCAGGTGTTACAAACATCTGCCGTGAAACAAACTTATAATACCCTGTACCACAGTGTGGTGTAGGGTATAAAAAAAACTGTCCAATTGCCATAAAGTATATTGTGGACACTAATATTGATTTCTACTACTTTTGATATGCAGTTATTTTTGTAGGTAGATTATAAGTGGTAAGGGGATCAGCGGGGGTGGCGGGTGTTCAGGAAGAAATACTTCCTGAAGTGTCTCCTTTATTTTACTCGTCGAGGTGAAACATCTATTCCGAAGCCTAAAAGCTACGTACAAAGTAGTTTGCAGCAATTTTTTTATAAACTATTTATACAGATAAACTCCAGAGTGACAATAAAACACAGATAGTTTAAATTTCAATGCGTTTTTTTTTCAGTGGAATCGAAATCAGTAGACAATGTTTTTTGATTTGTTTTCCGGCGCATAAACAAACAAAGAAGATGGTTTCCCAACACGCGAGCAGGCAACGTACAGCTGAGCGTGCCAAAAAAAAGGGAAATTCAAGATTAATCCCAAAGACTTCCAACGATTGGCCTTGCGATTTATTGACCACTCCGACTTCATTGATTGTGTATCATTGAATTGTCTTGCATGGCCTCCAGCGGGTCATTTGTCTGCTCTGATAATGATTTGGTGGTGTATTGTATCCAATGCGGTTTTGAACAACCTGACCAAGTCATTATGCTCATGCAGAAAATTTTGCAATTGTACGATCATCAAGATTACCTCACTTCTTATACTCAAACTTATTTTCTGAAAAAATTATCGAATTGATATTTAATTGATCGTAATGCTTGTACCGTTTGCGGATGTGATACGCGATATATGACTATCCGAAATCAGTGTAATAATACGCAAAACTCGAATGAATTGCAGCTAGAAAAATATTACATTTGATTTACATTAGAAAATGCCTTTGTTTGTTTAATAGAAAATGAATAAAAATTTTCGATTGAAAAAGTAATATTTTTTTTTAGATTTTTAGAATTTCCGACTTTTCTAGAGGATTTTCCCAAAATTTTCTTTCGTACAAACCTTCTCGTGCCAATTACGAACAACAGAAAAAAATGTGAGCCAAATCGGCCCAGCCGTTCCCAATAGATGAATTACTATACATTTGTTACGCCATTTTTATACCCTACACCACACTGTGGTACAGGGTATTATAACTTTGTGCATTTGTTTGTAACACCCAAAAGGAGAAGAAATAGACCCATCGTTTATTATACCGATCGACTTAGAATCACTTTCTGAGTTGATTTAGCTATGTCCGTCTGTCCGTCTGTCTGTCTGTCCGTCTGTCTGTCTGTCTGTCTGTCCGTCTGTGCATGTATTCTTGTAATCAAAGTACAGGTCGCAATTATGGTCCGATCTCGACGAAACTTTACACACACCTTTTTTTTGGCCCACGGACGATCCCTATTGAATTTGGTTAAAATCGGTTCAGATTTAGATATAGCCCCCATATATATGTTAGCCCCGATTTGACATGTAAGCGCTGTAAAAACTTTATTTTTTATCCGATCAGTATGAAATTCGGCAGAAAGAGGTTTCTTATTATATGGATGAACACTATTAAATTTGGAAGAAATCGGTTCAGATTTAGATATAGCCCCCATATATACGTTACCCCCGATTTGACATGTAAGCGCTGTAAAAACTTTATTTTTTATCCGATCAGTATGAAATTCGGCAGAAAGAGGTTTCTTATTATATGGATGAACACTATTAAATTTGGAAGAAATCGGTTCAGATTTAGATATAGCCCCCATATATACGTTACCCCCGATTTGACATGTAAGCGCTGTAAAAACTTTATTTTATATCCGATCAGTGTGAAATTCGGCAGAAAGAGGTTTCTTATTATATGGATGAACACTATTAAATTTGGAAGAAATCGGTTCAGATTTGGATATAGCCCCCATATATACGTTACCCCCGATTTGACATGTAAGCGCTGTAAAAACTTTATTTTATATCCGATCAGTATGAAATTCGGCAGAAAGAGGTTTCTTATTGTATGAATGAACACTATTAAATTTGGAAGAAATCGGTTCAGATTTGGATATAGCCTCCATATATATGTTACACCCGATTTGACCTGTAAGCGCTGTAAAAACTGTATTTTATATCCGATCAGTGCGAAATTCGGTAGAAAGAGGTTTCTTATTGTATGAATGAACACTATTAAATTTGGAAGAAATCGGTTCAGATTTGGATATAGCCCCCATATATACGTTACCCCCGATTTGAAATGTAAGCGCTGTAAAAACTTTATTTTATATCCGATCAGTATGAAATTCGGCAGAAAGAGGTTTTTTATTGTATGAATGAACACTATTAAATTTGGAAGAAATCGGTTCAGATTTGGATATAGCCTCCATATATATGTTACACCCGATTTGACCTGTAAGCGCTGTAAAAACTGTATTTTATATCCGATCAGTGCGAAATTCGGTAGAAAGAGGTTTCTTATTACATGAAGGAATACTGCCAAATTTGGAGAAAATCGGTTCAGATTTAGATATAGCTCCCATATATATGTTACCCCCGATTTGACATGTAAGCGCTGTAGAGACTGTATTTTATATCCGATCAGTACGAAATTCGACACAAGGAGGTCTTTTTACATGAATGAGTATTCAGGGAAGATCGGTTCAGATTTACATTAAAGCTCCATATATATGTTCCTCCTGATTTGGTTTCAAACCGCTATAGAAGTTGTATTTTACTTCCGATCATTAAAATTTTCCAGAAAGATGTTTCTCAATTTAGGAACGAATATTGCTTAATTTAGCGATTATCGTTTCAGAATTAGAATACGTTTCTACCCATTTACCAATTATTCCAAATTATTATGGCAATGACCCTTATCGCATTGTTAGGGAGGTGTATGGTATTATATAGTCGGCCCCGCCCGACTTTCTGCCTTTCCTTACTGGTTTTATATCCGATCAGTGCGAAATTCGGCAAAGAGAAGTTTCTTATTACATGAAGGAATACTGCTAAATTCGGAGAAAATCGGTTCAGATTTAGATATAGCCCCCATATATATGTTACCCCCGATTTGATATGTAAGCGCTGTAAAAACTGTATTTTATATCCGATCAGTGCGAAATTCGGCAGAAAGAGGTTTCTTATTACATGAAGGAATACTGCCAAATTCGGAGAAAATCGGTTCGGATTTAGATATAGCCCCCATATATATGTTACCCCCGATTTCACATGTAAGCGCTGTAAAAACTCTATTTTATATCCGATCAGTATGAAATTCGTCAGAAAGAGGTTTCCTATTATATGAATGAACGCTTTTAAATTTGGAAGAAATCGGTTCAGATTTAGATATAGCCCCCATATATACGTTACCCCCGATTTGACATGTGAGCGCTATAAAAATGTTATTTTATATCCGATCAGTGCGAAATTCGGCAGAAAGAGGTTTCTTATTACATGAAGGAATACTGCCAAATTCGGAGAAAATTGGTTTAGATTTAGATATAGCTCCCATATATATGTTACCCCCGATTTGTATTTTATATCCGATCAGTACGAAATTCGACAGAAGGAGGTCTTTTTACATGAATAAGTATTCAGGGAAGATGGGTTCAGATTTATATTAAAGCTCCATATATATGTTCCTCCTGATTTGGTATCAAACCGCTATAGAAGTTGTATTTTACTTCCGATCATTAAAATTTTCCAGAAAGATGTTTCTCACTTTAGGAACGAATATTGCTTAATTTAGCGATTATCGTTTCAGAATTAGATAATATGTTTCTACCCATTTACCAATTATTCCAAATTATTATGGCAATGACCCTTATAGCATTGTTAAGGAGGTGTAGGGTATTATATAGTCGGCCCCGCCCGACTTTCTGCCTTTCCTTACTGGTTATATATAGTATATAATATAATATATATATATATATATAATATAGAAGAAGACGATTTTAGGCCCTCTTCCATCCAAAAGCTTTTATATTTTAGAAAATTAATAGAAGTTTAAAAAATAAAAAATTCGCGAAAATCGGAGAAGACAAACTGTTTATGACCAAAAACACGATACACAGAGTGATTTTTTTAATGATTTTTATACCCTACACCACACTGTGGTCCAGGGTATTATGAGTTTGAGCACCTCTCACCCAGAAGGAGAAGAGATAGACGCATCGTTTATTATACCGATCGACTTGGAATAACTTCCTGAGTCGATTTAACCAAGTCCGTCTGTCCGTCCGTCTGTAAATGTATCATTGTAATCAAAGTTCAGGTCGTATTTATGGTCCGATTGTGATGAAGTTTAGCACAGTGCTCTTGTTTGGCCCAAGGACGATCCCTATTGAAATTGATCAAAATAGGTTCAGATTTAGATATAGCTCCATATATATGTTTCACCCGATTTGAGATGTAAGCGATGTAGAAACTGTATTTTATATCCGATCTGTACGAAATTCGGCAGAAAGAGGTTTCTTCCTACATTAGTGAACACTGTCAAATTCGGGTGAAATCGGTTCAGATTTAGATACATCCGCCATATATATGTTCCTCCCGATTTTACGTGCAAGCGTTGTAGAAACTGTATTTTATATCCGATCAGTACGAAATTCGGTATTATTTAGTCAGCCCCGCCCGACTTTCTGTCTTTTCGATTCGTATATGCCATATATAGCATTCAATTCGATAAACCGAAAAATCATTGAAGTGCAAAAGAAGCAAATCATGGAGCTATAAATATAGCATTCAATTCGATAAACCCAAAAATCATTGAAGTACCAAAGAAGCAAATCATGGAGCTATAGGTTTGTCTGGTGGAAATTTATTTGAAAAACTATATGGAGAGACAGAAGTCGAGCGGAGCCGAATATATTATACCCTACACCATCGTATTAGAGTAGAATAAGAACTCATATTTCTGCACTAAATCTAGAATATTTTTCGGTTAGAAAATATATTTTTTATACCCTACACCACACTGTGGTACAGGGTATTATAACTTTGTGCATTTGTTTGTAACACCCAAAAGGAGAAGAAATAGACCCATCGTTTATTAAACCGATCGACTTAGAATCACTTTCTGAGTCGATTTAGCTATGTCCGTCTGTCTGTCTGTCTGTCTGTCTGTCTGTCTGTCTGTCTGTCCGTCTGTCTGTCTGTCTGTCTGTCTGTCTGTCCGTCTGTGCATGTATTCTTGTAATCAAAGTACAGGTCGCAATTATGGTCCGATCTCGACGAAACTTTACACATATCTTTTTTTTGGCCCAAGGACGATCGCTATTGAATTTGGTTAAAATCGGTTCAGATTTAGATATAGCCCCCAAATATATGTTAGCCCCGATTTGACATGTAAGCGCTGTAAAAACTTTATTTTATATCCGATCAGTATGAAATTCGGCAGGAAAAGGTTTCTTATTACATGAATGAACTCTGTTAAATTTGGAAGAAATCGGTTCAGATTTAGATATAGCCCCCATATATACATTACCCCCGATTTGACATATAAGCGCTGTAAAAATGTTATTTTATATCCGACCAGTGCGAAATTCGGCAAAGAGAGGTTTCTTATTACATGAAGGAATACTGCTAAATTCGGAGAAAATCGGTTCAGATTCAGATATAGCCCCCATATATATGTTACCCCCGATTTGACATGTAAGCGCTGTAAAAACTGTATTTTATATCCGATCAGTGCAAAATTTGACAGAAAGAGGTTTCTTATTACATGAAGGAATACTGCTGAATTCGGAGAATATCGGGTCGGATTTAGATATAGCCCCCATATATACGTTACCCCCGATTTGACTTGTAAGCGCTGTAAAAATGTAATTTTATATCCGATCAGTATGAAATTCGGCAGAAAGAGGTTTCTTATTATATGAGTGAACACTCTTAAATTTGGAAGAAATCGGTTCAGATTTAGATATAGCCCCCATATATACGTTACCCCCGATTTGACATGTAGGCGATGTAGAGACTGTATTTTATATGCGATCAATACGAAATTCGACAGAAGGAGGTATTTTTACATGAATGAGTATTCAGGGAAGATCGGTTCAGATTTATGTTGATTGTTCCTCCTGATTTGGTATCAAACCGCTATAGAAGTTGTATTTTACATCCGATCATTAAAATTTTCCAGAAAGATGTTTCTCAATTTAGGAACGAATATTGCTTAATTTAGCGATTATCGTTTCAGAATTAGATAATATGTTTCTACCCATTTACCAATTATTCCAAATTATTATGGCAATGACCCTTATCGCATTGTTAAGGAGGTGTAGGGTATTATATAGTCGGCCCCGCCCGACTTTCTGCCTTTCCTTACTGGTTTTTATTTGGAAATAATATTTCCAAAACAATAATAAATTTGTATTTAAGTATTTTGGCAATGTATCGATGCCTTAATTTAAGAAGAAAGTTTTAAATTTTTTAGAAATTTAAGGTTTAATTTTTTAGAAATTTTATATGTTCGAAAAATTATATGAAAATTTATATCATATAATCTTGGGTAACAACTAATAGCATTTATGGATTGACAATTGCACTATTTATAAAGTAAACCAGTAAGGAAAGGCAGAAACTCGGGCGGGGCCGACTATATAATACCCTACACCTCCCTTACAATGCCCTTATGGCATTGCCATAATAATTTGGAATAATTGGTAAATGGGTAGAAACATATTATCTAATTCTGAAACGATAATTGCTAAATTAAGCAATATTCGTTCCTAAATTGAAAAACATCTTTCTGGAAAATTTTAACGATCGGAAGTAAAATACAACTTCTATAGCGGTTTGATACCAAATCAGGAGGAACATATATATGGAGCTTTAATATAAATCTGAACCGATCTTCCCTGAATACTCATTCATGTAAAAAGACCTCCTTCTGTCGAATTTTGTACTGATCGGATATAAAATACAGTCTCTACAGCGCTTACATGTCAAATCAGGGGTAACATATATATGGGAGCTATATCCAATTCTGAACCGAGTTTCTCCGAATTTGGCAGTATTCCTTCATGTAGAAAGAAACCTCTTTTTGCCGACTTTCGCACTTATCGGATATAAAATAACATTTTTACAGCGCTCACATGTCAAATCGGGGGTAACGTATATATGGGGGCTATATCTCAATCTGAACCGATTTATTCCAAATTTAAAAGTGTTCATTCATATAATAGGAAACCTCTTTCTGACGAATTTCATACTGATCGGATATAAAATACAGTTTTTACAGCGCTTACATGTGACATCGGGGGTAACATATATATGGGGGCTATATCTAAATCCGAACCGATTTTCTCCGAATTTAGCAGTATTCCCTACTGTAATAAGAAACCTCTTTCTGCCAAATTTTGCACTGATCGGATATAAAATACAGTTTTTACAGCGCTTACATGTCAAATCGGGGGTAACATATATATGGGGGCTATATCTAAATCTGAGCCGATTTTCTCCGAATTTAGCATTATTCCTTCATGTAATAAGAAACCTCTCTTTGCCGAATTTCGCACTGATCGGATACAAAATAACATTTTTACAGCGCTTATATGTCAAATCGGGGGTAACGTATATATGGGGGCTATATCTAAATCTGAACCGATTTCTTCAAAATTTAACAGTGTCCATTCATATAATAAGAAACCTCTTTCTGCCGAATTTCATACTGATCGGATATAAAATAAAGTTTTTACAGCGCTTACATGTCAAATCGGGGCTAACATATATTTGGGGGCTATATCTAAATCTGAACCGATTTTAACCAAATTCAATAGGGGTCGTCCTTGGGCCAAAAAAAGATATGTGTAAAGTTTCGTCGAGATCGGACCATAATTGCGACCTGTACTTTGATTACAAGAATACATGCACAGACGGACAGACAGACGGACAAACAGACGGACATAGCTAAATCAACTCAGAAAGTGATTCTAAGTCGATCGGTATAATAAACCATGTGTCTATCTCATTTCCTTTGGGCGTTACAAACAAATGCACAAAGTAGTAATACCCTGTAACACAGTGTGGTTTAACCAAAGATATTTAAGAGCGTCTTCTGTACGTGAACTACATCAAAACGTAGACCATTATGGGAAATTTTCGATGTGCAGAATTTTAGTCTAAATAAAACACATACCGAAACATTTCAGACAAATCGACTGTGGTGTGGTCTTTGTGGCATACAAAAAGCTACCTCCATATGGAGCCAGTATCAAAAGATATATCGATATAGCTGTTCTTTTTACTTGGGATGAATTATTTAATTGTTTTAGAAATGTGGGTTACGCGATTTAGATAAATATGTATATTTAAGAGCAATATGTGTAGGACAGCTACATCAAAACAAGTTCGGATATTGTAAATTGTTGTTGTGCAGAATTAAATTAGGCATGAATAACAAACTGCAAACATTCAGCTTAGTCGTCTGAAAAATTGTGGTATTTATGACTTAAACAAAAATATTTGAGAGGGAACTCTATATGAGAACTATAACTAAATATGGACGGATTTGGATTTTTTTATGGCTAATTCATGTCAAAATACAATACAAACTGAAAAGTTTGATCTAAATTTCTTAGAAACTGTGGTTTTTATGGCTTAAAGAAACCTGGAAGGTAACCCCATCTATAGGGGAGATATGTATATCAAACAATTAACCGTTACGGTTCATTTTCTATCGAACAATTTCTGCAAAATTTGATCAAGGGTCTGTAGCGCGATTTCAACAGACTAAGAGACAAACGGACATGGACTATTACCACAATTAGTAACAGTTTATTTGTCGCAATCACCTTGAGCAAATTGGTCGAAAAAAATGGTTGAATCTCTTAACTACTTGGGAGCATTTCTAACAAATGCACTAATAATACCTTTTACACGACAATATGGTGTCAGATATCAAATATGAACAATTTGCCAATTACCAATATCCCACATACAATTTTTTCCTTCTCGACATCATAATAAATTAACAGCTAAGCTCCATTTCTTGGACACATTGTGCTTTAACAGGCATTTTTGCTTCCTTCATCTCAAATTCCGAGTATAACCATATCTATATCGACTGCAGCGAATGAGTAGAATATCATTCTTCCATCGTTCTTTTGTTAATTAAAAGATATTTTTATTGCTATTCTGTTGACCTTTTGTGTTATGTCACTTGGCTTGTGGCCAAGAATCCTCATCATCATCATCAGCTACCACATCAGCCATCGCATCACTGCACAAGACAATCTCTTTAAAATTGAACAATACTCAGAGTGCAATGTAATCAATTCCAATGGAGATATTATCTAGATTCTCGTCATTTTATAAGTATGTGTGAATGTGTGTGTGTGTGGATGTATGTGTGTCTCTGTTGATTGCAAGATAATCAAATGAATGTAATAACATTTTTATGGGAAACACTCATGTTGCGCGTCTCCAAACAAATGAATTATGAACGACATCTGCAGACACAACGCAGCAACAACAGTCAATGTTCAGTGTTCAATATTTAATATTCAATGTTCAATATTTATTTTAGTATGCGTTGTCATTTAAGTAAATTTAGATTTTATTTAATTGTTTATGCAGATTTATGTCCCTGCGGTGGCTTTGTTCCAGTATTAAACTAGAACAAAAGATTTTGTAAGCTGGGCATTCTGCTAAGGGTGTGTGATAGTTTTTTTTTCTATAGAAAATATATTCATGCAAAAAAACGAATTGTGTTCCAAAACAATATACAATGTATTATTAAGTTCGCTTTAATTCTGGCCGAGTCATATTTAATGTGTAAACATGAAAGAAACTTTACCTTTATAAGCCCAGCGATCAATAAATTTACTAATGTAAGGAAACAAATCTAGAATTTCTTCCCTATATTATTTAATGTATATTTGTAATAAATTTTGTTAAATTGCACTACGACGTTTCAACCAAAAATAATGAATAATAAGATATGTCATCCCGGAGCGAGTAAGTTGTCAGTTACGAACGAATAGAAATTTCAACGAGTAGGTGTTCAAAGAGTGAGTTTTTCCGCGGATTTCGGACCGACTTTCCCGAATTTTTTGTAATTGTCACAATTAAAAAATTATTATCAATCGATTAGTGCAAAAAATGTTCAAACTATGTTCGCGGAAACCTGTTTTTTCGCGTGTGACATTTCATTACTATTCGTCCGTAACTAATAGATTTTGACGTTCCTGGCTGACGGCACATCTGTATAATTTAAGGTCTGTGGTTTCAACATTAAGTAAAACAATTATTTCTATTCCTACATGATCTAAAATTTATTGTAATGGCTAGGGCTAAAAAAACCAAGACATTTAATGAGGATTTCAAATTTCTAAAAATTGAGAAAACCCCATTTTAAGATTTTACGAAAATTTTAATTGCTCTCAAACGGCTGAACCGAGTTTTGCAATGTCTACGAATGTAACGGATAATTATTCGTGAATTTTTATACCCTACACCACACTGTGGTACAGGGTATTATGACTTTGTGCATTTGTTTGTAACACCCAAAATGAGAAGAGATAGATCCATTGTTTATTATACCGATCGACTTGTAATCACTTTCTGGGTCGATTTAGCTATGTCCGTCTGTCTGTAGATGTATTCTTGTAATCAAAGTACAGGTCGCAATTATGGCCCGATCTTGACGAAACTTTACACATATCTTTTTTTTGGCCCAAGGACGATCCCTATTTAATTTGGTTAAAATCGGTTCAGATTTGTTAGCCCCGATTTGACATGTAAGCGCTGTAAAAACTTTATTTTATATCCGATCAGTATGAAATTCAGCAGAAAGAGGTCTCTTATTATATTAATGAACACTGTTAAATTTGGAAGAAATCGGTTCAGATTTAGATATAGCCCCCATATATACGTTACCCCCGATTTCACATCTAAGCGCCGTAAAAAAATTATTTTATAACCGATCAGTGTGAAATTCGGCAGAGAGAGGTTTCTTATTACATGAAGAAATACTGCCAAATTTGGAGAAAATCGGTTCAGATTTAGATATAGCCCCCATATATATGTTACCCCCGATTTTACATGTAATCGCTGTAAAAAGTGTATTATTAATCCGATCAGTACAAAATTGGGTAGAAATAGGTTTCTTATTACATGAATTAATAGTGCCAAATTTGAGGGACATCGGTTGAGATTTAGATATAGCCCACATATATATGTTACCCCCGATTTGACAAGTAAGCGCTGTAGAAACTGTATTTTATATCCGATCAGTAAAAAAATTGGCAGAAAGAGGTTTCTCATTACGTGAATTAACACTGCCAAATTTGAGGGAAATCGGTTCAGATTTAGATATAGCCCCCATATATATGTTACCCCCGATTTGACATGTAAGCGCTGTAGAGGCTGTATTTTATATCCGTTGAGTACGAAATGTGACAGAAAGAATTTTCTTTTTACATGAATGAGTATTCAAGGAAAATCCGTTCAGATTTATATATAACCTCCATATATATATGTTCCTCCTGATTTGGTATCAAAGCGCTATAGAAGTTGTACTTTACTTCCGATCATTAATACAGGGTGGGCCTAAAGAAACCAAGGGGTGTAAAAGTTTAATAACTTTTTCGTTTATTAATTTTTTTTTATTTTTTCTTTCAGATTATATAGACAACAAATTTTAGACAATTTTTAGACAAATTTTAGGCAAATTATATAGACAACAAATATAGACAATAAATTTCAAGAGTTGCCCAGAAATGAAATCAACTTTATTAAAAATTTGATTATGAGTGATGAAGCTCATTTTCATTTGAATGGCTTTGTTAATAAGCAGAACTGTAGGTTCTGGGGTTCTCAAAATCCAAGAGCCATTCATCAACGCCAATTGCACCCCATCAGGTGTACAGTATGGTGTGGGATCACATCTGAAAATGTCATTGGGCCTTACTTCTTCGAGAATGAAGATGGAAGTGCTGTAACCGTAAATGGAGAGCGGTATCGGTTTATGATAGAAAATTTTTTACGTCCTGCTCTTGAAAACAGACCTGGTATGTGGTTTCAGCAGGACGGAGCCACTGCCCATACTGCCCGAGACACAATGGCACTTTTAAGTCAAATTTTTGGAGAGCGAATAATTTCCAGAAATTATTTGGCCAGCGCGATCGCCAGATTTGACAGCACCCGACTATTTTCTTTGGGGTTATTTGAAGGAGCGAATGTATGTGAACAAGCCAGAGACAATCCCTGAACTCAAGGCAAACATTGTTGCAGAAATTCGAACGCTACAGCCACAAGTTTTGAAAGGTGTTATGGAAAATGCTCTAAAAAGAGCCCATCAGTGCGAAGCTGAAAATGGTGGTCACTTAAGAGACATTATTTTTCATACTTAGTGTAATCTGGAAAAAAAATAAAAAAAATTAATAAACGAAAAAGTTATTAAACTTTTACACCCCTTGGTTTCTTTAGGCCCACCCTGTATTTTCCGGAGAGATGTTTCTCAATTTAGGAACGAATATTGTTTAATTTAGCGATTATCGGGTCAGAATTAAATAATATGTTCCTACCTACTTACCAATTATTCCAAATTATTATCGCAATGACCTTTATCGCATTGTTAGGGAGGTGTAGGGTTTTATATAGTCGGCCCCGCCCGACTTTCTGCCTTTCCTTACTGGTTTTAATTTGAATTTTTTTCCATTTCTATAATTTAACCAGAATTGAAAGAGATCATAACGCAAAATTTTTCGTGAATTGTTGTTAATTCGACATTTTTTAATTCTTTAATTTAAACAGTTAAGGAAAGGCAAAAGTCAGGCGGAGCCGTCTATATGATACCCTACACCACCTTGTTAGTGCAGAATAAACACATATATTGTTGTTCCACATCAGAAATGAATACGTTTCAAATTGTCTACCACTTTTCACGATTCATTCCAAACCGGGAGATGACAGACAGACGGACATAACTCAATAGATTCAGAAAATGATTACAAGTAGATCGGTATTATAATCACTGAGTGTATCTCTTCTCCTTTTGGGTGTTACAAACAAATGGACAAAGTCAAAATTTTATGTACCACAGTGCTTGCCCTCCGACGAAGAATATGCACCATACTCTCACAAATCCAAAACAGTAATTGGATTTTCGGAATTGAATATTTGTAAAAGTTATGGACGAAATACTATGGTAGCTCTTACAATTATGAAAATGTTCCTTCTGTTTCTGCAAAACAGATAATAAAGTTTATTTAAACAGTTTTTAAGCAAATATAAATTCCATAGGAATATATTAAAATGCTGAACCAGTCGTTAAAAAAAATTCAAAAAAAAAATGATATTTTTTTTGTTTTTTCCTGGCACTTCAAATTTTTTTTTTAATATTTTTTTTAAAGTAATGAAAATGCAAGAAAAACGTGTTTCATATTTTCATTTTAGTGATTTTGTGTGGAAGGTACCAAAAGGGGCGTGATAATAACGCTAATTTTTCAATGAAATGTGGGTACTTTAAAAGCATTACAGTGCACAATTTTGCATGTATTTGTATGCCCTAAAATCAATGTTATAAGCCCTTAACTTTTTATGCAAAATGGTAAATTTGTGTGGGAGGTACCAAAAGGGGCGAAGTTACCAGCCCATTTTTCTCAAGCGACTAATAAACTGATTTTATGTGTGGAATTGCCGAAGATTCCGAAAAATAGTATAGAAGTTATTAAATAATCAATATTTCACTAAATGTTAACCCTTTGTGGGGTCCAATTTGGCAAATCTTCGAAATTTGCATGAGGTAGACAACAATTTCCGCATACCATATTTGAAGACAGTCAGTTACTCCTTTCGAGAGTAATTGAGCGCACTAGCCAGACAAAAGGACGGAAGAAAATTTCTCAAATGACTTAAAATCGCCCACAACGAATTTCCGCTGCATATAACGGGTTTTCCAACCAGAGGTGTTATTTTGAATCACCCGTATTTCGGTAGCTGTCACTTTTGAAGCTTTTATTCTTTGACATTTGACAACTAGAAACTACGCCATTACTAAAAATGGAACGATACACGATTCAACATCGCATTGAAATTTTTAAAATTCACTACAAAAATGGTGAAAATCTTGCAGTCACAGTTCGCAAAACTAAAGCATTTTTGGGTCGTCGTGAAGCAACTTGTCGGACCGCAATACAGAAATTGGTGGAAAAATTCGAGCTGTTGGGACAAGTTAGTGATGTGAAGAATAAAACCCGTGCAAGTCGCTCAATAACCATATAGAGCTCCGTATCTCCCATACAATTGGAGCAGAACTGTTGATAACGAGTGTCACGGCTCAGAAATCATGATCCAGTATGTGTGCTGCCAATTTTTAATACATATTTATACACCGCCATGTATAAAATACTTGTTTCTATAATAATATAGAAACAAAATGGTCTTGAAGCCGGGAGAATATCCTAGTTAGAATCACTGAGAATATTGCTGCTGTAGCCCAAAGTGTTGAAGAAAACCCAGGTTTGTCCATTCCTCGTCGTTCTTTGGAATTGGGCATTCCACAAACGCCATTACACCGTATCTTGCATAAAGACTTGGGTCTTAAGGCTTATCAAGTTCAGTTAACACAAGAACGCAAGCCGGCCGATCATCAACAACGTCGTGTCTTTGCTGATTGCGTCCTACAAATACATGAAAATGATCCGGAATTCCATCGAAAAATCATCTTGACTGATGAGGCCCATTTCCACCCCTGTGGCTACGTCAAGAAGCAAAATTGTCGCATCTGGGGCTCGGAAAATCCAAGGTCCGGCGGGGTCATTGGACCTTACTTTTTCAAAATGAGGTTGGATCAACAGTTACGGTGAATGGATTGCGCTATCGAGAGATGATTAATGATTTTTTATGGTCGGAGTTGGATGGTATTGATCTGGACAACGTTTAGTTTCAACAAGACGGCGCTACGTGCCACACAAGCAACGAAACCATTGCTCTGTTACGGGAAAAGTTTCCGGACCGTGTTATCTCTCGAAGAGGTGATCACAATTGGCCACCGAGATCCTGTGATTTAACACCTTGCGACTTCTTCCTTTGGGGCCACGTGAAAGATAAGGTCTACGACAAAAGCCCAGCGTCAATTCAAGACCTCAAAGATAGAATTCGTGAGGCTATCGAGGACATAGGGCAACCACTTTGCGATTTGTTTATGGAAAATTTCATGAAAAGGATATGGTCCTGTAAGCGTGGTAGTGGTGGCCATTTGGCTGATGTTGTTTTTCATTATTAACGGTATACCTTCCTCTTTATTATGAAATAAACATCCGATCATTTATCTCAAACAATTGCATTTTTCTTTGAATACCAAAATAACACCTCTGTTGGAAAACTCTTTATTTGAGGTCTTAGGCCATAGCATATTTTTAGCCTCACTATTGTGAGGGAAAAAAACGATTTTTTGAAAAGTCTCTTACTTCTACCAAAAGGATTGTAATTTCGCATTTCGCGTACCAAAAAAAAAACTATTTTTAAAAGAATAAACTTTTTCTTATCCTTTTTAACAACTTTTACTAAACCACTGTTTCTACCTGAAAGTGATGTTTCCAACATTTGTAGCCATAATAATGCCTTATATTCCGGCTATATCGGGATTATACTTCAAAAATATAGTCAAAATAAATAGTATGCCTCAATCTATACAAAAAATTAGTTTTTAAGTCAGGGCCAGAAACAAAAATTGTTTAATATATTTCCCTCCTAGATTCTTATTTTTAACCATATCTTCAAAAAAGGAAAAGACTGGTTTTATTATATATATCTCAAAAAGCTTTTATTTGCATCAGAATGTCCTTGCTTGCCTTACCAAACCAGTTGTTTCCACGGGAGATGAAATAAAATAGTTTGAAAATGCTAAATAAAGCTCAGATTTTGCTCAGATTTTGCTTATATGTATACCAATTTTATCCAAAGAAATTTTCCTAAAAATATAACGACTTCCGATTCGGATACCCCGTCTCAAAAGACACTAATGGATTAAAACTACTTATGAATACATATAATAATATATTATAATAAAATTAAATTTCATATATTTAACTTAAATTTTCGGCGAACTCGTTGCGTTGTTAGAGTTACGTGTACGAGTATAACGCTAATGTGCAAAATAAGAGTGGAGTTACACATGTCTATAACAAACTTGGACAGATATGAACCATACAATTCAGTCAGGAAAATGGATCAGTACAAATCCACATAGTGACCGGTCAACTGAGATATAAAAACAATCGGTAAATTTCACATGGCTTTGTCACTGGAGGTTGTGAATTGACACCTTCTCCAAAAGAATACCTACAGTACATTTGAACCAATTAAATGTTTACTATTTAATGGTTAAACTTTGAAAACTGGTTCCTACTGTGCGTCTACTAAAGAGTAGATAAAGCAACTGGTCGTCAACTAAGGGGAAAATAAACCAACTGATGTCCTATTAAAAAGAAAACAACACAAGTGGTCGTCTACTAAGAATAAGAGTACGCAACTGGTCTTCAACTAAGGATAAGATAACCCAACTGCTCTTCAACTAAGGAGTAAAAAACCCAAGTGACCGTCATATAAGCAGTTTATAACACAACTTGTCGTAAACTAAGGACTAAAAAATCACACTTAATTCTCATAAGTAGTAGATAACAACTAGCCGCCTACTAATTAGTATATAAATCAGCTGGCTGCTAGGTTAAAAGTGACAGCCTGTATGACAGAATAATCTTTAATTGTAGACTTTCTTAATAAGCTACAACTTTTTAAATTATGCATCGATTTTCTTCGGAAAAGTACAATTTAATTCATGACAGATCAGACTTTACGATAAAATAATAAAAAATGTGATTTTTTCGATGTATTTAAGAGATTTTAATTACAAAAATATTAAAATTTTCTCAAAAAAATTATTTTTTCGCAATATCCTGTAAGTTATCTTTGAAAACCTCATGGTTTTCAAAGATGAAAAAATTATATTTGAAGAAGATTAAGGCTTCTTTATATAGGATTCTTTAGAGTAGAGGCGGCATATTGCCTTGCTATAATGACATATGTATATAAGAATAAGATCATATATGTGTATAGTACTCTTTTTTTCTTCTCATCTTTATGAAATTGTCAGAGAAAAAAAAGTTTTATTATGCAAGTTTCATATACACACGCTGAAAAAAAATCGCTTCTGTAGTATATTGTCCCAAAAATATTCGGCTTGAAACATATATATATTCAGGGTACACTCTAAACATATAGTATTTGGTATATACAAAAATTATATACTTGGGAAGATGTCGTTCTAAACAAATCTTTGTTTACATCCCAATATGTTATTATTTGGGACTATTATTTCCGAAACAAATATTTATTTGCATTTAAGTATTCGGAAAATACATAAATTGTGTTAAATTTTTCAGTAATTCAAAGTTATTTTTTTAGAAATGTTAAATGTTCGTAAAATAATAATAATTGAAATCGTATAATCTTGGATTAAAATAAATTACTTAGAGGATTGACAACTAATGATGGCTTGGAATATTCAGAAAATTTAAATGATCGATTTAAAACGGAAGTTAATATGGTATCATAACTGGGAGGTCTAATTCGAAAACAAGGAAAAATTAAAACTGAATTTCGAAAAAGTCAGTAAATGTTTTGAAAATTTTTTTAAATAAAATATATTTGGAAAAATTCCTAAACAATAATTTTATTTGTATTTAAACACATATTTTATTTGAGAAATTTAGTTTGCAAATAAATTTTGTTGTAATATATTAATATATGCGTTCCAAATACATTTTATTGATTTTCAAATACAATTTATTTGCTCAGAAATATATAATATTTAAAAATTTGTGTTCCAAATATATTTTCTTTCGATTCAAACATATCAAAAAAGGTGATTTTGCCCCGTGCAGCCTCCACATATATGTTCCGAACCTCAGAGGCTGTATTTATGTCCGATCAGTTCAGAAATTCAGCAGTGAGAAGCTTTTTTGTCTAAAAACGACCACTGCCAAATTTGAAGAAAATCGATTAAGATTTAGCCTTCATATACAAATTCCTCCCGATTTGATATTTAAAAGCTGAATTTGCAATTCATTATTCGTACCACTTATTTTATTCAAAAAACCTCTTCTTTGTGCAATTAAATTTACCATTTCACACTTTACGCCATTAGTGGCAAAGTCCAAACTACAAAAAGGCACATTAATCTACACGCTGAAAAAAAATCCATTCTGTAGTATATTGTTCCAAACATATTCTGCTGGAAACATACATACGTTTAGAATACACTCCAAATATATGATATTTGACACGCATAAATATTATATGTTTGGGAGAGATTGTTCTAAACAAAAGTATATTTTCATCCATATATTTTTTTATTTGGAACTAATATTTTCGAAACAAAGATTAATTTGTATTTAAGTATCAAAGCTTTAATTTAAAGGCAAGAAGTTCCAAGTATTTTTTTAGAAATTTCATATGTTTGTAAAATTAGATAAAAATTCAAATTGTATAATCTTTCGTAGCTATAATTTGCGTTGATGGATTGACAAAACGTGATGAATTGGAATATTTATAAATTAAAAATGTATGCTGCAAAACCAAATATAATGCTGATTACGACATTTTTAACTTTAAAAAATATTTTAACTAAAATTCGAAAAAGACAGCAAAGTTTTACAAATCCTTTTTAATAAATTTTATTTGGAAAACTTCTTAAGCAATAACTTTGGTTGTGTTTAAACACATATTTTATTTGTGAAAGTCAGTTCGCAAATATATTGTGTTCTAATATATTAATACATGCGTTCCAAACAAAATTTCTTGATTTTCAAATAAAATTTATTTGTTCAAAAACATATAATATTTAAAAATGTTGGTTCCAAATATATTTTCTATCAACTCAAACATATCGAAAATGGCGATTTTCCTCCGTGTACTAAATACCTAAATGCATAGATTACGAGACCCACACACACCTACTGAAAACAATGACATGTTTATACCGATTATTTTATGGCGCACTTTTTATGGACTTAACCAAAGACTAAGGTTAACTCAATTAATGCCATCGTGCGGCATATCATGCTCATCGAACAGAAAACAGAAAAACTGCAACAAAAAAAACTAATTAAAATACCACAAACATGGCTAAGCCGCAAAATGGCAAAGAACGGCAAATAATGTATATAATTTTGTGTTTTGAACTGTTTTTTCGAAACTGCACAAAAAATAATGAGCAATAATAAAGGTTTTTTGTGCATACAACTATTTATATTTTATGTAATTTTTACACATTTTAAATTATTAACATTTTGTAAATGAAATGTAATTCAATTTTGCATAAGTGATATAATATTTATTTGCATTTCAATTATAGGAGGCGTATATATGGTGACGTTATTGTGCCCCCCAGAATTACGTTAAATCCCCTGTGGATGGCAACCATGAGTGATTTGACCTGCTTCCATTACAAAGGTTGCTGCTCTGGCTGCCCGGTTCTTCCCTCCAAGCCTGTCGAAGTGAATTTGAATAATGAAGTAATATTTATAGTGACGTCTACTCCATATGGCAGCCATCACACGGCTCTAGACGTAGGGGCAGAAAATTGAAAAATCTAAAAAAAACGAATAGAAAATTTGCTAGAAAAACTGAAAAACGACCAAGAAGTTGCTACCGTAAGGCACAGAAGAAAAGAAGCCGCCTTGCAGCTCCATTTCCCCCACAACCTCTACGGAGAAATAAAAAACTTTATAAGTATAAGGGGCAACACGAGTTGTAGGAGTATTGAGAGAAAAAAAACGATTTCTGGGTCAATACAAATGGATTACGATAACATGCCTCTAATGGTGGTACAGTTGTTTTCTCTCTCAACATTTTCCACAAGGAGCCAAGGTCGAGGAGAGGCTTGAGCAGGGGTTTGAGGAAGCAAACGAACGAATCTACACTTTACTACTAAGCAAACATTGCACACATTTACAGTTTGAATTTAATGAAATCAAACCCAAAAAGGCCCTTCGAAAGAAGTCTATATGAAAAGGCCAAATTGTGTACATATGACACACAACACACAGTCCTCCTCCTCCTCTCTATGCGAACAGAGAGGACAAACAACGAAACTGTTATTCTTTTTATAGCCACAAAACGTTTAGGCCAAAAGCTACAAAGACAAAAAAGCTTCCTTTGCAACTCGCATTACGAACAGACAACCAACGAAACAACTAACAAACAAAGTTGGTATATATTGTTGGCCAAATAATGGCAAACAAGAGCAAGCCTAAGTTGAATATAAGCCAAAATAATTTTTAAATTGAACTAAATGTCTGGTGGTTAGGCCAAATTTTGCAAAAAAAAAACAAACACCCACAAACAACTACAAACTGACACCCACGAACCGAACATAAAGCAAAAAACACACGAAGAGAGAAGGAAAAGGAAATAGCCCAAAACCTCGAGAAAAACCAACAAACTACCGGATATACTCTCCCTAACCTCTCGCTATCCACCGCTCCCAACAAAACAGACACAGTGAAAAAAACCCTGAACAACAACTTTCTTGTGGTTGTGATTTTGTTTGTTTGCATGCAGTCAACGTCAATGAGCGATGGCCAAAATTTTAAATTACCAAAACTATCATAATATTACTGTAGTAGCCGAACATCAACGTCATCAAAGTCATCCCCGTCCCCGAACGGATACGGAAACTCAGCAACAAAAGAAGCAGCAGCAACTGAAATTCAAACAACGACAACAATTCCAAACAATAAACGCAAATCAAGGCAAAACTCTACACACAACACCCAACTCTGCAAACCATTACCGCGGCCAACGACAAGCAAAAGAGAGCACCCAACATGTTGCCCGAAGCACACAACATGAAACAAAGCAACAGCAGCAGCAACAACATCTCGGCAACATTTACCGCAGCATCAAAGATCACAGCAATCATCACTACAACAATCACAATCAACAGCTAACATCAATGGATAAAAGTGGCAAAGCGCAGGAGCAACAGCGGAAGCAGCAATATTGCAGCAAACATAATAAACATCTGCTTAAAAGCAAAAACAACAACCAACCCGCCTCAAACTACTCAACAGCAACCCACTCAAAATCATCTAACGCAACTTCAGTACTCTCAAGATCAAAATCCACAATCCCAACTTCAATTCTCTCAATAACAGCAATCTCACCTTCAGAGATCTCAGAATCAACACAATCAACTTCAACACTCTCCCCTTCAACTCATTTAAAAACAGCAAACTCACCATCCAAACTCTTTTCAACATCAAAAATCTCAGCATCAATAATCTCGTCATCGCCAATCTCAACTTCAACTGTTCCGACAACATCAATCTTACCTTCTACTCGCTTAACATCAACAATCTCTCTACCCATGCTCTCTTCAGCATCACCATCATCTTCATCGACCACAACAACAGCCCCGAACACTATCTATTCCACCTATTCGACGACCAGCAGCTGTTGTGTCATCTTAACCTATAATCTCTTTGCCGCCTATGCTGAGGCGGCCACGCTGCAGCTCAAGCGTAAAACATCACTCAATAAACTGTTCTATGCCAATGGCAGCAGTGGTGCAGGACAACGACGTCACACCGATATGAGCAGCATTTGCTACCTAATACTCATGGCCTTTGTTTATTGGGGGGTTATGATCAAAGCGGCTGTGGCCACAACGCCCGTCTCTATCAGCACCACCGCCTCAACGACAACAACGGCAGCAACAACACCGGCAGCAACATCGTCATCATCTAGCATCATGCATCCCATTGTGGAACCTCTAGCTAACTTAACATCAGCAGCAGTGCATTTTTCTCTAAATGCGGCGAATGAAAGAGCCTCTTTGGTGCCTCCTCTTGGTTTTGGTGTTGGTGGCAATGACAACGCAACAACCACCACCACAACAAATAACCCCAACAGCCTTCGGTCACATCTTCCAATTTCGTCTGTCTCTTTGGATATTTTAACCAATTATCAGCGACGTTTGTTGACACGTCGCGAAGCCGCCAATGTGCCTGATTTCGAAGATGATGATTCCAGCTATCATGACGATGAATTCGATGAATACGAGACTTTAATTCGTAATAAATCCGGTAAGTTTCAATAGATCTGAATAACATATACAACGCAGAGAGAAATTTTTTGCAGCATCGGGTTTCCTAGTCAATTTTAGGAACTTTTGATATCGGGTAATTCCAAAGAAGTTCGGCCAACTCAAAAAGTAACGCCTTTTAATTCTCCCAAAATTTAGCACAATATTTATCCCCTCACCTTAGAGAGAAGGGTATATATCATTTGCTACGAGCCAAAAGTGTACCACATCGAAGGAGTGACCCAATGGCGGAAATCCGTTTTGGGTCATTTTACGTCATTTGAGCGATGTCCGTCCGTCTGTCTGTCTGTATGTATGTGTGTCTGTCTGCTGGCTGGTGCGCACGATAGCTCTGGAAAGGGGTAACCGATTAACTTCAAATTTGGTATGCGGTAATATTTTTCTCTATCTCCGGCTAATTTCAAAGATGGACGATATTGGTCCACTCCTTCTAGTACCACCCCCACACAAAGGGTCAACTTTTAGTGAAATATTGATTCTATAATACCTTCTATACTACTTACTCGAATCTTCCGAAACTTCACATATAGTACTAGTCGCTAACACGTCAACAAAAATGGACGAAGTAGCCACTCTCTTTTTGGTATCTCCCACACAAATGGACCATTTTGCACCAAAAGTTGCCAGCTTATAACTTTAATACCATTGCATACAAATCCTTCAAATTGTGTACAGTATAATTATTTTATAGTACCTGGAGTACAGAGAAAAATGGGCGTTATTGGCATGCCCGTTTTGGTACCTCCCATACAACGGACCATTCCCCAAAAATTTAACAGCTTATAACTTTAATACCAGTGCATATAAATACTTGAAATATTGTACATAAAAGCATTAATATATTGATATTGGCACGCCCATTTGGTACTTCCCACCCAAATGGACCATTTTGTACCAAATGTAAACAGCTATTAACTTTATTCCAGTTCATACTTTAATGTTATTAAATGCAATTTAAATTGATAATAATTTAATTAAAACTAAAAAAAAATAATTTACGAATATATTTTTGGGACTCATGGTGAGGGGATTCATAAGTCATTTTACCCGACTGAACTTTCTTACTTGTTTTTTAGTTTTTCAAAATTGTTTGTAGTTTATGTGGTACAGAGCTCCAATGTTAGCTATTTCAAGAATTTTTCTCAAAATTACTATTTATAAAATTAGCCATATCTTTTTAACCGTTTTACGTATTTTGAAGATATTAATACCAATGAAAAGCCCTGCTACTCCTGTTCTCCTAATTTATCTTCTTTTTGTGGAAGGAGGTAAACATATGGAAAATATCCGTAATCCTTGAATATTGTGAAAAAGTATCAATTAATATCCTTGATTTTTTGGTACTAAAGGGTCAAACAATTATAAACTTATGAATATTATAATTTTTCTTGTAAATTTTTATATACAATTTTAGATTCATCTGCTGGACTAGTGTAACTTCAAAACGGCTTGATCGACTGATGTTACTTTTACACATTAGATTTATATTATCAATGTGAGTAGCCGCAACGTCAAGTTATTAACAAATTCCGCATTTATGGACCAAAATCGCTTATATTCGCGGTATAGGTTAATTTAGTGTGAAGATAGAGAATAATAGCTGTTGGGCCCGATAGCTGGAGCTTTATGTAAATGTGGGCTGTTTTTGTATTATAATTGAAAAATATTCCATATTTTGACGATTGCGCCAACAATTGAATCAAATTTGGTGATTCGCTTTCTTAGTTCTGAATTAACCTTTCCACGAATATCAGCCGTTTTGGTCCATAAATGAGCAATTTGATAATAAATTGACTACATTTGATTTTCCGAGACGCGTTTTGCGACCTCTTGACCTCTGTGAGGTATTATGCCGAATGTTAGTACACCTTTAGTTAAGAGTTCGGCTGGAATCATACCCTACTCAGGTTAACGAAATTTGAAAAGTTGGGAACAAACTAATATAATTCTTTCTGATATTTATACCCTCACTTTAGTGTGACGAGGGTATATATAATTTGCTACGGAAAAAAGTGTAACACGTCGAAGGAGTGACCTAAGACCCCAAGTATGTTCGGAGGAAATCCGTTTTGGGTCATTTTAAGTCGAATGAGCAATATCCGTCCGTCCGTCTGTCTGTCTGTCTGTCTGTCTGGCTGGTGCGCACGATAACTCTCGAAAGGAGTAACCGATTGACCTCAAATTTGGTATGTGGTAATATTTTTTTCTATCTCCGGCTAAGTTCGAAGATGGGCCATATTGGTCCACTTCTTCTAGTACCTCCCCCACAAAAGGTTAAAATGTTGTGAAATATTGACTCTTTAATAACAGATATACTACTTATTCGAATCTTTTGAAATTCCACACATAGTATTAGCTTATTAGTCGCTATCAACTCGTGAAAAGAAATGCACCATTTTGCACCAAAAGTTAACAGCTTATAACATTAATAACAGTGTATAAAAATACTTGAAATTTTGTACAGTGTAATGTTTTTATAGTGTCTATAGCCCTGTGAAAAATGGGCGTTATTGCCACGCCCCTTTTTGTACCTCCCACACAAAATACCCAAATCATACCACAATTTAATGTCTCATAACGTTTATACCAGTGCACATAAATGAGGGTATACCTTAGTCGGTTTACCCGACTGAAACTTTCTTACTTGTTTAAGCGTCAATTATTAGATGCTGGTTAGGATACATTCACACATTCTATTTTCCAGTTTGTGGTCAATGCAGTCGCGATGAAAAAAAATATTTTCATACCGTTTGAGTTTTTGAGAGCGTCTGGTATTATTTTCAGGGCTTTCATAGACTTTCTAGTAGACTGATCGTGAATATTAAATTAATTTTTTATGATCGGCGTATTATCAAACAGACAAGGCTATTTTGTGAACCAGAGATTTTAAATAATTATTTTTATCTTTTACTGTTTGGTTCAATAACAAAAAAAAAACAATAGATTCAATAGCACCAGAACTGACTAAGCCCACGACTATCTAAAGTAGTCCATATACATCGCACGATGGGAAAATATGATGAAATATGCGCGCATAGGACATGGAAAACAACTTTCAAAACTCAGTTTTTTGGGAATGCTGTTTTATTGTGGATAACATTTAATGAAAATACCTTCAAATATTATCAAAATATCTCTGGGCGATTCCGAGTTATGACCTTTCACATTTTGAATTTTTTAATAATAATCACAAATCAAATTGCGATGATAACATGTATATACTAAAATACTTGTAGAATTCTCGTTTGTTGCTGAAATGCGACCGGACTTGTAACATATAATAAGGTTATATTCATCTAAATTTGTGTGTATAAAACGTGTTTTTATCGTCTTTAAATGAAGAGATATTTCGAAGTAAAAATACAGTTTTTTTTGTTGTTCAAAAAAAAGTATCCGCAGTAAATGGAATACAACTTTTTTGGATCACGTGGGATCATTACGATATGACATAGAGAAGAGAGGTGACTTAGTGGTGAATCCAACGGTACCTAGTTTATCTGCGACTTTTTCCGATTATGGCCGATTTTTCTACTTTAAATATGTGTTTTTTTACTTTAAATAAAGAAAATATGTGTGGGAGCTTCATTTATCTATGAACTGATTTTCCTGAAACATATTTACCTATTTTCTTGGTTCAAAAAATAACTTTTACGAAATTTCGGCAAAATCGGATAATAAATAAGACCGTTACAAGTCCGGTTGCAAGTTTATAGAGTTCTACGATCAAAATTATCGATCTAATTAATATTATTATGACTATATGTGTAATTTTTATAGTTTACTGCTTCTACAAAAACTATAAAAATTTAGTTAAACACTTCTGCAGTTTATATATATTAGGGTGGACCGATTATTTTTTTGTTTTTAATTTAACTTTTCTCTTATTAACAGTCGACGACCCATTGTATAATTGCATTAGTGCAAAACTTTAGCTTTCAAAAATATTGCAGACTGCAATTTTATTCTTTTTTGTTGTTTTGGTTTCAATTTCAAAAACATGGCCCGGTTTTGTAGACATTTAACGCACATTTCACAAAAATATATTTGAACTTCAATGGCCTATATATTTAAAACACAGCAACACACAATTAAGTAACTCAAATAGATTTTGAACTAAATTTTGTCAGCTTTAATATAAAATCAAGATAAATGAAGTTGGTACGATATTCAGATTTTCACACTAATTTCCACAAAGTCGCTTTTGTAGCCCCAGTGTGCGGTACATGGTAACTGTAAAATAAAATCTGGGTACACCAATTTCTTCTCCAAAAAATTCTCTTGAAGATGGTCCAAACCGTAGGACTCTATCTCTAACGGTATAGTAATGAGATTGAAAATACTGCTATGCGCGCGTATTTACCCCTTTTTTCCCATTGTGCATCGGTCGAAAATCACTTGGTGAAATTTCAAAATCAAAGTAAATAACTTTCAACATATTGGTGTATTTGTGTTCGGTGTTGAAAATTGGAAAATTTAAAATTATTATTCCTTGTCAAGTCAACTTTTAGTTTATATTTTCTATTCTTTTACAAGTCTGCTTTTAGTCATTCAGCAAATATACATGAAATATATACAGAAATATTACAACGATAACATTTGGGGTAGTCAGAGTCAGTGAATTTGGATCAGTTTCAAAACTGAACTTTTTTATATTGTCATTAATTGGAGTTGTTATTAGAATACTTTCAAACTTACGAAGTTCGGATCACGGTGTTAAAAGACAACCTGAGTATTAAAATGCTAATATTTTATAGTCGTAAACGAAGGAATAATCTCCCCCAGAGTAGAATCTAGTTCGCCTTTAATTTCGTTTGGCTAATACCTTTCAAATGAAAGGATTGAATTACATACCGGTGACCAATTTTGTTCGTGTTTACAAACAAAGTGGCGCTTTCGAACTCAAAACATGTTTTATAAGGTTGCCACTTTATATGCGTCAGCTCGTCTAATTTGTTGCCGGCCTCGTAGTTATGGCTCTATCAAACCTTTTGTACTCACTGTAGATAATTAAATCTTTTTGTCCGACTGTATAATTTTTAACACTTTTTATACCCTCCACCATAGTAGGGGGTATATTCATTTTGTCTCTTCATTTGTAAGTCCTCTAAATATAAATCTCAGACCCCATAAGGTATATATATTTTTCATCGTGGTAAAATTCTAAGACGATTTAGTCACGTCTGTTTGTCCGTCCGTCCGTCTGTTGTAATCACGATACAGTCCGTAATAATAGAGCTGATCAAAGTCTGATCAAATTTGGTAGAAATACTTCTTATAGTTGCAGATTGTGTGGGATTTTAAATGGCCCATATCGGTCACTGTTGTGATATAGCTCTCCCTGTAGAGGTCGCTCCAAAATATGGGTTTTGAGCCATAGAAAATACATTTTTAAAGCAATTTAACATAAACTTTGCAGTTTGTATTCTATTTTGACAAGAATTCATCATAGCAAAAATTTTACAAATCGGTTCATATTTTGTTATAGTCACCCTATAGAGGTCGTATTTAAGCCATACATAGCACATTTTCTAAGCATTTTAACTGAATCTTTGCAGTTTGTTTTTAATTAAGACAAGAATTCGTCACAGTAAAAATTGTTTAAATCAGTTCATATTCCACCTATAGATATCGCTCCCAAAAAGGCTTATCTATATATATAAAGAATAATGTGTGTTTGTTGGTTTGTTTTTACCGTATATGTAGACGTCTAAATGGCTGGACCGATCTTCTTGTAATATTCACAGAATGTACACGTGTGGGCCGTGGTGAAAATAGGGTACTTGAATTTTCGATATATCAAGGGGGCGTGGCCCCGCCCACATAAGACAAATTTCAAAATTGAGATATCTTGCACAGTTTGTTAGCGCGTGTGCTGCAATTTTGTACATACAGGGTGCACCAGAAGTCGCATAACAGCATGTCTAGGGTCCACAACTCTAACAAGGTATGTAAACAGAGGGACCCCGCAAGGAGGAGTATTGTCTCCACTAATTTGGAACCTAGCGGTGAATGAAATCCTGCTAGATCTAGAACGTTGTGGCTGCAAGGTCGTGGCATATGCGGACGACGTGGCAATCGCAGTGAGTGGCAAATTCGTAAACGTCCTCAGAGACATCCTACAGGTGGCTCTGAACAAGTTGGCTAGATGGGCCAGAAGCAGCGGTTTGGGCGTTAACCCCAACAAGACAGAATTGGTTCTCTTTACTAGGATGAATAATGTCCCACATGTGGACCCTCCACCTCGGATAAATGGAACAGATCTAGTCTTTTCTGAAAGTGCAAAATTTTTAGGAATAATTCTAGATAGGAAAATGTTATTTAGACTTAACGTATTGGAACGTGTAAGGAAGGCCAACGTCGCCTTATATTCCTGCAAAAAGGCTGTAGGGTCGCGGTGGGGACTCTCTCCTAAAATCGTCCACTGGATATATATAGCAGTAGTTCGTCCAATACTGTTATACGGTATTGTGGTATGGTGGACGGCAACTGACAAACTAACCATTACCAACCTACTAACAAAGGTTCAGAGGACTGCCTGCCTGAGCATAAGCGGAGCCTTAAGGACTACAGCGACCGAGTCTCTACAAGCCCTACTCCATATACTGCCGATTAATATTGTGGCGAGAGAAGTTGCAACCAAAGCGGCAATAAGATTAAACTGCCAATCAATGTGGAGGTACAAGAACTATGGTCACATGAGGATATCAAAGTGTAGTGCTATGGTAACCGACCGAGTGGACTATATACCAACAGTGTACACCTTCGAGAGAAATTACATCACTATGATTCCCGCCAGAGATGAATGGGTCGGCAGAATACCAGGTAATAGAAACCATCTCCACTTTTACACGGATGGTTCGAAGCTTGATGAAAAGGTTGGCTTCGGAGTACACTGTGAAGAACTTAGTCTGGATATAGCTCACAGACTACCAGATACCTGCAGTGTCTATCAAGCCGAAATAATGGCAATATGGGAAGTCGCCAAGTGGCTGAGTCGCAACATAGTAACCAACAATGGCGTTGTCATTTACTCGGACAGCCAGGCTGCCATCAATTCTCTGGAGGCAACATCCCTAAATTCACAAACAGCCCTCGACTGCCGCAGATCTCTTAACGAGATGGCTGAGCAGTTTAATATACACCTCATATGGGTGCCTGGGCATAGGGATATCCCGGGGAACTGCAAAGCCGATGAACTTGCTAGGAAAGGGACGACATTACAAATTCTCGAAGAATTTGCATATATTGGTGCGCCACTATCCACGTGCAAGCTTTGGCTTAGGCAAGAGGCAATCAGGCAGTCCAACGATAGATGGACAGAAATCGGCACCTGCAGGGTAGCTAGACAAATCTGGCCAAGGTATGACCTGAGAAGGTCAAAATATCTCCTCGCACTAGAGAGGAAACGATTGTCTACGTTAGTACAGGTTCTGACGGGACACTGCTTGATCGGCGAACACGCCAAAAGATTGGGTATTGACTCCAATGACTTCTGCCGAAGCTGTGGAGATGAGGAAGAAGTGGAGAGCATTGAGCACTTGCTTTGCGACTGTCCCGCTTTGAGTAAACGACGACTGGATATACTGGGGTCGGCCTTTTTAGGCAGCCTAACAGATCTTTCCAGTACTGATATTCGTACTATCGATAAATTTATATATCAAACAGGTTGGTTTCGATGAGGGGCATTTCAGCCCGTGGTAACACTAGGGACCTAAACTGGTCTATGTGAGCTTGTAAAAAAATACGGCTGCCACCTTAACCTAAACCTAAACCTAAACATACAGGGTGGCTGATATCTAATGCAACAAAGTAAAGCGCTATATTTGTTCATATTTTTTTTTAATTTTATTGTTCAAAAGCAAAAAATGTCCAAAAATGGGCGGAATGGGCGTGGCCCGCCCATATAAGCCAATTTTTAAATTGATATATCTTGCACAAATTTGTAGCGAGAGTGCTGTAATTTTGTGCATATGTATCTGGTGGTAGTCTACGTGATTGGTCCAAAAATGGGCGGAAACGGACCAATGGGCGTGGCACCGACCATATAATTCCAATTTTGAAATTTAGATATTTTTCAAAATATGTTAGAGAGAGTGTTGTAATTCTGTGTACATGTACCTGGTGATAGTCTACGTGATTGGTTTAAAAATGGGCGGGATCGGACCAATGGGCATGGCCCCGCCTATATAAGTTAAATTACCATATTACATTACTCACAATGTTAGGGTATACCTTAGGCGATTTACTCGACTGAAATTTTCCTACTTGTTTTGTATTTTATTTCATACGTGCGAAATACAATGAAATTAATTTTAAATTAAAACTAAGGCATATACAACTTAGCCAAATCGATGTAATAAATACATAGTCTGCCTTTTGCGATTGTTCGCTCTTTATATGGTTTGATGTATAAATTTTAAATTTACAAAAACGTGGCAAACTCTCGTATGAAAAAATAACCACTAACTTTTAAATATTTTGGCAGATTTCGACAGCTAATTTGCTATCAAGGACAAAAATAACTGACACCTGTGCTCTCAGGTGTAAATATCAATGAATGTACGTACCATGTTGCGTATGAGTGTTGAAAGTTCATCCGCATCACTTATACGCATAGATGCCCCAAAGGCATTATCCTCACAGGGTAGTGGATGGGGGGGCTGGGGCTACTCTTGCCAAAATGTCATTGTCACATGTCAGTGTGGTATAATCACGGATATATTAAAAATAACCCAACCATCCAAACTAACATTCCATATATTTTTCACATTCTCGTACTCTACTCTACATAAATTGCGCATTGTTTCCTCCTATACTCCGGCAATGGAATATACGTGTATTAAACCATGTATATGTGGTTTTGTGGTGGGTTGGATTTAAAACCTTTTCGGAATAATACAATATTTTGTCGGAACACGAAAAAATTATGCATAGTTTGACCACAATGTTGAAATAAAAAGAAAATATTTTTCATAGCCATTTACCTGCATTGAATTTGCCATTCCTAAAGCGTTAGCAAGCCAATCCAAATACCACATAATCATGTACGATGTATGTGACTGATGTATGGATAAACAATGGTCATGTCGACATGATTATAGTCCTGCCCCTAAATATTAATATGCATCTAACAATACATACATACATGTTTAGGATCCATACAACACAATGGATGGCTACTGACAAAACCAGTAAAATTGGAATAAAAACTATCTGTGGCATTAATCTCATCCTGGACATAGAATACGAATTTTGTCAGGGACTTGTCGTGTACAGTAAATAAAAGAAGTAATAAAAGACTTAAGTAGATTCACCAACATACTAGTGCAGAACTTGTAAAATTGCATTAAGTTCGGCTAGGCCGACTTCTACATACTCACATCCATGGATCGCATTCCACAGTATGACTAATAATGAAAAATTGGAAATTATATAATATATTCAAATAGGGTGAATAGATTTTTGGCCAACTAATAGTATTGAAAATTGTGGCTTTTGTCATCCGGAGTTTGATTTTGTAGAAATAGGTCAACAAAAATCCAAACTAACATATTTTAGTCCAATAGCAGGAAATTAGTGTTTTTTATAACTTCAAGGTGATTTTTCTGGTGGTTCCTTTGAATGGTGGGCAATATGTAAATGCGAAAAAAATAAATGATGCATTTTTTTCGTAAAAAACTATTAAAACACAACACTGTGTGTGCACCAAAATGTATCCTCGGTGAAAGGATGAGGTTAGTATTTTCAAGGCCAATTTTAGTATAAAAGATTTCAAAATAGATGTTCCATGCCAAAGAAAAATTAAAGGAAACACCTCAAGAATAATTTCTCCAAAAACACCCGCCAACCCCGCTCATCTCCTTACCCCTGAAAATCCCCTTTCAAAAATAATGATATATCAAAAGTCGTAGAAATCAATGGATTTTTTGGGACGATTTTTGTTACAATAACTCACCATGAAAAAAATCACTATAGGTCCCCACAATAAATTTTTATAGTTTTTTTAATATATCGTATTTATTTATGACGTATGGAAGGCAGGAGTAGTTTGAAAAAAAAATACTCTGATGAAAAGTGGCTTAGTTTTAAGTTTCAAGTACTACATTATTTAGCGTTTTTTGAGCCATCAAAAAAAAACTATATCGGTGAACGTGGAAAAACTTGGCCGCCGTAATGTAATTCAATACTTTCATTTGCAAAGTCTCAATAAATAAAAAAGCCCAATTGGATTCTACTCTGGGAGAGCCTGCTTCTTCGCTTACGTCTATAAAATATTAGGTGGCAGAGTTTAACGAGCTGCCAAGACGAACACCGTAGTAGCCGACCAATTAAGATGACCATGTCGGTTGAAAATCCACAAAATGGTATTGGATGATCGTTAGTAAATGTAACTTTAATTGATAATATATTAAATAAAACAAAAAAATAAATAACTATATTATCAATTAAAGTTACATTTTATAACATTAAAGTATGTACTGGTATGAAAGTTAGAAACTGTTTACTTTTGGCACAAAATTTGTGTGAGAGGTACCAAAAGGGGCGTCCCAATAACGGTCACTTTTTTCTGGACTCTATGTACTAAAGAAGCATTACACCCTACAAAATTTCATGTATTTATATGCACTGGTATTAAAGTTATAAGCTGTTAATTTTTGTTGTAAAATGCTCCAAAACGGGTGTGCCAATTACGGCCACTTTTCTCTAGACTCTAGGTACTATTGGTACAAAAAGGTCCATTTCTGTGGGAGGTACCAAAAGGGGCTGGCCAATAACGCCAATTGCTCTGCGGACTCTAGGTACTATAAAAGCATAACACTGTACAAAATTTCACACCTTTGTATGTACTGGTATTAAAGTTATAAATTGGTAACTTTTGGTACAAAATGTGCGGGAGGTACCAAAAGGAGCGTGGCAATAATGTAAATTTTTTACTGTATTGTAGGTACTACTAAGCATTACACTGCACAAAATTTCAAGTATTTGTATGGACTGGTAGTAAAGTTATAAGCTATTAACTTTTGGTGCAAAATTTTCCATTTGTGTGGGAGGTACCAAAAGGGGCATGGCAACTTCGCCCATTTTTCTCGACTAATAAACTAATACTATGTGTAGAATTTCATAGGATTTAAATACGTAGGATAGAAGTTATTAAATAATACAGTGCAACAACCAAAATTGGAATGGGATGAAACCAATTGCAAATGAAAGTTGACATTATCCATAACAAAACCTTTAATGTTTTTTTTGAGTTCAGTGCGAGATTTTTTTACACGCATTTGAAGTTGGTGATTTTAGAACGATGTCTAACAAGAAAAGATAATTGCAAATTTGATAAACTAATACTTATTATACCCTCCACCATAGGAGGGGGTATATTCATTTTGTCACTCCGTTTGTAACACCTCTAAATATTGATCTGAGACCCCATAAAGTATATATATTCTTAATCGTCGTAAAATTCTAAGACAATTTAGCCATGTCCGTCTGTCCGACTGTCCGTCCGTCCGTCTGTTGTAATCATGCTACAGTCCGTAATAATAGAGCTAGGTTGATCAAATTTTGTATAAATATTTCTTATAGTTGCAGGTTGTTTGGGATTGCAAATGGGCCATATCGGTCAATGCTTCGATATAGCTCCCATATGTATACGAGGTATGTTCAAAAAATATCGCGAATTTTGTATTTTTTCAAAAAGTATTTATTTATTCATGAATATCTATTTTGTCCCCTTAAAAGTAATTCCCCTCGAATATAATACACTTCTGCCAAAAGTTTTTTGCAATCCTCGAAGCACTTCAAATAATCATTTTTTGTGATCTTGTTCAGCTCCTCCTTCGATACCGTCTTTATCTTCTCAATCGTGGCGTAGCGTCGTCCTTTCATGGGCCATTTCAGTTTTGGGAACAAAAAATAGTCACAGGGGGCTAGGTCAGGGGAATACGGTGGCTGTGACATCATTACTGTGTTGTTTTTGGCCAAATATTCGCGCACAAGCAACGATGTGTGTGCAGGGGCGTTATCATGTTGCAAAAGCCAGTTTTTGTTCTTCCACTAATCCGGGCATTCTTGGCGGATTGCTTGGCGCAATTTGCGCATAACTTGCAGGTAATATTCTTTATAGACCGTACTACCCTGTGGCAAGAACTCATAATGCACCACGCCCCTGCAATCAAAGAAAACTGTGAGCAAAAAAAAAAGCGGGCGTCCGGCACGCTGTTCGTCCTTCGCATCTTCTCGGCCCTCTAAGAACATTTTGTACCACGGATAAACGTTGCTTTGGTCCAAGGTAGCTTCACCATATGCCACAGTCAACATTCGGAATGCGTCAGCGCACTTTATTTTGTTTTTCACACAAAATTTGATGCAGAAAAAAATTTATCCATTTTCTGAAATAGATAAAAATCGAAGACAAGTTAAAACACATCCAAGCACAACAGCTGTCAAAAATTAACTAAACATTCAAAATGGCCGACCTTGTCAGCATAAGTAAGGGACATGAGTATCAACATAACGCTACAAAAATATCAAAAATTAAATACATGTAGCCCGCGGAAATTAAAAATTCGCGATATTTTTCGTACATACTATGTATATCATTTGCTACGAACCAAAAGTGTAACACATCGAAGGATTGACCTAAGACCCTAAGTATGTTCGGCGGATATCCGTTTTGGGTAATTTGAAGTCTAATGAGCAATGTCCTCCGTCTGTCTGTCTGTCTGCTGGCTGGTGCGCACGATAACTCTCGAAAGGAGTAACCAACTAACATCAAATGTGGTAATATTTTCTTCTATCTCCGGCTCAGTTCAAAGATGGGCCATACTGGTCCACTCCTTCTAGTACCTCCCCCACAAAGGGTTAACATTTAGTGAAATATTGATTATTTTATAACTTCTATACTACTTATTTGAATCCTCTGAAATTCTACACATACTATTAGTACATAGTACTAAACCTGAAGACATAACATTGATGTTGAAGACTAGGAGCGATATGTTGAATCTGAGTGCGTCGAAGTATGGAGTTCTAGATGAAGAGAAGTTATGCACTCTATGCAATCTACATGTCCCAGAATTTACACATCACTTTATAGGCGTTCGTCTAGTCCTCAAAGAATTCCGGAAAAGCTCATTCGGAAAAACTGCTTTAAGTGAACTGGAAGTGATAGCTATTGTCAACGGTTGGCATGAAGCAGAATGGGTAAACCTAATATCTTATTTGAAGAACTCAATGAAATATAGAAATTTTTTGATTAACGAATAAACTAAATTGTTCGGCCATGCCGAATCTTATATACTCTCCACCATGGATAGCATGTGACCTCACAAAATAACTCAAACCTAAAGAAAATAACACCGAAAAACATGAAAAAATATCGAGCCATAACCGCCAAAAAGACGTAAGCGCCACTCACAAATATTTAGAGGAGAAGGTTTCTTTTGCCATTACTTTTTTGTTTAAATGCATATGTAATGCATTCAGCAGTTTATATAACTGTGAAATTTAGTATAACGGTACAGCTATAAATTTCGGAAAGATAATGCCATTTGTCATAAGTAAACGATTTCCTTCAGAAAATTAAAAGTAAATCATGTTGGCGCTTACGTCTTTTTGGCGGTTAGGGCTCGATATAGTAGATGAATCACAATACGTAAGATGCTATATATGGGGGCTATATCAAAACATTGGCCGATATCGCCCATTTTCAATCCCAAATTACCTGCAGATATAAGAAGTATCTATACCAAATTTCAATTATATAGCTCAGTTATTGAAGACTGTAGGGTGATTAAAACAGACGGAGAGGCGAACGTGCCTAAATCGTCATAGAATTTTACGACGATTAAGAATATATATACTTTATGGGATCTCAAATCAATATTTAGTGGATATACAATTGAAGTGACAACATGAATATACACCCCGTCCTATGGTGGAGGGTATAAAATTTACATCCTAATCATCCGGAAAATATGGTATTTATGAATTAAATTAGCATATATTGTTGAACGTTAACAAAATATGGACCGATTTGGGTAATATTTACTGTAATGAATTCGTGTATACGAGTAAATAAAATAGAAACTGCAAAGTCTCAGCAAAATTGGAAAGTAATTGTTATATTTTTGGCTAAACGTATTTTGGTGCGACCTCTATACAATCGATTTGTAAAATTTTTGCTGTGATGAAAAATGACAGCTAAATTGCATAAAAATGTGGTATTTATGGCTTAAATAAGCGTATTTGGGAGCGACCTGTATAGGGGGACTACAACAAAATACAAACCGCTTATTAAAATTGTTGCTAATGATGAATTATTGTCTAAAAAGAATACACAACGCAAAGTTTCAGCTACATCGCTTTAAAAATTTGGTTTTAATGGCTTCAAAGCCATATTTAAGAGCGACCTCTATAGGGGAGCTATAACAAAACATTGACCGATATGACCCATTTGCAATCCCAAACAATCCGCAACTATAGGAAGTATTTCAACCAAATTTGGTCAACCTAGCTCTATTATTACGGACTGTAGCGTGATTTCTACAGACGGGCAGGTGAACATGGCCAAAATCGCCTTAGAATTTTACGACGATCAAGTATATATATATATATATATACTTCATAGTGTCGCAGATCAATATTTCAAGGTGTTGCAAACGGAATAACAAAGTTAGTATACCCCCATCCTACAGTGCAGGGTATAAGAAGAACAGGGCAATGTCTTCAAAGTGCAAGGTATAACCACCAAACGATTGCCTTCGGTGTGCGCAGGTGTTAATAGGGTTTTCCGCCCTTTATTATGAATATTTAAAAAAGGGCATGGAAAACGGCCAAACGGAACATTCACCGTATACTTGGTAATAATATACAGAGATAAATTTGTCCCTTTTTGATGAAATACTAACAAAACAATTTCTCTTTAATACAAAACAAAAATAATATGCCTGGGGGTTGAACGATTTATTCAGCAAATAATAGCCATCAATGAGTTGAACAAATCCTTCGAAGGTCAGACTCGTCTTAGGCCCGACTTAAAAAAGACAGCGCTCTTTGCAAAATATGTGAAAATTCAGACTGCCGATTAACACAGATGTTGTTTTTGACATTTTCTACAATCAACAATGTAGATAAGGTACTTGTAATTAGAAGGATTTGTTGTTGTCCTCGAGGGCTATCATTTGGTAAAGGATCTATCTTTCTCCCAGAAAAATATTGCACAGTGGTATAGATACAAGTTTTTCAAAAACTCCTATATAATCTCAGTATAAACTGTGAACACCTCTTTCTTCATCATATTCCCTTTAACACAGTAGTTAGTTAGTATGGACTTCATACTTAATTTCTAATACGAGAGTGTCGAATAATAGGATTTATCGCAAAATCCTGTATGTGTTTTTTTTTTTTTTGGTATGGATTCTTAAAAACATTATTTTGGCTTCGCAACCACAACAAGTGTTTGCCAGATTTTTCTACAAATACAAAATCATTCAGAGATTTTTTTCAAGCAGAGATTATCCTGTGATAGCTCTTGTTGTAATTCTTAGCCAGCATAGTAACAAAGGCCAAATGCATTTAATGTACATACATACTCGTATTTGAACCATTTGAGGAATGAAACATTGGTAGCGTTCGTTGGGTAGTTGGTTGGTTGGTCTGGATGGCTGATTTTGCATGTGTGCATTTTGCAGATAATTTATGAAAGAATAAGTTTAAATATTTGCCAGGGAAATGAACATTCTTTACCGGTATTGAAAATTCATATATCCTGCCATGAACAGAGACACAGTCACACACACACACACATACACAAATACATGTTCAAGTGAGTGTGTGATAAATGCTTTACAAACAATAAAAGTTCAAAGAATAACAACACCATCGAATTTTTATACACATATATACTACATATAATCTTCTCGATGGCACTTAGGGCACATCCACCGACATAGCTGCCGATACCATTGTAGAGTAAAGCAATCGGCCGTTCTTTTGTCTTTAAAAGGTCAAGGCATTACATACTTAAATTTTATGCCAGAATATGGGAAAATATTTGCGAAATAAATCTCCGAAAAATGTTATTATTATTCAAAATTAGATAGATACGTACATATGTACGTAGTTGGAGGGTGGAGCGAGAATTTACGTTGCAAATATTAAAGCTCACATACTACCGCCCTGCAGCGCCTAGTCCTTGCCTTTCAATTTCCCCTGTGTTAAGCACATGATTTCCTTGGGTAAATGTGCCATTCTCCTGAAGTGGTAATGAAAAAAGTTTTGTCATATATTTTGTATGGCAAAGATTCTTTCCAGAAACTTTGTTGAATGTCACACTGTAGCAGCGACTGCTCTCCTTTGTTTGTTGGTCTTTTTGCCAGTCATGTTCAATATGTTGGAAATCGCTCTAAAATAGAATTCACTTTATTTTAAACTTATTTCAATAAAAATATTTTAGAGCGGCAATAATTGCATATTAAATAGATAGAAAATGTACAACTGGAGAATAAACTACTTTCGTCTTTTGTCAAGATGTAGGAAGGCACGCTTTTTCAGGATACGCCCTGAAAATTTGAGTAAAGGTTGTACATAATAGCACCCAGATATTATGATTTGTAGGTTCCAAAGCTGTTTATGGTATATATCAGGATTATTTTTAGAATTTCTCTCTAGATTTTATCAACTATTCGCTGCGAGGAAAGTACTTTCCCAGCAGGATATCTTAAGTTTATACTGGTGTCTCATATTCTTGATTTTATATTCGTCATAAGGTTCCTCTGTTATACGACAAGGTACACAAGAATTCCACATGACTGGGATAGGGTGTTCCAATAAGAGTGATATGATTTCTTTGAAAAAACACACTTATTGTTAAGGAAATTCAAAAGTTTTGTATTTAATGTGAAGTACAATCAATACAATTTAGTTCAAAATAAAATGTTACTCAAATTGCCTCCACGACTTCTTCTGCAGGAAGGAATTCGATGGACCCAATTTTCAAGCACTTTTTCCACTAAATCAAGTCGTATGTCATGAATGGCACGTTCAATATTGACTTGTAAAGCTTGAAGAGAGTCTGGTTTATTTCGAAGGACCAATGAATTCCAATAAGCCCATAAGAAAAAGTCTAATGGTGTTAATTCACAACTACATGTAGGCCGTTCAATATCACAAGTTCTTGAAATAATCGAATCTCCAAACTTTTCTCGCAACAATTCAATTGTTTCATTTACTGTGTGGCACATAGCCGCAATCGGTCAATGGCTCTTAATGGGTATCAAGGTCGTAGGTTGACTGGAAAGTGTTTTTTTTTTTGGATTTAAAAAAATTGACAGCGCACGAAAAGTTGCAATTGGAGCAAAGACAATTTTGATAATAAAACTGAATAATTTGTAAACGTTGTTCTTGCGTATATCTCTGCATGATGAAATTGTTAACACTACTTAATACAATGAAAAACAAATGACAGCTCATGACATATTACAAATGGCCGAAACGTCACTTTAAAATCATATCATCCCCATTGAAAAACCTGTTATGAAAGAAGAACTCAAGCAGTCAAGGGTGTAGTATAATGTCTCAAAATAGATCCCATAAAGACTTCTGCAATGGCAAGAAAACCTCATCCACAGTTTATGAAAAAGCTATGGAAAATTTTAGCCATAGTACTTTATCTTGCTCATCTTGGACTACAACTTCCAGTGAGTAGGGTCTCGCTGGAGCTGCTCCTGGATAAACATTGCCTAGGCCATTTTGAATAGATATTTAACATTTCAGTAGGGGATTCCGTTGAAGTGGGGCCATCAGAAGTCGCCTGAGAGATTGTAACCGAACCTTTTACATCGCCATAACCAGACAATATCACGCCGGAATATATACACTGGTTTCGTGGAAAATTAGTATATTGTATTTTCTTCTTATAGCTTTGGTGAGATTAATTGACAGTTATCTTAGGACGAACATCGACAACAAAGTACTCTCTAACCAACAATATGTCTACAGCATTTGCAAATGCACCAAAATCGCCTTACATAACATAGTCAGCACTCTTGAAGGTAGCACTCTTAGACACAGAAAAGGCCTTAAATAATGTAAATTCAACGGCAATAGTTACTACAGCTGTTGCAGCCCAGTGGGTTGATGGCAATATACAAAGGTGCATTCATAACCTTGTGATTAAGAGACGCATTTCAGCTTCAACTGACCTCCACAAAACTATCAGCAGTCGCTTCTGCTATGGAAAATCTCCATGAACAACATTTTTCCGTACTCAGGGGAAACTGGGTGTTAAGGTTATTACCTATGCAGATAGCATTTGCACTTACTGTACTTCACAATTTTCTTCATTTCTACTACTCTCCTAAAGACAGTTGACGGTACTACCACCATTAGGCAAGTAATCTAGAGACCATCCGGTATATTAGTATATTAGTAAGTATGACAGTATAACAGTATAACAGTATAACAGTATAACAGTATAACAGTATAACAGTATAACAGTATAACAGTATAACAGTATAAAAGTATAACAGTATAACAGTATAACAGTATAACAGTATAACAGTATAACAGTATAACAGTATAACAGTATAACAGTATAACAGTATAACAGTATAACAGTATAACAGTATAACAGTATAACAGTATAACAGTATAACAGTATAACAGTATAACAGTATAACAGTATAACAGTATAACAGTATAACAGTATAACAGTATAACAGTATAACAGTATAACAGTATAACAGTATAACAGTATAACAGTATAACAGTATAACAGTATAACAGTATAACAGTATAACAGTATAACAGTATAACAGTATAACAGTATAACAGTATAACAGTATAACAGTATAACAGTATAACAGTATAACAGTATAACAGTATAACAGTATAACAGTATAAAAGTATAACAGTATAACAGTATAACAGTATAACAGTATAACAGTATAACACCTATAGTTCCTCTGTAAAAGGGCATATTACACAAGAGTTCCATATGTCTGGGACAGATACAAAATAAGAACTCACACAGAAGGTCCAAAAAGGTAGTGACTCGTCATGTCAGACAAGATGAGTGAGACGTCCAGTCTCGATAATGACAACATGGGATTTTAGGTTTAGGTTTAGGTTAGGGTGGCAGCCGTATTTTTTTATACAAGCTCACATAGACCAGTTAAGGTCCACGGGCTGAAATGCCCCTCATCGAAACCAACCTGTTTGATATACAAATTTGTCGATATTACGAATTTCGGTACTGGAAAGATCTGTTAGGCTGCCTAGAAAAGCCGACCCCAGTATGTCCAGTTGTCGTTTACTCAGAGCGGGACAGTCGCATAGCAAGTGCTCAATGCTCTCCACTTCTTCCTCATCTCCACAGCTTCTGCAGAAGTCATTAGAGTGAATACCCAATCTTTTGGCGTGTTCGCCGATCAAGCAGTGTCCCGTCAGAACTGATACTAACGTAGACAATCTTTGCCTCTCTAGTGCGAGGAGATATTTTGATCTTCTCAGGTCATACCTTGGCCAGATTTGTCTAGCTACTCTGCAGGTACCGATTTCTGTCCATCTTTCGTTGGACTGCCTGATTGCCTCTTGCCTAAGCCAAAGCTTGCACGTGGATAGTGGCGCACCAATATATGCAAATTCTTCGAGAATTTGTAATGTCGTCCCTTTCCTAGCAAGTTCATCGGCTTTGCAGTTCCCCAGGATATCCCTATGCCCAGGCACCCATATGAGGTGTATGTTAAACTGCTCAGCCATCTCGTTAAGAGATCTGCGGCAGTCGAGGGCTGTTTGTGAATTTAGGGATGTTGCCTCCAGAGAATTGATGGCAGCCTGGCTGTCCGAGTAAATGACAACGCCAGTGTTGGTCACTATGTTGCGACTCAGCCACTTGGCTACTTCCCATATTGCCATTATTTCGGCTTGATAGACACTGCAGGTATCTGGTAGTCTGTGAGCTATATCCAATCTAAGCTCTGCACAGTGTACTCCGAAGCCAACCTTTTCATCAAGCTTTGAACCATCCGTGTAAAAGTGGAGATGGTTTCTATTACCTGGTTTTCTTCCAACCCATCCATCTCTCGCGGGAATCATAGTGATGTAATTTCTCTCGAAGGTGTACACCGTTGGTATATAGTCCCCTCGGTCGGTTACCATAGCACTACACTTTGATATCCTCATGTGACCGTAGTTTTTGTACCTTCACATTGATAGGCAGTTTAATCTTATTGCCGCTTTGGTTGCAACTTCTCTCGCCACAATATTAATCGGAAGTATATGGAGTAGAACTTGTAGAGACTCGGTCGCTGTAGTCCTTAAGGCTCCGCTTATGCTCAGGCAGGCAGTTCTCTGAACCTTTGTTAGTAGGTTGGTGATGGTTAGTTTGTCAGTTGCCGTCCACCATACCACAATGCCGTATAGCAGTATAGGACGAACTACTGCTATATATATCCAGTGGACGATTTTAGGAGAGAGGCCCCACCGCGACCCTACAGCCTTTTTGCAGGAATATAAGGCGACGTTAGCCTTCCTTACACGTTCCAATACATTAAGTCTAAACAACATGGGATTAGTTCGTTTGGAGTTTAGATAAGACCAAAGTCAATGAATATAGAAGATGTGCCATCGCATGTTTGTTTACATTTTCTCGAGTTACGAACGAATAGAAACGATTTTTCAAACGCAAAAAAAATAGTTTTCCGCTGTCTTTTCTTGAACGTATCGATTGATATTAATTCTCTAATCGTGATAATTCAAAAAAAACCGGTAAATCGATCTGAAAATACGAGAAAACGCATACTCGCTGAAATCAAATTCCTATTCGTTCGTCACTCTCAGCTACTAGTTATGCGACGGCACATCTTCTTAATTGACTGACTTTGGGTAAGACCACATCAGCCTGAAATGTATGCCAGTTCATTTATTGCCGTAAGTGTATTATCTCTCAAGAAGAGAATGCAGATCGCTAAGTAGAATCATGACTACATATTCAACTTCCTCTGGAGCGCGCTTGAAAGTTAATCTTCTTTGCATTTCCTAGGTATGTCACTCGGACCGACGTGAATATTGAACTGTCCAGCCATCTCGTTAAGAGATCTGCGAATTCAGTTTCCTGATTATTTATAGCAGACTGACTATCGGAGAAAATATTGATAACGACTTTGGTTAGAACATTAATTTTTATGCTTTCTGCTACATTTTTAACAGCTAAGTATTATACCTGGTAAACTCTACAGGGATCAGACCGTCTTTTTGAAATAGGTAGCTCAGGTTCCTAAGAAAAGACAACAAAGTTCAATTGATTGTTGAATTTGAAACAGTCAGTATAGAAGTTCACGAATCTCCTACATATGTCCTAGGATACGATAATTCCTTTCTGGTCTCTCAGCGTATAAGTAATTGTATAGAAGTTATTAGAGAATCCATATTTCAATACATTTTAACCCTTTGTGAGAGAGCTACAAGAAGGAGTGGACCAATATGGCTCATCTTCGAACTTAGCCTGAGAAATATTATCATATACCAAATTTTAAGTCAATCTGTTACTGCTTTCGAGAGTTATCGTGCGCTCCAGACAGACAGACGGACGAACATTGCTCAAATGACTTAAAATGTCTTAAACGGATTTCCGCCGAACATGCTTGGGCTGTTAGGTCACTCCTTCGATATGTTGCACTTTTTGCTCTTAGCAAATGATATATAACCTCCTCTCTAAGGTGAGGAGATAAAAAAGAGCGGTTCGAAAGCGACAAAAATAGAAGTAAGTTTCGTGTATATCTTTAAAAACATGTGATTCAGCAAAATTACAAAAAATGTTAAAGAGGAAATTTTAAAATGGTAAAAAAAAAGTTTTGGAATCCTCTTTGTTTAATAGAAATATCTTGGGTAGTGATACCCTACACCATACTGTGGTACAGGGTATTATAACTTTGTGCATTTGTTTGTAAAACACAACAGGAGAAGAAATAGTTTATTATACCGATCGACTTAGAATCACTTTCTGTGTTGATTTAGCATTGTCCGTCTGTCTGTCTGTCTGTGCATGTATTCTTGTAATCAAAGTACAGGTCGCAATTATGGTCCGGTCTCGACGAAGCTTTACACAAATCTTTTTTTTTTTGGCCCAAGAACGATCCCTATTGAATTTGGTTAAAACCGGTTCAGATTTAGATATAGCCCCCATATGTGTATGTTAGCCACGATTTGACATGTAAGCGCTGTAAAAACTTTATTTCATATCCGATCAGTATGAAATTCGGCAGAAAGAGGTTTCTTGTTATATGAATGAACACTGTTAAATTTGGAAGAAATCGGTTCAGATTTAGGTATAGCCCCCATATATACGTTACCCCCGATTTGACATGCAAGCGATGTAAAAATGTTATTTTATATCCGATCAGTGCGAAATTCGGCAAAAAGAGTTTCTTATTACATGAAGGAATACTGCCAAATTCGGAGAAAATCGGTTCAGATTTAGATATAGCACCAATATATATGTTACCCCCGATTTCACATGTAAGCGCTGTAAAAACTGTATTTTATATCCGATCAGTGCGAAATTCAGCAAAAAGAGGTTTCTTTCTATATGAAGGAATACTGCCAAATTCGGAGAAAATCGGTTAAGATTTAGATATATCCCCCATATATATGTTACCACCGATTTGACATGTAAGCGCTGTAGAAACTGTATTTTATATCCGATCAGTGCGAAATTCCGCAGAAAGAGGTTTCTTATTACTCGAAGGAATACTGCCAAATTCGGAGAAATCGGTTCATATTTAGATATATCCCCCATATATATGTTACCCCCGATTTGACATGTAAGCGCTGTAGAGACTGTATTTTATATCCGATCAGTACGAAATTAGACAGGAATTTTGCATGAATTCAGGGAAAATCGGTTCAGATTTATATATATATACATATGTTCCTCCTGATTTGGTATCAAAGCGCTATAGAAGTTGTACTTTACTTCCGATCATTAAAATTTTCCAGAAAAATGTTTCTCAATTTAGGAACGAATATTGCTTAATTTAGCGATTATCGGTTCAGAATTATATAATATGTTCCTACCCATTTACCAATTATTCCAAATTATTATCGCAATGACCCTTATCGCATTGCTAGGGAGGTGTAGGGTATTATATAGTCGGCCCCGCCCGACTTTCTGCCTTTCCTTACTGGTTTTTATACCCTCACTTTAGTGTGACGAGGGTATCAAAGCGCTATAGAAGTTGTACTTTACTTCCGATCATTAAAATTTTCCAGAAAAATGTTTCTCAATTTAGGAACGAATATTGCTTAATTTAGCGATTATCGGTTCAGAATTATATAATATGTTCCTACCCATTTACCAATTATTCCAAATTATTATCGCAATGACCCTTATCGCATTGCTAGGGAGGTGTAGGGTATTATATAGTCGGCCCCGCCGACTTTCTGCCTTTCCTTACTTGTTTTTATACCCTCACTTTAGTGTGACGAGGGTATATATCATTTGCTACGGAAAAAAGTGTAACACATAGAAGGAGTGACCTAAGACCCCAAGTATGTTCCAAGGAAATCCGTTTCGGGTCATTTTAAGACGAATGAGCAATGTCCGTCCGTCCGTCTGCTGGCTGGTGCGCACGATAACTCTCGAAAGGAGTGGGCGAAGTTGTCACGTCCCTTTTGGTACCTCCCACACAAATGCACCGTTTTGCACCAAAAGTTAGTCGCTTATAACATTAATACCAGTGTACAAAAATACTTGAAATTTTGTACAGCGTAATGTTTTTATAGTGCATATAGCCCTCTGAAAAATTGGCGTTATCGCCACGCCCCTTTTTGTACTTCCCACACAAAATGGCCAAATGATACCACAATTTAATATCCCGCAACGTTTATACCAGTGCACATAAACGGTTATAATTCGGCACAGTGCAATGTATTTATAGTATCTACTGTTCAGCGAAAAATAGGTGTATTTGTTAAACCCCTTCTGGCACCACCCACACAAATTTACAGAATAATTCGTGTAATATTCAATATTACATTACTCACAAAGTGAGGGTACAACTTAGTCGGTTTACCCGACTGACTCTTTCTTACTTGTTTTTTAATTTAAGTTAGTTTGAACGTGACATTTTTTCCAAGCAAATTTTTAAGTACAACAAGGAAACACGGACTAAGTTCGGTCATGCCGAATATTATATACCCTCCACTATGGATCGCATATGAATGGTTTCGGATACAAATAAAGTCATCATATCAAATTTCATCCCAATTCGTTGAAATTTGAGGTTGGCAACCCTGCTCTGGATAAGAAGTACAGCAAAAGCAGCTCCGTGTTTTGGTTTTCAAAAATATTTTTTTCTATTGGATTTAACCGGTATTACGATATAAGTCGCATTTGTTGAGAGTGACAAAATAAGAGAGAATTGGAAAACAGTGAAATATGCCCGGGAGAAATCGTAGAAGTGCAAATGTAAACAAAAAGTTTTGTATGCAGTGCAAATTAGAAGTTGATGAAGACGGAGATGAGAATATCGCATGCGATAAATGCAATAAGTTGATGCATGCTCAGTGTACGAAGATGGATAAGCGGGAATACGACAGATTGATGAGCGACGAGAGTGAGGAGTACATATGTCATTTGTGCAAAGGAGATGACAATGTTTCCATTAAAGAAGATTTGAAGTTGATAAGAGATAAATTAGATCAGCTGACTGATATAAAACAATCGATTAATTTTTTATCGTCTCAGTATGACGATATATTAAAAGCAATGGTTGATAATAAAAAACAGCTGGATATTGTGAAAAGGAAAACAGTGTGTTGAAACATGAAATAAACCAACTAAAGATATCAGTGAAATCTCTAAATGATGAAAAAGTAAAAAACGATTGCATTGTTATTGGTGTTAAAAATGTGGAAAACAAACCGGCCATGGATACTGTATTAGATCTATCAAAGTCAAAGGGAGTAAATATATCTGAAAACGATGTCAATGATGCATTTTATATAAAAAGTCGTGGAAAATCAAATGACACAAAGAATTTGATAATAAAATTTGCACAAAAAAAGACAAAAACTGTTTTTATGAAAGCTAAGCCAGCATTGAAAAATAATGAAGAAACTAAGACCGTTTTTGTTAACGATCTTTTGAGCACTGAAACGTACAATTTATTTAATTATGCGAAAGCTCTTAAAAAAGTTGGATATGCATTTGTATTTCAAAGCAACGGCAGAATTTTGGTAAAAAAGAGTGAAACATCTCGTGCCATATTGGTGAGAAGTGAGGATGATGTGGATACATTATTGCTAGAAGCAACTACTAATAACCCAAAGCCAAGGAAAAGTTTACAAAGGCCAATAGTGGTTGACATGGAAAGCAGTGAGGATGATGAACCAGGCGGGAGTATGTCTAATGCACACAAATAAAAATTGTATTTAGATGATATTTTTGTAAATTTAAATATTTTGCAATGAATCAGTATTTTGATAATTTGGATTCATATAAAAGTTTTTTGAATAAAGTTAATTATAAATATATTAGCATTGTCACCATTAATGTAAGAAGCATTTCTTCAATAAGTAAATTCAATGATTTTAAAACTATGCTAGCGAGTCTTCAAAGATTACCAGACATTTTAGCTATAAATGAGACATTGTTTAGTGAAAATTGTTTACAATTGTATACCATTGCACATTACAACTGTGTACACAGTTGCAGGAGAGATGGTTATGGTGGTGTATCTGTCTATGTTCGAAATTGTTTTAAATTTACAGTAAAGTTCTGCGGCAGCATTGATTTTGTAAATTTGGTCCATATAAAGTTACATAATCTCAAGGTGAATGGAAAAATGCTAGATATATTGTCTTTTTATAGATCTCCTAAATGCAATATTGCAACGTTTTTAAAAATTATGGAGGAACGATTGTTGAATTTAGGGGACGGTTCTTCGATTATATTAGGGGACTCAAATATCGATTTAATTTCTGGCACAAATTCTGATAATTTTTTGGACCTCTTTCGTACCTATGATTGTAGTAGTTGTCATAATTTATTACAAGGCCATCAAGTAAAACTTGCATTGATAATGTTTTTACAAATTCAAATGAAAAAGTTTCAATTGACTCTGTTGAGTGTAATTTGACCGATCACAACATAGTTTTTTGTAGGGTGAGATCGGATTTTGAAAGCAATGTTTGTTATGAAAAAGTTAAATTGGTTTGTAATAATAGGAACCTTCAGAGATTTCTAACGGCCAATATTCTGGAATTGAGGATTGATGCTGATCCCTCGGATATGACATCGAATTTGATTCGAGCTATTAATAATGCTGTTGATGCCAGTACATCTATATCCAAAGAGGTAAGGCATGTTAAATGTGATTTGGCGCCTTGGATTAATGAGCATTTGTGGTCTTTGATCGATGAGAAACGAAAACTTTTGAAAAAAAGGAGAAGATTTCCTGAAAATGTATTAGTCTGTGATAGATTAAAGAGAGTTAGCAGAGTTATAAAGAGAGCTATGAAAATGTGTATGAGGATATATTTCGAGAAACATTTACAGAGATTTAGTGGTGATCCAAAAAACTGCTGGAGGTTTTTAAACAATGTTTTGGGCCGATCTAGTAAAACTAGCATAGACTTCATAAATTCTGAGGGATCTCTTGTAAGCAGTGACGATGACAAATCTCAGATACTAAATGAGTACTTTGTGAAATCGGTCGATATGGCAAAAAATAGTATACCAAAGTTCAATGGAGACCACTTTAATATGTTAAGGACTCTAAGAACACATGATAGCAGATTTCATTTTAATACGGTTACTTGTGATGATGTGAAAACTATTATTTTTAATATGAAAAAATCAAAGTGTCCTGGGGATGATGGTATACAAATTGATTTAATAATGAATAGTTGTGATATTTTGTCACCATATATCACTAATATATTTAACATAATAGTAAATACTGCAATATACCCTGACATATTAAAACTTCATAAGGTTATACCTATACCTAAAATTGTGCGACCAAATTTGCCAGAACATTTCAGACCAATAGCGATATTGTCAGCAATTGACAAGATATTTGAGAGAATCATGCCTTTACAACTGTTAAGATATTTTGAGGATGAATCACTAATTTTTAGGTCCCAATATGCTTACAGGAAAGGTGGTGGAACGGATGAGGCAGTTTTGAGGGTTGTGAATGAAATATGTCAAGGATTGGATAAAGGATTTTCGGGAGTAGCGGGAATATTTTATGACTTTAGTAAGGCCTTCGATTTAGTTGATCACGGCATTTTGTTGGAAAAGTTAAAGCTATATGGTGTTGATGGAAATGGTCTTGAACTAATGAGCAGTTATTTGTCAAATAGACGACAGTTTGTTCAGATTGGAGAAGGGAGAAGTTCTATACTGTCGGTAAATTGTGGAGTTCCTCAGGGTAGTATACTTGGGCCACTTATGTTCATGTTATATTTAAATGATATAAATAATGTTGGATTGATAGGAACAATTGTAATGTTTGCTGATGATATGTCAGTTTTTTACCCTTATAAATCGGATATTCCATTGAAGGTGCAAATGGAAAGAGACTCTGCAGTAATTTTTGAATATGCGAGATTGAATCATCTTATGTTAAATCCGCGAAAAACAAAATTACTTAGATTTAGACCATTTTCTCGTACATTGAATAATGATTTTGGTATTTTTGTCGATGGAGAATTTCTAAGGGAGGAGCATTATGTAACCTATTTAGTGATTAGGCTCACAAGTAACCTCAAATGGGATGATCACATAAAATACGTAAAATCGAAAATTTCTTCCGCAATTGGAATTCTGTTCAAATTGAGAAGTAAACTGGACACTGATTCAAAGCTTTTAATTTATCAAGCATTAATTCACAGTCACCTTGAGTATTTGGCAGTAGTTTATGCTCACAAAATGAGTAATGAATTAAGATCTCTTCAGGCAGCACAAAATAAGGCCCTTAAATGCGTTTTTAATTTAGACATTCGACATAACACTGTATCATTATATAGAGATTATGGAAAAAATATTTTACCGGTAAGAGGTTTATACAAAAAACAATTATTGCTTTATGTCTACAAGTCAGTAAACCAAATTGGTAATCGATCTGTTTCTTTTTTTACTAATTCTAATGCTTTCAATACAAGAAAATCGTCCAGTCTAAGGACAGCAAGATGTAGACTTGAAACTACTAAACAAAGAGTAGACTATATAGGCAGCATTGAATTCAATAATCTACCACTGTCTATAAGGGAAAGTAGTACATTGTCAATTTTTAAAAGTAGTGTAAAGGCACATTTACTTGCAAGTGTTGAAATGCTTCTATAAATACATATTTTGTTCATTTTAAAATTCATATTAATATTATTTAATTTTTTTACATTTTTAATTAGAATAATAGTATTTATTTTCCCATTATAATACAAAACTGTTGCCAACAAGCTCCAAAAGGCCATCAGCGGCGCGGAGCTAAATAAAATGTGTACAAATATTGTTGTAAATAAATACTAATCAATAAAAAAAAAAAAAAAAAAAAATGGCGTTACGAAGACAAATCTGGAGGAACCATTGTATAAGGGCTATATAAAAACATGGACCTATGGCTACCGTTCTTCGTGTGAAGGATTCCGGGTATACATAAACACCAGTTACCTATTTTTAGCCCGATCAGATGACACTGTGGTCTCTATGGGGTTAAGAAGTCGAATCGGGGAGATGCTATATAAGAAGGCTATATCAAAAAATTTACCGATGTCCATTTTTAATCCCAAGTGAGATATAAAAAGTATCTATACCAAATTTCCGTCATCTTGCACAATTAATGTAGACTGTAGCGTGATTTTAACGGACAGACGAACATGGATAAATCGTCATAGAATTTTACGATGAATAAAAAATATATATGGGCATTTATCTAATGTAGAATGCGACATTCGTACACACTCAAAGTGAACAAAAACATATGCCAAAACATAATTTAATTTTGACAAAAGGCGAAACTTATAGCTCTTGATTAGCACTATAATTGGTGCAAAGGTTGATTTTTGCCAATTTTTCGTTTTCAGGATAATTACAAAAAAACAAGACATTCGCAAGCGACGAAAACAGAAGTCGCTTTCAAAGCAAACAAATCAAACACTGATTTCAGCGAAACCTGAAGGAATATTTTAATGCGACTAATTTTGAAATGTTATGCATTGATGTATCTTATAATGATTTTTATTAATAATGATTTTTATTTCATTCAAAAATATTAAGTATTTTATTTTTTATACCCTCACTTTAGTGATACGTTGGTATATATCATTTGCTACTGCCAAATGTGTAACACATCGAAGGAGTGATCTAAGACACTAAGTATGTTCGGCGGATATTCGTTATGGTTCATTTTAAGTCGAATGGGAAATGTCCGTCCGTCCGTATATCTGTCTGCTGGCTGGTGCGCACGATAGCTCTCGAAAGGAGTAACCGATTGATTTCAAATTTGGTATGTGGTAATATTTTTTTCTATCTCCGGATAAGTTCGAAGATGGGTCATATTGCTCCACTACTTCTAGTACCTCTTCCACAAAGGGTTAAAATATTGTGAAATATTGATTCTTTAATAACTGTTATACTACTAATTCGAATATTGTGAAATTCCACACATAGTATTAGTTTATTAGTCGCTATTAACTCGAGAAAAATGGGCGAAGTTGCCACGTCCCTTTTGGTACCTCACACACATAGATACCATATTGAACCAAAAGTTAACAGCTTATAACATAATTACCAGTGTATGAAAATACTTGAAATTTTGTACAGTGTAATGCTTTTATAGTGCCTATAGCCCTGTGAAAAATGGGCGTTATCACCACGCCCCCACACAATATGGCAAAATAATACCACAATTTAATATCTCATAACGTTAATATACCAGTGCACATAAACGCTTATAATTCGGCACAGTGCAATGTATTTAAAGTATCTACTGTTCAGCGAAAAATAGGTGTATTTGTTAAACCCGTTCTGGTACCTCCCATCAGCGTTGCCGTTTTGGTCATTTCCGACCAAATTTGGTCGGATGGATTTGAAATTTTTATATTTGGTCGGATGGTCGGACCAATTCCATTTTGGTCGCTTTTATTTGAATTTTAATATCAAAGTAAATTACTGAAAGTGAAAGCCATTCACCGTTTGGAATACTCTCAAATGTCGATTGTGAATCCCAAATTTTTGTTGATCACTGGAAGCAGTATCGATTGAAATTGTAGACGAATTTATTGTAATAAAAATTAGTTTGAAAATATTTATTTCAGTTTCGACAAATGTTGTTTGCAGTTGTCTAAAATATCGGCCCTGGGGAAAGAATTGTTCCTTTCAGTCCTGTTCTGTATTCCGAGATCGGATTTAAACCGAAATTTTCGTTGATAAATCTCACCATAATTCCGGAACTTTATTTATTTGCCGTAAGCTTATATTAAATAATAGATTAATAAGGAACAAAAGCAATTGACAAGTGTTTATGTGTAAAGTCCGGCCCATCCAAAGTCGGGAATATGTTCCTATTTTACTTTTATCAATATTAGTGGGATATATCAGAGCAATGTTCTTGGGGTTTGTATAATTGTAGTGTTGGTCTTGAGAGCATTTATTGTTGTCAAAATAATGTTGCGTAAGCACTATTGAAATTTCTTTTTTTGCCACATTGGGACGAAAAAGACTATATTGAAACTTGGGGTTTGGCGAAGATAATTAGGCTTAAAATATAACAAAATATCGAAAAACAACGATTTTACTGAATAAAGATATATTAAGATTTAGCCATATTCCTATCATTTAAACGTGAAATGCAAGATATATATGGGCATTTCTCCAATGTCGAATGCGACATTCGTACGCATTCAAAGTGAAAAAAACATATGCCAAAACATTATTTCATTTTGACAAAAGTCGAAACTTATAGCTCTTGATTAACACTATAATTGATGCTAAGGTTGATTTTGGCCAATTGTTCGTTTTCTAGATAATTACAAAAAACCAAGCGACAAAAACAGAAGTCGCTTTCAAAGCAAACCAATCAAACACTGATTTCAGCGAAACCTGAAGTAATATTTTAATGCGACTAATTTTAAAATGTCATGGATTCAAGTATCTTAATAATGTTTTTTATTTTATTCAAAACTATTAAGTAGTTTATTTTTTATTTAATTCTAATCACATTCGCACGCGATATTTTTTTTTTACTTTTTGTGCAACTAGACATCCAAAGGTTGATTATAAATGGTTTTTAATATATTCAATATATTTATTTTCACAACAAAAATTATTTTTCTTATATCACTTAAATATAAATCAAGATTTAAAAGAGAGACTATTAATCAGAAAATAACATGCAATACAAGTGTTTAAAACATAAATTTTGCAATTATTCGAATTTGCACTCAAATATTTTAAAATGTGTTATGAATAAATGTAGTTTTTGGGAAAAATAGTTAAATTTGATAGATTCCCTATAAAAAAATAGTAAAACAACACACTTTTATAGACTTTTAATTTTTTGGATGCGGTTGACATCTCGTTGGAAATGCCCATATATTGTGTACATATTTTTGTATTCTTTATTATAACTAGCATATTTTTTATGTTGCTTAAATTTTCAAAACATTCAAAGTTTAATCAAAATCTGAAAATGTTGTCACCAAACTTTACAAAATACCAACTACTTTAATTTTATAAATTTGGTCGGATACAACGGATTTTGGTCGGTTTTAGAGAACATTTTGGTCGGCAAAAATTTTTTGCAGTGGCAGCACTGCCTCCCACACAAACTGACAGAATAAGTCGTGGAATATTCAATATTACATTACTCACAAAGTGAGGGTATAACTTAGTCGGTTTACCCGACTGAAACTTTCTTACTTGTTTTTGATTTTAATCATATTCGCACGTGACATGTCGCCTGCATTATTCTTCTTATGTTTATTTTTTTACTTTTTATATAACAAGACATGCAAAGGTCGATTATAAATGATTTTTAATATATTTATTTTCACAACAAAAATGATATTTCTTATATACTTTAAATATAATTCGAGATATAAAAGAGAGATCATAACAGTATAATAGTATAACAGTATAATAGTATAACAGTATAATAGTATAACAGTATAACAGTATAACAGTATAACAGTATAACAGTATAACAGTATAACAGTATAACAGTATAACAGTATAACAGTATAACAGTATAACAGTATAACAGTATAACAGTATAACAGTATAACAGTATAACAGTATAACAGTATAACAGTATAACAGTATAACAGTATAACAGTATAACAGTATAACAGTATAACAGTATAACAGTATAACAGTATAACAGTATAACAGTATAACAGTATAACAGTATAACAGTATAACAGTATAACAGTATAACAGTATAACAGTATAACAGTATAACAGTATAACAGTATAACAGTATAACAGTATAACAGTATAACAGTATAACAGTATAACAGTATAACAGTATAACAGTATAACAGTATAACAGTATAACAGTATAACAGTATAACAGTATAACAGTATGACAGTATGACAGTATAACAGTATAACAGTATAACAGTATAACAGTATAACAGTATAACAGTATAACAGTATAACAGTATAACAGTATAACAGTATAACAGTATAACAATATAACAGTATAGCAGTATAACAGTATAACAGTATAGCAGTACAACAATACGAGTATAATAATATAACTTCTTCTGTCAATTCGTTTCCCATTCCTAACGCTTCTTGTGAATTGCCCACTAATCCTATCACGCACACTTTTGGTGAAATATTAACGCCATTTACTTACAATCCAAATATCATTATTTTAGGTCAATAGTTTCCGAGATATTGAAGTTTAAATATTGCTACAACCACTTTTGACACGCCCACGAATCAGATCCCGCCTATTTTTTTTAAAGTTTTCAATTATAATTCCAATACAGTATGTACACAATTTTGTTCTTCTACGATAAACACTTTCTGAGGTTTTCAAATTTTAAAAAATACCTCTCCTACTTTTGACCGCTCCCACTTTAGTTTTCATGAACCATATATGGCTAATCTAATATTGTACCTAAAACATAACCTAAAAAACAAATGTCGTTCTCCTACGATAAATAGTTTCCGAGATATTTTAAATTTTAAATATTACCACGCCCTCCTATTCTATTCCGCCCACTTTTGGTGAAAGTACTAATATTTACCCCAATAACTAACTATCTAAATCTCATTCTTCTATTGCCAATAGTTTCTGAGATATTAAATTTTAAAACATTAGCACGCCCACTTTTGCCTCACCCACTTATCAGATCCCGTCCATTTTGCAGTTTTAGATAATAGCTCGAATAACGTATGTACAAATTTCGATCTTCAACGATCAATACTTTCTGAGATATTCAACTTTGAAATAATGCCACGCCCACTTTTGACCTCGCATAATTTTTTATTTTTTGAGAACCATCTGTGGCCAAGAAGCGTTCATATAAAAGAAATTTACAATCGGTTCAGTAGTTCTTGCGTGATAGCGTTACAAAGAATTTGTCAACGTTTTTATACCTATATGTATATAGAGACGTGATGATATATACAGGGTGGCTGATGAATATCGCACGTTAGGAAACTCAAATAACTTTTTTTCAGTGTATGGAATTCATGTTTCTTTTATTTATGTTAAACTTTATTCAATTTTATTAAATATAGCTTAACTAGCTGGACCATGTCCACTTCGTTGCCCCAGATTTAGATTTGCGATCCCGTCCGTTTTGAACCAATCACGAATCTGCCACATATACATAAAATAACAGCACTCTCGATAACAAATTGACCACTATTCTGACCCCGCCCATTTTTGGAGCAATCACGTAGACTGCCACCAGATGCATATGTATACACGGAATTACAGCACTCTCGCTAACAAATTGTGCAAGATATCACAATCCCAAAATTTGGTCCATATGGGCGGGGCCACACCCATTAGTCCGATCCCTCCCATTATTAGATCAATCACTTAGATTGCTACCAGATACATATGCACCAAATTACAGCACTATCGTTAATAAATTGTGCAAGATTTCAAAAAATCACAATTTGCTTATATGGGCTGGGCCATATAAGCAAATATATGGGCCCATTAGTCTGATCCCGCCCATTTTTGGACAAATCACGTAGACTGCCTCCAAATACATATGGGCAATTATCCAATGTCGAATGAGACATTCGTACGCATTCAAAGTGAAAAAAAACATATGCCAAAACATTATTTCATTGTGACAAAAGGCGAAACTTATAGCTCTTGATTAGCACTATAATTGGTGCAAAGGTTGCTTTTGGCCAATTGTTTGTTTTCAAGATAATCACAAAAAACCAAGACATTCGCATGCGACAAAAACAGAAGTCGCTTTCAAAGCAAACAAATCAAACACTGATTTCAGCGAAACCTGAAAGAATATTTTAATGCGACGAGTTTAAAAATGTTCTGCATTGGTGTATCTTAATAATGTTTTTAAATTTATTTAAAAATATAAAGTAGTTTATTTTTTATTTAATTTTAATCAAATTCGCACGCGACATTTCGCATGTGACATTTTATTCCATCATTCTTTTTCTGTTTATTTTTTAACTTTTTATGCAACTAGACATCCCAGGGACTAGACTTCCAAATGATTTTTAATATATTCAATATACGAGTATTTATTTTCATAACCAAAATTATTTTTAAACCCTCACTTTAGTGAAACTGGGTATATATCATTTGCTACGGGCCAAAAGTGTAACACATCGATGGAGTGACATAAGCCCTAAGTATGTTAGGCGAAAATCCGTGTTAGGTCGTTTTAAGTCGAATGAGCCATGTCCGTCCGTCCGTTTTAAGTCGAATGAGCCATGTCCGTCCGTCCGTCCGTCTGTCTGCTGGCTGGTGCGCACGATGACTCTCGAAAGGAGTAACCAATTGACTTCAAATTTGGTATGTGGTAATATTTTTTCCATCTCCGGCTAAGTTCGAAGTTAGGTCACATTGGCCCACTCCTTCTAGTAGCTCCCCCACAAAGGGTTAATATTTACTGAATTATTGATTATTTAATAACTTCTATACTACTTATATGAATCATCTGAAATTCTACACAAGTTACTTTATTAGTCACTATCACCTCGAGAAAAATGGACGAAGTTACCACGACCCTTTTGGTACCTCCCACACAAATGGATTCGATTAAATATAAATCGAGATTTTAACTTTGCGCTCGAATGTTTTAAAATGTGTTATGAATAAATGTAATTTTTAGGAAAATTAGTTAAATTTGATAGATTCCCCATAAAAAAGTGGCAAAACAACATAATTTGATGAATATTCAATTTTTTGGCTGCCCATATACATAAAATAACAGCACTCTCGCTAACAAATTGTCCAAGATATCTCAATTTCAAAATTTGGCTTATATGGGCGGGGCCACGCCAATTGGTCCGATCCCGCCCATTTTTGTACCAATCACGCATACTACCACCTGATACATATGAACAAAATTACAGCACTCTCTCTAACAAATTGTGCAAGCTATCTTAATTTCAAATTAGCGTGTATGGGCGGGGCCACGCCCACTTGACATATCGAAATTCAAGTACCCTACTTTCACCACCCCTCACACATGTACATTCTGTGAAAATTTCAAGTTGATCCGTTCAGCTGTTTAGACGTCTATACAAACAAACACACCAACAAACAAACAAACATTCTCTGTGCGCTTGCTGCCCTCAAAGTGCATTTTAGTGAAATGTTGACACTCTTGATATTACGGCAGCGTTTTCGGGTCATCCATATTGCTCTTAAATGCACAAATTTCGTGTAGTGCAATAACACTCAAATCACCTTGGGAGACCACGTCGCTCATTCTCTGTTGGGTCATATAGATTGCTGTGAAATGCTGACGTACCAATTGGTGCAATAATTCTTTCAGTATTTATTTTTTCTATAACGATATCGCATGGGCGTAGTCACGCCCTCTAATCCGATATCTTCCAGTTTTGTTGGGTCACGTACTAACTTTCAAGGCACTTGAATACTAAAAACACTTGGTCCAGCGTCACCCTAGATATAATGGTTTCCAGTTATTTTGTTTTCAGCAAGCGTGTCGTATGCACAGCTACTTCGACTGATCATCTTTTTATTCAGATTCCGTAGAGTGCTATCAACAGCCTCCACTACAAACTTAAATACGATTAGTGCAATGCCTCTCTATATTTCACTTTCAGTGCTGGAGTCAAATACAGTTGTAGATATGACCTTTTTCATCCACATATGTACAATTGTAAGAGGCTTTGTACATCGACGCTATTTTTATGCAAATTTTCAAAACAGTTCTGCAATGATATTGGAAATTTTTCAAACTCACATCTCAAACTCTCACACATCGGCGCCCTTATCACTCTCTTTTGCAAAGATATCGCCGCAATACTATTTCAAATATTACATTCTACATTTTTTATTTATATGGGGTTATCATGCCAACTGTTTCCATCATTCCTGTTTCTAGCTCCATCACCCTACTGGTACCAAGATCACACAGCCAAACGTCGAAATCATGCAATCGATCTGGTTCCACATACCAAATTTCGAGAATTTTACTCCAATAGCAATCGAAGCAATCAGGTTGTGTGGAAGGTACCACACCCACTGTTACTATGACGTCAGTTTTTGGCTTCATCGCGGGTTCTAGTACCAATGTCACAAGTACAAAATTTCGAGAAGTTTACTCCAATAGTATTCGAAACATTTCATTATTAAATTAAAGGTTGTGTTGGCGGTGCCACGGCCACGTCACTATCACAACCAGTTGTTGGTTCCATTCCGCATACTGGTGCCATGGTCACATATACCAATTTTCGTGACTCCTACCGCAATAGTACTGAAAATATTGAATATTTAAATTTCAGGTTGAGTGGGCGGTGCCACTCCTACTAACACTATCCCCAGTTTTCAGCTACATGGCTCGTACTGCACCAAGGTCACACGTACCCAATGTTGAGAATTTTGCTATAATGGTATTCGAAATATTTAATTTTTGAATTTTAAATTGTGTTAAATTGTTAAATTGCCCACAGTCACTACCACACCAGATTTTGATACCATTACGTATACTGGTGCCAAGGTCACATATACCATGTTTCGTGACTCTTACCGCAATAATACTAGTAATATAGTACTTTTAAATTTTAGGTTGTGTGGGCGGTGGCCATGTCCACTTTCACTCTTTCCCTAGTTTGTAATCCGGTGACGCGTACTGGTGCCGAGGTCACACATAAAAAATTTCGAGAATGTTACTGCAAAAGTACTCGAAATATTGCATTTTTAAATTTCATTTTGTGTGGACGGTGCCACGCCCACTGTCACTATCACACCGGTTTTTGGCTCCATGATGTGTACTGGTATCAAAGTCACACATATCGAATTTCGAGAATTTTGACCGAATAGTACCCGAGATATTCCACTTTTAAACTTCACGTTGTGTGGGCGGTGCCACGCCTCTTTGTACAATCATAACCGAATATAGCTTCGAACCTTCCACACATCAAATGATATACTCATGCAAAAATTTAGCAAAATCGGTTCAGCCGTTTTTGCGTCCATCGCTTACCATTTCATTTTATATATGTATATAGATTAGTTTTTAAAAGTAAGAATGTTTCAGTCGGGTAAACCGACTACGGCTACCATCACTTTGTGAGTACTGTAATATGAAATATTACACGATTTAATTTGTCAATTTGTATGGGAGGTACCAGAGGGGGTTTAACAAATACTCCTATTTTTCGCTAGACAGTAGATACTTCAAAGGGGCGTTGCAACTTCGTCCATTTTTAATTATACATATTGTTGGTACTATAAAACCATTACACTGTACAAAGTTTCAAGTCTTTGTATGCACAAGTATTCACGTTATAAGCTGTTAACTTTTGGTGCAAAACTAGTACATTTGTGTGGGAGGTACCAAAATGAGCGTGTCAATTACGCCCGTTTTTCACCGGACTATCTATCTATCTTCTATATATATATAATTGTTGCGTGACTGGTTGACTGATTGGCTGACTGATTGACTGACTGATCATCGCCCAGGCCAAACGGCTGAAGCTAGAATCATGAAATTTGGTGGGGGTGTAGTCCTTGGGACGTAGACGAGCAATAAGGCGGGATTTTTCGAAATTCGTATATTAGCCGCACAATGGGGCAAAAAGGGATAAATATGGTATCACCGCCAAATATAAACGAAATGAGCTAGAATCTTGAAATTTTTTATGAGGGTAGCCCTTAGAAGTTAGACTCAGAAATTGGCAGGATTTTTCGAAATTCGAACATTGACGCACACAGTGGGGTAAAAGGTGATAAATGTGGTACATCAGCCAAATTCAAATGGCAAGAGCTAGAATCGTGAAATTTGGTGTGAGGGTAGCCCCTATGAACACAGTAGGGTAAAAAGGGAAATATGTGGTACAACAGCCAAATCCAAATGGCAAGACCTAGAATCGTGAAATTTGGTGTGAGAGTAGCTCTTGGGACGTAAACAAGAAGAAGAAGAGATTTTTTTTAAAAAATTTAGGGACACAGTGGGACAGAAAGCCTAAAATTAGAATGGTGAAAATTTAAGCGAGGGATGTCTTTATGACAACGGATCGAGGTATTCAATTTTTTTTTACTGGCCACAATACCAGTGACAACGGCATCTGCTGATCGAAGTTTCTTGACTTTAAGAAGAATAAAAACTTATCTCCGGAACAGAATGGAAGGAGAAAGGCTATCTTATCTGGCTTTGATGTCTATATACAAAGATGATGAAATAATTGATATATTTCTTTCAAAAAAATCGAAGATTGCATTTTTAACTCTTACGTATTTTATTATAAAAAGTTTTACTGATCTCGTACTAAACTACACATTTATATTTAGGAATAAAATTCGAATAAAAAACTAAGGAACTTAACTTCCATTACCTACACAATAAACGCAATTTTTTAATTGTTTATCTTTGTTATGAAAAAAAAAGGTTTTGAAAGAACGAAGTATAACTATTTTACAGTACCCTAAACAGAAAATAAATAAAAGATGGGGGCTGCGAAGCGCACCGGGTTAAAGCTAGTAAGTACTATAAAAGCATTACACTGTACAAATTTCAAGTATTTGCATGAAGTGATATTATTATTATAAGCAGTTAACTACTGGTGCAAAATGGTCCATTTGTGTGGGAGGTACGAAAAGGGGCGGGGCAACTTCGGCCATTTTTCTCGATTTGTCTAATTCACTAAATATTAACCCGTTGTGGGTGGGGTACTAGAAGGAGTGGGGATATATGGCCCATCTTCGAACTTAGCCGGAGAAAAAATATTACCACATACCAAATTTGAAGTCAATCGGTTTCTCAGACAGACGGACATAGCTCATTCGACTTAAAACGCCCTAAAACGGATATCCGCCGAACATACTTAGGGGCGTACGTCACTCCTTCGATGTGTTACACTTTTGGCCCGTAGCGAATGATATATACCCTCGTATAACCAAAGTGAGGGTATAAAAATAATGGAATTTAAATGCCCCCCTGCTCGTTGATGCATGTGCGGCATCTTATCAAAAGTTGTTCATTACTGCTTGGAGAGTTGAGACAGGATTAGCCGCAATTGTTTCTCGAATAAATTGCTTTAGTTCATTCAAATTTGTTGGTTTTGTTTGTAGACTTCCTGTTTGCAATAACCCCACAATAAAAATTCAGGTGGAGTAAGGTCAGGCGCCCTGGGGGGCCAACGGAATGTGGAGTTTTTGGATATCAGCTTATTTGGAAATTTTCGTCGCCATTCTGTCATAACAGGCCGGGCTATGTGAGGAAACTGCACAGCACACTGTGAAACGAAGTGGATGCAATTCCGTCTCATGGAGTATAAGTGGGTGGAAGCTCTCCATATTCGACAATTTTGTTTGTTTATGTTACCGTTTAAATCGAAATGGGCCTCGTCAGACATGAAAAGACAGGGGAAGAAAATGAAATAAAAAGGAATTTTTCTTTAACTTTAAACTAGGTCTTAATAGCTTAAACTAGTTAAATATTTAAATAACTGAAGACTGGGCCAATAAAACTATAACAGACAGTTCAACATGTTTCCGTCCTCTTCCACCATTTTAAGCATTTACTGGCAAATTCCAAGCGAGTCAGGAAGTCTGCTGCGTTCAGTTTGTTGGCCATTTGTATGTATTTTATATAGGAATAACTTCAAAACTTTGTGCATAATTGACTGCAATGCTTATAACCATTTGAGTAGAAAGGCTTCTTGTCGAAACTCTTGGATTGTTTTGTATGGCTGAAGCTACAGCAGAGATTGTTTCCTCCGTCCGAACTGAAGGGTTTCGATGGTAAGGTATTCTGTTGAGTGTCCCATGCTCGGCAAAAATTTTAACAAGTCTCATTATTGCCCATCTGCTCGGAGAATTGATTGACTGCGATAGTGGCGGACAATCCATATTCTTGTTTCAGTGTCCCAGTTATCCATTTTTGTTAAACCTAAAAATCAATCTGCAAAATAAAAAAAGAATTGACCAGATTCATTAAACAGAAAAAAGTTATTTGAGTTTCTTATTGTGCAATATTCATCAGCCACCCTGTACAATGGCGTAGCCAGGATCTAAATTAGGGGGGCCGAAGTTCCTGTTTATATTATTTTTAACACAAAAAAAATTTAAAACTTAAAGTACATAATGAAAAATGAATACTCATTGTTTTGAAAATATATTAAATACAGATAAACCAACATAAAGTATATTTTATTGAAAAAATTTTATTATTTTAAACTAAGAAATCATGTTATTAGTAGCAAAAGTATTAATTTTTAAATCATTTGTTTTCTGGTGTATTAAAAATAGCACGATTAATTTAAAAAAATTTTAAGATTGGCATATAACTTTAAAGCAGTGATTTTGTCATAATATAGGAATATATGAATATGAAGCTACGAGTATATTGGAAGAACTCACTTTCATTCAGTCGTTTTTTTTCTACTAAATACTTTCTTCATACGAACTTTGTTGATAATATTCTATGTATGTAGGTAATGAGTCTTTATAAAAAACCTTCGGAGGACGTTGAGAACTCTTAAAATTGCTTCGAATTAAAAGCCCAAGTACATTGTAGGTTTATTGTAGGATTAACTTTAAAAAGCCGCATAGCCAACATAAACACAACGTCACACAACTCCAAAACGGTTTTTGCTAGTTCAAAATTCTTAACGGTTTTTAAAACCTAATAATATTTACTAAACAAAATGTCATGTTAGTTATCTAGATTAGAGTTAGTGAAAAAAGTTATACCCGTTTAAAGTAAAAACTAAAGTAAAAAACACCTTGCTTATTTAAAAAGAGAAAACATTATTTTTTTATGCTACAATAATAATAAACGCCTCAGATTTTCTGCAATTTTTTCAATTATTTCCTTCTCAATCATCTTACGGTTCTCGTTGATGAATTTTCTGTGCACGATCATGAGGCATAGTCCGGAAAGCCTTTCCTCTCCTATTGTGCTCCTCAGCCACGTTTTGACTCTACGAAGTGTACTAAAGGAACGCTTCCCGGCCGCTGTTGTGCATGGTAAGGCGCTGAAAATTGAAATATATTTGTTTATCGTAGGTAGAAATTCGTTTGAGTCTTTAAATAGGTCAACAACTTCAATACCCTTCAAGTCATGTTCGCGCAAATTCGTTTTCTTCCACAGATTGTACCAAAGAATTAATTCACCAATTCCACTAGTCCATCGAGTAAGATTTACATGGCACGAATTACACAAATACTAAGTGTCCACGGTTCGTTCATATTTTTAACTCGTATACCAAAATATTACACATATATTTCTTCTATTATTTAACTAAACGCACGTCGATTTTTTTAATTACATATTTTCCGCAGATGTAGCAGAAATTGTCGGGATCATTTACACATTGAAAAGTTCTTTGCCCTTTACTCATACTTCGAAATATAACTTTGTAATATTTTTCAGAAAATCGACTTATCTCCTTAAGGCGCTGAATTACACTAAATTAGCTGACATATAGTTTGCTTCGAACGTAGAAACCCAATATTTTCAAGACTGCCGCGTACTACTTTGTATTGCGTACATATAATTTTACCACTTGTATATACAACTGGGATGTCCATGCCCCTAAAAGGCGTAACTGAATGGAAACCTCATAAATAAAAACCCACAAATATTGTTGAATGACCCTCTATCTGAGTGAATCTCATCCAATATAGCTCTCACATTGCATATCATGTTTTACGGAGGGTTACGAACGGCCATAAAACCACGTACTCTCTATAATTGTATAGTGTCTGACATCAATCTTCATAAAATAAAATGCAAGTGCAATGTCTCTCTCACATATGGGGAATTCAATATAAGCAAAAACATCATTTAAAAACGAAAAATATGAAACAAGATTTTTTGAATTTCCCTAACATTTACAACGTGGCTCATAACTTTTACGTCTATCCATAGATATTTGAAAAAAATCGAGCCAAAAGTGTAACACATCGAAGGAGTGTCCAAAGACCCGAAGTATGTTCGGCGGATATCCGTTTTGGGTCATTTTAAGTCGAATTGACTCCAAATTTGGTATGTGGTAATATTTATTCTATCTCCGGCTAAGTTCGAAGATGGGCCATATATGCCCACTCCTTCTAGTACCTCACCCACAACGGGTTAATATTTAGCGAATTATTGATTATTGAATAACTTATATACTACGTATTTGAATCTGCTGAAATTCTACACATAGTATTACTTTATAAGTCACTATCTCATCGAGAAAAATGGGCAACGTTGCTGCGCCCCTTTTGGTACCTCCCCCTTAATACTTGAAATTACAGTACGGTGTAATACTTTTATAGTAACTACAGTCCAGTGAAAAGTAGGAGTAATTGACACGTAATTGACATTTTGGTACCTCCCACACAAATTGACTATTTTGCACCAATAGTTAACAGCTTATAACATGAATACTAGTGCATACAAAGACTTAACATTTTGTACAAAGTAATGGTTTTATGTTACCTAGAATCCAGTGAAAAATGGGCGTTATAGCCATGCCCCTTTTGGTACCTCCCACACAAAGGAACCATTTTGTACGAAAAGTTTACAGCTTATAACTTTAATACTAGTACCTTCAAATATTTAAAATTTTGTACAGCGTGATGTTTTTATAGTACCTACAGTCTGTCGAAAAATGCACGTTATTATCACACCCCTTTCGGTACCTCCCATACAAACGTACCATTTTGTACAAACAGTTAACATCTTATATCATGAATACCTATGCATTGGTAATTACTCAAAATTTGTTCAGTATAAAAGAAACTTTGTCGAAGGAACCATACTTCTAAAACAAATTCTGATGTCCCGGAAAAAATCCCACTTTGACCCATTTAGAGTGCTCCAATCGAGTCCATATGTATGGAACCCCCAGGGGGTTCCAGGCGGTGTGCCACTGGAATGGGTGGGTCGGGCCTCCAAAGTTAGTGGGGGTCGGTCATACATTTGGACTCGATTGGAGCACTCTAAATGGGTCAAAGTGGGATTTTTCAAAATTTGCCTCTACCCAAAAGTTCGACCCAAATTCCGGGACATCAGAATTCGTTTTAGAGGTATGGTTCCTTCGGCAAAGTTTCTTATTTTGATCCCTAGAATACGATTTTCACTGAGCAATGGCGACTTTTTTTGCCTCCCCACAAATCGTTTAGGCTACACTCTAAACATATAATATTTGGTACACACAAAAATTGTGTATTTGGGAAGATGTTGTTCTAAACAAATATTTGTTTACATCCCAATGCGACAGTTATTTCCGAAACAAAAAATTATTTGCATTAAGGTATTCATAAAATACATAAATTATGTTAAATTTTTCACTAGTTGTTAAATTTTTAGAAATTTTTAATGTTCGTAAAAATAATAAATAATAATAATTGAAATCGTATAATCTTGGATCAATTTAAAGTACTTAGAGGATTAACACCTAATGATGGCTTGGAATACTCAGAAATTTGAAATGATTGATTTAAAACAGAAGTTAATGCTGCATATGGTATCATAATTGGGAGGTACAATTCGAATCCAAGGAAAAATTAAAACTGAAATTCGAAAAAGTCAGCAAAACTTTTGGAAATCTTTTTTAAATAAAATTAATTTGGAAACATTCCTAAATAATAAGTTTATTTGTATTTAAACACATATTTTATTTGAGAAAATTAGTTTGCAAATATAATTTGTTGTAATATATTAATATATGCTTTCCAAATAAAATTTATTTGCTAAGAAATATATAATATTTAAAAATTAGTCTTCCAAATATATTTTCTTTCGATTCAAACATATCAAAAAAGGCGATTTTGCCTCGTGTAGCTAACGATATAATCCGAGCTCATAGTTTTTCCGACGTTATAGTTTAACTTCTTGTAAATACGTGATTCGCTTTTTGCCCTGTTTAGCATTTCCTCTCTATTTCTGTACATTAGTTCTTCCGACAATCCGGTTCTTCAATGAAACCAAATCCGTTCATTTGTATCAGTTTCAAAATTTCCGATTTCGTTTGTATTCTTCGCCCAAAATATGTTTTTTGTTAATACTTGTCGAGAGTGTTGATGTGGCAATCTTGTTTGGTTCATTTTCAACAGTGTTTTAAAAATGTATTTCATGTGTTTAAGACTGTATGTAGAAGTGAATCTTTTCTACACTGGTTTTCAATTCTATCGCATAATTGGGTGTGAAGTCTGGCAGTTTTAGTATTCGTTTTATGAAATATCGCTGTAACTTGTCAACTAATTCAAAGTATCTGTTAAGGTGGGGGGTTTGCCAGCAAGGGAGATGAGGGTAGGCGCTGCGACGAAATCCCTTCTATGACAAACTCCAATAACAACGATAGCTCAGTAGTGGGGGAACGATGTGTGTGTGTGTTTACGTATGCATTTATTCATGCGTGTGTAGTGACCGATGTTGGCGTTGCAGTCATGCAAAGGGCGAAATAGAAAAGGAGAATAAATAAAACACAAGAGTTTAGTTTTTTCGATAGTGATAAAGGCAGAGCTTTATTTCGTATTAATGATAACGTATATTACCATGTAGCGATGCGTAGGATCCGTAGAAATCCAAACGGCACGATAGCAAAACGACAAGATATATGTATGCGCGTGTGCGAAACAACGACTATTAGTGATGTGCGCGATTGTATCGCCTAACAAAGACTACTTTCAATACGAGAGCCAGATGAAGCAAGGAGTCGAAAATCCGCAACAGCCTCTGCTTGCGGGAAGTCCCTCTCTACATCCGAACTATGCGAATAACGTCCCGGGAGAGTCGGAGAGAGATACAACGCTGGAAATCTCTCCTTACAATCCGTGCCATGCGAATATCGTCTTGGGAGAGTTTGTGGAGAGATTCTTTTAATCCCTCTACGATCCGTGCTGAGCGAATTCGTCCCGAGAGAGTCGAAGGAGAGCACCAGACGCTGAAAAGCCCTCTCACAATCCGTACAAGCGAATATCGTCCTGGGAGTGTCGTATCAGAGGCTTCTTCTCCTTCAACCCACTAGGGTTGCCAATCAACGAAGGAGATGCACAAGCTGGGGAAGTTGCGCGACAATGTTACGAACTTAAACATTACTGGCCCCCTTGCAACATCTAGCTCTGTTGCAAAATTATATAAGTAAACTATAACGAAAATTAGGTTAGTAAATTAGGAAGGAACGTAAATTCAGTTTCCTAGTGAGCATTAAACAAATTCAATTCGTACTTCAACGTTATATTAAGAATTCGTAAAATAATTAATATAGGCGAGGTGATGCTAACATAGCTAGTTTCGATTTCAAAAATTAGTTTGAGTTTATATAGACTCCGACAAAAAATAAAGGGTTGCGATATTAATTTGTGACACAAATTCGAGAGATACTAGATCAAGTTTCAAATTAATTTAAGAAAATACGTGTTCGTAGACACACGATCAAGAAAATTTCTATTAATTCGAGTTCAAATAATTAATAAATTCATATGATGTGACCGTTTATAAAAAGCGAGGCGGTTGTCAAAATGTGACCAACAAACAAATTCAAGTAGAGGTGCGACGAAAAATACAAACGAAAGTGAGTTTAGCAAGTAATGAAGCAGATATCAAACCTACGAGGTGGGATGGAATTCAGGTTCGGTTCTCAGACCAACGATTGAATTTCCCGAAAGGCAGAATATTTCTGGCTTCCGTATTACATGTTCTATTGCCAGGGGTGAAGACCGCGGCTGGGCTTGTAGAAATATTAAAAAGGGCGGAAGGAATTGGTCCAGTAACGACATAACCGAAAATGGTATTTTGAGCCAGTAGTGACTCAAGCACAATTCGTGGGGGTTCAGCCAAAAGGATTTTCGGATACAAATCAGCACCAAGTAGAACGTCTATTGGGCGATTGTCAAAAGAATCAGCCAATCGCATATTGGCGAGGCGAGATTGGAGGATGGTAGCAAGCGAAGGCGATGGAAAGTTTCCAGAAATGTTCGGAAGAACATGGGCTACCGTTTTTAAAACGTGCGATGGATCTAATGGTGAAACGATTTCAAGAGAACAAATTTCCCTTGAATTGCCCAATAGAGTACAGTTTAGGCTTGAAACTCCAGCGTTCGTAGAACGCGTCGAAATACCCAGTCGTTGCCGAAAGCGGTCCGTAACCATAGACGTCTCGGAAGATGGGTCAATAAGAGCCCGAGCAGGGTACGTAAAACCCTTGTGAACGATATTCACAATGGCAGTTCCCAAGAGCACATTTCTATCTTGGGTGGTATGAAATACCTGTCTACTAATTGTGGGTTTTACGATAGCCGATGTGGAGGGAGAAGTTTTCAAATTCTGGTCCAAGGAGGGATCTTTAACAATAGGAGGGATGAAGGACGAAGGTGGTACAAAACGAGAAGATCCCACAGTTCGATGGAGAAGGGTGTGGTGACGACCATTGCACGTAGTGCAATTATGGCTACTGTTGCAGGTTTTCACTGCATGTCCTCGTGAAAGACAATTCACGCAGCACCCATGCTTTTTTATGACCGAAAATCTATCACTAACCGAAAGGTTCTTGAATCGAGAACAAGAACGCAATACATGACTCTGCTGGGGACAAAGCACACAACACGTGTTCGAATGCGACCGAGGAGGACTCAAGGGAGAGACATTCGTAGAATGTAAAGTTTTGTCCTTCACCACGGGCTTTTTCTCAGAGTCAGGACCCCTGAGCTCCCGAAGGCAAACTAAAGTCTGAATTCTTTCCGTGAGGAAAGAATCTAAGTCGTGCCAGGAGGATAGGGATGACTTATTTTTTATACTCTGTTCCCAAAGAGTAAGGGTTAGTTTCGGCAAACGACGGAGGCATTGAAAGACCAATATGGGATCCCAATGGTCAGTCACGACATCGTAGACTGCCATTGTCGAAAGACACCCATTTATTCCCCGTTGTATGGTCTTTAAACCCGAGCTAGTCTCGCGGTCTAGCACGGGAAGATCGAAGAGGAGCTTTAGGTGACTATTCACAAGAATGCGTTTGTTGTCATACGCATCTTCCAATGCTTTCCAGGCAAAAGCGAAGCTCCTGTGGGTGAGAGGGAATCTCGAGACTATTTCCCTTGCCTCACCGCTAGTTTTTTGGACCAGGTGACAAAGGCGCTCAATGTCACTAAGACACGAATTGTTTATAAAAATCGCCGAAAAGAGGTCCCGAAACGTAGGCCAAGTAACGAAATCCCCATGGAAAACGTCAATATCGATAGGGGGTAGGTTCAAATTATGACTTAAGTCAGAATTTTCTAAATTAGACATTCTACAAAACTATTAAATTTTATCAAATAAGGACCGAATGTAGGGTACGTGGATGTACACGACTAATCAAAATGCGATAAACCAGAAGAAAAAACGACACAAATTTAATAAAATTGTAATTTGGATCAACTAGACTGGCTGTAGGGTGACTACGGTCGACTGTAGAGTGCAACAACGACTAAGCAAAATGCGATAAACCAGAAGAAAAAAAGACAAAAATTTAATAAAATTGCAATTTTGATCAACTAGACTGGCTGTAGGGTGACTATGGTCGACTGTAGAGTGCAACAACAAAATTAAACAACGAAGTAGGCAGCAAGAAATTATAAGCTAGAAGAACGCAAAAAATAATACAATAAAATTTTATTATGAAAATTTTCAAGTAATGTCCAATTGACCGAATGTAGGGTGTACAGTGTCGTATATGACCGATTCTAATTAACGAGTAGCGTACCACTCACCGCTATTCCCAAAAATAGCACGACAAAAAATATTTAATTTATTTTTCCAAAAGCTGTTATATTTGGCTGTTTCGACTATTTTTCCAACTGGGATGTGAAACCAAGCTCAGGTGACGACGACTCTCTCTATTCGAGTATGTGGGTGCGTACGTGTGTGTTTCTTTTCGAGTAACAAACAACAACAAATGCAATGCGAAGTTGTTGGCGAGAGACGCACACGCAGTCGGTAGGGGGAAATGCAATCGACCGATTCGATTAACGAAGTCAACGAGAGCAAGAAATAGGAGCTAATTTTATGACGCCGACTTTCGCGCCTTTTCTAATGCAAGACGGTTGGAGAGTGTTCCTGTTTTTGTTGTAATTAAGCTAGATAGCCTCTCATGCAGTAGGGACGACTGCACTGAGATTGGAAATAAATACAACAATGCCGAATGCACAAATAAACGGGCAACACACTACACAACGCAATAACGAAATATGTAAACAAGAATTTTTCTAAGATTTAACGCGAACAAAACAAATCGAAATGACATATTAAATAAATTAAAGCGAACAAAAACAATCGAAATAAAATATTAATGTTTTGCATTGGGATAGAATTATTCCCGATAGATTCGAAAGTGATTTAGCAACGACAAAGTGGACTGTATTTTTTGAGGAAAATCGCGATAGCGTAATCAAAAGTCGACTAATATTATACCGTAGGGTATATTTGGATGCATTTGTAATTTATTTTTTTTTGGACAAAAAAACACTCGCGGCGCTCACTATTTAGGAAAACTGAGAGTACGTTACCTGCGATTTTGTTAGTAAGATTGGTGATGAGTGGTTGAAGCACCAAGGTTTTCCGTAGGAAAGCAGCAAAATCACCAAATAAACGAGGATGTATGCCAGCACAAATCCGATTCGATTGGATCAAATGTTAAGGGAGTACAAATCCGGCTCGAATACGACCAAATGTTACGGTGGGGGGTTTGCCAGCAAGGGAGATGAGGGTAGGCGCTGCGACGAAATCCCTTCTATGACAAACTCCAATAACAACGATAGCTCAGTAGTGGGGGAACGATGTGTGTGTGTGTTTACGTATGCATTTATTCATGCGTGTGTAGTGACCGATGTTGGCGTTGCAGTCATGCAAAGGGCGAAATAGAAAAGGAGAATAAATAAAACACAAGAGTTTAGTTTTTTCGATAGTGATAAAGGCAGAGCTTTATTTCGTATTAATGATAACGTATATTACCATGTAGCGATGCGTAGGATCCGTAGAAATCCAAACGGCACGATAGCAAAACGACAAGATATATGTATGCGCGTGTGCGAAACAACGACTATTAGTGATGTGCGCGATTGTATCGCCTAACAAAGACTACTTTCAATACGAGAGCCAGATGAAGCAAGGAGTCGAAAATCCGCAACAGCCTCTGCTTGCGGGAAGTCCCTCTCTACATCCGAACTATGCGAATAACGTCCCGGGAGAGTCGGAGAGAGATACAACGCTGGAAATCTCTCCTTACAATCCGTGCCATGCGAATATCGTCTTGGGAGAGTTTGTGGAGAGATTCTTTTAATCCCTCTACGATCCGTGCTGAGCGAATTCGTCCCGAGAGAGTCGAAGGAGAGCACCAGACGCTGAAAAGCCCTCTCACAATCCGTACAAGCGAATATCGTCCTGGGAGTGTCGTATCAGAGGCTTCTTCTCCTTCAACCCACTAGGGTTGCCAATCAACGAAGGAGATGCACAAGCTGGGGAAGTTGCGCGACAATGTTACGAACTTAAACAGTATCCATATCCCCATAATTGTGCTCCATACGTTTGGATGGATCTACATACCGCTTGATACAACTTCCATTTTACCGATAATACCATTTTATTTGTTATTGAGGAACATATCCCACGTACTGGCCAACATGTTTGTCAAGGATAAGTTTTGAGGACATTATTACTCCGAGATAGCAATATTCATTCACTACCTTCATTGTGATTTAGTTGTATTTCCAGCATTCCCGGTTTGATAGTTTTCCCCCTTTTCTGAAAACTAGCATTTGAGTCTTATCCATATTAGCTTCCCCAAATGATGCAATATAGTTCAAGATTGTTGATCATTCGTTGCATAACAGTGACATCATCCGCCAGAATTACAATATTGTCAGCGTAGACTAAGAATCTTATGTTTCTTCCACCGATGTTCAAACCTCCTCCAAGGGAGTCATGTAATTCATTTATATAAATACATTATGAATAGTGAGTGCGAAAGTATACATCCTTGCTGTACACCAGAATATGTTTCGAAACTGGCCGATGGTTGAATTCCACTACAGACTGAGGCAGTGGTATGGCTGTTAATAGATGATATTCCCATCAGGTGTAGTTTATACAGCCGTCTTCATAGTGGAAGCATAAGAATAAATTTCTATTAATTGAATTAAAATTTTTTTAATGCAACAGAAACATAATTGGGGCTTAATTGTGAAATTTTGTGGACATAATTTAGAAACAAAAATTAAATCATTTTCAGGAAATCTTAGTTTCTAAATTAGGGGCTTCGAAATTGCAATTTATCGGCGTAAAGGGCGGAATGAACCATGGAATTTTTTCTTCGGGAATAATTTATATTTTGTATCATCCATTTATTTCAGAAATTGTACAATAATTGTTTTCTATATTTATAATGATTCGATTACATTCCTATAAGTGGGCCCTCGTGATTATAGAAACATGGCATCTCGCCAATCGCTTTACCATTTAAAACCTAAACTATATGAAGAGTTTCAAAGAAGCATTTCAACAATTTCAGATTGAATTGCTACTATTTTTCGATTTTTGTACAAAATATAAGTAATAAGTTTTTTTGTTGCAAAATAAGTTTTTTCTTTGAACATTTTAAGTTTTTTTCAAAAAATATCTGGCAACGCTGCTTGAAATCCACAAAAAAGGCATACACCTGTAAGTACAACAGTTGATTTTGTCCTCAGCGCACCAGTGATACATATAGCAGCCATTCGATGAACATTGTTTAGTATCGCGCAGAATTGTATTTTAGGCGGATTTCTGCAGAGCCGTCCACCATACGACAATGCCGTACATCATTATCGGCCTGACTACTGCCGTATACCACCAATAAGCAATACGCGGGTTCAGACCCATGAGTCTTGCTATTGTTCTTTTACAGGTATGGGTTGAAGTTTAACTTGTAGAATGTCACTTCGAAATTCATACTAAGATTCTAGAATACCACTGTCGTCAGGCCAGGGGTCAATAACTCATATCCCTAATTTCAGGTGTGCCGTAATTAAGATCTTACTGGCCTCAATCTTAATACCAAAAAGATGTGAAGCTGTAGGTTCTGTCGCGCTTCCTGGGGTCAGACTCAGAACAGGAAGCCGTCCAATGTGGGACAGATGCTCCTGCATTTTTGATTTGGGATTTCACGGAGGCATAACACTCCTAAAGTCAATGAATCCGTATCGGGCACCCTAGAACTCTGGCGCTCTTTGTTAGGGGCTGCTTATTTGTCGCAGCAAACCTACATATCTGTAGGCCATTCAGCTATCCGCCACCCGCTGACCCCGATATTAGCCAGAGCCTAACTCGTGTTCCTAACCTAACCTAATTTAATAGATGATGGCTATACTATACTGCCCTATGTTCACTTTGAACCATTTACAATTGTTTTATGTAATTTAACTCAGTTGTAAATAAAGGACATATATATCTATCTATATATATAAAGAAGAATGTGTGTTTGTTTGTTTGTTTGTTTGTTTGTTTGTTTGTTTGTTGGTTTGTTGGTTTGTTTGTACCGAATAGACGTCTAAACGGCTGGACCGATCTTCTTGAAATTTTCACAGAATGTACATATGTGGGGCGTGGTGAAAATAGGGTACTTGAATTTTCGATATATCAAGTGGGCGTGGCCCCGCCCATATAAGACATATTTTAAAATTGAGATATCTTGCACAATTTGGTAGCGAGAGTGCTGTAATTTTGTACATATGTATCTGGTGGCAGTCTACGTGATTGGGCCAAAAATGGGCGGGATCGGACCAATGGGCGTGGCACCGCCCATAGAAGCCAAATTTTAAAAATTATATATCTAGCACAATTTATTAGTGAGAGTGATGCAATTAAGTGCGTATATATATCTGGTGGCAATGTACCTGATTGGTCCAAAAATGGGCGGGATCGGACCAATGGGCGTGGCCCCGCCCACATAAGACAAATTTTTAAATTGCGATATCTTACACAATTTGTTAGCGAGAGTGCTGTAATTTTGTACATATGTATCTAATGGCAGTCTACGTGATTGGTCCAGAAATAGGCGGGATCGGACCAATGGGCGTGGCACCGCCCATATAAGCCAAATTTTAAAAATGATATATCTTGCACAATTTGTTAGCGAGAGTGCTGGAATTTTGTGTATATGTATCTGGTGGCAGTCTACGTGATTGGTCCAAAAATGGGCGGAATCGGGCCAATGGGCGTGGCACCACCCATATAATCCAAAATTGAGATATCTTGCACAATTTATTAGCGAGGGAGCTGGAATTTTGTGTATATATATCTGTTGGCGATCTACGTGATTGGTTCAAACATGGACGGGATCGGACCAATGGGCGTAGCCCCGCCCATACAAGCAAAATTTTGAATTTTAGATATCTTGCACAATTTGTTAGCGAGGGAACTGGAATTTTGTATATATATATCTGTCTACGTGATTGGTCCAAAAATGGGCGGGGTCGGACTAATGGGCGTGGCCCCGCCCCTTCAAGCCAAATTTTCAAAATGATATATCTTGCACAATTTGTTAGCGAGAGTGCTGGAATTTTGTGTATATTTATCTGGTGGCAGTCTACGTGATTGGTAAAAATGGGCGGAATCGGGCCAATGGGCGTGGCCCCGCCCTTACAAGCCAAATTTTGAAATTGAGATATCTTGCACAATTTGTTAGCGAGAGTGCTGTAATTTTGTGCATATGTATCTGGTGGTAGTCTACGTGATTGATTTAAAAATGGGCGGAATCGGGCCAATGGGCGTGGCCCCGCCCATACAAGCTAAATTTTGAAATTGAGATATTTTGCACAATTTGTTAGCGAGAGTGCTGTAATTTTGTTCATATGTATCTGGTGGTTGTCTACGTGATTTGCAAAAAATGGGCGGGATCTGACTAATGGGCTTGGCACCGCCTATATAAGCCGAATTTTCAAATTTAGATATTTTTCACAATATGTTAGAGAGAGTGCTGTAATTTTGTGCATGTGTATCTGGTGGTAGTCTACGTGATTGGTTTAAAAATGGGAGGAATCGGATCAATGGGCGTGGCCTTGCCAATATAAGCAACCTTTTGAAATTGAGGTATTTTGCACAATCTGTTTGCGAGAGTACTGTAATTTTGTATATATGTGTCTGGTGGAAGCCTACGTGATTGGTTTATAAATGAGCGGGATCAGACCAAAGGGTGTGCCCCGCCCATGTTACCCAAATTTGAGCTATCTTGCACAATTTAGTAGTGATAGTACGGTAATTCTGTTTATATGTTTCTGGTTGCAGTCTACGTGATTAGTTAAAAAGTGGGCGAGATCAGAGTAAAGGGCGTGGCCCCGTCCATATAAGCCACATTTTGAAATTGAGATATCTTGCACAATTTGTTAGCGAGAGTGCTGTTATTTTATGTATACGTATTTGGTGGCAGGATTCGCGATTGGTTCAAAAATGGACGGGATCGGAAATCTTAATCTGGGGTAACGAAGTGGACCGGGTCCAGCTATTTATCTATATATATAAAGAAGAATGTGTGTTTGTTTGTTTGTTGGTTTGTTTGTACCGAATAGACGTCTAAACGGCTTGACCGATCTTCTTGAAATTTTCACAGAATGTACATATGTGGGGCGTGGTGAAAATAGGGTACTTGAATCTTCGATATATCAAGTGGGCGTGGTCCCGCCCACATAAGACAAATTTTAAAATTGAGATATCTTGCACAATTTGTTAGCGAGAGTGCTGTAATTTTGTACATATGTATCTGGTGGCAGTCTACGTGATTGGTCCAAAAATGGGCGTGATCGGACCAATGGGCGTGGCCCCGCCCATATAAGCCAAATTATGGAATTGAGATATCTTACACAATTTGTTAGCTAGAGTGTTGTACTTTGGTGCATATGTATCTGGTGGTACTGGATTCGTCCAAAAAAGGGCGGGATCGGACTAATGGGCGTGGCCACGCCCACATAAGACAAATTTTTAAATTGCGATATCTTACACAATTTGTTAGCGAGAGTGCTGTAATTTGGTGCATATGTATCTGGTGGTAGTCTACGTGATTGGTGCAAAAGTGGGCGGGATCGGACCAATGGGCGTGTCCCCGCCCATATAAGCCAAATTTTTAAATTGATATATCTTGCACAATTTGTTAGCGAGAGTGCTGGATTTTTGTGCATATGTATCTGGTGGCAGTCTACGTGATTGGCCCAAAAATGGGCTGAATCGGGCCAATGGGCGTGGCACCTCCCATGTAATCAAAGTTTTGAAATTGATATATCTTGCACAAATTTTTAGCGAGTGTGCTGTAATTTTGTGCATATGTATCTGGTGGTAGTCTACGTGATTGGTCCAAAAATGGGCGGGATCGGACCAATGGGGGTGGCACTGCCCATATAAGCAAAATTTTTAAAAATGTGATATCTTGCACAATTTGTTAGCGAGAGAGCTGGAATTTTGTGTATATGTATCTGGTGGTAGTCTACGTGATTGATCCAAAAATGGGTGGAATCGGACAAATGAGCGTGGCCCCGCCCATATAAGCCAAATTTTTAAATTTATATATCTAGCACAATTTTTTAGCGAGAGTGCTGTAATTTTGTGCATATGTATCTGGTGATACGTCCAAAATTGGGCGGAAACGGACCAATGAGCGTGGCACCGCCCATATAAGCCAAATTTTGAAATTTAGATATTTTTTACAATATGTTAGATAGAGTGTTGTAATTCTGTGTATATGTATCTGGTGGTAGTGTATCTGATTGGTTTAAAAATGGGCGGGATTGGAGCAATGGGCGTGGCCCCGCCCATATAAGCCACATATTGAAATTGAGATATCTTGCACAATTTGTTAGAGAGAGTTCTGTAATTTTGTGCATATGTATCTGGTGGTAGTCTACGTTATTGGTCGAAAAATGGGCGCGGTCGGAGCAATGGGCGTGGCCCCGCCCATGTAAGCCAAATATTGAAATTGAGATATCTTACACAATTTGTTAAAGAGAGTGCTGACATTTTGCGAATATGTATGTGGTAGCAGTCCGCGTAATTGGGCGGGATCGGACTAATGGGCGTGACCCCGGCCATATAAGTCAAATTTGGAAATTAAGATATCTTGCACAATCTGGTTGCGAGAGTGCTGTAATTTTGTGTATATGTGTCTGGTGAAAGCCTACGTGATTGGTCTAAAAATGAGCGGGATCAGACCAAAGGGCGTGGCCCCGTCCATATAACCCAAATTTGAGCTATCTTGCAAAATTTAGTAGCGATAGTACTGTAACTCTGTTCATATGTATCTGGTGGCAGTCTACGTGATTAGTTCAAAATGGGCGGGATCAGACTAATGGGCATGGCCCCGCCCATGTAAGCCACATTTTGAAATTAAGATATCTTGCACAATTTGTTAGCGAGAGTGCAGTTATTTTATGTATATGTATTTGGCGGCAGGATTCGTGATTGGTTCAACAATGGACGGGATCGGAAATCTCAATCTGGGGCAACGAAGTGGACCGGGTCCAGCTAGTATATATATATATACTATACTTCTACTATATGTTTCAAACCTTACTGCATGTTTCTGCATACGCACGAAATTTCATGTCAATCAGCAATAAATATAATTAATAGAATAACTGATACACATGTCCCATGTGTTTTGAACTGAATTTTAAACTCTTATATCTAAACCCTTCTACAAAAAAACACAACTGTGTTACTCCAATTAAAAATCTTTTTTGTTGTCCATCCACTCAGGCAAAACTTGCCAGTTGACACTTTTACTAAAACTAATTGCATTTCGTTCTGTTCTGTTTCTGTTTTTTAATTACAGCCAAAGGTAAATATATCGGCGCTCCATGCAACAACATGACATGCGAGCCCACTTTGTTGCATGTCACCTGTGATAAGGAGACACAAATATGCGGCTGTGAAAGAAGTTATCCCGTACAAATTGGTTTAACCAGGGGATGCGACAAACGTAAGTATCCGACGACTGACATCGACGTGTTCCACAACTTGTTTCCACTACATGTCCTATTTTTCTACTCTCTTTCTTTCTCTCCTCACCTCTGCGCCATCACCAATTGACTGCATACTCCTCCTTGCGTGTGTGGCCGATTCCCTGTCACCAAGCAGCCAAGAAATTGGGTGAAATGTGTTTCTTCGACGAGACATGTCAGTACAATGATGAAAACTCCCTTTGTGTTCAGGTGCGTCACAATGCAATGTGTCAGTGTGCGAATGGCTATCATTCGGTGAGCTATAACAAACCAACACGCCGAGTCTTCTGTACTCAAGGTAAGTGCACTCATTTATCTTCATTCCCAAGGAAAACACACAGGAAAGCGGAAACAAAGTTGCAAAAACCGACAAGAGAATTATTTATCTACTGTGACTAGAGCTACGACTCCCCCCTACCTTCCTTCCATGACCCTTGTTATATTCCTTTGGCACACTGAGTAAACCTTTACAGATAGACCGAGGGAGGCAACAAACAAAAATTCTCGGTCTCCGATGAATGTAAGGACTCTGAAATCCCCTGTTATTTATGTTCCCATGGAAAGATTTGCTGTGCAAGAGACTATAGGTATTTTGGACACAACTATATATTAGTGTTTATAAGAATTATGGCAGATGATAAATCGATGCAAGTTGATATACTGAGTGCGTGGTATGGTATGATTAAATTGTTTTGGTAGCATTTGATGGTGGAAAGTATCTACATTCAAACATAGAAAATAATGCGCATTTAGGACATTTTGTTAGTGAAATATTTGTAATGAACGTATATTGCAGAATTAATATAAGAATTTCTGTGTCATGTTTGTTCGTTGATTTCATATGCATTTGTCGGTCTGTATGGGAGTATCAGACAAGGCTTGGCTGAACTGCCGGTACTTCAAACACATAGCGTCCCACAGAAGTTTCTATGTTCCATGGTATTATGGTATGAACTTTGGCATTTTGGTAGGTTAGGGTCTTTTTATGTGGCCCACAGGAAGGGTGTCCAATGCGACCACCTTTAACGAGTGTGTAGTGACAATGAAACTGCACAGACTATTCCGTTAAGAACATAGGACCTTATTCATAATAATTTAAAGAAGGTTTGAGGAACAGCTTAACAGTGATGTAGAAGTTTCAAAATATAAAATATTGTGAATGGAGTATACATACTTCTTTTAATTTTCTATTGCGTGGAGGAGGTGGAAAGAGGAGAGGTATATATGTATTTTGATTCTGGATGTTTGTTTATTGACTCTTCAGCAGGGCCAGAATATCTGTAGGTTCCAACCTCATCAACCCCAAGCTCTATATACTCGTACTTACAAGGAATAAACACTACTAAAACAATATGAAGACGAAGATGGCTGCATTAAAATTTCACTCAGGATGGCTCTTCGGTAGGGCCAGAATCAATGCAGGTCGTAAGGTCATCAACCCTATCCAAAATAACATAACAACATACAGACCTTATTCACAATGCAAAGATATATACCTACATTAACTTTATAGCAATAAACTCAGCCAAATGTTAATTTATTTTGGGTAGGGTTTATGACATTCGGGCTCTGCCGAAGAGCTATCCCTCCATATCTGAATTTAATGTGATTTTTTAATGCAGCCGTAGTCGTCTTTGCTTTATTTTAGTAGAGTATATTTATTATAAGATTATAGAGCGAAAGGTTGATGAGGATCTGCAGATATGCTGGTCCTGCTGATGATCCATCCCATCTTGTCGCGCTGAAGATCCATCCTTGAATAGCTGAGATTATTAATAAATATTAATGTAGCAGTACTCACCTTCGCATAGTTAATATGGTCTACTTGTTTTAAATTTATATTGGGTAGGCTTGATGACGTTAGCGCCTGCAAATATTCTGACTCTGCCGAAAAGGCATCCTTCCATATCTGAGTTTATTGTGAAATTTTCATACAGCCCTAGTCGCCTTCGTATTGTTTAAGTAGTGTATATTTCTTGCAAGATTATAGTACGTGCGTTGATGAACCTGAATATATATTCTGGCTCTGCCGAAGAATCATCCTGCATATCTGAGTTAATAACGAAATTTTAATTTACCTTCTCATTGTAAACAATGCCTATTTCTTTTAAATTTATATTACGTGAGGTTGATTGTTTTAGCAGTGGATATTTCTTGTAAGTTTATAGTGCGTGTGTAGATGAGGTTAAGTCCTGTAGTAATTGTGGTTCTGCCGAAGAACCATGGGTTAATGGCGAAATTTTAATGTAACCATGCTCACCTTCGCATTGTTCATAGTGCATATTTCTTTTAAATTTTTATTGCGTGAGGTTATTGACGATAGGGCAGGCAGATATTCTGGTTCTGCTGAAGAGTCATCCTTGGATAGGATGATTGCTTAATTAAAATGCAGCACTACTCACCTTCGCATTTTTAATATTGTACTTATGTTGTTAATTTATTTTGGGTAGGATTGATGACATTAGGACCTGCGTTTATTCTGGCCCTGCCGAAGATCCATCCTTCCATATCTGGGTTTATTGTGAAATATAAATATGTCCATGGTCACCTTCGCATAGTTAGTACTCTTTATATCTTTTAAATTTATATTGCGTGAGGTTGTTAAGGTTAGGACCGACAGATTCTGGCCCTGCTGAAGACCCATCCTTTGAGTTTATTGCTAAATGTTAATGTACTCACCTTTGCATAGTTAATATGGTATATTTGTTGTAAATTTATATTACGTAGGGTTGATGTCAAAGAGCCATCCTTCAATATCTAAGATTATTGCGAAATTTCAATGTAGCCATGGTCACCTTCTTATTGTTAATAGTGCCTATTTCTTTTAAATTTATATTGCGTGAGATTGATGAGCTTAGGACCTGCAGATAATCGGGCTCTACCAAAGATGCATTCCTGGATAGCTGAGTTAATTGCTAAATGTTAATGTAGTTGTAGTCATCTTCCGATTTATTAAATTGACTACATATTTGTTATACATTTATATTGGGAAGGGTTGATAACGATAGAACCTGCATATACGAGGGCGGTTCGGAAACTTCTATCAATGAAAGAGAATAGTTAGTTTTTCAGAAATATTTTTATTTTTCAATATAATCTCCTGAAACTTCAATACACTTAGTCCAACGCTTATCTAGCAATTCTATCCCTTAATTAAAATAGTTTTCCTCAAGGTCTTCAAAATAGTGGTTTACAACTGTAATTGCATCTTCATTTGAGGTAAAACGCTTGCCAGCAAGGAATTTTTTTAGATTTGGGAATAGGTAAGGGTCACTGGGAGCTAAATCAGGAGAATAAGGTGGGTGGTCAAGCAGCTCGTACTTTAATTCGTTGATTTTAGCCATTGTTAAAACACTCTTGTGCGCTGGTGCGTTGTCTTGATGACAAATTATTTTTTTGTGTTGTAAGCCAGGACGTTTTTCTCGAATTTGTACATTTAATTGATCCAAAAGGTTGCAATAGTACTCTGAATTTATTGTTTTACCCTTTTGCAGATAGTCAATCAATAAAATACCTTTGAAGTCCCAAAAAACCGTTGCCATAACCTTACCAGCCGATTGAATTGTTTTTGCCTTCTTTGGGGCACTTCCTCCAGCTTCAGTCCATTGTTTGGATTGTTCTTTTGTCTCTGGAGTATAGTGGTGGATCCATGTCTCATCAACAGTTATGAAACGACGCTTAAGATCCATTTTATTTCGCTTAAAACGATCCAAACAAGCTTGAGAAATGTTCATTCTTATGCGTTTTTGGTCGACTGTTAACAAGTGCGGCACCCATCTTGCAGAAAGCTTTTTCATCTGTAGTTCTTCATGCAAAATTAAATGGACTCGATCATTTGAGATGCCCATGATATTAGCTATTTCACGCACTTTTATTCGTCGATCATTTAATACCATATCATGCACTTTGGCTACAATTTCTGTTGTTGTTGCTGTTTTTGGACGTCCACTACGTGGTTCATCTTCAATGCTTGTACGACCACGTTTAAATTCAGCAACCCAATTTTTTACTGTTGCATATGAAGGAGCACTTTCACCTAACGCATTCACCATATCATTATGAATTTCTTGTCCCGATAAACCTTTTTTATGTAAATATTTAATGACACCACGCATTTCTAATTTTTCCATTGTAAAAAAATCGGGGATGCGTCTTTTGTGAACACCTGTTTCTATATGAAGGAGTTGCCAGATCGAAACAAAATTTAACATGTGTTCATAGCAGAGATGGAAGTTTCCAAAACACTTAACTTTTTTCTGTTTATACCGCGCTTTTTGTGCTAGGCTAAGAAGTTTCCGAACCGCCCTCGTATATACTGGTCCTGCCAATGAGCCATCCGTATTAACCTGCGTTTATTGTGAAATTTTAATACAGCCGTAGACGTCTTCGTATTATTTTAGTAGTATATATTTCTTGAAGTTTGTATTGCGTGAGGTTGGGACCTGCAAATATACTGGCCCGACCGAAAAGCCATGCTCCCATATCAGAGTTTATTGTGAAATTCTAATATAGCTGTGATAGCCTTTGCATTGTTAAAAATTTATATTTATTTTAAATGTATATTAGAATTGGGTCGTTCCGGAACGAACTCGTTCAATTTAATCGAACTTGTTCAATGAACGATTCCCTTGGTGAAACGATTGTAACTGGTTTCTGCTACTTCGTTTTGATACCTCCACCATAGGATGGGGGGTATATTCATTTTGTCACTCCGTTTGTAACACCTCTAAATATTGATCTGAGACCCCATAAAGTATATATATTCTTAATCTTCGTAACATTCTAAGACGATTTAGCCATGTCCGTCCGTCCGTTCGTCCGTCTGTTGTAATTACGCTACAGTCCGTAATAATAGGGCTAGGTTGATAAAATTTGGTATAAATATTTCTTATAGTTGCAGGTTGTTTGGGATTGCAAATGGGCGATATCGGTCCATATTTAGATATAGCTCCCATATATAGCATCTAACTTGTTATGATTCCTACTCATCTACTATATTTTTTGTGTTTTTCGGAGTTATTTTCTTTATTTTGCTATTTTGTGAGGTCATATGCTATCCAAGATTCGGCATGGCCGAACTTAACGCTTTTACTTGTTTTAGTTCCATCGTTCACTTCGGATCTTTTGGGAGGGTGCCCAGAGTTGTCACATTACATAAACATGACATTCGTTTAACAATTATTTTTTAAATAAAATCAGCAGAACTTATTTAAATAAATTAAATTAAATATATTTTCAAATTCCTTGTCTGGTAAAATTATTTTTATCATGTTTAGAAAAGAAGACTGAACGAGTAAACAAAGAGCTGTTGTGATGTTTGACCGAATAAATGTCATTTGAACGAAGGAGCAAAAATTAACGATGGAACGAAAAGACTAAACGATTTCCTTTACCGGAACGGAACAAAAATTACCGGTCCGTTCAGCGAACTAGGTTAGGCCTTCAGATATTCTTGCCATGCTGAAGAGCCATCAATGTATAGCTGAGTTCATAGATGTAGCAGTACTCACCTTCGTATTCTTAATCTATATATATAAAATTGTTGCGTGACTGGCTGACTGACTGATCATCGCCCAGGCCAAACGGCTGAAGCTAGAATCATGAAATTTGGTGGGTGGGTAGTACTTGGGACTTAGACGAGCAATAAGGCGGGATTTTTCGAAATTCGTACTATTAGCCGCACAATGGGGCAAAAAGGGATAAATATGGTACAACCGCCAAATCTAAACGTAATGAGCTACAATCTAGAAATTTGGTATGAGGGTAGGCCTTAGGACGTAGACTCAGAAATTGGCAGGATTTTTCGAAATTCGAACATTTACGCACACAGTGGGGTAAAAAGTGATAAATGTGGTTCATCAGCCAAATCCAAATGCCAAGAGCTAGAATCGTGAAATATTGTGTGATGGTAGCCCTTATGAGGTAGACTCTGAAATTGGCAGGATTTTTCGTAATTCGAACATTTACGCACACAGTGGGGTAAAAAGGGAAAAATGGGATAAATGTAGTACAACAGCAAAATTCAAATGGCAAGAGCTAGAATCGTGAAATTTGGTGTGAGGGTAGCTCTTATGAGGTAGACTCTGAAATTGACAGGATTTTTCGTACACAGTGGGGTAAAAAGGGAAAAATGTGGTACAACAGCCAAATCCAAATGGCAAGACCTAGAATCGTGAAATTTGGTGTGAGAGTAGCTCTTAGGACGTAAACAAGAACAAGGAGCGATTTTTTTTTAAATTTAGAGGCACAGTGGGACAGAAGGGTACCACCGCCAAATTTAAAGCCTAATATTAGAATGGTGAAAATTGAAGCGAGGGGTGTCTTTATGACAACTGATCGGAGTATTAAATTTTTTTTTGTATTCGTAGTTTTCGGGGCACAGTGGGGCAAAAAGTGTAAAATATAGTACAGCGACTTAAAAATGTTAAACATGGATCAATGGTCCCAGGGTAACTTTTGGAACATAAACTGGAGATTGGAAGTGATTTTTAGTATTTCTAACTTTAAGAGGCACAGTGGGACACGACGGGTTAATTATGGAGCATGGGGAAAAAAGGGAACAATCTACCAAAATTGGAACTTAAACATAAGATATGAAGAGTTTATATGGTTTTAGGAGCACTGCGGTCAAAAACGGTTAAATAGTGGAGTGGAGAAAATATGATTAAATATGTTACGGTCGGGAAAAAGGTTTAAGTACGCCAGCGTGGAGACACATTTCAAATACGGTACATTGAGACAAAAATTTGTTAAATATGGTACAGTGGGTAAACATTTTGTACAGTGAGATAAAGAGTTGAATGGGGCACAGTTGCGCAAAAAGTGTTAACTATGGTACAGTGGGGTAAAAATAGTTATATGTATATGGTAAAGTGGGACAAATGGGTTAAAAGTGGTACAGTGGGGCAAAAAGCGTTAACTATTGAACAGTGGGGCAAAAATGTATTTACTATGATACAGTGGGGCAAAAAGGGTTAAATATGGTACAGTGTGGCAAAAATGTATTTACTATGATAAAGTGGGGCAAAAAGGGTTAAATATGGTGCAGTGTGACAAAAATGGGTAACTATACAGTACAGTGGGGCATAACTACTACAGTACAGTGGGGCATAACAATGGAACAGTGGGAAAAAATGTGTTAGCTATGGTACAGTGGGACACAAATGGTTAAATATGGTACAGTATGACAAAAATGGTTACAGTGGGCACAAAAAGTAAAATATGGTAACGTGTAACAAAATGGGTTAAAAATGGTATAGTGGGGCAAAAAGGGTTAAATATGGTACAGTGTGACAAAAATGGTTAACTATACAGTACAGTGGGGCATAACTGTGTTAAATGTTGTACAGTGGAGCAAAGAGGGTTAAATATGGTACTGTGGGGCAAAAACTGTTAAACATGGTACAGTGAAACAGGGTTTAATATGACACAGTGGGGCAAAAAGGGTTAACCATAGTACAGTGGGGCACAATTAGTTGAATATGGTAACGTATGACAAAATGGGTTAAATATGGTACAGTGGGACAAAAAGCTTTAACTATGGAACAGTGGGGAAAAATGTGTTAGAATGGTACAGTGGGACACAAATGGTTAATTATGGTACAGTATGACAAAAATGGTTACAGTGGGCACAAATAGTAAAATATGGTAACGTGGAACAAAATGGGTTAAAAATGGTACAGTGGGGCAAAAAGCGTTTACTATGGAACAGTGGGGCAAAAATGTGTTAACTATGGTACAGTGGGGCAAAAATGGTTACATATAGTGGACAAAATATAGTAGGACAAAAAGGTGTTAAATTTGATTTAGTGGACCCAAAAGGTTAAATATAGCATAGTGGGTCAAAAAACGTACATTTAGTGCAGTGGGTACAAATATGGATGCAGGGAGAGAGGGTAAGTTAAATATGAAATAAGAATGTTTTTTTTTTAAATGTATGCTTTTAGTAGCACTGTGGTGCAAAAAGGTTAAAATTATGATGAACTGCAAAAATGTAGCACTGTGGTGCAAAAAGGTTAAAATTATGATGCAGTTGGGGCAAGCAAAAATTGTTCAACATGTTACAGAGGGGAAAAAATGTGTTAAATATGGTTTAGAGGAGCAAAAAGGGTTAAATATGGTACGGTGAAGCAAAAAAGTTAAATACGGTAAAATGGTTAAATGTGATAGGTGTGGAAAAAAGGGAACAAAATAGTCCCAGATATGTATAAAAATTCGTACTTTAGAAGCACAGTGTAATAAAAAGAGTTTAATATGGAGAGTGGTGCAAAAGGTGTTGAATGTGGTCCCTGAGTGCAAAGGTCGATCTTACAGCATAAGGCAAAGCTAAGAAATTGTTTTTCCAAATTGATTCTTCTACTTAAACCGTGGGGGAAAACAAGTTGAAATACCCCCTAAGCTTGCGAATTTGGATCTTGAAATATCAATTATCATTTTAAAATATTGTACAATCGTGCAAAATTGGTTAATTATGACACAGAAAGGGTTAAATGTGTTACTATGGAGCAATTCACTTTAGATTTTTAAATTCGTACCTTTATATACACAGTGGGACAAACATGGTTTTATATTGTAGCAGGGTGTGAATGTAGTTATTGCAATGTAAACTAGGGGAAAGTTGCTAACGTATGAACCAAAAAAAATAGTTTTTCAACGTTCAGAGGTGCAGTGGGAAAAGGGATAAATATTGTACCATGATGTCAGGGCAACACTTGGAACACACACAAGAAATTAAACGAGGGTTCGTATTTTATATATAAAAGTAATCAAATCTTCTTCATTTTACACCATATGTAATAATCATGTCATTTTGAAAGAAAGAGGTATAGATATTTTACAGTACCCTAAACAGAAAAAAAATAAAAGATGGGGGCTGCGAAGCGCACCGGGTAAGCTAGTAGCTTATATTTGTTGTAGCTAACAGCTATTCATATTGTGTATGGTTGATGACGTTATTATGTTTTTTCCCAATAGTTTCAAATTGGAAAATAGGCCCGTAACAAATTAATTCCACTTTATTCTATCTATTGCAAATATTTTATTTCTCTTCATGTATAACTTGCTTCCAATGCTTCTGCTTCTACGAGTCTTCTCCAAGTATTTGCTATAGGCTTTCTCAGTGTATGCCCGATCCACTTTACGACGCCGGATTCCAAGTGGATTGGTTCTTCTTCCGTTACGTGTATAGACCATAGGGCGGTGTTGGAGTTTATGTTCGGTCAGAATAGACGCAGTATATTCTTTAAACAGCGGTTAACGAAGATTTTCAGGGACCACATTTCTTTTGTAGCCGCGTTCAATGTTTAACAACCATACAGGATGGCCGATATGACGCTAGTGTTAAATTTTTTCAGCAACCCAAAACGCCGAGCGACCTCTGTTGACGCAGGAATGAAAGTCATGGCCCGAACCGCCATTCGTTTTGATGACGCTGCCTAGTCAACGAAAACAATTTACGTTATCTATTGACATATCTCCAACAGTTGGCCTGTTGGCGTTTAGGAAATCATTTTGTAAATATGTAAGTTCTTTAATTAAACACACAATCTTCTGCGGTACTCGTTTGCACTCTAATGAATTTCAGATCACGCCATGATTCAGTGTATCAAAGGCTTTCTCGATATCTATAAAGCGCAATTCATCCGACTACTTGCCATCGTCTTAACGTGGTCAATACACGGCCTGGCCGCTTCTCAGAGAGAGTCGCTTGTTGATGATGTGTGGGATTATTTTGTACACCATGCTAAGCAAAATGATCCCTCTCCAGTGCTAGCGTGCCGAGATATTACTCTTTTTAGGTAGTAGGGTGATCGTTCCTTGTTTTACTTCTGCTGGCAGTTTCTCGCTAGTCCAATAGTCGGCTATTAATGTAAATATAAGTTCAGCGCTCTTGAAGGAAATCGCTTTCAATAGGTTAGGTCACAATTAAATTAATATTTCGAAGAAAGTTTCGCAATAACCTCGGATATTCACGTGTGGTTTTCAACAAGGCCAGACTATCTGCTGTTCCTAATATCATCTACCTCACGCAATATAAGTTTAAATGGAATATGCGCTATTAACAATGCGAAGTAATCAAAATAGATGAATGACTCTTCGTACAGCTCCTAACCTCCTCAACTTCACGTACTATAAACTTACAACAAATATACACTATAAACAATATGAATTACGAATACGGCTATATTAAACCGAAGAAGAATTCCCCATGTAGTAGATTCCCCATGACTGACACTAGGTCCAAATTCTTCATCCGGTGAAGAAAAGAAGAAAACGGACAAGAAGACGATGGCTATAACAATATTATAATTGTTTTTAAATGTGGCGCTTAGGGTTAAAGCTAGCATTTCATACGACATGGGCAATAATTTTGAAGGGTAATTACCAGTTCGATAATGTATCCCTTCTTGTGTCGGAATACAGTGACATTCCCACTAAAGGTAACGACTAATATGTTGAATATAAATTTTAATAAATTCAGCTGTCGGCAGTAGTTAGAAAGTTAAAGGAAATTTACGCTATTTGCATTGTGAAGGCGATTGCGGCTATGTTACATAATAAACTTAGCTTTCCACATATAGCTCGCGCAATATAAATACTCGTGTATAAGAAAAAGACAAACGACAAGGCAACATATATATATATATATATATATATATATATATATATATATATATATATATATATATATATATATATATAAAGGAGGAGAAAAGATACCTTTATTTACGAAAACTATAAGGTAGATCATAACCTGTGGTTCGGGAGGGAGCTAAGGTGGAGACAAGGGAGATACTGTATCTTTTCCTGTGTGGGAATACAATGACATCCCAAATAAAGATTACCCTAACGACTAATAAGATGAGTATGCATTGCATTTGGGCCAGAATTTCTGCGTGTCCTAAACTCATCAATCTCACGCAATATAAACTTACAACAAATATACACAATTAACAATACGAAGACAACTACCGCTGCATTAAAATTTCACAATAAACACAGATATGGATGGATGGCTCTTCGGCAGGGCCCGAATATATGTATACATCACCATTCTGCTAGGTGATTTCAACGCCCAGCTAGGCTGATCTATTTAGATTAACCAGGGGCCTAATTACCGCATCCGTTTCGTATCGTAATCTGAATTTTCGAGAGCATAAACAAGTAATTGGGAAATTATTTTTTCGCTTATTTTTATATAAATAAGTTATGAATCACTTTTGGAACGATATGCTAAAATTTCATCAATATCTGCACATAAATGTTAAAGTTATTATATCTCATGTAATCGAATTACGATACGAAACTGATGCGGGAATTAGGCCCCTGGAGTGATAAGTACATTTTAGGTTTCAATTGTAGACACCAGGAGTGGGGCTGCATTGGGCCTACATTATGCTCGAAAAATTAGGATCATACAATATTAATATTATCTACACTAGTGATCATACTTATACATATACCATCCGATAGCAATAGACAAGGTTCAACATTGGATTTATTCTTATCCAATATTCCACAATTTATATCCTCTGTAATTACAATGAACAACCTATATACTGACCACTTATCGGTACAGATCCATTTTCAAGAAGCATAAGGTCAAGTTTAGTTATACCTGACATAAACAATATTACAAATTCCGAACACATTGACTCTCTATTAAATTAACCGGGCAGTATCATATAGCGTACAATATTAAAAATTCCGAACACATTGACTCTCTATTAAATTAACCGGGCAGTATCATATAGCGTACTGCAAAAGCTCTAACTTCTCCAATACATATGTATATATAAAAAATTTGATCAAATCTAGAAACAGATTTCGACGCTTTTGGCAGCGGTACGGGTTATATGATGGCTTTTGCGAAATGAAATGTCTAGATTCAAAAATACAAGGGGAAATTCAAAAATTTAGAAATCAGTCATGGTGCTGTTTATTGTCTTCGTTAGATATAACTTCTTCCCCGTTTTGGAATCTTACAAAGGTTTAAGAAAAAGTAATATTCCAATTCTTAAGGAAAACAATTCCCGTCATAGCACTAATTCTGAAAAGTGTAAAATTTGTCGAAGAAATTTGCCGATAACAATTCCATTTCTTCAAATTCCAGTCCTGATAATGCGTTTTTCATTAATACTGCCAACATTTCTTTTATTATCAAAAACTTAAAGTGCAGGCAATCACCAGGATGTGATGGAATACATAATAGGTGCCTAACTATTATTTTACTGGCTGTCTTAAGCACAGTTAAAAAGCCAAAATGATTCCAATTAGAAACCAAATAAACCACCCGACTCTGCATCGTCTTGCAAACTAATTAGTCTGTTGTTATCGATAGTGAAAATTTTAGAAAAAAAATCTTCAAGGACAAACAAAATGATTTTATTGATTCAGCAAATTGAATTTAGAAGACACCATAACACCGTTCATCCATTGGTAAGAATAAGGAACATAGTTCACTCAAATTTTCAACAGCAGAAATCAACTGCCATGGTACTTTTAGATATAAAAGCTGCTTTTTGATGACGGTCTAAGGTACAAACTGATTAATTATAACTTTCCGATTGGAATGATTAAAATTATACCAAATGTCCTATTATGTCGTACCTTTACAGTATACATAGATTCTAACTGTTCCAGCACCGTATTAATAACAGACGGCTGTCCGCAGGGTTCTTGTTTATCGCCCGTTTTATAAAACCGTACCAGCAAATTGAATAAAGAAATTTTTTCAGTTTATGGCGCATTTATCTTAAATGATGATGATAAAGCCTTTGCTTTTAATAGATATTTTTGTGATTCTGTAATTGAGCTCAATGATAATATTCAGCACTTTTATAATGATGACGTCAATATGTTTAGAACCCTAATTCCTGAGTCCACAAATTTCCATCTTAATCTAGCTGATGCATATCAAGTTGAGAATATTCTGGATGATTTAAGAAAAGCCCTGGTTATGACAACATTACGCCGAATATGCTATTTAGTAAAAAACAGTTAATAATAGATATTCTAGCAAAAATATTTAACAACGTGATTGTAGATCAAAAATACCCTGAATCCTTGAAAATTCATAAAATTTTACCGAGACCCAAGAAAGCTCAATCGAGCAATATTGTTGACTTTAGGCCCACATCTGTACTATCAATTATAGACAAATTTTTGGAAAAACTTATATTTGATCAGTTGTCTAAATATCTTCTTGTTAATGACATTTTGTTTGAGAGACAATATGGTTTCAGAAAGGGATCTGGCACTGAAGAAGCAGTTATAAATGTAGTAGAGTATATTTGTAGTGAAATTAATGATGGGTCTAAAGGGGTTGCAGGTGTCTTCTTTGACTTTTCGAAGGCGTTTGACTTGGTTCAACATGACATTTTAGTGAGGAAGCTTAAAAATATAGGGTTGTCTAATGATACCTTGGCACTATTTAAGGATTATCTTAGTAACAGGTATCAGTATGTTCAATTTGGGGATTCTTGAAGTAGTATGTTACCTGTTCAACATTGTGTTCCTCAAGGGAGTTTTTTGGGCCCTCTATTGTTCAAAATCTACATTGATGATCTTAAAAATATAAATTTTTATGGAAAGCTATACATGTTTGCGGATGATGTTTGTTTGTTTTAAATATAGTCACGAAAAGGTCCTCAAAACGCAGATTGCGTATGATGCTGCTATTCTAGCTGAATTTGCCCGTTTTAATAAATTGGTTTTAAATTCTGGTAAAACGAAATTCATAAGATTCAAGCCCCATGTTAATAGTAGTGACGGAGATATGTTTGTTCACATAAATGGTGCTCTTGTTGCTGAATCAAGAACAGTAAAATACTTGGGAGTTACTTTTAGTCATAATCTGTTGTGGGATTCTCTTATAGAAGATGTAAAAGCAAAAATATCTTCAGCTACAGGAATCTTATACAAATTCAAGAACAACTTAAACACTGAAACGAAAGAACTGATCTATCAAACCCTTGTACACTCTCATTTAACGTATCTTCCGATAATATATGGAAGTAAAATGAGTACTCCATTAAAATCCTTACAATCTGCTCAAAATAAGGCTCTAAAAATAGTACATAACCAGATATCACACACTAAATTTGTATAAATATAAGACTAAAAATGTGTTACCAATCAGAGGCTTATACAAACATCAAATCCTAATGTACATGTTCAAATCAACAAGAGGTGCAACAACTATGACATTTGGAGAAAATCGAATGAGAACTGGTAGAAATACCAGACAAGCAAATAATTTAGTAGTTTCAAGATGCCGACTTGATTTAACTAAGCAACGTATTGGTTTTGCCTGACCAAGTGAATATAATGATTTGGCTGATGATTTCAAGAATATATCGGTTATATCAACTTTTAAAAAATGTTAAAACAACACCTTTTAGAGAATTTAGAAACACTTCTAACATAAAATTTAGAATTATTTTCAATTTCGAATTATAATTTATGTACATTCATAATTACTTTACTTTTTTTATTTTTGAGATATTAGGCATGTTTTCGTTACAAGCTAACACTTTTAGTTTAGCACTTTGCAACGAAAACAACTGACTTCCACTAACTGGCACATAAGCAATAAGTAGCGGATTTTCACTATCTGGTAGCAATGGTGTCATGAGTTGCGAAGAAAGAACAGTGCGAAACAGACAAAAAATTCGTGAAAAGTATTTATAAAACATATATTTACTATTCTATGTTCAATTGTTTACACTCTTTTGCAAATATTAAAATATTTTCCCATTTTTGTTCTTCTTCTTCCCGTTAATTCACAATAATTGATAAAATCTCTCCAAAAATGGGATGCCATATTGCTAAATATAGGGTGCCCAATCTGGCAACATCATACTCGATTAAGACATGAACACAAGCACCAAACTTCATCGGGAACTAATAGTGCTTAAAAGTGCTTAGCTCCCCATACAAATTAAGCACTTATGGTGTAACGAAAACACGCCTATTGTCTAATATTATTGATTGAGATATTTTGTTAATGAGTTTATTATATAAGTAAAATGTAAACTCATCTTATTAGTAGTTTGGTCAAACATTAGTCACATTGTTGTAAATGTTATTGTATTACAACATGCTGTAGGATACAGTCATGAGCCGATAATTGTCATTTAAACATTGCTAATCGCTGCCTTTGTACCATATTACAGAAAAATAATAAGGATATTGTAGCCATGCTTCCTCCTCTCTTCGCTCGGCTTCTTCTTCTTGTCGACTGTCGAGAAAAAGTCAGTAAGACGCCATCACAAGTCATAGACGATTCCTCTTCCACCGATCTTACTCTACGGTTTAATAGACAAAGTTATGTTGTGTTATCGTTCAGGTTTATGTCAATGTTGTATTGTGGTTTAGTGTAGTCGTAGCCTTCTTCGTCTTGTTAATATTGTTCATATCATGAACATTTATATTGTATGAAGTTCATGAGGAGTAGGACCTACAGACATTGTGGTCCTGCCGAAGAGCCATCCGTGAATAGCTCACCTTGACATCGTTAGTAGGGTCTAATTCGTTTACATTTCTTTGTGCATAAGTGATGGGTTTACGATCTGCAGATACTCTGGCCCTGCCGATAGCTGAGTTTACTATAAAATGCATACTCAACATAGTAGTGGTTTGGGTAACCTTTAGTCGGGATGTCATTAAATTCGCACAATGGAAGGGCTAAAGTCTATAACTTGTAATTCTTACTTCAAAATTGTTCATCGCGGAGTACCAAACTCTAGACTCCACCACTTTACATTTCTTCGCCCATTTCCTTCTTTTTGTTGCCGGTCGAGGAATTTGGACGTCAATTATAGATGATTCCTCTTCAACCGAACCAGTGATAAAGATCTTCCATATTGGTTTCGTAGATAAAGTTGTGTGTCCTCATTTCGGTTTATATATATGTTACGTGGCCGTATTAATGTAGCCGTAGTCGCTTTCATATTGTTAATAGTGCATATTTGATGAAAATTTAAAGTAAATAGTAAATCAATAAATAGCTGAGTTCATTGGGATATTTCATTTATATAAAATATAATATTTATATTTATGTTTCGTGAGGTTTATGAGGTTAAAAACAGCAGATATTATGTTCCTGATGAAAAAACTCCCGTAGATAGCCGAGTTTATAGAGAAATTTTAAAGTCAGTCTATTTGTTTAAATTGCTACTGTTTAGTGTTGATAACGTTATGACCTATATATATCCTTGTCCTGAATGAGAATCATTTTCATATCTGAGCTTATTGTGAAATATTAATTAATTAAAGGTTAGGACCTGCAAATGTTCTGGCCCTGCTGATGAACCATACACTTTTAGCTGAGGTTATTCTAGATTTAGTTCCATTGTGTAAAAATTATGAGATTCTCTCTTCCAGGCTATAGCTTATGGCGATTTCGTTTGTGCAAATTGTTTTCTACATTTTACACTTAAACCGCATTTTTAGGTTCGTCTGTAAGAATGGGGCAGCCGTATGAACGTGTTTTGATTTCGTTTGTAAAATTAATACACTCCGCCAATGCGAAAATATCGCATTTTCCACACTCAGCCAAGTCCACAATGTGGAGTGTTGCACCGTCAAAAAGCAGACTTCAGAACCAAACCTAAATGAAAGCGTACATTCTTAATGTATTTATTACCAAATGGTTGCGCCATAATATAGGTATGAGTTTTACTCGCCGCACGATTTTTGTTCGATTGTTCGCATGCAAAATGCGAAATTAGCAGAGGGTGCAGGGGGAATTTTTAAAATGTCGCAACATGATGTAGGGACATTGTTTTTCAGAATCGAAATCACCATTAGTTTAATATAAAATGTATAATCATCTAATAATAAAGGTTATCCATTAGTCGGGATTTTGTCATTTCATTCCAACAACGAAAAGGGGATCTTGTATCGCCTGTCGAAGAACTTGGAACACTATGGCCAGTAATAGAAGATTCCTCTGCCATCGAACCAGAGAATAACGTCTTGATATCTTACTTGACTGTTTCGTACATAAAGCTCTCTTGTATCCACATTCAGAATAACGTCTATTTTGCATTGGCCTTTTAGTATAGCAGCATTCGTCTTCGTATTGTTAATAGTGTACATTTCTTATGAATTTATAGTGCGTACGCTTGATGAGGGTAGAACCTGCAAATATTTTTGGCCCTGCTGCAGACCAGCTGAGGATAGCTGAGTTTATTGCTAAATTTTAATGTAGCCATAGTCGTTGTAGCCATAAATGTTTATTGTGTAGACATTCGGGTTCTGCCGAAGGTTCATCCTTCCATAACAGAGTTTATTGCGTATTGTTTATACTGTATATTTCTTGTATGGTTAGAACCTGCAGATATTCTGGTCCCGCACATATTGTGGCTATGCCAAAAGCCATCCGTGTATAACAGATTTTGTTGCAAAATTCTAATGTAGCCGCAGTCGCCTTCATGTGCTACTAGTGTCGATTTCTTTTAAATTTATTTTATACATGGATGATTAGCTTACGACCTATACGTTCTCTGGCCCTACCGATAGCTGAGTTTACTATAATATTTAATCGAATATGATACCAGTTGGTAGATGGGTAATCTTTAGTCGTATGTTTTACATCTCTTTGTTATTCCCCATGTGATGACAATGGTCCAAAGATTGTTCATGATTGTTGCCCGCGGCGGGAACATTTATCAAAATGGTATAGCTGTTCACAAGGAAAACGAAGATTGGTCAGTATGATGACCCACATTTCCTAAACAAACCAATTCCAGTTTCCAACAGGGTTAAATACTTAGGTGTAATCCTGGACAGGAAACTAAATTGGAAGTGCCACATAGAAGAACGAGCAAACAAGGTTCACATATGCTGGGCACTATGTAGAAGAGCCATTAGCTCAAAATGGGGCCTTAATCCAAGTATGACACAATGGCTCTACAAGAGCGTAATCAGACCTATTTTGACTTACGCATCAGTAGTGTGGTGGACATCAATGAAGAATAAGTGCAACATAATGATATTACAAAAGGTCCAACGAATGTGTTGTCTCGGCATAAGCGGGACAATGAGGACCACATCCAGTAGGGCATTGGAGACGATCTTGAATATCCAACCAATAGAAATACAGATTAGATATGAAGCTGCCCTCACGGCGACGAGGCTCAAAGTGATGGGCGAATGGATCGAAAGCGATCACATGTCATATCATCAAAAGATAGCTGAGGTAGTGACGGTGGATTCAACTGACATATCATCAGTATCCGATAGAATACCTGAAAGATCAATGGTTGCTGAGTGTGAGACCATGATACCAGACAGACAATCCTGGATTGATGGAACCGTAGTACAGACAACATCTGGAATCTGGAACGGGGCTAGGACTTTACATCGAGGAACCGGAAACCGAACTCTTATTCCGTCTGCCAGACCATAACACAGTCCTGCAGGCGGAAGTCCGAGCAATTACAGAATGTGTGAGCTGGCTTGGGGCTAACACAAGACCAACAAAAGTGAATATTTTCACAGATAGCCAAATGGCTATTAGGGCGATAACGTCTAGAACGGTGAGGTCGAGGACAGTTTTAGATTGTAAAATGGTAAAACGCCTACTCCGAATACGGCACTATATGCATCATATGGGCGCCTGGCCATTTCGGAGTAAGGGGTCTTGGCATCTAGAGCCAGAGACTTGCAAACAACAACATTAGAGAACGCAAAACCCTTCAGAGTTATGCGTTCTGAACTACAAATATGGAATAGTGAAAACGTTGGGAAGACAACGAAGGTCTTGTGGGGTGACCCAAACGAGGACAAGACCTAGACCTTACTGAGATTGAGCAAGGTAGAAATTAGTAAGATCATGGGTGTCCTTACAGGACACACATGCTTACAAGCACACCTACATAGGATAGGAGTTGTAGATGACAGCATATGTAGGGCATGCGGGGAGGATGACGAAACGTTGGAGAATTTCCTCTGCCACTGCCCAGCGTTCGCCAACAATAGATCACGTTTCTTAGGAAATGATGTTATACCAGACTTGACCCAACTTAGGGGCGTAGACTGGAAGAAGATTAAGGACTATGTCGACCGTACAGAGTTCCTAAAATAGCTTTCCGACCTTTCTAAATAATAACAATTATAGCGCACAACAGGCCGAATACTGGCTTACGTGTATGTCCAAGGACATGAGGTGGAATTTCACCGCCTCCTCTTCTCAACCTAACCTAACCATCTTTTAATACGGAAATATCTGTTGAAATTCAATTTTTCTGAGATTGAGGTGGGTTTACTCTACATCCTCCTCTTACTTCTTTAAAATACTTACTTAAATTAATATTAATTTAGATCAATATTTATGGGACTAAGACTATTTACATAGATATTATATATAACCTGACTTATTTCCATAACGTTGGCTCAATGCTATTTTGTTCCATACGCCATTTTGTATGATCGGAGAAAAACGCAATTTATTGTTTGAGTAAAAACGGGACTGAAGAGTTACACACTTTTTATTTCATAGGGTTCCCAACAGTGTTTGTATGATTCTCATGCATTTCTATGCCATTACATCCAAAAATAAGCAAGTTATAACAATTTTTGTACTTGGCATTTTGGTCCATATCCACTTTTATTTTAATATTTTTTCGTATTTGTATTACATGGACCACAAAAAGGGTCGGTATGGAAGGACACTAATGTACAAATTGTGATCGAAAGAACTTCAAATAGTGAGTGAAAAATATAGGGCGATAGAAAAATGGAGACATAGAACAAAAATATCGAAATTATTTCCCATTATTCAGAGTAAATCAAATTTACCCTACCAATATCTCGAAAACTAGGCGAGATAGGAAAACAATTTTTGCAGATTCCGAAAGAGCATGCTTGGAACCCATATTATCAACTTCTAACTCAAAAAACACAAAAATGGCGTATGGACCAAAATAGCATTAAGCCGACGATAAGTTAACAATACAAATTGGTAATATTCCTTTTCGTTCTCTTTCATTTCAGATCTTGACGAATTAAATTCCGATCTGCCGACACTGCTCGGAGTGTGTGTGGGCATTGGAGTACTGGCCGGTTTAATCTGCATGGTATTGCATCTATTTAGTAAAACTAAATATCCACGTCATCGTAATTTCGGTGATGCCAATTTACCGCCACCTATAATGTATTCAAGCGAAACAGGTAATGTGTCAAAATTATCTCGGTCTTACAAGGCTTTGCTTCCGACCCCATCGCCCATCCCCATCCTACTCACTCACCACTCAGCGATCCCAGACTAAACTTCATATTTACCAGACAGACAGTAAATATGCAGTGAAAGTCGATCCCTTTTTTGTTTTTCTTTTACATACAAAAAATTTTCTTATTTTGTGAATCTGATGTGTCTTCACATTTAACCCATACAGTGCAATCCGGTCGTCCATCCTCACGTTCGAGTATACGCTCCAGTGGCGGCTCAATCGGTTCCTATGGCAATCGTCGTTCGTCCACGGGTGGAGTGACGGCAACAACAGCTGGTTCCAAGGGCATACTGGTCTCCACATCACGCACAGGTGCGGCTAGATCGGCCGCCATATTGCTTATATCGTGTCACTTGTCAACCTTATCGAAACAAAACCTAGCCTCAAGGGCCACTTCGCGCCAGACCTCCGGTGCTGGCTGCAGTGCCAATTCGCGTGACAACCTCGACGAGAACGGTTCCGATCCGGGTAGTCGAAGTTGTGACAGCACACTGTCGATGACGCGTCATCTGCAGAAGCAATTGAATCACCAGCGTCAGTTGCTGAGCTTCGAACTATCGCCGGCCAAAACGAAAAATCATGATAGAGTTCGAGCCCTGTTGGGCCTAAACGGCATTGAAAATAGTAGAGAATCTGACGAAGACCATGAATTGAATAGTTTAGATAATGGCCTTTTAGTAATTGGTGCTCTGCCCACACCGGCCAGTGAAACGCCACGATTTGCGGTAAAAGAACTTTTCTCCAAAAACACAAAAAAGAAAAAAACACACACAGAAACACTCACACACCAAGACATATCAAGAACACATACTTTGTACACTTTGAGACCCGTCATAAAAACCAGCCCCTACTATATATCTACAAATCATCTGATTAAACCGATTTCGTTACAGATCATACAAATACTACTCTACACCGGTCACCACTCATTCCACCCCCACCCTCTCTCTGAAACAAAACCCAGAAACAACACCCAACAAACCAAATGAAACACGATTTACTTTTCTTACTCGTTCATACTCGTATTGATTGATTGGTAGAGTGTTGTTGCAGTTTTAGTGTGTTTTAGATTTGTTGTTGTTGTTTCCGAACGAAAAAACCAAATAAGAACTGATTAACCACAATTTATTATAACTACCTTCTAACTACTTAACTACTACTATCCATACTCGTATTGATGTTGTTTTTCATATATATATATATTGTGTATCGTGTATCGAATATTGTGTGATTGTATTGCCAACACCATTTCCGTAAAAAAGTGATACTCTCCATAACCGGGATTTCCGGAACGTACTTCTAAAATGTATTTCCGTTTAACAAAACCTACTAAATGTTTTAATTCACAAGCGATAGTTGTCTATCAAAATCTGCAAAATGAAATCACCTAGGTAATTTAATTTAATACATATTGAAGGATATTAATTAAATGTACCTTTGATTAAGAGGTTAATTTCTTTATTCCGGATAAAACAACCAAATACATTTCGATAAGTATTTCGTATAGAGATTTTAAATCCATAAATGAAATCCTCCACAATACAGCTACAAATAGTCTCAAGTAGTTAGCTCTTATGAGAATGTAATAAAGCCAGCACTGCTGCATCTCAGCATGACTTAGGTACAATAGGGTAAGCGAGAAAGTTAACATTTGTTTAGAGCCTAAAATCTGCAGAATTGGTAAACCTAATACATATATCAGATCTAATGGTTCGATGGGTAGCAAAAGTAGAGAACTTCAAGTTCCAATCCCAGCGACATGTCTATACCCTTTAAGGTACTCTGGTAAATGTATTGATGTGCAGATGTTTGTAACCCCTAAACATTTTTGAGTTAAAATCACTTTAATATATACCGATCGAGACAGAATGATTCGATTTAACCAAGTCTGTCTATCCGTCCGTCCACCCATTTACAGTTTATTCGCAAGATACAGGTCACAAGTTTTATCCGACTTTGACTAAATTTGGCATGTTGGTTTTCTTTGGCCCAGGAATGAAACCTAGTGAAATGTGGGTTCACATTTGGATGTAGCTGCAGATTTGACGTCTATGTGATGGAGAAGGGGACATTTTTTATCTATCTGATATTAATGACATTCGGCAGAGAGTATCGGTTCAGATTTACATATAGCGCCCATGTATAACTAAATTTAAATAACCGAGAATCCACATTTCTCAACAAAAGATCTTAAATAAAATTGGCAGATATCAGTTCTGTGACACACGATCAAACTCTTATAAACTCGTGCTATAATCAATGGTGCAGATCCAACTTCCAGATCACAAGAATTTCTTGATCTTTATACTTCTTTGTCGGGTATTTTTTCCAAATAGATAGTATGGTGAATTATCAGTAATAAAAATTTAAATAAAGAGATTGCATTAGCTTCTGTTGCAATTTCAGGGTGATTATACCCTACACCTCAATCTGCTACAGAGTATTTATTATACCGAACGACTCAGAATCACTTTCTGAATCGATTAAGCTATGTCCGTCTATGCATGTATATTTGTAATCAAAGCGCAAATTTGGCAGACGTGACCTTTTTGGCCCAAGGACGACAGGGAAGAAGCTTTAACTCACACATATACGTGTCATCCGATTTCCCTTTTCAACTCGGGATACTATATATTTTGCCAGCGATCTTCATAAAATATATGCGTTTTGGTACATGGACAAAACGTTATGGTAATTGTCAAACTGAACACATCTTTTTTGGAAAAAAAACGTAATTTCGTCAACATTAAATTGCTCATAATTCTTAAAGGAATTTTTTCTAAACTTTTTTCTAGAACTACGTACATATAAGATTTTTATGAAAATAATACATACATACACAAAATTTCGAATTTCCGTTTGGCATGGAATGACTATAAAGGACTTTTTTGATCCTAAAATAAAAGTAGTCAAATTTAAGGGGTAACCCCCCCCCCCCCCCCCAACCACCTGTTTTTGAACATTAATTCGTTCAATAGAAAATTTTTGGGTTTTTTTGTGACGACCCAGTTAACATTTTTTTATTAAAACAAACAGTATATTATAGTATAACTTTCGAAGTATATTGTGTAAAAATTTCATGAAGAAATATTAAAAATATGGCAACGCCAGTAATAATTCAGAAGCGTCTCGGAAAAAAGTTGAATTGCAGTGTCCATCATAACTCGGTGATGGATTAGCTGAAATCAAAAAACCAAAATTATTTGGTTAGGCAATCGTTTTCCATATGTAAATATGTGAGGGTTTTTCGAAATTTCTATTTTTAAATTTTTGGGAACACTTTGAAGCGAAAAACGCGATTTTTGAAAAAAAAAATTAGCTATTTTGTTATTGTAAAATAAAACATATTACCAATTTGAAAAAATCTCTCCAGCTTTACCTCGTAAATTAGGTACAGAAATAGTGTTTAAAATTTCAAAACGATCGATTTAAAGTAATGATGGACACCGACATTGAAATCGAGGGTTGTGGGAAAAACGCTTTAAAGTTTTTCCAATGTACTGTGTCACGTATGAGGCGCGGTTGCTTAGAATGCTGTATCTTTGTTAGTTTTGCTCCTATTCGTCTCAAATTTTCAAAAAATTAAATAAAAAAAAAAGAGTTTACAAACGTTACCCCCCTTAACGAATGTGGGTTAAATTTTATATATACATACTTTTTGATATGGTATGGAAGTGCTATACAATTTTACTATCTCCTCACCTTAGAGAGGAAGGTATACGAGTATATCATTTGCTACGAGCCAAAAGTGTAACACATCGAAGGAGTGATCTAAGACCCTAAGTATGTTCGGCGAAAATCCGTTTTGGGTAATTTTAAGTCATTTGAGCAAGGTCCGTCTGTCTGCCCGTCCGTCTGTCTGCCTGTGTGTGTGTCGGTCTGCTGACTGGTTCGCACGATAGCTCTCGAAAGGAGTAACCGATTGACTTCAAATTTGGTATGCGGTAATATTTTTCTCTATCTCCGGCTTAGTTCGAAGATGGACCATATTGGTTCACTCCTTCTAGTACCTCCCCCACAAGGGGTAACTTTTTGTGAAATATTGTTTCTTTAATACCTCCTATACTACTTACTCAAATCTTCTGAAATTTTACACATAGTATTAGTTTTTTAGTCGCTAAAACGCAAAAAAGAATGGTCGAAGTGTCCACTCCCTTTTTGGTACCTCCCACACAAATGGACCTTTTTGCACCAAAAGTTAACTGCTTATGGCATCAATATCAGTTCATACAAATACTTGAAATTTTGTACGGTATAATGCTTTTATAAAGGGTCCGCCAAAAAACTTTTTTTTTGAAAATGCTATAAAAAAACTACTGAATATTTTCTCAAATTTATTTTTTTATTTGAAAGTACAATCCTTCCGGTTAATAATGGAAAATAATTTCATTCAAATGGCTGCCTCGGCTGGCAATGCAGTAGCCTACACGATCGGTCCAATTTTTAAGCACATTATCGATTGTGTGCAGCTGTAGTTCACCAATGGCTTCACGAATATTGTCCTTTAAAGCGTCAATTGTCTCTGGCTTGTCGGCGTAACACTTATCTTTGAGGGCACCCCACAAATAATAGTCCAACGGTGTCAAATCGCAGCTCCGAGGTGGCCAAACGACATCAGCTCTGCGGCTGATAATGCTATCTTCAAAAACAGGGCGCAAAACATCGAGTGTAGCTTCGGCTGGGTTGCACGTAGCGCAGTCCTGTTGAAACCAAATGTTGCCAATATCCTCCTCTTCAATTTGTGAACAAAAATTCGTTCAACATGGCCCGATAACGATCGCCATTGACTATAACGGCCACTCCTTGCTCATTTTCGAAGAAAAATGGCCCAATTATGCCCCTGGACCAAAATCCGTACCAAACAGTGACTCGTCGGCTTTTCAATGTATGCGTGCGGGTTTTCTGTGCCCCAAATGCGACAATTTTGCTTGTTTACATACCCGCCAAGATCAAAATGAGCTTCATCTGAAAAGATGATTTTTTTTGGCAAAATCGGCATCTTCTGTAAGTCGATCGCAGGCCCACTTGTTCAAGCGTATACACAACCATATTCGTTCAGCGGAAGGTAAAACTAATTATCTGTCAAATCAGACATGAGCTAAGTGTTACCATTCACGAAATAAGCACTAGTTGAAAAAAAACGTTAGATAGCGGACCCTTTAGTATCTATAAAATGTAAACAGCTTTTAACTTTTATACCACTACATACTTTAAAGTTATTGAATACAATTCAAATTGATAATAACTTAATTAAAAAAAATAAATTTACGAATATATTTTTGGGGCTCAAGGTGAGGGGATCCATAAGTCGGTTTACCCGACTGAACTTTCTTACTTGTTTTACATCAGATCAGTACGAAATTTGGCAGGGGGTTTCTTGGTACAGGAAACGAACACTGGCAAGGTTGAACATATGAAAGCGGCGGCAAGTTCGGGAATGCCGAATCTTGTATACCCTCCACCAAGAATCGCATATTACCAAAATTTAAGAGGGACCTTTGTATGAGGGCTATATCAAAACATGAAACTACCGTTGTTCTTGTGAAAGGTTCCATTTCATTTTCAGCTCAATCAATTTAAATTTGTGGTCTCTATGGCGTTAAGTAGTCAAATTGAAGAATAGCTACATATGGGGCCTATATCAAAAAACGGTCCAATATTGAGCATTTAAAATTCCAAGTTACCTGTAGATGTGAGAAGTATTTGTAAAAAATTTTAGTCATATATATATTAGGGACAAATATAGGCATTTCCTGCTTTGCAGGCGGCAGGAATTTCATTAGTTGTTTCCTCATAACTTCCTTGATATTGATCTTAGGAATATTATTGTTATTAGCTAATTTGAAAAGTCTATCGAGCTTAATAACACTGCATTTATAAAATTTTGAAAACATTTTTAGTTTGCATAAAGATCGACGGACGGCACGAAAAAAACACGATTCTTGAGGTATATTGCGTGATTTAAAAATTTCAACGAATCTTCTTATATAAATAATACCTAACTTTGCGATTGCATATACCAGAGGCAATGCTTCTTAAATATGTTGTTACCATTTACTATAAAAATGCAACATTTTTGAGATATTTAGATTTTTGTTGAATTCCGGACGGCATGTTCGGGACAGCACGAAATTCATATAGAAAAGGGTTTATTAAAACATGTGTTTTAATGTCAATATTATACAATATTTATCAAATTTGTTTACGTAGAAAGATCGACAGGGTCTAAAGCGATAATTTCATGCCAAGATTGCTAGTTTTTATTTAAATAATGCGTAAATGTGGCGCAGAAACTTTGAGTACATTGTTAAAAAAAATACTCAAGAAAGAGCTGCAAACTTGTAAAGTATTTTTTGAGTAGCCCGGGGAAATGCTCATGTAGATATTCTAAACCATAGATCAAATCGTCTCACAATGTTACAGACATTTGTAGGAGAGGAGTCAGGCTTTAGAAATTCCAACTTGTCCCATACTGTTGCAAGGTTACTGGTAATGCATGGAGTCAAAGTAGATGAATTTTGTTATAACTTACGCCTGTAACTTATAAATATACAAACATGTTGGCTCTACCTTTTATCATGGCAGGGACATTTTGAGTTAAAAAAATATTTTAAGATTTGTTCTTCTTTTTATACCCTACACCACACTGTGGTACAGGGTATTATAACTTTGTGCATTTGTTTGTAACACCCAAAAGGAGAAGAAATAGACCCATCGTTTATTATACCTATCGACTTAGAATCACTTTCTGAGTCGATTTAGCTATGTCCGTCTGTCCGTCTGTGCATGTATTCTTGTAATCAAAGTACAGGTCGCAATTATGGTACGATCTCGACGAAAATTTACACATATCTTTTTTTTTGGCCCAAGGACAATCCCTGTTGAATTTGGTTAAAATCTGTTCAGATTTAGATATAGCCCCCATATATATGTTACCTCCGATTTCACATGTAAGCGCTGTAAAAACTTTATTTTATATCCGATCAGTATGAAATTCGGCAGAAAGAGGTTCCTTATTATATGGATGAACACTATTAAATTTGGAAGAAATCGGTTCAGATTTAGATATAGCCCCCATATATACGTTACCCCCGATTTGACATGTAAGCTCTGTAAAAACTGTATTTTATATCCGATCAGTGCGAAATTCGGCAGAAATAGGTTTTTTATTACATGAAGGAATACTGCCAAATTTTGAGAAGATCGGTTCAGATTTAGATATAGCTCCCATATATATGTTACCCCCGATTTGACATGTAAGCGCTGTAGAGACTGTATTTTATATCCGATCCTCTATTTCCGCAATTATTCCATATGAAACTTCACCCGATTTTTGAACAATATTTAATATGAAATTTCTCTCAACTATAAAAACATTCACAGAAAAAATGAGCCACAACATTTCACGTTTTGATATGGGCCCCACAAAAATCTTATATTTCAATTGATTTACATTCTAGACACCCCATTTTCATTAAATTTCCAGCCGATTAGAGCCGATTACAAAAATTGCAATAATTCTAAATCTTTTAAACCGTCGGCCAAATCGTCTCACAGTCATCTAGACATTTGTAAGGGAAGAGTTAGGGTTTCAGAAAATGCTTTCTCTTACCACCCTGTTTCAAGGGTGCTTGCAATACAGGGTGTCCAAGCTCACTCTTAAAAAACCACTTGAATGTCGGACATACAAACACCTGTAACTTCTAAAAATAAAAACATGTTGGCACTACATTTTGCCATTACAAAGATATTGTGAGGTAAAAAAAATATTTAAGACTTTTTTCCCTTTAACCTAAATTGATGATGATGTTTTATATTAAACTAAGGTATTAGATGTCGCACTGCCAACAATTTTTTCCGATTGTTAAGTTATCTAAACCCGTTTTGCACTCAAGGAAGATTTTTCTCAATTGCAAAAATTATTTTTTTAGCATATTTCTCTTTTAATTTTTTATTTAAAAGAAAGATATGAAGCAATTGTTTAAACAAAGACAACGAACTTAATTAATACTATATATTTACATCATCGCTATATCCAGCACTCTCCGATCATCATGTCATGTCAGGCAATTTTGTCCCACTTCGGGCAATATTTTATAAGAAATTTATCTCAGTTATAAAACCCTCCAAAGAAAAAAGAGCCATAACATTTCACGTTTTGATATGGGTGCAAAAAAAATATTTTATATTTTCGTTGTGAAAAATCAATTTTCAACCTAATCACAGTGGAGCCGGTTGCAAAGAAAATCAATTCGTAAAAATCGTTTAAACCACGTATCAATCATCTTACAGTCTTCTAGACATTTGTAGGAGAGAAGTTAGGCTTTCAGAAAATGCTTAGCTATACCACCTGTTGCGAGGGATGCTTGTAATACAGGATGTCAAAGTAGACCACTTTTTTAGAAAGCCTTACTAATGCCTCTAACATTTAAATATGCAAATATATTGGCGATAGCTTTAACATAGTGAAGATATTTTGAGTTAATTTTTTTTCGATTTTTTCCTCTAACTTGTTTTGTAGTAAACTTTGGTATCAAGTTATCCAAAACCGTTTTGCTAAAGCAACAAGCTCTCAAATAAAATCAATTTTTCGATGAAATTTATTATTTCAATTATTTATTTATTTTATTTATTTAATCGGCATAGTCTAGCACAATGAGAATATAATTCTTATCAATAGTAGTGCTAGTGGTACAAATGATTACATTTTACAATAGATTCTAAATTACATAACAATATAAATATAATCTTAGTATTTTGTGAGAATGTTTTACAATTGTAATTGATTTATAATTTTACATGTTATTTGAAAAAATTGAATAACTCCTTTTTAAAGTGCAGGATGTTGCTTATTGTTTGAATATGTGAGGGAAGGATATTCCGAAGACGAACAGTGGGTATGAAAAATTGTCTCTCTGATCTTGAGGTATTAAATCTTGTTTGAATAATTTTTTTGCCACGATTTGAACGTGCAAATTGTATCCTTTGTATAAGATAGTCAGGTTCATTTGTGTTTATAATTTTGTGTATAAATCTCAGGCTTTTGAGTTTTAAGTAGTTACAGAAGTCTACGTTGAAAATCTGGTATGAATAATGAGATATACTTTCGCTACGTTTTTTATTGAAGATATACCTCGCAATGTTATTATATGCTACTCTTAGCTTTTGTTGATCTGTGTAGCCACAATTATAAAAAATTTCAGACCCATATAAAAGAGTGGGTATCAAGTAAGTTTTCGCTAAGAGCATGCGTATGTGTAATGGTGTAGATATTTGAACCATCCAAAGATTTCGAAGCATACCATGAACTTTTCCAGTAGTAATAGTTATATGGTTGGACCATGATAATTTATCATTAAAAACTATGCCAAGGTTTGATGAATACGGTACATAATCAATAATTGTTCCATTATAACAAATATTAGCCAGTGTCTGACGGTGACGATTCCTTTTTGATATATGTATACATTTGGATTTGGAAGGATTAATGCATAGTCCATTATCATTTGCCCAATTGTTGATATTTATTAAGTCTTCGTTGATGTTTCCAATACAATGCTGGATGTCTTTTGATTTAGCTCCAGAGTATAGCTGCACATCATCAGCGTACATGTGTACATTACAATGGCGCAAAGTATATGGGAGGTCGTTTATGTACAGACAAAAGAGCAATGGGCCCAATATGGAGCCTTGGGGAACTCCTCTATGTAATTCCAATGGCATCGAGTGGTTATTATTAAAATGGACAATTTGCGAGCGTCCTGTAATGTATGAAGAGATGAATCTGCAGGCGGAATTTGAGAAGTCAAACAACTTTTCTAATTTAGTTAACAGAATAGAATGATTAACAGTATCAAAGGCTTTACTATGATCCAATAGCACCAGAAATGAGTCCATATTCTCCTCCATATTGACCCTGAGATCTTCAACAACGTCAACTAGGGCTGTGATGCAACTTCTGCCTCTCCTGAAGCCAGATTGTTTGTTTGATAATAATTGGTTACTGTTGATAAATTCGTTCATTTGCATATACATTAGGTTTTCAAGAACTTTCGATAAGAATGGCAATATGGCTATTGGTCGAAAATCATTGTTAGATTTTGGGGTAGGTAGAATTTTCGCATTTTTCCACTCCGTGGGGAACATCGATTTCGAGAGAGCAGTATTAAACATGTAAGTAAAGTATGGTAACAAATAAGGCAAAATGTGCTTAAGAAGCTTTGGTTCAAGTCCATCCATACCGGCAGCATTAGATTTTATTTTCAAAAAGCTGGTAAGAACTTCATCCTGGTCAACGCATCGAAATGTAAAATCATTTTCTCTGCGAACATTGCAGTAGCTCGAATAAATATTTGTAGTGTTATATGTAAGATTCTCACCCACAAACTTTTTGTTCAATTCATTAACATCAACATCCACGTTATTTGTAGGTTTTTGTCCTATACCGATTTTCCGAATTTCTTTCCATTTTGAATGGCTATCAACTGCTGCTGAAAATTTTTGTTTATAGAACAAAAATTAATTTGAAAGAATGGTATGAATCAGATGCTTTAAAAAATACATTAGTGGTGCAATTTATTGAAAAATTATTTAATCGGTGTGATTATACACTATCAAAATTCACCAAAAAATTAGACTGGAAAAATAGTCTAAATTGGATTAATATGACCCAACTTTTGGAGAATATTTCATAAGGATTTTTCTTATATTATAAAACTATGCATAGGAATTGCAACAACAGTCTACGTTTTCATACAGGTCCTTGGCTATTTTCCTCAAAATATCGTCTTAACATATTAACTCAAAATATCGTCTAACTTAGGAACTTTAATTGTATAGTTAGAAATATCTATATGGATAGTATAAGTGTAAAACTAGATCTTGAACACAACCCTCAAGGATGTTTCACGCATTTTCTAACATTTTTCCTGAAAGCATAGTGTAACTAATGCAGCCATTCTCCTCTCGGAAATACATTTATCTAATGGAGAGCATAACTTGGCACGGAAAATGGTGTATTTAATATTGTTTTTGTTAATGGCATAGATCTGACATTGAGAGTATTATTTTCTCTTCATTTAACAACTGAAACTGGTCTATTCCTCGTATATGTTCATTTTATGCTATAAATTGGATGAAATTTACAATGTTTCTATCGTATAACAAAAGATAAGTAAGTTTAAAATTATTCTTTTTTAAAATCGTTTTAATCAGATTAAACCACCTTTAACTTGAACAACATCCATAACTGCTAGTTAGAACAATGATTTAATGTAAATGAAGTTACTCGGGAACAGATTTTAAATATCGACAAAATCCAATTCCATTTTCTTCACGATTGATATAGAAGTCAAATGATTTGTTAGATTCACTTTTAATTTGTTATTAGCTATTAAAATATGTTTAAAATGATTAGAGTAGAAAAGTAGAAGAAATAATGATATTTTCAGGACAAGTCAACTCTAGTTTATTTCATTGAAGTAGTCTGAGCATTTAATTTATATTTACCTATTAAAAATGTGTTTGAAATTTTTACAAAAAAAGACGGAATTATGATTTCTTCAGAACAATCACATTCTAGTTTGTATCAGTAAAATAGTCTCTGCATTTAGATTAATTTTTTTCAGTAAAATAGTTTGTGCATTTCAGATTTTTTTAAAATAATATAAAAGATTTCTTAAGCCAATCTTTTTTCACAACTAATAGAAAAAATAGTTTCTATAAATGTTAAAAAAATTAAACACAATATTTATAGCTTGGTTACGATATCATCGTATCAATTTTACTGATATCATGTGTATTAACATAAAAGATATTGCTATATCTTCCATGGAAACGTAAATTTTTTTCATGGTAAATATGAGCCACAGGGTCCCCAGAAAAGGTCCCATCTATTTCGACGGCTTCACTCGCAATCCTTTATTCGAAATTTGAGTATATTATAAGACTTTTATAGAAAAAGGGGGCTTTACTTACAATTTATTTTAGAATCACTATGAAAAACTATCTAAATAATTAACTTAAAAAAATATAAGAAATAACATAAATAATGACTCAAATTTGTAAATAAAATTGTAATTAAATTTCTCTCCACTGGAAAATAATTCACAGAAAAAATGTGCCACAACTTTGCATGTTTTGATATAGCTTCAGAAAAAATCCCTTATATTTCAATTGTTATATGCTCTGAGAGCCCCGTTTTCTTTTTATGTTTTTGAACTAAATAGGGGAACATAGCATTATATAGTTTTCATAATTAATTTTCGATGAATATTCTATATGAAAATCCGACCAAACTATCAACCTGGAAATATAGATGTAAAATTACGAATAACATCCAATTTTCGGGCAACATGTTATGTGAAAGTTCTCTCTATTTTAAAACTCTTCATGTACAAAGTGGTCTAAAAATAACTCCCAGAAAAACGGTTCTACTACTTCGACTGCATAATGCTCTAGAAGCCTCATTATCAACCTACGTTTCAGAATACTTTGTTCGCCTGAAACCTTAATACACCTGATTTATTTATTTTTTATACCCTACACCACACTGTGGTACAGGGTATTATAACTTTGTGCATTTGTTTGTAACACCCAAAAGGAGAAGAAATAGACCCATCGTTTATTATACCGATCGACTTAGAATCACTTTCTGAGTCGATTTAGCTATGTCCGTCTGTCCGTCTGTCTGTCTGTCTGTCTGTCCGTCTGTCTGTCTGTCCGTCTGTGCATGTATTCTTGTAATCAAAGTACAGGTCGCAATTATGGTCCGATCTCGACGAAACTTTACACATATCTTTTTTTTGGCCCAAGGACGAACCCTATTGAATTTGGTTAAAATCGGTTCAGATTTAGATATAGCCCCCATATATATGTTAGCCCCGATTTGACATATAAGCGCTGTAAAAACTTTATTTTATATCCGATCAGTATGAAATTCGGCAGAAAGAGGTTTCTTATTATATGGATGAACGCTATTAAATTTGGAAGAAATCGGTTCAGATTTAGATATAGCCCCCATATATACGTTACCCCCGATTTGACATGTAAGCTCTGTAAAAATGTTATGTAATATCCGATCAGTGCGAAATTCGGCAGTAAGAGGTTTCTTATTACATGAAGGAATACTGCTAAATTCGGAGAAAATCGGTTCAGATTTCGATATAGCCCCCATATATATGTTAGCCCCGATTTGACATGTAAGTGCTGTAAAAACTTTATCTTATAACCGATCAGTATGAAATTCGGAAGAAAGAGGTTTCTTATTACATGAAGGAATACTGCCAAATTCGGAAAAAATCGGTTCAGATTTAGATATAGCCCCCATATATAAGTTACCCCCGATTTGACGTGTAACCGCTGTAGAAACTGTATTTTATATCCGATCAGCGCGAATTTAGGCAAAAAGAGGTTTCTTATTACATGAAGGAATACTGCCAAATTCGGAGAAAATCGGTTCAGATTTAGATATAGCCCCCATTTATATGTTACCCCCGATTTGATATGTGAGCGCTGTAAAGACTGTATTTTATATCCGATCAGTATGAAATTCGGCAGAAAGGGGTTTCCTATTATATGAATGAACGCTTTTTAATTTGGAAGAAATCGGTTCAGATTTAGATATATCCCCCATATATACGTTACCCCCGATTTGACATGTAAGCTCTGTAAAAATGTTATGTTATATCCGATCAGTGCGAAATTCGGCAGTAAGAGGTTTCTTATTACATGAAGGAATATTGCCAAATTCGGAGAAAATCGGTTCAGATTTCGATATAGCCCCCATATATATGTTACCCCCGATTTGACATGTAAGCGCTGTAAAAACTGTATTTTATATCCGATCAGTATGAAATTCTGCAGAAAGAGGTTTCCTATTATATGAATGAACACTTTTAAATTTGGAAGAAATCAGTCTAGATTTAGATGTAGCCCCCATATATACGTTATCCCCGATTTGACATGTAAACGCTGTAAAAATTTTATTTTATGTCCGATCAGAATTAGATAATATGTTTCTACCCTTATCGCATTGTTAGGCAGGTGTAGGGTATTATATAGTCGGCCCCGCCCGACTTTCTGCCTTTCCTTACTGGTTTTTTTTTGCAACCGAAAGACGCATATTACGATAAATACTTTGGTAATAGTAATTAAGGGATAAAACATGTTAGGCTAAAAGCTTTATTAATAGTGATTTTGGTAACAGACAGTCGGTGTCGATCGATATTATTCTTTTCTAACTAAAAAAATCAAATCGGAAATATATTTGAAATATTATGAATAGCGACCCAATTATTGGCCATATTTTATACGAAATTGTCCTCTATAATAACAGTGTTCATAAAATAGGCTTCGATGTTCCACATTACAGTGTAGCTTTCATAACGACATCGCAGAAAAAGCCTCATTTCTAACCTACGTTTTTAGCAATATTTCCTATGAAGTATGTCTCATGATTTCATACGCTGGAATTTTCAACGTACGTTTCTGAATACGTTGTCCGTGTATTAAGCTTTGTCTTTTAAAAAAGCATGTTTCGCTTAATGCTTTGTTATTAGATAGTCGGTGCCGCACTAGGCTAGTGTCTTCCAACTAAATAAAATCAAACAGGAACATTTTTGAATTACGACCCATTTTTAAAGCAATATTTCATATGGAATTTCCCTATATAATAAAATTATTCATAAAAAAATAGTCCTAAATTTTCCACATTATGGTATAGCTTCCAGAAAAATATATCTCCTATTTTGACTACATTCGTTCTAATCTAAGAATCCCCAATTTCAACCTACTCATTTGGACAATATTATGTATGAAATTTATCTCGTATTTCGTAGCCTGGAAATTTCGAAAAAAATTGTTTGCAATGTTGCACAATATGGTGTAGCTTTCAGAAAAATATTTCACCTATTTCGACTGCTTGACGCCCTAGAATCCCCATTTCCAACTTACGTTTTGAAGTATATTTTCATATGAAATTTGCCTTGTTATTAGCGTGGAATTTTCAACCTTCTTCTTCTGAATACGTTGTCATTGTATTAAGCTTCCCCGATTTTGTTAGCCTATTGATTTAAGGCATTAGAAAAAGGTCTCTTTTCGACTGCTGCGCGCTCTAGAATTCCCATTTCCAACCTACGTTTTTAGCTAAAAATTCCATATGAAAATTTTCCCGTTATTTCATAGCCTGGAATTTATATTTGTTTTCGGCATAAAAATTAATACTTGTATGACCGTTAGAGACTTTGAAACTATCCAACCGATGTGTCCCAAACCGATTTTTTTTTAAAGAAAATTTTCCAAGGAGGGGTTTAGACCACTAAAAGTGGGCGATATATGAGTCATACGAACTATATATATATATATATAATGGGTGTTTTTTAAGAGCTTGAGAACCAAAAATTATTATACGAGACAGAAATATTGTTGGAATGCAATTTTTTTATTACAATCTGGTAGATAACACAGTGCGACAGTCCAAAAACCAAAAATCGCGATACTATTTATACCCTACACCACACTGTGGTACAGGGTATTATAACTTTGTGCATTTGTTTGTAACACCCAAAAGGAGAAGAAATAGACCCATCGTTTATTATACCGATCGACTTAGAATCACTTTCTGAGTTGATTTAGCTATGTCCGTCTGTCTGTCTGTCCGTCTGTCTGTCCATCTGTCTGTCCGTCTGTCTGTCCGTCTGTCCGTCTGTCCGTCTGTGCATGTATTCTTGTAATCAAAGTACAGGTCGCAATTATGGTCCGATCTCGACGAAACTTTACACATATCTTTTTTTTGGCCCAAGGACGATCCCTATTGAATTTGGTTAAAATCGGTTCAGATTTAGATATAGCCCCCATATATATGTTAGCCCCGATTTGACATGTAAGCGCTGTAAAAACTTCATTTTATATCCGATCAGTATGAAATTCGGCAGAAAGAGGTTTCTTATTATATGGATGAACACTGTTAAATTTGGAAGAAATCGGTTCAGATTTAGATATAGCCCCCATATATACGTTACCCCCGATTTGACATGTAAGCGCTGTAAAAATTTTATTTTATATCCGATCAGTGCGAAATTCGGCAAAGAGAGGTTTCTTATTACATGAAGAAATACTGCTAAATTCGGAGAAAATCGGTTCAGATTTAGATATAGCCCCCATATATATGTTACCCCCGATTTGACATGTAAGCGCTGTAAAAACTGTATTTTATATCCGATCAGTGCGAAATTCGGCAGAAAGAGGTTTTTTATTACATAAAGGAATACTGCCAAATTCGGATAAAATCGGTTCGGATTTAGATATAGCCCCCATATATATGTTACCCCGATTTCACATGTAAGCGCTGTATAAACTGTATTTTATATCCGATCAGTATGAAATTTGTCAGAAAGAGGTTTCCTGTTATATAAATGAACACTTTTAAATTTGGAAGAAATCGGTTCAGATTTAGATATAGCCCCCATATATACGTTACCCCCCGTTTTGACATGTGAGCGCTGTAAAAATGTTATTTTATATCCGATCAGTGCGAAAGTCGGCAAAAAGAGGTTTCTTTCTACATGAAGGAATACTGCCAAATTCGGAGAAACTCGGTTTAGATTTAGATATAACTCCCATATATATGTTACCCCCGATTTGACCTGTAATCGCTGTAAAAACTGTATTTTATATCCGATCAGTGCGAAATTCGGCAGAAAGAGGTTTCTTATTACATGAAGGAATACTGCCCAATTCGGAGAAAATCGGTTCAGATTTATATATATAGCTCCCATATATATGTTACCCCCGATTTGACATGTAAGCGCTGTAGAGACTGTATTTTATATCCGATCAGTACGAAATTTGACAGAAGGAGGTCTTTTTACATGAATAAGTATTCAGGGAAGATGGGTTCAGATTTATATTAAAGCTCCATATATATGTTCCTCCTGATTTGGTATCAAACCGCTATAGAAGTTGTATTTTACTTCCGATCATTAAAATTTTCCAGAAATATGTTTCTCACTTTAGGAACGAATATTGCTTAATTTAGCGATTATCGTTTCAGAATTAGATAATATGTTTCTACCCATTTACCAATTATTCCAAATTATTATGGCAATGACCCTTATCGCATTGTTAGGGAGGTGTAGGGTATTATATAGTCGGCCCCGCCCGACTTTCTGCCTTTCCTTACTGGTTTTTTTGTGGGTCTTGGCGAGTAGAACAACGTTTGTTCTATGAAATTTGCCGGACACCCCCAAAATCCGGATTTACGGGTAAAAACCCGATATTCTTGCCCTTTTTCACTTGAACGCCTATAACTTTGTTAACTATTACCCGATTTCCAATCTCTAAAATAATTTAGTTTTAGTAGTATTTATTTACACATTTAGTTTTAATGAAACTTAAATAACTCCGTCAATTGCAAACGGATTTTTAAGAGAATGGTTTCATTTTTATTCCTTATAAAATATACTATACTAGCTGGAACCGGTCCACTTCGTTGCCCCATATTTCCGATCCCGTCCATTTTTGGACCACTGACGTAGACTGCCAGCAAAACTGCAGTGGAACAAACACACAAACAGACAGACAAACAACGATTTGCCACGCCCACATTTTCCCCGCCCACTATTTGCACATTTATTTTCCAAAACCATCTCAGACCAAATAGCTTTCAAACAAAAGAAAAAATTGTATAATCGGTCCAGTGGTTTAAGCGTCTATAAAACACATACATACATACAAACATTTTTCCATTTTTATATATATAGATATGTAAATTAATTAACCGTACGGTTATCTCACAATATAAGTGGTAAAAACATTGTCTAAACAGAAAATGACGGAAAAAAATTTAAAAAAATTTGTTTGTAGGGCAAATAAACCTATATTCCTACAGCTTCAAGGTCTAATTCTCTTCTTTCTAAACTATTTTAGAGATTGGAAATCGGGTAATAATTAACAAAGTTATAGGCGTTCAAGTGAAAAAGGGCAAGAATATCGGTTTTTTACCCGTAAATCCGGATTTTGGGGGTGTCCGGGGAATTCCAAAAAAAGATTCGTGTTTTACTCGACAAGATCTACAGGAAAAATAGTATCGCGTCATTTGCTTCTCAACTTGAGTTTATTGTAGCACTGTGAAATTTCGTGGCATTTATTTTTTATATATATATTTGAGGCATATTTCCCCGCTGCTACGAGTTACATGATCTATTCGATCAATAATAAATTTTCAATAAATCTGGCCGTATGGCGTCAATGGTGGCCTGAATATTGGCTTCCAATGCTTCAAGAGTTGCTGGTTTGCCAGCATAAACCAATGGTTTAACATTGGCCCATAAAAAGAAATCCAGAGGCGTTAAATCGCACGAACGAGTGGGCCAGTGACCAGGACTACTTTTGGAAACAAAGTTGTCACCAAATTGATTTTGCAATAAATCGATTGTTAAGCCCGCTGTATGGCAATTTGCGCGTCTGGTTGGTACCAAATGTCGTTGATGTTTAGCTGATTAATTTTTTGAAACAAAAATTCAGTCAGCATTGATCGATAGCTCTCGCCATTCACCGTAATGGCAGCTCCTTCCTCATTTCGAAAGAAATAAGGACCGATGATGCCGCCAGCGTGAAAACCTCACCAAACAGTCAATATTAATGAATGTTATGGTGATTTGTTAACGGCTTGAGGATTGAATTCACTCCGAATACGGCAATTTTGCTTATTGACGTTGTCATTTAACCAGAAATGAGCTTCATCACTAAACACAATTCTTTGATTTGAACTTCGCGATCAGGTTAATTTTTTCGAAGTACATTTCCACAATTTGGAAGCGTTGTTCTGACGTTAAACGATTCATGGCGACTTGTAAAACCTTACTGAACAGAAATGTTCAACACCGTTTGACATTATCAGCTGCCGAACCATAGTTATCGATATCGAAAGATCTCATGGAACCAAAAAACACCCTATACAAAATTGTGGCGTCAATGACTGGCTGACTGATCACGGCACAGCCAAAATGGCTAAAGCTAGAATCATGAAATTTGTTAAAGGTGGAATTCGTATTTTCGAGCGCACAGTGAGAAAAAAATAAAAAATGTACCACCACCGCCAAATTTAAACGTCTAAGCCAAGAATAGCCAGATTTGGTGTGAGTGTAGCCCTTAGGAAGTAGGCGCTGAGAATATTAGTTTTTCGAAATTCGAACATTTAACCGCACAATAGATCCAAAGGGATAAATTTGGTACCACAGCCATCTAGAATTGTAAAATTTTCGTGGGCAGATTTAGATTTTCGAAGCGCACAGTGGGGTAAAAAGGCATAATTATGGTACAACTGTAAATGCTAAAATCATGAAATAGATTGGAAGTAAAGTAAACACAGCACAACAGACAATTTTCCGAATTTTTAATGGCTCGGTTCTTACTTCCATAGGAAATAGCATCGGGATAGAAACCTAAATTCCGAAAATTTTGGGGCACAATGAAAAACTAAAAAAATACCAAAAAAATCAATGTTAGTTGTTGTTGTAGAAAAATTTGTTTTTTGGGCAATATGACATCGACATTGGGCAATATGTCATTTTGTATTTGCTCCCAAAAAAACCTTATGTCATATCGCCCAAAGTATACAAACAAATTTATTCTCAAATGTCCATCACGATAATTAAAGTAAAATGTATCATGGGCATTTTCTGTAAAACAACTTGCGAATCGTCGGAATGCCAAAGGGCGGCCGGCCTTAGACCGGTTTTAAATATTTTCTCCGCTGCGGTATGCCAAACCGCTGCGCGGACCAAACAGTCTGAGCGTGCTGGCCTTCGGCCGGTTTTTAAGATTTTATCTTCGCGTATGTTCATGCTGATCAAGGTATCTTTGCAAATGCACTTTTGCTCGCGTAGCCTTCTTTGGACATATCTCAGAGGAGAAAATCTTTAACTCCGGCCGAAGGCCGGCCACTAACATACTGATTGGTCCGCGTAGCAGTCTTTGGACATACCCCGACCTACGGCCGGGATTAAAGAGGTGAGACAAATAGTATGTGTCACCGCTGATGAAGGTAATTATTACAGTTCTTTTGTTACGCTATTGTTGTATCATTTTATATTTATTGAAATGTCATATCGCCCAAAAAACTTTGGGCTTTATGACATTGCATTTGGGCGATATGACATTTCCAGGTAACCAATTTGGGCGATACGTCGAGTTTTAGGCAATATGACATACATGGTTTTGGGCGATATGACATTGGGCGATATGACATTGGGCGATATGACATTGGGCGATATGACATTGGGCGATACGACGCTACGCCGTCTTAAATATAGTCGCAGGGTGCGAGGATAGCTTTTAGAAAACAAACTTCATGTAGATATTGATTTTTCTAAATTCACACATTTAGGGATACAGTGGGGCATAAATTGATTAATAACACTGTGTGTTCACAGTGCCCGTATAATTTCGACACGCTAAATCGAATGGCATTAATAGTTTTATCCTGTGACAACGCGTTTTCCAGATATGTGTCCACAAAGTTTGCTAGGTAAAGGAAAAGTTTAGTAAATTCAAACACAATTTTTGTATAGAAGGCTTCGAAATATATGTTGCTTGTCAAAGAACAAAACAAAGGAGACACTTCGACACTTATTTCTCTCAAAACGCCCGATTACCCCTCTCATCACCTTGCCCTTTAACTTTTGGTGAAAAATGGACCATTTGTGTGGGATGTGCCAAAAGGGGCATGCCACTGACGACCACTTTTCTCTCGACTCTAGGTACTATAAAAACATTACACTGTACAAAATTTCAAGTATTTGTATAAACTGATATTATAGCTATAACCACTTTACTTTTGGAGAAAAATTATCCATTTGTACGGACGTACCAAAAGGGGCGTGGCAACTTCGCCATTATTCTTGAGGTGTTGGTGACTAATAAACTAATACTATGTGTAGAATTTTAGAAGATTAGAATAAGTAGTATAGAAGTAATTAATGAATCAATATTTCACAAAATGGAAACCCTTCGTGGGGGAGGTACAAGAAGGAGTGGACCTTTATCGATCTTAGCCGGAGATAGAGAAAAATATTAACACATACCAAATTTGAAGTCAATCGGCTAGTCCTTTCGAGAGTTATAGTGCGCACCAGAAGAAGAAGACGGACAGACGGACGGACATTGCTCAAATGACTTAAAATATCCCAAATCGAATTTCCGCTAAACATACTTGGGGTCTTAGGCCACTCCTTCGATGTATTACACTTTTGGCTCGTAGCAAATGATATATACAATCCTCTCTACGGTGAGGGGATAAAGAGGACAAAGATAAAGAACATGGTACAATCTTTCAGAAACTAAATAAAGGTGAAAAAGGAAGATAAGAATGATATGTGGTACCGTAAGATGATAATAGAGTCAACCGTAATAGTGCATCAGAAACTGAGATAAAAACGTTAAAATTTATAGTGAAGCAGAATTAAATTAAATTATAGGAATTTTTTAAGAGGATCAAAATTTCTTTTTAATTTTCAAATATACATAAAATATTTAATTTTTAATAGATAATAGATAAATGATTAAATAAAGGAATTTTTCAATGGAAATTAAATATGGACAACACTGACGCTTTGTAGTAGTCTAGCGAACAACATTGCCTTAAATATACCACAAAAAGAAACGTACACTAAATGTTATATAATAAAACATCAACAAAACAATTTTAGTTTTTCTAGATTATTTTAGACTGATTTCAACTAAATGTATATTATTAATTTTGCTGCCTTTCTTATTTCTTCAATTGATGTCTACTATTCGTCTAATGTTCATATATATAACAATAACATGTGTAACTATTATTATGTGTTTGAAAAACTAACAAAAAAAAACAAAACAACTAAATTAAATACAACTATTTTAATTTTGTATTTTTCTATACAATTTATGTTTTTTTCTACAACACCCTCAAAAGAAAACTACCTCCAAAATAAAACACCAACTATCTCACAGCCCAATTTAGTGAATTATACAGTGAAAACTTTTATTTCAGAATCTAAACAAAACCAAAAATCAAAAACCAAAAAGAAAAGGTAAAAAAAGAGTAAAGAAGAGGAAAATGTTTTCAATCAAAACGATAGTGAGCATAAAAAAGCAATATGGCGGTGACTGAGTCCAAGTTTTATTGAATTTTTGTTGATTGTGTTCTTCATTTTTCTATTCATTTGTAATATGAGTACGATTTGCGATTGTTTTTCTGTGAAGAATGTCATGTTTTTTGTTTAATTAAAGAAAAAGATTAATTAAGAAAAAAAAATTTTAAAAAATATATAAAAATTTAATTGAGCTTAATTGAAAATAGGCCAAGGCAAATGAAAGCAGGGCTTAGAGGGTTTAAAAAAAAACAATAAACAAAAAGCTCTTCCCCTTGGCACTGTTTACATTTGACCTATTAGGCCTGTTAAATTTGTTGAGACATTACTTTTTTCTTACAAACTAACCACACACATATGTACACCATTTTGTTCTGTTCTATTTTTTTCTCTATTTTTAACGTTGTCTCTCTATTCAAATTTGATGAAACTTGTTTCCACACACACACACACACAATTTTAATATTATTCCATTTTGATAAAAAATTTAAAATTTTTTTCAAAATTTCGTTTTTGTTTGTCACTTCAAAATTTCCACCAAAAAAATTCTTAAGTTCATGTGTTGGCTTTAATTTCTCCCTCCCTCTCTCTCTCTGAGCTTTACAAGCGATTGATTGATCTTTTAAGCTAATGCATCTTGTGTGAATCTGAAGTTTTAAAAAAATGCTTGTTAAAAAAAAAGAAATTTAATTTTTCTTAAATTGATCTGATTTTAACAAAAATTATACAAATTTATAATTTTTTTCTCCCCACAATTCAAAAATTTGTAAAATATTTTGAAGCCTTTTTTAATTAGCTTGGTTGCTTTCGAACACTCTCCCCCCAAACCCCCAAAAAAACCCAACCACTAACAACACCCAGATATAATCAATCTCCAAACTAACTACAACAAAAAATTAAAGAATAAAAACGCAGTTTTCTTTCAATTATAGCTTTTTCCAAATAAAACGCTTTAATATTAGCTTTTTCGAACTCTTAGTACTTTTCTTTCAATATTTCCCCCCTTATGTTTGTTTCTTTATTCGAATTTCTTTCTGGCGGGGCTGTCCTTCGAAATAGGTTCTCGAAGACCAAGTCTAGCGTCTGTCCATAGTACCAGTTCGTCCGTTCGCAGTTATAGCATGATGCGTTTCGAAAAGGAACAGCAACAGAAGGAGATACGTCATGAGATGAAATTGCGTCTGGCCCGCCTGCAGCAGCATCAACAACAACAACATTTGGGCCAATACAAACCCCAGATAATAATCGGTGATACGGCGCTGACGATGCAACAACACGGTGTGGCCTTGAATCGCATTACAATGGCCACGCCCAGTCCCATGACGCCCAATTCAACGGATGAACTGCTACCGGCGGTTGATGAAAATCAAGAGGTGAGTTTAAGGGATTAAGAAAATAAATTTTGAATAGCAGGTGACATAACATGATTTTAGAGGAACATTAGTATGGGTCAGTCCCCACACACAAAAAAATTATTTTTCATAGATTATTCAAAGACAATAGGTTTTATTTACAGAGCTGTTATTTGGTATCCTATCGAAATAAACCGCATACCGTTGTTCACGGTTAGTCAGTGACTCCATTTTGCCCTTTGATCAATTTTGACTATTGAGTTCTGTATTTCGTTTCCATCATCCATATAATGCCTATTTCTCATTACGACCATGAAAACTCCTAGAAACCACGAAACGTTTGCCTTAACACCATTAATTTTTATTCACAATCAAAAAGTTATGGAGGAAGTTTCAAAAAAAGTAGGTCAACCTATTTCTATTCTAATTCATTTTTGAGCTGTGTTGTCAACTGGCGTGCTATAGAAACGGAACATACCGTTGTTCATGGTTTGTCCATTTTGCCCTTTGAACACTTTTGAGTCCGAAGCCAAGATTCTATGGACTAGCAACATACGGCAAAGGACGGATACTGGAAAGAGTATTATGAACTTTTTTGCCTCCTCGAAGATGCGATTGGTCGCTGGTAGACTTCTTTTTGTGACCGATGTAATGCGAACAATCCATTAATGATTCAGCTCCTTAAGGCGAATAATGAGCAAGCCGACACTCTCAAGACAGACGATCTGTTTGGTAACCATCATGACCCTACATTATTAAATCGGCTAGCACGCAAAGCAGGTAGGCTCTGACTATTGGAAACGGAATACTGAACTTCGTTACTCCCCGGCTTTTTAAAAAAATGAAAAATATCTCGGTCTCAAATGAAGACAAAAGCTGTTGCTGCGCTGATCACATGTATTAACTAGGTCTTATCACCCCAGATCCTGAACTGGTTAACGATATCAGTTATTTGTCCAACCCTGATGTACGGCACTTGGTTTGGAGGAAGAAACAACCAACTCGATATACTATAAGCAAATGGAGAGGATAACAAGGCGTAGGTGCGTTTGGTGTACAGGCAAGGCCAAATCAGCCTAGAATGTATGAAAGTTAACTAGCTAAGATCTGCATGCCGCTGGAGGCATGCCCACCTATTCCAGTTCCCCTGGAGCGTGCAAGATAGTTCCTTGTCTTGCAAGTTCATCTGTCAAATCAGATGAAAATTCTCAGCATACAGATGCAGTATTAACTCCTAAATTCTTCAAGGTGCAGATGGAATTTCCTGAAAGACAAGTAAGAAAGTTTCAGTCGGGTAAACCGACTAAGGTATACCCTCACTTTGTGAGTAATGTAATATTGAATATTACTCGAATTATTCTGTCAATTTGTGTGGGAGGTACCAGAAGGGGTTTATCAAATACACATTTTTTTCGCCGAACATTAGATACTTTAAATTCATTGCACTGTGCCGACTTATAAGCATTTATGTGCACTGGTATAAACGTTATGAGACATTAAATTGTGGTATGATTTGGGCATTTTGTGTGGGAGGTACAAAAAGGGGCGTGACAATAACGCCAATTTTTCACAGGGCTATAGACACTATAAAAACATTACACTGTACAAAATTTCAAGTATTTTTATACACTGTTATTAATGTTATAAGCTGTTAACTTTTGGTGCAAAATGGTGCATTTGTGTGGGAGGTACCAAAAGGGACGCGGCGACTTCGCCCATTTTTCTCGAGTTGATAGCGACTAATAAGCTAATACTATGTGTGGAATTTCAAAAGATTCGAATAAGTAGTTTAGCATTTATTAAAGAATTAATATTTCACAACATTTTAATCCTTTGTGGAGGAGGTACTAGAAGGAGTGGACCAATATGGCCCATCTTCGAACTTAGCCGGAGATAGAAAAAAATATTACCACATACCAAATTTTAGGTCAATCGGTTCTCCTTTCGAGAGTTATCGTGCGCACCAGCCAGCAGACAGACAGACAGACAGACAGACGGACGGACATTGCTCATTCGACTTAAAGTGACCCAAAACGGATTTCCTCCGAACATACTTGGGGTCTTAGGTCACTCCTTCGACGTGTTACACTTTTTTCCGTAGCAAATGATATATACCCTCGTCACACTAAAGTGAGGGTATATAAATTGAAGCTGCCAGAAGAGACAAGACCAAATGTAAAGGTTTTGCTCACCAATTTCTTTGATTATTACAGTTTGTTGTATCGTGAGTTCTTGCCAGACGGTCGCGCACACGGCATTGCTTGTTTTTTAGCCAATAACATGATCTAACCATTCCTTTTAGGTTTAGGTTAGGGTGGCAGCCGTATTTTTTTACAAGCTCACATAGACCAGTTTAGGTCCCTAGTGTTACCACGGGCTGAAATGCCCCTCATCGAAACCAACCTGTTTGATATATAAATTTATCGATAGTACGAATATCAGTACTAGAAAGATCTGTTAGGCTGCCTAAAAAGGCCGACCCCAGTATGTCCAGTCGTCGTTTACTCAAAGCGGGACAGTCGCAAAGCAAGTGCTCAATGCTCTCCACTTCTTCCTCATCTCCACAGCTTCGGCAGAAGTCATTGGAGTCAATACCCAATCTTTTGGCGTGTTCGCCGATCAAGCAGTGTCCCGTCAGAACCTTTACTAACGTAGACAATCGTTTCCTCTCTAGTGCGAGAAGATATTTTGACCTTTTCAGGTCATACCTTGGCCAGATTTGTCTAGCTACCCTGCAGGTGCCGATTTCTGTCCATCTTTCGTTGGACTGCCTGATTGCCTCTTGCCTAAGCCAAAGCTTGCACGTGGATAGTGGCGCACCAATATATGCAAATTCTTCGAGAATTTGTAATGTCGTCCCTTTCCTAGCAAGTTCATCGGCTTTGCAGTTCCCCGGGATATCCCTATGCCCAGGCACCCATATGAGGTGTATATTAAACTGCTCAGCCATCTCGTTAAGAGATCTGCGGCAGTCGAGGGCTGTTTGTGAATTTAGGGATGTTGCCTCCAGAGAATTGATGGCAGCCTGGCTGTCCGAGTAAATGACAACGCCAGTGTTGGTTACTATGTTGCGACTCAGCCACTTGGCGACTTCCCATATTGCCATTATTTCGGCTTGATAGACACTGCAGGTATCTGGTAGTCTGTGAGCTATATCCAGACTAAGTTCTTCACAGTGTACTCCGAAGCCAACCTTTTCATCAAGCTTCGAACCATCCGTGTAAAAGTGGAGATGGTTTCTATTACCTGGTATTCTGCCGACCCATTCGTCTCTGGCGGGAATCATAGTGATGTAATTTCTCTCGAAGGTGTACACAGTTGGTATATAGTCCACTCGGTCGGTTACCATAGCACTACACTTTGATATCCTCATGTGACCATAGTTCTTGTACCTCCACAGTAATAGGCAGTTTAATCTTCTTGGCGCTTTGGTTGCAACTTCTCTCGCCACAATATTAATCGGCAGTATATGGAGTAGGGCTTGTAGAGACTCGGTCGCTGTAGTCCTTAAGGCTCCGCTTATGCTCAGGCAGGCAGTTCTCTGAACCTTTGTTAGTAGGTTGGTAATGGTTAGTTTGTCAGTTGCCGTCCACCATACCACAATACCGTATAACAGTATTGGACGAACTACTGCTATATATATCCAGTGGACGATTTTAGGAGAGAGTCCCCACCGCGACCCTACAGCCTTTTTGCAGGAATATAAGGCGACGTTGGCCTTCCTTACACGTTCCAATACGTTAAGTCTAAATAACATTTTCCTATCTAGAATTATTCCTAAAAATTTTGCACTTTCAGAAAAGACTAGATCTGTTCCATTTATCCGAGGTGGAGGGTCCACATGTGGGACATTATTCATCCTAGTAAAGAGAACCAATTCTGTCTTGTTGGGGTTAACGCCCAAACCGCTGCTTCTGGCCCATCTAACCAACTTGTTCAGAGCCACCTGTAGGATGTCTCTGAGGACGTTTACGAATTTGCCACTCACTGCGATTGCCACGTCGTCCGCATATGCCACGACCTTGCAGCCACAACGTTCTAGCTCTAGCAGGATTTCATTCACCGCTAGGTTCCAAATTAGTGGAGACAGTACTCCTCCTTGCGGGGTCCCTCTGTTTACATACCTTGTTAGAGTTGTGGACCCTAGACATGCTGTTATGCGTCTTCTGGTGAGCAGACTTTGAATTAGTCTAATCAAACTATTGTTAACTTTTAGATGTGACAGTGCCGCAATTACCGCATCTGAGTGAATGTTGTTAAAAGCCCCTTCTATGTCAAGAAATGCCACCATGGTGAATTCCTTGAAATGCAGGGACGATTCGATAGTGCTCACAAGTTCGTGCAGGGCTGATTCCGTAGACTTGCCCTTATTGTAGGCATGTTGGTTCCCCGATAAGAGTTTTGTATCCAGGTTTTCCCTAATGAAATGATCTAAAAGTCTTTCCAGACCTTTCAATAGGAAGGATGATAGGCTAATTGGTCTGAAGTCTTTTGGCCTAGTGTGTGATATCTTTCCCGCTTTAGGTATGAATACCACTTTGGTATCCCTCCACCGATTAGGGACGTATGAAAGCCTGATACAGCCTGCATAAATTTTCTCCAGCCAGGGGATAATGTACTTTAACATTTTCTGCATTTCTGCTGGAGTGATGCCATCTGGTCCAGGTGACTTGAAGGGCTCAAAGCTGTTAATAGCCCAGCTTATTCTGGATCTCTCAGTCAAGAAGCTAGCGACGCTCGCAGTCCACTCGTACTCTTGTTGGTCCTGCTGATCCTCGGGTTCTGTTACAGAGTTGCCCGGGAAATGTGTGTCGAGCAGTACATTGAGCGACTGCTCGCTGTTTTTGGTCCAGTTATTTGCCTCATCCTGTAAATATCCCACTGTACAGGGTGAAGCAGATAATATCTTCCTCAGCCTAGCGGCGTCGGAGACCTTTTCCACTTCACCACAGAAGGTATACCAAGAGCGCCTTTGCGCCTTTCTAAGCTCCTTCTTATAGATCTTGAGTTGCTCTTTATAGGCATCCCAATCATTAGCGACCCCAGTAGATTTAGCCTTATTGAATAGCTTGTTGCAGGTCTTTTTCATAGCCGTTAGCTCAGAAGTCCACCATTGGGGTTTAGTTTTACCCTTGTACCTTGTTTTTGGACAGGCTTCTTCAAGGGATCTATTGAATGATATGGTGATATTATCGACCAGATTATCCAGACCGGCTTTGTCATTCGGTTCGTGCGGAAGTTTAGAGTTGAGGACTTTCTTGAAATTCTTCTCATACAGATGCCACTTTGTCTTCCTTACATTTCTGTGGACGGCGGGTTTAGGCGCTTTTTCCGCGAGTTTGAACTCAATATAATGGTGATCTGAGAATGAGTGGTCGTCCAGTACATTCCACCCAATAATTTTGTCTGACAGCCGGTCAGTAGCAAACGTTACGTCGAGTACTTCTTGTCTGTCTTTAATTGTGAAGGTCGGTTTATTACCTATGTTACAAATACTAAGGTTGGTAGTTAGAATAAAGTCAAGAAGCGAATCACCCCTATTGTTTATATCCGTACTACCCCAGATAGTATGATGAGCGTTCGTGTCTGCGCCAATAATCAGCTCGATCTCGTCAGACGTTGCTTCTTCCACTACTTCCCTGACTAGAGCAGTCGGTACTACAGATTCATAAGGCAAGTAGCTGGAGACCACCCAATATATGCGATTACCGATCTCCAGGCTAGCAGCTGTTTGGTCTTCACTTAAATTAGTCAGGAGAAAGATACTTAGATCTTTCCTGGCCAAAATGCAGGTTCTTGGAGTGCCTTCACAGTTGGCCACAAGCAGTTTAAAGTTGGGTGTCCTAATACCGCACACCCTTCCTCCCACTACGTAGGGCTCCTGTATCAGGACGATGTCTACTGCGCCTGTGGACAGGCGCAGCAATAGAGCCGCTGAGGCTGCTTTAGCGTGATGGAGGTTAATCTGTAGAATTCTTACCATCATTGGTAATTGACAGATTAACATCCACCCCGACAAGGGTGTTATCGAACTCTTCGTCCGTATCGTCGAGAAGCATGTCCCCGCCAGATGCGTCAAAGAGTCCGGAGACTCCCCTCAGCCTCTCTGTGTCCGAAGTAGAGCTTTTGTCCTCAGAGAAGGACGTTACAGATCTTCTGTTAGAGTTGGAGTCACCAGAAATAATAGGCGTGGGTACCTCCGCACTTCCAGGAAGTGCCACGGTGGACGACTCACCTTCTGCAGTGGGAGCTATATCCTGCTTGTATATCTTCAAGACTATAGTCTCGAAGCCATATTGTAGGGTTGCACTCGCACCTTGTATATGGGAGGTGGATTCAGCGTTTAGGATAAGATTGACCTGCCGCTTTTTACCATCCGCCTCACCCACCTTGCTGATTCTCCAATTATGGGCCGGCAGACCAGGATTGGAATCTTTTATTATTTCTAAGATGTCAGCCGGGTTGGAGGGCTCTTCTGTAACCCAGGTGATGGCTCTAGGGTGACTAGGGATGTTGTTTTTTTCGACAACATCCAACTGGGCACCCGGCCACACCTCACCCGCTCGACTCAGAGCAGCCTTATACAGGTCTACTGATCTGGCATCACCGAAATATAAGAGCTTTACTCTCCCCTGATGCCATCCTGCATCGTTACAGATTGGTGGTTTGCCCGGCATTTCTCTACGGACATCGAGGTAGTGAGCCATAATGGCTGATTGTACATGACTCCATTTGTCCTTGAGGATGGATCCATCCTCACTACTTCTGTCTATAACAGCCATCACTAGACTCTCCTTCGCCACTTCATTGAAGGGCTTGGTGAGTGTCCTGTTGATGGTGACATTAGGGCCTCTTGCCTTTTTCGAAGGCAAGGGTTCATCAGGTGATCTGATTCGTTTTACTTTATTAGCCGTTAACACAGCTGAATTTGTGGCTCTTTCAGCCGACTCATTGGCCTTAGAAGCATCTATGACGCCTTTAGCCCAGGTAAGTGACTCTTTTTGTTTTTCGGTAAGAGCCGAAACCTCAACAGCCTCCAACTTCGTCAAAACTCTGAGCGCTACACGATGCTCATTGTGCTTCCGTTTTGACGGTCGGACATGACGTTTACCCCTCACCGCACCACCTGTTGTGAGTACTTGGGGGAGATTTTCACCATTTTTGGTGTGGTCGGCTTTGGCCAAGACCAACGGACGGACAGTCGGACGATTGGGGAACCGCGCTCCATCGGAACACGAAGGCATCCCCGTCAAGAGAATTTATTTTTATTTTGTCTGTATTAGACCGTAATAGGTACTACGATGTAGGCCTTACAGACTTTGTACAGATTTTTGCTATTGCGTAATAGGTACTGGTAACTATCCGCTATGTGATAAACACGTCCGTTCACTGCGAATGATCAGCAACGAACCATTCCTTAATTACCGTATTTTCCAAATGTAGACCCTATGATATCTTCCTGTTCCCATTATCTTATCCTATTTGGTAATGCTTTAGGAGAATTTCATTTCCATCCCTCAACGGACAGCCCGATTTAGGCGCTCTCATGGTTTGATTGTTGTGTTTTAGAGTTTCTATATGTTTTAGAGTTTCAACGCGCCACGTTGTTTAGTTTCTTTTTTGTAGCTCTCAAAAGAAAACGAACTCAGTAAATTTGTTACTGTTCCGAATCGATTAAACGACGTCTGGATATATCGGCCTTTCTAGGAAGTCTGTTAGATCTTACTGCTACCGATATTTGTATTATTGATAGTTTGTGTATCGAACATATTGGTTTCGATGAGGGGTATCTAAGCTTGTGATAGCACTAGATACCTAAATAGGTTTATGTGAGCTGCCACACTAAGACCAGATTTACACTAGGCAAGTTTTTCAGCAGCTTATCATCAAATTATCTTTTGAACCTGCACGAAGACCTCAAAAAGTTCAGGGAGAGTTCCCCCCCCCCCCCTTTCTTACCGACTGCTTCTCTCTCCTACAAAACGCCGATAATCTGCTGAATATTCAGCAAGTGTAAATCGGGACTAACCTAGCCTAAAATCAGCCGATTTCTACCTTAACAATCAAGTGGGCTTTCTATCAGGCTGAGAATTTACTAAAGTCGGTCTCATTATTTGCTATGATAGTCAGACTGCTATAAAGACTTAGGAAAATGCCTTCCTGACTTCAAGAAATGCTCTCGACTGTGGCAGACCTTTATCGAGATGGCTGAATGTTTCAATAATCAAACGACTTTTGTACCAAGCCACATGGACATACCAGGGAACTGCAAAGCAGATGAACTCGCAAAACTATAACTTCCTTATATGCCTACAAGCTCTTCTAGAGAGAGCAAATAATGGCATGTGTTCACCAGAGTTCGGAAAAAAATACTAAGGAACGGTCGTTAGCGTTCTTTGCGGTTCTTCCGATAAGACATATTTACGTTCTAGAGGGCGAATTTTTTAACCGATCATGCTGAAATATAAATATTTGTACTTTGTATTACATTCAATCGTACCTAGTGAAAATGAGGCTTATCGGTTCATATTTTGATATAGCCCCCATACAAGGTCCCTTTCGATAAGACATATTTACGCTCTAGAGGGCGGTCGCATGCCATATTTTCAATAGGGATCATTCCAAGGTTAATAAATGTCTCCGTACCCAATTTCATTAAGATTGCTTCATATTTGCTACCTGTGGTGTCGAAAATAAAAAAAAAGAACAGAAAGCTAAACGTAGTGAATTCTGTAAGTGTTCTGTTCGAATGAACGCTAACACTACGACGAACTAAAACACTAAAAAAATAAATAACGTTTGTGTTTTCTGAACAAACCGTTCGTATAACGTACTGTTTTTTTCCGAACACTGGTTTTCACTAGTCAGGAACTATATACATTCCAAGCTTAAGTAGCCCCGCCTAAACTCAAGTAAACAAGTAGAAGCGAAGAAATAGTAGAATATGAGGAGATGATAGCTTTTTCCAACCGCTGATATTCGTAATTTTATATCTAATGCATCTTTGAATGATGACCCTTCAAACCGTTTCTATCAACATTTCAACTCTATGTTAATAGAAACGGTTCCTTATGATTAAAGCGAATTGATAACAGCAAAACATTATTTGTTTCTTTCACAGTATCCACCATCAATGGAACCGCAAATAAAACCATGCCCCGAATCGGTGGCATCGGTGACCTTAAGTGCTATAAAGAATGCTGCTACTGGTGCTTCCTCAACGGGGGCGAATCCGAAATATACGAGTACAACATCAACAACAACAAATAACATGGCTACTGCTGCCAACGCTGCAATTGCTGCTGCTGCTACAACAACAGATATGGCTAATGCTGCTGCTTATATAGGACCCTGCAGTTCGTCAACTGAAGCGCTTTAAACGAACTATATACAATTCGTTCATCATATTAAGTAAACAACCAAAAAGAAAACCAACCAAAAATATGTATATGCTAAGTAACCACTCCCCACCCCCAACCTATTTTCAAAGAAGCTCCCCCCCACCCAAGAGAAAAATAATTATAACCCAAAGGCTTAACCAAAAAATCCAGAACTATAAAACCCCCACAATCTAATAAGTATAACTAAGAAACTGAATATGTTTAAGGTAAAAAGTTAAAAAGGTGTATTAAGTTTTGTTGATGTTTATAAGAGTGGAGTGAAAAAAATCAGGAGAATTAAAGAAATTTTATTGCTATAAAGATGAGCGATTTTTGGTATTGAGAATCCTTAGAAGTCTTTCTTATTTGTGTGGAAAAGTTGAACATTTACTTCGATGTAGAAATTTACACATATTATATATTCATAAGAGTTTATGCGAGGTTGGTTGTATATATTATATTTGGAGAAGTTAAATATATTTGGAGAAGTTAAATATATTTGGAGAAGATCGCTGTTTATATATATGCGATTTTTTTAAAAATTGTTATTTGTATATATATGCTTATTAAATCGTAAATCATAACATTTATTTGCAATGTTATCTGTTTAGGATCGCGTATATGTAAAGTGTGATCCATTTCGAGGTCCCCTACTTTTTTAAAGAAAAAAACACAGAAAATTCAAATTGAATTGGGAATGTTTATTATCATTTAAAAGAACATTCTTTGGCATTTCTTTTTTGAAGATTATGTCTATCAAATGTTGGCCGCGGCTACGTCTCAGATGGTCCATCCGTTGAGTCAAATTTTCGATGACTCGTTCGAGCATTTCGACTGGTAACTGGCGAATGACACGCGTAAACGTTGTTCAGGCGTAAGTCTTTCCATGATGAAATGTCAAACAATAATTAATAAAAATAACATGACAGCATGACACGACTCACACGTGATCTGTCGAAAAAAGGCTATTGAAAAAAGTATCTCTACTTGGATCATCCGTTATAACATTACACTAATTAATCTGTCAATTTGTTGTCAAAAGGTTGTAAACGTTGTTCAGGCGTAAGTCTTTCCATGATGATATGCCAAACAATACTTAACAAAAATAACATGACAGCATGACACGACTCACACGTGATCTGTCAAAAAAAGGCTATTGAAAAAAGTATCTCTACTTGGATCACCCTATATAAGTTTCAATAATTGTAACGTATACGCCCACTAGGTCAAAATATAAGTAATTGTAACATATACGCCAATTGGGCCAAAATATGAGTAATTGAAACGTATACGCCAAATCGGCCAACAAAAAAACTGTAGTTTCTTAAAAAAAGCCAATATCTTTATATACATATTTATGTACTTGGATACTGCACAATAGTCGAGTTTAAGTTTAGGGCTTCTATGCTGGATCGATACACAGTGGGTCTGCTTTAAAAAATACGTATGTATGTACATCTGCAATTTTTTACCAGTCAAACTATTGGAATGAAACTTACCACGCCTATAAAATATCAACTGGGACATGCAGATACGACGTGGACCATCTCATGTTTTTAAATGCATTTAAAAGGAGTTTTTGTGGGTATCCTCGTAGACGAGGTCTACAAAAATCTTTGACGTTATAAGGTTTTCCTTACCCTGGTTCAGTATTTAACTAATAAAACCAAACTGATTTAACTGTATCTTGTAAAAGAAAAAAGATACTGAGAAAATTCGTGTCTAGTACCGATTTTCTGTAACCCATTAGGTATAAAAAAATCATAAATAAAGAGCGCACAACAGACCGAACCACTGGCTTAAGTGTATGTCCATGGACATGAGACGTTTAAACGTCTCCTCTATTCAACCTAACCTAACCTAACCTAAAAGAAAATTTCAACGACTCAGCCAGAAGCGATGACCTTTTAAACTTAAATTAAAAAAAAATTGTTTTTAGCTATTTTCGTGAAAAGTATAAATGTTATACAACAAATTCTGTAAAAAAAGAATTTCGAATTTATATTCATCCTATAGTAAACTTCATGGGGAACATTTCAATAAAAAATGTCGTCTGGCTAATTACAGCATTCCACATCGCCTTAAGGTAAAATATACCAATTTCGTAGCTCCTCGTGTTGATGTTAACATCAGCCACTTTTGCTAACTCCCCAAAGAAATGGAAGCCTAGGATAGCATGCCGCCTTCTGGAGAGAGTGATGCACAGATACAGAAGGTGGTCCGTTCATTTCTACTCGAGCGTCATAGAATGTGAGAAGTTAGCGTGCTCGTCTATTAGTTCGGGCGTCATGGTTTCCATCCCCTCCAGAGGCTCTGGTCTAAATAAATAAAAAAAATAGTAAAATAAATATCAAATTCCTACTCATCTTCGTCACGACAGCTTCTGCAAAAAGTGTTTTCTCCAGATCTTCGCATTCTCCGCTTGGCTTCTACAAATATAGGAACTCGTCATGACAGACACGATAGATGTGAAGAGGTCCGAGTTCATGTGAAATGTATGCAGTTACTAACTGGTAATTTGTTGCCAAGATATTCCACTTCCTCTGTAGGAACAAGTCATAGTCTTGCATTAACCTGTGGCCTCATCAGGTATATATTGAACTTTCTGACATCTCGTTAACAGATTGAATATCAGAGAAAACATACATCATATTTTTAGAGGTTAATTGGGCCCTATTTGTTCCGTAAAATTTACGAAGGACTTTTAATAATTAAAGTTTCTATACAGTCAGGTAAAGCTAATATAGATTTTTATATTTTTAAACCCAATTTTAACATGTTTTTAGTAAAAAATTTTATTATTCAGCCAGCTGAATTAACTATCATTACTTATCATTCCTGTTTTATTAATGATTTGTTACAATTTTATTTCATAAAGTACTGCAATACTATTCAGCTATTTTAATTAGCCATAGACTAAAAATAAAGTCTTATACAACTTGCAAATATTAATATATTTTTTTAATTCAGCTAGCTGAATTAATGATTTTTTTAAATTTTATTAACTATTACAAATGATTACTGCTGGAAATCCAAAAACCTCAATTCAGCAAGAACATTTTCAAATACCTACATGAAACTGTTTTAAAAAAATCGTTTCTAATGAATTATAAATACAATTCAGATAGCTGAATTAAATACAATTTTTACCTTTTTGGAATCCTCCTGGAGAAAATAAAGCTGTGCTGTAATTCAGCTAGCTGAACTAAAGATTTTTAAGCTTTCTAAACAATTTCATTTATGCAATAATCATATATGACAGCTAGCTGAATTAAGTAAAATTTTTATGTTTTTGTAATCCTACTGGAGAAAATAAATCAGTACTATAAATTAGCTAGCTGAATTGCTACATTAAGCGTGGTACTATACTCACTTTTCGCATTAAAATCCCATATAAAAACAAAATCGCGAAAAAAGTGCGAAATTTTTTCGTTTGTGGTACTATGTTTATTTCAATGTGAAAAATTAACATTTTGCGCCGCCAAAAATTTAACGGCGTTAAAAATTGAGGCCCGCAACCCTCGCACTCCCATTTGTTTATATTTATTTTTGTCCGCAAGAAATTCAAGTGTTGTAAATATTAGAGATACAATTTCCTAATAAAGAATAATAAATTAAATTATCTTCCGAAATAAAGAAAAATAATGCAAAGATGTGAAAAGGAAAATAATTATGTTTATGGAATAAACCAGAAGAGCGAAACTCCAATTGGATTGCAGTACAAAAGCAAGCAAAATGTGCAAAACACTGGAAGGACATGTAATTAAATGTAATTGTTTGCATGTTTAGAGCAATTGTGGGCAAAAGCCTGGAGAAACATTATGGACAACTAACGCTACCAAAGCAGTAGGACAATGGAATTGGACAGTGCTCGTGATCTCGATCTGGAAATGGTTGTAAAGAACATACATAAATAGTTAGTTCTTGCCAGCCATAGAAGTTGGAAGAAGATATTCCGTTTATGGATGGAAGTATAATTTATATATGTCAACAAATATAATGTAAATCCTTAAATAAAATAATAAAGCATCTTTTTCGGTTCATCAAAACATATTCGTACAACAGTAAGAAATTATTTTGTTATTTATAACATTGTACTACCCTGGCTTTTGATGCCTCACAAACATCGCCACCGCAACAACACAAAATAAATAATTATCACAATGATCTCCAACAATATTTCCTTTCTGACATTTAAATTAACTATTTTCTAAGTCGGCATTATTCCAACTAATTGTTTATTGATTAGAATTTAACTTTTGTTTGTTTTCAAGAATATTAGCAAAAAGAAAAAAAACACATATACTCATATACATACATATAAAAGTGACACTTTGACACACACACTTCCAAACTGCAATGCGACTTTAGTAAAAAAGCGTTCCGTTTTTCAACTCGAACTAACATATTGCGAAATTTTTTCGTGCCGAAAAACATAGTACCCACCTTTAAATGTAAATACGATAAATGTGCCAGTCTATGCACCAAGAGAAATGAATGATATCAACGAAATTGTGTAGTACAATTAACTGAAAATCCACACGATATTGCAAAAACGGATAGCTGATGGAAAAGTAATATAATTCAGCAAAATAATGATCGATATTGCAAAAATAAGATTATTCAGCCAGCTCTGTAGAATAAAATGTACTGAAAAACGAAATGATAGGACAAAAATGAATAGCTGATGTTATAATAATATAATTCAGCTAGCTGACTTGAATATTTTCATTTTAAATTTACTGGAAAAATAATCGATATTGCAAAAACGGATTACTGGAGTTATAGTAAAATAATTCAACTAGCTAAATTACATGAAACATACTTGAAAACTAAACGATATTGGAAAAACTACTACTGATAAAATAATAATATCATTCAGCTAGCTGAATTCAGAAAATATTAGAAAACCAAATGATGTTGCAAAAACTCATATCTGATGTTATACAAATATAATTCAGCTAACTATATAATTCATAAAACTAAACGATATTACAAAAATCACTGCTGGTTAAGTAATAATATGGTTCAGTTAGCTGAATTATCTAAAAATTACAGAAAAATAATCGATAATGTAAAAACTCATAACTGGTAAAACATAATGTAATTCAGCCAGGTTAATTAGATAAAATTTACTGAAAGCTAAACCATATGGCAAAATAATTTTAGATTTTGAACTCAAATTTTCTGGAAAATATTGGAAAAAAATTATTATTTCACCAGCTGAATTACATAAAATTTACTGAAAAACTAAATAATATTACAAACACAGCTGATGTTATAATAATATAATTCGAAAATCCCAACTTTTTGTTTTATATTAGTAATATTTTATATTAAAGCTATTCTCCAAGCTGAATAAAATATTTTTAAGTTTATCGGGAACTGGAATATTTTAGAAATATCCAATTTAAAACTATATTTCCTCAAAGAAACATAGTTTCAAATTGAGTTTTAAATTAAGATAGGTATGTTCGCAGTCATACCAGCTAAATTTGTGTTTAGCTAGCTGAATAGCATCACTATTTTATTGAAAGAAAATGTGAAGCACGTTTTATTTAATTCAGCTAGCAGAATTGTGCTGTTACTAGATCTACCAAAAATGTTTGTAATATGGATAATTTTTTGGTACACTTTGCAAAATTCAGCTAGCTGCATTGTATAACATTTTCTCATTAATAAACTATATTGTAAAAACTCATTTCTGATGAAGTTACAATATAATTCAGGCAGCCGAATTATTTAAATTTTACTGAAAAATTAATCATATTGCATATTGTTTTTTTATTTTTTGATGGAAATATAAAAATTTGATTATTCAACAAGCCAAGACAGATAATACTTTAATTCAGCTAGCTAATACCTAAAAATGTTAATGAAAAATAAATTATATTGCAAAGCCACAACGCTAATGAAGTTATAATATAATTCTGCTAGATGAATTACATTTTCTATTTTTCTTATTCTTGGCGAAAAAAAACAATTGTATTGTTCGACTGGTTAAAAACAAATATCAAATCATCCTGAAAAATATTAAAAAAAATACACAATATTGCAAACAATCACTGCTGATGAAATAATAGTATAATTAAGCTGGCTGAATCATGCAAATGTAACTGAACAATAAACTGTATTGTAATTCAGAATTAGATAAAATGTCCTACACACTTAATTTGTTTTTTATTCTTCGCGAAAATGAAACAATTTAATTATTCAGCCAGCTAAATCGCCATATTTTTATATTTAGTATTTTACAATTAAAACATTGTGAGAAAAAAATTAAACTAGTTAAACTCTTTGCTTCACATTTTCTTCTAAAACAGAATCTGCTATTTTAATGAGGATGTATTCCTAATCCTACTCTTGATACGAATCTTTTCAAGATTGTTTTCTAAAGTGTTCAAAAAATAAGGAAACTTTACCACACTGTTCTGAAATAAAAATATACAATTTTTCACTCCACCCTTATACATAGTCTATAACACTTTAATAAACTTTCATGCGATACATTATATATAGTATTATCAGAACCGATTAAATGTTGCACATTATTTGTGCGCCTACTTATGTATATGAATGTGTATGTATGTATCTAGACTATGATGAATAAATATGTAGACCGATTTGAAATTGACAAAAAAAATTGAATAAATAAACCTAAGAAATGTAGTTAATGCAACTAAATAAGACATACCATTTTTTCTGTTATTTAGTTGAAATATGAAATAATTATTAGGAAAAGAAAAAACAAAACTTATTAAACAAAGAAAAGTTGTAATATTTTTTATACAAACTTTTAGAAGTTTTTGAATTTTAAAACTGATTTGATTATGTGTATTTAGAGCAACAGACATTAAGAACATCTGTGTTTCTTTGTGAAGAGATCTTAAACAAATATCGCTCATGAATCATAACAATTTCATTCGGAGAAAAAAATTAACTGGGATTTTTGAACCAAAACTAAACAATTTTACTTTAGTAAGAAAAATAATTAGATACAGTTTTCAATTTAAAGATAAAATTTCTTTACAAGCAAATTTTAATATTTTCATTGAAAAACACAGTAATTTACTAGGTTAAATAAATGTATGTAATTAATTACATATTTATGATAAAATATTTGTTTAAAGTTTTAATAAATAATTTTTGAGCATTTCAAGTAGATTTTATTTTTTAAAAATTCCTGTTTATTTCCCTACAACTTCACGTTTAGTTTAAGAACATATTATAGAATCATGCATAACTTAATATATTTTTTCAGGGTTCTAACATACAATGAAACTGACTCTCAGTTACTATGAGATCATCGGATATGAGGTCTGCTTGATCGTTAAACCATATATTGAAATAATGATTAATAATTATCCTTTAGTTGAAAATTTTAAGTTTTATACATATATTAACATATTATTTCAAAAATCTTATTTTTGTTTCATTGAAAGCAACGAAAAACGCGATATTTATCTTATATATAAACGGCTTTTCTTTATATCCTGACATTGTTGTAATAAACCAGTAGCCAAATCTGTCAGCTGAATTTGGTCAAATGATATATCCTCAAATATTTTACATATATAGCAATATTAATTTGCTCAGCTAGCTGAATAGATGAATTAAAGCAGATGTCTGAAACAATTAAGGAAAACATTGTAAAATTAAATAACATTGAAGACAAAACAAGTAGCTGATAATTCAGCTAGCTGAATTGTATAAAATAAACTGTAAAACTTAAAGCTTTTGAAAAACTCTGCCTGATTAGATAATAAAGTGATTCAGCTAGCTGAATTAAAAAAAATGTACTGAAAAACGACATTGCCAAACATACATCTGCCGTTATAATAATACGTTGGCTTAATGTTATCAAATTTATTTCAAGTTTACTGCAAAAACTGGTAGCTCACGAAATAATAATATCAAATTAACGGAAGACCTTAAAATTTCGCAAAAACTCAGCTGATTAGATAAAATGTACGGAAATGTGCCATATTGCTAAACACATAGCTGTCATTGTAATATAATTCAGCTAGCTTAATTAAATAAAATGTATTTCAAGAAAATTTGCAAAACTGGTTTCTGAGGAAATAATAATATAATTCAGCCAGCTGAATAAAAAACATAACTGAAAAATATGACGTTTTTGGTTAAAAAACTTAATTTGAAAATCTTAATTTGGCTGGAAAACTGCCAAGAAAAGAAAAATAACGATGAAAACAGTAGATATTTTAGAACAGTTATACCGATGAATACTTATTACAACTAGCTGAAGGAGTTACATAGGTCGGAGGAGTAACCTAAGACCCTACGTATGTTCGGCGGAAATCCGTTTTAGCATATTTTAAGTCATTTCAGCTATGTCCGTCCGTATATATGTCTGTCTGGCTGGAGTGCATGATAATTAACGAATTAAAAGAAACGAAAAAAAGAAAAACTTGCTTCCACGTGACAAACTTTCTTCAAATATTAATTCAAATTAATATATTGTGACAATTACATGAAGTAATCAGATTTCTCCCTATTCAGCTAGCTGAATTAATAGATTATGCCCAGTTTTCAAGCTTTAAAAACTACATTTTATTGAAATACATAAAATCTTGAATTCAGCTGTACAAAGCCTACAAAATTAAATAATAACTCAAACATTTTTCAAAGGAAACACATTTGAATTCAGTTGAGAGAATTAAAATTTAAACTCAATCTCATTAATTAATTTAAAAATTACCTGATACGTTTTTTAAAGTTTTAATGATACGAACTAAATGAACTGGTGCGGAAACGTCAATTCTGCTAGAAAAGAAACTGGATAAATTTAGAAAATAAAGACAAAAAGTAATTTAATGAATTTAATAGTTATTACATTGTGTTTGGTCTTATTAAACAAATAACATAAAAATGTCTAATATAAATAGCTCACATTAGTCAATTTTTCCTTAATTAAGCTGGATGAATTAATAAATTTCTTCAGTTTTAACAATTTTAAATATTCTAAATGAATGGATGATGCAAAAATCTGAATTCAGCTGGATAATTACTGCATACATTTTATTTTGCCAGCTGAATTAAGTCAAATCTACTCGAAATATATTTATAATTTCAATTCAATCAGTTGGTTTTCCCCAGCAGAATAACAGAATTTCTATATTCAGCTAAAAATATTAAATAAGTTTAGAAAGGGAAGGCAAATATGTTGAAAAAATATATACTTATGAATTCACATTGTAATTTAGATAGCTTAAATAAAAAATTCTTACGTTTTCCTGTCCTTTCAATACAGCCTTAATTAAAAAGTAATATTCTTACAAATAGGTTTCATATCAGTTTGTTTAATCTTAATTCAGCTAGCTGAATCAAAGAAATTCTGTAATTTTTATAACTTTTAATATGCCAACTCAATGAATAGATGCAGAAACCTCAACTCAGCTAGAATTTTATTGGGTAAATTTATAAAGTGTTGGCAAATATTCCGAAAACCATCTTATTGTTATTTATTTACTTAATTGACACCATAAATATCGAAACAATATTTATGGATACATATTGTTATTTATTTTTTATGGATTCATATAAAAATAAATCGCACACAGTTAAAAATCTTATAGAAATAGTTCACACAAGTCAATTTTCTCTTAATTCGCCAGGTTTTATAATTTCAAATTCAGCTGCAAAATTACTGATAAGTGTAGAAAATATGGGCAAATATTGCGAAATTCATACTGTTATTTATGTAGCTGAATTGAATAATTATTGTATTTTTTATGATCTTAATTATAGTAAACCACAAAAAAAATAAAAATCTAATAAAAAAAAGAGTTGACATTTGTCATATTTTTCTTAATTCTGCTAGCTGAATTGAAGAATTTCTACCGTTTTTAAAATTTTAAATATGCGAACTCAATGATTAGATGCAGAAACCTAAATTCAGCTAGAAAATTTTTAGATAAATTTAGAAAATATGGGAAAATCAACTAATGAATTCATATTGTTATTGAATTAGCCGAATTAAATAGATCTCACATTTTCTCAGGTCTTATGAAAAATAAATAACATAAAATTAAAAATCGAATAATAATCGTTCACTTTGGTAATTTTTTTCTTAATTCAGCTAGCTGAAAACATTAATTTTGCCAGGATAGATGCAAAAACCTCAATTCAGCTGGACAATTACTGATTAAATTTAGAAAATATGAGAAAATATTGTGAAATGAATTAGATAAATCTTACATTATTTCTTGTATTATTATTACAGCCTTGATCAAAATGAAAGAAATATTTTTATCAATAGTTGTTAGTGGTGTTACCACCTGGTTGTATTATAGGCCTCTTTAATGAATGAAAATATTCGCCAATAATATTACTGGAAAAGCCAAAAAATAAGAGAATTATCAACTTTTTCGCTATCATTTTACACTATGTTAGTCTTATTCGATGTCTTTAATTGCTTAGAAAAATTCCACATATATACTTTTTAAAAAATATATAGTTTTATGTCATAAAAATGTCATTTCATAAAATTCGGTAGAAGAGAGGAACATTTCGTATTACAAGACAAAAATATAAAGGACTACAATAATTTATGAAATTAAACAAAATGAGGAAAATTATAAATAAATGTAAAAACCAAATTAAAAAATTATTGAAAACAAACTTAATTTTAGTTTAAGATTAATTATACAACGTGTAGACTTGTAAAGAATTTAATAATGAATTTACAATAAGGTTTAAAAAACGTATTCGAATTGCATATTTTTTTTATTCAGAAAAAATAAACATAAAAAAAACAAAAATATTAAATTAATAAATTTAAACAAATTAAAAACAGAACAAAAAACTAAAATCAAAAGAGATTATTTTTAAAAACTTTCCCATAATTTCCACAAAACTTCCTAACACAAACTGAAAAATAAAATGTTCACATATTTTGAAAACCAAAAATATTTCCCCATACAAAAATAATACTGCGCATGTGCCACAGGGTGGTATAGAGTATAAAAAGCGGGAAGAAAACCTCTTCCAAAAGTTTAATTTCTAAACCCAAAACAATAATAACTATCCTTGAAAATTAACAAAGGAATAAAAAACTAAAAAATCAACAAAAGTATATAAGCAAAAAAAAACCACAAAAAACCTAATAAAAAATCATTAATTACAAAGTGAAAAATGATAATTAAAACCACCACCAGAATATAGCCCAACATACTTACATACATACATTACTCGTGCATAGCCGTCATACGCGCCTAACCACCCCCCGCATTAATGCCGAAAAAAATGAAAGAAAAAATATACATAAAAAAAATTAAAAAAAACATTAAATTCATATTATATACAATTTGAGAAATTACACAAAATACAGAAATACAACAAAATTTTTTTTGGTTGTCCCCTATTAAAAAAGAATAATAATGAAAAAATATAATATGAAATCTGATTAAAAATAAAGAAAATGGAAATTTATAATATAAAAAAAAACAAACAAACGAAATTCTACAATTAGTCAAAAATTTACAAAATAATAAACAACAACAACTAGAACAAAAACTAAAAATTTCAATAGTTATCGAAAATTAACAAACGAAGAACCTTAACTGAAAAACTATTAACAAAAATTTCAATTAGTTGCAAACAACAAAATATGTAAACGAATTGAGTTCATTCCAAATCAAAAACGTTAACGTGGCATGACATACGTGACCCTCTCTCTATACTTATATGTAGGATGATTCCACTATTAGCCGTTTCCTTCTTCGACATTATTCTAAGAATATAGCGCTAATTCAGACAGCTGAATTGCCTCAATTTCATTTGACATTTAATCTTATTATTAAATCGCATGGAAAAATATATAATTATGAACTGGAACTGAATTAAATCAGTTTCATTTAAATTACATTTAAAGTAGATCAATGTTGAAGAAATAACACATTTACCGTTTTTTCTAGATTCAGCAAGCTGAATACAACAATTTCATTCCACATACAAACATATTTTTAAAATAGATCCAATAGAAAAATTATGCTTTTAATTGAGCTAACTGTATACATAAATTTTGGAATTTGTCTTTCACATCCATACGCCTAATCCAGACAGCTGAATTGTCTCTAATTAATTTGACATGCAATCTTGTTATAAAATCTCTTAGAAAAATTACTAATAAGAAAAATAACACTATTCAGCTAGCTGAATATATATAATTTTAACATATTATTAGTTTCTTTCTTGCTGAATGCACAAATTTCATTCTATAAACATTCAAAATGGATCAATATTTAAACAAAATATTTTACGAGTAATACATAAATTTGGCAATTTATCTTTCACTTTCACAGCTGATTTATATAAATTTCATTAAATATATGTATATATAAATACATCAATATTAGGGAATAACAAATATTATGGATTTCTTTCTTATATTCAGCTCGCATAATGCAAAAATATCATTCTTGAAACATTCAAAGTAGATCAATATTTAAACACCATTTTATTTTTGTAATTCAGCCAGGGGAATACATAATTTTCAAAAATTTTTTTCACATTATTCTAGGAATATGCCCCTAATCCAGCCAGCTGAATTGGACCTATTTTGTTTGACATGTAATCTTATTATGAAATCGCTTAGAAAAATTACTAATTACGAACAATAACTCTATTCAGTTAGCTGAATTATATCAATGTCATTCGACATGTATTAAAAATACATCAATATTTGGGAAATAACATTTGTTATTAAGAACTTTTTGCATTCAGCTAGCTGAATTCATAAATTTCATTTCATATATGTATATTCTATCTATATATATAAAAATGAAACGGTCCATCTGTGTAATGGCATCACGTCAGAACGGCTGGAGCGATTTGGATGATTTTTTTTTATTCGATTCTAAATTTTCACGAGATGGTTTATATAGAAAAAAAAAATTAATTGGACAAAGGGGCGTGGTACCTCCCATACAAATCGCAGGTTAAAAATCCGATATTTCTGCTCCTATTATAGGTATAGTGCTGAAATTTTGTTTGTATGCATTTAATGGCAGATTATGTGAATTTTCCAAAAATGGGCGGAATCGGACCAATGGGCGTGGCCCCGCCCATATAAGCCAAATTTTGAAATTGAGATATTTTGCACAATTTGTTAGCGAGAGTGCTGGAATTTTGTGTATATGTAAACGGTGGCAGTCTACGTGATTGATCCAAAAACGGGCGGGATCGAACCAATGGGCGTGGCACCGCCCATATAAGCCAAATTTAAAAAATGTGATATCTTGCACAATTTGTTAGCGAGAGACCTGGAATTTTGTGTATATATATCCGTTGGCGATCTACGTGATTGGTCCAAAAATGGGCGGGTTCGGACCAATAGGCGTGGCCCCGCCCACAATGACCAAATTTTGAAATTTTTATATCTTGCACAATTTGCTATCGGGAGTGCTGCAATGTTGTGTATATGTATCTGGTGGCATTCTACGTAATTGGTCAGAAAATGGGCGGGATCGGACCAATGGGCGTGGCCCCGCCCTTATAAGCCAAATTTTGAAATTGATATAACTTGCACAATTTTTTATCTAGAGTGCTGTCATGTTGTAGATATGTATCTGGTGACAGTCCACGTGATTGGTCCAAAAATTGGCGGGATCTGACCAATGGGCGGGCCACCGCCCATATAAGCCAAATTTTGAAATTGAATTATCTTGCTCATTTTGTTAGCGAGAGTGTTGAAATTTTGCGTATATGTATCTGGTAGCAGTCTACGTGATTGGCTTTCAAATGGGCGGAATAGGACCAGTGGGCGTGGCCCAGCCCATATTTTGATATATCTTGCAAGTATTATATAGGAAATACATGAACAAAAATGCTCGGTATGCGATAATTACAGCTGCTCACTCCAATACAATCGCAATATGATAATGTGATGCAATATCAATGAAACAAGAATTTGGAAATTTTATAAGTATACATTTCTATTTTCTGGACTTTCCACTGAATTCGGTATTTTTTCATTCAGTGAATTTATTACTAATACCAGTAAGGAAAGGCAGAAAGTCGGGCGGGGCCGACTATATAATACCCTACACCTCCCTAACAATGCGATAAGGGTCATTGCGATAATAATTTGGAATAATTGGTAAATGTATTTTGAACCGATAATCGCAAAATTAAGCAATATTCGTTCCTAAATTGAGAAAAATCTTTCTGGAGAACTTTGTAATGATCGGAAGTAAAGTACAACTTCTATAGCGCTTTGTAACCAAATCTGGAGGAACATATATATGGAGGTTATATATAAATCTGAATCGATTTTCCTAGAATATGTACTCATTCATGTAAAATAGAAACCTGTTTCTGTCGAATTTCGTACTGATCGGATATAAAACACAGTCTCTACAGCGCTTACATGTCAAATTGGGGGTAACATATATATACATATATATGGGGGCTATATCTAAATCTGAACTGATTTTCTCCGAATTTTGCGGCATTCCTTCATGTAATAAGAAACCTCTTTCTGCCGAATTTCTTACTGATCGGATATAAAATACAGTTTCTACAGCGCTTGAATTTCAAATCGGGGGTAACATATATATGGGGACTATATCTAAATCTGAACCGATTTTCTCCGAATTTGGCAGTATTCCTTCGTGTAATAACAAACCTCTTTCTGCCGAATTTCGTACTGATCGGATATAAAATACAGTTTCTACAGCGCGAATTTTGACATGGGCAGCGAAGCGCACCGGGCTCAGCTAGTTTAAAATATAAACATGAAAACAACATTATTAATTAAGCTAGCTGAATACATACGTTTGATCATTTTTTCTTTTACATTGTTCTGGGAAAAAAATATATCAATATTTAGAAAATAGCATATCCGATTTCTTAGTTCAGCAAGCTGAACAAAAAAATAGGTCAATATTTTAGAAAAAACATAAACTCATCTGACCAAAAAATAGATCAATATTTTAGTAAGAACATAAACTCAGCTAGCTGAAAATTGAAAAAATTTGTTTGCATTATACTGGGAATGTATCACTAATACAGCCAGCTGAATTGCCTATATTTTCTTTGTCATGCAATCTTGTTATTAAATCACTTAGAAAAATGCTGGTTATAAAAATTGCTCAATTCAGCTTGCTGAACAAAATTAATTTCATTTAACATACATATCAAATAGATCGATATTTAGAAAATAAAATATTATCTGTTTTCTTTGTTGTTAAAGAAACACGTACTATGAATTCATCTAGTTGAAAACATAAATTTGAGAATGTTTACTTTACATTATTCTAGGAATGTGTCGCTAATTCAGCCAGCTGAATTGACTCCGTTTCATTTCAAATACAATCTTAAATAATTCTAAAAAATACCAGAACCCTAATTATAGTATTTCAAATACATTTCACTTAATACCCTCAATTTGGTTTGACAATGTAGTTATAAAAATCTTTTCAAAAACGAAATAACAATAGACAATGTTGATATTCAGCTAGATGAATTAAATAAATTTTTTTCATCGCACATTTAAATACTTCAATATTTACAAAAGCACATAATGCTTAATTTATTCTTAGTTCAGCATGCAGAATTAATAATATACGAGTATATATATTATGACTTTTCTTGCAACAAACCAAAATCTTTGAAGTATGTTATATCAAAAAATTACTAATTATAAAGATAACTCTATTCAGCTAGCTGAAGTAAATGAATTTTATTCAACACACATATACAGGAAATAACGCTATATAATGTTATATTATTTTAACGCTGGTTAACTTTAAGAGTGTCACCCTGTATAACAGACTCACTTAGACTATAGAGACCATTGTGTTACCACAGCGATGTAAGGGAAGACATAAGTTATTATAAAAAGCTCAAAAGTTGGCGGCCAAAGAAATGCGAGCCTAAGGTTGCATCCCGCTTCTAGAGAGAGCGAGGACCAGACACTGAAGGTGTTCTATTGATTCCTCCTCATCTTCGTCTCCACAGCTTCCACAAAAGTCAAGGGGTTGGTGCATTTGGAGTTTAGGCTGTGCCACATCAGCCTGGATTGTATGCAGTTCCTGACTAGTGACCACCTGGCATTTTTTGCTTCAGGGCACTATCTTTCAATATGAGCTTGTAAATGGCTAGAGGCATACATACATATTCCAGCTCACCTGGAGCGTGTAAGGTAGTTTCTAGTCTTATACGTTCATCTGTTTTGCAGTTGCTTAGTATGTCCCTGTAGCCCGGTCGATGTCCTCAGTTGGTGTCCTTCTCAGCGCACCACTGATACCAGCGATTTCTGCAGAGCTGTCCGCCAGACGACAATGCCGTACAGCATTATCGGTCTGACTACTGCCGTATGCAGCCAATAAACTATACGCGGGTTCAGACCCCAGAGTTTTCCTATTTCCCTTTTACAGGTATATAGCGCTACCACAGCCTTCTTTGCTCTTTCCAAAATGTTGAGTTTGCAAAATACCTAAGTATGTATTTTGCGCTTTCAGAGAAGGGAATTTCAATACCCCACAAGAAGAAAGGTGTAACTGGAAAAGAACCAGTTCCGTCATGGTCGGCGTAACACCAAGACTATTATCGGAAACCCATTATGCGTTTGTATGAATTACCTGCTGTAGGATGTCTCTAAGAATACTCTCAAACTTCCCTCTAATAGCTATTGCCAAGTCATCTGTATAGGAAACACATCATCTCATCATCTCCAGAGATGAATATTGTCCATGGAGAGATTCCATAGCAGAGCAGACAGAACACCACCTTGGGGCGTTCCCCTGCTGACAAATCTGTGGAGGTCAGTTGACCCGAATCGAGGTAAAATACATAAATATACTACTATCAACCTCAAGGGTTGCCAGAGCCGTAATTAGAGCGGCTGGATTTAAGTTATTAAAGACCGCCTCTATAAATATAAGAAAGCTATCACAGTATATTCAGTATATATAACAGAGAGAGAGATCCTTCAATAAAACTGACTAGGTCATGCAAGGCAGTTTTGGTGGACTTCCCCTTTCTGTAGGAATGCTGTTGTCTCTCTGTGATCACTTTTAGTCCTAAGGTAACTATCTATTATTCTCTCCAGGGTTTCATGGTGAAATTATCCTTAGTTCCTGCATGAAACCGGTTTCCTTGGGATGAAAACAACTTTAGTTGCTTTCCATTTTGTTTCTAAGTATGTGGGCCTGATTTATTCAACTTGTATAGATCTCTCTGATTTGGGGAGCAATTGTATCAGCCACCGCCGCCGTCGAGATATTGTCTGGTTCGGTGACTTAAAATGTATAAAACTTTTGGTAGCCCAAATGAATTCTATTTAGATTTGATTACAATTTCCCAGGCGACCTCTGATGGCTGCACTTCAATGGAATTCTCAAATTAAGTATTCAATGCCTCTTCAGAATTGGCCGGGAAATGTGTATCCTGGAGCACTCCCAGTGATTTCAATAACTATCATCTTTCTTGCGGTTAAGATTTTCCGTAACCTCGAGGCTTCGGAAAGGCTTTCTACGACATTACAGAAATCAACCAGGATTTATTTTGAGCCTTTCTCAACTTTTTTGTACAGCTTAAGTCCTTTCTTGTCCCAGTCCTGTAGGACCCTTGTTGCAGTTGCTTTTTTAAAGAGCTTCCTACAGCACTTCCTTAGCATAACTAATTGAGATGGCCACCATGGCGGTTGTTTTCACCCTTGGCTTTAGTTTGGGATATGCGGCTTGTAATGAGCCATTAGGAGTTGCAGTAACTCGTTCGTCAGTATTTCCTCAGGTCTGTCCAATAGAAAAGGTGAATTTTTTTCTCGGACTACATGCTTTCGATTAGCGTTTTTTTATGTTGGCACACTTGCCTCGAACATATGTTCTTAGTTGAGTTTGTTTATATTTAGTTTAGTTTGTTTGTGAGAGACATAACAGTTAGAAGTGTTTTGCTTGTTCGGCGAAGTTCTGCTGTGGAAAAAATGAATCAATGAAATTGCATCAAATTTTGTGAAAAATTAAATTAAAAGTACTTGAAGAGTTGAGAGTGGCATATGGAGATTGTACTCTGAGTCAGAAAAATGTTTACAAGTAATATAAGTTTTTCAAAGAAGGTCGAGACGATGTGAATGGCGACGCTCGTCTTTCAAGATCCATCACATCAAAAACCGATGAAAATGTTGATTGATTGATTGTTATGGAGAATCTTCGAATCACTATTAAAGATGTTGGAAAGGATGTCGGCATAACGGTTGGTCATACAATTTTGGGCATGAAGAGTGTGGCAGCGAAGTTCGATTTCAGATTTTGAAACAAAATTCGTAATTTTTGGCTGAAAAGAATACCGTAATCATGCCTTATCCACCGTATTCACCAGACTTGGTTCCCGCGATAATCTGATATATGCAGGAACGACGTCTGTAATAGAAATAGACTTAAGAATTATCAACTCAGCGTATCCAAGCTGCTACAACAACAACAACCAGATTTGGCCCCTGCTACTTTTTCCTGTTCCCAAAATTGAAGAGACCCAGGAAATGACGGCGTTTGGCGACGATTGAGGAAATAAAAACCGAATCGCTGGAAGAGCTCACGACCGTACCAAAAAGTGCATATTAATACTGCTTCTGAGGGGAAATCTTTGAAGGGAACAAAATAGAAATTGATTAATAAATAAATATTTTTAGAGAAAAATTAAATTTTACCTTTTTTATAGAACAGACCTCGTATGATGGTGTGCATTGATATTACTACACATATTTAGGTCTTTGTTTTTGTCGTTTGCCGCTCCTACCAGTGATTTCAATGTACAGGGTGGCGTCTCAGTGTTATGTGCCATATAAACGGAAGGCAACCAAACATGGGAGTTTTCTAACACAAGTAACAGCCGTACCTTGAATCAGCTTAAACCCTGTTCTCCTAAGCCCACAAACCATATCTCCTCTCAACCAGTGGCGGAGATTTATCTGTAAAAGCAGGAACATTGTCAGGCTTCGCCATCAACGTTATATCTATATCGTATCTGCCTCGTCGTCTGTCCGCTAGAAGCTCATCCTCGCAGGATTCTCCCGATTCGGTGCTGAAGAGTTTCTCCACGCATCCAAGTACATCGGAAAGGGTGCAACGCAAGTTTCTGTCAGATGCTGATCTACGACTTGCAAAGAGAGAGGTTCATCTTTAGATACAGTACACCAGTGTTATCTGGTAAAGTCTTTTTCGATTACTCTCTCTTATCGATAAATACTGCGTGCCTCCGAGACCCATTAGCCTGATCCAATCGACCGACCTTCCAGTTGTTAGTGTATTTATTATTATTTGTTTAAATAGTTTGATATAGTTAGATATAGTTCCACGAGTGTGAGCGGTAGGGTAGTTCTATCACGTCATATCCAAGGACTGAGTGGTTGTTGAGGGTCCAGGTAGCAGCAAAGCCAATCTTCGAAACACAGTCTACCGTAACCCCTGAAAGAGATATAAGTCCGATTAGCTCGGTACGCATAACATCCCCAGACGTAGGGAAGTTCGTTTTAAGTACAACCACTACTGCAGGGGATATACATTTCCACCGCAGCATAGTCCTCGGTATGTGGCAAGTACTGGGTGGCAAAACACCTGTCAAAGGTATCAGCAATGCTACGTGCAAATACAGTCGATTATCCCTGGCTGCAAACCCTACACCAATGGAAACGCGGTTACATTACACCCCGTAGTTAGTGAAGATCGTTTCAAGAAGAACCACTACATTGTACACCATTTAGCGTTACCCAGGGAGCACTACGTGCAGGTGGTCTACTATTGCATCCCCCAATTACCTGTAACCGCATCTAGCTTATCGAGATGTTAAATGGTTTTAATTATGACTGTCAATCCATTGGAAATATGTCCGAATGTGATTCGACCGCTTTATTAATCCTAATTCATTTCGAACATCTTCTATTAGACCTGTGCTTTTACGGATACCTTAACTACCACCGACATTACCCTCAAAACTAGTTTGGGGATACGTCCGAAACACAGAAGGGCATAGCTACCGATGTGCCCCAATGTTTTTGTCGTCCGACCTAAAAATTACAGCTTTATCCTCTGAACTGATCTGATATCTCCAAATAAGCTGGTACTAACTCGTTGCAGATATTACAGCCTCTTCTGCCTACAATAACGTGCTAAAAATACGGTACCCCAATATCTACTGTGAAAATCAACTCTTATTAGCCTCACTCAAGTGACAGAGAATTATAGGATCTTATTCTTATCTCAATGAAATGAGCTGCCTGGATAAGTTACTTTTTTAAACCTGCGAACCACAATTCGGCAGACATTCCTTCCAAAAAATCTTCACTGTAACTGAGAAGATTTGAGGCTTTATAAGTAATTATGTCGCGTGGTCCATATACAGAGAAATTTGTTTATGATTGATTCGGATCTGCAAAACACAGATCGACCGCTATTTCATACCAATCATCTTTGCTCTAATTAGGAAGAGTTCGGACCTCAGAAGAATTGTAGTCGATTCGTATAGTGATCCTGTGGATCTCAGATTTTTGCCATTTTAGTGTCATGACATTTTTCATCAAATTGTTTATTCGGATTTTGTAGTGGTCTGGATCTGGATCTGCGAAGCCCAGATCGACCGTTTTGTGATAATCAAGAACATAGTAAGACGAAATGCTATTTTACCTTCATAGTGCCCCGCGGATCCTTGATTGGGCGCAATTTGCCTGACCCGCAATTTGTTCATCAAACAGTTTATTCAGATTTGGCACTTTTAAGTGCCAAATCAAATTCTTATTACGATCCACCTATGTGCAGAGGGAGTTCTGATATGATTGTGATCTCTAATTGAGAAGAGTTCGGTCTTCAGAAGTAATGTAATCGGGTTGTCTATAAAGATTATTTTTGTGAATTTAAATTATTTAGGATCCCAGATCGGGTAACATTTTCGTAACGTGTTATTATTTCGCCAATTTGTTATTCAGATTTGTCACTTATGAAAATAATTCCGTATTATTAAGGTTCAATCGTATGATCTTAGCTTTCACATATACACACCAATTGCGTTATTATTACTTCTACTATTAAAATTCACTACTACAACTGGGCATCAGATATACGTACTCATATTCCTGGAATCATCCTATATATACCTATGATTTTATTTTATATTCTACTACTAATACTACTTACTACACATACATATGTTGATAACTTGATATACATACATAGTTTACTTAAGACTATGTCTATTTAAAATGTTTATATTTAAATTTACATAGATTTCCAAATTAGAAACGAGAACTTGACAACAACAAAAAAACCCAAAAACTCGTTAGGATTTTAAAACTATAAAAAACTGAAACTATTTAAAACTCCAAACAAAAAACTTTTAGTGCGAGTACATATCGTAAACAAGAATATTTATTGAGATTTTTGTTCATTCTAAGAAATTTTTTCGGTTTTCTTTTTATGTCTCTAGGTACAAAAGTTAGTTTGTATTACTATTATTATTGTATTAATAAAATTTATTTTTTTGTAATAAACTCTAGATGAAAAACAAACAATAATTACCAACAAATTTAAATTAAAAACCAAACCAAACATATAAATAAATGTAATTGAACAAAAATGAGAGAAGAGAAAAAATGAGCAAATGATAAAAGAAATACGTGAAATAAAAAATGTTGAAATAGTTTAAAATAAATATACAAGAAAATTGTGTGTACATTTATAGAAGTTTTTAAGGTAAGTAATTGGACCTTTAACAACCAATCACACAGAGATTGGGGCGAAGTAAAGAAAACATAGCCGTTGTAGATAAAAATTCAAAAATTTTGATTCGGTGCCGGTTCTGGGCATAGAGCGACTTTCTGTAGTCAGAGCTCTACAACATCGATATATACAACTGGGTCATCTCACAGCGAGCGTTGATCAATTGGCAGCCCCGATCATGCAACTTGACTCTACTCTATTATTTTTTCTACAGCTTCATCAAGTCCTTATTAGTCTACGCTAAAAAGACGGAATAATTCTTCACAAATTGGACCGTGTCGTGAAATTTGCACCTACCTCTTAACGCACTGAAGCAATTGGATATCTCATACCGATGTTGGTTAGTTTAAACTTCCATTCATATAGTTCTGCTTTGCTTACCTTATATATTGGAGAGGAAGTTCCATTGTAACAATATTTTCCCAGCAAAAAAATATGAATGTTATTCCTAAGGAATAACATTTTAAGTACATCCAAAGATGTAGTTGAAATAGGCATGAAAATATTTATATTTTATGAAAAATATAAAATATTAAAATGTTGTAACTGAAAATCGATTTAAAAAACTTAAAACGTTTGAAAGAATTAAAAAAAATAAGGAAAAAGCCAGGTTCAAATCAAGCCAGGTAAAAATATCGACGATTTCTATGACGTTTGACATATGGTCAGATTTGATTGCACTTTTTCATGATAAGGGGGTGGGAATCGTGGACGACTGTTTGGAGAGAAATAATTCTCCAAGAGTTCCCCTAATATCGATCTTTGGCTTGAAGCATGTATTCCGAAGTCCTTCACTTTAAAATCACCAACGAAATAACGAACCTCTCTGATTTCCTAACAAACTGTGTGGTCGAATATCTCGAAAACAAGAGCTAATCAAGCGGCTAATATCCGTGGATTCAGCATGGTCGAAATAGGTCTATCCATAGGGTCTCCTTTCTGTTACATTTTCAAAGTGTTCACTTCGAGCACAGTGTTATAATTAAATAAAAATGTTTCCAAATATAAAATTAAGAAAGATTATAAAGATTTGTTTACTTTATTGGAGAGGGGAAATAACACACGTATTACTTTCTAAGCACTGGAAAAAAGAATGTTTAGAACAACTTGCCGATCATAAGTTTAGGATATTTTTGGTGGGTTTGTTTTTAATCGATGTCAATTGTCGAAATCATTCCTTCAGTGACCATGTCTAGGTTTAATTCCCCGATTCAAGGATATCCTGGATTGGCTTGATACAAACACTCGCTGATTTTGATGTTAAATGGATAGTACTTCGGATATTCGACCAGCAGAATCCTGAGTTGATAACGTACTGACATTTATAACCGTACCACTGATGAGGTCATCTTTCCACTGATTAAGAAATGTTCGGCGAGTAGAAGTTATGATGTAGGTGCGAATTCTGCGAATGTGTCTAATTCCAAAGAACTGGCTCAGTAATACCACAAAGCCAAATATGCCAACATCTTCACAGATAGCCAAATGGCGAGTGGACTGCGAGCGTTGTTAGGTTGTTGACTGAGAGATCCAGAATAAGCTCGGCTATTAACAGCTTTGAGCCCTTCAAGTCACCTGGACCAGACGGCATCACTCCAGCAGAAATGCATAAAATGTTAAAGTACATTATCCCCTGGCTGGAGAAAATGTATGTAGGCTGTATCAGGCTTTCATGCATCCCGAACCGATGGAGGGATACCCAAGTGGTACTCATACCTAAAGCGGGGAAGATATCACACACTAGACCAAAAGATTTCAGATCAATAAGCCTATCCTCCTTCCTATTGAAAGGTCTGGAAAGACTTTTAGATTATTTCATTAGGGAAAACCTGGATACAAAACTCCTGTCGGTGAACCAACATGCTTACAATAAGGGGACAGAGACATTCTACAGGTGGCTCTGAACAAATTGGCTAGATGGGCCAGAAGCAGCGTTTGGACGTAAACCCAAACAAGACAGAATTATTTCTCTTTACTAGGATGAATAATGTCCCACATGTGGACCCTCCACCTCGGATAAATGGAACAGATCTAGTCTTTTCTGAAAGTGCAAAATTTTTAGGAATAATTCTAGATAGAATACTGTTATTTAGACCTAACGTATTGGAAAGTGCAAGGAAGGACAACGTCGCCTTATATTCCTGCAAAAAGGCTGTAGGGTCGCGGTGGGGCATCTCTCCTAAAATAGTCCACTGGATATATATAGGAGTAGTTCGTCCTATACTGTTATATGGCATTGTGGTATGGTGGACGGCAACTGACAAACTAAGCATCACCAACCTACTAACAAAGGTTCAGAGAACAGCCTGCCTGAGCATAAGCGGATCCTTAAGGACTACAGCGACCGAGTCTCTACAAGCCCTACTCCATATACTGCCGATTAATATTGTGGCGAGAGAAGATGCATCCAAAGCGGCAATAAGATTAAAAATATCAATGTGGAGGTACATAAGGATATCAAAGTGTAGTGCTATGGTAACCAACCGAGTGGACTATATACCAACTGTGTACACCTGCGAGAGAAATTGCATAACTATGATTCCCGCCAAAGATGAATGGGTTGGAAGAATACCAGGTAATAGAAACTATCTCCAATTTTACACGGATGGTTCGAAGCTTGATGAAAAACTTGGCTTCGGAGATCACTGTGCAGAGCTTAGTTTGGATATAGCTCACAGACTACCAGATACCTGCAGTGTCTATCAAGCCGAAATAATGGCAATATGGGAAGTAGCCAAGTGGCTGAGTCGCAACATAGTAACCAACACTGGCGTTTTCATTTACTCGGACAGCCAGGCTGCCATCAATTCTCTGGAGGCAACATCCCTAAATTCACAAACAGCCCTCGACTGCCGCAGATCCCTTAACGAGATGGCTGAGCAGTTTCATATACACCTCATATGGGTGCCTGGGCGTAGGAATATCCCGGGGAACTGCAAAGTCGATGACCTTGCTAGGAATTGGTGCGCCACTATCCACGTGCAAGCTTTGGCTTAGGCAAGAGGCAATCAGGCAGTCCAACGAAAGATGGACAGAAATCGGCACCTACAGGTTAGCTATACAAATCTGGCCAAGGTATGACCTGAGAAGATCAAAATATCTCCTCGCACTAGAGAGGCAAAGATTCTCTACGTTAGTATCAGTTCTGACGGGACACTGCACAGTGGTAATTTTAGGTAAGTATACAAGAGGTGTTAGAGAGTTTAAGTTCGGAACTTGGGCCCCCTATCTCATACAGGGGCGGAGCTACAGGGTCCTAAAGTTGACCACCTCGGGTATAAAAAATGTTCATCGGCTTCTAACTTTTGAATGGGGTGTCCGATTTGAGTGGCGTTTTCTGTGGGTACTCCTAGACCAAACCTACAATAAACATTTTATAGCTTGAATAGTTTCCGAGATATGTGGATTTTAAATTTGAATTTTTCATTTTTTCGCCGACTTTAGCCTATATCTCAGTCAAAAGTTTATTATTCGCGTGTTTTTTCATGGATTGCCAATAAGAGTGAATTTGCAATATCATGAACAAAAGAGTCGATAAGATATGTCAAGAAATAAGAAAGTTATGGCCCTATAAACTCAAATTTTTGAAAAAATTTCATTTTTGGAGATTTTTTGGCGAAAAAAGTCCTATTCGTATTTAGGTCTTGTAGAAAAAGTTTGTTACACAAAGTATATCAAATTTATACTAATTTTAAAGGAGACGTTTCTCAGAACCTGTTAGAGAAAATCCGAAGCCAAAATTTTAATTGGTGTGGTTGCCACCCTTCTCCGAATTGGACCTTTTTTTACATAAATTTCAAAAGTTTGATAGATTTTCTCCAATCGCAAAGCTAAATTATATTTTTTTTTATTTATTTGTATTAGCGTGTAACAAAATCGACTGCAAAGGGAATCCCGAGCGCGGCTTTTCATATCGTAGATAAAGGACTAAAAGTAAAAATCCCATTTTTGGGGATTTTTGATGTATTTTTCCATTAGAAATTTCCACATGTTGCATTTGATTATTATTTCTAATATCAAAATAAAGCACTTTAAAAAAATTCATCGAAATGTATAAATTTTTAAGAACTTTATGCCGTATTTACGTTTCTGTCTATATGCAATTTTTTTTTTTTACTTTTTTTTCTACCTTCTTGTAGTTATTGGTTATTATATCAGTCAATATGCACTGATTTCTTGTAGATCACCTGTTTTTATCAAACAATAATAACATTTAGTAAGAAGAACAATCATAAAATTGAGTAAGAAGGATAAAAGATGTCGGCCTTTATAATATGTTGGTGTGACTCTTGTTGCCTTAAATTTGTGTATACCCATTTTGTAAGCGAAAGACCCACTTCTTGAGAAAAATAATTTATTTTATTATTTAATTTCTGTAATATATATTTTATTTTTTTATTTCTGTAAAATACTCTGAACAATCCATGTCTAGGAGATAAAGCAAATCATTGTATTCCTCAGGATTGTCACAAGTCAAAGATCGGTAACATATCCATCTTTTTCTTATTGAAGATAGAACAGGATCGGAAGATAGAAGAAGAATTACAAATATATCTTCATTTTGAAATTCTCTTGAACTTTTTCGGGAGTGAAATTGCTGAACATTGCGAAAATCGCGATTTCGTGCATACTGGGCTTCTTCCGTAAGCTCGCCCAAAGGGAGAATATGAAATGCAATAATTATATCTCCATGACGCAATTCTTTATGTACTGTTGGGGTCATATATTCACTTTGTTCTTGCTGTTGATTGCCATTAGAATTATGTTGATTTTTCTCAGTAATTCTATTCTAATTCCTGTGATCTTAGATGCGATTTCATAATCCTTGAAGAAACGCCTTGCAGTGTTACCATCATTTGTATTTCCATATCCCACTAGTGGTTTGTCGACATTTAATCCAGTCTCTTTCCAAAATTCCTCTTGAATTCTTTTTTTTTAACTCTCTCGATGCTTTTAATTCCTTTTTGTCCGGTAATTTGTTTGCATTCTCTGGATTACTATAATAATGCAAATCGTATGCTATGTGTAGGAAATGTTATAAAAACCGTATGCGAGCATGTAATGGGGAAATTGCAAATTTTAGAGCATATGTGTTAATTGTTGGGTTCTTCGATAAATCCGAAAATTCATTTTTTTCCTCCACATAGTGTACATCTCCGCGTAGATGATGTTCCCGTAACAGCATTCCAAACTTTCCCATCGACCATAGTGAAATTTAGGATGAAGGAGATTAAGAAGCTGTTGTCCAATATTCTGATTGATATGGGTTGCAGCTCCTTAATTTCCTTCTCAATATGATCAACCAGGTTTTGTGTGTTGATAGCCGACTGTTTTGTATACTCAAACCATATTGGTCTACAAAAGTTTTTTGATCCTGGAGTCGAATTTATCCAAATGTCATCAAAACTAGTTGAGGGACAATCCGTGTCTTCTCCCTTTCTTAATCTGAGGGGAACTAATGATGCCGTAAACACACTTCTATAATCTGTCCCGCTCGGACTTGTTGATACTTGTTTGTATTCAGGAAGGGTTGATAAGCCATCACATCCCCACTTGCACATAAGTTGCAAGTCACAATTATCCATTATACTTAGCTGTTCTGTAGTAAGAGTGGAAACTATTCTCGATACTGTATTTTCCAGAAGACCAATACTGACTCCACTTGGTAAAACTTGTAGCGGTGAAGGAATAATATACTTCTTTTTGTCCTTTATTTTGTTATATGAAGGTAAGACATCGACTCCTTTTTCGGACAATGCCTTCCTAAGTGTGTTGTAGTTGTCTTTGCTGAGTCCCTGTTGTAGCAAGTGCAAGAGCAAGTGCTTCTTCATCCGTAAAAACTGACGTAGATAATGGTGTCGGAATACTCTCAACAATTCTCCTTAGACGTTTCGGTGAGGCTATTTGAAGAACACCGGCAATTTTTAAAGCATTAGTTGGTTGTTTCTCTTTTTTTAACATTGCCTTAAAAGTATCCGTAACTTCTTCAGTAGTCATTGCCGACAGATTATTGGACAAACGCCTCTTCTTAGTTCTTGTCCATATATCGTCGTAAGGTTTATGGGGTGGACCAACAGATGAAGTACAAACTGTTAAATCTATGTTGTTCTCGAGCCAATCTGAATATTTTTCAAGAAATTGTGAACGCGATTTTGCTGTTGTCCACTTTACATGAAATGTTTTAACAAATTTTTGTATTTTTGTGATTTCGCTTTTTAATACTTTAATTTTATAGGTTCCTTCGATAAATTCTACTATTCTATGGTGACTAGTTCTTAAATGTTAACGCCATACTTGCAAAATTGGTAATGATATACATTTTCGAAGATGCTATATTCATCGTACCTCATGTGTTTGTATGTTTTGTTGTTATTTATTGTTGGTCTGTGCTTTTGTTATTCAGTCAGAATTTATTTTAGTTATAATCAAATGCAATATGTGGAAATTTCTAATGGAAAATCCCTCAATTCCCAAAAAATACATCAAAAAACCCCAGAAATGAGATTTTTTACTTGTAGTCCGATATCTTCGATATGAAAAGCCGCGCTCGGGATTCCCTTTGTAGTCGATTTTGTTAAACCCTAATACAAATAAATAAAAAAAATTTCAATTTAGCTTTGTGATTGGAGAAAATCCATCAAACTTTTGAAATTTATGTAAAACCAGTAAGGAAAGGCAGAAAGTCGGGCCGGGCCGATTATATAATACCCTACACCTCCCTAACAATGCGATAAGGGTCATTGCCTTAATAATTTGGAATAATGATAAATGGGTAGAAACATATTATCTAATTATGAAACGATAATCGCTAAATTAAGCAATATTCGTTCCTAAATTGAGAAACATCTTTCTGTAAAATTTTAATGATCGGAAGTAAAATACAACTTCTATAGCGGTTTGATACCAAATCAGGAGGAACATATATATATATGGAGCTTTAATATAAATCTGAACCGATCTTCCCTGAATACTCATTCATGTAAAAAGACCTCCTTCTATCGAATTTCGTACTGATCGGATATAAAATACAGTCTCTACAGCGCTTACATGTCAAATCGGGTGTAACATATATATGGGAGCTATATCTAAATCTGAACCGATTTTCTCCGAATTTGGCAGTATTCCTTCATGTAATAAGAAACCTCTTTCTGCCGAATTTCGCACTGATCGGATATAAAATACAGTTTTTACAGCGCTTACAGGTCAAATCGGGGGTAACATATATATGGGTGTTATATCTAAATCTAAACCGAGTTTCTCCGAATTTGGCAGTATTCCTTCATGTAGAAAGAAACATCTTTTTGCCGACTTTCGCACTGATCGGATATAAAATTACATTTTTACAGCGCTCACATGTCAAATCGGGGGTAACGTATATATGGGGGCTATATCTAAATCTGAACCGATTTCTTCCAAATTTAAAAGTGTTCATTCATATAATAGGAAACCTCTTTCTGACGAATTTCATACTGATCGGATATAAAATACAGGTTTTACAGCGCTTACATGTCAAATCGGAGGTAACATATATATGGGGGCTATATCTAAATCTGAACCGATTTTCTCCGAATTTAGCAGTATTCCTTCATGTAATAAGAAACCTCTCTTTGCCGAATTTCGCACTGATCGGATATAAAATAAAGATTTTACAGCGCTTATATGTCAAATCGGGGCTAACATATATATGGGGGCTATATCTAAATCTGAACCGATTTTAACCTAATTCAATAGGGATCGTCCTTGGGGCAAAAAAAAGATATGTGTAAAGTTTCGTCGAGATCGGACCATAATTGCGACCTGTTCTTTGATTACAAGAATACATGCACAGACGGACAGACAGACGGACATAGCTAAATCAACTCAGAAAGTGATTCTAAGTCGATCGGTATAATAAACGATGGGTCAATTTCTTCTCCTTTTGGGTGTTACAAACAAATGCACAAAGTTATAATACCCTGTACCACAGTGTGGTGTAGGGTATACAAATATCCAATACGGAGAAGGGTGGCAACCACATCAATTAAAATTTTGGCTTCGGATTTTCTCTAACAGGTTGTGTGAAACATCTCCTTTAAAATGAGTATAAATGATATACTTTGTGCAACAAACTTTTTCTACAAGACCTAAATACGAATAGGAATTTTTTCGCCAAAAAATCTCCAAAAAAGAATTTTTTCAAAAATTTGACTTTATACGGCCATAACTTTCTTATTTCTTGACATATCTTATCGATTCTTTTTTTGATGATATTGAAAATTTTATTGGCAATCCATAAAAAATCCACGCGAACGAAATCGGTAAACTTTGGACTGAGATATTTTTATTTATTTATTTATTTCATTTATTTATCAACTAAAGCCCATATTTGGACTATACATTGATAGGAATACAATTCATTGAGAAAAATTTCGTAAACTAGACTTAATACTAAAACCCTTAAAACGCACATTTTCTAAACATAAACCACATGGAATTCATCAGGATTTTATACATATGTAAAGATTGTCAGTGAGAACTCCAAACATGAATTTATTCATCTAATTGAGAATATATATAAAAATGGAAAAATGTTTGTATGTATGTATGTATGTATGTATGTGTTTTATAGACGCTTAAACCACTGGACCGATTTTAAAATTTTTTCTTTTGTTTGAAAGCTATTTGGTCTGAGATGGTTTTGGGAAAAAAAATTTTGCAAATAGTGGGCGGGCAAATCGTTTGTTTGTGGGTTTGTTTGTTTGTTCCGTATAGACGTCTAAACGGCTAGACCGATCATCTTGAAATTTTCACAGAATGTACATGTGTAGGGGGTGCTGAAAATAGGGTACTTGAATTTTCGATATATCAAGTGGGCGTGGACCCGCCCATATGGGTTCAGTTTTGGTATTGAGAAAAAATTTTAGCTAGAGTGCTGAAATTTTGTGTGTATGCATTTAGTGGCATATTATGTGAATTTTCCAAAAATGGGCGGAATCGGACCAATGGGCGTGGCCCCGCCCATATAAGCCAAATTTTGAAATTGAGATATGTTGCACAATTTGCTAGCGAGAGTGCTGAAATTTTATGTATATGTATATGGTGGCAGTCTACGTGATTGGTCCAAAAATGGGCGGGATCGACCCAATGGGCGTGGCCCCGCCCACATAGACCAAATTTTGAAATTTTGATATCTTGCACCATTTGCTAGCGGGAGTGCTGCAATGTTGCGTATATGTATCTGGTGGCATTCTACGTAATTGGTCAAAAATGGGCGGGATCGGACCAATAGGCGTGGCCCCGCCCATACAAGCCAAATTTTTAAATTGAAATATCTTGCAGAATTTGTTAGCTAGAGTGCTGTAATGTTGTTCGTATGTATCTGGTAGCAGTCCACGTGATTTTTCCAAAAATGTGCGGGATCGGACCAATGGGAGTGGCACTGCTCATATAAGCCACATTTAAAAAATGTGATATCTTGCACAATTTGTTACCGAGAGACCTGGAATTTTGTACATATATATATCCGTTGGCGACCTACATGATTGGTCCAAAAATGGGCGGGTTCGGACCAATAGGCGTGGCCCCGCCCATATAAGCCAAATTTTGAAATTGAGATATTTTGCACAATTTGATAGCGAGAGTGCTGCAATTTTGTGTATATGTATATAGTGGCAGTCTACGTGATTGGTCCAAAAATGGGCGGGATCAGAACAATGGGCGTGCCCACCCCCCCATATAAGCCAAATTTTTAAATTGAGATATATTGCACAATTTTGTACCGAGAGTGCTGTAATTTCGTGTATAAATATCTGGTGATAGTCTACGTGATTGGTCCAAAAATGAGCGGCATCGAACCAATGGGTGTGGCCACGTCCATATAAGCTAAATTTTGAAATTAAAATATCTTGCACAATTTATTATCGACAGTGCTGCAGTTTTGGACATATGTATCTGATGACTGTCTTAGCGATTTGCCCAAAAATTGGCGGGATCAGACCAATGGACGTGGCTCCGCCTATATAAGCCAAATTTTGAAATTGAGACACATATCTTGCACAATTTTTAGCGAGAGTGATGTCTGGTGGTAGTCTACGTTATTGGTCCAAAAAGGGTCGGGATCGGATCAATGGCCGTGGCCCTGCCCATATAAACTAAATTTTGAAATTGAGATGTCTTACACAATTGTTTAGCGATAGTTCTGTAATTTTGTGCATATGTATCTGATGATAGCCTACGTGAATGTTCTAAAAAGTGGCGGGATCGGATCAATGGGCCTCGCCCCGCCCATATAAACCAAATTTTGAAATTGAGATATCATGCACAATTTGTTAGCGAGAGTGCTGTGATTTTGTGCATCTCACGCAGTCTACGTGATTACACAAAAAAGGGCGGCACCGCCAATAGGAGCCTAATTTTTAAATTGAGATATCTTGCACAATTTGTTTAAGTGAGCGCTGCAGTTTTGGGTATATGTATCTGATGACAGTTTACGTGATTCGACCAAAAATAGGCGGGATCAGAACAATGGACGTTGCCCTGCCTATGCGAGTATAAGTCAAATTTTGAAATTGAGAGTCATATCTTGCACAATTTTTTACCGAGAGTGCTGTAATTTCGTGTATATATATCTGGTGATAGTCTACGTGAATGGCCCAAAAGGGTTGGGATCGGACCAATGAGCGTGGCCCCACCCTTATAAGCAAATTTCTGAAATTGAAATACCTTGAACAATTTGTTAGCGAGAGTGTTGTAATTTAGTAAATATGCATTTGATGGCAGTCTACGTAATTGGTTCAAAAATGGACGGGATCGGAAATCTCAATCTGGGGCAACGAAGTGGACCGGGTCCAGCTAGTTGAGAATAGAAACGAAGTAGAATTTCCTTAAATTTTCTTGCGGTTATTGAAAAATTCTTGATACTGGAGGGAAGACGGTTCCATAGTCTTGCAATACGAACTGCAAATGGGCCCAAGTTCCGAACTTAAACTCTCTAACACCTCTTGTATACACACCTAAAATTTCATCGCCATACGATAACTGGTTTGGAAATGGCAGAATTATGTCAATTTTTTCAGTTTTGGCCCACTGTGCACTGCTTGATCGGCGAACACGCCAACAGATTGGGTATTACCTCTAATGACTTCTGCAGAGGCTGTGGAAATGAGGAAGAAGTGGCGAGCTTTGAGCACTTGCTATGCGACTGCCCCGCTCTGAGTAAACGACGACTGGACATACTAGGGTCGGCCTTTCTAGGCAGCCTAACAGATCTTTCCAGTACCGATATTCGTGCTATCGATAAATTTGTATATCAAACAGGTTGGTTTCGATGAGGGGCATTTCAGCCCGTGGTAACACTAGGGACCTAAACTGGTCTCTATGAGCTTGTATAAAAAGAAATACGGCTGTCACCCTTACCTAAACCTAGCCAAATGGCGATCAAAGCAATACGATCGGAAAAGGTCAAATCCAGAACAGTGTTAGACTGTAAAAGAACGATAAATAATTACTCAGTCCATGGTCAACTGCGTATTTTCTGGGTACCGGGACACAACGGAGTGATTGGAAATGAACGAGCAAACAGCTTTGCTTCAAAGGACAGAGAACTTCGAGTAATAAACTTGGAAAATTGGAAACCTTTCGAAGACACGAAGGATGCTTTGTGCGGAATAGAGCAACTGTAGGGGCAACTCCAAAGATACCCAAATGAGAAGAAAACAAGTAGTTTTCTGAAACTAAACAAGATCGAGATTAGTAAGATGATGAGTGTTCTAACGGGACACTCAGGCTTACAGGCACCCAGATTTCACACATGCAAGATCCCGATATTTCGGTTCCGACATATTGCCAGACTTGACGCATCTCAGAGGATATGACTGGAAGATACTGAGAAAATTCGTGTCTAGTACTGATTTTCTGTAACCCCTGGGGTATAAAAATCATAAATAAGGAGCGCACAACAGGCCGAACCACTGGCTTAAGTGCATGTCCATGGACATGAGACGTTTAAACGTCTTCTATATTCAACCTAACCTAATCTAACCTAATTCCAAGGATATGACAGATATGTAGATATATGGCTAAATGTTTCAATCAAACATAACTCGTGCGTATGCCTCCTCATTCTCTTGAGAACGACATCTAACGTTAGATATATATTGATAAAGAGTCCGCAGCCGAATGAGGTGGTGAGCCACACGTCAGTCCGGTACCGTCTGTTGTTTCTGTAGCAAAATGTATGATTAAACCAAAAAATACAAAGGAGATTACGACGCAGGGGAGGGAAAACCCAGTCCCGGCGACATGCGTTGATTCATTCACGAGTCATATGTCGTCGTTATCGAACAATCGTGAGCATGCAACTTCTACCAGCTTTGGTGCCTTGGATCCCGTAGTCGAAAATGAAACAAGAGCACATCCAGCCACAGGCAAAACAGAATATAAGACAGGTGAAGCATAACCCAGCTGGGGCTCTAAGCAACCCCAACCTTTAAAAGCAAAAAAAAAATACTATTGTTGCTAACTCAAAGAGACTGCCAGGGGCACAAAGAAGGAAACTGAATAAGTTGAAACGATAGAACCTATTACGGGATGAATCTGACAATTCTACCTCCAACACATAAATGGAGGCCGCTAAAAGAGTCAGGTGTCCCGAAGAACATAGCGCTGTGAAAGTGACTACAAAGAAAAAGGACTCGCCATCTTCCAGCGGCGGTAAAGTAAAGATCTGCTACCGCAGATCAAGTCAACCAAATCATCCCTTAAGGATGAGGCTTTATCAATTGGCTATAAAGAAGGGTAAGAAGCCACCATATCTTTCTAAAATATCTAAACAATATTTCCGAGACGATCTATGATATGCCATATTTAAAAACGTCCTCGAATCTAAGGATGAACCACCAATCAAAGTAATGAGTTGTAAGCTTGAGAGTGGTATTTTGATGCTAAGGCTGGCATCACAACGCTGCGCTGGTGTCCTCGTAAAACTTGTGGGTAGATCCACTCACCTTAGGACGGAGCAAAGCTGAAATTGGCAAGGAAAAGCGGCATTCCTGAAATCATAAAAACTACTCTATATGTCAAGGGATGTCCCAGTAAGTTCTCATCAGAGTACATACTTGGCATCATTGGCAAACAAAATTCAAAACTTTCCGTGAGAAAGTGCTACTCTCCTCTTGATGGCCATAGACCCATAATCCAAGAACAATCTTGTCATGGCGATGGACATGGCGTACTTCTTGGCCTGGACAGTCTTTTTCAAAATCGGAACGGTCCCGATTGACAGGACAGATGAATCGTGTCCAAATTTTCTGTCTGAAGACACTGGTAGTATGGCACTGCCAAACACTGATGTGGAAGTAGTCGATAACACCACCAGTTTACCAATAGTACCGCCACTTTTGCAAGTTTCCAGCAGCGATGGTGATCAAAATAAAAAGAGCCACGGAACGATTCAAAACAATGAGGGAGCAACAACAAATAACACCGCCTCCCAAATATGTCTACTGGAAGATGTAATAGGTAGTGAACGAAAGGAGGAGAATAACCCACTACCAAATAATGAGGGATTGCCACTAGATAGGATAGACTCCCAAAATGAACTTTTACTGGAAAGACAATGATTGGGGTCATCCTATAAACCTCCACCGGAGCGAGACAGCATCCAACGCTCTGATAGACATCATAAATAAAGGCAGGGTTCATATTGCTTTGATTCAGGAACCATGGACAACTAGCAACAAGGTTGCTGGGTTAAACCATGTGAACTACAACCATTTCTACGCTAACACAGGTACTTGTCCAAGGACTTTTATTTTGTGCTATAAAAACTTATGTTTTCCTTTCTCTCCAGAGTTCTCAACATCGGACGCAACGGTGCTGAGGCAAGGTAATGGAAATATGTACCTGGCGTCAATATATCTGTCATTCGATGCGCCGACATTGTCACCTACGTCAGAATTACAACGTCTGGTGAGGGAATGCAAACACACAAGTAATGAGTTATTAGCTGGATGTGACGCCAACTCCCATCATATCGCTTGGGGTAGTACTAGCACCAATAAAAGGGGACACGCCCTTATAGAATTTTTGAATACAAACGACCTCATAACTCTTAACATAGGAAACAGGGAAACAGGAGATAGTGGAGGCTCTTGTAAATTCATTCGAAGATAGTTGCCCACTTCGAGAAAGGAAATCTGCCTATGAGAAACCCTGGATGACAGGACAAATTCGCTCGATTGGCACACTTTGTTTTGAATGTAAACAAAGAAGCTTTCAATTATCGCCAACATTTCGGTTCTTATAAGACAACAACGAATGAAATGAAATGTTAAATTAGACGATGGGAAAAATGAATTCGTGTCGGTTATGTTTACCGCCCTTTTGAAAGATAAAGTGAAAATTGTTGGGTAAATGAATAAAAAATTGATAAATGAACCAAAAAAACATAAACATGTATCTTTTGTAGAAGTATCGACCATATTAAAAAAAAAATTTATTTGTTTTATTTAAAATGTTTTTAAATCCTATAATCACACTGTTCCTTTTTGCATTTGTTCATAATACCTATCGGCCTAGAATCTCTTTCTGAACAGGTTTGGTTTTTTCCGTCCGTCTGTTTGTAGATGCATCCTTGTAACCCAAGTACAGGACACAATTATGCTCAGATCACTATGAATTTTAGCAAGAACTTTTTTTAACTCAAAGAATTGCTGAAATGGGTGCAGAACAGGAAATGAAGCCGTCCAAAATTATCGGCGGCGCATGGAAAAATACCGATCGGCGGCGGTGCCAAATTTCAACAATCGGCTGAGCTGATAAAGTTCCGACAAACGATGGCGCACGAATGTCAATCTCATATTCCATATTTACAATTAGATGAAAAAACCTAAAATAACCACAAAAATTTAATAAAAGTTATGGAAGTTTCAATTTCAATATCTTTGTCATGAAAGAGAATTTATTGCGAATGACATGGTGCCTGTTGTTTTCTCTCTAAAACGACGTAGACTTTGTAAAATTTGGCTCGGCCACTCAAGAGCTATTGCAATTTCCGTAAAAACCAAAAAACGAATTTTTCAATTTCAAATCCCATAAATAGTATGGATTTCTTTATATAAATGATAGCGAGATCCATTTAGAAACTTTTTATATATTTTTACGCAAAAATTAACATCATTAAAATTTCTGACCCCATTGTATTACTTAGTAGTCACTTTCTTAATTTTCATGGTTGCATAAAATAAATCTTTTTGCCTCACTTAATAAAGTTCGGCGGCTGAGTTTCAGCCGATGTGAGCCGCTGAAATCGACAGGAAGACGCAGAAGAAAAGAGCTTTCATACTCGAACGATAAGTGACAATGAACCAAAATAAAAACATGATTGCTTGGGTGAGCATAAGAAGAAGAAAATTATTGCTTGGGTAGCTATAGCACGCCTGTGTTTTGGTACATTTCGCTGAACAGGCTGTTAAACCAGTCTGATATGCAGACAACGTTCTAATACTTCTAAGGGGCATACATCCAAACCTATTATGCAGAAGAGCTGAGGAGGCACATAAAATAGCATATAACTGGGCACAACCAAGGGGATTAAATATTAACCCAGACAAAACATTAATATGTCTATTTACAAGGAAAACGGAAATCCAGCCTTTCACAGTGTCTTAATTCGTGGGTGGGAATATTGCCATATCTAAAAAGGGATATTTTCTGTAACTCGTGAGGTATAAAAAGATCATAAATAAGGAGCGCAAAACAGGCCGAACCACTGGCTTAAGTGTATGGCCATGGACATGAGACGTTTAAACGTCCCCTTTATTCAACCTATCCTAACTTCACCTTCGTTTGTTATTCTCGCTGTTCTTTCGACAGGACTTGGTCCATATGGCCTTGATCCATAATTTGAACAACATTGACTGGGTGAGTCCACAATGATGTTGAGGATTGTATTATGTCACCAACGTAGTGGGGCGTCAACACTACATTTTGGGCATGTGCATTGCCGTTGATTCTTGACCAGTAGCTGTTCAAGCGGTTCATAGTTGAGCTAGAACTACACGTGGTAAACAGAATGCAATAGTAGCCGGCCCCTGAGAACTAAATTATCTGTAGGAGGAGATTTCTTCATGCACCAAGTGTATAACGTTCATTGCCAGAGTATGAAGCCGCCGAGCCGAGCCGCCGATGTTAGCCGCCGTCGACCTTTTTTCAACAGCCGAAGCCGTCTCGGCTGAAACGCAGCCGCCGTTCCATAGAAAACTTTAAAATATGGATAGATACAATTTCCATTTTTGATAAGCAAATAGCCATAGCGGATGTATATCGTCCCCTTAATAGAAGAATAATGAGTACGCATATACGAGTATACTATTATTTTTCATTGCATTTTAAGAATCTACGCAATTGGTTTTATATCTGGTGAAATTCTACTTCCACAAATTGGGTTATTGGGTGTTTGAAATTGTTTATTAATAAAAGCTTACGTGCTCGAAACGACAAGTAAATTATTCACTATTCATTTATTGGGTGGACGATATGGAAAGTGATTTTCGTTTTGATTCGTTTATTGTCACAAGAGGGAGCATAACATGTCTTAAAAATGATTAGATTGATAGTAATAGAAAAATAATTATAAAAATTCTTTTTTAAAGGCAATAATAAGATTTTTTGTTTATTATTACATTATGTACATAATAATAATATTTTCGGAAAAAATCAATGGAGTATTAAAAAATAGTATAACATACAAATTAATACCTCCGTTCTAAAGAATCAATCAAGTTAAGCTCAAAACAGTAGAGGTCATTCTATTTAAGTTAGGTTGAAGAGAGGAGACGTTTAAAAGCCAGTGGTTCGGCCTGTTGTGCGCTCCTTATTTATGATCTTTTTATACCTCACGAGTTACAAAAATCGGTACTAGACACGAATTTTCTCAGTATCTTCCAGTCATATTCTCTGAGATGAGTCAAGTCTGGTAATATGTCGGACCCGAAATATTGGGATCTTGCATGTGTGAAAGCCGGACAGTGACACAGAAAATGTTCCATCGTTTCGATGTTTTCTCTGCATTCCCTGCATTCGTCGTTTCCTGCTACTTCTATGCGATGAAGATGTGCTTGTACGCTTGAGTGTCCCGTTAAAACACTCATCGTCTTACTAATATCGATCTTGTTTAGTTTCAGAAGACTTCTTGTTTTCTTTTCATTTGGGTCACCCTACAGTATCTTTGCAGTTGCTCCTACTGTTGCGCTATTCCACACAGTTTTGTGAGCCATCACTGCCCAGTACTTCAGCTCATTTTTCGTGGCTTCGAAAGGTTTCCAATTTTCCAAGTTTATTACTCGAAGTTCTCTGCCCTTTGAAGCCAAGCTGTTTGCCCGTTCATTTCCAATCACTCCGTTGTGTCCTGGTACCCAGCAAATACGCAATTTACCATGGGCTGAGTAATCACTTATCGTTCTTTTACAGTCCAACACAGTTCTGGATTTTACCCTTTCCGATGTTATTGCTTTAATCGCCATTTGGCTATCTGTAAAGATGTTGGCATATTTAGGCTTTGTCGTGTTACTGAGCCAGTTCAAACACTCCGTGATTGCTCGAACTTCTGCTTGAAATACCGTGTTATGGTCAGGGATGCGGAAGTGAAGTTCGACTTCTGGTTCATCAATAAAAAGTCCCAGACCCGTCCTTCCTCCTCGCTTGGACCCATCCGTGTAGGGCCAAAGTTCCATTGGGCCAAAGTTCCATTTTAACAGGAGCGTCTGTCTGGCACAAACGTATCCCAGGTAGCTGTAAGCCGCACTTTAGGAATGCGGTCCGAGATTTCTGGCGTTTGAATGTGACCAACTAGATATTTTAAAATCTTCTGATGGTAAGACTTGTGGTCTCGATTTATCCATTCACCCATCACTAGTAGACGTCTTGTTGTGAGGGCTGCCTCATACTTTATACGGATGTCTATTGGTTGGATGTGTAGTATAGTTGGTGCAGTTCTAAATGCCCCGCTTATGCCTAGACAGCACATACGTTGAATTATTTGCAAAGGTATTACGTTGCACTTCTTGTCCATTGATGTCCACCACACTACACAGACGTAGGTGATTATTGGTTTAATCACGCTCATGTAAAGCCAGTGAGTCATATTTGGACGTAGTCCCCATTTTAAAGCTATAGCTCCTCTGCACAACGACCAACATCTGTGTGCCTTTGTAACTCTTTCTTCAAGATGATCTGTCCAGTACAGTTTCTGATCCAAGATTACTCCCAAGTATTTTACCTTTTTAGTTATAGCAATTGTCTTATTCAGGAATCGAGGCCGGGTAAAACGTGGGATCTTCGTTTTCGTTGTTTCATATTTACAAGGAAAACGAAACTTCTAGTTAATTCCACACAAATTTAAAATTTGACTAAAACGTCGATTCGCCTCTCCTGGAAACAACTTGTTTCGACTTAAGCTATGTATAGACGATTGCCAGATCGGACAAAGTTATCATACTTTGAAAATAGATAGTATATCATAGAGCCGCCAACGGCATGGAATCGATGATTTTTTCACCTCACAATATTTTACAATTAACTTAAAAACATATGTATATTATTTAAGAATAAATACCAGAGCTTATCTTTTCAACTATTATTTTAAATGTTAAAATGTCTATCATAGAGCCGCCGTATGCCAATTTTATGTCGGCTAAGCCGTATAGCCGCCGCCGCCAATCTATAATTTTCAATGGCAGTCGCCGCCGCCAATTTTGGCTCGGCTTCATTCTCTGTTCATTGCTGCCATGTATGTAGTGCTATATGGGGGCTTGTTCTATATCATGGCAGATTCATCTAGAGTGTAACCGTTGATTATAGACCAGCATGAATTCGGTAAATCCATCCTGATCGTAGGGGGTTGCGAGTGTTACACGTGGTAAACTGATAGTCGGCATCTGAGAACTATATTCTGATGGTAGGAGCAGATTTCTTTATTGATCATGTCGATGCCGTTCATTGCTGTCATCTATGTGGTGCGATCAGAGGTTTAGCTTTTTACAATGGAAGATTCATCCCACGAAGAATTCCGCCTGGTTTACCATCTTTATGTAATTTTTTTCTAAATCAAACCAGTAAGGAAAGGCAGAAAGTCGGGCGGGGCCGACTATATAATACCCTACACCTCCCTAACAATGCGATAAGGGTCATTGCCATAATAATTTGGAATAATTGGTAAATGGGTAGAAACATATTATCTAATTCTGAAACGATAATCGCTAAATTAAGCAATATTCGTTCCTAAATTGAGAAACATCTTTCTGGAAAATTTTAATGATCGGAAGTAAAATACAACTTCTATAGCGGTTTGATACCAAATCAGGAGGAACATATATATGGAGCTTTAATATAAATCTGAACCCATCTTCCCTGAATACTTATTCATGTAAAAAGACCTCCTTCTGTCGAATTTCGTACTGATCGCATATAAAATACAGTCTCTACAGCGCATACATGTCAAATCGGGGGTAACGTATATATGGGGCTATATCTAAATCTGAACCGATTTCTTCCAAATTTAACAGTGTTCATTCATATAATAAGAAACCTCTTTCTGCCGAATTTCATACCGATCGGATATAAAATCAAATTTTTACAGCGCTTACAAGTCAAATCGGGGGTAACGTATATATGGGGGCTATATCTAAATCTGAACCGATTTTCTCCGAATTTAGCAGTATTCCTTCATGTAATAAGAAACCTCTTTCTGCCAAATTTTGCACTGATCGGATATAAAATACAGTTTTTACAGCGCTTACATGTCAAATCGGGGGTAACATATATATGGGGGCTATATCTGAATCTGAACCGATTTTCTCCGAATTAACCAGTATTCCTTCATGTAATAAGAAACCTCTCTTTGCCGAATTTCGCACTGATCGGATATAAAATAACATTTTTACAGCGCTTATATGTCAAATCGGGGGTAATGTATTTAACAGAGTTCATTCATGTAATAAGAATTTTTTCCTGCCGAATTTCATACTGATCGGATATAAAATAAAGTTTTTACAGCGCTTACATGTCAAATCGGGGCTAACATATATATGGGGGCTATATCTAAATCTGAACCGATTTTCACCAAATTCAATAGGGATCGTCCTGGGGCCAAAAAAAAGATATGTGTAAAGTTTCGTCGAGATCGTAATTGCGACCTGTACTTTGATTACAAGAATACATGCACAGACGGACAGACAGACAGACGGACAGACAGACAGACGGACAGACAGACAGACGGACATAGCTAAATCGACTCAGAAAGTGATTTTAAGTCGATCGGTATAATAAACGATGGGTCTATTTCTTCTCCTTTTCGGTGTTACAAACAAATGCACAAAGTTATAATACCCTGTACCACAGTGTGGTGTAGGGTATAAAAATATGTAAGGAGAAGTGACATACATGTTGTGAGCGGACCAAATTACTTTAGGACGAAAAAGCAACGCGAAATTCCGAGCACTTGCTGTTAATAAGCAGGGAAGAATTGAGATCAGCTATTGGGGTTATAGCTGGACATAATACCTTAGGGAAGCACATGGTAAGAATCGGCATCAGGAGTGATGACGTACGAGTATGTAGATGTTGCGGCGGGAAAGATTCTGGCAGAATTTCGAGCCTATGAACAAGGGGCATTTGACAATTATAAGGCATAAAAATGACATCCATGACAATAGACATAGGACAACTTTTATCACTATGCGTCGCTGAATCTTTAGTATTGAACTGGTAAAGCATAGTCTTCCAATAACCGGTCAATTACTTTATATGTTGATAATAACTTCTACATTGCCCATGTCCAAACCTGTAGATTTAGTTCCTGATTTACTTCCATAGCCAATGGGGCTAAGAAATCAACCGATGACTTTGTGGTCATTATTTGTAGATTTATCTCAGAGAGGAAGCCTGTAAGTTAATTTATAAATTAATCTGCGGTATTTTAATACTTACCAGCCTTCCAAAATTATACAAATTCTTGCCAATACAAAAACCATTTATTGCAACAATTTATGCCAATCATTTTTTTATAAATTTTCCAATTTAAAAATAGAGAATATAATTTAAACAAATCTCAAATCCTTTTTTAATATTTTTTTTAACCACAATTCCCAATAAGTTATTTAAATTTTTAACTAAAAAACGACTTCTCTTTGTAAATAACAACAATCAAAGATAAAACCTTTTTAGTCGACTTCCTCAATGGTAGGCCCAGCGGAACCTCCAGCTGGCCCGGCTCCCGGCATACCTCCAGCACCTGGTGGTGGTGCAGCTCCACCTTGATAAAGTCTGGTAATTATGGGATTACAAATTTTCTCTAATTCCTTTTGTTTGTGTTCATATTCATCTTTCTCAGCCATTTGATTGCCGTCTAACCAGGCAATGGTTTCATTACACTTTTGCATAATCATTTGACGGTCGGGGTCAGAGATTTTAGAGCGTACATTCTCATCATCTAGGGTGGCTTTCATTTGGAAGCAATATGATTCGAGGGCATTTTTGGCATTAACACGCTCCCGTTGTTTTTCATCCTCATTGCGATATGCTTCGGCATCATTAACCATGCGCTCGATGTCTTCCTTGCTCAAGCGACCCTTGTCATTGGTAATGGTGATTTTGTTTTCCTTATTGGTGGATTTCTCAACAGCAGTGACATTAAGGATTCCATTGGCATCGATATCAAAGGTGACTTCGATTTGGGGCACACCACGAGGAGCCGGGGGAATACCGCTTAGTTCGAATTTTCCCAAAATATTGTTGTCTTTGGTCATGGCTCTTTCACCCTCAAAGACTTGGATTAGGACTCCAGGTTGATTGTCGGAGTAGGTGGTAAAGACCTGAGTCTGTTTGGTAGGTATGGTGGTGTTACGTTTGATCAGCACGGTCATTACCCCACCGGCAGTTTCAATACCCAAAGACAAAGGGGTAACGTCTAGGAGCAAAAGGTCCTGTACCGCTTCCGATTTATCCCCATGCAAGATGGCCGCTTGGACCGCCGCCCCGTAAGCAACAGCTTCATCGGGATTGATGGACTTATTCAAATCTTTGCCATTGAAGAAATCCTGCAAAAGTTTTTGAACCTTCGGTATACGAGTAGAACCACCCACCAAGACAATGTCATGTATCTGGGCCTTATCCATTTTGGCATCCCGCAAAGCTTTGGCCACCGGATCCATAGTACCTCTAAACAAATCACCATTCAACTCTTCAAAACGTGCCCGCGTAATAGAGGTGTAGAAGTCAATGCCATCCAGCAGAGAATCAATTTCAATGCTGGCCTGAGATGAGGCAGACAGAGTACGTTTAGCTCTCTCGCAGGCAGTGCGTAAGCGCCTTAAAGCTCTTTTGTTGGTGGACAAGTCCTTCTTATGCTTACGTTGAAATTCCTGAACAAAATGATTAACCATACGATTGTCGAAATCCTCACCACCCAAATGAGTATCACCGGCCGTGGACTTGACCTCGAAGATACCATCCTCAATGGTCAGAATAGAAACATCAAAGGTGCCACCACCCAAATCGAAAATCAAGACATTACGCTCTGTGGTGCCCTTCTTGTCCAAACCATAGGCAATAGCAGCAGCCGTTGGCTCATTGATGATACGCAAAACATTCAATCCTGCAATAGCTCCAGCATCCTTGGTGGCCTGACGCTGGGAATCATTGAAATAAGCTGGCACCGTGACCACAGCATCGGTGACAGTCCTGCCCATATAAGCCTCTGCCGTTTCCTTCATTTTGGTTAAGACCATGGAGGAAACCTCCTCGGGGAAAAAGGTCTTCTTCTCGCCCTTATACTCCACTTGGATCTTGGGCTTACCGCCATCGCTGATAACTTCAAAAGGCCAATGCTTCATATCACTTTGTACAGTGGCATCATCGAATTTGCGGCCAATCAAACGTTTGGCATCTACAAAAAGACGGAGACGTATTTCAAATTGAAATTTATTTAAAAATTCTAGAAGTTATTATATACAGACTTCTTCTAAACCCATCCATTTTTTTTTAAACGAAAAGTTCCAAAAAAAAAAGAGTTATACACACTTAAGATTACTACTTATTTTAACAATTATTTTATATATTTACTAAATCGTTCCGTTTGGGGTACATTATAGCTTATATTTAACACAAATAATTTCATATTATTAGAAGGGATTTTATATATTGCAAAACAAAAATAAAAATTACAGTTGCACAAAACAGAGGAGGTCTGAGGTCAACAACTTGTTACAAAACTGAAATTAAATAAACCATAAAAAGACAACATTTTCACATTAGATTTTTTGCATTGGAAAAACACCCAAAGTATTGGGACAACAAAAATGCAAATACTGGCGGGGAAGGGAGTGACAATGTCAGGTGAGAAAACTTGGATTTTGAGAAAGCGTGTCGTTTTCAGTAATTCTATTTCACTGACAAGGGATCGCATGCAAGTCTATTTAAAAAACGATTAACATTTTTAATTAGTGACATTTTCACAGATCATCCCTAAAAAATTTGTATTGTATTCACTTCTGTTTAGAATATGCAAAAATGTCTACACTGACCGCGTATGACTAATGTTAATAGTAATATTAGTGTATTGTGCGAATGCGTAATATTACTTTGATTCATATCAATCATACGTTATAAATACAATTTCTTTATTGTTCGCTTATTAGATACATCAACCAAAGAATTTTTATAATGGACATTAAAATTATGTTACAAACAAACAAAATGTGCTAAACTAATACATAAAGCCTAGATTTGCAATAACTGATTATATCCTTTTTACCCTAAAAACTAACTAAAAATATGTAAATCGAGTAAACCGTCTAATGCATATACTCACATCCATATCATTGGCCAAAAGTCAATTTTGTTATATGGTCCAAAGATCTTTCTGATAACATACAATAGTAAACACTCCAAATTTTATATTTTTTTAGGAATCACTTCTTTGACGTTCGACAACAAGCCTCAACTCAAACTCAATTTTTGTAAGTAACATATTTTTAATTTCGGAAAATTGATTTTGTTGGCTGCAGTTAAATTTATTTCCTCGATGTTCACATAAGAAAAATCGAGGCTGACATAAGAAAAGAGCAGGATTGTTTAAACCAATCTTAAACCTAGTATGATTCAAATTATGTCTAGTCCTGTCAATCGTAAGAATGAAATATGAAATTAGTTTGATGTGTCCTTTTTATACCCTACACCACACTGTGGTACAGGGTATTATATGTTTGTTTCACGGCAGATGTTTGTAACACCTGAAAATAACACAGCTAGACCCACCTTAAAGTATACCGATCGACTCAGAATCACTAGCTGAGTCGATTTAAGCATGTCCATCCACTCTCCGATTTCACTCCGATCGTTCTGAAATTTTGCAGTTTAGAGTATTTTGCAGTTGTTAAGATCGCTATTGAATTTGGTTGAAATCGGTTAAGATTTAGATATAGCTCTCATATATATCTTTCGTCCGATTTGGCCCTTTAGTCCTATATAAGCTGTATTTTACATCCAATCGTTTTGAAATTTAGAATGGTAGAGTTTCTTGATCCATGAACCAACATTGCCGAATTTGAAAAAAATCGGTTAAGATTTAGCTATAGCTCCCATATATATGTTTCGTCCGATTTTGCTCTTTAGTCCTGTAGAAGCTGTATTTTACATCCAATCATTTTGAAATTTAGAATGGTAGAGTTTCTTGATCCATGAACCAACACTACCGAATTTGAAGAAAATCGGTTAAGATTTAGCTATAGCTCCCATATATATGTTTCGTCCGATTTGGCCCTTTAGTTCTATAGAAGCTGTATTTTACATCCAATCGTTTTGAAATTTAGAATGGTAGAGTTTCTTGATCTATGAACAAACACTACCGAACTTGGAGAAAATCGGTTAAGATTTAGCTATAGCTCCCATATATATGTTTCGTCCGATTTGGCCCTTTAGTTCTATAGAAGCTATATTTTACATCCAATCGTTTTGAAATCTAGAATGGTAGAGTTTCTTGATCCATGAACCAACATTGCCGAATTTGAAGAAAATCGGTAAAGATTTAGCTATAGCTCCCATATATATGTTTCATCCGATTTGGCTCTTTAGATCCAATCGTTTTTATACCCTACACCACACTGTGGTACAGGGTATTATTTAAGTATAAACTGTCCCAAAAGTAAATTTATGTAAACAATTCATACATGAATTACAAAATTTATATATCAGAGTTATTCAATATTACGAGAGTGGTGTAGGGTATTATATAGTCGGCCCCGCCCGACTTTAGTCTTTCCTTACTGGTTAATATATAGATCTCCTTTTGCGATTTTTCTCCTGGCTTCTTTAATGTGAATAATTCTGAAATTTTCAATATTTGGCTTACAAAGCAACAAAAAGTGGAAAAGAATGAAATCGTATTCCGATATTTATTTGGGAAAACGAATATGGATAAATATTCTGATCAATATTAAAATTATTTAAAAGTCCCATGCATGTGTCAACCGTTTTTTTTTTGTTTTTGTGTTAAGTTTTGGGCTTTGGTGTGTTCTGACACAGACAGTAATATTTTATAGCCAACATTTTTGTAGAATATTTCATCCCCGCCCTCCCCATTTTAAGGGGTGTTTTTTACGATTTGTTAAAATAGGGCCAAAAATTACAGTTATGTGAGGGAGATAGAGGGTAAATATGTTCCACAAAAATATTGGCCTTAATATTTTCCATAAAGTTGCTGAATATACCCTACACCAAAAAAAATATTGTTGTTACATAATAGTGAAAAACTAAAATTTTTGAGGTACAATGTGGTTTTTGAGCTATTTAGGGTGCCTAGACATGTTCAGATTGTATTGATATGTTCACAAAAGTTGTTCAGATTTACGTTGGTTACAATTTTGCACAACATTGTTAGGGAAAGAGTACGAGCCCCTGAAAGTTATGCCGAAAAAAGTGATAAAAATAATTTTTCTCCTTCACTTTTTCAAAAAAAAAGTACGGAAAACATTTGCTTAGGTGGGGCGACGAAAGCTAATTTGATGCGATGTCCGAATCCACCTTTTTAGAGTAGTTTGGTGCGTGGTTTGCCGGCAAGGGAGGGGGGTAAGCAATTCAACGAAGTCCCTTCTCTGACAAACTCCACACTAATTACAATAACAACGATAGCTCAGTAATGGGGGAACGATGTATGTGTTCACGTATGTAGTGACCGATGTTGGCGATGCAGTAATGCAAAGGGCGAAATAGAAAATAGAATAAATAAAACACAAGACTTTAGTATTTTCGGTTATGATAAAGGCAGAGCTTTATTTGTAGTAACGTATATTACCATGTATCAGGGTGGCGACAAGGCCGGTGCGAATATTTCGATAGCAAAAACTACAAGAAGTGCTCAGTAGTCGAGCCAAAGACAAGTAGATATGCGCGAGCGTAGTGCAAAAACCAGTAAGGAAAGGCTAAAGTTGGGCGGGCCGACTATATAATACCTACACCACTCTCGTAATATTGAATAACTCTGATATATAAATTTTGTAATTCATGTATAAATTGTTTACATAAATTTACTTTTGGGACATTTTATACTTAAATAATACCCTGTATCACAGTGTGGTGTAGGGTATAAAAACGATTGTATCTAAAGAGCCAAATCGGATGAAACATATATATGGGAGCTATAGCTAAATCTTTACCGATTTTCTTCAAATTCGGCAGTGTTGGTTTATGGATCAAGAAACTCTACCATTCTAAATTTCAAAATGATTGGATGTAAAATACAGCTTCTACAGGACTAAAGAGCCAAATCGGATGAAACATATATATGGGAGCTATAGCTAAATCTTTACCGATTTTCTTCAAATTCGGCAGTGTTAGTTTATGGATCAAGAAACTCTACCATTCTAAATTTCAAAACGATTGGATGTAAAATATAGCTTCTATAGAACTAAAGGGCCAAATCGGACGAAACATATATATGGGAGCTATAGCTAAATCTTAACCGCTTTTCTTCAAATTCGGCAGTGTTGGTTTATGGATCAAGAAACTCTACCATTCTAAATTTCAAAATGATTGGATGTAAAATACAGCTTCTACAGGACTAAAGAGCAAAATCGGACGAAATATATATATGGGAGCTATAGCTAAATCTTAACCGATTTTCTTCAAATTCGGTAGTGTTGGTTCATGGATCAAGAAACTCTACCATTCTAAATTTCAAAATGATTAGATGTAAAATACGGCTTCTACAGGACTAAAGACCAAAATCGGACGAAACATATATATGGGAGCTATAGATAAATCTTAACCGATTTTCTTCAAATTCAGCAATGTTGGTTCATGGATCAAGAAACTCTACCATTCTAAATTTCAAAACGATTGGATGTAAAATACAGCTTCTATAGGACTAAAGGGCCAAATCGGACGAAACATATATATGGGAGCTATAGCTAAATCTTAACCGATTTTCTTCAAATTCGGCAATGTTGGTTCATGGATCAAGAAACTCTACCATTCTAAATTTCAAAACGATTGGATGTAAAATACAGCTTCTATAGGACTTAAGGGCCAAATCGGACGAAAGATATATATGGGAGCTATATCTAAATCTGAACCGATTTCAACCAAATTCAATAGCGATCTTAACAGCTGCGAAATACTCTAAACTGCAAAATTTCAGAACGATCGGAGTGAAATTGCGACCTGTAGTCGACGAAAAACTTTACATGGACAGACGGGCGGACAGACATGCTTAAAACAACTCAGCTAGTGATTCTGAGTCGATCGGTATACTTTAAGGTGGGTCTAGCTGTGTTATTTTCAGGTGTTACAAACATCTGCCGAGAAACAAACTTATAACACCCTGTACCACAGTGTGGTGTAGGGTATAACAACGACTAGTAGTAATGTGCGCGATAATATCGCCGAACAAAGACTACAATTGGCTACTTACACGGAGAGTGTTCGACAACGGCTAGTGAAGGCAGAGGCTCGTTAGAAGTGTCAGACTCCTTAGAAGATGCGAGGAAAGAGAGAGAGACCCGAGGATAATGCAAGGCAGCCACACAACAACCACCGCCCAGTGGCAATTTGCACTCTAACACATCCGTACTAAGAGGATTAGGTCTCTGAAGAGAGGTGTAGAGGGGATTCCAGTGATGTCAATACACAACCGGTATTGACCAGGCTCGGGAAATTATGACAATGCTGCGTACGTGAACAACATTTTTATTCGCATAAATTGTTTAGAATCTTTGTTCAGCATATTCTTATCTACGTTATTGCCAAATATAGTTTAGCGGTATCACCAAGTCTGAATTTTTCGAGGGGCCCACTGATTTTCAGAAACTTTGGAGGCCCATCAAAAATAATTGGTCACCAATTTCGCCAAACCGAGTATAGAGTTATACTCCTCTTTGGTAGTAGAATCGAACCTAAAGTGTCAAGTCCGTGTATTTTTTCACTGTTGCACAGGTGTACCATTATCTACTACTTACTATTTTATCGCATTATAGACTCCCCTTAAGATTTTTTTGTTTCTTGTTTATACTCCGTATATTTACAAGGTCGGGTCGATTTGTATGGATGAAAAAAAAATTAAAAATCGTATAGCAAAAACGTATTCTACATTAAATTCTAAGAATATTCTCCGAAGAGACCATGGGTCTAAAATTAAACTCTAATCCGCGCCTCTCGACTTGAATTTTTTTTCCTCATCTTTCGCTAAAATTATTTTCTTTTTTGATATATCATGTTTTATTATACCCTCACTTTACTGATACGAGGGTATATATCATTTGCTACGGGCCAAAAGTGTAACACATCGAAGGAGTGACATAAGACCCTAAGTATGTTTGGCGGATATCCGTTTAGGTCGTTTTAAGTCGAATGAGAAATGTCCGTCCGTCTGTCTGCTGGCTGGTGCGCACTATAACTCACGAAAGGAGTAACCGATTGACTTAAAATTTGGTATGTGGTAATATTTTTTTCTATCTCCAGCTAAGTTCGAAGATGGGCCATATTGGTCCACTCCTTCTAGTACCTCCCCCACAATGTGTTAATATTGAGTCAATTATTGATTATTTAATAACTTCTATGCTACTTACTTGAATCCTCTGAAATTCTATACATAATATTATTTTATTAGCTACTATCATCTCAAGAAAAATGGGCGAAGTTACCGCGCCCCTTTTGGTACCTCCCACACAAATGGACAATTTTCTCCAAAAGTTAACAGCTTATAACTTGAATACCTATGCACAAAAAGACTTGCAATTTGAACCATTACACTGGTTTCATAGTGCCTACAATCCACTGAAAAATGGGCGAAGTTGCCACGCCTCTTTTGGTACCTCCCTTATAACTTTAATACCAGTGCATAAAAATACTTTGTACAGTGCAATGCTTTTATAACGCCTACAGTCCAGTGAAAAACGGGGGTACTGCTACATCCCTTTCAGTACCTACCACACAAATGTGCCGTTTTATACCAAAAGGTAGGAGCTTATAGCGTGGGTACCAATGCACAAAAATACAACAACATTTTGAACACTGTAATATTTTTAAAATACATATAGCGCTATGAAAAATAGCCGTTATCAACTCGCTCCTTTTGGTACCTCCCAAACAAAATGGCCAAATCATACCAAAATTGAATAGATCATAACTTTAATATACCAGTGCATATAAACGCTTACAATTCGATACAGTGCAATATATTTGATGTTTACTGTTTAGCGAAAAAAAGAGTATTTGTTAAACCCCCTCTGGTACCTCCCATACAAATTGACCGATTAATTCGTATATTTCATATTACAATACTCACGAAGTGAGGGTATACCTTAGTCGGTTTTTTTTTTAGTTAACGTTTTTTTTTTATTTTATATAAAAAAAGATCGTTACTCCATAGGAGCTTCTAGCAAACACAAAGGATGCTTTTTACAATTTAAATTGAATTTACTACATTTTTCCAACTGTTTCGATCTCGAGCCAGGTGTCTTGCTTGTGACCAGGTCATACCTTTGGAGTGCAATTCCGCCTCTGTTGATCTTCGCCATGTTACCTTAGGACGACCTCTATTTCTCGTACCCTGCGGGTTCCATTGGAGAGCAACTTTAGCGATGTCTGAGCTTTCTTTCCGCAAAGTGTGTCCAATCCATCGCCATTTTCTTCTGCGTACTTCAACTTCGTTGAAAGTAGGCTAGTATTGCTTATACGCAGCGGCCAGAAAATCTTCGCTATGCGTCTCAAGCATTTATTTACGAAGACCTGAAGTTTTTATACCCTCCACCATAGGATGGGGGGTATATTCATTTTGTCACTCCATTTGTAACACCTCTAAATATTGATCTGAGACCCCATAAAGTATATATATTCTTAATCGTCGTAAAATTCTAAGACGATTTAGCCATGTCCGTCTGTCCGTCCGTCCGTCTGTGGTAATCACGCTACAGTCCGCAATAATAGAGCTAGGTTGATCAAATTTGGTATAAATATTTCTTATAGTTGCAGGTTGTTTGGGATTGCAAATGGGCCATATCGGTCAATGTTTTGATATAGCCCCCATATATAGCATCTACTATATGTTTCCTACTGTTCTTATCTACTATATTTTTTTGTTTTTCGGTGTTATTTTCTTTAGGTTTGAGTTATTTTGTGAGGCCACATGCTATCCATGGTGGAGGGTATATAAGATTCGGCATGGCCGAACTTAACGCTTTTACTTGTTTTGAAATAGTGTTGCTAACTTTCCATGTTTCACTCCCGTACAGTAGGACTGATTTCACACTGGTGTTAAAAATTCGTAGTTTGTCGGTTTACCTAGTTTATGCAATATAGGTTTTGTTTTGAGACTAATCAAAATATTCAATTATCAAAAAAGCAGTTGAACCCCAATTTGCATCTCCTCTGATTTGCGTTCTTTGTAAAAAATAGTTAGAACACGTTTCACGTTTTGATTTGCTTTATAAAATAAGAATTGTTTATCGAAACAAACGAAGGCTATTTTATAAATACTGAAAACTATTTGAGTGCAATTTTTTTTTTGTATTTCTAATCTTTTTTAATAAATTATAAAAGAACATTTGTTAATCTATTTTCCTTATACAAATACTAAATATAAAATTATATACAAACTTTTTTACTCGGGTGAATATTTTCTTTAATGAAAAAAAAATTTGATTGTAGAAAAATTATAAAGTGCAAAAGAACTACCTTACTAAAGAATTTTATTCAGAAAATTCGATTTTTTTTTGGAAAAATCTATTTGTTCTAATATTTATTTTTTTTTTTGGCAATGGCGGGCATATACATTTTCTAGTCGAGAGGCGCGATTAGGATTTTATTTTAGATACATGGTTTCTGCGGAGAATATTTTTAGACAGGCTACGGCTACGTTTTTGCTATACGATTTACAAAAAAAACCTGCCCTAATATTTACAGTTTTTTAAAAAAATAAACATGCATTTAAAAGAAAACACAAAATATTTATTTAATTTTGTAAGGAACTCAAAAAAAGCATTTAAATGTATAGTTAAGACTTTTGGCCAAATAATGTTGGATGTGAGGGAGTCAGATAGGTGGAAACATTTTACTCACTACTATAGTCATTGCAAACGTTGTCTACAATACATCATATGAAAACATGACAAATACGCCTGTTTTGCGCTGAACAGAAGATACTTCAGACATTGTATTGTACCGAATTTTAAGTGTTTGTATGCATCCGGCTTAAGGTTATAAGCAATTTAATTTGGTGTGGCAACTTCGCTTATTTCTCTTGAAGTGCTAGCGAATAATAAAATAATGATATGTGTGGAAATTCAGAAGATTCGAATAAGTAGTATAGAAGTTTTTAAAGAATAAATATTTAACTAAATTTTGATCCTTTGTAGGGGAGGTACTATAAGGAGTGGACCAATATGACCCATATTCGAACTAAGCCTAAGATTGAGAATGTTATTGCCGCATACCAATATTACCGCATCGGTCAATTGGTTACTCCTATCAAGAGTTATCAAAGTGCAGGTCGTATTTGTGGTCCGCTCGTGATGAAGATTAGCCAAGTGCTCTTTTTTGGCCAAGGATGTTCCCTATTGAAACTGGTGAAAATCGATTCAGATTTAGCTATAGCCCCCATTTATATTTACCTCCGATTTGGCATCTAAGCGCTATAGAAATCGTATTACACATCTGATCATTGCCAAAATTGGCCTTAAGGAGTTCATTGGTTCAAGAATGAACACTGTCAGATTCGAAAGAAGTCGGTTCAGATTTAGATATTACCCTCATATATACTTTCCTTCCGATTTGGTATCAACGTGTCAGAGAAGCTTCATTTTACATCCGATCATTATAACATTTGGCAGAGATGAGTTTTTTGATACAGAAACGATTAACAACTTTGAAGAAAAAAAAATTGGCATAAATAAGTTCATTAATTCAAGAATGAACACAGTTAAATTTGAAATAAATCGGTTCAGATTTAGATAAAGGGTAATTCCAAAGGAAACCAACCCACTCCGAATATTTATAGATTTAGATTTCAACGAAATGAATAAAATTTACACATGTGTACTAAAAGACCATACCGACTTATTACCTATTACCGACTTTCCAAATTAATAACGGTTTATATTATATAGGGTGCCCAAGTGTGTCACCTACAATTTTTATTAGATATTTAGCCTTTTTGAAGTCAGCATAACTTTTGAAGTTTACCTACCATAAGGGGAGTTTTGGTGTTTTTGATTGGCCAAAAATAAGGAAACTGATGAAAGATGTAAATTTCGAATCATATTTGACGTCGGATGAAATTGCAGCATGGAGGTCGTTTAAGCTTGTAGTTTCAAATTTCCTTGGATCCAATAAAAGTCCGCAATATGAAACAATGATTAATGATTTGTTAAAAAATTATGAAAAAATTGGTAAGAAATACATATATTTTTCTATATTTATGTATATAACACATATGTATGTACATATGTATGTATTCTTCTAACTTATTTTTCGCTTTATGTATTCCAACAGGTGTAAATATGTCCCTCAAAATTCATTTCTTGCATTCTCATTTAAACTTTTTCCCCGAGAATCTTGGCGACGTAAGCGACAAACATGGGGAAAGGTTTCACCAAGAAATGAAGTCCATCGAGCGGCGTTACCAAGGGCACTGGGATGAAAAAATGATGGGAGATTATATTTGGTTCCTCATTAGAGAAACCGATTTCGAAATCTACAAACGTCAACACAGAACTCACAATTAGTTATTTAGTTAGTTAGTTAGTTTATTGAGACTTAAACGTTTTTTTATAAATGTTATAAACTAATGCATCTAGATGATAACTTAAAACTATAATGTATTATTTTAATTAAATTAATGAGCAAATGTTTACAAACTATATAATATGTATGAATTCACATGCATTATGTCGAAGTTAGGATCGTGATCAGTGCTTGCTCCCGGCACTTCCTGTGGCGTGTAGAGTTAAATCTACAGAGTATTTCTTAAATCTAGGAAAATTACACACTAGGAAACTTACAAACTAAAACATTAAGACTTATGAACTAACCTAAATCTATATACAAAAAAGGAAAGAATCCACTAACCCCTGTGAATACCAGGTGTAGTGTCAGAGTAAAAGTTCCGACCAGGTACCTCGAGTTGTTCCTGTAATATGCCAATCGCGGATAAATAGTTCGTATTTGACCAACTAAATGATTCCTCTGACGCTAAAATATCTCGCATCACGTTTCCATCAAATAGCTCTAAACGTTCTATAAATCTGTGCATTAGCCCAAGCGCATAATCAGATAAAGGAGGAAGAGAAGAAGACTCATAAATGTAACGATTAGAAAACCTCTTATTACGAAATTTAAAATTCTTTCCTATACATTTCCGAATTACTCCCCTCTCAAATATTTCCATTTGTTTCATTATAGTAGGAGATATGGAGAACCATATGGGAAAAGCATATAAAAGAAGAGGTCGTATGCTTACTTTGTACAAAAGTAACTTGGTTTCAACGGGAAGATATTTATTCCCAAACAAGCAAGAGAAAGCTCCTTTCATACCATTGGCCTTCTGTAAACTATACCGAGCATGGTTATTAAATTTTAATAATTTGTCGAAATGAATTCCAAGATATTTAAAATTATTTTCAAATTTTATTTCATTTCCATCTAAAGACAACTTCAAATTTTTACTTTGTGGAACTACGAAACGTTTGCATTTTCCGGAGGCATTCCGCAAACATAAGGCTTTGCTCTTTGACGTGTTAATTTTTATACCCCATTTTGAATAAAATGTTTTAACATGGCGAAGATGAGATGAGACAGTCCGAAGAGCTGCTACTGGAGATTCATCGTGGGCATATAGCAGAGAGTCATCAGCATATAGGATACCTTTCGATTCACCAAATTGGTGAGGAAAATCATAGGTAAAAATGTTATATAAATGAGGTGCCAAAATTGATCCTTGAGGAACACCACATGTAATATCCCCTAGTGAAGATGTACAACCATCAAATGATACACAAAATTTTCTGTTGTTAAAAAAACTTCGGAGTAGCCTAACTAGTGAGGGTGCGAATCCAATACATATCAATTTAAACAATATCCCATCGTGATATGCTTTGTCAAAAGCCTTTTCTACATCCAGCGATATAGCGACAGTGCACTTACGGTTTCTCAAATTCTGTACTACGTCCGTATGGAATTTCAAAAGCGCGTGAACAGTGGAATTTCCCTTTTTAAATCCAAATTGACAGTCCGGAATGTAATTCTCAGGAAAGCTACTGTCCATTTTACCTTTAATAATTCTCTCGAACAACTTTCCTAAATTCGGGAGTAGCGAAATAGGCCTAAGAAAATGTATATCATTGTTTCCCTTTTGTTTCTGGATGGGAACAATCTTGGCAATTTTCCAGGAATTCGGAAAATAACCATTATTTAAGCAGTTGTTAAAGATTATGGCAAGGTATTTAAAGGCATCCAAAGGCATTCTTCTGATCAGGAAGTTCGAAATTTTATCAATTCCTCCCGATCTTTTATTATTGAGGGATTTTACCACCTCCTTAATGTCATTGCAAGAAGTAAATGTCGGGTCATTCATGTTAGAAGAGTCCATCATATCATTGAATGATAAAATAGTACCAGGAATCTGTGACTTATTTCTAAGTATAGCCTCCTGTACGTCACTGGTATCCCTATCAGGAGGAGAACCTGTGTATACTGACTCAAAGTGTAATCGAAGATGTTCCAATTTCTGGTCAGTTCCTTGGATCTCAATGCCGTTCACTGATAATTCCTTTAATGATGAGTTATTTCTACGACCAATAATTCTAAAAATCTCCTTATAAGCTGTTGTACCCGGTTTAATCCCTCTCAGTTTGTCATTAAACAATTTTGCTTGGTCTATCTCAATCTGTTCCTTAATAATAATCTTCAGTAAATCTATCTGCTTCGAAATAAGCAGGTAATCCGGATGCCTGCGATTCAATGTCCGATAATATATCGTCTTCAGGTCCCTTTGCCAGACATACTTAATTTGTAAGAGTCGTTTAACCTTTTCCGAAACCGTAAATTTTTTATTCCGAAGGTCAATCTTATTAGAATGAATGGATGTCACAAAATTTACCGAAGTTTCGAATTCCTGGATGTAGTAATCAATGTCCTGGTTCAATAAATTCCGATTTCCTGGGGGGAAATGTTCCTGGATTGATCCACGCAGATCATTTCTGAACAAGTTCCAATTTGTATTTCTGAAAGACATGGCGTGGTCAGGTGTTTTGAAAAGAAAACTAAAATCCGACAGAGAAATTTTAATACCTAATGGTAAATGATCTGAAAAAGTGGGAAGTGTGGAGGTGTTATAATTAATATTCAGTTTATCAATTAAGTTATTACTCAAAACAAAATGATCTAAATGCGAGGAACCGCCAGGATATGTGGGGTATGAATCACATATTCTTGTAACGAATAGTGATTCATTCCGAACCCAGTCAGCAAGTACAATGCCATTGTAATTGTCATCAGCATCTCCCCATGTAACGTTCTTCGCATTTAGATCACCTCCTAAAATGAGACCATCAAAACTCCCAGAGAAATCCAAAATTCGGGAAAGACCAGTGGTCATCTCCTGCCGATTGAAGTTGCTGGGGATATATATGGAGCCTAAGATAATATTTCTGTTTTGTCCATCAATGTTAACAGAAATTCGAACAAAAATATTTGGGAAATTTATACCTGGAATTTTGATTTCTGCATATGAGAGAGATGTCCTAAATACAATTCCTACGCCTAAAGAACTTCTATCCTTAATCACTGTGAAGTTATCCAGACGCACAGATTTGTCATTACGCAGGTGTAGTTCCTGAATGAAGGCTACATCTACCTTGAATCGTTTCAATAACGAGTCCAATTCAATTCGTCTACTACGATCCACAAGAGATCTAACGTTAAAAGTAACTAAGTTAAACATTTTACGGACCATAAGTATCATTAATTTCCTGAACGATATTCGAGCATTCTTTCTTAGCTTCCTCTTTAGTGAGTGATCTATAATTTCGGATGAAGTTTTCTATTTTTCTTTCTAAAGAAGACACATCTGGTTCCATAAATTGTTTCGCAATATTCAAAAACTCAGTTATTAAAGCTGATTTCTGGGGTCTGTTCCTACAAGAACCTGTGTCGTGTTCTTTGAAAAGGCCAGCAAACGTTCTATCCGAAGTCCTTTGAGATATAGCTCTATCAGCATTGCATATTGCCAATTGCTTTCGTGATTTCGATTCATCAGCCTGTTTATTACGCAAAGTGCAGTATTTAATGTATGCCGGGCAACCTCTATAATTCGATGGGTGACCTCTAGTCTTGCAATTCACACAGAATGGCTTTACACCATTTTCAGAGGTAAAGGAACATTCGCCCGGAGCATGTGACATATCACACTTAACGCATGCAAACGGCCGATTGCAGTTCTTGGAAAAATGACCCCAAAGTTGACATCTCCAACATTGTGGGACTTTCATATTCGACTTAGGTTTTTCAAATGTAACTACCTGATTCAAAATTTCCTTAATATCGGTTAAATTAGTAAGATTTGCCCCTGATTTCAGAGTAATCAAAAACAGGCCAGTATCGAATCCCTTCTTCCGTGAGTAGTCTGTACAAAACTTTGACACATCATCTACTGTATCTGGGGAAATTAATTCAATGCATTCCTTAATATCTTTAATATCAGTCTTGTAATAGATACCTCTGCAGACGACGCTCTGACGTTTTAATTCCTGGGGAGTATACGTAAAAGAATCAAAACCCTTATCTTTCAGTAACTGCATCATTTTAGTGTGTGTCGATGCATCATTTAAGTATAGCTTACTCTTGCCACCATGAGTGTTCTTTATCTTAAACATGACATTTTTTGACTTGAGATTATGCACTAGGGATTCTATATTTACATTGCGCATGAAAATAGGTGGACAAAACGAGTTCTTGCTTGAAACATATATATGTTTAGGGTACACTCTAAACATATAATATTTGGTACACACAAAAATTATATATTTGGGAAGATGTTGTTCTAAACAAATCTTTGTTTACATCTCAATAGGTGTTTATTTTGGACTATTTTTTCCGAAACAAATATTTATTTGCACTTAAGAATTCAGAAAATACGCCAATTGCGTTAAATTTTACTAATTCAAAGACATTTTTTAGAAATTTAATGTTTGTAAAAATAAAAAATAATAGTAATAGAAATCGTATAATCTTGGATCAAAATAAATTACATGGAGGATTGACAAGAAATGATGACTTGGAAATCTAACACAGAAATTTGAAATTATTGATTTAAGGAGAAGTTAACGCTGCATATGGCATTGTAACTGAGAGGTACAATTCGAAACTAAGGAAAAATTTAACCTGAAATTTCAAAATGTCAGAAAAAGTTTTGAAAATCTGTTTTAAATAAAAAATATGTGGATACATTCCTAAACAATTTTATTTGTATTTAAACACATATTTTATTTGAGAAATTTAGTTTGCAAATATATTTTGTTGTAATATATTAATATATGCGTTGCACATATATTTTGTTGATTTTCAAATAAAATTTATTTTCTCAGAAATATATAACATTTAAAAAATTGTGTTACAAATATATTTCCTTTCGATTCAAATATATCAAAAAACGCTGTTTTGCCCCGTGCAGAAGCCAAATGGGTGGGCCATTATCTAGGCGCAATACAAACAAAAAAACAGCCAATGAGGACCATTATTCGGATGATTAAAAAATTAAAAGCTAATTACACTTTTCAATGCGTTAACATGTCCAACTTTTAGATTGTAAACAAAAATCAAATCGGAAAGGAAAATCAATGTTGAACCTAGGACAACAATTTTCCTTGTGACAACTGTACAAGTAAAGTAAAAACAAATTACAAAATGTATTCGCAATATTTAATCCCATGGCAGTTTTTTATATCAATTCACTCACTCCTACTGGAAAAAATCCAACTCGTAAATGAGTGACCTTCTTAGCTCATGGTTAATTCGTTAGGCTTAAAAACCAAAGGTGCTGGATTCGATTTCCAAACAGCGAGCTGGTTAAGTTTAACATCAAATCTGTTTAGAACTTCCTAGTTTCTACAGCTAAAAAGAACTCATTCGGACGCTCTTCCACAAAACTAAATTAAGGATAGGACAAGGCAGGGAGGAAGCTTAGAACTTGAGGACTATTAATATAAATTTAATCATCCCGAATTCCGAACCTATTTGAAAATGTTTTCTTTATTCATGAAGCTGCAGATGTTTTGTAAATTTGTTTTTTTATCCGGATATATTCTTATTACCGATCCGGCTGAAATTTGGCAGTTTTTAATTTTTTATACCAGATAATTCTCGGAAAAAAGGGCTCAGATCGTTCAAAGTTATGATTTAACTTCTTGACTCTCTGCAGGCCACATTTTTATTTATTAGATACTATAGGGAAAAAATCAAAAAAATCCGGTTTCTGATAACAATATCGGAACGGAATCGATTCTAGAAGAGGATCGGGAAAAAATGCAAGCAAGCAAGAAAGTTTCATTCGGGTAAAACGACTAAGGTGTTATTTTAGTATTCAAAGAAAAATGCCATTTTTTGAGATAAATGATCGGATGTTTATTTCATACTAAAGTGGAAGGTATGCCGTTAATAATGAAAAACAACATCTTCCAAATGGCCACCACGCTTACAGGACCATATCCTTTTCATGAAATTTTCCATAACCAAATCGCCATATATCCTCGATAGCCTCACGAATTCTATCTTTGAGGTCTTGAATCAACGCTGGGCTGTTGGCGTAGACCTTATCTTTCACGTGGCCCCAAAGGAAGAAGTCGCAAGGTGTTAAATCACAAGATCTCGGTGGCCAACTGTGATCACCTCTTCGAGAGATAACGGAAACCTTTTCCGTAACAGAGCAATGGTTTCTTTGCTTGAGTGGCATGTAGCGCCGTCTTGTTGAAAGTAAACGTTGTCCAGATCAATACCATCCAACTCCGACCATAAAAAATCATTAATCATCTCTCGATAGCGCAATCCATTCACCGTAACTGTTGATCCAACCTCATTTTCGAAAAAGTAAGGTCAAATGACCCCGCCGGACCATAAACACTCACACGTTGAGGATGGAGAGGCTTCTCAACAATAAGTCTTGGGTTTTCCGAACCCCAGATGCGACAATTTTGCTTGTTGACGTAGCCACCGAGATGGAAATAGGCCTCATCAGTCAAGATGATATTTCGATGATTTTGGATTTTTCGAATTTTAATAATTTCAATGCGTTGTTGAATCGTGTATCGTTCCATTTTTAGTAATGGCGTAGTTTCTACTTGTCAAATTTCATAGAATAAAAGCTTCAAACGTGACAGCTACCGAAATACCGGGTGATTCAAAATAACACCTCTTGTTGGAAAACCCGTAATATGTATTATTACTCGAACTAATCTGTCAATTTGTGTGGGAGGTACCAGAAGGTGTTTAACAAATACACCTATTTTTCTCTAAACACTAGATTCTTTAAATACATTGCACTCTGCCGAATTATAGGCGTTTATGTGCACTGGTACGAGTATAATAACGTTGTGAGCTATTACATTTTGGTATTATTTGATCATTTTGTGCGTGAGGTTCAAAAAGAGGGGTGGCGATAACACCACTTTTTATACAGGGCTATAGGTATTTTAAAAACATTACATTTTTGTAGTATTTTCGTGCATTGGTACTCACCCTATAAGATGTTACATTTGTGTGGGAGATAGCAAAAGGGGTGTGGCAGTAACGCCCATTTTTCACAGGACTGTAGGCATTATAACAGCATTACACTGTACAAAATTTCAAGTATTTGTATGCACTGGTATTAATGTTATAATGTACCTCCACACAAATGGACCATTTTGCATCAAAATTTAATTGCTTATACGAGTAACTTTAATACAAGTGCATAAAAAGATTTGAAATTTTGTACAGTATAATCTTTTTGTAGCGCCTATAGTCCGGTAAAAAATGGGCATTATTGTACAGCCCCTTTTGGTACCTTCCACACAAATTGACCGTTTATACCAAAAGTTAACGGCTTATAACTCTAATACCAGTGCATACAAATACTTGAAATTTTGTACAGTATAATGCTGTTATAGTGCCTACAGTCGTGTGAAAAGTGGGCGTTATCACCTCGCCCCTTTTTGTATCTCCCACGCAAAACGGCCAAATCATCCCAATATTTAATATCTCATACCGTTAACATACCAGTGCACATAAACGCTTATAGTTCGGCACAGTGCAATGTATTTAAAGAATCTACTGTTTACCGAAAAATAGGTGTATTTGTTAAACCCCTTCTGGTACCTCCCACACAAATTGACAAATTAATTAGTGTAATGTTATATATAACATTACTCACAAAGTGAGGGTACCCGACTGAAACTTTCTTGTTTTATTTAGAATTTGAGATTCGTCAGCTGGTCTAGTGTAACTTCTGAACGGCTTGACCGAAAAACTAAAAGTCGTGCGGGGCCGACTATATAATATCCTACGCCTCCTTAACAATGCGAAAAGGGGCATTGCGATAATAATTTAAAATAATTGGTTTCGTTTCACTTAACAAAGTATATACTTAGCTCCACCCCCCATCAAGGCTTATTCCAAGGAGACGTTGAAGATCATTATAAACTAGATTTGAAACAATAACTTAAAAATGAGCAGTATTCTTTCATTGATCCATAATCGAAAGGAACAAATAGATGGGACTATACATAATCTAAACAGATTTTCATCAACTTCAATCAAAAACTTAATTTCTGCCAAATTATATATAGATAGGACGTAAAACACAGTTTTAATAGCGGTTAAATACTAAATAGGCAGGAACATTTATATGTGGTTATATCAAAAACAGCACCGATTATCCCCAAATTAAGCAGTATTCGGCCCCAAAGTAAGAAACTTCTTTCTGTCAATTTTTGGGGGCGATATCTAAATCTGAACCGACTTTTCCCAAATTAGGCAGTATTCATTTATGTAATATGAAACCTCTTTCCGCCGAATTTCATACTGATGGGATATAAAATACAGTTTCTACTGCGCTGACATGTGAAATAGGGGGTAACATATAAATATGGGCTATATCTATATCTGAACCGATTTTCTCTAAATTTGGCAGTGATTATTTATGTAATAAGAATCGTCCTCTCTGTCAATTTTTTTTTTTAATCGTTTAAAAAATGTTGCTTATACAGTGCATATATGCCAAATCGGAGGTACATATATATGGGAGCTATATGTAAATCTGAGCCGAAAGAACCGTCTGTGGGCCAAAAGAAAGATATGTGCTAAGTTTCGTTGAGATCGGACCATAATTGCGACCTGTACTTTTATTACAAGAATACGTGTACAGACGGACGGACGGACAGGCGGATATAGCTAAATCAACTCAGAAAGTGATTCTAAGCCGATCAGTACAATAAAAGATGGGTCTTTTTCTTCTCCTTTTGTGTGTTACAAACAAATTCACAAAGTTATGATACCCTGTACCACAATGTGGAGTAGGGTATAAATATTCCATATTTTGACGATTGCGCCATAATTGAATCCAAATTTGATGATTCGCTTTCTTAGTACTAGATCAACCTATTCCAGGAATATCAGCCGTTTTGGTCCATAAATGAGCAATCTAATAATAACTTGACTACAGCCCCACCTATCGGATCGAAAAACAGTTACGCATACTCACATTGTTAATAAAAATATATTGTGTACAAATAACATTCGATCAAGCCGTTTTGATAGTACACTAGTCCAGCAGACGAATCTAAAATTCTATACAAAAATGTACAAGAAAAATTATAATATTGACTCAATGAAATTACTATATCTTTTTTGTCCATCAATGTTCCATTTTGAATTTTTCATAGTCAGTTCATAATAGTTTGACCCTTTAGTACGAATTTTGAAAAACTAAAAAGGCCAAAAAATTCGTGTATTTTATAATCATTGTGCCAAATTTCATTTAAATTAAAAGGGGCTAAACTGTGGCTTACTTTTGAAATTTGTGTAAAAAATGGTGTTAATTGGATAAGCTCGGCAACAATAACAGTGAATATTTTTGACCCGTTCTTTCTTCAAAAAGATTCTCTAGGAAGCATTAAGATGAATATAAATATGTTATACATTCATTCTTATATATCTTTTTCTATAAAATAAAACACTTACTTTGTTCCCAAAATACTGACAAAAAAATTGAATTTCAAATGGCCATAACTAGTCTTATTGGGTATATCGGATCGTTTTTTTCATCATATTACAAATTTTGTAGCCAATTGAGAAAAGTTAACGGAATAAAAATCGATCTATATTCTGATCCGGTATTCACAAACAGCACTGTGCACACAAATTTAAGATGGACAGCACACAGACGTATGGGTGGACAGACAGACATGGTTATATCGAATCAACCAGTAATTCTGAGTCGATTGGTATAACTCCAGTATTTTTAGGTATTACACACATCTGGATCAAAACCAACATTTAATACCCTGTACCCCAGTGTGGTGTAGGATACAACTATGTATAGATTAATCAAATACGACAATAAATATAGGATTTATGGATAAATCATGTCAATATAATTTTTTTAATTCCACCTACAATGAGCTACAAACTTTTTAGTTAATATGTGAAATTTCTCAAGAAATGGCTTTCAAATTTTGTATATTGAAAATTTGTATTCCTTCATAACACCATTTTTGAAAACTATGTTGTCTGGATATTTTGAATTTGTTTAATTAAATTCTATTTTTATTATTTTATGTGTATATTTATAATGATTTACTCAACTAATAGAATCAGTTTATTTCAACAAAATTATTCCAAAAAATCTAACAAATTTGCCAGATAACATTTTAAATCTGACATCCATTAGCAATGATTAATTAAAATTGTCTTGCCAGTTAATCCAGCATGTCGACAAAAATATATTTATCTTATAATACACATGTGTATGTATATTATTTGTGCTCACTTGAAACATTCGAGAAATCAATGCACGAAACACCACAGCCTAGTGACACTGAAAATCTAAATATAAGTAGATCTGCAAAACATTTGTGCGATTCTCTGGTATGAATGAAATGTTGTTTACACACACACGAAAGCAAATCAAACAAGTCAAATGTGAGAAAAAACTGTGAAATTAAAACTTTTGAATATTATGTATGTTTGGCAAATGATTTTTTTTTTCGTTTATCTTTTTCGAGCACTAAATGCACGAAATGTATTTTATTGTGGCAATTGAACATATTTATCCACCAAAAACAAATATATTTTTGGCAAAGAAACGCTAATAAACATTACAAATTAATGACGTGTTTGCACACATCACAGGACGTCGGCAGTGAAGTGCACATGTATCATAGATGGGGTCGAAAATTAACGGCATTCATATTTTAAGTAGTGATATACAGGGTCTTTCAAGTTCGAGTTTCTTTCAAAAGTGTAATACATCGAAGGGGTTTATATTATATTAATTCTAGAAAGGAGTGAACGATTGACTTTAAATTTTGAACATGATAATAAGATTGTTCTTCTCAGCTAATATCGAAGATGGATCACATTGGTCCATTCCTAGTCAAATTCAATCGAAAATCCTGGATCTGTAAAAACTAAATTTCTCAAGATTGTGGATATTTTTATACCCTTCACCATAGGATGTACATACTAACTTAGCCATTCCATTTGCAACACGATTTAGATATGCCCGTCCGTCTATCTGTTAAGATCGCGTTATAGTCCGTAATAGTATAGTTAGGTTGATCAAATTTGGCAGAAATATTTCTAATGGGTACAGGTCGTTTAGTATTGAAAATGAGCCGTATTGGTTAACGTTTTGATACAGCTCCCCTATAGAGGTCGTTATCATAGCCATAATAACCACAATTTCTAAGCAATTTAGCTGAAACCTTGCAGTTTGTATTTAATTTAGCCATGAATTCATCATAACAAAAATTGCCCATATCGTGTCATGGCGCTCTCAAATATGCTTATTTAAGGCTGAGATTTTGCACTTTGTGTTACATCTACCTAAATTCAGCCCAGCGAAGATTGATCATATCGGTGCGTGTTTTGATATAGCTCTCCTGCAGATGTCGCTCTTAAATATGTCTAGATGTCACATATATACCACATTTCTCAAACAATTTGAACTACACATTTTGAATTTTTTTTGACAATAATTCTTTATAATAAAACCAGTAAGAAAGGACAAAAGTCGGGCAAGAACGGCTACATATAATACCAACCATCATTATTTGCCAAACAACGCATGGAGGAATTTGTAGGATCTACATCAAACCATTATTACATTGCGCGAAAAAGTATAATCGGAAGTGACCTTTGTATGGATACTATAATTTAAACCGATGTGCCACATTTTCTATAGGGATGATTTAAAGCAATATAATGTATTACTCGCAACTCGCAATATCCAAGTTTTTTGAACCGCTATGCCAAATTTTAAGAATTTTCTGGCCTAACCGCATTTCTAATGCAGAACTGCTACTACGAACAAATACCAGCCCTGTCGAAGTCTAAATCCGAAGAAGGAAATGGACCTGGCTAGGACACATCTTTCGCCGTCCTCAAAATGGTATCGCTAGAGCTGCATTTGACTGGAACCCCCACGGACAGCGTAGAAGAGGCCATCTAATACACAGACCTTAAATTATACAGATGTGCCGTCAGCCAGAAACGTCAAAATATATCAGTTACGAACGAATAGGAATGAAATGTCACACGCGAAAAAACAGGTTTCCGCGAACATAGTTTGAACTTTTTTTGCACTAATCGATTGATAATAATTTTTTAATTGTGACAATTACAAACCAGTAAGGAAACACAGAAAGTCGGGCGGGGCCGACTATATATATAATATATACCCTACACCTACCTACCAATACGATATTTGGCATTGCGATAAGAATTTGGCAGTGTTCATACATGTAATAAGCAAACTCTATGCCAATTTTCGTACTGATCGGATATAAAAAACGGTTTCTACATCGCTTACATGTCAAATCGGGTGTAACATATATATTGGGACTATGTTTAAACCTGAACCGATTTTCCCCGAATTTGACAGTGTTCATACATGTAATAAAAAAACTCTCTCTGTTAAATTTCGTACTGATCGGATATAAAACACGATTTCTACAGCGCTTAAATGTTAAATCGGGTGAAACATATATATGAGGGCTATATCTAAATCTGAACCGATTTTCCCCGAATTTGGCACTGTTTATTCATGTAATAAGAGAACTTTCTCTGCCGAATTTCGTACAGGTAGGATGTAAAATACGGTTTCTACAGCGCTTACATGTCAAATCGGGTGAAACATATATATGGGGACTATATCTAAATCTGAACCGATTTTCCCCGAATTTAGCAGTGTTTATTCATGTAATAAGAAAACTATCTGTGCCAAATTTCGTACTGATCTGATTTAAAATACAGTTCCTACAGCGCTTACATACATGTCAAATCGGGTGAAACATATATATGGGGGTTATATCTAAATCTGAACGGATTTTCTCCGAATTTGGTAGTGTTCATTCACGTAATAATAAAACTCTCTCTGCCGAATTTCATAAAGATCGGATGTAAAATGTTGTTTCTACAGCGCTTACATGTCAAATCGGGTGAAACATATATATGGGGACTATATCCAAATCTGAACCGATTTTAACCAATTTCAATAGGGATCGTCCTTGGGCCAAAAAAGAGCACTATGCTAAATTTCATCATAATCGGACCATAAATACGACCTGCACTTTGATTACAAGAATACATGGACAGACAGACGGACATGGCTAAATCGACTCAGAAAGTGATTCTGAGTCGATCGGTATAATAAACAATGGATCTATCTCTTCTCCTTTTAGGTGTTACAAACAAATGCACAAAGTCATAATACCCTGTACCACAGTGTGGTGTAGGGTATAAAAATCGACGTGCGTTTAGTAAAATAATAGAATAAATATATGTGTTATATTTTGATATACGAGTAAAAAATATGAACGAACCGTGGACACCTAGTATTTTGTGTAATTCGTGCCATTTACAATCTTACTCGATGGACTAGTGGAAGATTGCGGTAAGAACTTTAAAATTAATGTGAAAAAGGCGTTTTAATTTTAGACTTCACGTGCAATTTGGAATGCCAATGATTTGGAGACAACCATTCATTCACGATACGGACTGCTATTTTTGTCTAAGTTAATAGATTGGAGTAGGAAGTGTCCAAGTATAGCTAACAGCCTAATAACGGAATCACCTAATAACCTAACAGCCTAATCAAGTTCAACTGATTACTCAACTCTGAGCGATTCAAGTTTGAGTCAGAAGTCATCGCTTTCAACTCAGTTTCAACTCATTGATCTATTGAGAGATTTGGAACTGACCAAAGATAATGCAGAACTACTTGCATCTGGTATGAAACAGTAGAATATTTTGGCCCCAGATGTTAACATATCGTATTATAGAGTCCGAGATATACCTTACAAACAATTTTATACAACTGTCGATAACAGATGCTTTTGCAAGGACATTCCCGGATTGTTCGATGAACTTAATCAAACATACAATTCAAAGGAATTGCGCTTACTTGTTGACAGCAGTAAAGAAAGTTTGAAAGCAGTACTTTTACACAACGGAAATCAGAAACCGTCTATTCCCATTGCTCATGCTGTCAACACTAAGGAATCATACGAAACAATGGCTAAATTGATAAAATACATAAAATATGAACATGACTGGAAAAATTGTTACGATTTAAAAGTAGTTGGTATGTTAAGCCTCTGGGATAGCCGTGCTCGCGAAGATTATTACAGAAGAAAGAAATGGCCAACAAAAAAAAAACACATTACATTGGGTGAAAACAATATAAAATACACACATCTCTTCCAAAAAGAAAACATTATTTTGCCACCACTGCATATTAAGCTGGGGATCTTGAAAAATTTTGTCAAAGCCTTAAAGAAAGATGGCAATTCACTCTCATATTTAAAAAGTTTATTTATAAAGTCTTTCTCTTCAAAAAATCAAAGAAGTCGTTTTTGATCGGCCTACAACAAGGAAACTGATGAAAGATGTAAATTTCGAATCATATTTGACGTCGGTTAAAATTGCAGCATGGAGGTCGTTTAAGCTTGTGGTTTCAAATTTCTTTGGATCCAATAAAAGCCCACAATATGAAACAATAACACTGTGCTAGTCCAAAAATGTAACAGAAAGGAGACCCTATGGATAAACCTATTTCGGCCATGCTGAATCCAGTGGCATTAGCCGTTTTTCTATGTTAGCTCTTGTTTTCGCGAAATTCGACCACAAAGTTTGTTGGGAAATCAGAGAGGTGGCTTATCTCTTTGGTTATTTTGAAGTGGAACACTTCCGAATATACGCTTCAGTCCAAAGATCGAAATAAAGGGAACATTTTGACAATTATTTTTCTCAAAACAGTCGTCCACGCTCCTCACCCCCTTACCACTGAAAAAGTGCAATGAAATCTTATCATATGTTAAAAATCATACATATCGTCGACATTTTTAGTAGGCATCGTTGAGAAAAATATTCCTCGCGAAGAAATACTATAAGTCCTTTCTCAAATCTTTTATGAGAATTAAGCAAATTTCGAGTTATTACATAATTTGTGTATTTTTCTGCTCATAGCAGAAAATATTTGAAATAAAATTGTTTGACTTACATTTTTGTAAATTATTTTTTCGTTAGTGTTAATGGCAATTTCAAAGGTAACCAACAAAACCAGCTAAATTGTGAAACCTGTTAATTTTTCATAAATATGTTGAAAGGAGACTCATAGTAATTTCTCGCGAGGAACATTTTTCTCAAAGACACAAACTAAAAATGTCGATGATTTGTATGACGTTTGACACATGGTAAGATTTGATTGCACTTTTACGGGGGTAAAGTGGTGAGAAGCGTGGTTGACTATTTTGAGAGAAATAATACTCGAAGGGTTCCCTTTATTTCGTTATTTGGACTGAAGCGCGTTTTCGTATATCTTACACTTCAAAATCACCTCCGAGATAAGTAACCTCTCTGATTTTTTTGCAAACTATGTGGTCGAATATCGCGAAAACAAGAGCTAACCTAGAAAAACGTTAGCTCCATTGGATTCAGCAAGGTCGAAATAGGTATATCCATAGGGTCTCCTTTCTGTTACATTTTAAAGTGTCCATTTCGAGCACAGTGTAATTAATGATTTGTTAAAAAATTATAAACAAATTGTTTAGAAATATATTTTTTATATTTATGTATGTAACACATATGTATGTATTCTTCCAACTTATTTTTCGCTTTATGTATTCCAACAGGTGTAAATATGTCCCTAAAAATTCTTTTCTTGCATTCTCATTTAAACTGTTTCCCCGAGAATCTTGGCGACGTAAGTGACGAACATGGCGAAAGGTTTCACCAAGAATTGAAGTCCATCGAGCGGCGTTACCAAGGGCACTGGGATGAAAGAATGATGGGAGATTATATTTGGTTTCTCATTAGAGAAACCTATTTCGAAATCTACAAACGTCCACAAAGAACTCACAATTACTTCTAATGAAACTTGTACATGTAAATAAACTCAAATGTACTTAATATAAATAAAAGTAATAAATAAATCGCTATTTAAACCGAAATTAAAAAAAAAATTTTTTTGAAATTCTCTTTCCTCTACCAAAAGGGCTATAATTTCTACATTTATCCGTAGATTTTTTTCAAATAGGCATTATTTTCTTCGCTAGGATGCAAAATTTTAAAAAATAAAAAATATATTTGTTTTTGATTTTTTTTCTATTTTTTGTTTTTTTGTCCCAGGATTTTTTTTAAATCTACTTTTTCCAATTTGTTTAATGACTGTTACTAAACCACTGTTTCTAAGTGAAAGAGATATTTCCAACATAGGTAGCCCACATTAATAGCTTCAATTTAACGTATAAGTCGACCTGATCGGACATATACTCCAAAAATGATAGTGCAAATACTAAGGGTACCTTCGACGATAATAGTATTTTTAATAAAAGTTTTTTTAAAAAAAAAATTATCCATAAAAAAATTTTTGGTTTTGATTTTATATAACAGTATGCCACAATCTATAGAAAAAAAGAATTTTTAGGTCTAGGACACAAACATTTTTTTGTTGCTAGTGTAATTGTTTGCCAATGTTCTTACTTTTTTCTCGCGACTTATGTTTTCCCCGCGATTTTAATTGTGTTCCGCGGATGGGATTCTATATCTTTAAACTACACAAAAGAAGCCCACTCTGTTTACTTTCTGGTACTCGTACAACTTCTTTGGTACTCTCATTTTTACGATTAAAAACTAGCCCATCCTATCATTTCTATAATATTATTTCCAAAAATAGTATTCTTTCAAAGAGCCTTAATTCAAAGCCAGCAAAGACGACGAAGGGCCTAACATTAAGGACACGTTATCTTTAAAAAAATGCCATAAAAATGTGTAAAATTGTATGTCCAAAATCATTAAAACTACTAACATTCATCCTGATATTGCTGACCAAAGTCCTTGGATCAATGAATTGTTCATTGATTTAAAGACATTATAGGAAGTAACACTAAAGTCAACATGAACATAATATTAAGGACAAATGATTAATATGTATATGAATAATTTTGCTCCATAAATGAGTAATTAGTTAATATATTGACTACATAGGTGGCGCTATCAGATCCAGTTACAGTTAGGCGTACTCACATTGATAACACAGTGCGACAAAATAAACTGAAGTTGAAAAGCAAGGGCAGCGATATTATTTTTCCTGTAAGTCTTGTCGAGTAAAACAAGAATCTGTTTTTGAAATTCGCCGGACACCCCCAAAATTCGGATTTACGGGTAAAAAAAACGATTTTCTTGCCTTTGCGCACTTATACGCGGATTTATTTAAAAATGTAGAAATAATGTTTATAATACTTTAGGCAATGTTTTTACCTATTATTTCGTTAGATAAACGTACGATTAATTAAATTAAATAAATAGTATATTTCGTAAGGAACAAAACGCAACTAGTCTCTTAAAATCCGTTTGTAATTGACAGAGTTATTAAAGATTCCTTAAAACTAAATGTGTACAAAAATACTAGGTTTATCAAAGTTCAATTTAGAGTTTTTCATGATCAGTTCATAATAGAAAAACTCTGATATAGGTTAATTTGGAGCTCTGTACCACAAAAACTACAATGAATTTTAAAATACTAAAACAGCCGTAAAATGCATACACGCTTGAAAATCATTGTGCCAAATTTTATTAAAAACAAAAGCGGTCATTATTCCCGACACCTCACTGTGGTACAGGTTATTATGACTTTGTGCATTTGTTTGCAACGCCTAAAATAACAATGAGATAGACCCATAGTTTATTATCCCGATCGTCATAGAAGCACTTTTAGAGTCGAATTAGACGTCCGACCGTCTGTCTGTCCATGTATTCTAGTAATCAAAGTGCAGGTCGCAAATATGAAGCTATCTTTACTAAATGGGGCATATCGGTGCATGTTTTGATGCAGCCCCCCATATAAAGGTCCACACCGATGTCACTTCTTGGCACTCTAGAGAACACATTTTTCAATAGTTGTGGCTGAAATTTAGCCGTAGTAAAAATGAGCCACATCGGTCCATGTTTTAGTATGTCCCCGTATAAAGGTCCCCTCTGATGTCATTTCCAGTGGCTCTAGGAAACACATTTGTATACCCTACACCACACTGTGGTACAGGGTATTATAACTTGGTGCATTTGTTTGTAACACCCAAAAGGAGAAGAAATAGACCCATCGTTTATTATACCGATCGACTTAGAATCACTTTCTGAGTTGATTTAGCTATGTCCGTCTGTTCATGTATTCTTGTAATCAAATTACAGGTCGCAATTATGGTCCGATCTCGACGAAACTTTACACATATCTTTTTTTGGCCCAAGGACGATCCCTATTGAATTTGGTTAAAATCGGTTCAGTTTTAGATATAGCCCACATATATATGTTAGCCCCGATTTGACATGTAAGCGCTGTAAAAACTTTATTTTATATCCGATCAGTATGTAATTCGGCAGAAAGAGGTTTCCTATTATATGAATGAACACTGTTAAATTTGGAAGAAATCGGTGCAGATTTAGATATAGCCCCCATATATACGTTACCCCCGATTTGACATGTAAGCCCTGTAAAAATGTTATTTTATATCCGATCAGTGCGAAATTCGGCAAAGAGAGGTTTCTTATTACATGAAGGAATACTGCTAAATTCGGAGAAAATCGGTTCAGATTTAGATATAGCCCCCATATATATGTAACCCCCGATTTGACATGTAAGCGCTGTAGAAACTGTATTTTATATCCGATCAGTGCGAAATTCGGCAGAAAGAGGTCTCTTACTACGTGAGGGAATACTGCCAAATTTGGAGAAAATCAGTTTAGATTTAGATATAACCCCCATATATATGTTACCCCCGGTTTGATATGTAAGCGCTGTAAAAACTGCATTTTATATCCGATCAGTATGAAATTCGGCAGAAAAAGGTTTCCTATTATATGAATGAACACTTTTAAATTTGGAAGAAATCGGTTCAGATTTAGATATAGCCCCCATATATAAGTTACCCTGATTTGACATGTAAGCCCTGTAAAAATGTTATTTTATATCCGATCAGTGACTGTATTTTATATCCGATCAGAACGAAATTCGACAGAAAGAGGTCTGTTTACATGAATGAGTATTCAGGAAATCGGTTCAGATTTAAATATAGCCTCCATATATATGTTCCTCCTGATTTGGTATAAAAGCGCTATATAACTTGTACTTTACTTCTGATCATTTAAATTTTCAAGAAAGATGTTTCTCAATTTAGGAACGAATATTGCTAAATTTAGCGATTATCGATTTAGAATTAGATAATATTTTCCTACCCATTTACCAATTATTCCAAATTATTATCGCAATGACCCTTATCGCATTGTTAGGGAGGTGTAGGGTATTATATAGTCGGCCCCGCCCGACTTTCTGCCTTTCCTTACTGGTTTAATTTAACTGGATGAAATTTAAGAATTTAAACTTTGTTTTGGACCTAATCGTCCCTAGTGCAAATAAGAAATATCGGTCTACGTTTTTATATTGCCCACCATATAAAGGCCTTCCCGATTAGACATCTTGGGCTTATGAAGGTCAAGTTTTTTAACATATGTCCCTAGGATTTAGAAATGTACTCTATTTAACCTGCAACTGTTCATAGTAATAATGGTTCTCCGTGCATTTGTTGGCAAACAATGATGGAGGGTACCATACAGTCGACCCCGTACGACTTTAGTCTTTCCTTACTGGTTTTTTATTTCACTTAGTATTTAAATAACAAACTTCTCTCCTGATTTAGCATCTTAAGCCATTCCAGAAAATGTTCCGGCTATCATCATCACAATCAATAGGTGGAAAGTGAACGGAATATAAGATACGACCATCCTTTCTACATGTTTTAACGTTAATTAAAAATGTCTATCGATTTTTGTTACAGGAACTTTACTTGCTGAGTTTTATATGTGATAAGGTGGTTCAACTTAAAGTGCAAAGGGAATTTGGAGCCAGGCAGTCAGTTTTTCTATAACACCATCATGCAATTAATATTAATCATTAGCTAGAGGCAAAACTTGGATATGGGGTTTCTATTTTCCTGAAACGAATTTCCGCAAACGTACATGAAGACTTTGGTGTCTCATTCGATGTGTTACAATTTTTTCGTATCTAATGATAAACCAGTAAGGAAAGGCAGAAAGTCGGGTGGGGCCGACTATATAATACCCTACACCTCCCTTACAATGCGATAAAGGTTATTACGAAAATAATTTGGAATAATTGGTAAGTAGGCAGGAACATATTATCTAATTCTGAGCCGATAATCGCTAAATTAAGCAATATTCGTTCCTAAATTGAGAAACATCTTTCCGGAAAATATTAATGATCGAAAGTAAAGTACAACTTCTATAGCGCGTTGATACCAAATCAGGAGGAGCATATATATGGAGGTTATATATAAATCTGAACCGATTTTCCCTGAATACTCATTCATGTAAAAAGACCTCTTTCTGTAGAATTCCGTACTGATCTGATATAAAATACAGTCTCTACAGCGCTTACATGTCAAATCGGGGGTAACATATATATGTGGGCTATATCTAAATCTCAACCGATTTTCTCCGAATTTGGCAGTATTCCTTCATGTAATAAGAAACCTCTTTCTGCCGAACTTTACACTGATCGGTTATAAAATAAATTTTTTACGGCGCTTACGTGTGAAGTCGGGGGTAACGTATATATGGGGGCTATATCTAAATCTGAACCGATTTCTTCCAAATTTAACAGTGTTCATTCATATAATAAGAGACCTCTTTCTGCTGAATTTCATACTGATCGGATATAAAATAAAGTTTTTACAGAGCTTACATGTCAAATCGGGGCTAACATATATATGGGGGCTATATCCAAATCTGAACCGATTTTAACCAAATTAAATAGGGATCGTCCTTGGGCAAAAAAAAATATATGTGTATAGTTTCGTCAAGATCGGGCCATAATTGCGACCTGTACTTTGATTACAAGAATACATCTACGGACAGACGGACAGACGGACATAGCTAAATCGACTCAGAAAGTGATTACAAGTCGATCGGTATAATAAACAATGGATCTATCTCTTCTCCTTTTGGGTGTTACAAATAAATGCAAAAAGTCATAATACCCTGTACCACCGTGTGGTGTAGGGTATAACCAGTAAGGAAAGGCAGAAAGTCGGGCGGGGCCGACTATATAATACCCTACACCTCCATAATAATGCGATAAGGGTCATTGCGATAATAATTTGGAATAATTGGTAAATGGGTAGGAACATATTATCTAATTCTGAACCGATAATCGCTAAATTAAGTAATATTCGTTACTAAATTGAGAAATATATTTCTGGAAAATTTTAATGATCGGAAGTAAAGTACAACTTCTATAGCGCTTTGATACCAAATCAGGAGGAACATATGTACGGATGTTACTCATTCATGTAAAAAGACATCTTTTTGTCGAATTTCGTACTGATCGGATATAAAATACAATCTCTACAGCGCTTACATGTCGAATCGGGGGTAACATATATATGGGGCTATATCTAAATCTGAACCGATTTCTTCCAAATTTAACAGTGTTCATTCATATAATATGAAACCTCTTTCTGCCGAATTCGGATATAAAATAAAGTTTTTAAAGCGCTTACATGTCAAATCTGGGGTAACATATATATGGGGGATTTATCTAAATCTGAACCGATTTTAACCAAATTCAATAGGGATCGTCCTTGCACTCAAAAAAAAGTGAACCCTAGAGCAAGTGAAAATGAACTTAACTGTAGGAATATTGAACTTCGTATTTCGCTAAAGCTATTTTTCCTTATATCAAGTTCATACATTTCCTCACAATTATGAAATATTTTTAACTTATTTCTAGTTAACTCGTACTTCCTTTAAGTAACTATTGAAATTAAAATAGGGAAAATTAACTCAATACTAGCAAAATTGGGCTTGAAATTATGCAAATTCAGCATACTTTTGTCCTTATTGCAAGTAAATTTTTACTCAAATTTAGGAAAATTTAATTAAATTTATGCAAAAAGAAAAGAAAAATTAAATTTTTTCTTGGACTTTTTAGTCCATGATTTTTTTTTTTGCGATTTTTGATCCTACTTCATCGTTTTCCTCCTCCATTTATATGTTGGAATCTTTCTCTTACCACTTCCTCTTTGGATTTCTCTCTTCTGCTTTATTTTAGGAATTGAAATTTATTTTATTAAACATTAAACATTATGTATATAAAATTTTACCTCCGAATGCGATTCGATCCCAGAACCTTCCGTTTTAAGAACCACGTGTTTACCAACTGAGCTACGTAGACACTTAAATTTTTATGAAAAATTTGTTTTTATATACAATTCTATATCCCAAAATTTTCGAAACAATGTATTTTTATGTACACATGAATTTGATAAAAGGATTGCCATCATTGAATGATAAATAGAATTGCCATATGTATACTATATTTATTTATTTATTTTGAAGAAATTTTATTATGAATGGCATTTTCATATCAATCCCAAAAGAGTTTCGTAGCTCGATATATAGTGTGTCTGGCTCACTATCATAAGGTTGTCGGTTCGACTCTCGTCCCGGGGGTAACATTTTTAATGTTTCTCCATAAATTTAAGTTTCTGCAAGTAACGATTTGCGAAAAAATAAAAATTGCGGAACGAAAAAGAACAGAATTTTTTGTGTTTTTAGCACTACAACATAGTCCGAAACTAGTTAATTTTTCCTTGATTTTAGTATGTTTTCCAAATTTTGAGTTCAAATTCATGGACTCGAAATAAGGATTCATGATTATTTTTAGTTAAAATTTCCTAAAAATCATGCTTTCCATTATTAGTTCATAATTTCCTTATGTCTATGTTAGGTGTCCACCGCATATGTTTAAATTTGATAAATATATGAATATTCGAACTTTTTTCAAGAAATATTATTTTAGTAAAAATATGTCCTCATGTTTAGTTAACGAACCATTCTGCATATCCCCCAAAAAAATAAAATTTGGTAGTACTAAATAAAATTTCCCAGTTTTAAGAAAAAATTAACTCAATATGAATAAAAACATTGAACTAAATTGGAGTATGGATTTTACTAAAATTTAGGAAATACATTTTTTTGAGTGTGGGCCAAATAAAACATATGTGTAAAGTTTCGTCGAGATCGGACCATAATTGCAACCTGTACTTTGATTACAAGAATACATGCACAGACAGACAGACGGACAGACAGACGGACAGACAGACGGACAGACAGACGGACAGACGGACATAGCTAAATCAACTCAGAAAGTAATTCTAAGTCGATCGGTATAATAAACGATGGGTCTATTTCTTCTCCTTTTGGGTGTTACAAACAAATGCACAAAGTTATAATACCCTGTACCACAGTGTGGTGTAGGGTATAAAAATTGTCTATTTATTATGTTTAGTGAGACCAAGATGCGTATGAGTAGTACAAATGAATAAACATCAATCATACGCCATGAAGCACATTACTCATATAGTGGTAAAACTGAGAAAATATTACGGGAGCGGATCCAAAATTAGCCGACCTGACATCTATATGTCATATGGCGGTAGTAGATTGAAAAATTACTTTCGTGAAAGTGGCAACCTTCTAAAACATATGTTTTAAATTTCAAGGCGCCACGTTGTTTACCTTTTTTTTGAGAACTCAAAAGTAAAGTATCTCTGTGAATTTGTAAACAATATTTCTCAGTGAATGTTTGTAATATGTAATACAATGCTTTCATTTTAAAGATTTCAGTTCAACCAATATTAAAACCGAGCTAGATTCTACATTGGGGGAGTCTCCTCCTTCGCTTACAACTTTCAAATAATGGGTGGCAGAGTTTAAAAGGGGCCGTACGAGCTGCCCAGTGGTCGACCAATTGAGGACCACACCAGAAATGCTTAAAAAATTCACAAAATGGTATTGGATGACCGTCGGTTAAAGGTTCGTGAGTGAAGGTTGCGTTTGATGGCGATCTTCAGGAGATTGACAGTTCTTTTTATAAACAAGGTATCGAAGCTATTTAAAATCGCTGGAAAAAGTGTATCGATATAAAAGGAGATTATGTTGAGAAATAAAGATAAATTTTCCCCAAATTTGTTGTGTTTTCTTTATTATGTCGGCTAATTTTGCGACCGCCCTCGTAGACTTGATCAAACACCTTCTTACTATAGAAAAATGTTAGACCCCGGCGCAGAAATGTTTCCTACAATAAATTTAATTACTATTCCTGTCGTACTCATTTTAGGTATATATCACAAAAACCATCCATCACCAATAATATGCAATTTGCTCATTCGACCCTGTCTACTACTGCATCGTGTTTTTTAAACATTGAATTTTTGGGGTTAAAACACAGTACTTTTTGTAAGGAGGTGGGAGCTGATAATGATGGCAGACAAAAATTATGATGATCGTGATGTAGACCACACTATATGATGTAGCCTTTGATGGCTGGTGGTGATGCACCCGCAAAAAAATGAGAAATGAGATTTTCAGTGTCTATGCTTGAATTAATTGAGGACAAACAGTCGCATATTTGTAACAAAAAAAAAACAAAAAAAAACACAAAATACAATAACAAAAAATCTATTTTAAAAATGTTGTTAAATGAGCGAAGGAAATAAATAAATAAGCTAATAATATATAAATAACTAAATAAAATGGATGGGTTTAAAACTAAACACAAAGTGGAATTACTAAAACAGCTGATAGTTGTCATTCTGTCAAACTGTCAGCAGGAGTTACAAGGCTCAGCTGATTGAAACTGTCAAAGTTTCAATTAGACAGTATATAGTAATTCCACTTTATATAGAAGCACTGGGATTCAAAGAGAGTATAGATCAACAACGAACTTACCAAAGATGGTATTGTTTGGATTCATGGCCACTTGATTTTTAGCCGCATCGCCTATTAAACGCTCCGTATCGGTGAAGGCCACATAAGAGGGGGTAACACGATTGCCTTGATCATTGGCAATGATCTCCACTTTGCCATGTTGAAAGACACCGACACATGAATAGGTGGTGCCCAAGTCGATACCAACGGCCGGAACTTTAGCCATTTCTGTGTTAAACCTTAAGCGTCACACAACACGTGCGATTCGTAGCCACAGTGAAAGGCAAAATAAAGAAAAGTGTGATTGATTTCAGATTACATAATGACCTTGAACAGTGGGCGCTCCTCTGCAGATTTTATTTACATTACCTTTTGGCCTCTACTTTTTGGGGTTTGCTCTTTTTCTCGCAGGAAAATATAGATTTACGAAATAGATGCAAGGAACGGTCTACTTTGGATACCCGATCAGAATGTAAAACGATAGAGATACAATGAAATAATTAAAAATAAAAGGACAAAGGCTAAGACGCGTAGGAATTCAATGGTTTTCTCCTTTTGCAGCTCCACAGCGCCAAACGTTCTTTTTCAGCTAAAGATTAGATAATGAACATCGAAAAGGGAGATGTGAAATAGTATCTCCAAATGATTCCTTTTCTTGCTTTAGTTGTTAATTTCTTTTTCACAAAAAATGTTCCTTATTTTTTGATTTTGTCACTATTTTTAAATTTTCTTTTCTAGACGTTTTATATTTTTGGTTTATTTATTTTTAGTTGATTGCCACAAGTACTTGCAAAATTTGTAATTGCTTGTCGATTTTGTTGTTGTTTTGCTTTCCCGTTTACACGTTCCGTCTTCGATCGCTGCTAAATGTCGTTTGTTGATCTTAGTTTGGGGGCTTTTCAGTAAATGCACTTTCTTCGAGTCCCAACAACGACGACAGCATCGCACATAGGGAGAGTGAGAGCCTCCGACACAAAATTAATCGACTAATTTCGAAATTGTTAATTTTCATTTGCTGTGCAAAAGTTTCCCTTTCTTTGTATTGCGCGAGAATTAAGAGAATAAGTTGTATATATTTTGAAATTTCACCACTGTCCGACGAGTACTCACCACTCTTTTCGTAGTATTGTCTTCCGTATGTTTGTGATCGGATATACTTGATAGGATTTTAAAATTATAATTTTCAATTACGTACCCATGCACATATTTTGTTTGTTTACATTTTGCATTTCAAACAAGTGCAACACACAAGTGAAAATCAATCAATTATATTTGTGAACTTTCAGTTTTTAATTACACTGGCCAACGCAATCTTCTAACCTCAATCGATTTGATTCTTATAAATCTTAAAAAAAAAAATATAATTTCTGATATTGTTTTTGCAGTGAAATTTTGCGGAAAACTACAAATTCAACCAAATTTTGTAAAAATATTCAGAAAATTCAATTTCAACGACATTATCTACATACATAACGGCGATTTTGATGGATAGAAAAATTAAATTTCAACAAAATTTTCTAGAAAAATTCTGTTTTAACGAAATGTTCATGAAAAATATAAATTTAACGAAATTTTGTGCAAAATGTAATTTCAACAATTTTTTTTTAAAAAAATTTTATTATAATGAAATTTTCTATTAAATTGCAATTTCTATACAATTTTTAGAAATAGTAATTACAATGAAGACATTTTTCTAGATAAATGTACTTTGGAGACAAGTAAGAAAGTTTCAGTCGGGTAAACCGACTAAGGTATACCCTCACTTTGTGAGTAATGTAATATTGAATATTACACGAATTATTCTGTCAATTTGTGTGGGAGCTACCAGAAGGGGTTTAACAAATACACATATTTTTCGCTGAACAGTAGATACTTTAAATTCATTGCACTGCGCCGAATTATAAGCGTTTATGTGCACTGGTATAAACGTTATGAGATATTTAATTGTGGTATGATTTGGCCATTTTGTGTGGGAGGTACAAAAAGGGGCGTGGCGAGAACGCCCATTTTTCACAGGACTATAGGCACTATAAAAACATTACACTGTACAAAATTTCAAGTATTATTATACACTTGTATTAATGTTATAAGCTGTTAACTTTTGGTGCAAAATGGTACCTTTGTGTGGGAGGTACCAAAAGGGGCGTGGCAACAACGCCCATTTTTCCCTGGACTGTAGGCAATATAAAAGCATAACACTGTGCAAAATTTCAAGTATTTTTATACACCGTTATTAATGTTATAAGCTGTTAATTTTTGGTGCAAAACGGTGCATTTGTGTGGGAGGTACCTAAAGGGACGTGGCAACTTCGCCCATTTTTCTCGAGTTGATAGCGACTAATAAACTAATACTATGTGTGGAATTTCAGAAGATTAGAATAAGTAGTATAGTAGTTATTAAAGAATCAATATTTCACAACATTTTAACCCTTTGTTGGGGAGGTACTAGAAGGAGTGGACCAATATGGCCCATCTTCGAACTTAGCCGGAGATAGAAAAAAATATTACCACATACCAAATTTGAAGTCAATCGGTTACTCCTTTCGAGAGTTATCGTGCGCACCAGCCAGCAGACAGACAGACAGACGGACGGACATTGCCCATTCGACTTAAAATGACCCAAAACGGATTTCCTCCGAACATACTTAGGGTCTTAGATCACCCTCGCCACACTAAAGTGAGGGTATAAAAAGTGAAATTTCAACGAAACTTTGTAGAAAAATTCAATTTCGACATTTTTTTAAGAAAATACTTTCAACGAAATTTTCCACAAAAATGCAATTTCAACAAAATTTTCTAGAAAAATGTAATTATGATAAAATTTAAAAATACAATTTCAACGAAGTTTTGTAGGTTAGGTTAGGTTGAAGAGAGGAGACGTTTAAACGACATACACTTAAGCCAGTGGTTCGGCCTGTTGTGCGCTCCTTATTTATGATCTTTTTATACCTCACGAGTTACAGAAAATCGGTACTAGACACGAATTTTCTCAGTATCTTCCAGTCATATCCTCTGAGATGAGTCAAGTCTGGTAATATGTCGGACCCGAAATGTTGGGATCTTGCATGTGTGAAAGCCGGGCAGTGACACAGAAAATGTTCCATCGTTTCGATGTTTTCCCTGCATGCCTGCATTCCTCGTTTCCTGCTAGTCCTATGCGATGAAGATGTGCTTGTAAGCTTGAGTGTCCCGTTAGAACACACATCATCTTACTAATATCGATTTTGTTTAGTTTCAGAAAACTTCTTGGTTTCTTTTGTAGGAAAAAAAGGGAAATTCAACAAAATTTTCTAGAAAATACAATTTCAATAAATTTTTGCAGAACAATACAATTTCAAGTAAATTTAGTAGATAAAAGCAATTTCAAAAAAAATTTTCACGAAAAATTAATTTTTCACGATTTTTTAGAAAAATGTTATTATGATGAAATTTTCTATAAAATTTTAAATTTTCATTAAATTTTCTAAAAAAGAATCATTTTAACGACATTTTGTAGAAAATTGCAGTTCCAAAATATTTTCTTTTTTTTTTAAAGAAATGCAATTTTAATATATATCGAAGAAATTGTGCGCCCTAGTAGGCGAGTTGGTAGTGGGCTCGCCTATGAGTTTGGGGGTCGTGGGTTCGATTCCCACCAGAGGCTCTGGTCTGTCGCTTCAAAATCTAGCCTCATGGTCTTTGTAACCCGGCTTCCATGGACCGTAAAATTAGAATATAAATTTACTTTGTATTGTAATTCATATAAATAAATAAATAAATATCGAAGAAATTCTCTAGAACAATGCAATTTAACGATATTTTCTAAATAAATTCAATTTTGATGAAATTTTGTGAAAAAAATACTGTTTCAGCGAACTTATAGAAAAATGTAATGCCAACTTAATTTATTTAGAGAAATTTTCTAGAAAAATGCACGAAATTTTGAATATAATTTTGAAAGATATTTTCTAAAACATTGCAATTTTGACGACATTTTCTAGATAAATGTAATTTTGTAACAAAAATTGCATCTTTAACGAAATTTTCTAGAGAAATTACCATTTTTTAGAATTGTCTAGTAAAATAAAACGACATTTTCTAGAAAAATGCAAGTTCAACAAAATTTTGAAGGAAAAAATGCAAATTCAACAAAGTGTTGTAGAAAAAATGCAAATTTAACAAAATTATGTAGAAAAATACTATTTCAACGAATTTTTACGGAAAATTTAAATTTTGTCGAAATTTTTAAGAAAACTAAATTTAAACGAAATTTTACAGAACAATGTAATTTTTAAAAAATTTTCAATAAAAATTCAATTTCAACAAAGTTTTACTGAAAAATACAATTAAAAAAATCAATGTTGTAGAAAAATGCAATATCAATGACATTTTATACAAAAATTTAATTATGATTAGACCTCGGATTATATGCAATTACATATTTTTTTTTGCAGATTGATAGAAAAATTCTGAATGGACCAACATTTTTTCAAATTAAAAAGAATCAAAAAACAGGTGCATTTTTTTATTTTTTTTTTTGCAAATTTGTGATATGCAAAAAATATGCAAAAAAATTTGCGATATATGAATCAAAACTGCGATATTTTAGAAGGCTATGTCAGTACTATTTAAAAAATCATGACACAAAAATGGATGATTTCAAAAATCATCCAAAAAAAGTGCCTAAATATATGGAAAGTATGGGCAATTCCAAAGGAAACCGACCCACTCTGAATATTTATGAATTTAGATTTGGATGAAATTTTATAGGGTACCAAATTGGTCATCTAAACATTTTTTTACAAATTTTGCTATTTTGAAGTCGATATAACTTTTAACGGAATATCGGATTTGAATGATATACAGTATATACTTGTTAATAAAATATTCGACCCTTTATACTATAAACGGTTTGTAATGGAGGCGACAATGTCAGGTATGCGGATGCTTTTCCGGTAATGTGGTTGGACGCCTCTTTACAATAACCGGAATAATGAACAGGTTTATGTACTGCGAAATCTTGGAGAATTCCATGCTTCCCTATGCTGAGTGTAATGTTGCTCTATTAGTGCAATTTCAACACGACAACCACCCGAATAATACCGCGAAATGATTTAATGATTGAGTTAGAAAGGAAGGGGTTGTCGTTATGGAGTGGCCAGCTCTGCAGTAGACTTGAATCCCATTGAAAATTACTGGGAAATTCTCAACAAAGAGATAAATCGAGAAAACGTAGGTGGAGATAAAAAATAAGCTATTTCAGACTATTCCAGATGCTTAGAACTCCATAGATACAAAGATAACAAGAAATCTTATTGATTCCATGCAAAAAGAAGCAACGCCGTCCTTGATAATAAATGGTTTTCCACAAAATCTTAGTAGAAATGCATAGTCCAATATATTTTATCGTGCGAATTTTAGATCTTTTGTTTTTTTGTGAAATAAATTTTTGATTTCAAATAATTTGAAATGGCAAAAAAATGCATTTTTTTTTTGTTAAATTGGTGCAATTTCTTAGATAATAGGTACAATTTTTGGAATATATCATTGATAGTTTTCAGATTTTGGCGATTGAACAGAACTATGAAGTTAGTCCAAGATCTATTGTCCGATTCTGTAAGTGCCATTTGAAAGATTTTAACATCCTCTCTAAGAATTATAAATTAAGTAACGAATTTTTGTATATTAAAAGGACGAAAATTTCCTTAATCCTGGATTATCCTGAAAAGTGCTAACGATAATAATTTCGTACGTGGTAATATTTTATTCAAACCCAGTTTATGTTTGATGGACAACCATATTAGCCTACTCTTTGTGGTACATGCTCAACAAATGGTTAACATTTTGCACAAAATTTCAAGTAATTGTATGCACTGATATTAATGGGTCGGGCACTCGCTGCGAAGACCTCTTGCTGACCCTATGTCCCTTATACATAGGAACCAAAAAGGAATCTAAATATTGGGAGTTCTTTCTCAAGTGTCACAGGTCAAAAATTCGATCTTTCTCAAATTCTCAGAAAATGTTGCCCTAGTATGTGGGAGTAATGACCCACACTATTAAAAAAATTAAATGAAAATTGGAGGCAGGGTCGAGGTCAAAGTTCAAAAAAAATTATTTTTCATCTGTAATTCTTAGATCTTTTAAATGGTACTTATGTCATTCAAATCTGATATTCCGTTTAAAAGTTATGTCGACTTCAAAATTGCTAAATTTGTAAAAAAAAATTTAGATAACCAACTATGGCTCCCTATAAAATCAAAACCACTATGAAATTCCTCTAACGGTAAAAGGCTTTAATTCCGCATTTTCTTTTTTTATATGCGTGCAAAATTGCATACAAATCTACATATGTAAATATTCAGAGTGGGTCGTTTTCATTTGGAATTACCCCATACTTTTCATATAACGGGTTTTCCAACAAGAGGTGTTATTTTGAAACACCCGGTATTTCGGTTGCTGTCACTTTTGAAGCTTTCGTTCTTTGACATTTGACAAGTAGAAACTACGCCATTACTAAAAATGGAACGATACACGATTCAACGACGCACTGAAATTATTAAAATTCGAAAAATCGAAAATCATCGAAAAATCATCTTGACTGATGAGGGCCATTTCCACCTCGGTGGCTACGTCAACAAGCAAAATTGTCGCATCTGGGGGCTCGGAAAACCCAAGAGTTATTGTTGAGAAGCCTCTCCATCCTCAACGTGTGACTGTTTGGTGCGGTTTATGGTCCGGCGGGTCATTGGACCTTACTTTTTCGCAAATCAGGTTGCATCAACAGTTACGGTGAATGGATTGCGCTATCGAGAGATGATTAATGATTTTTTATGGTCGGAGTTGGATGGTATTGATCTGGACAACGTTTACTTTCAACAAGACGGCGCTACGTACCACACAAGTAACGAAACCATTGCTCTGTTACAATTGGCCACCGAGATCTTGTGATTTAACACCTTGCGACTTTTTCCTTTGGGGCCACGTGAAAGATAGAATTCGTGAGTCTATCGAGAACATAGGGCAGCCACTTTGCGATTTGGTTATGGAAAATTTCATGAAAAGGATATGGTCCTGTAAGCGTGGCCGTGGTGGCCATTTGGCTGATGTTTTTGCATTATTAACGGCATACCTTCCTCTATATTAGGAAATAAACATCCGATAATTTATCTCAAAAAATTGAATTTTTCTTTGAATACCAAAATAACACCCCTTGTTGGAAAACCCTTTAGGCACTTTTTTTTTGGATGATGTTTGAAATCACTCATTTTTCATTTTTGTGACACGATTTTTTAAATAATATTGACATATCCTCCTGATATTTTGCATTTTTGATTCGTCCAAATTTTTTGCATATTTTTGTATATTTTGCATATTTTTGCATATTTTTTGCATATTTTGGGCATATAATTTGCATATTTTTGATATCCACTCAAATTATTTAAATTTGATTAATGAAATGTCTAAATACAAATTTTGGTTCAAATCGGATGAAAATTGAAAGATATGCAAAAATCCGAGGTCTAATTATGATGATATTTTTTTAGAAAATTTTTTAAAAAAAATAATTCCAATCAACATTTCTAGAAAAATTCGATTTCAACGAAATTTTGTAGTAACATTTTCTTCAGAAGCAATTCTCTAGATAAATGCAATTTTGATTAAATTTTGTAAAAATTTAGATTTCAAAAAAATTTTCTAGAATAATGGAATTATAAAGAAATTTTTTATAAAATTGCAATTTCAATTAAATTTTCTAGAAAACTGCAACTTCAACAAAATTTTATAGAGAAAATGCAATTTTTTCTAAAGAAATTGCAATTTTTTGGAAATTGTCTAGAAAAATTAATTTCCAACAAAATTTTCTAGCAAAATGCAATTTTAACGAAATTTTGTAAGAAAATATGCAAATTCAGCAAACAAAATGCAAATTCAACAACATTTTCGACATTTTCAAGAAAAATGCAATTTCAACCAAATTTTGTACAAAAATGCAATTTCAACGAAATTATGTATAAAAATGTCTTTGTAGAAAAATTCAATTTAGACTACGGGTATTTTCAAAAAAAATTAAATTTCAAACAAATTTTGTAGAAAAACGCAATTTCAATAAAATTTTCTAGGAAAATGCAATTTCACGGAAATTTTCCTGAAAAATACAATTTAAACAAATTTTTCTAGAAAAATATAAATATAATGAAATTTTTCTATAAAATTGCAATTACCTTAAAATTTTCTAGAATAATTAATTTCAAAGACGTTTTGTAGAAAATTGCAATTCCAATGATATTTTTTAAGGAAATGCAATTTCAACAAAATTTTGTAACAAAAAATCGAAGGAATTATGCAGAACAAAGTGATTTATACCATAGTTTCCGAAAAAATGACTTTTTGATTAAATTTAAAAAAAAAACCTTTTTAGCGGGAAAGGACATGGAGTTTTTTACATCTGGGAACTGTATGATTGAAAGGGTTGAGAGCCCTACTTGATAGAGTCTCAAATAAATATTATATTCTTGTGTCGGCTAGTGTTATTAATACTAATAATTAATAGATTGTGCACTTGTGAACTTTCAGTTTCAAATGTACAAAACATAAGAGCATTAATAATTTTGTAAAGATAGCAACAACAACATACCATTTCACTTTCGTATTTACGTGTACACAATTTTAATTTTGCCTTTACCATAAATTATAAATCATTTGTTTGGGTTTTTAAATGATCATGCAAAAATAAGAAGAAAATTAGTTATGAAATGCCAAAAATATTCTGATGATATTTTCATTGTTATGTAATACAATATTATTACAGAATGTGTTTTTAAGCTTTGACTTCACTATCTTATCTTATTTTTAGATACATATTATCCCACAAAGTTTTCTGGGAAATCAAAAATGTTTGTCACTGTGGCGATGAATTTGAAGTCCACATCTTTGGAATGGACTTTTCATGTCTGAGGAAAACATTTTGAGGACTCTCGGATGAAAATCATGTCGTTTCACTCTTTGTACGCTTCTCAAGCGGTGTGGTCGTTCAACGAGGAAGGAACACAAGACGCGTCAGGAATACTTGCCGAAAATTTTTATACCCTTCCTTTAGTTTGACGAGAGCATATATCATTTGCTACGAACAAAAAGTGTAACACATCGAAGGAGTGACCTAAGACCCCCAAGTTTGTTTGGCGGAAATCCGTTTTGAGCCATTTTAAGTAATTTCAAGTCATTTGAGCACTGTCCGTCCGTCTGTCTGTCTTGCTGGAGCGCACGATAACCCTCGACAGGAGTATTGACTTCAAATTTGGTATGGGATCATATATTTTTTCTATCTCAGGCTAAGTACGAAGACGGGCCATATTGGTCGACTACTTCTAGTACCTCCCTCACAAAGGGTTAAAATTTAGTGAAATATTGATTCTCTTATAACTTCTCTACTACTTATCCGAATCCTCTGTAATTCCACACATAGTAAAAGTTTATCCGTCGCTATCAACTTGAGAAAAATGTGTGAAGTGGCCCAGCCCTTTTGGCACCTCCCACACAAAGGGACCATTTTGTACAAAAAGTTAACAGCTTATAACATTAACACTAGTGCATAAAAATACTTGAAATTTTGCACAGGGTAATGCTTTTATAGCGCCTACAGTCCAGTAAAAAATGGGTGTTAGTGCCATTTTGTACAAAAAGTTAAAAGCATAGCGTGAGTACCAATGCATGAAAATACTACAAAAAATTAAAAAAATGGACGTTATCACCACACCCCTTTTTGTACCTCCCACACAAAATGGTCAAATTATACCAAAATTTAATAGCTCATAACGATCCCAGCAAAAAGAGTGCATCCAAAGAAGCGATAAAAATCCCCAACATAAGATCCGGAAGTTGTTCTAATTTAAATTTTCACCAATGAATTTAACTTATTTGCCACCACTTTTGCACCAACCCAGCAAAATTTGTCATTACGAAATAATCCGACGAGTAAGCAAAGTTCGATAATGGTAAGTACTTATTATTTAGCCACTTTTCTCATTATTTTAACATGGGGATGTCATTGGAGGAAAGTACTTCCCTAAAGTATACAATAAAGTAGCATAATAAGTACTTATTTGTAGCATAGGCATACCACATAAATATGTGCTTATATTTTCACGATTTTAAGTACTTGAATAATGCATTACCAATAAGTTATAAAATAAGTAGTAGATATGGTAGATAAGTAGAAATGACCATTTAAAGTGATTTTTTGCATATTGTCGCGCATCTTTCTCGATTCGAATTCTGATTCGAATTTCTGATCCCAAAAAAAAAATTTTTCAATCATTTTCTTTAAAACCTGCACGTATTATTTGAAAACATGTTGAAACATATACACATATAGACAAAATTTCATTATATTAAAAAGTGCCTAAATAATTTTGATAACAAAAAATCACTTATTTCTGTTATTATTAAGTAAGTCATTATTAATAAGCCGAAAGTAATGCAGCGAATAATGATATGTCATTATTTGGTAATGCAGGGAATAATGACAGGTACTTACCAAGATTTTGCTGGGACTCCTTTTAAAGCACTGTAAGGCTTGCTTTTTTGGTGTTGTATTTGTTTGATGAATGTATGTGGTTCTTATTAACATCTTTGGGTGTAGTGATAATTCTCTTATTTTAAATGAAAACAAATGTTGAGCCATAAATAAAATTTTAGTACACTTACTCTGATCTAAAATTGGAAATGAAACCCATTTTAATGTAATAGAAATATTTATTTTTTTACTCCGTGAATCCGAATATTTTAAATCTACAAACGACATCACTGTCATACGTACATTTAAAATTGTCAATTTAAAATATTCAAACATAATAAAACATTATAAATCCCATGATTTTTCAGCCTTCGAAAAACATGATCGTTTTGGAAGCGTTTCTATTCAAACGACTGCTTCACGACTCGAACGTAAGAAAAAATATCTTTTGCAACTTATAACTTGACATTAATAGAATTTAATTTCAAAAACCTCAGAATGACATCGCCAAAAATGATATAGAATGGAACCACCAAGGCAGCCTTAGAAGAGGACGGCCAAGTCACACCTGGCGAAGACAAGTCGAGATGGAAACAATCAGATCTGGGAAACCATGGAATGAACTAAAGTCTGAGGTAGCAGACAAGCGAAGATGGTTTAGGCCCTATATTCCTCATCGTTGAGGCCCTATGTTCCTCATAGCAACGAACGGAATTTATACGTAGTTATAAATATATCAATTTCAAAGTGGATTTTCAATTAATAACAAAAGGCTGTCCAATTATTTTTATAAACTAACATAGAGAAGGGAGTGTATAAATTATGACCAAAGTGAACAACGATTCTACCCAGCAAAAAATAAAAGAAGTACTTCCAAAAGAACAACATTATAAGTACTTCCAAATCATAAGTATGAACATTTTTTCGGCATTTAATGAAGTTCTTCTAAATAACTAACCAAAATTTAATTTTTGAGTACAAATTATTCACCCTACAATGCATAATTTCAAAATGATTGGATGTAAAATAAAGCTTCTGAAGTGCTAAAAACCCAGATCGGAAGGAACATATACATATATATGGCGGCTATGAAATGTATGTGATATACTGAAATATATATTTATATGGCGCCTATATCAGAATCAGTGAATGGTTCTGGAAGCTAGTCGGCTTTCGACTTTTTCATCAAACAAATTTCGCTACAGTCAACCAGGTCGATTAATAGGACATAAAAGTTGACTATTTCATAGTCGATTAAAATAACATTAAGTCATTTTAAAGTATGCTGATTTTCTTCGAAATATGTTAAATTGTGGAATTGTAGTACAGGGTTTTCCAACGAGAGGTGTTATTTTGAATCACCCGGTATTTCGGTAGCTGTCACTTTTGAAGCTTTTATTCTTTGACATTTGACAAGTAGAAACTACGCCATTACTAACCAGTAAGGAAAGGCAGAAAGTCGGGCGGGGCCGACTATATAATACCCTAACCTCCCTAACAATGCGATAAGGGTCATTGCGATAATAATTGGTAAATAGGTAGGAACATATTATCTAATTCTAAACCGATAATCGCTAAATTTAGCTATATTCGTTCCTAAATTGGGAAACATCTTTCTTGAAAATTTAAATGATCGGAAGTAAGGTACAACTTATATAGCGCTTTGACACCAAATCATGAGGAACATATATATGGAGGTTATATTTAAATCTGAACCGATTTCCCTGAATACTCATTCATGTAAACGGACCTCTTTCTGTCGAATTTCGTTGTGATCAGATATAAAATACAGACACTGATCGGATATAAAATAACATTTTTACAGGGCTTACATGTCAAATCGGGGTAACTTATATATGGGGGCTATATCTAAACCTGAACCGATTTCTTCCAAATTTAAACGTGTTCATTCATAGAATATGAAACCTTTTTCTGCCGAATTTCATACTGATCGGATATAAAATGCAGTTTTTACAGCGCTTACATATCAAATCGGGGGTAACATATATATGGGGGCTATATCTAAATCTGAACCGATTTTCTCCGAATTTAGCAGTATTCCTTCATGTAATAAGAACCCTCTTTCTGCCGAATTTCATACTAATCGTATATAAAATAAAGTTTTTACAGCGCTTACATGTCATATCGGGGCTAACATATATATGGGGGCTATATCTAAATCTGAACTGATTTTCTCCGAATTTGGCAGTATTCCTTTATGTAATAAGAGACCTCTTTCTGCCGAATTTCGCACTGATCGGATATAAAATAAAGTTTTTACAGCGCTTACATGTCAAATCGGGGGTAACATATATATGGGGCCTATATCTAAATCTGAACCGATTTTAACCAAATTCAATAGGGATCGTCCTTGGGCCAAACAAATGATATGTGTAAAGTTTCGTCGCGATCGGACCATAATTGCGACCTGTACTTTGATTACAAGAATACATGCACAGACGGACAGACGGACATAGCTAAATCAACTCAGAAAGTGATTCTAAGTCGGTCGGTATAATAAACGATGGGTCTATTTCTTCTCCTGTTGGGCGTTACAAACAAATGCACAAAGTTATAATACCCTGTACCACAGTGTGGTGTAGGGTATAAAAATGGAACGATACACGATTCAACAACGCATTGAAATTATTAAAATTCGAAAAATCGAAAATTATCGAAAAATCATCTTGATTGATGAGGCCCATTTCCACCTCGGTGGCTACGTCAACAAGCAAAATTGTCGCATCTGGGCCTCGGAAAACCCAAGAGTTATTGTTGAGAAGCCTCTCCATCCTCAACGTGTGACTGTTTGGTGCGATTTATGGTCCGGCGGGGTCATTGGACCTTACTTTTTCGAAAATGGGGTTGGATCAACAGTAACGGTGAATGGATTGCGCTATCGGGAGATGATTAATGATTTTTTATGGTCGGAGTTGGATGGTATTGACCTGGACAACGTTTACTTTCAACAAGACGGCGCTACGTGCCACACAAGCAACGAAACCATTGCTCTGTTACAGGAAAAGTTTCCGGTTATCTCTCGAAGAGGTGATCACAATTGGCCACCGAGATCTTGTGATTTTACACCATGCGACTTCTTCCTTTGGGGCCACGTGAAAGGTAAGGTCTACGCCAACAGCCCAGCGTCGATTCAAGGCCTCAAAGATAGAATTCGTGAGGCTATCGGCGCTACGTGCCACTCAAGCAACGAAACTTTTCCTGTAACCATCTGTTACAGGAAAAGTTTCCGGATATCTCTCGAAGAGGTGATCACAATTGGCCACCGAGATCTTGTGATTTTACACCATGCGACTTCTTCCTTTGGGGCCACGTGAAAGATAAGGTCTACGCCAACAGCCCAGCGTCGATTCAAGGCCTCAAAGATACAATTCGTGAGGCTATCGAGGACATAGGGAAGCCACTTTGCGATTTGGTTATGGAAAATTTCATGAAAAGGATATGGTCCTGTAAGCGTGGTCGTGGTGGCCATTTGGCTGATGTTGTTTTTCATTATTAACGGCATAAGTAAGTAAGTAAACAGGTAAGTCTATAGACTTACCCGTTTTGTAGTGGGCAGTTTTGTTACAGAACCTCTTTTGCGCACCACTCTAATATACAGCGAATTGTTTCTAACATAATGTTAACAAACATTACTGAGGTAATGTGAGCAGAATTAGGTATTGCAGAACATATGCACGGGAGGATGATAAGCATGTTCGGCAAGATCAAAGTAGGCAGGTAAAGACAAAACAAAACAACTCGTGCTCACGAATGACCGTACTATGACTAAGAAGACTTGAATTCCACTCAGACGAGAGTGAATTCATATATTCCGCATGGATTTCGTCGTCTGTCTTCGCTAACGGGAGAAAGAGACGACCAAGGTTTTGTCATACGTTGCTCAAGACACAATCTGCCATTTGGATTGAACATTCATTTAGACAACTGCTCCAATTTAACCTACAATTAGTTAAATACCGAAAGAGGTGTGCCTAGCAAGAACAACGTGATTCGGTGATTCATTATATAATATACTAAAACTAGTAGTTTTAGTACTATAATTCCTTAAATTTAAAAAGGTGAAAAGTAATTTATTGTACCTAAATTCACGCTGTTGGACACGGCAAGTCACATTGTGTTAATACAAATAATTGATAATCATGGAAAATCTTTGAAAATTGTTTCAATTGGTAAGTTATCACAAGAAGACTTGGTGACTGTACTTTTTATAGTAGAATTCAAATTCCTACAGGTAAACCTACAATATCCTAGAAACAATTTATTCGAGGAAGTCGATCAGTTCCCGTGTTACGGGGGGGTATACTGTTACCCCCCAGGGATACTGGATTTTACTAATCATTTAGCAAACGAGTTTGCCACAAAAGGCGTCTAGGCAAACCTCGTGTTTGACTCTATGAGCTTTACAAATTGTGTATACAGAAAGAGCCTCATTTCTTCAAATCGAGGATATCATTCCTATAAATAAACCCTAGGCAGGAGTGCTTTACAAGCTGATTGCAGAGGATGAAACCATAACCAGACAAATTATTAACCAGATTTCGGATTGGGATTTTGTGTTACCCAGATGATACTTTAATACCCGGCTGTACTAAATACAAATTATTCGTAAATAGAATTTAATCTACATACTTGATGTAAATCCATCATTACGCACATAATACATTTACATACATACAAAATCTAGCAATGGCAAAACAGCTGAATCCAAGACATCGATGGGCCCAACGATAACGGCGATGGATGATAAATGAGCTGAAAATCGTAAGTTAGTACTTATAGTTAGTAATATAAAACAAATCTTTAAACCTATAAAAATTATTATGTGTGAGATGATTCGGATAATTTCCCAAAATATATAGAATGGTTTATACCTTTTCTTTAGTAGTATTAATTTTTTTTTAATTCCTAATTCCGCTATGAATAGTATTATTTTTTTTTTAATTCCTAATTCCGCTAAGAATATTAAATTTAAGTAATACAAGAAATAATGTATTCTTAATGATTTTTTCTGTACTTATAACGTCATGGGGATTTTGTTGTAGTGAATTCTTAATTCTTTGAAATATTTAGTTTCCCCATGAACGAAAGCAAATCTATAAACTGTTTTTTATGGATTACCTTGTTTCTTTAAGAGTTTTTTGTGTAATAAACCTTTCTACCAATGAGCCATATAATTCTAATACCAATGTAAATTAATTGTGTCTAGTTTTTTTAATAGAATGGCTCATTAAAAGTTTTAGAATGTCCGTCGGAGTTCTCGGTACAGATGAAAATATGTCACTAAAGAAATTGAAAATATCATTTGGTATAGGGTGATCAATAACACATAACACATGATCATAAGGAAGGTAAGATAATGGGCCTTTACCATCTGGGGCCCAATGAAGGTTAAGAACAAAAATTTTTGAAGAACACGGTCCGTTTTAATGTCAGTCCGTTTTAATACTGTATTGTACTACAGTTGCTGTAATATTGATATATGAGGATACCTCATATATCATCGATTTTGCTGTTGTTTTCATTTGTGATTCAGTCACCATATATTCTAAAATGTGCACCTAATAAAAGTATGTGTGAGTGAGTGGAAATATAGGTCGAGGAAAAGGAAAAACCCATCCATTTCGACGAGCTAGTTAGTGCATAGCTAGAGGTGCACACCATCCAATTCCTCTCTTTACAGACCAGGCGGCATATTCTACATCAATGTTCTAAGTAACATATTATACATCAAACACGCACCACAATTATGAAATAAACATCCGATCATTTCTCTCAAAAAATGGCATTTTTCTTTAAATACCAAAATAACACCTCTTGTTGGAAAACCCTTTATTTTAAATCAGTTTATGATAAGTTATGTTACAGGCGTAAAGGTGCGCAAACTTACGAAAACCTTTTTGGTACCCGTAAGTCTATGTAGATTGGGGATGTACGAGGGTTGCTATTTATATTTCGGCGTCGAAAAACGTTGACCAAGCAGTTTTTGCTTGATGTGAGTGAATAAGAATAAGTCACTGGGTGTCAAATCAGGGATGTACGGCGGATGACCCATCAATTCGACGTTTTGGCCGGTCAAAAAGGCGCTGGTTTGAGCCGATGTGTGAGAGCTCGCATTGTCATGGTGCACAATGATTCGTCGTCTCTTGTTCGTTTTTCGAATTTCTCCGAAGACTTCAGGCAAACAAATTGTGCTGTACCACTCAGAATTGACCTTCCTACGTTGCTCAAGCGGAACAGTCGCCACATGACCAGTTTTGCCGAAGAAACAGGCGACCATTTGCTTCGAAGTGCTTCTTCCACGAACAACTTTCGTTGGATTTGGCTCGTCTTCGAAGACCCACACGGTCGATTGCTGTTTTGTTTCGGGCTCATACGCATAGATCCTAGACTCTTTATCTGTGACGATCTTATAAACGTCTTTTGAAGCACCGCGATGGTATTTTTTCAAAATTTCTTCATGCTGAAAAAAAATCGCTTCTGTAGTATATTGTCCCAAACATATTCGGCTTGAAACATATATATGTTTAGGGTACACACTAAACATATAATATTTGGTACACACAAAAATTTATATTTTTGGGAAGATGTTGTTCTAAACAAACCTTTGTTTATGTTCCAATATGTGTTTATTTTGGACTATTTTTTCCGATACAAATATTTATTTGCATTTAAGTATTCAGAAAATACCTAAATTGTGTTTAATTTTTCAGTAATTCAGTTATTTTTTTAGAAATTTTTCATGTTGTAAAAATAACAAATAATAATAATTGAAATCGTATAATCTTGGATCGAAATATATTACTTGGAAGATTGACAATTAATGATGGCGTGTAATACTCAGAGATTTTAAATGATTGTTTCAAAACGGAAGTTAATGCTGCATTTGGTATCATGGGAGGTTTAATTCGAAACCAAAAAAAAAATAAAACTTAATTTCGTAAAATTCAACAAAGGCTTCGAAAATCTTTTTTAAATGAAATATATTTGGAAGAATTCCTAAACAATAATTTTATTTGTGTTCAAAACATATATTATTTAAGAAATTTATGGCGAATTCTTTTCTGCAAAAAAGTGCAACATTTTCATTGCCCTTTTTCCGAAAACGGCACTTTTGTGATACTTTTTTGAAATTTGGTAATTAAGTTACTCGACTTTAGACCAACTAAAATTTCAAAATTTCAAAAAAGCGATATAATAGTGCATTTTTCGGAAAAAGGGCAATGCAAGTGTTGCACTTTGTTACAGAAAAGAATTCGCCATTAGTTTGCAAATATTATTTGTTGTAACATATTAATGTACGAGTTCCAAATATATTTTATTGATTTTCAATAAAATTTATTTGCTCAGAAATATATAATATTTCAAAATTTGTGTTCCAAATATATTTTCTTTCGATTTAAACATATCAAAAAAGGCGATTTTGCACCGTTTTTGCACCAATCGACACGAGCGATTGTGATATTGTGCGGGATCCAACGAGAACAAACCTTTTTTACAGCCAGGTGTCCATTCAATATCGAATGTATGCTGGTGGAAGAAATGCCCAAGGATGCCTTTATCTCACGGTATGTCACATGACGATCTTGCATTATCAGTTCAAGCACGGCATCAATGCACAGTGTGTCATTTGAGCAATATTGGTGGACAAAAGTATTTTTTTAGTTTTTTGTATAGAAAAGCATATTAAATTAAGTTAATAACCTTAGTTTTAATTAAAAAACTAAAAACATTAAAAAAAATTAAGTGAAAACATGGATATTTTTCGAAGAGTATTTTTCTAGTTGTAGCGTGTTCTTCAACTTTGATTGACTTGTATAAAATTATTTACCACGTCTAAAGTATATATTAACGATGTATTAGCTTATTCGCCGCACTGCATTTCAATTCATAAATCAACCAAAGTTTTGAAGGTATTTCCAGGGTCATTCTTAAACTAAGGCAAATATTTAAAAATTGTGCAAATATGAGCAAGCTATTTTTTGTTTTTTTTGTAGTATACACACTATATTTAAAAACCTGAAAGTTTGGACGAGTTGTTTTGAGGTGAAATTTTGTTATGTCCTTTTCTTTATAACGAATTGGATTTAAAGGGAGTTTAAATACTCACTTTTTAAAATCAACAAAATAGCTCTAATTAAAATGATTCGAAGTAATGAAATGCACAACATTTATTAAAACAGAACTAATTTTTAGATTTCCTGCATTTTTTTCAATCGAGCTAAGAAAAATGTTCTCACACATCACTGATCACAAACTAAAATGTATAGATTCCCACATTGCTTTTCTACCTACGACAATATGTCACTTTCATTTACCAATTTACCAATATGGTCCACTCCTTCACATCGAAGGAGTGACCTAAGACCCAAAGTATGTTCGGCGGAAATCCGTTTTAGTACATTTTAAGGCAATTGAGCAATGTCCGTCCGTCCGTCTGCCCGCTGACTGGTGCGCACGATAACTCTCGAAAGGAGTAACCGATTGACTTCAAATTTGGTATGTGGTAATATTATTGTCTATCTCCGGCTAAGTTCGAAGATGGGCCATATTGGTCTACTCCTTCTGGTACCTCCCCCACAAAGTGTTAAACTGTTGTGAAATATTGTTTCTTTAATAACTGCTATTATACTTATTAGAATCTTCTGAAATTCCAAACATAGTATTAGTTTATTAGTCGCTATAAACTCGAGAAAAATGGGCGAAGTTGCCACGCCCCTTTTGGTACCTCCCACACAAATGCACCATTTTGAACTAAAAGTTAACAGTTTATAACATTAATACCAGTGTATAAAAATACTTGAAATTGTGTACAGTGTAATGCTTTTATAATGCCTATAGCCCAGTGAAATGGCCAAATCATACCACAATTTAATATCTCATAACGTTAATATACCAGTCGCTTATAATTCGGCACAGTGCAATGTATTGAAAGTATCTACTGTTTAGCGATTCATGTAATATTCAATATTACATTACTCACAAAGTGTGGGTATACCTTAGTCGGTTTACCCGACAGAAACTTTCTTACTTGTTTTATTTATGTATGACGTGAATCGATTAAAGGCTGGGTTAGGCAAACGTAACCTTAACGCCCCCCAAGCGTAACGAATCAGCTGATTCGATCTGACATATGGAAATCAGGGTAAGGGCCAGTTTACATCTAAACGATCTGTCACATGACTTTCCAGTGAGAATTTGAATTTGATCCTCTCCCGATTTTTTCAAAATCGCACGAAACCCCGTTTTCGCATCAGACAAAGTCGTACAACAAGCAGGGATGGAAACAATTAGTACTTTATTACTTTTTTCAGTACCTTTTCACTTTCAAAAGTACAAACATATCCTCACGACCGTTTCAGTATATAGACAAAAATCAACTGACATTTTGACAAAACACACTCTCGGCGTACGTTTTCTATCACAATTAAATGTGTTTACTTTTCCATTTTTATATATAACTAGCTGGACCCGGTCCACTTCGTTGCCCCAGACTTCAGATTTCCGATCCCGTCCATTTATCAAAACATGGCTCATGTAGATAGGTACAGTAGGAATCTCGTGAATCTATTCGTAGGTACGGACAGTAGGAATCACTTCAACAAATTGTCTTATATGGGCGGACCCATGCCCCCTCAATCAGAACTTATAAAGCCTATGCCACACTCTAAGCTTAACTGAAGATTCCCTGAAAATGTCATCAAATTCGATCCAGCCGTTTTGGAGTCCATACGTAACATACACACATCCATTTATATATATATATATATAGCTGGAACCGGCCCACTTCGTTGCCCAGATTTAGATTTCCAATCCCGTCCATTTTTGAACCAATCACAAATACTGTCACCAAAAACATCTCCATAAAATAAGAGCACTCTTGCTAAGAAATTGTGAAGATATCTCAATTTCAAAATGTGGCTTCTATGGACGGAGCCACGCCCTTTGGTTTGATTCCGCTCATTTTTAGACGCATCACATAGACTTCCACCAGACACATATACACAAAATAACAGCACTCTCACAAATAGTTTGTGCAAGATACCTCAATTCTCTCTCGATAAAAAATTGTGCAAAATATCTTAATTTCAAGATTTGGCTTATATGGGCGGTGCCACGCCCATTGGTCCGTTCCCGCCCATTTTTGGACCTATCACGTAGACTACCACCAGATACATATGCACAAAATTACAGCACTCTCGATAACAAATTGTGCAAGATATCTCAATTTCAAAATGTAGCTTACGTGGGCGGGGCGACGCCCATTAGTCTGATCCCGCCCATTTTTGAACTAATCACGTAGACTACCACCAGATACATATGCACAAAATTACAGCACTCTCGCTAACAAATTGCGCAAGATATCTCAATTTCAAAATTAGGTTTATATGGGCGGTGCCACGCCCATTGGTCCGATCCCGCCCATTTTTGGACCAATCGCGTAGACTGCCACCAGATTTATGTATATACACTAAATTGCATCACTCTCGCTAACAAATCGTGAAAAATATCTCAATTTCAAAATTTGGCTTATATGGGCGGGGCCACTCCTATTGGTCCGAACACGCCCATTTGTGGACCAATCACGTAGATCGCCAACGGATATATATACACAAAATTCCAGCTCTCTCGCTAATAAATTGTGCAAGATATCACATTTTTAAAATTAAGCTTATATGGACGGTGCCACGCCCATTGGTCCGATCCCGCCCATTTTTGGACCAATCACGTAGACTGCCACCAAATACATATGTACAAAATTACAGCACTCTCGCTAACAAATAGTGCAAGATATCTCAATTTTAAAATTTGTCTTATGTGGGCGGGGCACGCCCACTTGATATATCGAAAATACAAGTACCCTATTTTCACCACGCCCCACACATGTACATTCTGTGAAAATTTCAAGATGATCGGTCCAGTCGTTTGTAATAGAAATACGATACAAACAAACAAACACACATTCTTCTTTATATATATAGGTAATATTTCCATTTTATATATATACCCTCCACCATAGGATGGGGGTATATTCATTTTGTCACTCCGTTTGTAACACCTCTAACTATTGATCTGAGATCCCATAAAGTATATATATTCTTAATCGTCATAAAATTCTAAAACGATTTAGCCATGTCCGTCCGTCCGTCTGTTGTAATCACGCTACAATCTATAATACTTGAGCTAGGTGTCTGAAATATGAGCTGTAAGATTTTTATTAATATTTTGCATAACACATTCACTAATTTGAAGTATTCTTTTGGATTAGCGATCACAATTCTCTAAAATTATATTTAAGAACTGCTATAAGCGGAATGCCTAATTATAACTGTTGTAATAGTATAAAAACGCAACATCATCTAACATATCTTAAAAATTTTCTCGAAAAAAGAAGCAATTTCATACTTTGAAAATTATGTTCCTTAAATTAATTCAATTAGTACCACTTGAGCTTAAAAAGTATTAGTTTAGTACTTTCCAAAGAATTAATTTTCCATCCCTGCTTGTAATTGGATGTCAATTTTGTCGTGCGATCCTCTCTCAAAATCGCGCGATCCTCTTTTACACCAAAAAGACTAGCTGCCCAGTGATGTATTTTTGACAGATCGCGCGACGAAATCTCATGATGCAAACAGGCCCTAAACGATTAGCCAACGAAGGACGGCTGATTCTGCTGAAATTTGATTTGGACGGTACGTTTACGTGCATTTGCATTTGCAAACAAAATTAGCAAAACAACGAAAAAGGAGACATTTAAAAAAGAATCATAAATTAGTAATAAAATGTTAAAATAAGTACAAGAAAATATATAATAAAATAAAGTTGTTATAGCTTTGGGTAATTGCTCCAGCGGGAAACGTTACCGCTGCGCTAGTGGCCTTCGGTAGCTTGGTGGTTAGTGCATTAGACTTGGATCCCGAAGGTGCTGGGTTCAACTCATAATTCGAGTTTCTGCAGCTAAGAATAACTCACCGGCGCACTACCACTACAACAACCTCTGATCACACAAGTCAACAGGGAAGCTAAAAATAGACATAACACCATGACGACTATTAACAGAAATGCAGCGCTTCTACTGGAGAATAGAAACGGCAACACTCAAATAACATCCATTTCCTGATATTAATTTACAACCGGACAACATTGAATAGATGAAAACAACATAAGGTTCCCGCGATAATCGGTTATATGCCGGAACGAAGTCTGTAATAGAAATAGACTTAAGGATTATCAACTCAGCGTCTCCAAGCTGCTACAACAACAACGGCTGCGCTAAAGTAATGTTACGGTTAAGTTTGTCTAACCCATCCTTAACAGACATAGGGTCACTTTGCAAAATTTTTCCAGAATGAGTGCATGTTAGTCCCGATTAACACTGGCTGAATGTTCAGCAGATTATCGGCGGTTTGTTGGAGAGCGAGGCAGTTGGCAAGGGGGGAACTCTCCCGTACTCGGGCAGAACGTTTTGTGTTTTTCACTCGCACTTTGAAACAACAACAATTTACACAGGAATATCCGAAACAAAATTACGTGTCTAAACGCAGAGGCAAGTTTAAAAGAGAAATAGCTGATAATCTGCTGAAAAAATATCCTAGTGTAAATCTGGACTAACCGCATTGGAGACCTGCAGCTCCAGAGTTGCATTTCTTGGTGCTCCAAGTTGATGATCCAAGACGATAACTTTTTGGGGTTTATATCAAAACCGATAGCACCGACATCGAATGAAATTAATCGATAACAGCAGCACATTTAACACATGTTTATTTCATATTATTTTTTGTTGTGAATGTGGGCGAAACGTTGTTAAAATAAATAGAAAATGTTAAGAAGACAGGCAAGATTAAGAAGAGAATATCTCTTCGAAAAGGCAAAGGAGTCCCGCCGTAATAAGATAGATGAGAAAAAACAGAAACTGGTAAACAGCCTAAAGAATAACAAGACAATACATCCCGGTCTTCAGAGGGAGGCCATCTCATTGCAAGGAAAACTCAAGTACAGCCTAGGTAAGAGCAAACATTTTAAATAGCCATCCTTCAGACTTTCCATACGAATTATTCTCGTTTCTCTCCAGACCAAGAAAATCCAAATGTGGATGATGAATATCGCTACGCCGGGAGTGAGGACCCGAAAATTATGATAACCACTTCACATGAACCCTCGGCAAGGCTGAAGATGTTTGTCAAAGAGTTGAGACTTATTTTTCCAAATGCCCAACGCATGAACAGAGGTAAATACGAGCTGAAACAGTTGATACACGCCTGTAGGGCAAACGATGTCACAGATTTCATCATTGTCCATGAACATCGTGGTGTTCCCGATAGCTTGGTCGTTTGTCACCTGCCATATGGCCCCACCACTTTTTTCAATATATCAGGAGTTGTTATGCGCCACGACATCCCCGACATTGGACCAATGAGTGAACAGAAACCCCATCTAGTATTTCACAATTTCAAAACAGATCTTGGTAAACGTGCTATGACAATACTGAAACATTTGTTCCCAGTGCCCAAAGAAGATTCGAAACGTGTCATTACCTTTGCCAATCACGATGATTATATTGCCTTCAGACATCATACATATCAGTATGTCAATAAGGAATTGGAAGTTAAGGAAGTTGGTCCTCGATTCCAACTAAAATTGTATCAGATTAAACTAGGTACTTTGGATGAAATCCAAGCTGCAAATACCGAATGGGTTTTACGTCCTTATATGAATACATCAACGAAAAGAAGATTCCTCTCTGATGAAGATGGTTGGTGTCAAGATGAAGGTGAAACGTAACCGCGATATATCGAATTGGAATTTTCTTTTTTTTTACTTTAACTTTTATAGAAAGAAATACCTAATTTACACGGTGCAACTTGTACCTGCGACATGAGGTTGTAGACGAAAAGTGTAGTGAAGCTTCCGAGGTAGAAAAAGTTGCTCGAAATGAAAATACAAGGGACAAATTAACATTTCATATTATGAATGACTGAAAACGAAAACAAATTCAATAACATAAATGTGAGTGAACGAATAAAAACATAAATTTGTCCCCCGGTTGCTGGAACAAAAGACACCGTATAAATGGGCATGATTTTACGCAGGGATTTCAAAAGAGAATTAAAAAAAGTAGCAGGGACAAGTTGCACCGTGTAAATTGGGACAAAGAAACAATAGATTTATGTTTTCTCATTTTATAAAATGTTTTTAGTGATAATAAAAAATCTATTCTTTGAATTTTATATATTTGGCGAATTACCAAATTGTTCTATTACTTCAGCTTGGATTATAATGTAGGAAATATGTAGGAGGGGATTCACGAACTGATCTTTTATAGAATAACCCGAAGTAGAAAAATCGTACTTCGTTTAACATCCAAAAACAAATACGAAAAAACGGAATAAATTCTGATAAATCTATGTAAACTAAATAATGGTGGTAAATTTGACGTGACTGAATGGGTATAGAAGATGAAAAATATAGGAAGCCGTAAAGAGTCCAATGTATTTCTAAAGATCACTCAGCGAGGTTTAGCTGTGATTATTCGGCCAAAAATACAGCTCTAACGGCCAATTCCACAATCTCCGGTTATCCTACAGTTAGAGCTAACCTACAGTTATAGCTGTCAAATTGTATGAAATTTTTATTTTTTAACTGTGAGTTAGCTCTAACCGGAGGTTGTGAAATTGGGGGTTACAGGCGCTTCTTCCAAACGAAAAAGATTTATTACCTCACTTCTGTTTTTCAACACGATAAAATCACGTCAAGTATTGCACCGACCGCCTATATATGAAACAAATTGGGTTTCGTTTTGTACAATATGTATTTACAAATACGAGCATGCACTTATTTCGGTCTTTAAATCGTTATTGATTTGTCACAAGGATATTCTCCTGGCTCCAGGAGAATTTATTTATAACCAGAACCAATCACACGAACATCGCGGCCATTGTAGGTCCCTGTTTTGATATAGTCCCCGAACAAATTTCCCTCCCAATATGGTTTTTAACGCCATAGAAACCAGAAATTTAAATTGAGCGGGCTGTAATTGGGTAAATTGAGTTCATTTATATCCGGAACCTTTCACGCGAACAACGTTTGTAGCTTCCATCTTCCCTTATTTGAGTATTTTATATAATTTCCAATTTCCTAGTTTGAATCATTTCCAATTTTCTATATTATACAGTGGAATGTGATACATGATGAAGATTTGGTCTGGATGAATTAAACGTAGTTTTTACTTTTTTATTATGAAGTTCACCTCATTGGAATAAATAACATATTCATATGCCAAGAACCTTTTTGTATTTTTTGCTTTCCGGATATATTTGGAGTATTTTCCGACACCAGACTCGTACTCCTGTCAATTTCTTTTCATCAGACTTCACACTATCTAAATATGAACCGTTTTCACCAGTTTTCAATTGTGTTCTCCTTGGGTCAAGCAAAGAGATATATGCAAATCTTTATAGTGATGGAACAATAATTGTGACCTTTACTTTGTTAACAAGAAGTCTTGGGCAGAATGACACTTAGGGATATAGCTAAATCTTCAAAAGGGCCGTTTTAGCTCTGCGGCTTTCCTTTTTTCGAATATCCATAATATATGATTTTCTCAATTGATTTGTGGGGCTAACGAAACGATCATGAAAAATACGCCTATTTTTTATTAAACAGATAGTTCAAAACATTTCATTGCACCGGAATTCAAATTTTCGTACGATTTGGTATCTGCGTGGGTCGGCAAAGAGATAAATTAATTACCTTTTTTAGGCATTGTAGGCACTGCAAAATCACTGCATTACAATGTAAAAAATTTCAGGCTCTTAAGTTCACTGCCATTATAGTTACAATCTGGTCTCTGTACCGAAATAAATTTCGCTCAAATTAGAAGAGCCTTAAGTCACTCTTTCGATGTTACTCACTTTTTTCGTAGCAAATGATACATGTATACCACCTACGCTTTTAACAATGTAAAATGTCTTCCAATGAACGATTTTTCGCAAAATTGTCTTAAGATTAATTCGGTGTGTCGGTGTAATGCTGTGGACCGGTCACTCCTTCGAGCAGTGTTAAATGTATACCCCACTCCTCTGAAGTGAGGAATAACAATGTCATAGCTGAGACATTTTGTTGATGTTCGTGGAATAATAAGTCCGTTTATTTATTTATTTTATTTATTGAATCCATAATTGTAATATAAAGCCAATTAGGCCAATCAATTACATTGTTAACACAACCTGAGTTATAATCTTAACCTATAATTAACAAAACTTATAAAAAGAGCACAAACAACCTATCCTCTGGCTCCCCAGCCATAACATATAAAACCTAAAGAAAGGGGAAAAAAGGTCCGTGTACGTAGTAAACTAAATTGAAAAACGATAGTAGATGAACATACAAAAAGATAATTACTAGCACTTTATGTAGCCTTTGAGTAATTACGAAGTAATGAAAGAACATTTGAAGTGATATAAAAATATTTTCGTTAATACTGATATTATGGGATATAGGAGTATACAAAATTAAGTCTATTACATTATGAAGACATGTATGAACATGTATGAACATTATTAGAGTGCGAGAAAATTCGCAACTCATGAGGCAGTCCATTCCAACATCGTGCTATTCTGACCAAATACGATCTAGCATAAATATTTTTCCAGATCCTAGGAATAAGAATTTATGGGTTCCTAGTAGATCGCGAAAAAGTAAACATTCTGGTCAATTGTAGGGTCATATTTCTTTTAATTACGCTATAAAACAGAGACAAACTACGGAAATGCACAAAATTTTCAAAAGTGCAACCCAGAAAGCGTTTAACGTAGTCTGATATATGATCCCTTCCACGAATACTATACACGAAACGCGCAATTGTGTTTACAATACGCTTAAGCCTAAAGAAAAGCAAACCAATAGTTCCAGACACAGCTTCAAGACCATACAATACCTGAGCCTTGCCTTGATACGGAGAGGAAGGTATAGATTAGAAGTATAAAGCCTACGCAAGGAAGCCCAAACTTTGCCCGATAACGCGTCAATGTGATTTTTAAAAGAAAGTTCACAATCAATAACGACACCTAAGCATCTATGATGATTTACAAATTCAATTTGATTGCGAGATAAACATATGTTCAAATTCGGCAAAACGCGGTTAGAAGGACCAAACATTATAGCTTTTGATTTTAACGGGTTCACAGATAAGGAATTTAGAGATGTCCAATCCAAAAATCTACGAAGACAGGAGTTTATGTCTCTTTCACAAGTCTCTGGAGAAGTAAGGCTACCACTAAACAGCAAGAAAATATCATCAGCAAATAAGAAGGTCCTACATATACTAGAGTTAGTATATTGCTGAAGGTCATTAACGTACAGGATGAACAAAAGCGGACCCAACACGGAACCCTGTGGGACTCCAGAATAAAGGGGAAGCAGACCAGATGCGACACCATTAGACACAACAAAGTGAGTTCTTTCGCACAAGTAAGACAAAACAAGCAGACTTTGAAAAATTGAACTCATCTCTGAGCTTAGTAATTAGTCGAATATAGTTGACAGAATTGAAAGCTTTGGACAGATAAAGAGAGACGAGAACACACAACTTATCCTCATTATTGTCCTCACGAACAGAATCAGTTAGATTGAGAAGCAAGTGGGTAGTACTATGACCACGGCGAAAAGCATATTGGGATTCATTAATTCGATTTGAGCAGTATAGCAATATCTGATCTTTTATTATATGTTCCACAACTTTTGACAACGCTGGAAGAATCGATATAGGTCTGATATCATTGGGTTCAAGAACTACTTTAGACTTGGGAATAGGAACAATTCGGGCATTCTTCCAAACTATAGGATACGTTGACGTAGTTAAAATACAATTTATAAGATCAACAATTAGAGCAGAAACGTGGGGAAAAATTATTCTTAAAAAGCATATCGGAATACCGTCTACTCCCAAAGACTTTGATTTCACTTTACCCATGGCCTCAATAACCTCGATCTCATTTACACATCTGAATGAGAAGGATGAGCTTATATCATGAAACTGGTTAAAATCAAAGTCAGTCACCCCATTATCAGCAGCAGTAGCGTTTGCAAAAAAATCGTTTAAGTTATCTACATCAATATCAATACCAGCCTCATCATTTCCCACACACCCAGAGCTTCTTAGAACTTTCCATAACCTTGTAGAGTCAAGACTAGTGTTGGGCATTATACCGGTCCTTTTCGTTCCGTTCCGTTCCGGTAAAGGAACTCGTTCAGTCTTTTCGTTCCATCGTTCCTTTTGGCTCCTTCGTTCAAATGACATTCATTCGGTCAAACATCACAACAGCTGTTTGTTTACTGATTTTATGTGATGTATGTAATGTGGCAATTCTGTGCACCCCTGTGAAAAAGTCTAATGAAGGTAAAAAATTAATAGCTCCCAACGACACCAGCATTTAATTTTGTAACAATTTAGTGTGATGGCACTAGAGACATCATTGTTCGGTAAATTTGGCAACAATTAAAAAGCTGTTCAAAAGAGAATAATGGTAAAATGAACGAGCGAATGAACGAAATATGCATATCAGCAAAAGATCCGAAGTGAACGATGGAACTAAAAGAACAAGGTAGCAGGAACCAGTTCCAATCGTTCCTTCAAGGGAATCGTTCAATTGAACGAGTTCGTTCCGGAACGACCCAACTCTAGTCAAGACCCCAAAAAAGCCTAGAGAAACGCCTTGCCTTTTCTCTGCGAATAACAGATTTAGCTTTGTTGCGATATTTGCAAAAAGTCCTCCAATTAACCTGTGATCGATCCGACTGGAATGCAGAATAAGAGAGATCCCTAAGAGATCTAGCAAAACGAATGTCCGTAGACTCCATCCAGTCATTATCACGAATACGAACACTTTTTCGAACAATAGGAACATAAGAAAAAAGGTTACAAATAAGAGAGCAAACATAGGAACATTTAGCATCAACATTAGAGGCACATAATACAACGCTAGGATCAAAGTCGAGTAGAAATGAAAACAAACCATCCCAGTTAATATTGTTATAATCACGATACTCAATAAAATCCTGTAAACAACGATAGCTAAAAGAAAAAGAACCAAATATAAGTGCATGATCAGAAACAGACGGTCATTGTACCTGGTCAGTATAACAAGCCAAAGAAATGTCACTGACCAACATAAAATCAATCAGTGATGTAGACCGATGACCTAAATCAAAATGTGTAGGTTTAGATTTGTGAACAATGGACAAGTTATACCTGGAACATATAGAACGGAACAAGCTGACTTTAGATACAATAAATAAATTACAGTTAAAGTCACCAAGAACAACAATTTGAGAGTATTGAGAAAAAAGTTCACTTATGGTGTAACGAAAACACGCCTAGTGTAAACGATTAGCCAACGAAAGGTAAACGGACGTATGATGAAATTTGATTTGGACGGTACGTTTACGTGCATTTGCAAACAAAATTACAAAACAGCAAAAAAGAGGACATTTATGCGAAACTTTTGAAATGGAATGATAAATAAGTAATAAAATATGAAAAGAAGAGCAAGAAAATACATCTATCTATCTATCTATATATATAAAAATGGAAAAATGTTTGTATGTATGTATGTGTTTTATAGACGCTTAAACCACTGGACCGATCTACAATTTTTTTCTTTTGTTTGAAAGCTATTTTGTCTGAGATGGTTTTGGAAAAAAAAATTTTGCAAAAAGTGGGCGGCGCAAATGTGGGCGTGACAAATCGTTTGTTTTCAAAAATGGACGGGATCGGAAATCTAAATCTGGGGCAACGAAGTGGACCGGGTCCTGCTAGTATAAAATAAAATAAGGATTTGGGGCCGTTCAAGTATTACGTAAGCAGATTTATTGCAATTATTTACCCCCCCCCTCCCCCTTGTCATCAAAAGTAAGCAAAGCTCTTATCCCCCCCCATGCTTACGTAAACATTGTTATATGCATTTTTCATTTAATGTATTCTATTTTTGTTATTCATTCATGAGCAGCAGTTAAAATTCTAGAAATAAGAAAATAGGCTTAGGATAGAGGACTTTAACGCACATAATATTCATTTAAACAAACTTTATTGATACGGTATTCAACATAGAGTAAAGTACAAATATTATAATCTTATTAAGTAATATTACGAACTAAACAAAATTCTTTTAAATTTTTGGTGTACATATTAATTCCAATTAACAGTCTTCAGTCCATGACACCCGAATCCATGATTCTAAGTTTTCGATGACATTGGATGTTTGCTGCTCAATGTTGTGTGTCTGCTCACTTTCATTCGATTTTGGAATGTCTACGTCGTTTTCATCGAGCCATTCAACATCTTGGTGCTCTAAATTTTGAATAATGCACATCAGTTCATTAGCACGACGAGCAGCCACTCTTAAAGGCATAACTTTCATATCAGTGTGCGTGTTTACTTTTTTATGGATCTTCTCGATGTGACGATTTAGTGACTTGACGGAAGTATGATAAAGACCACACGTTTTGCATGTTCGACTTAACAGCTTCAATTTTACCGTCGGACAAAAATAATCGTATGGCATTTGTAGGAAATCTTTGAGTGAAGAATTTAAGCGTAGAGCTAAATTGACTGGAAGATTGAGAAATTGCCCTCCATCATCCAAAACCAAGTCATCAACTGTTTGTTTTACTTTTACTGGTGGTGGAAGAAACCTGTTGTCTAGTAATCTAAATAGGCCACTTCTTGGACGACAGCATTCTATGTTTCTACATTTTACAATTTGAAGTAAGTATTGGCTTTCACGCACATGTTCTGAATACCATTCAATATCTGGCAAATCAGGCAGATCTTGTTCGCCCGGCCCAACATATTGTGCAGTAACATGATAGCCATCAATTTCCATTGAACTCCATATCTCAGCTAACACATTTCCTGCAAACTCGAAATTGGATCTTTCTAAATGTTCATTAATTGTAACACCACGTGCATCCAAATGTGACCCAAAATGGTCATGAGGCAATATCAAACCAGCCAGTTCCCGACTAAGAGGAGCCATTCTGCGCTCTACTCTGTTATACGCACTTCTGCCAGGAGCATTGGTAGCTAAAAACAATGCATCGAGATCATATCGCTTAAAGTGTTTAATAGCAAACCCTATAACTTTTGTATAACGCGGATTTTCATCTGGCCCTCCACCAACCGTCATGATTACTACTGGTTTTACCAACCCATGGTCAGTTTTAGCTAATGCTTGAAACTCTTCAAGTTCGAGAAGCGTCTCGAAATCATGAGCATGAGTATTTGCAGTAGATGAACTATGCTTTCCACTTCGAATAGCGATGTATGTTGGCCCAGAATATCCAACGGCTTGCGGTTGTCCTAGCATACTGGAAGTGATTTTGATACCAGCATAAACTGATGGTATTAATTTATGCCGCTCAGCGATTACCCAGTCGTGATCAGGCAATTTGATTCTATATTCCATGTGCATTAGAAGAGGTGCTTGCTTATTTGCCGCAGTTACACCAATAGGGACCCGAGCTTTATCATCTTGAGATATGAAAAATACTTGATCTGGTCCATGTATGGATGCTATGTTCTCCAAATAATGGATTGATGTTTCAGCGAAATTGCTATCTAAGTGGCTTTTGTGCTGATCAGTCTGAGCCCGAGTGAGCTTTACAGGGACTGTCGATACATGTCTTCGTCCCTCTGCAGAATTAGATTTTCTGGGAATCAAACGAAGATATGTCCCACTTCGACTAATGTCAAATCCTATTTTTCGTAATTCTTGTGTTAATTCGTCAAGAGTTTTTACACTGCGAATAGATTCTGTTCGTCTTCTATCATCTGCTGCACTGCCAAATAAAGCAATATCCGCAATTGTTTTCAATAATAATGGTTGATCATTTTCTAGGCTAGGCCGTCCCACTGAATCCCTCATGGATAGTTTTTTTTTTATTTCTGGATTTGCATGAGAAATATCTTCTAACTTTCTTTTCATACCATCTCTGTGTTTCTTCTGGGCAACTTCGTTTTGAATCATCCTGTTTAAAGACATTTTCGCTGTTTTTAATTCTTCGCGCAACTTATTGATTTGTTTATCAACTTCAACACGGCTTGGCATACTATCTCTGGCAGAATACAAAGCATTCAGATTTTTTTCGAGTAGAGCAATCTTATTTTTCATAGCTTCCTGCGAAGGTTTTGCTCTCGGCTGTTTATCTGTATTTTCTGTGTTTTCGCATTGCTGTTGTGATTCCACTCCGGGGTTTATGTCGTCTTTTTGTTCTTTAGAATTTGAAGCTGGCTGTATAATTTGTGATTTTTCTGCAGGCTTACAGGTATTCGTTGCCTAAAAATTAAAACATTTTATAGGAACTGCTAATGTTTGTCTTATTAATACATACACACTATAGTGAGTACATTTAATATTCACCCCTATCGTGAATAAAATTCCATGTGAAAAGTTTTGCTCCCCAGAAAAATTGAAGGGATATAATCAAAATGGAAAGTGAAAATAATTCCACTTGAATAGACTTTTAAGACGAGTAGTTATCATTTTCTTCATTGCAAATCTCTTTAACGCAGAATAATATACCTATAGACTTCAATTTCTACTTTGTATTTTCTAGGGATCAAAACATTTCACGTGAAATTTTTTCTGCGATAGGGGTGATTGTTTAATTTACATTAACTTCATCACTCACCTTGGAAAAAAATCGTAGTAGATTGGATTTATTCTTAGTCGCTGCTTGCAATTCTTCTTCAATTCTCTTAGAGACAATAATATCAAGTTCCTTGTCCGATTTTGCTTGTAACTTATAATTACGCCACACTTCGTTAACTAACTTCTGTACTTTTTGTAGTTTTGTATTTGTATGAGATTTTTTAAAACTTTCAAACAATTGTTGGTATAACTTGGATTTGTCTATTTGAAACGACATCATAAACAATTCCACTTTGGCGAAAGTGGATCAACGGTAACACAAATATTTACTTGCTTTGCTTACACCACGTCAAATCGTCAATCGTACCGAAACGAAACTGATTGAAGAAATTCTAAGCGAGTACCTAAATGTACTCATTATTTATGGGAATCCCCGAATATGGGTTTTGTTTTCGAGCATAGACATTGTGTGGGTTGCCATATGTGTAAAAAAGTAAATAACTACTGCTGAAGTAATCACAATCTGTGTGGGTTGTCATATGTGGAAAAAAGTAAAGAACTACTGCTGACGTAATCACCATCTCCAACACCCCCCCCCCCCCCCCCAATGTCATCAAAAATAAGCAAAGCAAAGACCCCCCCACACCCCTATAGTGCTTACGTAATACTTGAACGGCCCCTTTCACAATTTTAGTTGTGAATGTCTGAGACATATGGCACGTTTTTCAAGTTTTGGGTAATTAATCCAGTGGGCAACGTTACGACTGCGCTAAAGTTACGGTTAAGTTTGCCTAACCCAGCCTTAAGAGATACCCTCATAAGTCCGTATCACACTTGCAATTTTTCCCCGCTGAATTGCAGTGCTTGTGGGAGAGGGACGCAGTCGGTAAGGGGGAGAAAAAAGTCTTCCGTACTTGCAATTTTTTGCAATGCGTTTTGTGTTTTCTTTCGCTGTGAAGTGGTGATTTTTTTTTTTGACATTTCCGCATTCCTTTTTATTTAATATTCGTAGTTTTGTGCACGGTTCAACATATGTAAATTTGTGCGACATACCATTTTAATGAAATTTAATAAATTTTAATGAACGACGAAAATAAAATTGTCGAAACATAATACGTTGTCTGAACGCAAATGAAACTTCAAAAGAGAATTGCATAAAAAAATTGCAGAAAAAAAGTGCAAGTGTGAATCTGGACTAAGCAAAACAGCTGATTGACCACTGAACACTGCTTGCCCCAACTCTTCATTCTCTTGTCCCCTTGTCATTTGACAAATCAAAAAAATCTATTTTTGTCTGCAGCCGAAACAGCTGATTGTGGCGCTGCTGTCAATCGGTGGGGTAGGAAAAACTTTTTTCGTGTCGTCGACCATCCTCATCTTTTAGTTAAAAGGCATTTCCGTTTTTAATTAAGAAATCATCTTCAAGTAAATAAATTAAAGTCATGTATTAACCCAGACTCCAATTAATAGAAATATACTCACAATCATAAGAACATAAACGAAAGCATTTAATAAAATAGTCTTCGCCGCTTAAATGGTAAGTTTGAGAGCTCAAAATAGCCAACAATAAAAATTGTCATATTCTAGAGTTTTGGAAAAATATGGTATGGTGAATATTAACCAAAAATAGAATTTGACCCAAATTTTGTTGGTTACGATCACTCTTAAATGCTGTCTTAAAAAAATGTGTAATTTTTCGCAATTTTGTTCAGGCCATATTGGGAGCTCAATTGGTTATCACACTTGTGGTGGTTAGTGTGATACAAAAATTTAATAATCATCTTTCATTTGCCAAATGGATTTTGTGTTCCACCGGTCTGTATCGCTATTTACATCCCACTGACGATGAACTGAGAACAAAGGCGGGAGTACCCAAAGAAAAGCCCCAAAAGGCAGGCAAAGGAAAATATCATCAGAATGGCACACACAATCCCAAAGAAGGACAATTTCACATACCACGTAGCTTAGAGGTGGAATTGGAAACTTCGCCGGTGATGGCACGAGATGTTATTCACTTGCGCTACTACACCGAATATCAATGGCTATTGGATTTTAGCATTTATGCAGCCATTGTCTACATAATATCTGAGGTGAACGAAGCAAATACACAAAATTCTCATATGTATGTATGTTAATTAATTGATGTTCTTTACAATTTCTAGGTCTATCATTATTTCATTCCTTTGGAAAATGAGGTTAACCTAAGCATGGTGTGGTGTCTGTTGGTTGTCTTCTTTGCCGTGTAAGTGGTTTTTGATTTTGGTTTATCTCTTATGTTATCTGCTTGGTAGTGTTATCATCGTCATTTTTGACATATTGTTGTTTCTTTTTTCGTTATTCCAGCAAATTGTTGTCTTCTCTTACCGTCTTGTATTTCCAAAGTCAAGACTCTATTGGGGAACGTTCCATGGTTATTGTGGCTTGTTTTGTCTATCTTCTCATTGCCATGATTGTTTTGATTATTGACGAAAGTATATTGGAAACAGGCTTGGAGGATGCCTATGCCAGTTTTAATGCCAGCGCTTCAAAGTTCTTAAACGAGCAGGGATTGCAATCATCGTAAGTATATTATTTAGAATCATTCATAGACATATCCGAGTAGGTAAAACCTCGACGTGAACGTGAAACTACATAAAGTACGCAAATTCAAATGATTCGCTAAACATTTGTCAGGATTTGTATTTTGATGTAGTGTATCGAAACCCTTCAAAAGCTGAACTTCAATGTTACGCCCTTTTACGTTTCTGATGACGATATACATACTCATAGGTTAGATTAATTAAGTGTTACTTTGTATGTTAGGCCCTCTTACCCCATGCGATACCACAGCGACGAAAAGAAAATATGAGTCCCTTAGAACAAATCCGATATCTTTAAATAGCCCAAGATTTGGCGGATTCCAACATCAGCCAAGTTTGCTACTAACCATATCAATATGAACCTAGGGTAGCCTATTCCACATATTTCAGTTTTCCTAGAGCATGTAAGATAGTTACTAGACTAGCGACCTCATCTGTAGCACTATATTTCCCTGTATTGTCCATTTGGCATCCTTATCTGGTGATCTTATAGGGGCCATAGAAAATGGTTATGTCGATTTTTTGAAGAAACTAATTAACAATAAAGTCCGGTCCTCTGTATACGGCTTAAGATTGGATGTTTATCATTGTAGACTAGTTTGCTTTGAAAGAGTGATACACAGTCGGGAAATGCTTTGGATCCATTGTGATGATTTGGTTAACAGTTTGATAGAAAATTATATCTATCAGATCAGTATAAAATGTAGGGGATAGTAGAGGATGTGTAAGGAGTCATTTATAAAGGTAGACAGATTATATTAATATACTGCGCAGGAAGTAAATACCATCTTTAAACACGATAGCTCTTGGTTCTTATGATTTAGCCATAATACAACATCGAAGAGGCATTTAGATACGTCTTTCAGTTCTATTTAGATACGTCTTTTATTGTCAATTATATATGTATCTGGTTTTATATACCCATCTATCGACCCTTTTTGTATTCTGCGGACAATAACGCATCATAAAAATCTGCGCAGTTCAACCGTTACACCAAACTTATTTCTCTCTACTTCCACCATTTACCTATTTCACTAATCAGATGTATTTCCTCCCGTTTTTTCAGCGGACCAGCTTCTAAACTAATTGTCAAACTCGTGATGGCCGTTTGTTGTGGCCTTATGGGCTCTCTCTTCACTTTCCCCGGGCTACGTATGGCCAAAATGCACTGGGATTCATTGAAATATTGCGAAAGCAGCAGGATCAAAAAAATTTTACTTAACATTAGCTTTGTGTTGCCATTTATTTTGGTGATATTATGGATTAGACCCATAAGCAGAGATTATTTGACTGTACGTGTATTCCAGGGAATGGATGCTCCATTGTAAGTAAAACAGAAAATATTTATATTTTGTTAGCAGTTTTAAAGAAAATATATTTTATTTGTTCCAGAATCAAGCCACATATCTTTGAAACTTTGCGCCTCATCTTGGTTATTGTGGCAGTTGTTCTGAGAATTGCATTGATGCCTATTTATTTGCAATCATATTTGAATTTGGCCTATGACAAGATTATGGATTTACGCAAAGAAGCGGGTCGTATCACGAATTTTGAATATCAGAAGAAGGTGAGTGTAAAAAGTTTTGAACTGAATTTGAAGTGTAAACATTTGTCATTTTCATCTGGTCAGAGAAGACATCTTGGTTAAGGAATTTTTTGAATGAAACACATTTTTCGAGTTTAATTTTGTTTTTATGATGAAAATATTAGATTTTTCGAAAGATTTTGGTCCGCTGAATCCGAATATGGCATCAGAACTACTCTTTTACTTCGCGTGAAAATTTAAAAATTCAAATGGCTACAAATAGAATTCTAAAATTTGTTGTGAGGAATGCTCTTGGGACGTATTTTGTAGGCGATAAAAATGTTACCTCATGTTCCAAAATAATAAAGCTACATATACTCGTGAAATTTGGCTTGTAGATAGCTCTTGGGAAATATTGTTTAAATGCCTAAACCAAACGTATATCATAAGCCTCAATTATTGTACTTTCTTCTAGTGTTTAATAGAATATTTTCGAATTTCTTACGTTTTAAGATAAGAGAGTTGCGAAGCTCACCGGGTTTTGCTAGTAATGCATACATGGTTTAAGTAGAACAAGAAATAACGAGTTTCTAAAATTATAGAGTAAGATATTCCTTCCCGAAGCGAAGGAATTTACAGAATTTTTTACAATTAGCACAATTAGAAAATAATAATAGGCATGTTTTCGTTACAAGCTAGCGATTTTAGTTTAGCACTTTGCAACGAAAACAACGGACTTCCACTAACTGGCGCATAAGCAGTAAGTGGCGGATTTCCACAATCTGGTAGCAACGGTGTCATGAGTTGCGAAGAAAGAACAGTGCGAAACAGACAAAAAATTCGTGAAAAGTATTATATTATTATTATAAAACATATATTTACTATTCTATGTTCAATTGTTTACACTCTTTTTGCAAATATTAAAATAATTTCCCATTTTTGTTCTTCTTCTTCCCGTTAATCCACAATAATAGGGTGCAAAAAAATTATTTCTATTCGTTCGTAACTGACAGATTTTGACAGTTTTCCAGATTCTTTCTCTATAAATTTTGTGTGAGACATTAAAAGACAGGATAGTATCACGATTCTATAATTTTATAATATCAATATTTTAGTTTTACCCCCAATATTAGCAGCTTTTGGTTAGAGCTAACCAACAGTTAAAATTTTCAAATTCTATACGATTTTACAGCTACGAGTATTACTGTAGGTTAGCTCTAACTGTAGGATAAACGGAGATGGTGAAAGAGGCCGATATAGTTAAAAACCTCATAACGTTTTATGGTATCCTTTACAGATTTCTTCAATATTTTATTATCTCTGCGTCGTGACTTTACAATTTGCCGCTCCCATTATATTATGTCTGTATCTAACGCTGATGTACAAAAGTTTGGGCGGTTTCAGTTGGACTGGTATTTTCACCGAATCTGTGCTGCAACACGAGTGCTCTGCCGATTTGGCCCCTCCCGTGGCCTCTGTTCAAGAATTTTTCGAAGGCAGTGGAGTTGATGTTGCTGTAATAGCCGAGGAAGCCTCCAATGAGTTCAATGTTATGGAATCGGCACAGAATTTGCATTCATCATTGCTTACTTTAAAGAATGTAAGTTGAAAATTTAAGTTCATTTGGGATTAAATTGTAATGTATGTTAACCCTTTTTCAGGTCTTCACCACTGAAGTGTATAAAGGCTTTTTGGGTTTTGCCTCCTGGTGGAGTTATTTCACTTTATTCGCCAGCTCTTCTCTTGGTATCATCTATCAGTCGTACTTTAACAAGACCTGAATGTAAAGAAAATTCTGCCGGCCATCTAAGACTTGAAGCAAAAACAAGCAATATTTTTTTTTGAAAAAAAAAAATGAAGTTAACAGCAATTCACATAAAGTTCATTAGTTAGTAAAATTTTATTTTATAAATAAGTCGAATCAATCACCGTTTTACACTCTCTAATAAGTTTGTGTTGTTATTCATTTAATTTTGGTTTTTAATTTCTTTTTATTTAAAATCAAATTATTTTCGAAAAACGAATAATATTGCCATAATATTCTCTTAGTTATATTTTGTGGTTTTTTCATTATGATTTTATTTATTATTTTGTATAAAGTTTTTTAAACGTTTTCATAAAAAAGAATTTTTTTCCCAATAATGGTTGTTTAAATGTGTGTGTTCTTTGTCTGTCCCTTTATTTCGTTTACTAGGTTTTTTATTTTGGAAATAGTTTTCGTTTTTTATTTAATACTTTTATAAATTTATATACTTAAATGTGTATATAATATATGAATAGTGTTTATAGAAAGAGAGCTTATACTAAAGAAAAGAAAAGTAAAAAAACAATTATTGTGTGTTTCGTTTACTTGTTTCGCTAATTAGATCTGTTTTGTTGCTGATGGTGATGGCAGGATGGAAGGGAAAGAAATGGGTTGTTGAAACTTCTTTCTAATTAACATTTTGCATAATTTAGGGATTCTTTGGCTTCTCTTCAGTTCGATTGCAATTTCGCAGAATGAAAAGCTTTTGTGGTTTTAGCCAATAAACTTGTGATTTAAGAAGACCTTTTATTGGAGTACTTTTTTTTATAGAATTATGACTCTACTGCACATTTAGAAACCTGAAATATATCTATAATGTATATAAACAGGTTCTTATTCAGAAAACTTGAGCTAGGTTTATTTATTGAAAAAGTTTTTCAATGTAAAAGTATTCTACAAATCTTCTTTAAGAAAAACTTTATTTTACCAGTCCAGTACAAGGGACAGAGCTCCATAGATAGGAATCAACTAGTCATAGTCCAAACTCCCTTTGACCTTAGAAATATACACTCTTTAGCTTCAGATATATGGAAGATAAAAAACTTCTGATAAATTTCCTCATTAACTACAGAGTCCTTGTGTCAATCGAACTCCACTTATTTGTTATATTATAAGAACTGTTATAAATTGAAGAAAAATTCCGCGGGAACAAATGTTCACCATTTATTCTCAATAATGGTGAATGTCTTGGCTCTATGACCCCATCACTCTTTGAACTTAGATGGGAAAAATTTGCGGGAAGAAATAGTCACCATTTAGTTTGAATGACAAGGTTCTATGACATTCAATATGACGAAATGTTCATTCATTGAATTTTTTTGAATTTAATGTTGTTGATTATTCATTAAATTAGACCAGGGATTCACACTCCTGCCTAAAATGCTACTCTTTGGAGAAGCCCTAGCTTAGACAATACATAACAAACCTGATTTCTTTTATTCCTCCCTCCGCATCACGAATCTTCAGATTCCTTGAAAAATTTGCACAACTAAACCACTAACCTGGGAGGCGGGATTCCCCTCCTATAGCCTATGTGCATTTTGTGTTCCTTTTCACTACACTAATAAATACGTCTTAAAAAATGCTTAATTCTTTTTTTAATTCTTAAATATCTCAAAGATGTGTGATCTTTTAAAGACCCAATATTTGTTCTTGTTTATAAACGGCATGATAGGCATTACGAATGAGAACATAGGGGAAGCAAGACTCCAGCAAATCCATGGTAAGGAAGGGTGATTGTTTAACAATTTCATCCAATAATAAATAAATAGATTCTCGATTTCGCGTAGCATCACGATCTGATTCTTGACCTAATCGCAACAAAGAGGAAGAGGCCAGAGCCAAAAATTCTTTCATGCGATCTTCTATATCATTTTGGCCACAAATGGTGAACAAGGCACCGAAAATGTTATTAATAGCCACCGACATGCAGTGGGTATTATTGGAATGACCATCTATGGAAGCACGATAGAAAGAATTATCATTTCTAGCCAATTTTGGTATGGAAACAGCCACGAAGACCATTAAAAGGCAAGCGGTTAAATGTTCGCCTTCATCAAATTCGGGTTTTTTGGATTTTAGAGTGGCCGCCAAAGTGGGATCTACCTTGCACATTAGACCAGCCGAAGCAGCCATCTCAGAGGCTACACGTATTTGATCACCTCCCGGCAAATGCTCCTGGAAATCTTTAACTGAACTTAGCAGAAAAGGTATACGTTTCTCTAGAACATCTACCAAAGCCTCATGTACTAAATTACGGAAACAGAGTATAACACCAATAATGGTCATACGTTGTAGAACCCGATCCACATCTTGTAAACGTTTAAATTGTTCTTTCATAACCTCAGGTTTATCAAAACTGGTGCGTAGAGTAATAAGAACCTCCTTATTGACTCCAACTAAAGATTTTAGTTCTTGCACTTGATTGGCTATGTGCCACATTAGAGTTTCATTTAACGATTTAATGCCATAAGGACCCACCAGTTCAGCTAAAGCTCTCAGCTCATTGAGGTCGGAAAACTCTTGTGGATTGAAGGGGACCCATCCCTCAGGGGAAATGGGTACAAAAGCTTTTTGATTATTGCTAAAGACAATATTGCCGGCCGAAACGCGTCTCAAGAGAACTTCACTGTACCTAAAATAAAATATATATAGCAATAAATTTGGTATACTCAAAATAAAGAGAAGAAACCAACTCACCAGGTATTATACAAGGCTGCTATGGTCTTTTCGCCATGTGAATCCAAAGCCTGTGTTTGTTGCAGCAGACAGTTATTGAATACCCGCGTCATATCAATGTGTACATAATTCTCCACCGTTTGCAAAACATTCATATAAGCCCTCACAGAAGCCAATAGCTCCGAGGGCTTAGCAATCTCCATGGTATCGGGATTAAACATTACCATACCCACCAGATCGCGGGAGAAACGATGCTCCAAATTTTGGCACAAATATTCTCGTGGGGCAAAGGCAAATTCCCACACATTCACAGTTGGACAATAATTGATGGCATAGCATAGCTCTGTTAAAGCCATATGCAATTTATCCATAGTTGTTAGATCCTCACGTGTCTTGCGATACGACTCATCGCCCGGTTTGCGAATATCATCAAATTGTTTTTTAGATTTATCTTTTTTTTTACGAGCCGATTGAACCGATAAGATTTTCGCGCAGTGTTTTGGTAACAAAGAATCGGCCATGGTACACTGTTCATCGCAAATGGTAGTGATAATATTCTTAGCTTCTTTGGCCATTTCCTCGAGGAAGATATTTACCACACTCAAGGATCGCTCACGTATATGATGTCGCTCTTCGGGACACATTTCATGTGTACAATTCTGGAAATGACTGCATATCAAAGGGAAAGCAATAATATAACGATTCTGTGCTGGGAACTCCAGGCACATATGGAATTGATCATCGAACATTTTGCTGTAGAAACAGAAAATACTCAAATCAGAAGTTTCCACTAAAATCTCATCTAAATTATCCACCACACGTGTATGGAAAACCATCGAGTCCAACAGACGAGCCAATTCAACATGCTCTTGAATGCGTAACACTGCCTTGCCCACACTCATGTATGTTTGCAAACGGAACCAATCCAAACGGAAGGCTCTAAAGTCAAACAATTCATTGTCCTCCACTTGTTTGACGGTTAAACCCGAAGCGGTATTGTATAGAGAAGAAAAGATGACACTTTCATCTTCGGGGCACATTTGTAAACTTTGCATGCGTATATTCAGATCGGTCGAATCGAACCCGGAAAGATATTGCACATAATAACGTTGCATGACTTGGCTATATTTGCGTACCAAGGCTCGTAACTCCTCCATGTGGAACAACAATTCGGGCAGCTGGCGATCAACAAGGTCCTCATTACTTTTGCCTGTAAGAAATTAATATTTTGTATTAGGATTTGTAATACTTCTTCAGATTCACAATTAAATATGGACTTCAGCATGATGTGCGTGAAATAAAGTATGCAATATATCTGGCAAAAACACAAACCACCACTGTTAAGGGTTTATAGAATACTGTTAAACAGCGATACAATTTTTACAAAAATGTGAAAAATAATGAAAATAAACACAATTAGACCAAGTAGACGTCGATTATATAGAATAGCCTATAAATAAACAGGCCAAACTCTATATAAATAGAGGTTGTTTATCATGGTTTTTAGAGGTTTTATCTGTACTGAATCTAAACGAAAATAGCTATAGTATACTGGTTTATATCGGGAATAGCTAAATAAATGCAGAATTTTATAATATGCCTGCTTTGTAGTTACAAGACGTGCAAACAAAAGCAACGAAGGCGGAAGCTCCGTTAGATTCCTATTTCCAGTACGGTGGGAGCACACTCTTGGTCTTGTTAAAACCAAACATTTTTCTGACCACTTCCACCATTTTGCAATTTTTTAAGATGTAGAGAGCAAAACATTATAAAAACTTGTGTGGCCGGTCGGGATTAAAATATGTCTATTGTTCATGTTCCCCAATCTTATCATCTTTGTAAGTTCTCACTTTATAATCGAACTAAATATCAAAGGAAAATTCTTGCTAGATGAGTGTAAGTTTTATGGTGCCATACTCGAAGTCTACAACATTTTGATACACTAATATTACGGTAGATTTTTTGAAAACCACGATTTCCAAGAGTCACTGGAATCTGCGCATCAAAGTTAACCTATCAAATCTACCTATACAACCTATCGATTAGGTGACCATAAACTAGTATATACCGTCCGTGAACTTTGACATTCATTTCATTGTTTTCCTTCCTACTTAATTTATCACCACAAATTCCAACACATTCAACTCCATAAAATTCATAAAAAGATTACAGAGATTTCGAAAATATACAAAACCCAAGCTCACCTTTATTCTTCAACTGCGGAGGATTGTCATTGTGCCTTAGCAGCCACAAAATCTCATCTCGGGCCAAGCACAGACCAATGAAAATAAAAATAGCCTTAGGACCCAATAAACCCGGCTGATCCGTCATAATCAAAGCCAATTCTTTTAGGGCTGTACGTAAAAATTTCCTCCTCTCTCGATGCATTAAGGCTGCCTTTTGTACAGCATTTGAATAGGCTTCCTTGACCTCACTGATGCGTTTATTATAGCCCTTAATGCCATCAAAAAATGTCTGTATGTACTGATGTATCTGCAAAACCTCATCACGGAATAAGGCCACCACCCAACTGGATTCCAAAGCTGACAACCATATTTTATTCACCTCCGGATACTGAGCCAACATGGGATGATTCAACAGCAAACCAAAAATAATCCATCTATCCATAGCCTCCAACGAAAGATATTCGCAGGACATGGTGTCAGTTCGCACCGCTTTCAAAAGAATGGCTGGATTGCCCACCAAACTCAATTTTTGCATTTCACGCCATTTATCCGCCGGCAAATTACGTAAAGGATAAATGGTGGTCAACGAACGCAAGGCATTTGTCAGCAATCGTTGATGCGGTATAAACTCTTCGGAGAGTTTTTTCAGCGGCACCTCATAGTCCAAAATCATTTGACCCAATCTGGGGAATCCAGCATCAGATGCATTATTTTGCAATTCAAAAGCGGCATTGTATAAACCCAAAACGGCCTTGCGATCTTCCACACGCGACAACAGAATCATCAACGACACATAAGTGACCACCAGATCCAAATAGTTTTTGGTTAATTCAAAATTCAACGTAATATCCAAATGAATTTGGCAAGCATCCATTGTGGTGAGCAGTTCGCAGACATTATCCTTAAAGTCTAGCAAATCAACAAATGTGTGATAGTACAAGGAGAGGGATTTTATAATCTCCGCCTTTATGTTCACTATGGCATTAAGACCTTTCACATCTATGTTGGGAAAACGTTTCACAATAAACTTAATCGAAGACTCCAGAGATTTTTCCGACAGGAATCCCGGTTTCGACTTGGTATCACCACAAGCCTTTTTGATGTTATACACCCGGGTCAATATGCCCAGACCACGATCATTTAAGATTATCAATTTTTCAGCAATTTTCTGCTGATTGGGGTAAATGGGGCGTGCCATGGTGGTGGCTGGTTAAGATGCAACAGACAGCACTTTCAATGTAATTTATGGAGATGTGTCTGGTGTCCGACGAATTTAGTTCAATTGGCAGCGGCCCCACCTAGAAAATTTTGTTTTCACTTAAATCCCTTCAAAACTTCCAAGTAACTTTGTTTTGTCTTTTAATTCTAGTAGGGATTTCTTTGTTTTTCACTTCTAAATTGGTTTGTTGTTCTTTGTTTTATTTTTATATGCAAAATTTTACATTTTTATTTAGAAAATTCCCATTCATTCTTACTCGATGACAAATTTTTGACGTTTCGTTCTATCAAAATAATATGTATAAGAGGGTAACAGTTGCAGTAACAGCCATATGGTGAATGAGAACGAAAGGGTGACTCAGATATAAGCAAAACATCAACATGTAAGGCCTGTCCTGGGAAAGGATTCACAAAATGAATTTGATTATACTAAATTAGGTCAAAAACAAACAACAAAAAACTTGAGTAGAAATTTTGACCTATGGAGCCCTCAAGACCCAAAATTGGACCCTGTCCAGAACGTTGTCTATATTATGCTCAAATTAAAGAAATTTTTCCGTTGATATATGACTGAAAAGAAGACAAGGATCCCTCGCGGAATCATATATATCTGCAATCTACGTGATTTTTCCCTTTCATTTGATGGGTCGCATATATGGGCCCAAAAAATATTTTTCAATCCCTCCAGGGATTTCCCTTAGTCCAAGTTTACACGAGGATATTTTTTCAGCATATTCTCCGCTAATTACCTTTTAAACGTGCCTTTGCGTTTACACGACGTAATTTGGTTTCGGCTAAAATTGTTGTTGTTTCAAAGTGCTAATGAAAACCCCAAAACGTTGAACCACAGTACGGGAGAGTTTTTTTCTCCCCCTTTCCGACTACCTCCCTCTCCTACTAAACGCCGATAATCTGCTTAACATTCAGCCCGGGGACACATTCAGCCCGTGTCCTCAGTTAACTGCACTTTAGTCCAGTTTTTAAAATTCTCATTTCAAGATATTTTTTAAAATCTGACCACATATTTTCATGTTTCATGCTGACATTTGCGATGAAATGTCAGATGGGGAGAAAATGGCATGAGACACTTAATCTATATACATACGATTGTCAGATCTAACAATATTATCAGGAATATGGTGGGAAAAAATGCAACCCTGTGAACTTACAGCCGTGTGAACATACTACAAATGTCATTGTAGAACAATAATATTCGTAGACATATGGCAATAGTGTAAACACACAACGTTGCCATTGTGAGATAATTTGCAGACACTTTTGATTGTCACATGTGCGAAGTTTATGCATGTGACAATGGCGCCATTGTCAGAGAAACATTTTATTGACAACTCTGTCTATTTTCTTGCAATCGTCTGAACTGACTATTCACCTTTGCCTAACAATATATCATTGTTCGAACTTTTTCATTACAAATTTGTTTTATATAATTGTAGAAATTTCAAACAAATGAACTTATCAAATTGTACAAATACAACATATTTTAATATAATATACTCGAGAGCCCGATATGGGAACTATGTATAGAAAAAATGAATTATATATTACTATTGTTTATTATGGTATAAACTTGTTATATTATTTACAAAAAATAAACGCTTAAAAAAAATATATAAGGCATGTTTTCGTTACAAGCTAGCACTTTTAGTTTAGCACTTTGCAACGAATACAACTGACTTCCACTAACTGGCACATAAGCAATAAGTGGCTGATTTTCACTATCTGGTAGCAATGGTGTCATGAGTTGCGAAGAAAGAACAGTGCGAAACAGGCAAAAAATTCGTGAAAAGTATTTATAAAACATATATTTACTATTCTATGTTCAATTGTTTACACATTTTGTTGCAAATATTAAAATAATTTCCCATTTTTGTTCTTCTTCTTCCCGTTAATTCACAATAATTGATAAAATCTCTCCAAAAATGGGATGCCATATTGCTAAATATAGGGTGTCCAATCTGGCAACATCATACTCGATTAAGACATGAAGACAAGCACCAAACTTCATCGGGAACTAATAGTGCTTAAAAGTGCTTAGCTCCCCATACAAATTAAGCACTTATGGTGTATTGTTCGTAAATTTGCACCACTTTAACAGGGTTGAAAACGTTTTCCGATCTGACAATCTTGTGTACATAGCTTTAGGTTTAGGTTAGTGTGGCAGCCGTGGTCCCTAGTGTTACCGCGGGCTAAAATGCCCCTCATAGAAACCAAACTGTTTGATATACAAATTTATCGATAGTACGAATATCGGTACCGGAAAGATCTGTTAGACTGCCTAGAAAGTCATTGCAATCAATACCCAATCTTCCGGCGTTTTCGATCAGGCAGTGTCCCGTCAGAACTGATACTAACGTACACCCAGGAAAATAATTGGTTGGAATTGGATAGTAAGCCGTGCTCCACACGAGTCAATTTTTTCCAAGCAAGTGCCAAAGTGTGTAAAGTTTCTCCTACAAATTTTGACACTTGCTTGGAAAAAATTTTCTTGTGGATCTAGACTTAGAATAAAAAAAATAGTACTAACAACAAACAGTCTATTGCATACACCATGTGCCGGTTGTATTTATAAATAGCTTAAACAACAATTATAACATGGATACGATCAAATGAAAATTCTTGCAACTATATCGATGGTTGTATCAATCGATTTAAGATAGGGTTTTCATTGACACTTCGTTAGATGTGGTAATTTAAATTTTATGATCGATATTTGGTAGTGACAACGAATGTTTTTTCTTGACAACAGAAATTGTATTAATAGATCAAAGATTATTATTGCAACGAATAATTGGTTACTATAACAGAAAAAAATATTAATAAATAATCGTTTTTTTTTTGCTTATCCCAATTATTTCCCAAATTTAGAATAATTAAATATATTTTGGGAAACGACCGAAAGCTTGGTTACTGCTCTTTTTTTGTACATGACAAAAAAAAAATAAAATTATTCGACATAAATATATCTTCAACATTTTGTTCATGAACGGTATATGTAGTCAAATATAATTTCGTGTGGATAATAATGTGTGGAATGCAGAATATATTGTGCAAAGCCGAAACAAAAGTACGACGTGGGAATTAGAGGAAAATCTACTTAAAAAATATCCCCGTGTGATTCTCAACTTTCCGACTGTCTCTCCTAGTCTGCATTGACATGATACTTTTTTTTAAGTATTAAGTATACTTATCGGCGTTTTGTGGGCGAGAGAGGCAGTCGGAAACGGGGGGAAAAAAAGTATGCCGTACTCGTACTTATCGTACTCATCGTTTTGTGTTTTTCGTTCGCACTTGGAAACAACAACAATTCACACAGGAAAAGCCGAAACAAAACAAATGAAAATAAGTATAAGTATTAAAAAAAAGTACCATGTAAATGGGGACTTACGACAAGTACCAGTACGGCATACTCTCTGCATCTCAACAAACTTTGACACTTGCTTGGATGAAATTAGCCGTGTTTTCGTTACACCATAAGTGCTTAATTTGTATGGGGAGCTAAGCACTTTTAAGCACTATTAGTTCCCGATGAAGTTTGGTGCTTGTGTTCATGTCTTAATCGAGTATGATGTTGCCAGATTGGGCACCCTATATTTAGCAATATGGCATCCCATTTTTGGAGAGATTTTATCAATTATTATGAATTAACGGGAAGAAGAAGATCAAAAATGGGAAATTATTTTAATATTTGCAAAAGAGTGTAAACAATGGAACATAGAATAGTAAATATATGTTTTATAAATACTTTTCACGAATTTTTTGTCTGTTTCGCACTGTTCTTTCTTCGCAACTCATGACACCATTGCTACCAGATAGTGAAAATCCGCCACTTATTGCTTATGTGCCAGTTAGTGGAAGTCAGTTGTTTTCGTTGCAAAGTGCTAAACTAAAAGGGCTAGCTTGTAACGAAAACATGCCTATTGTCTGGTATGAATCTGAACGTACTTAAAAAAGTATCGTGTGAATAGGAAATTACCTTTACCTTAGGGCATCTCTTAAATAACAGTGAAAGCGTCTGACGTCTGTGAAAGAGTTGTTGTGTGCACAGAAAACAATGGGATGATATATGAGTTTGACAGACGTCGGACGCTTTCACTGGAATTTAAGAGATACCCGCAGCTGTCATCTGTCAAAAATATTTTTGCACAGTTGGGTAAATATTCACTGTGTCACGTTGCTTCATTTAGAACGAACTATTCCGGTATTTGATCTATTTTCTTTTAGAAAATATTGAATAAATAATTGCAAATACGGTCAATTAAAACAGCATTGCAATCGTTTTTCTCCAGCAAAATGGCAAATAAAAGTGGCAGTGTTTCGCCTGAAAAATTAACAAGAGAAGATGTGTGTCGTGTGCCCGAGAACATTTCATTTCCAGGCGAAGAAGACAATGTATTAAATGAATGGAAGGCCAATAAAACATTTGAAAAGTGTATGCAGCTGTCGAAGGGAAAACCCAAGTAAGTAGATCCATGTAAATTTTCCTAAAAATTGCATCATTTATTTGCAATGGACTATTGGTTGTTGTGGCTTGAGGGGTGTGTGTGTATGCGTGCTTAAATATGTTTTGTGTGGAATGTGAGTGCAGCTAACATCTAACTAACGTTTCTTCTCTCTCATATCAGATACACCTTCTATGATGGTCCTCCCTTTGCTACCGGTTTGCCCCATTATGGCCACATATTGGCTGGTACTATCAAAGACATTGTCACTCGCTATGCCTACCAACAAGGTTACCACGTGGATCGCCGCTTCGGCTGGGATTGCCACGGCTTGCCGGTAGAATTCGAAATTGACAAGGTCTTGAACATTAAGGGTCCAGAAGATGTGGCCAAAATGGGTATTGCAGCCTACAATGCTGAGTGTCGCAAAATCGTAATGCGTTATGCCAACGAATGGGAAACCATTGTCACGCGTATGGGCAGATGGATAGATTTCAAGAACGATTATAAAACTCTGTATCCCTGGTATATGGAATCCATTTGGTGGGTGTTTAAGCAGCTGTTCGACAAGGGCTTAGTCTATCAAGGTGTTAAGGTGATGCCATACTCGACTGCCTGTACAACGGCTCTGTCCAACTTTGAATCGGGTCAGAACTACAAGGAAGTTGTAGATCCATGTGTGGTTGTTGCTTTGGAGGCTGTGGGTAATGAGAATACCTACTTCTTGGTCTGGACCACTACTCCTTGGACACTTCCATCGAATTTTGCATGCTGTGTTAATGCCAATATGATTTACGTTAAGGTGAGTGAAGAAATGTTTAAGACTAATGACATAATGTTTATTTTTGTTTATTTCTTACATTCGTTTTAATATTTACATAAACATACATACATACAGTTTTTGTAGAAATTACTCTGTCCATAATTAAAACTCTAGAAATTTTGAAAAATTATGGCCTAGAACGTGATAGTTTATTTAAGGGTAAAACTAATCTAATGGCGATTTCGTTTCTGGGAATAATTAAGCATTTTCTTTATACTTTTCCAGTTGCACTTTTCTAATACATTATAAAAAATTTAAAACTGAAATAATGGTGAACAGAAATGTTGCACTTTTTTGCATAAACGAAATCGCCATAAGTTATATTCGACAGACTACATCATTTCAACTTAAAAGGGGTATATATTTTCCATAAGTAGAATCTCACGGCGACGGAGCATATTTTTTTCCAGAATAGAAATCGCCATAATTGGATGTAAAATAAACCTTCTGAAGTCTTAAAAGCCCAGATCGGAAGGAACATATATATGGGGGCTATATATAAATCTGAACCGATTTTCTTTAAACCCTAGTATTAAGACACTCCACCCTGCTAAATCTCAAAATGATTGAATGTGTAATACAGCTTCCGTAGTGCTAAAGGCCAAAACCGGAAGAAATATATATATGGCGGCTATATCTAAATCTAAACATATTTTCTTCAAATTTAGTATTGTCAGCTAGTACATAAAGAACTACTTTCTGCCAAATTTTATACATATGGGTTAAACAATGTTGTTTATATAGTGCACATATGCCAAATCGGTGGTAGATATATATGGGAGCTATATCTAAATATTCCAATTTCAGTACGGATTGTCCTTGGGCCAAATAAAGATATATATATCTGCGACAGTACAAGATTACATGGATAGAAGGACACAGCTAAATCGACTTAGAAAGTGATTCGAAGTCGATCGGTATAATTAACGATGCGGCTATCTCTTCTCCTTTTGGGTGTTACAACAAATGCATAAAGCTATAATACCCTGTACCACAGCACTATTCCTATTCGTTCGTAATTGAAGTGTCAGTCGCTCCCGAATGATTTATCTTCTTACTTTATAATTTTTGATTTTCACTGATTTGCTCGTACACTTGTATTTAAATAACAGTGATGTCGTTTGCGGATTTAAACTATTCAGATTCAAGGGATAATAAAATAAATATTTCTATTACATTAAAATTGGTTTTATTTCCAATCAGAGTAAGCCTATTAAAATTACACTTAAAGCTCAACATTTGTATTCATTTAAAAGAAGAGAATTATCACTGCTCCCAAAAATGTTAATAGGAGCGACATACATTCATCAAGTAAATACAACTCCACAAAAAGCAACTCTTTCAGTGTTTTAAAAGGAGTGGTGACAAATAAGTACTTCCCCGGCGCGACAAGCCCTTGTTGTTGTTGTTGTAGCCACTGTTGCTCCTGCAAGCATAGAATTTAGTTAGTTAGTGGTTTAATCTTCTTCAGCTGAATCATCAACATCCAGTTCCAGGAAACGGGCCGCAGCCAAGGGCTCTGACCAAAGTGAAACAGGAGTTAGGTGAGTGGGTTTAGCTGGACAGTTAAACAAGTGTTGTGTGTCATGCGGCCCAGTATTGCATGCTGGGCAAAGATCAGTGATGGTTTCGTCCAGTCTCGATAGGTACGAGTTGAGTCTACTGCACCATCCTGATCTCAGCTGTGCCAGGGTGACTCTGGTTTTCCTTGGCAAGCTGCGTTCATTGTCTGCAATGGGTGGGGGACGTCCTCCAAGGACGATGTTACATCTATAGTTGTGCGTCACATTTTCAACTGTATCGATGTGAATTTGTTCCAGTTCTGCCTCGTATGAAGACTCCGGGAGATATTGACGGACTTCGTCTTCATAGTCCCATATAGTTCTCCTGACATGCCTCGGGGGGGGTTCCAGATCAACTAAGCGTTGATTTGGGTGACCCCTCCGATGGCATCCCAGGTGGAACTGTTTGGTAAGGAGCTCACAGTGATCTTTGACTGGGAGCATCCTTGTCTCCTCGTGAAGGTGGTGTATCGAGGACATTTGAAGGCAGCCTGTGATTGTCCTAAGGGCTGCATTCTGGCAGGTTTGGAGACTTTCCCATTGTGTCTTGCTGACGCTGGCTGTCCACACAGGCGCTGCATAATTTGCCACTGGGCGGCCAATCGCTTTGTACGTTGTTGTTAGTGTCTCTTTGTCCATTCCCCAAGTGCTGCCGGCTAGCGACTTGAGGACTTTGTTCCGAGAACGTACTTTGTTGCAGATTGCAGTGGTATGCGCCGAGGACGAGAACAAGCTATCCAGGGTTACACCCAGGATTTTTGGGTGACTGACTGTCGGAATTTGAACGTCATCGACTTTTATGGGTAGCTCAAGGGAGACTTCTTTGGTCCATGTGGTGAAGAGCGTTGCTGAAGATTTTGTTGGGGAAAGTTTTAAATTCCTCGAGCTGAATAATGTCACGAGATCAGCAATATAAGCGTTTAACTTCTCGCAGAGGCTATCAATTCCGTGGCCCCTGGCCAGTAACGAGCAATCATCTGCATATGAAATTACCTCAACTCCTTGGGGGGGAGGAGGGAGTTTGGACAGGTAGGAGTTAAACAAGAGCGGGGACAGAACTCCACCCTGTGGTACACCTTGTTTAATCCTACGAGGCTTGGATCGCTTATTCCTAAACTCTACAAATGATTTCCTACCGCACATGTAATTTATCACCCATCTCTTTTCCCTGTTGGGGAGGGAGGACTGTAGTATGTCCTCAAAGAGAATGGTGTGGTCGACCGTGTCAAAAGCTTTGGACAGGTCGAGAGCCACGAGAACTGTGCGTTCGCAGGGTCTTTTCCCATTAAGACCGTGGCTTATGTGGGTGGTTACGGCTGTAAGTGCTGTGGTGGTGCTGTGCATCTTACGGAATCCGTGTTGATGTTCTGCTGCGTGGAGGTGACTGCTCAAGCTAGGCAGGAGGAGTGCCTCAATTGTCTTTGCAACCGGGGATAAGAGGGATATAGGTCGGTATGACTCTCCCTGGTCCGCCGATTTCCCAGGCTTGAGAACTGGGACCACTCTGCCAAGTTTCCAGGCATCCGGTATGGTTAGAGTAGCGATGGACAGATTGAGGGTTTTTGTTAGGTACTCAACTCCTGCTTCACCTAGGTGTTTCAGCATCATCATCGAAATTCCATCTGGGCCGATAGCCTTGGATGGCTTTGCCTTAGTTATTGCAGCTAAGACATCATCTGCTCTGAATATGGCATCTACTTCATGGGCTCGTAGCTTCCTTGCCTTCCTTAGGATGCTCCTTTTCGCCTTAGATCTCTCGGGGTGCTCTATAAACTGCCGGCCGAAATGGCTCGCACACCTCTTGGGGTCCGATATGACATATTGTCCGAAGGATATCGCAACCCCGTCTTCTCTCCTATTGGGGTTCGAGAGAGCTTTGACAGTAGTCCATAATTTGTTCACTCCAGAGCTTAGATTACATTCATCCAGGTGTTCCAGCCATTTGTTTCGCTTGGATTCGTTTACCAACTTGCTGATCTCCTTGTTCAGTTGTCTGATCCTGGGATCGCTTGGGTTGGCCAGACGAATCTCGTCACGCTCATCTGCTAGTCCTGCTGCTTCAGCCGGGAAGTTTGGTCTTATCACTGGTATTCGACCGGCTGGGATGAAGCGAGCAGCTGCTGCTGTGACAATTTTGCGAAACACCTTCTCTGCGTCGTGGGGATTAGAAGGCGTTGGCTGGAATCGGAATTTGCGGTCAGTAAACTCTCTGAATTGCACCCAGTCCGCTTTCTTCTGATTGACGTAGGTGCGGCGCTCAGAAAGTAAGAAATCGCTTGGTCGACTAAGAGTTATGACGATGGGAAGGTGATCTGATGCCAGGGAGACGACGGCACGCCAAGCAGTGCAGTTTATCAGACCATCACTGACAATTGTTAGGTCTGGCGAGCTGGCACAGTTTCCCATGATTCTTGTGGGGGCATCTTCATTTATGGTACAAAACGTTGAGCTGTCGATCTGTTCCGCCAGGTCTGAGCCTCTGTGATCATTGCCGAGACTCGAGTGCCAGAGTTCATGGTGCGCATTAAAGTCGCCCATGATCACCCGATTGTCACCTACGAGCAGGGCTCTAATATCAGGGTGATAACCAGGAGGGCAAACTGACACTGGTGGAATGTAAACGTTTAACAGGTCCATGTAAACATCTCCAGATCTAACAGAGATGCCTTGGGTCTCCAAAAAGACATCTTGTAAACTCGGATCTGGGCTGGATTCCCTGTATTGTACCGATTGATGGATAATGAAGGCTATGCCCCCACCGTTACTCCTTTCGCGGTCTTTCCTCAGGATGTTGTACCCATTACAACATTGAAGCCTGGAGTTCTTGTTTAACTTCGTTTCCTGAACCGCTGCGACCATGATGTTATTTCTGCTCATGAAAGCAGTGATTTCGCTGATCTTGCCTTGGAGGCCGTTGCAGTTGAACTGCAGTAAGCTGATGTTTTCGGGTAAAGGTACGTTCATTTGCGGGGTGAGTTGTTGTGGACTCGAAAGCTGCTGGTGTTGTTGTTGCTGCTGATGTGGCTGTTGCTGTTGTTGTTGCTGCCGTTGTTGCAAATGAGTTTGTTGCCGTTGGTTGGGGGGAGGAGGAGATGGGGTAAGATACTCCGACGAGGACGATGTTGATCCGGGTGTGTTGATAACAGCACAGCACGGGGCAACATAGCTCGTACTCCACTCCCTGCGGCTATTCAGGCCTGAGCAATTATCTTTCTTTCGAAGATGGCACCATCTGTTACAGCGGGTGCATCTAGCCGAGGCAGAGCGGATAACGCCCTGACACACAGAGCAATGGTTCTGGTGTCGAGTCGGCTGTTGCGGTATGGGTTGCTGGGGATGGTGATTGGCATCAGCAGGGCTGGCTTGCCGCTGCTGATGTGGCATCTGTTGTTGTTGTTGCCGGTTTCGAAGGAAGTATCGGGGGGACGGAGCAGGTGATGTCGAGGATGTTGATGACGTCGATGAGGAAATGTTTGCTGGTGCCGGTAGACAGCAGCTCGCAATAAACCTATTGTTCCAGTCCCTACCCTTACTCAAGCCTGAGCAATTGTTCTCTTTCCGCATGTGGCACCATCTATGACATCCGTTACACAGGACAGAAGCTGAGCGGATAATTCCACTACAGACTGAGCAGATGTTATTGCTCACCTGTTGACTGGATGATTGGTGTTGTTGTAGGTGGTGCTGTGTCAGCATCAATGGTCGTAGTTGATGCTGCGGACGGGGATGACTAGTCCGTCGCGGTCTTACCGAGGGAGGGGGAGTTCTTGACGCCATTGATGAAATATTAGCGCAGCATGCGCCAACATATTCATCATCCCAATCCTTGGTACTTCGGAGAGCAGAACAGTTTTCTTTTACCCTAAAGTGAACCCATCCATTGCAGATGGTGCATCTGACCGATGTTGAACGGATTGCACCATTGCAAACTGAGCATGACCATGGTCCGGGGTTTTGTTCGATGCCGGCTCGGACCAGTAATATACGGAGCAGGTTAGCCGGTATATGCTGCTCCGTAACTAAAAAAAAGCATACTTGCCTTTGCTTGTGGAGGTGGCAGTCCTTGGCCGGGTGATGATGATATTCCGGGTCGTTCCGGTTCGGAGAACCGACTGCGCTGAGAACGTCCTTGTTAAATTTATTGGTTAAAATCCAAATTAGAAAAACTTCCGGATCATAAGTTGGGGATTTTTACCGCTTCTTTGGATGCTCTTTTTTTGCTGGGAAGTTGTCGACAAATGATCCAATAATGGAATATTGTAAGGGCTGGTACGTTGAGTTGACATTGTTGACAAGACTTTGTTGAAGCAAAGAATTTTGCAAAACAATCGGCGATTGGATTACCGTTAATTGAGTTTACTTTTCATATTGACAAAATCATAGAAATATATATGATTCATCCTAAAATTGTGATTTAACTTATCTAAATGAGTTCATAGTAGTCCATATTATCTGGGAGATTCATTATTGTAATGTGATCTGCTCTAATCTGCTCTTCATGTTCTTGATATCAGTCAATTTAGATGAATATCACGGTGGCCTATTAGCATTTATAATACGAATCCGTGGTACAGATTGCAGCGAGCATTCATTCAAAACATTATAAAATCTCTCTATAGATATATCAATATCAGTAAAGTAATCACAACAGCAGACACAATCTTGTGGCTACTTCGTTTCTGCAAAAAGTGCTGTATTTTCTTTATACTTTCCCCGAAAACTGCACTTTTATAACACATTTTGGAAATTGGATGTAAGTAAAATGGGACTACTCATATTGACTAAAAAAGTGCTAATATTTTTCAATATTTCACGTCGACGAGGCCAAAATTTTTTTTAGAAACGAAAATACCATTATACTATATTTAAGAGTAGAGTGTTAAGCAATTCTAATTTAATTACTTTGCTCTTTCCAAAATGTTTGGTTTGAAGTTAAACTTTCTGTCTACTAAAATACCTAAGGATTTTGAAATTTCAACATTTCTGTAGGGCTGTACAACAGACGACAAGGCCGTTCTATATAGTCCGGCTATATTTATTTTATTGATAGTCCCTCTATATCTAAGAAAGCTGCCATCTAACAGTTAGAGAACCCTTAATAAAGCTCGCATGTAGTGCGGTTCCGGTGGACTTGCCCTTGATTGGACAGTAGACTGTGATATATTTTAGTCCTAAGGCAACTATCTATTAATCTCTCCAGGGTTTTATGGAGAAATGATGATAGACTAATCGGCCGAAAATCTTTAGCTGCTTTATGAGTTGACTTTCGCGCTTTTGAGTTGAGCTTTCTACGTCACTTTAGAAATCTATCCAGGATTTATTTTGAGCCTTTCTCAACTTTTTTTGCACAGCTTGAGTTCATTCTACAGCACTTCTGCAGCATAACTAATTGAAACGCCTACGGTCGTTATTTGCCCTTTGGCTTTAGTTCGGTACAAACGAGCGTATATATGATAAAAAATGTTTAAGTAAAAATATAGTATACAATAGTATATGAGGATGAACTTTAAAACGTGACTATTACACTTTTTGTGTTTTTGCACAATTTGAGGAAATACGATGGCCCTATGTATTTAACCCGAAATGTTGGTGCATTATTAAAGACGTCAAGATTAGTCATACAGATTTCGCACAAATTTATTTTCGCTGAGTTTTGTCATTCATTGCTACCAAACAAAAAAAATAAAAAAAATTGTTTTGAAAAGTACCTCCTCATATAATAGTCAAGTCAAAGGCGGTTAATGAGTGCCGATTGGAACTACAGCAATTGACAGACATATTCTGACTGTGCTGGGTCCCCGGACACTGTATCGTGGGAAACGAGAAGGCTGACGAACTTGCGCGAAAACGATCAGCGAGCATTGCAAGTTTGAGCCATCACTATATCCCCCATTATGCGAATTCTTCAGTAACATAGAGAGTTTTTACAAAGACCTGGCAAATCAGAAATGGTCGAGCAGATCTGACTGCAAAATCACTAAATCTGTATGGCAAAATGTAGTACCAAAGATCTTCTTAACCTCACAAAGAGTGACATTCGTTTATTGATAGGCACGCTGACTAGCCACTGTAATGTTAGATCTTTAACATCAATGTGGCAGTTCTGCCGACTACTGTCGACTCTGTGAGGATGAGGAGGAACTGAAGACAATCGGTCAATGTCCTTCTCTATCAAGACGAAGACATCGCTATACAAAATCTGGATATTGATATTGATTGTTTGACATCAACTCATTCATCTGCATCAACAGGCGAGGTTTTGGTACTCCCCTCTCCTAAAAAGCCATCTCTCCTCTCTCTTACCTATACTCATCACCTCCTTCATCTTCTTCGACCTCTCCATCTTTTTTTACTCATCTTCTCAGGACGAACACAATGGGCCAAATGGTCTCCGAGCGAAGTGTTGCACGCCAGCAATGGTTGTGCGCCGCGCGTCCTTGACCTAACCTAACCTATAATAGTCAATGGTTGGTCACTTTACATAACGCAAAATGGTATTTTTGTGTATTTTTCAAGGCTATTTTAAATACCCAAATCATTTTTGAATAATTTCAGGTTACCGATGTTAAAACCGGACGTTTCTATATTTTGGCTGAAAGTCGCTTGAGTTATGTGTACAAAAACGAAACCGAATATCAAATAATGGAAAAGTTTGCTGGCAAAACTTTGGGAGGTGCTCACTATAAGCCCTTGTTCCCCTATTTCGCTAAACGAGGCGAAGAGGTAAGAGCCTTCCGCGTCCTAGTCGATGATTATGTGACAGAAGATTCTGGTACTGGTATTGTCCACAATGCACCATACTTTGGTGAAGACGATTATCGCGTGTGTCTGCTGGGTGGTCTTATTACCAAGTCAAGTGCCGTTATATGTCCTTTAGATGATTCTGGTCGTTTCACGGAGCAGGTGACCGATTTTAAGGGTCTCTATGTGAAAGATGCCGATAAGCAAATTATTGCCTTTTTGAAAAATAATGGTAGTTTGGTGTCATCGGGCCAAGTGAAACATAGTTATCCCTTCTGCTGGCGTTCGGATACCCCCTTGATTTATAAGGCCGTGCCTTCTTGGTTTGTACGAGTAGAGCATATGTCGAAGAATCTCTTGTCTTGCAGTTCTCAGACATATTGGGTACCTGATTTTGTTAAGGAGAAACGTTTTGGTAATTGGTTGAAGGAGGCTCGTGACTGGGCTATTAGTCGAAATCGCTATTGGGGTACACCCATACCCATTTGGATGAATAACGAGGAGATGGTGTGTGTAGGCAGCATTAAAGAATTGGAGCAATTGTCGGGTAAAAAAATAACCGATTTGCATCGTGAGTCGGTGGATTCCATTGAAATTCCCTCTGCTATACCCGGTAACCCACCTTTGAAACGTATTGCTCCTGTCTTCGATTGTTGGTTCGAGTCCGGCAGCATGCCTTTTGCCCAGCAACATTTCCCCTTCGAAAACGAAAAGGATTTCATGTCGAATTTCCCTGCGGACTTCATTGCCGAGGGTATTGATCAAACACGCGGTTGGTTCTACACGCTGCTTGTGATCTCAACGGCTTTGTTTAACAAGGCACCCTTCAAGAATTTAATTGCCAATGGTTTGGTTTTGGCTTCCGACGGTCAGAAAATGTCTAAACGTAAGAAGAACTACCCCGATCCCTTGGATGTGGTGCACAAATATGGTGCCGATGCCTTGCGTTTGTATCTCATCAATTCTCCAGTGGTGCGTGCCGAAAATCTTCGCTTCAAGGAAGAGGGTGTGAGAGATATCATCAAGGATGTCTTCTTGCCTTGGTATAATGCCTATCGTTTCTTGTTGCAAAATATTGTACGCTTTGAAAAGGAAGACTTGCAAAATAAGAGTCTCTACACTTATGACAAGGAGCGTCATTTGAAGAACATCGATAAAGCTTCGGTTATTGATATTTGGATTTTGTCTTTCAAAGAATCATTGTTGGAATTCTTTGCCACCGAAATGAAGGGCTATAGGCTGTACACGGTGGTGCCAAGATTGACTAAATTCATTGATCAGTTGACTAATTGGTAAGCCTTTTTTAATGTTTCTTACCCTACTCTTTTATTTCATTACTATTCTGCCTTTATTTAATTTTAGGTATGTCCGTTTGAACCGTCGCCGCATTAAGGGTGAATTGGGCACCGATGAGTGCGTACAATCTTTGGATACTTTATACGATGTTCTCTTTACCATGACCAAAATGATGGCGCCCTTCACACCCTTCTTGGCCGAATATATATTCAAACGTTTGGTTTTGTTCCAACCCAAAGATGCCACTGAAAATGCTGACTCAGTTCATTATCAAATGATGCCCACATCAAATCGTAAATTTATTAGAGCGGATATTGAGAAGTCTGTTGGTCTTATGCAAGCTGTGGTGGAATTGGGTCGTGTAATGCGTGATCGTCGTACACTGCCTGTGAAATATCCCGTTTCTGAAATTATTGTCATACACAAAGATCAAAAGTGCTTGGAGGCCATTAAGAGTCTGGAAGACTTCATTTTAAGTGAATTGAATGTGCGCAAATTGACCTTAAGTTCGGATAAGGAGAAATATGGTGTGACCTTAAGAGCAGAACCCGATCATAAGGTAAATCAGAGAGATAAAAAAATCAAAAGTGTCAGCAATCTAATTTATTTTCCTTACAGACACTTGGTCAACGTTTGAAGGGCAACTTCAAATCCGTCATGGCCGCCATTAAAGCCCTCAAAGATGAAGAAATCCAAAAATACGTCAGTCAAGGCTATTTCGAAATTGAAAAGCAACGTGTCGAATTGGAAGAGGTGCGCATTATCTATTGCATTTCAGGACAAGTCGGTGCCAACTTTGAAGCTCACAGTGATAATGAAGTTTTGGTTCTGTTGGACATGACACCCAATGAGGAATTGCTCGAAGAAGGTTTGGCTCGTGAAGTCATCAATCGTGTCCAGAAACTTAAGAAAAAAGCACAATTGATACCCACTGACCCTGTCTTAATCTACTACGAATTAAATGCCTCCGACCAAAAGAAAACGGAAGTGGAACAAATCCAAAAAGTCATGACTACCTATCACAATATGATTAAGACTGCCATTAAATCTGAATTTGGAAAATTCAATGCTGCCGAAGCGGGAAAAAAACGTGTCATCATCAGTGAATCTGTGGATCTTAAGGGCATTGATTTGAAACTAACTATATGCTCAACCGAAGAAGTGCAACTGCCTCAATTAAAATGGATTAATTTGGCTTTAGCTGGCGATCTCAAGCCTCGTTTTGGTCGTTCGAATAAAGCTTCTTTACTGCTGGAAGACTCCATAAGTAAAAAGTTGATTTCGATGGAACAACTGAAACAAGAAATTGATGTTCTTTTTGGTCTTTATGGCTTAAATTATAAAATCTTCTCTGTGGCTCAACAAAAAGTCACTGAACTCGACAAAGTGGAGGCCTCACTCAGCGGTAAACTCTTAGTGGTCTCTAATTCATCCGAAGAGGCATTAAAATTCCCCCAAGATTCGTCAGCTACTCTGCCCTACTGCAAGTTTGTAAATAAATCTGGTTCCACAGTATTCACAGAGAATCCTTTGGGATTTTCCTTAGCTGCCTAAATGAGAGGAAGACTTTTCGAAATCGATTTCAGTTGCTTTAGTAGCTTGTGTTATTTATTAATCCCCTTTTTCATACAGTGAAATATTAAAAAAAAACGAATTGTAGTTAAGAAAGTAATCTTGAAGATTGAAAATTCTACAATAAAATATAAAAAATCATAAACTTCTTTAATTAGGTTCATGTTAAAGTTCAAATTAAACATCTGGAGAGCGTGCTCCCTGCTATTGCTTCTAGAGCCGCGCAAAAGATTTGTCGGAACGAGCAGCTTTTACTATACCCACGGGTAAACCACAAGGAGATGTCTTAGAGCGATTGTTATGAAGATGACGGCAAAATGGACAAAAAGTCATCGAAGTTTGACAAGCAGTTGTCAATGACCGGCCTGATCTCGAAGAAGCAGTCTTTTTAAGAGAAACTCAGACGAAATTGGTATTTTCAAGGCAGACAGAAAGAATGTCGCATTTAAAGACAGAACCTGCCAAGAGGTAGTCAAAATCTTAAAGTTAACGTTCTGTGTAACATTGTCTAGGAGCGAAATTAGAGGTGATAAGCTCTTTGAATCACAATCGTGGTAACATGAAGATATCCACACACGTACGATCTGTGGAACTCGTACGGTCGTTATTGACCGTTATAAATGATTCACTGTACAACCCAATAGAATATATAAGTAGATCAGTACTTTTCAAATGGGGGGCCGTGACGCCCTGATGAAAATTATGCACATTTAATTTGTTGATTAAAAGATGGACGCTGGGAAAATATAGTTTGAAATAATTGGACAAATTAAAAAAAAATTCTTTCGTATCGGAATTGCAATTAACCCTCTGATATGATTCGTTCATTCTTATTTAGTTTAACAAACTTTTAGTTTAATAATCAAACCATTTTAAAAATAGAGCTTTATTTGTTTGTTTATTTGAATATAAACTGTGTCCCAATCAGAGTAATACAATAATATCCTACCAGCTCTTTTTCCAATGCACTTCTGGTAGCGATTTTTGGAATGGTATTGAGGCATTCAGTTTTTGGAACAGAAAAAGGTATATGTAGTTGTATAAGGTAGTTGTGAAACCATTGAGCTATTTCTGAACAAACTTATGGCGACTTCGTTTCTGGAAAATGTGCAGCATTTTCTTTGCCCTTTTCCCGAAAACTGCACTTTTCTAACACATTTTTGACGTTTGAAAATTTGAGTTAGGTAAAATTCGAGAGACCACATTATTTCTACTTAATATGTCGTCCCCTCAATAAAAGAATAGTGTATATTTTTTTGTAGTTTCGAGAAAATCACATTTGAAGTTTTTGTGAAGTTAGACTTCTTGAAAGATAAATATGTATGTACATTTTAGAAGATAATCGATGTTTTCAATTTCTTGCCATTTTAATATGTGGTGAAATAATCAGGCTACAGCCAGATGATATTGTATTAGTCTAAAAGTGTGTGAATTTTTTATAAATGGGATCAAAGTACCATACTACATATATACACTATTTTTCAATTTAATTTTTGAACCACCTTGTGGAAGTAGAATTCCACCAAATTTTTACCAGCTACAGAAGCGACTCCGTAGATTCTTATAATGCAATAAAAAGTAATGGTGTATATGCGTATACGCTATTGTTTTATTGAGGGGACGATATATTTCGACCATCATATAAACAAAAGTGATGAGTCAGACGGGCCTGTTCTGTAATCACGCGTTTTGATATCACGGTGATTTCAAAACATCATCGATTTTAAAATCATTATTGGTGCTCGGAAATGGTACGATTTATTGTTTAAAGTAAACAACAATCAATTTAAACATCTATACCAAAATCGGACGAAAAAAATGAATGTTTAAAGCTGTTAAATATTATAACCCCGAAAACGTGCTTTCCAATTATATTTCCACTTGTTAAGAAATTCCCTAAGCTTGTTGAGTGTGACCACGATTTGATTATAACAGAGTGGAACTTTCTCCGTCTTAGCGACACTAAACTCTCCTCTTTTTGGGGAAAATTTGCCCCTATAAAAAAACGGTGAAAAATGTTTCACAAAACTTTCAAGCTTCATTTTTAATTTATCAGCAATTCCACAAAATTCCGCCGCCCCTTAACGTAAATTTTTAACAGATTACATTCATAAATAACTATACATACATATGTATGTATATTGTTTATGTTTTATAATTTCCTTTTTTTCTGTATAGCATAAATTGCAGACAAATTAATATAAGAAGACATTCCTTTAGGCCGAAATGTCAAAAATCCGTCAGTTACGAACGAATAGGAATGAATTGTCACACGCGAAAAAACTGTTTTCCGCGAACTTAGCTCGAACTTTTTTTGCACTTATCGATTAATATTAATTTTTTAATTGTGACAATTACAAAAAATTCGGGAAAAACGTTCTGAAAATCCGCGAAAAACCTTACTCGTTGAAATCAATTTCCTATTCGTTCGTAACTGACAATTACTCGATACAGGAAGGAATGTCTTCTTAAATTATATTGTTTTTCATAAATTGTACATAGAATTTCTAAGTCAAAGACAAATTAATATAAGAAGACATTCCTTTAGGCCGAAATGTCAAAAATCCGTCAGTTACGAACGAATAGGAATGAATTGTCACACCCGAAAAAACTGTTTTCCGCGAACTTAGCTCGAACTTTTTTTTGCATTCGTTCGTAACTGATAGATTTTGACGTTTCTGGCTGACGGCACATCTGTATAATTTAAGGTCTGTGTTACGAACGAATAGGAATGAAATGTCACACGCGAAAAAACAGTTTTCCGCGAACATAGTTTTATTTTTTTTGCACTAATCGATTAATATTAATTTTTTAATTGTGACAATTACAAAAAATTCGGGAAAATTGGTGTGAAATCCGCGGAAAACCTCACTCTTTGAAGTCCTACTCGTTGAAATTTCTATTCGTTCGTAACTGACAACTTACTCGCTCCGGGATGACATATCTTATTATTCATTATTTTTGGTTCTATGTTATAAAAGAAGCACAGCAATAAAAATTTCAATTCTCAAAAAAAAAAAATGCAAAGCCTCAGAATCTAACACAAAGGCTCTAACATCTTTATCTGAGGACGAGAGCACGAATTCGGACACTGAGGAGCTGACGAGAACTTCTGGACTCCTTGACGCATCTGATTGTGACATGCTCCTCGATGATACTGACGAGGAGTGCTATAACACCATTGTTTGTAACCAACACTGGCATCGTCATTTACTCCGACAGCAAGGCTGGCATTAAATCTCTTGACTCTCTTCCCTAAATTCACAAATAGCTCTCGACTGCCGTAGATCTCTTAACGAGATGGCTGAAGAGTTTAACATACTAGGGGTTCACACCCCCCCAAATTGATTTGGAATTAAACATTTTTACTACTAGTTTTAATGGTTAAAATGTGTTTCTTGTTCCAAAAAGTAAATTAAAGAATAAAAATTGAACCGTTGCTAAAGCTGGGAAGATATCACACACTAGGCCAAAAGACTTCAGACCAATTAGCCTATCCTCCTTATTACTTTAGGGAAAACCTGGATACAAAACTCCTGTCGGCGAACCAACATGCTTACAATAAGGGGAAGTCTACAGAATCAGCCCTGCACGAACTTGTGAGCACTATCGATTCGACCCTGAATTTCAAGGAATTCACCATGGTGGCATTTCATGACATAGAAGGGGCTTTTAACAACATTCACTCAGATGCAGTAATTGCGGCACTGTCACATCTAAAAGTTAACTCTAATTTGATTAGACTAATTCAAAGTCTGCTCAACAGAAGACGCATAACAGCATGTCTTGGGTCCACAACTCTAACAAGGTTTGTAAACAGAGGGACCCCACAAGGAGGAGTACTGTCTCCACTAATTTGGAACCTAGCGGGAATGAAATCCTGCTAGACCTAGAACGTTGTGGCTGCAAGGTCGTGACATATGCGGACGACGTGGCAATCGCAGTGAGTGGCAAATTCGAAAACGTCCTCAGAGACATTCTACAGGTGGCTCTGAACAAATTGGCTAGATGGGCCATAAGCAGCGGTTTGGGCGTAAACCCAAACAAGACAGAATTGGTTCTCTTTACTAGGATAAATAATGTCCCACATGTGGACCCTCCACCTCGGATAAATGGAACAGATTTAGTCTTTTCTGAAAGAGCAAAATTTTTAGGAATAATTCTAGATAGAAAACTGTTATTTAGACTTAACGTATTGGAACGTGTAAGGAAGGCCAACGTCGCCTTATATTCCTGTTAAAAGGCTGTAGAGTCGCGGTGGGGCCTCTCTCCTAAAATCGTCCACTGGATATATATGCCTGAGCATAAGCGGATCCTTAAGGACTACAGCGACCGAGTCTCTACAAGCCCTACTCCATATACTGTCGATTAATATTGTGGCGAGAGAAGTTGCAACCAAAGCAGCAATAAGATTAAACTGCCAAAACAATGTGGAGGTACAAGAACTACGGTCACATGAGGATTTCAAAGTGTAGTGCTATGGTAACCGACCGAGTGGATTGTATACAAACGGTGTACACCTTCGAGAGAAATTACATCGCTATGATTCCCGCCAGCGATGAATGGGTTGGAAGAATACCAGGTAATAGAAACCATCTCCACTTTTACATGGATGGTTCGAAGCTCGATGAAAAGGTTGGCTTCGGAGTACACTGTGCAAATCTTAGTTTGGATATAGCTCAAAGACTACCAGATACCTGCAGTGTCTATCAAGCCGAAATAATGGCAATATGGGAAGTAGCCAAGAGATTGGGTATTGACTCTAATGACTTCTGCAGAAGCTGTGGAGATGAGGAAGAAGTGGAGAGTATTGAGCACTTGCTATGCGACTGCCCCGCTTTGAGTAAACGACGACTGGACATAGTGGGGACGGCCTTTCTAGGCAGCCTAACAGATCTTTCCAGTACCGATATTCGTACTTTCGATAAATTTGTATATTAAACAAGTTGGTTTCGATGAGGGGCATTTCAGCCCCTTCAGGCATTTCAGTTTTTTTGCAATCGTCTGAACTGTGAATTCACCTTTGTACATTGGCAGCACTTTAACGATCTGACAATTGTCTGTACATTGCAGTTAGAAATTGTCTCGGCATTATCCAAACCCTATACCAATTTTTTCAATATCCTTAAAGGCAAATATCTCTCCAAGAAGTAATTTCTAATAACAGGAATTTCCGTGATAAATTTTCGTGTATTGCGAACTCGAAGGGTAGAACAACATGAGTCAGTTGAAATATATCTTTACCTGCAATTAGCCGTTATCGAGGCTTTGGAAAAAATGCATTCTACCTGGTCTCATCAAAAAAACTGAAACATCTGCATTTCAGTTATTGCTGGCTATAAAAACGTTGGATTTCTTCAAACTAAAAATCAAGATTGAGGTGAAACCGTCAATCTAGCTGAAAATACGAAAAAGAAACTGACGGACATACGCGAAAATAGTACCCTCCATTTTATTGCGATTTTTTTTGTCTGTTAAAATATTTTGTGAAGAACAAGACATTACAAACAAGAAATCTAGGATTTCGGCCCGACAAGTCATCGTTGCAATGTTGATGCAACAAATATTATAGGATTTTTAGAAACACCATGGAATTCTGTCAAATTTCCAATGTATTTTGCCATCTAAATGGCAATACTAAATGAAGAAAGTTGTAAACAGTTATTTGAAAAATATTCATCAATTTTGCCTGATAGTTCTTTTGAAGTGTGGATTGCGTCGGCTGAAAAATTACTTGCGGTCAACCATGACTGAAAATCGTTTAAATAGATTGGCTTCCCTGAATATTCATCGAGACATTCCAGTAGAAGTTAACGCAGTATTAGACGAATTTTGTATTTCGGCTCGCCGTGTCAATTTATTAAAACATTAATACAATTAATATATAGGTTAAATTAATACAATTAACATCATTTTTAAATACAGAAACGTGAAAAAATATTTAAAGATGTCTCTAACATGTTTGTTCGGAGTATCATAACACACTGTTAAAGTTAAATATTAATTTTGGAAGTAAATTTTTTTCTCAAAAACACACAGGGTAGACACTATAGTTTTGTCCTTGAATAATTCTTATTGAAAATATTACTTAAGTATTATTTAACGTTTTAATGTTTATTTAGATGTTAATAATCGATTTTTAATAAAAAAAAACAAGTAAGAAAGTTCAGTCGGGTAAACCGACTAATGAATCCCCTCAATTGTTCAAGATATATACATTTCAACAATTGGGCGGGGCCACGCCCGTTGGTCCAATCCCGCCCATTTTTGAAGAAATCACGTTGACTGCTCCCAGATATTTACAAATATACACAAAATTACAGCACTGTCACTAACAAACTCTGCAATTTGAAAATTTGATTTATACGGTGAAGTCACGTAGACTACTACCAGAATCGGTAACAAATTGTGCAAGATATCTGAATTTAAATTTTTTTGTCTTATATGGACGGGGCCACTCCCATTGGTCCGATCCCGCCAATTTTTGGACCAATCACGTAGACTACACCGAGATACATATGCACAAAATTACAGCACTCTCGCTCACAAATTGTGCAAGATATGTAAATTTCAAAATTTAATGTATATGGGCGGAGCCACTCCCATTGGTCTGATCCCGCCAATTTTTGGACCAATCACGTAGACTACAGCGAGATACATATGCACAAAATTACAGCACTCTCGCTCACAAATTGTGCAAGATATGTCAATTTCAAAATTAAATGTATATGGGCGGAGCCACGCCCATTGGTCCGCCCATATACATTTGGACAAATCACGAAGACTACCACCAGAAATTAACAAATTGTGCAAGATACACAATTTTTTAAAATTTGCCTTATATGGGCGGTGCAAGGCCCATTGGTCCGATCCCACGCATTTTTGGACCATTCACGTAGACTGCCACCAGATACATATACACTAAACTACAGAACTCTCGCTAATAAATTGTGGAAAATATTTAAAATTTCAAAATTTGGCTTATATGGGCGGGGCGACGTCCATTGGTCCGATTGCGCCCATTTTTGGAAAATTCACATAATCTGCCACTAAATGCATACACAAAAAATGTCAGCACTCTAATTAAAAAATTTGCTCAATATAAAAATTTTACCCATATGACCCATATTTGACCCATATGGGTGGGTCCACGCCCACTTGATATATCGAAAATTCACCATATTTTCACCACCCCCCACACATGTCCATTTTGTGAAAATTTCAAGAAGATCGGTCCAGCCGTTTAGACGCATATACGGTACAAACAAACACACATTCTTCGTTATAACGGGTGATCCAAGTAGAGATACTTTTTTCAATAGCCTTTTTTGACAGATCACGTGTGAGTCGTGTCATTCTGTCATGTTATTTTTTTAAGCATTGTTTGGCATTTCATCATGGAAAGACTTACGCCTGAACAAAGTATACAAATTATTCAGTTTTATTATCAAAATACTCGTTCGCCAATTGCGCTAAGTCCATTTTTTTAAATAAAAAAAAACACTTTCCAGTCGCCCACGACCTTGACACCCATGAGCAATATTTTAGCTCTCGTTAAGAGCTATCTTTTTGCCATTCCCGATCCGACGTACTGGAATCATCGGTGCATATTTCTTCAAAAATGGTACCGTCCAATAATTACCGACTATTTAATGCCTGAAATTGAAGCTCGTGATCTCAGCGACATTTGGGTTCAACAAGACGGCGCCAATCAATGGATTTATTGAATGAACACCTCGGTGAGCAGATGTGATATCACACCGTTAGACTTTTTCCTGTGGGAATATGTAAAGTCTAAAGTTTATGCGGACAAACCCGCTTCGATTCAGGCCTTGGAGCAAAACATCACGCGTGTCATTCGCCAGTTACCAGTCGAAATGCTCGAACGAGTCATCGAAAATTGGACTCAACGGATGGACCATCTGAGACGTTGCCGCGGGCAACATTTGATAGACATAATCTTCAAAAAATAAATGCCAAAGAATGTTCTTTCAAATGATAATAAACATTCCCCATTCAATTTGAATTTTCTGTGTTTTTTCTTTAAAAAAGTAGGGAACCTAGAAATGGATCACGCTAGAGATACCAAAAGGGGCGTGCCAATAACGGTCACTTTTCTCTGGACTCTAGGTAATATAAAAGCATTGCACCGTACGAAATTTCAAGTATTTGTATGCACTGGTATTAAAGTTAAAAGATGTTAACTTTTGGTACAAAAAGGTCAATTTGTGTGGGAGGTACCAAAAGGGGCGGGTCAAAAACGCATATTTTTTCTCTGGAATCTAGGTACTATAAAAGCATTACACTGTACAAAATATCAAGTATTTGTTTGCACTGGTTATAAAGTTATAAGCTGGTAACTTTTGGTACAAAATGGTCCATTTGTGTGGGAGGAACCAAAAGGAGCATGACAATAATGCTAATTTTTCACTGTATTGTAGGTACTATTAAACCATTGCACTGTACAAAATTTCAAGTATTTGTATGCACTGGTAATAAAGTTATAAGCTATTAACTTTTGGTTCAAATTGTCCATTTGTGTAGGAGGTACCAAAAGGAGCGTGGACACTTCGCCCATTTGGTTTAAAATTGTCCATTTGTGTGGGAGGTATCAAAAAGAGCGTGGACACTTCGCCCATTTTTCTCGAGGTAATAGTGACTAATAAACTGTATTTGTAGAATTTCAGAGGATTCAAATAAGTAGTATAGAAGTTATTATATAATCAATATTTAACTAAATATTAACCCTTTGTGGGGGAGGTACTAGAAGGAGTGGACCAATTTTGGCCCATCTTCGAACTTAGCCGGAGATAGAAGAAAATATTACCACATACCAAATTTGAAGTCAATCGGTTACTCCTTTCGAGAGTTATCGTGCGCACCAGCCAGCAGACAGACAGACGGACATTGCTCATTCGACTTAAAATGACCCAACACGAATATCCGCCGAACATACTTAGGGTCTTAGGTCACTCCTTCGATGTGTTACAATTTTGGCTCGTAGCAAATGATATATACCCTCCTCTCTAAGGTGAGGGGATAAAAACTATCCAGTAAACGTGCAGCAGGTCTTATCCGACATTATATGACGTCTGGATATACAGGGGGCGGCCTTTGTAGGAAGTTTGACAGATATTCCATACCGATACTCGTACTATTGTTAAATTTGTTTATCTAACAGGTTGCTTCCGATGAGGGGCCCGTGGTAGCAAAAGGGAGCCCGTGGTAGCAAAAGGGACCTCAATTGTTCTTTGTGAGCTGTTAACTCCGGATGCCACCCTAACCTAATCCAACTTAATGATTAGACGTCCCTTTTAATATTATAGGCAAAAGACAACATTTAAATGTTGATTATAGCGGGTTGATAAACCGGGCTTCCCCTATACCGTAAATTTATAATATAAATTTATTTTGCATTGTAATTCACATAAAATAAATAACTAAATAAAATGTTGATTAAAAATTAAAAAAAATTTAACCAATAATCTTCTTTCTCACTTCAATAATATAAAATAATTTGTTTTTAGATTTGAGTGTGTAATTTTGTATATTCGACCTGTGTTTTTAATTTTGTTTGATATTTATCCAAAAATGAGCTCGAGGTCTATGTTGGTTTTTTATTATTTTCATTCAATATTTCGTCTTTCTTCGATGTTTCTTTATATGTTTTATATGTACATATATTTTAATAGTCATCCTGATGATGTCTTTCGATGAAAGACGAAATATTGAATGAAAATAATAAAAAACACATAAAAAACCAACATAGACCTCGAGCTCATTTTTTGATAAATATCAAACAAAAATAATTTGATCAATAAAAATTATATCTTAACACTGTTCCCTAAGTACAGCATCTTTTGAATTGGCTAATTTTTCCAAATCATAACCCAGTTTACTTAAATCAAAAGCTAATGCCACTTTTAATATTTCTTTATCCAATTCCGCGAAGCCATGCTTGTGGAACAACTTGTAGACTTGTTTGGCCTCCGCGGGAGCGTTCTCCTTTTCGTAGGGCGCTATCAAATCGACAAACTCATTCATAATTCCGAACGTTTTGAAGAAGCAGGGTACCTTTTGTGATTTGCTATCCTCGAAATCTTTCAAATAGGTTTCCAATGTGGTTTTATGTTTGTTGTAAGCCGCTGGTGAGGCGGGGATATCCTTGAGAACGGCCTGCACCATGGGCTTGATTTTATCCACCAACCCTTTGGTAGATTTATAAAAGGCTTTGGGATCATTGGCGGCGGAAGATATCTAGACCGGAAAGAGGGTAACCAATGTATTGTATTTATTTTGAAAATAGAAATAAATACATACCTGTATGATTAGACTGATTGATAGAATAGCGAGAAAGAAATTCATTTTTGGAAATGTTGTTTGTTCGGTGATCTGAATTGATACTGCTGATTCATTTTGTTAATTAGACCAATTTATAGAGCCACACTTATTCGATGAATTCAGATTCTGTCTTCTTTTATTGTTATTGCATTTACTGTTATGCAATTTCTTTACAAATACATTCAAGTTAACTAAATCTCTTCGTTAGTCTACAGCGTTTACTCGATTGTAGATAATATTTCATAAAGATTATATTTCAAATTTAGGGGAATTTCAATATTTTTCGTTTGTACGAATTCCAAACATTGACCTTCTTCTGTGAGATACCTTTCTACAGTGGATACTTGGAATTATTTGAAATAATTTTAAAGATTCTTTGACTTTGAATGCAAAACGACATCCGGTTTGGTATGCGGTTGTGCAAAGCTAAAGCAACAAAATTCTTACTTAATTTGCATATAAATTATAACAAAATCAAAGTTTGATGATATGCAGAGACTTGGAGAAATGTAGAAAGATACCGAGACAATTTTAAATAATTGTAGGTAATCAAAAATAGAATTTACCCACAAATACGGCTAATCGGTTAGTATGTAACCTAATATAGAATTCTTTGGACTATACAAAGCTTTAATCCTTTTAAGTCGCCAGGAGCAGACAATTCTTAAACCGATAAGTGTCATAAATTCTTAAACCGATAAGTTTTTCCTTCGAATTACAATAGGTTATGGATCCAGTCGTCCATATTCAAATATAATTAATTCGTGTCCATGGACATTTGGTGATTCAAAATGGAACAAAAGGTTATGTTTCCGTTCTTAAATTCCAGTAATTATTTTACATGGAAGTTTAAAATGAATGAATGAATTTGATTCCAATGGATCCAGAATTTCCAAAGATTAATTTGATGTCTTGGGAATACTACTTCATTTGTCAATAACTACGATACCAGACATAGCTACAGCCGTTTCAATATTGTGCCGTCGTGTTGAAACTCCCAGAAAATGTGATTGGGAAGCTGCTAAGAAAGTTGTTCGATATTTTAAAGCAACTGCACACTATAAACTAAAAATAAAATCGGACTCAGATCTTTACATGAAATGCTATACAAATGCGAATTGGGCAGGCGATTATGCAGGACGTAAATCAACTAGTGGTTCTTTATTCTTATTGGGATGTAATGTAATTTCGTGGGCTTCAAAGAAGCAGTCAACAATCGTGTCATCATCTACCGAAGCCGAATTTATAGCGGCTTTCTATGCAGCTTCCTATGCAGAATTATTATGGATCAAGAAACTTCTGCATGATATGCATATTATGTACACCTTCAACTCCTATTCCAATGTATGAAGGCAACCAAAGTTGCATTAAAATCATTCAATCACCAAAGTTTAGTTCAAGAACCAAACACATCGATGTTAAGAATCATTACAACAGGTATTTGCAGGAGGATGGTACTATTGATATGTTATATGTTCATCGGATAATCAGCGAGCAGATTTCTTGACTAAACCTTTACCACTACCTAAATTTAAGCTTTTAATTAAGGACTTATTTTGTATGCAGACTTGGTGCAATGTTGTGGAAAGGTACCGACACAATTTTTAATAATTGTAGGTATTCAAAAATAGAATTTACCCACAAATACCTCCAATCGGCTAGTATGTAACCTTATATAGAATTATTTGGACTGTAAAAAGCTTTAATCCTTTTAAGTCACCAGGAGCAGACAATTCTCACCGGCTGATACACTGAGCGCCTGACTCAGGGAGCTCTATAATTGTATATTGTTAGATATGGGCATTTCCGTCGAATGGTCAACCAGGGCCGAAAAATAAAATGTTGGTAATCATTCTATTTTATTGTGAATAATTATAAAACAAGTAAGAAAGTTCAGTCGGGTAAACAGACTTATGAATCCCTTGAGTCCCCCAAAAAAAAATAATCGCAAATTTATTTATTTTGTTGTTTAATTAAATTATTATCAATTTGAATGCATTTAATAATTTGTATGAGTATATTGTAAAAGTATGTACTAGTATTAAAGCTCAAAGCTGTTTACTTTTGGTACTAAAAGGTCCATTTGTGTGGGAGGTCCCAAAAGGGGCGTGCCAATAACGCCCATTTTTCTCTGGACTCTTGGTACTATCAAAGCATTGGACTGTACAAAATTTCAAGTATTTGTATGACCTGATATTAAAGTTAAAAGCTGTTAACTTTTGGTACAAAAAGGTCCATTTGTGTGAGAGGTACCAAAAGGGCGTGCCAATAACGGCCGATTTTCTGTGGACTCTAGGTACTATAAAAGCATTACACTTTACAAAATTTCATGTATTTGTATGCACTGGCATTAAAATTATAAGCTGGTAACTTTTGGTACAACATGGTCCATTTGTGTGGGAGGTACCAAAAGGAGCGTGGCAATAATGACCATTTTTCTCTGTATTTTAGGTACTATTAAACCATTACACTGTACAAAATTTCAAGAATTTGTATGCACTGGTATTAAAGTTATAAGCTGGTAACTTTTCGTTCAAAATTGTCCATTTGTGTGGGAGGTACCAAAAGGAGCGTGGCAACTTCGCCCATTTTTCTCGAGGTCATAGTGACTAATAAACTAATACTATGTGTAGAATTTCAGAGGATTCAAATAAGTAGTATAGAAGTTATTAAATAATCAATATTTCACTAAATATTTAACCTTTGTGGGGGAGGTACTAGAAGGAGTAAAATTAACACAAATATTTAAGAATAGTTAAGGAAATTTTGATTTAATGTCGAAAATTAGTTCAATAAATGTCTACTTATTAGTCTTTGTTGTGAAAGAGAATTTATTGTGAATGACATACCGCCTGTTGTTTTCTCTCTAGAACGACGTATACTTTGTAAAAATTGGTTCGGCCGCTCAAGAGCTATTGTATTTTCCGTAAACACCAAAACACGCATTTCTTTAAATAAATGATAGCGAGATTAATTTAGAAACTTTTTATAAATTTGTATGCAATAATGAACTTTATTAAAATTTCTGACCCTACTGTATTACTTAGTAGTCACTTTCTTAATTTTCATGGTTGCATAAAATAAATCGATTTGACTCACTAAATAATGTTCGGCGGCTGAGATTCAGCCGATGTGAACCGCTGAAATCGGCGGCGGCGCCGGCTGGAAATAAATGGCCGGCTGTGGCGCGCCGCCGATTTGTGCCGCGTCGGCTTCATACCCTGGTTGAAGCCAACTGACCATCCAATGCGTTGTCAGTAGTTTTTTTTATAACATTTTCAAAAAAAAAAGTTATTTGGCGGACACTTTATATCATCAAAATGAAGAGAAACCAAGGTTGTCTTCATTCCAAAAGCTAGAAAGCCGTTCCATAAAGGAGCTAAAGATTTCAGGCCGATTGTTCTATCGCCATTTCTTCTTAAATCCCTGGGGAGATTAATATAGGGTGATCTTAGTAGAGATACTTTTTTCAATAGCCTTTTTTGACAGATCACGTGTGAGTCGTGTTATGCTGTCATGTTATTTTTGTTAAGTATTGTTTGGCATTTCATCATGGAAAGACTTAAGCCTGAACAACGTTTACAAATTATTCAGTTTTATTATGAAATAATCGCTCTCTCTCTCGTCCATTGGATATATATAGCAGTAGTTCGTCCCATACTGTTATACGGAAAATGAGAAACTAACCATCACCAACCAGAAATCGGCACCTGTAGGGTAGCTAGACAAATCTGGCCAAGGTATGACCTGAGAAATAAAAATATCTCATCGCACTAGAGAGGAAAAGATTGTCTACGTTAGTATTAGGTTACTCGACTGAGATGTTTTTTACTTGCTAATTTAATATTTTTTATGCAAATTCAAAACACATACAATAATTTCAAATGTTTTGGATTGCACTTGAATATGTCAAATATGAATAGTATAAAATGTGTAACTTAGTGGCACTTTTGGCTTCGTAGAATGGAAACAGGTTTATAGAATTGTGCTCTAGAATCTATTGTAGCGATGAAATGCGCACACGTATATAATATATTAAATAATGAATATTGATTATTTATTTTACCAGCCACACAATATTTCACAGCTATAAAAAAAACTTGAACTCATTAATACACCGCAAAATCAGAGAGTCCAATAGCGTTCGTCGATCAGGCAGTGTCCCGTCAGAACTGACACTAACGTAGACAGTATTTTCCTCTCTAGTGCGAGGAGATATTTTAACCTTCTCAGGTCGTATCGCGGCCAGATTTGTCTAGCTACTCTACAGGTGTTGATTTCTGACCATCTCAAATCGAACTGCCTCTTGCCTAACTAATGGTGATTGTGTTTCTGAAAAATAATGTCACCACATCATGTTGCGACATTTTAAAAATTCCCCCTGCACCCTCTGCTAGTTTCTCATTTTGCATGCGAACAATCGAACAAAAATCGTGCGGTGAGTAAAACCCAGACCTTCATTATGACGCATCCATTTGGTAGTACATTAAGAATGTACGCTTTCATTTAGGTTTGGTTCTGAAGTCTGCTTTTTGACGGTGAAAACTCCACACCGTGGAATGGGCTGAGTGTGGAAAGCACCATAAGCCAAAGATTACATGTGGGCAGTGGAGCAACAATTTATGCGAAGTCAAACGTCTCATCAAGCTTTGAACCATCAGTATAGAAATGGATATACTTTATATTTCCTGGTATTCTGGCATGTTTCTTAGTGATAAAGTTGGGATAAAGTCCACTCGGTCGGTTACCAGTGCACTACAATGTGATATCCTCATATGACAGTAGTTCTTGTAGCTCCACATTGATAGACACTTTGTCTTAATGCCGCTCTGATTGCAACTTCCCTAGCCGTTCAGAAAAGACTAGCTCTGTTCCATTTATCCGAGGAGGGTACACAAGTCGGATCTTATACTTCCTAGTAAATAGAAACAATTCTGTCTTGTTTGGGTTAACACCTAAACCAATGTTTCTGGCCCATCCAGACAATTTGTTGAGAGCCACCTGAATGATGTCTCTGAGGGGAATTTGTCAGTTACTGCGATAGCGACGTCGTCCGCATATACAACGATTTTGACGACACCCTCTGTTTACAAACTTTGTAAGACTTGTGGAACCAAAATAAGGTAATCAAGCTAGAGTTCACCCTTACATCAGAGTTAATGTCGTTAAAAGCCCCTTCCACCATAGTGAATTCCTTGAAATGTTTATTTCGAAAGACCAATGACTTCAAATAACCCCACAAGAAATGGTCTAATGGTGTTAAATCACAACTTCTTGGAGGCCATTCAATATCACAATTTCTTGAAATAATCGAATCTCCAAATAATCGAATCTCCAAAATGACATAATTCTGCCATTTCAAAACCACTTATCGTATGGCGATGAAATTTTAGGTGTGTATACAAGAGCTGTTAGTGAGTTTAAGTTCGGAACTTGGGCCCCCTATCTCATACAGGGGCGGAGCTACATGGCCGAAACGACACATCCCTATTGGAAAACCCGTTAGTTACGATTCGATAGTGACCTCAAGTTAGTACAGGACAGATTCTGTCGACTTGCCTTCGTTGTAAGAATGTTGGCTCCCCGACAGGAGTTTTGTATCCAGGTGTTCTCTAATGAAATAATCTAAGTCTTTCCAGACTTTTCAAGAGGAAAGAGGATAGGCTAATTGGCCTAAAGTTCTTTGGCCTAGTGCCATTCATTTCTAAAGCGGAAAAGAAATCCGCTTTAGAAATGAATGCCACATCGTTATACATACACCAGGAAAATAATTGGTTGGAATTCGATTGTAACAATACAAAAATACTACTAGCAACAAAAAGTATATTGCCTACACCGTCTGTCGGTTGTATTTATAAATATTTTGTTGAAACAACAAAAATAACATGGATACGATCAAATGAAAATGCTTGCAACTAATCGATGGTTGTATCAATCGAATTAACATTGTTTTTTCATTGACACTCGGTTAGTTGTGGTAACCAATTTTAAATTTTCATTATAGTATCATATGATAAATTTTTGGCTGTGACAACCAATGTTTTATTCTTGACAACAGAAATTGTATCAATAGACCAAAGATTATTATCGCAACGAATAATTGATTACTACAACAGACAAAATATTAATAAATAATTGTTTATTGGTTATCCCAATCATTTCCCAAATTTAGAATAATGTAAATGTATTTTGGGAAATACAACCGAAAAATTGGTTGCTGTTCTTTTGCTGATTCATGACAAACAAAAAATAAAATTACTCGACATAAAAAATCTTCAACATTTTGTTCAAGAATGGTATAGGTAATCATAAATAATCTCGTGTGGATAATAATGTGTGGAATGCAGAATATGTTGTGCAAAATGTTTTATATAAATAAAAAATAAAAGCAACAATCATGAAATTGAAAGCACAGGTTTAAGCGATATTTGCATACAAGTTTTATGTTTTTTTTTTCGTGTACTAAAATGTTTGTCAAATATTTCCACATCTCATATAGTGATGAATTTGTAATATGGGAGTTTTAATTTTGTTATGAATTGTTTTGTTTTTTGTTCAATAAATAAAATAAAAATTAATGAAAACTGTTTTTAAATAATTGCCGGTAGTATATAACTGACATATTGTCAGAACAACCAATTTTTTAAAACAGTTGTTTGTGGCAACTACAACAGATAATTTAAGCCACCATTTTCGTAGTTGGCGCAACCAAATATGATTGTTGTCAACATGGAAACAGAAGTACCACCACCACAACCAAAATGTTGGTTGTCCTGATGGAATCGCATGACAGTAGACAGAACTACCAAAATTCGGTTGGCAAATAATTCGGTTGAGGCAACCAAACTGTATTCTGTGTGTATAAAAAAATTATAGGTTAAAAAAGAATTCATTGAATTTAGGACAGAAGACGAAACTTATTTTTTAAAAATTCCGCGATTTTTTAAAAAAAAATTTCGGCTTCTTTCCTAAATTCAATGAATATTTTTTAATTGTAAATTTTTTATTAAAATTAATTTCTGATGATATAGAGCCATATATATTATTAAATGTATTATATTTCATAATATAAATATTTACTAAATTACTTATTTATTTATGTATTCGGAATGAAATTATATTTCCCTAAGAAATAAAAAAACACATTTTTTTTATGGAAATTAATAACAGTGGAGTTACCTTGGGCGTTATGACCAATCGAGAACGTCGGACATAAGTCCCAAAAATTTTTGGTGTTATGTCCTAGATTATATGCGGACATAACTCCCAAAATCGTTTTGGGCGTTATGTCCGTTGGGAGTTACGGCACCGATACATGAGAACCTGATACAGCCTTAATTTTCTTCAGTCAGAGCAATTTCAACATCTTCTGAATTTCTGTTGGTGAAATGCCTGCTCTTCCAGGTGATTTAAAGTGCTGAGACCTGTTAATCGTCCAGCTAATTTTGGATTCATCAGTCAATAAACTAGCAACACTTGCACTCCACTCGCTCACATGGTCCTGTTGCTCCTCGAGTTCTGTTGGTGAGTACCACGGGAAATGTGTGTCGTGTAGTATTTTCAGCGACTGCTGTTTTTTGTCTAGTTATTAGCCTCATCCTGCAGATAACACACTGTACAGGGTGCAGTGGATAATATCTTACGCAGTTATTAGCCTCATCCTGTAGATAACACACTGTACAGGGTGCAGTGGATAATATCTTACGCAGCTTTGCGGCATCCGAGAAGGTGTACCAAGAACGTTCCAGTGCTTTCCTTAGTTCCTTCTTATAGATTTTGAGTTGCTCTTTATAGGCATCCAGTCATTAGTGACCCCAGTAGATTTGGCCTTGGCGCAGTAGATTAGGTCTTTTGCCTAGCCTTTAGCTCAGAAATCCACCATTGTGGTTTAGTTTTACACATGTAACTTGGTTTTGGACAGGCTTTTTCAAGGGAACTATTGAACGACGTAGTGATGTGCTCGACCAGATTATCCAGACCGACTCTGTCTATACCAACGTCTGTAAAGATGTTTAGAATTGACTACTTTTTTTAAATTTTTTTTTTGTCGCGTTGTCTTCCTCACTTGTATATGAACGGCAGCTTTAGGTATTTCTTCAATGACTTTGTCTGTATTTCTAAAGGTCGGTTTATTTATTGACTTTGTTGCAAATGGTTAGTTTGGTGGTTAGAATAAAGTCAAGAAGTGACTCATCACTATTGTTTATATCAGTGCTATCCCAGATAGGATAGTTAGCGTTCGTGTCAGCGCCAATTATTAGATCACCCTCATCAGAGGTTGCTTCTTCTACTACTTCCCTGACGAGAGCAGTCAGTACTACAAGGTGGCGCAAAAGTAATCCTCCTATCAGAAAATGCTATACATTTTGCGATTGGCCCCTAATGCCTAATGTTGACATTTGTGTAGTAAACACATGCGAAATACACGTTAATAAACAATGTTACGCTACACTGCTCCAGAACGCGGAATATTGCTGACTATTTATTTGACCAATAATCGGTCGGTGACTTTGGCACAAAAACATCGAAAGGTTACTTTTGCGCCACCTGTTACATCCTCATGATATACGCAAAGGGAGACCACCCAATATATGCTATTACCTATCTCAAGACTAGCAGCTGTTTGGTCTTTACCACTGAAGTTAGTCAAGATAAAGATGCTTAGATCATTCCTGGTCAAAATTCAGGTTCTTGGAGTGCCTTCACAGTTGGCCACAAGCAGTTTAAAGTTGGGTGTCCTGATACCGCACACCTTTCCTCATTTCAGGACGACGTCTACTGCGCCTGTAGACAGGCGCAGCAATAGAGCCGCTGAGGCTGCTTTAGTGTGATGGAGCTTAATCTGTAGAATTCTTACCACCATTCGTAATATTGACAGATTAACCTCCACCCCCACAAGAGTGTTATCGAACTTCTTGTCCGTATCATGTCCCCGTCAGATGCGTCAGAGTCCCGATTCCTGTTTGTATACCTTAAAAACTATAGTCTCGAAACCATAACGCAGGTTTTCATTTGCCCGTTGTATGTAGGGGAGATTCAGCATTAATCCTGCATTAGACCTGCCGTTTTTACCATCCGCCTTACCAATTAAGTTGTTGTCCGCATAGAAGTCATGCGAACGTTAACGTTCGACATCGTGGGAGAGGTAAGAAAATGTACTTAATATTAATGAAATTGTGTATATTTTAAGAATATAACGTACTTGTTATAGATATTAGGTGCCTCTTTGGCTAACTACTTTATTTAATGAAAATTTTTTTCTGTGTACGTGTTTGTAAATGTTACATTCTTACACATGCAGTTATAAATTCATGCCACACTTCAGTAGCGTACCTGCAAACTTCACAGACAATGTGCAACAAAGCGTAAACGTTAAATTGGCCAATAACCTCCAAGAATAACAATAGCGCACAGCGACTACATAAATATTGGCGGAGAACAATAAGGCGACATAAGGATAATAGTTTAACAAAGGCAAGAGAGACGAGTATACAACAAAGAATTAATACAAAGATGTAAATACATTAAATGTGTGATGGGGTGCAGGACATCTCTAAATATATTTATAATTTGATCTATATCATGTTTAAATGCGCATAATTTTACTAATATGGCAACCCTTAGCCTGTCACAATCATATGTCGTTAAGTCCATATTCAAACTTGTAATTTTCCCCCGCAGAATGGCAGTGTTTGTGGCAGACGGACGCAATCGGTTACCGGTTACCCCCTTACCGACTGCGTCCCTCTTCCACAAATACTGCAATTCTGCAGGGGGGAAATTGCAAGTGTGAATATGGACTTACTCCCACATTCACCTTTAATTTGCTTCGTATTTTCCCTTTAGATTTCCTGGTGCACACACACATGCATAGCTAAAACGTTACACATGTATCTACCCATCGGAAAACAGTTTCACGGATTTTTTGACACTTTGATTAACTGTTATTGTTTAGTTTACCAGTTAACTGATGTCCGTAGTCGTTGACGTTGCTTTGTTTGTTTATGTTTCCATTTCGCCTAACGATGGCCGCTCATACGCTCTCATGGGGGTAGTTACCGCAATAAGAAGCAGTAGCAGAAAACTTGATGAGTTTATTAAACTTTAAACCCCCAAACCGGAGAATTATTACACTCAAAACATAGCAAGCAGGCATGCGCGAAAAATTAACGAAAAGTAAAATAGAAATAAAAAGAAAAAATAATCTCTTTGAAGAATTTTTTGGTAGCTTTTGACGGTAACTTCGCTGGAAATATACGAAGTTAGTGAAAATGTTACACATCACAACGAGAAGTACGGATTAAGAAACAAGACGCATTGATTTGTCGGAACAACGGTTAAGGAGAGCACCACTTAGAGGAAAAAAAGTTAAATGAAAAGAAAATCTAATCATTTTTGAAAGAATGTATTAAATTATATCTGAATTAAATAGAAAATTGAAGTGGTCTATTTAGGAAAATTGTGAATTTTTGTGAAAATAAGAGTATCTAAAAAAAGTGAAATGAAAGAAAGGCAGCACAAAGTGAACAATTAAGGGCGAGTGTCTCGGAAAATTTTGTATCCCCTTAGAGAAAAAAAGAAAAGTTTTCTTTTACCAAAGAAGTTTTTGAAATGTATATAAAGAATGGGGAAATTTTCCAGGAAATTCCACTTTCTTTATACGTTTAAATTAATATAATAACAAAATAAATGCATGGAAATTAATAAGCAAGGAGCTGTATAAAAAATCTATTATAATTTTCTACATACACAAACATACACACTCACACATACCACCACAAAGTAAAGTGTGGAAAAAATGGCTGCGTAGTATAGAAACGAAACAAAGCAACTCTCGAAGAAGAGCAGGAAGGGCACAATAAAAAAAAACCCCAAAGCCCATTTTTTTAGAGCAAGAGGTTAATACCAGAAAAAAGTTCGTTGCCATATTATAAGTAACGGTAAAATACCCCTCCGCCTGATGTACAAAAAAAATATTCAAAATAACCTTACACTTCACTGAGCCACCAGCAGCAGCAGCCAGGCAACTACTCGATTCGATATCAACAAAGAGCGAAAACGATGAAGAGAGCTGGGGCGAGTGAAAGGAGACTTCGGCATATAAACAATGAGTGTTAATAGAAAAACGAGAAATGAGTAAAACTAAACTAACGGCAAATTAACTAAGGCGGCGATTTTAGGCTAAACATGTTGTCGAGTAAAACAAAACAACAACCACAACAAAACACTCTTTGAGAGTTTGGTTTTTGTTGCCTTTCTGTATCTCTCTTGATTTCAATTGGTGCGGCTTTAACGAGTTTTTTTAAAAACAAATAAGAACATCCGTATAAAAACAAAACGAATAATTGATCGGGTGAAGAAAAAACAAACAGCTAATGTTTTTGTGGCTGGTTAGTCATTACGTAAGGTTGAGTAACGGAAAGCGCGTGTAAAAGTGTAGTCAATTGACAAGTGTTGCGTTTCTTCTCTAAAGTATACCAGTGAAACTGGCACCGGTTTTGCCTTCCAGTACCCTAGCAGCGGGAGGGACAACGGCAGCTGCCGCCGCTGCTGCTGTTCGTCTGGAGAGTGCTTTAAATGTCAACAGTATTTCCGCATTTAATGGTAGTTTGGCCGTTAGCGGCGGCGTTACCGGTTACTCCTCCGCGTCCACCTTAACCAAATTATCCACCTCGCCGCATTTAATGTCGCCTACACATACGACCGGTCTGGGTGGTGGAGTCGGCAGCATGGTCTATGGCAATAACACCATGAATACCATAGGGTCGGTGGGTGGAGCCTCGGTAATATGCAGCAGTGATAGTGGAATATCATCTATCATTTCTTCGACTCCTTCGTTAACGCAGCTCTCGCCGCCTCCGGCGGTCTCAAATGCTGTTTCATTGGCGATTTTGGCCTCAAGTGTTATAACCACCTCCAGCAGTAATACCGGCTCCGCGATGCACACAAATAACAATGGCAGCAGCAACAGTTGCACTCCTGGCAGTGGTAGTGGCAGTGGTGGGCGTTGTAGTCCCATCATTGGTGGCATTACAGCCAATCTAACCAATGGCTTAGCCTCATCGTCCTGCATTTATGGTTCGGCGTCAGCGAATTCCAACTCTACGGGCAGTCCTTTGCTCTATGCCGAACGTACTTCTCCCGCTTTAAATATGCTAAGCAGTAGCGGCAAATCCAAAACCCTAAGTCCCATGCAAAATTCTTCCATTGTTGGCGTTTCAATGGCTTCATATGCCTCCGCCAGTCCAGCCGGAGTAGGCGTAACGGCGGTCGTCGCCTCCTCCTCATCGATCAATTGCACCCAATCTCAAACAGCCTCTGCCTCGAACTATTTGAATACGATAAAAATGCTGGGACCAGCCGCTTCAATTGACTTGGGCACATCACCACTGACGCATCGGAATTATCCTACCATTAAAGGTTTTACGTTTCGTAGAAGCTTTGATGATAAAATAATTGCCGTCTCGACATCTGCAGCCGTGGGTCCGGTCAGCAGTCAGTCGCAAACGTCACTGGGTGGTCCGGCCGTGTCAGCCTCCCCGTACCTCTCCCATTTCCCGGCAACGGCCTCGCATCATCATCACTATCATCATCATCTGCAGCAACAGTCCCAACAGATACCTCACTTTGCCCATTACCATCCTCAACATCCCTCGCATTTGCACCACAATCATCTGCACCATCCCTCCCATATGAGCGCCGCTCTGCATCATCATCATCATCATCATCTGGGGGGAGGAAGTGGCGGCAGTGTCGGCAGCGGCGGCGTTGGTGGTGGTGGTAGTGGTCCATTCCATAGCAATTTCATGTCATCTGCGGTCAAACATTCCGTCGCCTCTGCCAACGTTGCCCCCTTCTTGCCTCCGCCGTTGTATGCACCGCTGACATCGTCACAGTCGACCACCAAACTATCGCATCGTGATGATTTCTTGCAACAAATTGGATATTTGCCAACCACACGTATTTATAGTACTCCATCCAGTCTAGTGGATGAGGATAAGGCACAACAGGATTTTTTGTCGTTATCCTTGTCGCCCCCGTTAAATCGCCGCCGTGATATGCCTGCATTGCGTGGACCATACGTCAGTCTGTAAGTATGCAACCCAATCCCTAGAACCCTCCTCGGCCCACCCCCTCTTCTATATGTACCCCCCACTAAGTATTTATATAATTATTATCGCTTCCTTTTTGATTTTACTTTCATTACATTACATACAGTCTTCATTATCATTTCCGTTTCCTTAGTGTGCCTTCTTTCTATTGTGTCGTGTGGCACCGATAGCGTTGCATTTGTCTCTCCTATCCTCACCCCGGTCATGTGCCCGCTAACCCGGGGAGTGGGGGGGCTTTCTTTGAAAGCACCATCAGACTGATGATAGTTGGATGGTAGGATGTGGTTTAGTTTTTTCTCCGGAATTCAGTTTATTAATCCTCACCATTGTGCTGTGCCACTGGTGAAAGGAAAGTGCTTTGTTGTGATTGTGCCTTTGTTCTGTCGGCTTCCGACTGTCGTAATGTTTTGTGGATTTGTTGGCAAACTCAGTTTGGCTTTAGAGCAATGGCTGAGTCGTCCTTACTCCCATCAAAAGACACTCACACACAACGGACATATTTGGTTGTATGCAATTTAACTTTATTTTTATATTCATTATGTCGCCAAAATCTTCATTAGAATGAATTACATATATCCTAAATGTCGAAAGGGTACATCCAAAGGGATGGCGCTTAGAGAGAGGAAGAGAGATGTGAATCATCGTGGTCGTCGGTATTGGAGGATTTTCATTCGAAGAAATGACCAAAAAAGGGATTGAGTAAGTTTGAAGAATAAAATATATTTACACGCATTAAGTAATAATCCATTGCATTTCTTAGCTTAGGTTAGGGTGGTTGCTAACATTTCCAACTCGCTTGGACCACATATGGTCCATTGTGATGCCATGGGTTCTAGCACTTTCGTTGGAACCATGTTGTGAGTCTTCCAAAACGTTGTATATTCCAGGTGTCGGTACTAGCTAAATCGACAAGGACTTCGAATGATGCTAGGTTAGATTTTATAAAAATGATGCCAAGCGGCTCTCTCGCATCTACGGAGACCATATTTGATCCACTACTCGTATGTTATCTCATAATATGTTGCCCATCTTTCATGTTAAGGTTAGTTTAGAATGGCGGCGACTTCCGTTGTAAGCTAGGATTTTAAACTTACTGGGATCGAGTAAGGTATGTATATTGTGATGCCGCAGGTTCTAGCACTATTCATCGTAACCAACTAGTAAGACTTTCCGGTGTCGGTACCAGCTAAGTTGTTAAGAACATCGAATAATGCTAGGTTACGTTAGGTAAGACTGGCGCCATGCTGTACATCGATATGAGATAATATTTTATACACTGAGTTCCCTCAAAGTGCTTTCTCCCTTCTTTCATGTTTAGGTTTAAAGTAATTTCTCATGGCCTTAAGTCTCTCGGCGTACTGTCCTTCATACATTTTTGTGCAAAAATGTAAGGAGTCGTCCTAGATTATTGAATGTTGGCACCGAGTAATATATTGAATAAGTTAAGAAAAAAATGTTATTTTATGAAAATCGGCCTCGCGCATCGCCCACCTCCAATACAATCCAAATCGATTTTTTCTCATAATTTTTTTCTATCAGAGCAAAAGTATTCAAATACTTTTACTGATTCATCAAGATTCATCAAAATTGGCCACGCCCACCGCCCAATTTTTTCTCATCCGGTGAAAGATTTTTTGCGTAAATTTGAAGAATAGTATCCCAGCATTAGTTTCGTTGCAGTCAGAAGACCGAACTGAACCAAGCCCAAAGAAAACTGCAAACGCTGAATTTCATAAAGCCATTTAAATTCTTTCATATCTACTAAACTATATATGCAATCTAAATATATTTTTAATTAAAAAGAAGGTTCTGTATTTAAATAATAAGTACATTTAAATTTTAGCAGTGAAAATATAACATGTAATCTAGTTCCTAGTTTTGTAAGTTCATCTGCACTGCAGTTCTCGGAATGTATCTGTGACCCGTAACCAATATTAGGCGGATTTTAAACTGCACAAGCATCTCGTAAAGAGATCTGCGGCAGCTGAGAGCAGGAATTATGGAATGCAGAATCCAGGGGCTTAATGATAGCGTGTTATCGGAGAATATATTGTTTTCAACCTTAGTCTTTACAGTAGCGTGACTTTTCGAGTGCAGCCCATCAATCTATACCTCAGTACCTTTATTCCTTCGTTCATGGATAGGTTAGACTGAAAGCCAGAAATGTCGGATCACTTAGACTATTGCGTTATCACGGGTCGTGATGATGATGCCTTGCAGTAGTACAGCGGCTGCTTCGCATCTACTGAATGAATATTTCATCTGTTGTGTTTCCTCAAACAACTTCCTCCCTTCGACCATGTTTATGTAAGGATGGCATAGATCAATGAAGTCCATTGCCTTATCACGGTCCTAGATGCCCTTCAACGGAAGCAACCCATGTGACTATGCAATTTCTACCCAAGTCTGTTTTTGATTTAAGTGATGTAGTCTCCAGGGGTCTTTTGGTAGCTTGGATATCCGAATATATGATAAAGTATATGCGACTTAGCCACTTGGCAATACTTCGGCTTTGTACGCATATGTTTTACTTCTTGAAATGCAATGCTATAACATCAAACTATCTGGAATGACTAGATAAATTTGTGACAGTATTCGTCAAAATATACCTTTCGTGTTCGAGGACTTGTTTGATAGAACCTCTACGCGTATGAATAATATTCTGATATTAATATTCGTTATACGCAATACAAATATAATACGATTATATCACCCATGAAACACAAATCAATTAAATTGGAGGTAATGTTTTGTCATGTTAGGAAAGAATCTGTGAAAGTGGCATCGAAATATGACGTTCATATCCAATAACAAAAAATTGAGAAGACAGTTTGACAAATAATCTCGACTGCTAAAAATCGTCATCATAAGTGTAGTAGTTGAAATCGTGAACAACTTTTTTTTTAAGAAAAACCAGCAAGGAAGGGTTAAAGTCGGGCGGCGCCGAGTATATGATACCCTATACCAGTGCAATCGTGGCAGAATAAGTAAAAGTATTGTCAAGATTTAGCAATATTGTTCTCCTAATAATAATGATCCGTCAAAAATTCATATCTAAACAGATTTTCTTCAAAATTAGCATGTTTATTGTCGGCAAAAATAACTTTCGTTTATTAAAATTTCTAAAGATTTGAGGTTAAATATGGCTTCTACACTGAGTAGATGTCACTTTGTGTCGCACATAAATGGGGGCTATATCTAAATCTGAACCGATATTTGTGAAATTTGGCAGAGGACATTATTGTCTTATAGATCTTTCCTGTGCTAAATTTCATAAAAATCTGCCAGAAAATAAAGCTTTTACACCTCTTAAATGCCAAATCGGTGTGTACACATGTACATATATGGGAGCTATATCTAAATCTGAACCGATTTTAATTAAATTTGACAAGGGTAATTTTGGACTTACAGATCTTTCCAGTGATTTTATTTCAAGGTGGGTCTACCTCCAATATTTAGAGGCGTTACAAACATCTATGCCAAAACAAACTTTTAATACCAACAACTAGGAAGTATATTTACAACTAGGAAGTAGGTCAATTTGATCTTTAAACCTTAATCCACCTCCCGTATACAACGTGCAAGTACAACCATGCAATATGGTTTCGAGACTATAGGCTTGAAAGTATACAAGCAGGATATAGCCGCGGTAGTCGAGTCGTCCACCTTGGTTGATACACGGCTTTTTGGAAGTCCGGACTTACTGGTGACTCCCATTCTAACATTAGATCTGTAACGTCCTTCTCTGAGGACAAAAGCATTACTTCGGACACTAAGGGGTTGAGAGGAGCCCTACGCAATAGGAGGAAAGGTGTGTGCTATTAGGGCACCCAACTTTTAAGGCACTCCAAGAACCGGCATTTTGGCCAGGAAAGATCTAAGTATCTTTTTCCTGACTAATTTAAGTGGTAAAGACCAAACAGCTGCTAGTCTGGTGATGGGTTATCGCATATATTGGGTGGTCTCCAGTTACTTGCCTTATGAAGCTGTAGTACCGACAGCTATCTTTAGGGAAGTAGTAGAAGATGCAACGTCTGACGAGCTCGAGCTAATTATTGGCGCAGACACGAATGCTCATCATACGATCTGGGGTAGTAATTATATAAACAATAGGGGTGATTCGCTTCTTGACTTTATTCTAACTACCATCCTAACTATTTAACAGACATGAAGTACTCTCTACTGTCAGACAAAATTATTGGGTGGAATGTACTGGACGACCATTCATTCTTAGATCACTATTATATACATATAGTTCAAACTCGCTTAAAAAGGCGCCTAAACCGGCCGTCCACAGAAATGTGAGGAAGACAAAGTGACACCTGTATGAGAATAATTTAAAAAAAATCCTCAACTCAAAACTTCTGTACGAACCGAATGACAAATCCGGCCTGGATAATCTGATCGAGCATATCAACACATCATTCAATAGCTGCTTTGAAGAAGCCTGTCCAACAACAAGGTACGAGGGTAAAACTAAACCTCAATGATGGACTTCTGAGCTAACGACTAGGAAAAAGACCTGCAACAAGCTGTTCAACAGGGCGAAATCTACTGGGGCCGCCTATAAAGAGCAAATCAAGATATATAAGAAGGAGCTTTGAAAGGCGCAAGGATGCTCTTGGTATTCCTTCTGTGGCGAATGGGAAAAGGCCTCGGATGCCGCAAGGCTGAGGAAGATACTATCAGCTTCACCCTGTACAGTGAGGCAAATAACTGGACAATAAACAGCGAGCAGTCGCTGAATGTACTGCTCGACACACATTTCCCGGGGAACACACCAAGCAAGACCAACAAGAATGCGAGTGGACTGCGAGCGTTGCTAGCTTGTTGACTGAGAGTTCCAGAATAAGCTGAGAGTTCCAGAACCCGAACATCAGCAAGACCAACAAGAATGTGAGTGGACTGCGAGCGTTGCTAGCTTGTTGACTGAGAGTTCCAGAATAAGCTGAATATTTATGTAGGCTGTGTCAGGCTTTCATACATCCCGAATCGATAGAGGGATACCAAAGTGGTATTCATACCCAAAGCGAGAAAGATATCGCAGATTAGGCCAAAAGACTTCAGACCAATCAGCCTATCCTCTTTCCTATTGAAAGGTCTGGAAAGTCTTTTAGATTATTTCTTTAGGGATACAAAACTCCTGTCGGGGAATCAACATGCTCAACAGAAGACGCATGACAGCATGTTTTGGGTCCACAAATCTAACAAGGTTTGTAAACGGAGGGATCCCACAAGGAGAAGCACTGTCTCCACTAATTTGGAACCTAGCGGTGAATGAAATTCTGCTAGATCTACCAGTCAGAGATGAATGGGTCGGCAGAATACCAGGTAATAGAAACCATATCCACTTTTACACGGATGGTTCGAAGCTTGATGAAAAGGTTGGCTTCGGAGTACACTGTGAAGAACTTAGTCTGCATATAGCTCACAGACTACCAGATACCTGCAGTGTCTATCAAGCCGAAATAATGGCAATATGGGAAGTCGCCAAGTGGCTGAGTCGCAACATAGTAACCAACACTGGCGTTGTCATTTACTCGGACAGCCAGGCTGCCATCAATTCTCTGGAGGCAACATCCCTAAATTCACAAACAGCCCTCGACCGCCGCAGATCTCTTAACGAGATGGCTGAGAAGTTTAATATACACCTCATGTGGGTGCCTGGACATATCCCGGGGAACTGCAAAGCCGATGAACTTGCTAGCAAATGGACGACATTCCAAATTCTCGACGAATTTTCATATATTGGTGCGTCACTATCCTCATGCAAGCTTTGGCTTAGGCAAGAGGCATTCAGAGAAATCGGCACCTGTGGGGTAGCTAGACAAATCTGGCCAAGGAATGACCTGAAAAGGTCAAAATATCTCCTCGCACTAGAGAGGAAAAGATTGTCTACGTTAGTATCAGTTCTGACGGAAAACGCCAGAAGATTGGGTATTGACTCTAATGATTTCTGCAGAAGCTGTGAAGATGAGGAAGAAGTGGAAAGCAATGAGCACTTGCTATGCGACTGTCCCGCTGTCGACGACTGGGCGAACTGGGGTCGGCCTCTCTATGCAGTCTAACAGATCTTTCCGGTACCGATATTCGTACTATCGATAAATTTGTATATCAAACAGGTTGGTTTCGATGATGGACATTTCAGCCCGTGCTAACACTAGGGACATAATTGGTCTATGTGAGTAGACAAAAAAAAAACGGCTACCACCCTAACCTAAACCTAAATTCACGAATCTTTATATTTGCAAAATGCAATCCTACAATTCCCAAAATGATTTCAATAATGGGATCAAAAATGGAATTTTTGGTTTTCCCCTATATCTACTACACGAAAAGCCGAGCTCCAAATTCCCTTTGTAGTTCAACATTTAAAACCTTACCACATATAAAAATGATAAAGGTTTTAATATTCTAACTATTCGATTGGAGAAAATTTGGCTTACTTTTGAAATTTGTGTACAAAATGGTTGAAATTGGAGGATCTTGGCTACAATACCAGTGATTATTTTCGACCCGTTCTTTTTTAGAGAAAATTCTCTAGGAAGTTTTCTTTAAGATGAATATAAATATGTTATAGTTTTTTATTAAATAGCTTCTTCTGTAGCGTGATCCATTTCGAGGTTCCCTACTTTTTTAAAGAAAAAAACACAGAAAATTCAAATTGAATGGGGAATGTTTATTATCATTTGAAAGAACATTCTTTGGCATTTATTTTTTAAAGATTATGTATATCAAATGTTGGCCGCGGCTATGTCTTAGATGGTCCATCCGTTGAGTCCAATTTTTGATGACTCGTTCGAGCATTTGGACTGGTAACTGCCGAATGACACGCGTGATGTTTTGTTCCAAGGCCTGAATTGAAGCGGGTTTGTCCGCATAAACATTAGACTTTACATATCCCCACAGGAAAAAGTCTAACGGTGTGATATCACACAATCTTGGTGGCCAATCGACCGGCCCAAAACTTGAAATTATCTGTTCACCGAAGTGTTCTCTCAATTAATCCATTGATTAATGCGATCGACGAGATCACGAGCTTCAATTTCAGGCATCAAATAGTCGGTTATCATGGCACGATAACGGTCGCCATTGGCGGTCACATTCTCACCGGCATCATTTTTGAAGAAATATGGACCGATGATTCCGGTACGTGGGATCGGGAATCGGTCAATGGCAAAATCATAGCTCTTAACGAGAGCTAAAATATTGCTCATGGGTGTCAAGGTCGTGGGTCGACTGGAAAACGTTTTTTTGTGGATTTAAAAAAAATGGACTTAGCGCAATTGGCGAACGATTATTTTGATAATAAAACTGAATAATTTGTAAACGATGTTCAGGCGTAAGTTTTTCCATGATGAAATGCCAAACAATACTTAACAGAAAAGGCTATTGAAAAAAATATCTCTACTTAGATCACCCCTTATAATTCCATAATACGACATACACTTTATTCGCAAATAGTAAAAAAAAATATTTTTTTGTTGTTGTTATTTATTGTTGGTCTGTGCTTTTGTTATTCAGTCAGAATTTATTTTTGGTTTGAGACCATATGTTTCAGTTACTTTTTGTCTATTGCAAAAAAAGTAATAGAAACAAAAATTGGTAGAGAGTTTTAATTGCTTGGTAGAATTGACTGCAGTTTCGATAGACACCACTCTATCATCTTCAGAATTCAGTAGCAATAGTGTATGTCTTTAACTTAAATCAGCTGAAATACTTATGGAAGCAGTAAATTGAATTTAACAAGAACCAATTGTTGAATTTGCTAACCAAACCCGTATTTTGCCGAACTAAGTCAACATACTAAAACTCTCATACCAATACATTTTTGTTTTTAGTATGTTGACTTAGTTCGGCAAAATACGGGTTTGGTTAGCAGTTCTTGTTAAATTCAATTTACTGCTTCCATAAGTATTTCAGCTGATTTAAGTTAAAGACATACACTATTGCTACTGAATTCTGAAGATGATAGAGTGGTGTCTATCGAAACTGCAGTCAATTCTACCAAGCAATTAAAACTCTCTACCAATTTTTGTTTCTATTACTTTTTTTGCAATAGACAAAAAGTAACTGGAACATATGGTCTCAAACCAAAAATAAATTCTGACTGAATAACAAAAGCACAGACCAACAATAAATAACAACAACACATACAAACACATGAGGTACGATGACGTCGGCAATAGCCGTTGACAAAACTACATTTGTTTTCGTGGTTCGCGATGCGAACCCAAGCCAAAAACAAAAATGTATTGGTATGAGAGTTTTAGTATGTTGACTTAGTTCGGCAAAATACGGGTTTGGTTAGCAGTTCTTGTTAAATTCAATTTACTGCTTCCATAAGTATTTCAGCTGATTTAAGTTAAAGACATACACTATTGCTACTGAATTCTGAAGATGATAGAGTGGTGTCTATCGAAACTGCAGTCAATTCTACCAAGCAATTAAAACTCTCTACCAATTTTTGTTTCTATTACTTTTTTTTGCAATAGACAAAAAGTAACTGGAACATATGGTCTCAAACCAAAAATAAATTCTGACTGAATAAATATTTTTTTTTGAAAATATACATAACTTGAAATGTGCATAAGGGAAAAAGATGAAAAATTAAATTTTCAAATGCAGATATCTCGGGAACTGTATACGATAGACTTTTGCCTTTTGTTAGTAAAATGCACACAAAAAGATTATTCGAAGCAGACCACAAAGACAGAAGCTACACGTGCTTAAACATTTTGTATACAATTTGAGCCCTATAGCTCTGGCCCTATATACCATAGGGGCACACATTTTAAAATTAAATTATCTAGTATCTTTTCTACAAGCATGACAAGTTTTGTTGTCTGGTTAGGTAACGGCCGAATTATTTCTTTATTTTATTCCTCCCACTCTGCATGGTACAATGACATAGTTCCCATTCACACGAACTGCCCCCTCTTATAGGAGCGAGAGGAAGGAGGAATAGAAATGGAGGAATTCTACTTTCTAGTTCTACCGCCTCTCTTCCATGAATTTCCGAATTGCCGCAACTAAAGTTGCCTCGTGTGAATCGGGACTTGGATAGAGTTTTTTATATTGTCGCACAGTGTCATCATTGTTTTCTTGCCGAATTAAACATATTTTATAAAAGTAATATGCATTTTGGACAATTCAAATATATACATATATTCTGAAATACTGTTTTCTATAAGTAATAGGGAACCGATAGATAGTACATTCGTCCAAATAAATCTTCAGTAATCGATTGTCACCAAAGAGTAGTTCAGTAGCGCCTCATCACCAACGTGTCTAGACTTTTTGGCTACGCCGAATACAATTTTTGTCATATGTACTTATGTATGTATGTAAATACATATGTATACACATTACATACATAGGTCATAAAATGCTTGTTTATGAAGGCATTTTCATATATAAACTGGTCTTGACCCACTATAGTTATAGTTATTAGGCGTGTTTTCGTTACACCATAAGTGCTTAATTTGTATGGGGAGCTAAGCACTTTTAAGCACTATTAGTTCCCGATGAAGTTTGGTGCTTGTGTTCATGTCTTAATCGAGTATGATGTTGCCAGATTGGGCACCCTATATTTAGCAATATGGCATCCCGTTTTTGGAGAGATTTTATCAATTATTGTGAATTAACGGGAAGAAGAAGAACAAAAATGGGAAATTATTTTAATATTTGCAAAAGAGTGTAAACAATTGAACATAGAATAGTAAATATATGTTTTATAAATACTTTTAACGAATTTTTTGTCTGTTTCGCACTGTTCTTTCTTCGCAACTCATGACACCATTGTTACCAGATAGTGAAAATCCGCCACTTATTGCGTATGTGCCAGTTAGTGGAAGTCAGTTGTTTTCGTTGCAAAGTGCTAAACTAAAAGTGCTAGCTTGTAATGAAAACATGCCTATTGTTAAGTAGAATAAAAGAGCACATAAATATGAATATGTTCCGCGATCTGTCATTTCATTCTCTTTACTTGCGTATGAGTAAATGTGTGTGTGCGTGAGTGCCATTTTGTCTCAAAAATAACATAATGTGACCTTTCCCTTCCCTCAGCCCCCACTCATCAAACACTACACTCCCTGTTGAGACACCTCTGCTTCCTTGAGATGACGTTTCTGCTACTTTGTGTCGCAAGCGTTTGCATGACAATAAATTCGTGTGGGAATTATCCACAAACATTTTCGTTGAGATACTTTCTTCTGTTCTATTTATTTTGGTGTTTTTATTTATTTATAAATCACAACTATTAATATAAACAGCGCAAAAACAACAACACACAATATATAGTAGCAAATATTCAAACATTCAAAGCGAAGAACTACCAACAGTCTACGTGGCAACATCAGATACGACATTGAAAGCAAGTGTCGCACAGTGGTTGCGAACCGAAATAAATGGTGTAGATTAGTTGGACGATTGGAATTATATCAAATTTAAAATCCAATACAGAAAGTATTTTTTATTGCTATTGGAGAATATTTCAGTATTCATCTGTAGATGAAAGGATTTTTCGATTATTGGATGAAGTAAAAAACAAGTATGAAAACTAGTAAGTTCGGCCAGGCCGAACCTTATGTACCCTCCACCATGGATTGCATTAAATTCAACAACAAAAACAAAACTTTGAAGCTGAAAACAAGCAGATAATGTACCAATGCTTTTTTTTTGCAAATTCTTTTAAAATTAAAACGAAAGCTGCAAAGTTTCTGCCAAATTTGTAAGAAAGTGTGGCAGCAACATCTACGTATACGGCGACCATCCTATACTATATTTAAGAGCGCCCTGTTTAGGGGAACAAAACATGTACCGTCATGGTAAATTTTTCTTGCGCAGAATTTGAGCCGATATTTAACACAAATTTCAAAATTTCAACCTTATCGTCCGGAAAATGTGGTGTTTATAGCTTAAATCAGAATATTTGAGAGAGACTTCTATATGCGACTATAACATATCATATTTTTGTTTTGACGAATTCTTGTCAATTTGTAATACAAACTAGAAAGTTTCAGCTTAATTACATAGAAAATGTGTTTTATGGCTTAAAGATACATATTTGGAAGCGACCTCTATAGAGGAGCTACATCAAAACATTAGATAATACGACTAGGGTTGCCAGTTGCCCTGAATTCTCCTGAATTGTTCAGTTTTCAGGAACATTTTTTTTGTTCAGGAAATATTTAAGATCCAACTAATCCAAAAAAAGACTACAACAAAATATAAATTAAACAAATTATTTCACAATAAATGTTTTGTGGACTTTTGTACTAACGTCAAACCCTAATTTGAAAATTGTAAATATTTTGGGTACTTTTTGCTAACAAAAAAAGAAAAATATCTGGGGAAATCTGTATCAAAAAACACAAAATATATGTGTCAAAAAATGAAGATAAATGTAAATTTTTATATAAAGACTAAATTTTAAATCCTCTTTATAGTAGTTTAGGGCGATCCCAATTGATCTTCGGAAATTATGATTTATAATTTCCTTTTGAAATTCAATGAATTTTAAAAATAGGTTAACATTTTGGAAGAAGGCGAACGCATTGATGTGCTACTGTTCATCATTAAGTAAACGACGCACAGTGGGAGGAATTAAAAAAAAAAGAAAAATAATTCGGCCGTTTCTTAACCAGACTACTAATTGCTACAAAACTTGGCATGCTTGTATATAGGTATTATAGAATTTATTTTTTAAGTTTGGGCCTCAAAGTCCACAGTCACATCGGTTGAACAGAATGTTTAAGTTCGTGTTTTTCATCTGATTCCATGTGCGTTCTACTAACGAGGCCTACACTGTTCTAGTATTTTGTGAATAACGGTTCAGATAGCGGAACGATTTTTTACTTCAACTTTTGTGAATTGGCTTCGATATACCCAATAAGAAAAAAGTTATGGTCATTTGAATTTATATTTTCAAAAATGTGATTTTTTGTCAGTTTTTGGGGAAAAAAGTATATAGGAGTTAAAACAAGTAACGGCAGATTAACAGCCTGTTTCTGTAACTTAAAAATTTGCTTTCGTTCGCCTGCCAGACGACAAACAGCTGATTTGGGTTTCACTAACTACAATCACAACGAGAAGTCGTACGATAATGAACTCGTACGAAAACGTAATCATTTCAGTGCAAATTTTGGTTTCTCTATCTCTCTTTGCTGTCATGTCAGCGAACACAAATGTCAGATCGAGTCACATTATTTTATTTGTCGACTGATAGGAACAATGACAAAATAAACATTATTAAAAGCAAAAAATAAGTAGATATTAATATAATTATGGTAAAAACAATTAAATAATAATAATATTGTGTACATATTTTAGCATAAAGAAGTCAATATTGGTTGCTCGCTAAGATGGAAAAAAATTATCAGTGCACAATGAGAGAGACGTGAGAGAGAGAGAAAGAAATGAGAGTCTTGGTGCAGCTCAGCTGACCACCCAGGGTTGCTTTTTTTAAAGTTGTCTATAAATATTCTTCTGCTTTTAGACCGTTTTTGCCTTTAATTCGGTTCGAAACGCAGTTCTGCTATTTCAAATCAAAAATAATCACATCAAGTAATGTACTGCCATATTTGTATGAAATTATTTCATATTTTGTATGAAATTATTTCATATTTTGTATGGAATTATTTCATATTTTGTATGAAATTATTTCATATTTTGTATGAAATTATTTCATATTTTGTATGAAATTATTTCATATTTTGTATGAAATTATTTCAAATTTTTTTTATGAAATTATTTGATATTGTTGTTATTTATTGTTGGTCTGTGCTTTTATTATTCAGTCAAAATTTATTTTGGTTTGAGACCATATGTTTCAGCTACTTTCTGTCTATTGCAAAAAAATAATACAAACAAATACAAAAATTGGTAGGGAGTTTTAATTGCTTGGTAGAATTGACTGCAGTTTCGGTAGACACCACTCTATCATCTTCAGAATTCAGCAGCAATAGTGTATGTCTTTAACTTAAATATTTTGTATGAAATTATCTCTCATTTTATTATGATAATATTGGAATGGTTCAATTATGTATGGAACAAAATATCGGCCAAATGGCCGCTGCTAGACACCACTCTATCATCTTCAGAATTCAGTAGCAATAGTGTATTGACTGCAGAATTGACTGCTTGGTAGAATTGACTGCAGTTTCGGTAGACACCACTCTATCATCTTAAGAATTCAGCAGCAATAGTGTATGTCTTTAACTTAAATATTTTGTATGAAATTATCTTTCATTTTATTATGATAATATTGGTATGGTTCAATTATGTATTGAACAAAATATCTGCCAAATGGCCGCCGCTAGACACCACACTATCATCTTCAGAATTCAGTAGCAATAGTGTATGTCTTTAACTTAAATATTTTGTATGAAATTATCTTTCTTTTTATTATGATAATATTGGTATGGTTCAATTATGTATTGAACAAAATATCGGCCAAATGGCCGCCGCGACCTCGGCGGCACACCTCCATCCGATGGTCCAAATTTTCGATGCCGCTGAGGCATAATTGAGGTTCTATGCCGTTAATGTGCCGAATTATCTAATCATTTAGCTCTTGAATTGTTGGCTTATCGACGTACATCTTTTTTTCAAATAACCCCAAAGAAAGAAGTCCAACTCATTTCGAAGAAGTATGGCCCGATGACGTCGCCAGCCCATAAGCCGCACTAAACGAACTATGCGAGCATGCACAGGTGTTTTCACATCTCCTACAGACCCGGTTTGCTGAAATTTGTGCACAATTCTGCCGATTGTGGGCACATTTGGTCGATTATGCTGATCAAAAAAACATCACGAAGTGCACGAAATGCATTTTGATTTGAACGCCTATTTTCGTAAAAGACTTAAAAAACTTTAACGCGTTGCTCGATTGTGTATCTTTCCATGGTTCAAATTGAGTTAGTCTGATATTGAGAAATGTCAAATGGAATGCAAAAAAAAACTTGCCGTTTAGGTGTGGTTCACATTTAACATCGGCCCTTACAATTTAACCACCCTATAAATATATTACGATTTTTTACAATTTTGATAAAATTTGTAGTTATAATCAAAGCAAAGCAAACTGGTCAACATATACTCGTATAGCACATAAACAGTTGAAGCATAATCGCGAATAACGTTGTAAGCGCCGTTAACGCCGTGTGAACAAAAATAATTTGTTATTAATTAAATACATAAAATTTATTTTTTATTAAATCGATTTTTAATGCAGCTACATTGAGTAAAAATGGAAAATTTTTGAAAGTGTCTGCTTCTTTTAAAACGTTTATTACGATTTTTTGACATTTTATTTTTATACCCTCACTTTAGTGTGACGAGGGTATATATCATTTGCTACGGAAAAAAGTGTAACACGTCGAAGGAGTGACCTAAGACCCCAAGTATGTTCGGAGGAAATCCGTTTTGGGTCATTTTAAGTCGAATGAGCAATGTCCGTCCGTATGTCTGTTGTCTGTCTGTCTGTCTGTGTGTCTGTCTGTCTGCTGGCTGGTGCGCACGATAACTCTCGAAAGGAGTAACCGATTGACCTCAAATTTGGTATGTGGTAATATTTTTTTCTATCTCCGGCTAAGTTCGAAGATGGGCCATATTGGTCCACTCCTTCTAGTACCTCCCCCACAAAGGGGAGGTATCTCGAATCTTTTGAAATTCCACACATAGTATTAGCTTATTAGTCGTTATCAATTAATAACAGTGTATAAAAATACTTGAAATTGTGTACAGTATTGTGCTTTTATATTGCCTATAGTCCAGGGAAAAATGGGTGTTGTTGTCACGCCCATTTTGGTACCTCCCACACAAAGGTACCTTTTTGCACCAAAAGTTAACAGCTTATAACATAAAAACCAGTGTATAAAAATACTTGAAATTTTGTACAGTGTAATGTTTTTATAGTGTCTATAGCCCTGTGAAAAATGGGCGTTATTTCCACGCCCCTCTTTGTACCTCCCACACAAAATGCCCAAATCATACCACAATTTAATGTCTCATAACGTTTATACCAGTGCACATAAATGCTTATAAGTCGGCACAGTGCAATTAATTTAAAGTATTTAATGTTCAGCAAAAAAAAGTGTATTTGATAAACCCCTGCTGGTACCTCCCACACAAATTGACAGAATAATTCGAGTAATATTCAATATTACATTACTCACAAAGTGAGGGTATACCTTAATCGGTTTACCCGACAGAAACTTTCTTACTTGTTGTCGTTTACAATGTTATTCGTGCTTCAGTTGTTGAATAATTTTCAGGTTTTCCTCCGAACGCTGTAAGTGATAAATTTGGCATATATCTCCATTTTTGTCGATCGCTTTTGAAATTATTGCAAATTAATACGGATATAAGAAGAAAATAAAGTAAACCCCTAAAATTTAAAAATTATGTTACTCTCACAAAAATTACGAAATTGTTAAGACGTCATTTCAGACAAAATAAGAATCTTTTCATAAAATTTATGAACATAATTTTGCGAAGCTTTTATGACGATTTCCTAAGAAACCCCTTCGTAAATTCGTAAAACTTTCTTCATACTCGTAATGTGAATGAAATTTACGAAAATCTTCGTAAATAATATGAAGAATATAGTATGAAGATTGTTGCGTAAATAGTACGAAGGAAATATTTCCAGTGTACATAAATTTCGGCGGCTGAATTTTATTCGATGTCAGCCGTTAAAAACGAAGCCGTCGCCGGCTGGAAAAAATGGACGTCGCCGCTGAATTCTTTACAACGAAGAAGAAGTGTAATGATCACTGTTTTGATATAGTCACCATATAAAGGTCGCTTTCACATTAGATGCTTTATGTTATGCACGCTGAAAAAAATCGATTCTGTAGTCTATTGTCCCAAACATATTTTGCTTGAAACATTATATGTTTAGGGTACACAGGAAATATATAATATTTGGAACACAAAAATATTATATATTTGAGAAGATGATGCCTGTCATTTCTGTACCCTGTCTCTCCTATGTCAGGCACAATTGCTTTGGCAATAATTGCCAAGAAAATAGTCGTATATCGATACATTAATTGTATCCCATGTTTAAAGTTTTACAGCAATTTAATTAACAATTGTAAATGCTCGTAAAATGTTTTTATTTGTTTTAAGTTTTTATTTGTGTTAAGTAAAATTCAGTAATTCAAAGTCAACTTTTAAGAAATTTTTAATGTTCCCAAAAGTCCTTTATAATTTAAATAGTATAATCTTGAATAACGGTAAATTGCTCGATTGACAACAAATGATGTCGTGCAATATAGTAATATGCCATTCCTAATTGTAAAATATTATTCGAAATCCAGGAAAAATTAAAACTTAAAATCGAAAAAGTCAGCAAAGTTTTGAAAATCTTTCTTAAAAAAATATTTTTGGGGAAATTCCTAAATAATATTGAGAAAATTGGTTCCCAAATATATCTTGTTGTAATAGTTATATTAACATATACGCTCCAAATAAAGTTTCTTGATTTCCAAATAAAATTTATGTGTTCATAAATATATAATACTTAGAATTTTCTGTTCTAAATATATCATATTTGTATTCAAAATATCATATTAAAAAAGACGATTTCCCCCTGTGTGAAGATCACATTTTCCAGTCCAGGCACGTAGCGCCATTTTGTTGAAACCACATGTCGGTCGTTTCCATATTACCCAATTCTGGCCAAAAGAAGCTGGTAGCTATCAACCTATAGCGATCGCCTTTGAAGTTGATGACCTGGCCAACGTCGTTCTCAAAGAAATGTGGACAGCCTAAAATCCAAACCAAACAGTGACTTTTTCGGTGCACATTGGACGCTTTTAGATGCGGATTTGTATCGTCCCGAATTCAACAAGTTTGTTTGTCAACGTACCCATTCATAAAAATGGGCCTCATCGCTGAATATGGCAAAGAGCGCCGAACGTTTTTTTTTATAAATTTTATGTATTTAGTAAATTATAAATTATTTTTGTTCACACGGCGTTAATGCCGCATACACCGTTATTCGCGTCTATGCTTCAATTATCAAGGCCAACAAACGCTTTTACACCTATGGTTTTTCTTTTACAGTTCACAAGATATCTGAACTTGAAATTTTTCCCATGTTCCATTTTGGCAGTCAAATAAATAATATCGAAGCCAGAAATATACCGATTTTTTTCACCTTGTATAATTTGGCAATTTTCTGATCCAACAAGGAAAGTTGAAAATATTGGGAATAATATTAAAACATCTGTTAAATAAAATAAAATCTTCAAAATGAAAGAATTACACAGCATTTTTGGAACAAAATGGCGACACTAACGAATCTCTGTTTAATCTGTGGAAACTATAGTTTCGAGGGTTATCGTTCGCTCCAGTCAGGCTTACGGATGGACGGACATAAGTAAAATGACTTAATGTGTTCAAAAACGGATTTCCTCCGCATAAACTTAGGGTCTTAGGCCACTCGTTACCCTTTTTCTATATGTTATATATACACTTATTGATATTTGTATTATAAATCAAATAAATCCCCATATTTATCCCCTCACCTTAGAGAGGAGGGTATATGTATATCATTATACCCTCACTTTAGTGTGACGAGGGTATATATCATTTGCTACGGAAAAAAGTGTAACACGTCGAAGGAGTGACCTAAGACCCCAAGTATGTTCGGAGGAAATCCGTTTTGGGTAATTTTAAGTCGAATGAGCAATGTCCGTCCGTCTGTCTGTCTGTCTGCTGGCTGGTGCGCACGATAACTCTCGAAAGGAATAACCGATTGACCTCAAATTTGGTATGTGGTAATATTTTTTTCTATCTCCGGCTAAGTTCGAAGATGGGCCATATTGGTCCACTCCTTCTAGTACCTCCCCCACAAAGGGTTAAAATGTTGTGAAATATTGATTCTTTAATAACTGCTATACTACTTATTCGAATCTTTTGAAATTCCACACATAGTATTATCTTATTAGTCGTTGTCAACTCGAGAAAAATGGGCAAAGTCGCCACGTCCCTTTTGGTACCTCCCACACAAATGCATCATTTTGCACCAAAAGTTAACAGCTTATAACATTAATAACAGTGTATAAAAATACTTGAAATTTTGTACAGTATTATGCTTTTATATTGCCTACAGTCCAGGGAAAAATGGGCGTTGTTGTCACGCCCCTTTTGGTACCTCCCACACAAAGGTACCTTTTGCACCAAAAGTTAACAGCTTATAACATTAAAACCAGTGTATAAAAATACTTGAAATTTTGTACAGTGTAATGTTTTTATAGTGTCTATAGCCCTGTGAAAAATGGGCGTTATTGCCACGCCCCTTTTTGTACCTCCCACACAAAATGCCAAATCATACCACAATTTAATGTCTCATAACGTTTATACCAGTGCACATAAATGCTTATAAGTCGGCACAGTGCAATGAATTTAAAGTATCTAATGTTCAGGAAAAAAAAGGTGTATTTGATAAACCCCTTCTGGTACCTCACACACAAATTGACAGAATAATTCGAGTGATATTCAATATTACATTACTCACAAAGTGAGGGTATACCTTAGTCGGTTTACCCGACTGAAACTTTTTTACTTGTTTTTTTTATTTATGAGCACGATTCATCGTAGGCATGATATTTTATCACCCTGTGGGGTTTTTTTATTCCACTAAATAGTTCTTGTTCTAGTATACTTAAACAGAGATTCGTCATGGCGACGAACAAATTCATAGATAGGATTATCCGTACGTTAGCTGACTTTTGACGAAGCTTTTTCTATTAGTGCAGGGTATTATGACTTTGTGCATTTGTTTGTAACACCCAAAAGGAGAAGATATAGACCCATTGTGTATTATACCGATCGACTTGTAATCACTTTCTGAGTCGATTAGCTATGTCCGTCGGTCTGTCCGTCTGTAGATGTATTCTTTTAATCAAAGTACAGGTCGCAATTATGGTACGATCTCAACGAAACTTTGCACATATCTTTTTTTAGGCCCAAGGACGATCCCTATTGAATTTGGCTTCTCAACAATAACTCTTAGGTTTTCCGAGTCCCAGATGCGACAATTTTGCTTGTTGACGTAGCCACCGAGGTGGAAATGGGCCTCATCAGTCAAGATGATTTTATATCGTTCGTATCGTTTTTTTCTTCGATCGCTTCGTATCGTTCGATGATCGTGTATCGTTCCATTTTTTATTAATGGCGTAGTTTCTGCTTGTCAAATGTCAAAGAATAAAAGCTTCAAAACTGACAGCTACCGAAATACCGGGTGATTCAAAATAACACCTCTTGTTGGAAAACCCTTTATATGTACCTCCGATTTGACATGTAAGCGCTGTAGAAACTGTATTTTATATCAGATCAGTGCGAAATCTTGCAGAGAGAGAGAGTTCTCCTATTAAATGAATGAACACTGCCAAATTCGGGGAAAATCTGTTCAGATTTAGATGTAAGCGCTGACATGTAAGCGCTGTAGAAACCGTATTTTACACCCGATCAGTACGAAATTCAACAGAGAGAGGTTTCTTATTATGGGCCTGTTTCTGTAACTTATTTTCGTTCGTTTACGGAGAACGATCAAAAATCTCTCAACTATTACTTGAATTCTATAAAACGCAGGTTAAAAATATTTTAGGTACCAGCTTTTTGCGTGCTTTTCTATAGACACACCGAATTATTAACTGCTGTGACTTATAGATTTCTCGGAATAATTGAGTGATTCGTCTACGGCGAACGAAAATAAGTTACAGAAACAGGCCTTATATGTATCAACGCTGCCAAATTCAGGGAAAATTGGTTCAGACGCTATAGAGACCATCTTTTATATCCGATCAGTACTAAATTCGGCAGAGAGAGTTTTCGTTTTACACGTATGAACACTACCAAATTCTTATCGCAATGCATTCGTATTGTTAGGGAAGTGTAGGGTATTATATGTATATAGTAGGGTATTATATGTATATGTAGGGTATTATATGTATAGTATATAGCCCCGTCCGACTTTCTGTCTTTCCTTACTGGGTGTAGAATAAACTTATGGTCCAGCTGGTCTGAATTTTTTTACAGTGGTCAAATTTTTTAATTTTCAATGCCCTTTTTGAAAGGACTTTTTAGAATTTTTATTAAAAAAGTTGGTCCATTAAGAGGGGAGCTAGAGGGTTAAGATCTTCCACAAAAATGATCCTATATAACTCAGACATTATCTTACAGCATTTTTTTCATTTAGTATAATGCTCCTTTCGACCAAAAAATGAAAACTTTGACCCACTGTAAAAAAAACTCAGACCAGCTGGCCCATAAATTTGGCGGAATGAAATTCGGCCCCAGGAAAATTCACCCCAATATTTTTATGAATATGGGTCCCAAAAAATAACATGTCAAACAACAACAATTTTTTTAGGGCTTATTTTCATTTTTTGTCTGCTTTTTGGGGTTTAATTTCATTTCTTGTCTGCTTTTTGGGGCTTATTTTCATCTATAAATTAAAAAACAGGAGGGGCTACGCATAAAAGATTTGCTTCACGTTGCCAATTTTTGATCCTGTCCATAGGAGAAAGTCTTAAACAGAGGCCGCAGGCCTTAGGCCGACCGCGCAGGAAAAAATTTATTATTAGAAAATATGTTCGTATACGTGTATTATTCCGTACTTCCCAGATTTACGAAGATTTTGGGGTTTATTTTCATTTCATGTTGTTTTCTCGATCGGGATGTAATTTCCTAAATCAGTTTTGGGGCGCACTTTCATTTTCAATTTGGGGTGCATTTTCTTGGGGCCCAACTTCCGGCCGCCCTTTCAGAATTCAGAGTCGCTCTTCTGTTCCAATCAAAAAGTCTTCATTTGTTGGACAGTTTTATTATTAAATGTATTTCCAATTTGAGTTTTGTGTATTGGACAAAGTGTAAGTGTCAGAATGGTGCAAGTAAAATTTGTTTGTTCTCTCACATACTCCATGTATACTATATTCATTGTCCAATCAATAACATATTTTGCCATTACTATGCAGATCTCGTTGTTACTGCATATCTATCCTCTTGGTCCCACAGTGCCAAAGGGTTGTGACAAACAAAAACTTGCAATCAGGTGTAAGCGAAAGTACCGAAGTGAGAGTGAAGCACCTAATGGCAATACTATGAGTACTTATACTCGTATACGACGACTAGCGGACCAACATCCCCTCCATATGGATATGTACAAATAATGCACAATCATACAAACGAAATTCATTCAACGATGAAACCGTTACTAAACGACAGCTAATCGAACGAATAGTTTTAAACATTCGAAAGTTTTCGTTTTGATTTTGTTTATTTTTGTGTTTTTTTGTTACACATACGAAATAGTTAAAGTGACGCTGTTGAATTAATGACGAATTAAAAACAAAAATATTTTTTTGGCAAGGAAATTGAAAGTTTTTTCATCTGTGTACAAAATTTCGTTATTTCGTTTTGTTGTTGGGTCTTACGCGGTTGACAAAAAAATGTTGTGCTTTTTATATTCGAATTCGGAAGAGAAGAAAGAGAATGTACATTCGAACGGAAAAATAGTCGGAGGTAGGGTTGCCGAAAGCTTAGAGTATGGAGATTTTCGTCGGATTTTCGAAATTTCACAAAAGCCAGTTGAAAATTGTATCGACACCTAGTGTGGATACAATAATTGTAATGGCAGTTCCAAGTGAACAGCTTATTATTCTTTATGTTGGCCATGATTTTGTTTACTAAATTCTTGTTTAAATTTCAAATGTTTGTTAAAGTACAAATAAAAATTCTATTCTATAAAAAAGTCTAAATATGGTCTAAAATGCATTCCCAGGGTTGTATTTGCCTATTTGTTGTTGGGAAAGTGGCACTACCTTGAAAACTGTTGTATCATGGAATGAAATGTCAAGAACAAAATAGCTAATTTCGGAAATTCGATTTTCTCTCCCCTTCATTTATGTATATACTCTTAGTAATTCAGAATAGCAGGATTTTATTCTCGCACGCTGAAAAAAAATCGCTTCTGTAGTATATTGTCCCAAAAATATTCGGCTTGAAACATATATATGTTTATGGTACACTCTAAATGTATAATATTTGATACACACCACAATTATATATTTGGGAGGTAGGGTTGCCGAAAGCTTAAAGTATGGAGATTTTCGTCGGATTTTCGAAATTTCACAAAAGCCAGTTGAAAATTGTATCGACACCTAGTGTGGATACAATAATTGTAATGGCAGTTCCAAGTGAACAGCTTATTATTCTTTATGTTGGCCATGATTTTGTTTACTAAATTCTTGTTTAAATTTCAAATGCTTGTTAAAGTACAAATAAAAATTCTATTCTATAAAAAAGTCTAATTATGGTCTAAAATGCATTCCCAGGGTTGTATTTGCCTATTTGTTGTTGGGAAAGTGGCACTACCTTGAAAACTGTTGTATCATGGAATGAAATGTCAAGAACAAAATAGCTAATTTCGGAAATTCGATTTTCTCTCCCCTTCATTTATGTATATACTCTTAGTAATTCAGAAAGCAGGATTTTATTCTCGCACGCTGAAAAAAATCGTTTCTGTAGTATATTGTCCCAAACATATTCGACTTGAAACACATATATGTTTATGGTACACTCTAAATGTATAATATTTGATACACACCAAAATTATATATTTTGAAAGATGTTGTTCTAAACAAATCTTTGTTTATATCCCAATATATTTTTATTTGGGACCATTATTTCCGAAATAAATATGTATTTGCATTTAAGAATTCAGAAAATACCTAAGTTATGTTAAATTTTTCAGTAATTCAATGTTAGTTTTTTATAAATTGTTAATGTTTGTGAAATAATTATTGAAATCGTATAATATTCAATATAAATTACTTAGAGGATTGACAACTAATAATGGCTTAGAATACTCATAAATTGTATTAACATTATTGATTAAGAACAGAAGCTAATGCTGGGAGGTTAAACTCGGAACCAAGGAAAAATTTAATCTGGAATTCGAAAAAGTCAACAAAAGTTTTGAATTTTTTTTTAAATAAAATATATTTGGAGAAATTCCTAAACAATAATTATATTTGTATTTAAACACATATTTTATTTGAGAATTTTTGTTTGCAAATATATGTTGTTGTAATATATTAATATATGCGTTTCAAATATATTTTGTTGATTTTCAAATAAAATTTATTTGCTAGGAAATATATAATATTTAAAAATTTGTGTTTCAAATATATTTTCTTTCGATTCAAACATATCAAAAAAGGCTATTTTGCCCGGTGCGGGAAATATTAATTCCCTGCGAATTTATTCCCTGGTAGTACTCATGATCGGGCTGATAGGTTAGGTTAGGTTGAATAGAGGAGACGTTTAAACGTCTCATGTCCACGGACATACACTTAAACCAGTTGTTCGGCCTGTTGTGCGCTCCTTATTTATGATCTTTTTGTATGTACCTCACGAATTACAGAAAATCAGTACTAGACACGAAATTTCTCAGTATGCTCCAGTCATATCCTCTGAGATGACTGGTAATATGCCGGACCCTAAATATTGGGATCATGCATGTGTGAAAGCCGGGCAATGCCACTAGGGTGATCAAACAACCGGTTATTTTGAAAATACGGTTTTCGGTTTCTTCGAAAATTAAGTTAATTCTAAACCCGGTTTTCGGTTTAACCGAAAATAAAAATCCGGTTAACCGGTTGTTTTCGGTTTTTTCTTTTTTAATAAAAACGCATAAATAATGCTCAAAATTTTCAATACGCAAATTTTCAATTCCAATTAAATTAAGATTTATTTGAAAATTTTATTTTAAACACTTCATATATTTATTTATAAAAGGTAATTGTTCCGATTTCATTTATAATATAATATTATAATCTCTGAAATATTTATAATATTTATGTTAAATTATTAAAAAAATTCTTTCAAAAAAACTGATTGATTTTTATAAAACATGACTAATAGTGAAGATCAGCAAAATCTTAGCTTTTAGCATCATATGAATGGCTCAAATGCCAAATCGATTATATAAATACATATATTAATTATCAGTAGTAGCGGATTCTGACTTGAGCATACTATATAGAGATTAAAACTTGTCGAAATGTGAAACTGTCCAGTTTTTTATGTGTTTTTATTTCTACAAACATTTCAATTAGAAAGGATTGTTAATTAATTTCTATACCGCATGATAAAATATGCAGACGAAGTCTATAGAGAAGTTAGCAATGCAAACAGGAAAAATACATATAAAACTGCATTTTGAAATCGAGGGATATGTACAAATGATGTCAACGGTTTTTATATTGATGTTTTCAAATTTTAGGTAGGTTTAAAAAAACCGAAAAAGTCGAATAAACCGTCGTCGTTCCATCGTTTCGATGTTTTTCCCGCATGCCCTGCATTCGTCGTTTCCTGCTAGTCCTACGCGATGAAAATGTGCTTGTAAGCTTGACGGGACCCTCAACTCTCATCATCTTACTAATCTTGATCTTGTTTAGTCTCAGAAAACTTCTTGTTTTCTTTTCATTTGTGTCGCCCTACTGTTGCGATATTCCACACAGTGCTTCAACTCGTTCTCTTGGCTTCGAAAGGTTTCCAATTTTCCAAGTTTATTACTCGAAGTTCTCTGCCCTTTGAAGCCATGCAGTTTGCCCAGCAAATACACAATTGACTATGGGCTGAGTAATCATTTATCGTTCTTTTATAGTCCAACACAGTTCTGGATTTGACCCTTGTTATTGCTTAATCGTCATTTGACTATCTGTGAAGATGTTGGCATATTTAGGCTATGTGGTGTTACTGAGCCAGTTCACACACTCCGTGATTGATCGAACTTCGGCTTGAAATATTGTGTTATGGTCTGGGAGGCGGAAGTAAAGTTCGACTTCTGGTTTATCAATAAAAAGTCCCAGACCCGTCCTTGCTCCTAGCTTGGACCCATCAGTGAATCAGCTGGTTCCCAGGAGCGTATGTCTGGCACGAACGAATCACAGGAAGCTGTAAGCCGCACTTCAGGAATGCGGTCGGAGATTTCTGGCGTTTGAGTGTGACCAACTAAAGATTCTAAAATCTTTTGATTGTACGACTTGTGGTCTCGATTAATCCTGCCTCATACTTTATACTGATGTATATTGGTTGGATGTGCATTATAGTCTCCAACGCTCTTGTTGGCGCAGTTCTAAATGCGCCGCTTATGCCTAGACAGCATATACGTTGAATTCTTTGCAAAGGTATTACGTTGCACTTCTTGTCTATTGATGTCCACCACACTACACAGGCGTAGGTTATTATTGATCTAATCACGCTCATGTAAAGCTAGTGAGTCATATTTGGACGTAGTCGACATTTGGAACCTATAGCTCTTCTGCACAACGACCAACGGCCTTTGAAACTCTTTCTTCAAGATGATCTTTCCAGTACAGTTTCTGATCCATGATTACTCTCAAGTATTTTACCTTTTTAGTTATAGCAATTGTCTTATTCAGGAATCGAGGCCGGGTAAAACGTGGCATCTTCGTTTTTTTTGTAAATAGACATATTTCTGTTTTGTCTGGGTTAACATTTAAACCCCTTGGTTGTGCCCAGTTATATGCTATGTTAAGTGCCTCCTCAGCTCTTCTGCATAATAGGTTTGGATGATGTCAATGTCTTTTGTACATAGATAATCGCGTGTAGACTGGCCGAATTGATTTCTAAGTAGATTTCCGAATTTAGTCCAGTCGGTCTTAGCCTTATTACGGAAACTTATTGGGTTTGGCGGTGGCCGTGCAATTTTAAACCTTATATAACGGTGGTCCAAATAGGAGTGTTCATCCGAAACCCTCCACTCATGGATATCATCAATAAGATTTTCTGAACATATCGTTATATCTAATACTTCTTCCCTAATTTCTTTAACAAAGGTTGCATTGTTCCTATGTTAAGAGTTATGAGGTCGTTTGTATTCAAAAATTATATATGGGCGTGTCCCCTTTTATTGGTGTTAGTACTACCCCAAGCGATATTATGGGAGTTGGCGTCACATCCAGCTAATAGCTCATTACTTGTGTAATTGGATTTCCTCACCAGACGTTGTAAGTCCGACGTAGGTGGCAATGTCGGCGCATCGAATGGCATATGTCCATTACCTTGACCCAGCACCGTTGCGTCCGATGTTGAAAACTCGGAAGAGAAAAGAAAACATAAGTTATTATGGCACAAAATACAAGTCCTTAAACTGGTGGTGTTATTGACTACTTCCACATCAGTTTTTGCCAGTGTACTTGTCTCCATACGTTTACTACCAGTGTTTGCCTCTTCAGACAGCACATTTGGACTCGATTCATCTGTCCTGCCAATCGGGATCTTTCCAATTTTGATAAAGACTGTTCAGATCACGCCATGCCCTTCGTTCTTGGATTCTGGGTCTATGCCCAACACGAGGAGAGTACCCTCGTTATCATCCTTCCTATAGAAGACTTTCCACTTTCTCACGGAAAGTTGTGAATTCTGTTTGTCAATGATGTTGACTATGTACTCCGATGATAACTTACTGGGACATCCCTTGACATAAAAAGTTGTTTTTATAAGTTCAGGAATGTCACTTTTCCTTGCCAATTTTAGCTTTGCGCGGTCCCAAGGTGGGGGTAAGCTATACAGATGTTTTACGAGGACACCAGCGCAGCATTGTGATGCCAGCTGTAGCATCAGAAAACCCCTCTCACACTTGCAACTCATTGCTTCGATTGGTGGTTCATCCTTAGATTCGAGGACGTACTCCGCTGATCGGCCTGATAAGTTTTAGCCCGTTTTTTAGATAATCTGCACCGAAAGTTGGAAAAAATAATATTGATAAATTATATTCAAATATTTTTATTAAAAATATTAAATAATATTTGTTGTTCGATTTGACATCTGAGAGCCATATAAAGTAGTTTACGACCGATCATTATGAAAATAGATAAGGTTTAAAGAAAATCGAAGAGATTTAGATATAAATGTAGCTGTTGAAGCCGTATTCTACATTCAATCATTATGATAGTAAAGAGAAGTATCGTGATGCACTTATAAATTCTAAAAATGTTAAGAAAATCGCTAACTGAGAACCGTTGCTATTTAAATTTAACAAAGCGTAGATGCAAAATCGGGTAATAGTTATATACGAGGTCTATATGCAAATCTAAACCGATTTTCTTTAAATCTGTCAACTTACAGTCCTGTTCAAAAAATGTATATCTGGCAAATTTCATAACGATAACTTTAGAAATGAGAATTCTGTAGCGATTACATACAGATCGGAATTTAGGTATGTATGTTGCCTTTATCTAAATCAGAACCTATGTTCTTAAAATCTGGCTGAGAGAAGAAATTTTAATACCCCTTAAGTTGGCAGGTGCTACAATTGGAATCTTATATCTTCTGCTGAAAGGAACTAGATTTGTCATCGCCGAGTTCACACCAAGACCATTTTTGGAAGCGCATCTTGCGGTATGAATGGGCTGCTGAAGTTTTTTTTTATTTGACACTCCTTCCAGTAATTTCAATGCACAGTGTGGCGTCTCAGTGTCATGTGCCATATAAACAGATGCCAACCAAGGTGTAGGTTAGGGTGGCAGTCGTTTTTTTTCCAGCTCACATAGACCAGTTCAGGTCCCTAGTGTTACCACAGCCTGAAATGCCCCTCATCGAAATCAATATGTTTGATATATAAAGTTATCGATAGTACGAATATCGGTACCGGAAAGAGCAGTTAACTACCTATTATCTCCACAGCTTCTGCAGAAGTCGTTGGAGTCAATACCCAACCTACTAGCGTGTTCGCCGATCAGGCTGTGTCCCCTCAGAACTGACACTAACGTAGCCAGTATTTTCCTCGCTAGCGCGAGGAGATATTTCCGATGGACTGCCTGATTGCCTCTTGCCTAAGCCAAAGTTTGCATGTTGATAGTGTTACACCAATATATGCAAATTCTAAGAGAATTTGTAATGTCGTCCCTTTCCTAGCATGTTCATCGGCAGCTCTGACACTTGCGAAGAGAGAGATTCATCTTCAGATCGCTTTTATACATCTTAAGCCGAATTTTGCTGAATCCATATGATACCATGCCATCGGACTTGGTGAGGTGGGATAGACATACGGGTGCCTCCGAGACCCATTCGCCTCATTCATGTAAATAAATTTGATTATTCTAATTTTCCCCCTAACTCAATTTGCCTTTGCCTTATGACTCATAGGCATAACATTATTACTTATATGAAGTATGAAGTGATTTTGGCCTATTTTTAAACGATAATTACGACCACATTCAATTCCACACTGATGGCAACAATGAGTCGGAGCAAGCCGAATTTTGCATCTTAAGCCGAATTTTGCTGAATCCATATGATACCATGCCATCGGACTTGGTGAGGTGGGATAGACATACGGGTGCCTCCGAGACCCATTCGCCTCATTCATGTAAATAAATTTGATTATTCTAATTTCCCCCTAACTCAATTTGCCTTTGCCTTATGACTCATAGGCATAACATTATTACTTATATGAAGTATGAAGTGATTTTGGCCTATTTTTAAACGATAATTACGACCACATTCAATTCCACACTGATGGCAACAATGAGTCGGAGCAAACCGATTGATTGGGGCAAAAGGAAGGACGGATGGGCGGTCGGTACGGACATGCGAGCGACATGTACTCTTTTTTTTGGATTTGCTGTCCGGTATTTCACAGCGAAATGCTCGCACTTGTTAAATGCTATTCGAGTGTAGTGTTCGTTCGTACATTCGTTTGTTCGCACAGAACTTTATTTAGCTCAAAAACCGACCAACGAACAATCGAACGAACGAAGCAACAAAGACTGGCAACAAATTGGCCGACGTCGTAGACGAAGAGCGCTTTGCTGCCATTTCATTTTCAGTTTAGTTTCAATATTCTTCGTTAATATTTTTTGTTTTTCATAATTTTGCCCAAGAATCGGACGGACGCGTAGATTTTCGGCGTAGATTTCGAACGTTATGTAAGCGTTAAGTGGAAATGTTCAAATAACGGTTAAACGGAGTGGTTATAAAATTACGGTAACACACATCATAACGTATGAAGCCGGAAACGCATGACGAAGATCAAGTGTTGCCATTGATTTGCCTGTGTGTTTGGGTGTGTGAGTGCACTGCCTGAGTTGTAATGACCGTGAAATTTAAGTTAAAAACAAAACGAAAATAACAAAAAAAGAAAAGAAACCGCGAAAAAATTAACGAGAAAAAAAACGAAATGTGCTAACAAACAACAAAATCGCAGGGATTTTTTACAAACAAAAAAATGCAGTTAATCTCTTTTATAAAAGCCCTGCTAAGGGATTTCCAGACCCCCCGAATCCCCGGGGGATTCTGTGAAATACCACCGGATCTGAAAACCTTATTGATACCCCGCGACAAATGCCTTATAGAGGAGACTCCGACCTGGAAATATCTACCTCACATAGTGGAATACTACCACCACATAGTCCAGTCACTGTGGCCCTGCCTGGTTCTGTTGTGGCATCACCTCATCTATATTTGCAGCACTCTTGCCGGTTGGGGTTCGCATTTGAGAGCATTTTACTCTCTCTCTTCGGAGGTCTTGCAACACGATCAAATATTTATGTTTTCTCTAAAGCTATGTGGTGTCTTGATTTTTCTCTTCATCATGCATTGGATAAGGCAAGGCGGCAATAGTGACAACAAACCGGCGACAGCGGATACAACAGCAAATGCCAAAGATCAAACGATGCGTTTGGCCAATGGTCGCTTACCCAAGTCTGCACTGTCAGCAAGTACTGAAGATCTCACTCCTCATGCCATTATTTGTGAATTTGAATTTAAAACACCCGCCGAATTGCGTGCTGCCGAAGAAGCCATCAAGGATGTTCAATTGGAAACGGAGGAGAATAAGCGGCGCAAACGCATCTCTAAGAAACGGAAGTGCGTTTCTGCCGGTCCCATCCTAATTCGCATACGTCAAATGAAAAAGCGTAAAAATCCTGCGCCACAAACCCATACTTATACGGTGGCAATGTTGCCACCTGAAAAGGATCGTGAAATGTATTTGCCGCTACGTTCGAAGCCCTTGGCTGTAGATGAGACGCAGAGGGGCATAATTGTGAATCATATGGAATTGGATGTGGAGGAAGCTGAGATATTGGCTTACATGTGTGTGTATATTTTTTTTTGCTTGGGTTATACCGTTAGTTGTAAGGACTTCATAGCAGATCACATTGATAATAACTTATTTACATATGTTTATAACTTATGATATTATAAACAGTTTCGGAAATTTAATAATTTTAGTCACATATGTTTGTCCGTCAACTGATGATCAAAAGTGCAGGTCGCAAATATCAACCGATCTTTATGAAATTTACACAGATACTGTCTTGGACTATTGGAGTGGGACACATATAAGAAGAATTCAAGCAGAGTTGAGAAAGGCTCAAAATGAATCCTGGATATATTTCTGCAATGGCGTAGAAAGCTCATCCGAAACCTAAAGGTTACGAAACATTTTAGCTTCCTTGTATAGGGTGATCCATTTCGAGGTCCCCTACTTTTTTAAAGAAAAAAACACAGAAAATTCAAATTGAGTGGGTTTATTATCATTTGAAAGAACATTCTTTGGCATTTATTTTTTGAAGATTATGTCTATCAAATGTTGGCCGCACCTACGTCTCAGATGGTCCATCCGTTGAGTCCAATTCGATGACTCGTTCGAGCTTTTCGACTGGTAACTGGCGAATAACACGCGTGATGTTTTGCTCCAAGGGCTGAATCGAAGCGGGTTTGTCCGCATAAACTCTAGACTTTACATATCCCCACAGGAAAAAGTCTAACGGTGTGATATCACACGATCTTGGTGGCCAATCGACCGGCCCAAAACGTGAAATTATCTGCTCACCGAAGTGTTCTCTCAATAAATCCATTGATTGATGCGATGTGTGGGAAGTGGCGCCGTCCTGTTGAAACCAAACGTCGCCGAGATCACGAGCTTCAATTTCAGGCATCAAATAGTCGGTTATCATGGCACGATAACGGTCGCCATTGACGGTTACGTTCTCACCGGCATCATTTTTGAAGAAATATGGACCGATGATTCCGGTACGTCGGATCGGGAATCGGTCAATGGCAAAAATATAGCTCTTAATGAGAGCTAAAATATTGCTCAAGGATGTCAAGGTCGTGGGTTGACTGGAAAGTGTTTTTTTGGATTTAAAAAAAATTGACTTAGAGCAATTGGCGAACGATTATTTTGATAATAAAACTGAATAATTTGTAAACGTTGTTCAGTCTTTCCATGATGAAATGCGAAGGTTAGGTTAGGTTGAAAGGGACGCCCGTCAGAATACAACTGACGAGTTCACTCGGGGCCTACAATTCGGTCCATTGTGTTTCCCGTGAGTAGAAAGGAAGGATAGAAGAAATAGTTGGAGGTTGACAGTCTAGGAAGATGGAGAAAAGGTTTCGGAAGAGGGAGAGAAGATTTAGGAAGGGGAAGATCTAGTTATTTTCGTTTGTCCTCGTGGCTTTACTAAACCAGAGAGATTTACTGATGAAGTTGAGAAGGGGTTTGAGCGGTACATCTGCTAGATCGTCTAGGTTTACGAAGAGCCTGTGCCCTTAATAGGCCAAACGGTACTCTTGCAGTCCTTTACATGAGCATAGCAAGTGCTGTACTGACTCCTCCTCTTCTTCATCTAAGCAGCTTCTACAGAAGTCTTCGTAAGGAAGCTTCATGCGTGCGGCCATATTGCCTATCACGCAGTGCCCTGTGATGACTCCTGTGAGGATGCTAAGTGTGTTCTTCCTGAAGGACAGTAATTCTTTGGTACGGTTCACATCAATGGATGGCCAATCAATGAAATGCCAAACAATAATAACATGACAGCATGACACGACTCACACGTGATCTGTCAAAAAAAGGCTATTGAAAAAAGTATCTCTACTTAGATCACCCGTTACTATTGGATACATCAAGATCAGGGATGAACGAATATTCGCATTCGCATATGCGAACGCGAATTATTTGCACCATTTTAACATTCGCTTTCCCATTCGCAAAAACCATCTTTCGATTATTCGCTTTCGCAAAAATATATTTCTGTTTTCGCTCCCATTTGTTACAAGTGTTAAAACTCCTTATTCCCTTCACACAATTTGAATATATTAATACCAATGAAAACCTCGGCCACTTCTCTTCAAAACAGTTGAAAAATATGTTTGTCCTTGTGGTAACAGGAGGTAAAAATATGGAAAACATTCTTAATACTTGAATATCCTGGAAAAGTATCAATTCACTTCAAATGGGGATTTCTTTGAAGTGCAGCCATCAGAGGTCGTCAGCGAGATTGTAACCGTATCTAGAATTCTTTGAGCTATCAAAAACTTTAGGACCTGTTTTTGTAACTTTTGTTTGCCACTTCGCACGTTAAATGGCAAGCGAATGAAATTTTTAGTTTTTCAATTATCGCCAACATTTTGGTTCCTATAAAACAACAACGAACGAAATGAAATGTCAAATTAGACGATCAGAAAAATGCATTCTTGTCGGTTATGTTTACCGCCCTTTTGAAAGATAAAGTGAAAATTGTTGGGTAAATTAATGAAAAAATGGATAAATGAACCAAAAACATAAACATGTATCTTTTGTAGAAGTATCTACCATAATTTTAAAAAATTGTTGTTTACTAGTTTGTTTAAAATGTTTTTAAATCCACTGTTGCTTTTTCAATTTTTTCATAATATCTCAAATTAGATGACCCAAACAATCGTTTAATATACCTATCGACCTAGCATCTCTTTCTGAATGTGTTTGGTTTTGTCCGTCCGTCTCTTTGTAGATGTATCCATGTAACCCAAGTACAGGTCACAATTATGCTCAGTGCACTATGAAATTTAGCAATAACTTTCTGTTTAAATCAAAAACATACTGAAACCAGCAAGGAAAGGCTAAAGTCGGGCGGGGCCGACTATATAATACCCTACACCACTCTCGTAATATTGAATAACTCTGATATATAAATTTTGTAATTCATGTATAAATTGTTTACATAAATTTACTTTTGGGACATTTTATACTTAAATAATACCCTGTGAAACAGTGTGGTGTAGGGTATAAAAACGATTGGATCTAAAGAGCCAAATCGGATGAAATATATATGGGAGCTATAGCTAAATCTTTACCGATTTTCTTTAAATTCGGCAATGTTGGTTCATGGATCAAGAAACTCTACCATTCTAAATTTCAAAACGATTGGATGTAAAATATAGCTTCTATAGAACTAAAGGGCCAAATCGGACGAAACATATATATGGGAGCTATAGCTAAATCTTAACCGATTTTCTTCAAATTCGGTAGTGTTGGTTCATGGATCAATAAACTCTACCATTCTAAAACGATTGGATGTAAAATACAGCTTCTACAGATCTAAAGAGCCAAATCGGATGAAATATATATGGGAGCTATAGCTAAATCTTTACCGATTTTCTTTTAATTCGGCAATGTTGGTTCATGGATCAAGAAACTCTACCATTCTAAATTTCAAAACGATTGGATGTAAAATACAGCTTTTATAGGACTAAATGGCCAAATCGGTCGAAACATATATATGGGAGCTATAGCTAAATCTTAACCCATTTTCTTCAAATTCGGTAGTGTTGGTTCATGGATCAAGAAACTCTACCATTCTAAATTTCAATATGATTGGATGTAAAATACAGCTTCTACAGGACTAAAGAGCAAAATCGGACGAAACATATATATGGGAGCTATAGCTAAATCTTAACCGATTTTCTTCAAATTCGGCAATGTTGGTTCATGGATCAAGAAACTCTACCATTCTAAATTTCAAAACGATCGGATGTAAAATACAGCTTCTATAGGACTAATGGGCCAAATCGGACGAAACATATATATGGGAGCTATATCTAAATCTCAACCGATTTTCTTCAAATTCGGCAATGTTGGTTCATGGATCAAGAAACTCTACCATTCTAAATTTCAAAACGATTGGATGTAAAATGCAGCTTCTATAGGACTAAAGGGCCAAATCGGACGAAAGATATATATGGGAGCTATATCTAAATCTGAACCGATTTCAACCAAATTCAATAGCGATCTTAACAGCTGCGAAATACAATAAACTGCAAAAACGGAGTGAAATTGCGACCTGTAGTCGACGAACAACTTTACATGGACAGACGGACGGACAGACATCGTTAAATCGACTCAGCTAGTGATTCTGAGTCGATCGATATACTTTAAGGTGGGTCTAGCTGTGTTATTTTCAGGTGTTACAAACATCTGCCTTGAAACAAACTTATAGTACCCTGTACCACAGTGTGGTGTAGGGTATAATAAAAACACGAAGGTAATATTGGTCTTTGACAGGAAGACGATTAAGAAAAGATCTTTCTTACCCAAACGATAAGTGACAATGAACCAAATTAAAAACATTATTGCTTGGGTGAGAATAATAAGAAGAAAATTATTGCTTGGATAGCTATCGCACGTCTGCGTTTTGGTACATTTCGCTGAACAGGCTGTTAAACCTTTTAAGTCGCCAGGACAAGACAATGTCTCGTCGACGGAGCTGTGACTGATACAATTTTTCCCTGACTCAGAGAGAACTACACTTGTTGTATCAATCAGACCTACAGGGGGGAAAATCGTCATTTTTGATATGTTTGAATTGAAAGAAAATATATTTGGAAGCGATTTTTTCCAATACTATATATTTGTTAACAAATAAATTTTATTTGAAAATCAAGAAATCTTATTTGGAACGCATTTATTAATATATTAGAACATAATATATTTGCTGACTGACTTTCACAAATAAAATATGTGTGTAGCCACAAACAAAGTTATTGTTTAAGAAGTTTTCCAAACATATTTTATTTACAAAAAAATTTAAACTTTGCTGATTTTTTCGAATTTTAGTTAGTTTTTCCTAGTTTTCGTTTTAGAAAGTGGAGGATGTGTCCGTAAAATATGTCTTATGTCTGTGCTCCAAACTCCTGACTCCTGTTAATTTATGGACATAGCATATTTAGCTGATGTAACCATCGCTCAACTTATTGCCTTTTACTCGTATACCTAAAAACTTGTTTTTTGTGTAGATTTTTAAAGCTAAAATTTTCATGGAAGGTACCTTTATTATACCCTCACTTTAGTGTGACGAGGGTATATATCATTTGCTACGAAAAAAAGTGTAACACATCAAAGGAGTGATCTAAGACCCTAAGTATGTTCGGCGGATATTCGTTTTGGGTCATTTTAAGTCGAATGAGCAATGACCGTCCGTCCGTCTGTCTCTCTGTCTGTCTGCTGGCTGGTGCGCACGATAACTCTCGAAAGGAGCAACCGATTGACTTCAAATTTGGTGTGTGTGTGTGTAATATTTTTTTCTATCTCCGGCTAAGTTCGAAGATGGGCCATATTGGTCCACTCCTTCTAGTACCTCCCCCACAAAGTGTTAAAATGTTGTAAAATATTGAATCGTTAATAACTGCTATACTACTTATTCGAATCTTCTGAAATTCCACACATAGTATTAGTTTATTAGTCGCTATCAACTCCAGAAAAATGGGCGAAGTTTCTACGCACCTTTTGGTATCTCCCACACAAATGGACCATTTTGCACCAAAAGTGAAGAGCTTATAACTTTAATACCAGTGCATACAAATACTTGAAATTTCGTAGAGTGCTTTTGTAGTACCTAGAGCCCAGTAAAAAGTGTGCGTTATTGCCGTGCACCTTTTGGTACCTCCCACACAAATGGCCCATTTTTCACCAAAAGTTAACAGCTTATAACATTAATACCATCAAATACTTTAAAATTTTTAAATGCTATTTAAATTTATAATAATTTAATTAGAACAAGAAAATAAAGTGAGGGGATTCTTATGTCTGTTTACCCGACTGAACTTTCTTACTTGTTACTATATATGCATTTATACATATATAAATGCTTACAATTTAGGATATTCAGTTAAGAATCCGTTAGCAGGAGCGTGAGGTAGCCAAAAACCTTTATACGGTGATATTTGAAAACATGATGACCTCCATTTTCTTAGGGTCGATTTTGTGTAATATAAAGTAATAAGGTTTAACTTTCATCCAATTGGTTGTAATATATATTCTCTAAAGCGTCAAGAGATCTAATCGCAAGGGAACTGCATATCGGGTATATATCAAAACATGGAACGAGGTGACCAATTTTCGCTATGGTCGATGTCAGCTAATCAGTTCTAAAATTATTTGTTATAGAGGTCTTAATACTGGAACACTCTAAATTTGGTCCAGAACTATTAAGTCCATCGTCATCCTCCAAATTTGACGTCGGGCAAATAAGTTTTTGAGTGCGTTGCTCTAATGTGCGAGTACAAAATAATAGATAACTGCATAAGCTTCCGACGACTATGCAATCGAGACTTCATTAGTTAAGATAACATAATAGAAATTTAATGTGTTGCTTCGAATACTATAATTCCCAAATTATGTTTTAGAATACTGTAATTTCCACATTATGTTTTAGAAATGTGAAAAAACTATATAAAATACTATATATTATTATTATTAGTGGATCGAATATAGTTGTTTATATGTTATGTCTATCTAAAGGGTGGTTAAATTTTAAGGGCCTATGTTGATTTTGAATAAAACACAAATTATTTAGGAAATTATTGTCATTTTTTGTTATTATAATAATATTGGTATGGTTCAATTATGTATGGAACAAAATATCGGCCAAATGGCCGCCGCAACCTCGGCGTCACACCTCCATCCGATGGTCCAAATTTTCGATGATGCTGAGGCATAATTGAGGTTCTATGCCGTTAATGAGCCGAATTATCACATCCTTTCGCTCTTGAATTGTTGCTGGCTTATAGACGTATACCTTTTCTTTCAAATAACCCCAAAGAAAGAAGTCGAACGGTGTCAAATCACATGACATAGCCACGACGTGAGATAACACGGCCATTGCATTTGTTGCGCAAATGTGTCATTGTTTCGTTAGCTGTGTGGCAAGTGGCACCGTCCTGTTGAAACCACATATTGCCTACATCCATATCTTCCAATTCGGGCCATAAAAAGTTCGTTATCATCTCACGATAGCGAACACCATTCACAGTAACTGCCTGACCGGCCTCATTTCGAAGAAGTATGGCCCGATGATGTCGCCAGCCCATAAGCCGCACCAAACGAACTGGGCGAGCATGCACAGGAGTTTTCACATCTCCTACAGACCCGGTTTGCTGAAATTTGCGCACAATTCTCCCGATTGTGGACACATTTGTTCGATTAAAATGCATTTTGATTTGAACGCCCATTTTCGTAAAAGGCTTAAAAAACTTTTACGCGTTGCTCGATTGTGTATCTTTCCATGGTTCAAATTCAGTAAGTTTGAAATTGAGAAATGTCAAATGAAATGCTGAAAAAAACTTGACGTTTAGGTGTGGTTCACATTCAACATCGGCCCTTACAATTTTACCACCCTTTACATAACATTAATTTTTTTCGACAAGCCAATCTGAATATCTTCTCTCAATAATTTTTGACTTCTAGTGACACTTTGTCCACTTCGCATAAATATGAAAATATAAGCCTTTTCTTTCAAAATCAGGACACTCTATGATAATTTCGATGTTTGTTCTTATGGTGGACAAGTTTGGAAATACAAACTATATTTAATAACCAGTAAGGAAAGGCTAAAGTCGGGCGGTGCCGACTATATAATACCCTACACCACTCTCGTAATATTGAATAACTCTGATATATAAATTTTGTAATTCATGTATAAATTGTTTACATAAATTTACTTTTGGGACATTTTATACTTAAATAATACCCTGTACCACAGTGTGGTGTAGGGTATAAAAACGATTAGATCTAAAGAGCCAAATCTGATGAAACATATATATGGGAGCTATAGCTAAATCTTAACCGATTTTCTTCAAATTCGGCAATGTTGGTTCATGGATCAAGAAACTCTACCATTCTAAATTTCAAAACGATTGGATGTAAAATACAACTTTTATAGGTCTAAAGGGCCAAATCGGACGAAACATATATATGGGAGCTATAGCTAAATCTTAACCGATTTTCTTCAAATTTGGCAATGTTGGTTCATGGATCAAGAAACTCTACCATTCTAAATTTCAAAACGATTGGATGTAAAATACAACCTTTATAGGTCTAAAGGGCCAAATCGGACAAAACATACATATGGGAGCTATAGCTAAATCTTAACCGATTTTCTACAAATTCGGCAATGTTGGTTCATGGATCAAGAAACTCTACCATTCTAAATTTCAAAACGATCGGATGTAAAATACAGCTTCTATAGGACTAAAGGGCCAAATCGGACGAAAGATATATATGGGAGCTATCGGTTAAGATTTAGCTATAGCTCCCATATATATGTTTCGTCCGATTTTGCTCTTTAGTCCTGTAGAAGCTGTATTTTACATCCAATCATTTTGAAATTTAGAATGGTAGAGTTTCTTGATCCATGAACCAACACTACCGAATTTGGAGAAAATCGGTTAAGATTTAGCTATAGCTCCCTTATATATGTTTCGTTCGATTTTGCTCTTTAGTCCTGTAGAAGCTGTATTTTACATCCATCCATTTTGAAATTTAGAATGGTAGAGTTTCTTGATCCATGAACCAACACTACCGAATTTGAATAAAATCGGTTAAGATTTAGCTATAGCTCCCATATATATGTTTCGTCCGATTTGGCCCTTTACTTCTATAGAAGCTATATTTTACATCCAATCGTTTTGAAATCTAGAATGGTAGAGTTTCTTGATCCATGAACCAACATTGCCGAATTTGAAGAAAATCTGTAAAGATTTAGCTATAGCTCCCATATATATGTTTCATCCGATTTGGCTCTTTAGTCCTGTAGAAGCTGTATTTTACATCAAATCATTTTGAAATTTAGAATAATACAGTTTCTTGATCCATGAACGAACATTGCCGAATTTGAAGAAAATCGGTTAAGATTTAGCTATAGCTCCCATATATATGTTTCGTCCGATTTTTTCTTTAGTCCTGAAGAAGCTGTATTTTTCATCCAATCGTTTTGAAATTTTGAATGGTAGAGTTTCTTGATCCATGAACCAACATTGCCGAATTTGAAGAATTTGAAGAAGATGTCCGTCCGTCCGTCCGTCTGTCCGTCCGTCTGTCCGTCCGTCTGTCCATGTAAAGTTGTTCGTCGACTACAGGTCGCAATTTCACTCCGATCGTTCTGAAATTTTGCAGTTTAGAGTATTTCGCAGCTGTTAAGATCGCTATTGAATTTGGTTGAAATCGGTTCAGATTTAGATATAGCTCCCATATATATCTTCCGTCCGATTTGGCCCTTTAGTCCTATAGAAGCTGTATTTTACATCTAATCGTTTTGAAATTTAGAATGGTAGAGTTTCTTGATCCATGAACCAACATTGCCGAATTTGAAGAAAATCGGTTAAGATTTAGCTATCCGTCCGATTTGGCCCTTTAGTTCTATAGAAGCTATATTTTACATCCAATCGTTTTGAAATTTAGAATGGTAGAGTTTCTTGATCCATGAACCAACATTGCCGAATTTGAAGTAAATCGGTAAAGATTTAGCTATAGCTCCCATATATATGTTTCATCCGATTTGGCTCTTTAGTCCTGTAGAAGCTGTATTTTACATCCAATCATTTTGAAATTTAGAATAATACAGTTTCTTGATCTATGAACGAACATTGCCGAACTTGAAGAAAATCGGTTAAGATTTAGCTATAGCTCCCATATATATGTTTCGTCCGATTTTGCTCTTTAGTCCTGAAGAAGCTGTTTCGTCCGATTTTGCTCTTTAGTCCTGTAGAAGCTGTATTTTACATCCAATCATTTTGAAATTTAGAATGGTAGAGTTTCTTGATCCATGAACCAACACTACCGAATTTGAAGAAAATCGGTTAAGATTTAGCTATAGCTCCCATATATATGTTTCGTCCGATTTGGCCCTTTAGTTCTATAGAAGCTGTATTTTACAACCGATCGTTTTGAAATTTAGAATGGTAGAGTTTCTTGATTCATGAACCAACATTGCCGAATTTGAAGAAAATCGGTAAAGATTTAGCTATAGATCCCATATATATGTTTCATCCGATTTGGCTCTTTAGATCCAATCGTTTTTATACCCTACACCACACTGTGGTACAGGGTATTATTTAAGTATAAAATGTCCCAAAAGTAAATTTATGTAAACAATTTATACATGAATTAAAAAATTTATATATCAGAGTTATTCAATATTACGAGAGTGGTGTAGGGTATTATATAGTCGGCACCGCCCGACTTTAGCCTTTCCTTACTGTTTTTTTTTTGATTTTGTGATATATGTAAAGATAACTTCGGAACGACGATATGTATGTTTATTCCGATTTGCATTTAAGCGGTATAGAAATAGTATTTTACATTCGACCATTATGAAATTTGGCAGTGTCAAGTATCTGGATATAAGAAGGAATGGTTATAAATGTGAGGAAAATCGGCTTAGATTTATATATATCCGCCATATATATGTTCCTTTCAATTTGGCCTCTAAACGCTTTAAGGTTGTATTTTGCATCTAATCATTATATCATACATCACTGTGTGGTACAAACAATTTCGGGAATTTCGTGATTATCACAGCATATTTTTAGGGAATTTCGATATCTTATTTTGGTAATTTCGGAAACGTATTCTTCACATACTTTCTTCCTTGTGGCTTTTTAAAAAAATGCATATGTTTGCCATACAATTTCTAAAAATATTAAATTTTCATTATTTTTTCTGCATTTTTCATTCTACAAAATGCAATGTAAAACTTTTCTCATATATCTAATGTACAATTCCCTTAAAGCAGGACGAGGACGGACGCAGCAATGACTTTAATATTTAATATGAACAATGAGTGTTCCAAATATAATGCGTGTTTTAGGTGAAATAATAGAGGCGTTTTTGATTTCTTTTGTTTTACATTGTAACACTGTTGTCCATCATTTATTTTAGATATTCAAATTAAAAATATCATAGGTAATAAAAGTAATAAAATGGTTAGTAAACACCTTAAACCCTAGGATACGTCAAAATAATGCAATAAAATTTTATAAATTATTAAAAAAATTTATGAATTTCATATTTTATTATCTACCTATTTTACATATCTACCTAAGTTAATTCTCCTAAGAATGATAGTATTTTCGTCAAATATACTACAGTAGCGATTCTCTCATAGGGTATCAAACCAAAAACGGCTCATGTATTAATTTGTTTCGGCCAAAATTAAAGGTGTAACAAAGCTTGAACAAAATGTAAAAAGTCTTAGCAAAATTGTATATTAAACATCATAAATAATTTGAAATAGCCAAAGTTAATACAAAACATTTCAAATTTAATTTTTCCTGATAACACTGTTTGAAAAAAGCATTGCCGTGTTTGAAATAAGGCTATAATACACATATGTAGTGGTAATTGTGTCTTACTTTTCAACTTGACACATAAAACACACCTATTATATTCCTATGAAGGAAACTTTTGTAGTTTTTTGAAATGCATGAGGTCATCTTGTTTACTAGGTACTCGTGTATATATATGAACATCCTATGTAGTTATACATATATATATATGGGCGCGTATAAATGCAGTTACTTATACATATATATAAAGCGGATATAAAGGGAAGGGTTTACTACTGAATTCTCTTTGTTTTTGGAATAATAAATCAGGAGTCATTCATACAATGCACTTGGAGGTGCTGTGATTGAAGGAATGCCATATTGCGTAGAATGTGATTACGTGAGTGTACCCTGTAAGCATGGACATTTCATACTTAAATTTACAAAAAAAAATCTTATTTAAGCTCTTATTGAAGTTTGAATACTGGCTACTCCAACACATCATCCGGAGCAAAATTTAAGGAAGACCTACCAGAGGAATAAGGGAAATTATTTGGATTAATAATATCCAGGCATGGACCGGTATCACTGACGTTGTAAACCTCATAAGCGATTCGAGAACTTTGAGTAATAATAAGATATAATGGTCGCCAAAATTTGAAAAAACGAATTGGCAAATAAAGAAGAAAAAGTTTGACTAATTGAGCTTGAGGTTTGTTTATATTTTCTCAATTCCTAATATTGTTATCCCCTTCATGGGTATGGAAATATTCAGTTAATAAACAACCAACAAGACCTCGAGCTCAATTATTCAAATTTTAATAAAAGCTTAATAAAGTACAAAAAAAAATCGTAAAATTAACTACATTTTCTTAGTTCTAAGTATGAATTGTACTCATTTTAAAGATTAGGAAGACTGTACAATTATTTTTTTTAACACAATTAAAGGACTGTTTTTACGATTTTTTAAAATATAGCCAAAAATTACCGCTATGTGTGAGGATTACCTCTGAAACTATTGATCATATTAAAAACATTTATAGGCAAATTATTCAAATTTCCAAAATTTAAATAATCTAAACAATAGTTTTAGAGCCACATACCGGTAATTTTTGGCCATATTTTGAAATGGTAAAAAACACCGCTAAAAATGGCGAGATAAATAACATTAATTAATTCTCATACGTTTTATGGAGAATTCCACGACACATCGGACGCTTCGAAAACTGCCAGTTTTGATTTTTCCGATTTTTTCGTAAAAAAAAAATCGTAAAAATATCACTCTATGTATCGTATTTTTGGTTGTACCCTCTTTAGTTATTATCCGATTTGAGAAATCTTTTCAATTACCTTTAAAAGAAGTCTTAATTACACTATGCAACACAATTTTTGTCGAAAGGCTGTGCAAAACATTTTCTGCCGTAATATGGTGTCCTAAAGACGAAAAAAATACAGGGTGTCCGTCGGAAAGGTATACTACTTTGTTTGTTTCCATTGTAGTCCTGGCTGTATGCGATGTGGCACCGTCTTGTTGATACCACATGTTAATCAAGCCCAAAGCATGCAGTTCTGGCGTTAAAAAGTTTTCAATCATATCACGATATCGCTCCCCATTGACAGTTTTCATTTTCATAGAAGTAAGGTCCAATGATTCCTCCTGACTAAATTGCACACCAGACTGTCACTTTTAATGGATGTAAAGGTGACTGATGAATAATTTGAGGGTTTTCCATTGCCCAGAACCGACTATTCTGTTTATTCACATATCCATTCAAATGAAAATGTGCCTCGTCACTTAATATGATTTTTTTCATGAAAATCGGGGTTGTCATGTTTTAACCAGAGTTCGGAAAAAAACACTAAGGAACGGTTCCTTAGCGTTCTGTACCGTTCCTTCGTCGCGAACGGAACAGTATCGCAACCCTTATACGAGAACAGAATACACTAAACATTTTTTTAGTGTTACTGTTCGCGAACGGTACTACTACGATAACGTACCGTTCTTAGAACACGACGAACGGTACACTACGATAACGTACGGTCCCTTTCGATAAGACATATTTACGCACTAGAGAGCGCATTTTTTAACCGATCATGCCAAAATTTGAATATATGTTCATTCCATTGCATTCAATCATGTCTAGTGAAAATGATGCATATCGGTCCATTTTTTGATACAGCCCCAATACAAAGCTCCCTTTCGACAAGACATATTTACGTTATAGATGACGAATTTTTTTATCCGATCATGCCAAAATTTAAATATGTGTGCTTCCTATTGCATTTAATCATGTCTAGTGAAAATGGGGCACATCGGTACATACTTTGATATAGCCCCCATACGAGGGTCCCTTTCGATAAGACATATTTACGCTCTAGAGAGCGTCCCTGGGTTAAGAAATAACTCTGTACCAATTTTCATTAAGATTGCTTCATATTTGCGACCTGTGGTGTCGAATATAAAAAAGAACGGAACGCTAAACGTAGTGATACTGTTACGGCCTGTTTCTGTATTTCTAACGAAAGTCTCTGCGAACGAAAACCAATCACTCACTTTCGTCTGGAATTTGGTTTCTCTAAGGTTCGATCTTTCGTTCGCCTGGCTTTACGTCAATGACGTTAACAATTAACCAATTGGCAAATAATGTAATTGCCAGGTCAATAATTTCACAACTTCCGGTCTAAAAAAGCACACATTTTTGTATGGTCGACCTTAGAAAATGCAACTCTGTATTCTTTACACTAATGGTGGCCAAAAATCAACCCTGGGTGGTTCAGCTGAGCTGATCCAACACTCTCATTTCGTTCTCTCTCTCTCTCTCTCACGTCTCTCTCATTGTGCACTGATGAATTTTTCCATCTTAGCGAGCTGTTCTTTATACTTAAAAATGAAAACATATGTATACAATTTTATTATTATTTAATTGTTTTTGCCATAATTATATTTATATCTAATTATTTTTTGCTTTTAATAACGTTTTTATTGCCATTGTTCCTATCAGTCGACAAATAAAATAAAGTGACTCGATCTGACATTTGTGTTCGCCCAGATGACAGCAAAGAGAGATAGAGAAACCAAAATTTACACTGAAATGAATACGTTTTCGTACGAGTTCATTATCGGCGACTTGCCGTTGTGATGGTAGTTAGTGAAACCCAAATCAGCTGTTTGTCGTCTGGCAAGCGAACGAAAGCAAAATTTTAAGTTACAGAAACAGGCTGTTAGTGTTCTGTTCATAAGAACAGTATCACTACGATGTAGTGATACTGTTCTATGAACCGTACGTTGTCGTAGTGTACCGTTCGTCGTGTTCTAAGAACGGTACGTTATCATAGTGGTACCGTTCGCGAACAGTAACACTAAAAAAATAAATAACGTTAGTGTTCTCTGAAGGAACCGTTCCTATAACGTACTGTTTTTTTCTGAACACTGGTTTTAATCTTTATGTGCTCGGAAGTCTACATTTGTAGTAATTTTGCCTAATAACTCGAGTAACTTTACTGTTATGCAACGAAATGATGCGAAATTTTCAGTAGCTTCCTAAAAACGTGTTTATAGCAGATTTAGCTTTTGAAAAAATTAAAAAAAATGTACTAATGATATTCCATGTCATAATTCTAAAATGACTATCTCCTGGCCGGCTTACTACAAATGTAGTCACCATATAAAATGAATGGAAATTAAATTTACATTCCACTTAAATCTTTTTTATGATTACTGTTTGTCGAAACTGGTGTTTTAAGTGATGTTTTTGTTTCTTCATATCCTAATGTATGTTTTTGCGTGCGTACGAAATAATTTTAAAACAACAAAAGATTATCTTTTCGCATTACTTTTGTCAGTTTAGAATTGGTGTTCAAGCTGATTACAAGTGTCTCTTCATGTTGACGTGCTTTTTCGTCTAACAAATATGTATTGTGTACAAAGGCACATCCGAACGTGACTCAAACAGGCCTCATGTGATTCCAACTCATTCTACGCAATAAACTGCGATATTTATATTGAAAATACCTCTAATGCATCTCGTGCTCTCAATCTGTATGAGAGAGTAGTGCAAAAGCTTGTCTGGCATTGGCAGAACGCAGGGCGAACTATAATACACTTAGAGAAAAATCAATCACATACGTGCATAATTCGTCCACATACGTGGATCAAAGTGAATCAACTCCGTGTGTGCCTAATTCAGACACTGGGGTGCAAATAAAGCATCTGCGCCTAACGAGATGAATCCTGTCTGCACATTACCTGGAAAGTCGTCTATACTCGTATATGTTCAGTCAACAAATTTTTTTTGTTTAGCTTTAATTTTGTAGAATGTTCGGTTGATATGGGGCTCCTACCGAGTTTTTGCAAGAAACTCGTGAGACTGTTCAGTCAACAAATTTTTTTGTTTAGCTTTAATTTTTTAGAATGTTCGGTTGATATGGGGCACCTACCGAGTTTTTGCAAGGAACTCGTGAGACTGGTGGCATGGTGCGTACTAACGAGAATGTGGCTTCCATAGCCGAGAGTGAGCGACCAAGTCGTAGGATACCAGCCGTCATTAATTTCTGCAGCTCAATATTTCACGCGCCAACCTGAAGCGAATTTTGCACAAAGACCTCGTATTATTCGCTTTCAGGCCCAATTGACTCAGCAATTAAAGGCTTCGTTGCCGCTCCACAGATTGGGCCATATAGAAGCTCGAGAAGCACAACGATTTTACTCGAAAAATATCTTTTCCGAAGAAGCATCTATCACAACTACCGAATCTGGGGATCGCAAAACTAGCACGAGATCGTCACGAAGCCAATACATCCTCAAAGAACAACAGTTAGGTGCGTATTCTGGAGCAGTGGCATCATCGGCACGTTTTTCTTTGAAAGCTGGGAACGCCATTTCGTTTAACGGTGATCGCTACAGAGGCGTGATAAACTTTTTTCTATGTCCGGTGATTAAAGATATGGACGATCTTTGGTTTTAGCAGGATGGCGCTTCATACCACAAACCCCAAGCCACTATCAATCTTGTGCGCGCTAACATCGACAATCGTTCGGTTATTTTATGCGAACAATCCAACAATCCACAAGTTCAGCCCCTTAAAGCAAATATGGAGCGAGTCATTCGTAAGATGTAGCCCGAAACAACCACTAAGGTCTTGCAAAATTTTGTTGACAATATGCGTTACTTTAAGACCAGCCGAGGAATGCCACATCGTGCTCCTTAAGTACTTGGAACATTTGCTCTTTCGAATAAACCAAAAATATATGTTTCTTTTAATGTTTTTTTTATTTTTTGTAAAAGAAACTTGGATTTTGACCACTCTTTAACTGTTTATTTCTTAAAGCTCAATGATTGCTACAAATGTAGTCATCCGACCGCCCACGTAAGTTTCCAATCCCGAGCACATGAAGGCTAACGATTAAAACACGTTGGTTTATCGAATATTTTTCCATAATAAATTTGCCACGTCTCTACTTCACAACTGCCAAATATGAACTGTGAAGACTAATGTTTACCAAAATGGCGGCAAAACAAAGGGTGTTCGAGGCGGACACCCTGTATTAAAAAAAATGTTTATGGTAATTTTTTTAAAACACTTTTCTTTAAAATTCCCACTTTTTTGGAAGTTACCTTTAGTATTTGGACCATATTTTTTGAAGTATTTACTCGATAAAGTCGGATTAAACTTTAAATTAAAGAAAATTATTAGATTATTAATGACGGTTTCATTTGAAACCCGAAGTTTGGTAAATGTTTTTAAAATACATAATTAGAAAAAAAATTGATTTAAAAAAAAAAGTTTTTTGCTGGCGCGAATATATACCATAAAAAATAGAAAAAGAATCGCCAAAAAATTGTTTGTTGCAATTGCTGAAAGCTGTTATCCTAACAAAGAAAACAAAACCTATTTGAAGAAAATCTATGGGTAAATGTAGAAATTATAGCACTTTTGGTAGAAATAAGAGAATTTCAACATAATCCGGTGTTTATATACCTCACTGTTGTGAATAAGGGTATATATCAGATGCTGCGGGCCAAAAGTATAACACATCTAAGGAGTGACCTAAGAGACTCCAAGAATATTTGGCAGAAATCCGGGCCTTATTAGGTCAGTTTAGCAATCTCCGCCAGCCGTCCGTCTGTCTGTCTGGTTTGTGCGGACTTTCGATAGGATTTATCACAATTCCACAAATTTAGAGAAATATTGATTATCTCATGACTTCTATACTACAACTCAGAATCTTTCACAATTCCACAAGTAGTACTAGTTTCTTTGGAGAAAAATGGTACCCCCATACAAATGGACCATTTTCCACAAAAGGTTAACTGCTTATAACTTTGATTCCAGTCCATACAAATACCTAAAATGTTGTCGAGTGTAATGCCTTTACAGTACCTATAGCTCCGAGCAAGATGGGAGTTATTAACACGCCCCTTTTGGTACCTCCCATACAAATGGACCATTTTGCACAAAAAGTTAACGGCTTATAATTTCGATTCTGCACATACAAACGTGTACCTTAGTCGGTTTACCCGACTGAAACTTTCTTACTTGTTTAAATATGCGTTATAAGGATCGTCAACAGCTTTGATATTCAATCTTATTAAATGGGTGTGTATATATGTATTCATTTTCCAAATATTAAACAAATTAATAAATTAGATGCTATAATCACCTAAGAAAAAAACAATTATTAAAAACAGCACATTTCTGCACCCCTATATTTTTGGAGGATTCTTTAAACTTACGGCCTGTTTCTGTATTTCTAACGAAAGTCCGTCCGGAATTTGGTTTCTCTAACGTTCTATCGTTCGTTCGCCTGGCCTTACATCAATGACGTTAGCAATTTACCAATTGGAAAATAATGTAATTGCCAGATCAATAATTTCACAACTTCCGGTCTAAAAAAGCACACATTTTTGTATGGTCGACCTTAGCAAATACATCTCTGTACTATTTACACTAGCTGTGGCCAAAAAAGCAACCCTGGGTGGTCAGCTGAACTGCACCAAGACTCTCATTTCTTTCTCTCTCTCACGTCTCTCTCATTGTACACTGATAATTTTTTTCCATCTTAGCTAGCAACCAATATTGACTTCTTTATGCTAAAACATGTACACATATGTACACAATTTTATTATTATTTAATTAATGTTTATTTTGTCACTGTTTCTATCAGTCGACAAATAAAATAATGTGACTCGATCTGACATTTGTGTTCGCCGAGATGACAGAAAAGAGAGATAGAGAAACCAAAATTTGCACTGAAATGATAACGTTTTCGTACGAGCTCATTATCGTACGACTTCTGGTTGTGATGGTAGTTAGTGAAACCCAAATCAGCTGTTTTTCGTCTGGCAGGCGAACGAAAGCAAATTTTTAAGTTACAGAAACAGGCTGTTAATCTTCTAAATAATAAAAATAGTGAAATGCATGGCACCAGGTGACAACCCATTTGTTAGGCTCAAAACAGTTTAGGTCAAACAAAAATAATATAAATTTCTTACTGCGTTTATTTCAAAACAATTATTTATCTAATGTCAAAATTAAAAAAAAGCCCAAAACCTGAAATTAGTAGATGTTATTAGCTTTCCGTTCCATTTTTTATATATTTTTTCGCTTAATTGGTTCTCTTTTAATTCACTTGACATGTACATTCACCACCTCTAGACATGTACATTCTGTGAAAATTTCAAGAAGGTCGGTCCATCCGCTTAGACGTCTATGCTGTACAAACAAACCAACAAAGAAACACGCATTCTCTTTTATATATATAGACTAGCTGAACCGGTCCACTTCGTTGCCCCAGATTACAGATTTCCGATCCCGTCCATTTTTGACCAATCACGTAGACTGCCATCAACTACATATACACAAAATAACAGCACTCTCGCTAACAAATTGTTCAAGATATATACATAATTTTCAAAATTTGGCTTATATGGGCGGCACCACATGTATTCGTCCGATCCCGCCCATTTTTGGACCATACACGTGGGCTGCCACCAGATATATATATAAACAAAATTACACCTCTCTCGCTAACAAATTGTGCAGATATCCCATTTTTGAACCACTGACGTAGACTGACACCAGATATATATACACAAAATTCCACCACTCCACTTCCAAAATTTGGCGTATATGGGCGGGTCACGCCCATTTGTCCGATTCCGCCCATTTTTGGACCAATCACGTAGATCGCCAACAGATATATATACACAAAATGACCGCTCTCCCGCCCATTTTTGGACAAATCACGTAGACTGTCTTCAGATATATATATACAAAATTCCAGCTCTCTCGCTAACAAACTGTGCAGATATCTCATGACGTGTATGGGTCCACGACCATTGGCCCGATTCCGTCCATTTTTGGACCACTTTTTTTTCTTATATGGGCGGGGCAACTCTTATTGGTCCGATCCCACCTATTTCTTAACCAATCACGTAGACTGCCTCCAGATATATATGTACAAAATTCCAGCTCTCTCCCAGTATATTAGTTACAGTAATATAAAAAAAAAAACAGAAAAATCATTCCAATTTTCCGATAACTACATTAGTTATCAAAATTGAAAAAGATTTTTTTTTAATTTTTTTTATTTTGAATTCATTTGAATGGAAAAAGCCAAAAAGTCGGGTAAAAGTTTTCGATAACTTTCGAGTTATCGAAAGTTATGTCCAAAGACGGTTACGCGGACGAGAGTATTGCAGCGTGGCCAGCCTTCGTAGTCGTTAAAGATTTTCTCCTCTGGGGTGCGTCCAAAGACTGCTACTCGGTGTCATCGATTTTTTTCTAATTTTCGATTTTGTGCCCATTGGAACGGAAAAAAATTTTTCCGACTTTATAGTCCGATAACTCGATAACTAAGCAAGATATCGATAACACCCCCCTTAGTTTTTCTTCATATTTTTATATGACATTTCCAGATATATAGACATATCTATGGGATTAGCATATCATACTCTCCCCGTCATTAACCTGGAGGCCGCATTTCAACCTATCTATTTTTGCATATAACAGATTGTTGCGAACACTAGAGTCAATTCAAAGAAACCAAATCGACCTATCGTTTTTAATGAAGTATATTTTTAAGAATTTCATAATGGCTAATAATAATCGAATCGAAGTTATTGATTATAAAGGCATATATCTATAACTAAAAGGTTATCGAAATTTTTCTGATCCATTTTTGTATATTGTACCCATTGGAACGACAAAAGTTATCGAAAAATGTATCCCGACTTTTTGGCTTTTTCCATTCAAATGAATTCAAAATAATAATAATAAAAGATTGTTTCAATTTCGATAACTAATGTAGTTATCTAGAAACTTTGTAGATTTTTCCGTTTTATTTTGGATGTTACAGTAACTATTGTATTTTTTTTCCCTATTATTGACCTCATTTTATCAAAAAATTCATTTTTTTCAAAAGTTATCGTCGGATAACTAAGCAAGTTATCGATAAATTGTCCGTTAATTTTCCTTCTTATTATGAGGTGTTCTATCCAAATACGTCATAAGATCAAGGATCCTCGGTTATAATACTCCTCCGTCATTACCCTAGAGGATATATTTTAAAAATTTCGCATAACTCTGTTAAAAAGTAAAAAATTGATGTGTACCTTCGATAATACTGTTGCTATTCTTAAATGGATTAAATGTACCTATCTGAAATACTGAATTCAACAAAAAAAATTCAATGCCACAAATGATGTCGAAATTTGCCCGTAATGTCGAAACCACCCAAATATAGATAGATAGATAGATCGATACCTATGGTTTTAATCAAAAGATTTAACTGTGTCGTCACAAAAAAATCACAAAAATTTGTCTTTTTTACACGAATTAACGACTTTATTTTTTTAGATAAAATATTTTTGTAATTTTTAATTGTTCCCGCTGCCTTTAACATTTATAACCCGTAATACCTTAAACTAGCGTGTTACACAGAATGATTGAACGATTCCTTTCAAAATTTTAGTCAAAATAGTGAAACAAACAAGAAAATATCAGTCGGATAAACCGACTAATGTATACCCTCACTTTGTGACAAATGTAATGTGATAATTAAGGTGGAAGATGCCAAAACGTTGAAAAATTCTTCATTCTTTGACATTCAATATTTTTCGCTGATCAGTAGATACATCTGAGACATTGCACCGTACTGAATTCCAAATGTTCATTTGCACTGTATTAACATAATGAAGGGAGTACTAGAAGCAGTGCACCAATATATCTCATCATCGAACTTAGCCTGAGATAGAAAAAATATTATCACATACCAAATTTGAAGTAAATGAATTACAATTTCATAAAACGAAAAATCCGCCGATTATACTTAGGGTCTTAGCTCTCTTACATTTAGTTCAAATCGCTTACATTTAAACAAATTTGATCGAATTTATTTTATTTATATATATTTTGATATTTGTTATACATTTTATTAATTTTTTTATTGTTCTCTATTTTATTGTAGATCTGAACCTCGTGGTACTTTGAGTACTACCGATGAAATATTCCCCGATTCGCCCGACAGTAGTTTATACGGTTCGGATGAAGAGCAGGAAGATGCGGCGCAATACTGTCGCGGTGGCTACCATCCGGTGGTCATAGGTGATATATTTGATAATCGGTTTCGAGTGGTACGCAAACTGGGTTGGGGACACTTTTCCACAGTGTGGCTATGTCGAGATCTCAAGTAAGTCGAAAAAGAAATGTACAATTCCGTAACTCTCTTCATTTTTGTTTTCTCTTCCTTACGTTTAGAGAAGAGAAATATGTGGCTTTAAAAGTGGTGAAAAGTGCTCCACATTATATAGAGACTGCAGCTGATGAGATACGCCTTCTTGAGGCTATACGTGATGCTGATCCTTTAGATATGAAACGTGAGCGTATTGTCCGTCTGCTCAATCATTTTACGGTGCGTGGTGTCAACGGTGTTCACACCTGTTTGGTCTTCGAAGCTCTGGGCTGTAGCCTCTACAAGTTGATTGTGAAGAACAACTATCAGGGCTTGGCTTTGGCACAGGTGCGAAATATCATCAAACAGGTTCTGGAAGGTTTGGATTATTTGCATAGCAAATGCAATATTATTCATACCGATATAAAGCCGGAGAACATACTATTGGTGATTGATAATGCAGCGGCAATGAACCAACAAATCGATGATGAGATTACCAGTTTGCGGATAAAAGGAGTGGACTTTCCGGATTCGTATAGTAAGTAGAATTTAAGAAATTTATATTTTTAGATATAGTAAAGTTCATCGTTGATGACTTTTCGTATAGAAAAGTTCATCGTTGATGACTTTTCGTATAGAAAAGTTCATCGTTGATGACTTTTCGTATAGAAAAGTTCATCGTTGATGACTTTTCGTATAGAAATGTTCATCGTTGATGACTTTTCGTATAGAAATGTTCATCGTTGATGACTTTTCGTATAGAAAAGTTCATCGTTGATGACTTTTCGTATAGAAATGTTCATCGTTGATGACTTTTCGTATAGAAAAGTTCATCGTTGATGACTTTTCGTATAGAAAAGTTCATCGTTGATGACTTTTCGTATAGAAAAGTTCATCGTTGATGACTTTTCGTATAGAAAAGTTCATCGTTGATGACTTTTCGTATAGAAAAGTTCATCGTTGATGACTTTTCGTATAGAAAAGTTCATCGTTGATGACTTTTCGTATAGAAAAGTTCATCGTTGATGACTTTTCGTATAGAAAAGTTCATCGTTGATGACTTTTCGTATAGAAATGTTCATCGTTGATGACCTTTCGTATAGAAAAGTTCATCGTTGATGACTTTTCGTATAGAAAAGTTCATCGTTGATGACTTTTCGTATAGAAAAGTTCATCGTTGATGACTTTTCGTATAGAAATGTTCATCGTTGATGACTTTTCGTATAGAAATGTTCATCGTTGATGACTTTTCGTATAGAAAAGTTCATCGTTGATGACTTTTCGTATAGAAAAGTTCATCGTTGATGACTTTTCGTATAGAAAAGTTCATCGTTAATGGCTTTTCTATATAAAAATTTATATTGTTTATGACTTTTCTTCTCGAAAGTTTCTTTGTTGACTGCTTTTTAGAAAATGCATCTGTGACTACAATGTTATTAATCATTTTAAGTGACTTGAATGTCCTCATTCTCTGGCTCTGTGCAAACTTATATTTTCTTATTTATTTACATTCAGGGCACCCCTATCCTGGCAATTCAGGGTCATTGGGTGTATGACTAAGTCATTTGAGAGGCGATGCAATTTCTCATTGTCCTGTTACTCATATTAGTCATACTCAATTTTCATTTATTTTTTAGATATTTATAAAAGGCTGCTTGCGGTTTGTTATCGTTAAATCAGCCTTTTGAAAGTTATAATAGTCACGCAAACCGAGATTTAGTTATAAATAGAATGAGGGATGTGAATTACAACAGATTGCATGGCCCTTTAACATGGTCCTACTTATGCATGACATTTGAATGGCAATTTATTAAAATCTGATTTATTTATATGACCATTTGTTAAATGTTAGTTTAGTATTTATACGTCAGGAATTCATATTAATGGTAAAAGGGGAGTAACAGGTTTTTTAGAAAAACCATGTCTCAGGTTTTTATGAATTGTAATTTATTTTTTTTTCTTTTCTTTCATTGTCGAGTAATAATACAAATTATTACTTCATAATCTGCTTTTAGTCCCAAAAAATATCCAATTCTGTTTTACAGAAGAGAGTATTTTTATCCCAATGTGTATAATTTACCCCTAACAATTTACGAAACGATTTCCAAATTTCGATTTCCATTTTATCTTGAAAAAAAGGATAACTTATTCGGGCCCTCTTTGAATCATCTTAAATCCAAAAGTAGGTATATCAAAAATCTGTTATTAGTACGTCTTTATGAGGAGATCCATTATCATTTAATCTCAAAAAGTGGTCACCATTTGCAAATCCGTTATTAGTTCATCCTTATGAGGAGAAGTGCCACATTTGGCCCTTTTTGTACCCCTTTTTTACCCATAAAGGTACTGATTTCAGATATTTATTTATATTTTATCTATTTGGGAAACGTTTGGCTCTTTGTTCTTCAAAAAGTACTAATTAAGGAAGTATTCGGGTTTTGATTACCCTTTTATTGTCCCAAACCTCAACGGGATGGTACCATATTTGGGCCTTCTTTGTATACATCCTAACCCAAGAAATAGGAAGACCCTTAATACTTATAGTTCGTTTCCTGAATATACATTTATCGGGACCCTTTTCCGAAAAATAGGAATTTCGAATTTGCAAAAATTATTGTTTTTATTAATTTTCCAGACATGTTTTGTGGCACAACCTTGAGTTGTACATATATCTATCGTGATTCTAGTTCCAGCCGTTTCAATTTGGTTGTAGTATCCCTTTTTCCATTTTACATTTCATTATAGGTTAGGTAAGGTTAAGAGCGGCAGCCTGTAAAACATACTCCCCTAGACTATACAGTCCATTGTGTGAACAAAGGGACGTAAGGGAAAACATAAGTTATCCCTAGCTCCTCCCGTTGACCACCAGCAATTTGATTGATTTAAAAAGCTCAAAAGTTGGCGGATTCCAACATCAGCCATGTTAGCTAACTCCTCAAAGCAATAAGAGCCCAAGGTTGTATGCCGCCTTCTAGAGAGAGCGGGGCACAGGCACGGAAGGTGTTCTATTGATTCCTACTCCTCTTCGTCTCCACAGCTTCTGCAAAAGTCATTATGCAAGACCTTCAATCTCTCTGCGTGCTGACCAATAAGACCTGTCATGACAGACGCGATAAGTGAGACGTGTTTTCTCGACAACAACAGCAGTGCTTTGGTGCGTTTGTATTCTTGGCTGGGCCTCGTCAGCCTGGAATGTGTGCAGTTCCTGACTAGTGGTGTCGTAATAGCACTATCTCTCAGAAGGAGCTTGCAGGTCGCTAGAGGCATGCCCACATTTCCAGATCCCCTGGAGCGTGTAAGGTAATTTCTAGTCTTGCAAGTTCATCTGCCTTGCAGTTCCCTGGCACCCATATTAGGTGAATATTGAACTGTTCAGCCATATCGTTAAGAGATTTGCGACAGTCGAGGGCAGTTTTTGAATTCAGGAATATAGTTTCCAGGGACTTGATAGCAGCCTAACTCTCAGGGAAAATGTTTATTCCGACTTTTGTCAGCATATTAATTTTCATCCATTCCGCTACTTCATTAATAGCTAAGATTTCTGCCTCGTAAACACTAAAGTGATCGTCAGTGTTTTTGCAAGTAATAGCGCAAGTTCCTCAGAAAAGACACCAAAGTGCCCGGAAGATCAGGCATTCTGTCTAGAATGACACTATGTCCATAGTCATTTCCTGACCATAGTGACAGCTCCCGGAGTCTAATCGCAGTACATGCGGCATATTGCATTGCTATAATATCTAGCGGCATTAAATGTACATAGTATAACATTTAGTGCTGCAGTTGGTGTCGTTCTCAGCGCACCAGTGATACATATAGCAGCCATTCGCTAAGCCTTGTTTAGTATCGCACATATGGTGAATTTCTGCAGAGCTATCCGCCAGACCACAATGCCGTACAGCATTATCGGCCTGTCTCCTGTCGTATACAGCCGGGTTCAGACCCAAACGTTTTCCTATTGCCCTTTTTCAGGTATATAGAGCTACTACAGCCTTTTTTGCTCTTTCCAAAATGTTGGGTGTGAAGTGAAACTTGCTGTCTAGAAAAAACACCTAAGTATTTTGCGCTTTCAGAGAAGGGAACTTCAATACCCCCAAGAAGACAGATGTACACGTGGTACCTTATTTCTCCTGGTGAAAAGAACTAGGTCTGTCTTGGTCGGGTTAACACCAAGACCATTACCGGAGGCCCATCTTGCGGTTGTATGAGGGGCCTGCTGTAGGATGTATCTAAGAGAAACTCCAGAAACTTTCCTCTGATAGCTATTGCCACGTCATCTGCATGGGCAACAACTCTGACACCCATCATCAGCAAAATATAGAATAATTTCTGAGCAGTGGCGTTCCCCTGCTCACAAATCTATGGCGGGCAGTTGCCCCTAAATTACTATAGCTGACCCTAAACTACTATAGTTTGCGGGTTTAGCGGTGGTATCATATTTATCCCTAGTTATACCCCAATTCAGCGCCTAAAAGTAAGAATTCAAAATTATTTTTTATATCACGAATTCTCGTTCCAAAGGCAATCCCACACCAAATTTTGCCATTCTACATCTAACCATCTATGACGTCTCAGGGTATACTCAAATACAGAATTTCACCACTACAGCTCTAGCCCTTTTGTTTCAACGGTCGTAATATATTAAAACGTTACTGTCCCATTTTACCGCCTGAATGTACGAATTTCCAAAAAATCTTTTATGTCACGAATTCTCGCCCCAAGTACTATCCCCACAACAAAGTTTACATTTCTAACAAGTGATTTTTTAACAGCTTTCGGATTTTATTTAAAAAACACATAAAATGTACAGAAATGTATGCAATCTTTATTGGAGTCGATAGAACGGTCTATATAATTCAATGTTTAAGGATGATTTCATATAAATGTAGACCGTGGCTGCTCAAATGATTCATACGCTATGTCCAATTTTGGCATACTCCCTCCAACATATCGTACGGTATCTCACGAATATATTCATCAATATTGGCTTCCAGTGCGTCAACCGTTGCGGGCTTGTCCCTAGAGACATCTGCCTTAACATAGCCCGACAAAAAATAATCTAAGGCCAATTGACCGGCCCCAAACGTGAAATAAACTGTTTACGGAACTCAAAATTAAATAAAAACCAGTAAGGAAAGGCAGAATGTCGGGCGGGGCCGACTATATAATACCCTACACCACCCTAACAATGCGATAAGGGTCATTGCCATAATAATTTGGAATAATTGGTAAATGAGTAGAAACATATCGCTCACTCACTTCAAGAGTGTCATAACTCAAAATTTAAAATTCAGGTTGCCTTACAAAAATCCGAATTTTGCAAATGTCCATAAATTAATCTCAGCGAAATTTGGTCTATAAGCAAACAACCATATTTCCGATTATTCAAGCGTATTTAAACATCTTATTTCATGTTACTTATCTTTTTATACAGGCTTAAAGTTACACATCTTGGCAATTTTCAATTTTGAGTTATGTCACTCTTGAAGTGAGTGAGCGATATTATCTAATTCAGAAACGATAATCGCTAAATTAAGCAATATTCGTTCCTAAATTGAGAATCATCTTTCTGGAAAGTTTTAATGATCAGAAGTAAAATACAACTTATATAGCGGTTTGATACCAAATCAGGAGGAACATATATATGGAGCTTAAAATAAATCTGAACCGATCTTCCCTGAATACTCATTCATGTTAAAAGACTTCCTTCTGTCGAATTTCGTACTGATCGGATATAAAATACAGTCTCTACAGCGCTCACATGTCAAATCGGGGGTAACGTATATATGGGGGCTATATCTAAATCTGAACCGATTTCTTCCAAATTTAAAAGTGTTCATTCATATAATAGGAAACCTCTTTCTGACGAATTTCATACTGATCGGATATAAAATACAGTTTTTACAGCGCTTACATGTCAAATTGGGGGTAACATATATATGGGGGCTATATCTAAATCTGAACCGATTTTCTCCGAATTTAGCAGTATTCCTTCATGTAATAAGAAACCTCTCTTTGCCGAATTTCGCACTGATCGGATATAAAATAACATTTTTACAGCGCTTACATGTCAAATCGGGGGTAACGTATATATGGGGGCTATATCTAAATCTGAACCGATTTCTTCCAAATTTAACAGTGTTCATTCGTATAATAAGAAACCTCTTTTTGCCGAATTTCATACTGATCGGATATAAAATAAAGTTTTTACAGCGCTAATCGGAGGTAACATATATATAGGGGCTATATCTAAATCTGAACCGATTTTAACCAAATTCAATAGGGATCGTCCTTGGGCCAAAAAAAAGTTATGTGTAAAGTTTCGTCGAGATCGGACCATAATTGCGACCTGTACTTTGATTACAACAATACATGCACAGACGGACAGACAGACGGACAGACGGACATAGCTAAATCAACTCAGAAAGTGATTCTAAGTCGATCGATATAATAAACGATGGGTCTATTTCTTCTTCTTTTTGGGTGTTACAAACAAATGCACAAAGTTATAATACCCTGTACCACAGTGTGGTGTAGGGTATAAAAAATAAATAAAATTCAATAACCTGTTGTTCGTTTGTAAGTCGATTCATGGTTAAATTATAGACCAAACTGGAAATGTTAGACAGTGACATGTTAAACGAAAAAAGCTGAGATGCCAAAAACAGTGTTACCAAAAAATCACCCATTACATCTAGCCGTCTTTTGGTTCTACTGTTTCAGAACATTTTAAGTAATTTGATCTATGTCCGTCCATTTGTCTGGGTAGATCGCAGAATAACTCTCGAAGTGAGTAACCGATTTCCTTTAAATTTTGTATGATGTAATATTTTCTCCTATCTTAAGTTAAGTTCGAAGATGTGCCACATTGACCCACTTCATCTGGTAACTCTCTCCACAAAGGATTAACATCACTGTGCTAGTCCAAAAGTGTAACAGAAAGGAGACCCTATGGATATACCTATTTCGGACATGTTGATTCCAGTGGCATTAGCCGTTCTTCTATGTTAGCTCTTGTTTTCGCGATATTCCACCACAAAGTTTGTTGGGAAATCAAAGAGGTTGGCTACATCTTTGGTGATTTTGAAGTGGAAGACTTCGGAATATATCAATGGACATTTCAAAGACAACCTACAAAACCTGCTGAATTTTGAAAACTGTTAAGTTTTCATAAATATGTTGTAAGGAAACTAATAGTAATTTTTCGCGAGGAATATTTTCCTCAAAGACACCATCTAAAAATGTTGACGATTTGTATGACGTTTGACATATGGTAAAATTTGATTGCAATTTTTCAGGGGTAAGGGGGTAAGAAGCGTGGTCGACTATTTTGAAATAAATAATTCTCGATGGGTTTCCTTTATTTCATTCTTTGGAATGAATCGTGTATTCCGCAGCCTTCCACCTTAAAATTACCTCCGAGACAACTAACTTATATGATTTCCTTGCAAACTTTGTGGTCCAATATCGCGAAAACAAGAGCTAACCTAGAAAAACGGCTAGCACCACTGGATTCAGCAATGTCGAAATAGGTATATCCGTAGGGTCTCATTTCTGTTACATTTCTATGTAAAGTGTCCATTTCGAGCACAGTGCATTTTGCGAAATATTGAATAACAGTAGTAGTATTAGTCGAATCTTCTGTAATTGCAACTCGAGCGTAATGGGAAAAATAGATTCACCCTTTTGGTAGCTCCGATAAAAAAGGGATATTCTATCCCGCACACAAATATACAAATTGATAGGAAATATAAATAAATGTATTCATATTCTGTATTTAATACCTTCACAAAACATATCGTCGGTGCGCCGACGAAAACTCCTATGTGTTTTTTTACTAGTTTTCAGGAGAGACAAAAAACGTTGCTATTTCGTCAAATCGCGATATTTTTAATATCTCCGATTTTTGAATTTTTCTTTTAATTATTTACCACCAATATATCATAACAAAAATCGTATATGTGAAAATCCCATGACGTGGTAAATGGTTTTCATGAAAATCGACACATAGGATGTTTTGTTTGGAGCATTTTAATTATTTATAAAACAAAAAAATTACACATAGGAGTTTTGATATTTAAATGTTTACAGCGTACCTCAAGCAAACAAAAGTTTGCCTGGATTGTTGCTGAAAACGGCTAATGAGGTTTTGTACAGAATCATCCCCTCTACTCAGATAAGAAGAACTCAAAATCTGATCTGCTTCCTTTCGCGAGTTATCGCTATAAAAACGTTTTTTTAACCAAAAAACCGAACTTAATTACATTGAATCGCGGAAATATAAAACTATAACATAATTTTCCATAAATAGGAACATTTGTAAGACGCTTTGTAATGTCCGCGATATTTGCTATATTATTCTATATCTACATTTTTGTAATCCAAAAATTCGACTTACACCGCTAAATTTTTACAAACATATTATTATTAAAATTAATATTAATATATTTACATTCTTTGATTTCTGAGGGATAGATTGATTCGCGAGATAATAGCATTATATAGTAAAATAATTCCGAACTAATTTTTTTTGTAAAAAATTTATTCGTCGAGGGATATAGATCTTCGCGAAAATGCTGATATTAATTTATTCCTCAGAGATCATAGAATGCAAATATATTAATCTTATTAAATTCGATATAATATTTTTCGAAACAATTGGCGGTATAAGTCGATTTTATGGATTACACAAAATTCGCAATATAAAAACATGGCAAATGTCGCGGACGTTACAAAGCGTCTTACAAATAATCATATTTAAAGGAAATTGTGTTACAGTTCTAAATTTCCGCGTTTTTCTTTACAAATCAAAGCTATTAAGTTTGTTTTGAGTAAAAGTCCTGTTTTCGCGATAACTCGCGAATGGAAGCAGATCCAATTTTGATCTATTCATTGTCGAATAGAGGGGTTGATTCTGAACAAAACCTCATTAGCCGTTTTTTGTCGTGAATCTAAGCTAACCTTCTATCCCTTGGACAGGCTGTGCCTACAACACGTAGGAGTTTTTTTCGGAGCATTGCTATAGAGGGATACACATAGGAGTTTTTGGTAACTTCGGAACCGGTTAAGATAGCGCAAAATGCTTTGGTGGGTAGTCGTTTGACCGCTAGGACGTTCTAATTCGACAATAAAAAAAATTCGAAAAATTACACATAGGAGTTTTTGTCGGCGCACCGACGATATGTTCTGATTTTGTGACACAAGAATTTAAACAATTAAAAGCGTTAAGTTCGGCCATGACGAATCTAATATACCCTCCACCATGGATAGCATGTGACCTCACAAAATAACTCAAACCTAAAGAAAATAACACCGAAAACACACAAAAAAATATAGTATGATGAGAACAGTAGGAATCACAACAAGTTAGATGCTACATATAGGAGCTATATCTAAATATGGACCGATATCGCCCATTTTAAATAAAGGTAACTGCAGGTAAGTACAGGATGCGTGAGATTTACATATTTCGTATACAGTGTTATGGCGAATACATGTTGATCCTGCTCTTTCTGTCTTTGAAATTGTGAACCTATTGATTTTTCTTAAAAATGATGAGAAGAGTCCCAACGTAGTTATTCTCGAAGAATATTTTCGTCCTAAGTGCAAGCTACACAATTTCCGAGTTATTTAACTTTTCAGATATGTTAATTTCTATGGAAATTTTTCAGTATTAAAGTGAGTTATAGAGCCTAGGGTATATTGATAACATTCGAAGGGGAATATTTCATTTTCAAGTTTTATGATTTTATTCCGAAGCCTTCCGCAACAAAATCGCAAATGAAATGAAAAATCTCAAAGATTTCTCTATTCGAAACAAGATCAGACCTAGAAAACCGGTAATCACCCTTGGGTTCTGCATGGTCGTAACTCATATGACCTCCCTTCTGTTACATTTTTAAATACCAATACCACAGCGTAACGAATTAATAATTTACGTATGGAAGGTTTCATGTCAAGTGAGTGATTTTTTAAAAACAATGTCTTCTGATCGAGATGAAACTTGCACCAAGTTTAGTTCTATTAGATAGTAGTTGTGAAACAAAATTTTAACGAGATCGGTTAAGGACTGTCCGAGTTGGAGGGTGTTGAATTTTGACATTTTGGTCAAACGGCCCTTTTTTCCCACACATATAACTAATTACCTATTGTATTTAGAAAATTTTGCGCAAAGTTTTAACTCTTTCTTCGAACTTTTTAAAAAAAGGCACAAAAACATCCTTTAAATCTTATTTTTATGAAATTAAAGCTTGTTTTGACATTTTTGTCAAAAACACATGTTTTTATTTTTGATTTTATTTTGCTCAAACGAAAGCTTTTAAAATAAGGATTAACCTACAAAAAAATATGTTTAGCATAACTGGAGAATCATTCATCGTAAATTGATTGAGGAAAGCTGTAAATAATCCTCAATTAGGTAGCCTTCATCGTCTTCTAATATAATGATTTCATCCCATCAGCGGTTTCAGATATACATATCTTTAAGTTTCAGTTTTTATTATTAAATCGTAAAGTCTGATCGGTCATGAATAAAATGAGACCATTCCGAAGAAAATTGATGCATAATATAAAAAGTTGTAGCTGTATGTTTAGAAAGATACATCTATTTATATGTATACATTTTGGGTAAAAATTTTCCATTTTCCGAAACCAAAATTAGACTTTTGGTCGTGTCAAAATGTGCTGATTTTCTTATGTGTTTAGAACCTCAATTTCAGTACTACTTATTATTAATTTTTGCATTGTATTGTAAATAATGCGGATGATTTATATATTGTATACGCCCCGATGTTGCTAAGCAATTATTACTAATTACTAATGTTTTTGGTCGAAAATTTAGATATATGTATATTTTTTTTAGCAAATATGTATTTGCAAAAATGTCCGGAGTCCATCTAGATTAAAATAGTTCAGAAGTTATATGTATTTATGTTAGGACAGTTTATCGATTTTTATTATAAAAAATTGTATTTGTTTAATAAATACTTGCAAATATGTTCCATTTCCATCTAGACTAAAATTCTTTAAAACTATTTAAGTTAATCACCTTCGAAATACATCAAAGAGTTTTAAAATCCAATATATGTGTAGTGCAGAAAATACATCTACATATTTATATTTATCACTTTTTTAATTTTCCGAAAACGGGGAAACTCGAGGAACTAAATAGATAAAAGTGTCAGTTTTTGATGGTTAAGATTTTTCCTCTATAGCACAAAATTCAAAATCGGAGATGGTCGTGTCAACATCTGTTGAGTTTCTTATGCGTGTAGAACCCCCATTTATCTACTACTTATTAATAAATGCATCGCCCTTTTCATTGGTACAGTATGCGTATGATTTATATTTTGGGTCCGGTGTTATGTATACGCTCCGATGTTGCTATACAATTATCATAGCATACTCTAATCTTTTCCTTCTCTCTCTCTCTCGCTCTCACCCACAGTAAGTTCGATAGAAAAACAAACGAAAACACGAGCCAAATGGCCACTACAGAACATCGAAATGAATGCAGCCAATACAACTAACACAAATACAGCTAATAATTCTGCCTCATCGACACCATTGCCCCCACCGCTGGGCGTAGGGGGTGGTAATTTGAGCGGCGACAAAGAGGATACATCATCGATTGCCTCCAAATACTCCAGTCTCATGGGTGATAGTATAGATGGCAGCAGTACTGGAGGAGGCGGCAATGGCGGTCTAACTAATGCAACCAACTCATCGACAACAGGAAATCTAAATAATCGTTTTCGAGCTGAAAAGAAAATCACTGCCAAGGTAAGTGCAAAGAGAAGTAAAGATGAAATTATTGCAACAAGTGAGTTGAGCAAAAGTCGAGGGATTCCAAGCACTTTGTAAAGATTAAAAAAGTTACTATTCTTAGAACCCCCTTTTCTCTACTACTTACTTGTGTAAATTATTTATAATACTACTTATAATAAATAAATACAACACAAAGCTTGTTTGTTGTCAGACTGTAATGATTTTTTTACTTTGTTTTTTTTTCTGAGTTTCCTTTGTTTGTTTTATTTGTTTTTATATGAAAATTTATTTTGAAACTTTTTTCCCTTTTTTTTATATATATAAATATATATACATGTATAATGCACCCTACACACCAAAATATATTAATTATTCTTTCACATACTAAAAAAATGTATATCAATGAAAACTCCTTCAAAAAAAAAAAATAATCAAATCAATCAAAAACCAATCAATATTGAAAAAACTCAAACTAAAAACCAAATCCCACGAAATTGCATTAATGAATATCACTCAAAATCGAAAACCGAAACGAATAATTCGAAATGTAAGAACGAAGATGGAACGCCCGACAAAATTGCCTCTGCTGAAAAGGCAGACACTCAATGTAATGATGACAACAAAACTACTGAATCGTCTAATAAAAAACCACCGGCCACAGAAGATGTGAATGTTATTGAAACAAGTACCGACTCCAGTACTTCCCCTAAGGAAACTCCTACTGCCAAAAATGAGCACAAATCGCAGTTGTTGTTGGCGCAAACAAATGAAACAACTTTGCCAGCAATTAATTCTCCACCCTCAGTTGCAACTTCAGTAACGGCAGCAATAACAGCAATTGCAAATAAAATAACGGAAACAATAATGCCCGGAGAGGCAACAACAGCAACAACTACAAGCACAAGCACAATAGAATCAGAAGCAACAACATCACTACCACCACCACCTCCACAACCAATACAACAATCACCTCCAACATCTTCTTCTATCACAGCAGCTATAACAACTACAACAACAACAACGGTTGCGAATGCATCATCGATTTTGAAGGTAAAAAAGTTGCACTACATTCATAAAGTACTTCCCACATCCCCCCCCTCTTCACCCCTTCAAACGTGTTCTAGAAATATCATCAACACCCACGACCACTTCATCACAATCACAGACATACACCGCCACCACCACCAGTGTGTCACTGTATCTATCAAATGCCACAACCACTAACTACTCAACTAAACACTTTGCTGCTACCACTACTATCACCACCACCAATGTCTGTGTTCTGTGAGAGTTTTGTTTGTGTGTTGTTTTTGCGTGCGTATTAAAAACTCACTACTAATGGACTGACCACCCTTCATTAATTTTATGTGTCTCTCTCAGTATTTCCATCCATCATTATCATCATCACCTTCACCACCGACGCCAACGCCATCGTCATCGCCTTTACAACCATCTTCATCACAATTATCATGATTATCTGCAGCTATTTGTCTCACAATCACTACAATAATAACAACAGCAACAACATCGTCAACAAATAACATCGTTGCTTCCATACACCTACATTTATTTGAGTTCCCTCTGAGAGTGTGTGTCTATGTCATATTGCATACATACATTCACAATCCACCCACATTTGTGCAGTCAGTGTTGTTTGATTAGGTTCACTTTATTGTAAATGCATATACCAGAACAAAACTAATTAAACAAGGATTAGTCAAGCGTTACTATTATTAATGAAATATTAGAGTAAACATTTTCGTTAATCTTGCCATCTCTCATGATACAATTACAAGGCAGTGGCACTGGTCCAACAGCAATAATGTATCACTCCTGTACATGTCTAACTGTCAAAATCAGCTGGTGATTAACAGAACTCAAATATCTTTCCCACAAATGCTACTGTAAAGCCCCATTAATTATTTTATCTCTTATAAAAAACACTATATAACTAGCATATGAATACCCGGCTTTGTCCGGGTTTTGTTTGAATACCGTGATCCAAACATAGTAAGCTTAAAGATATTCTAATAAAAACTCCGATTCAAAGCCAACATCAAAACTGTACGATTTTAAAGGTGGAATAAATTCTAGTATGAAAATCCTTAGCTCTGACTACCACAAAAATTAACTTTGTTATATTTCTCATTAAAAATTAGTTAGTTGTATATGTTTATTTGATGTAGGACTTAAAGCCTACTTGTTAAAGAACATACATTTTAAATTTTTACAATTTTTAAATAGTTTTAGTGGCCATGAATGAAGTCTCGTATTATACAGGATCACGTCTGTATCGACCAAATCTCATAAACAAACATATAGGCAACAGATATTTTTAGTTTTTAAATAGTTTTCTCGATACCTCCATTCTAAAACATGCTAAGTCGACTTAGCATGTTTTAGGGAGATTGCATTTTTAATATCTAAATATTCCAAATTATATTTAGTCAAAATTTGGCGTTTATCCGTTAACCCAATCAAAAGTTATTCACAAAACAGTACAGGTCATTCGGTTTGCATTATAAAGGAATTCCACACAAATTTAAAAAAATCATCAAACTTTGATCGTCTCTTCTGAAAAACTAACTTTTTACACTTAGAATAGTTTAGAATGGAGGTATCGATATATGCTTCAGATTACGTCTACATCTGGTGCTATTTAAACTTTAGTATTTTTTTGCAAAGCCTCTTGTAAAATACATAGCTATAATTAAAACCAGTAAGGAAAGGCTAAAGTCGGGCGGGGCCGACTATATAAGACCCTACACCACTCTCGTAATATTGAATAACTCTGATATATAAATTTTGTAATTCATGTATAAATTGTTTACATAAATTTACTTTTGGGACATTTTATACTTAAATAATACCCTGTGCCACAGTGTGGTGTAGGGTACAGAGAATGAAGCCGAGCCAAAATTGGCGGCGGCGGCTGCCATTGAAAATTATAGATCGGCGGCGGCGGCTAGGCGGCTAAGCCGACATAAAATTGACATACGGCGGCTCTATGATGGACATTTTAACATTTAAAATAATAGTTGAAAAGTTAAGCTCTGGTATTTTTTCTTAAATAATAGATGTTTTTAAGTTAATTGTAAGATCTTGAGAGGTGAAAAAATCATCGATTCCATACCGCTACACTCTATTTTCAAAGTATGCTAAAGCTATGTTTAGACGATTGTCAGATCGGACAACTTTATCAACTCTGTTAAAGTGTCGCAAATGTACGTACAATGACAGATTTTTAGGCAAAGGTGAAGACGATTGCAAGAAACCCTTACAATTTCATATAATTTAAATATATTTTGTAATTTTTTATATGCAGGATTGCCAATAAAAATATTTTATAGACAGTGGCCAATAAAATTTTGGCGCCGTTGTCACATGCATAAACTTCGCAGATATTACAATCTGCAAATTATCTCACAATGGCTTTTCTGCCAACGTTGCAAGACAAAAATTGTATGTTCACACGGTTGTACGTTCACAGGGTTGCATTTTTCCGCCATTCATCTATATATAGCTTAAGTCGAAACACGTTGTTTCCAGGAGAGGCGAATCGACGTTTTAGTGAAATTTTAAATTTGTGTGGATTACCTTGTGGTTTAAATAGAATGACCTCTACTGTTTTGAGCTTAACTTGATAGATTCTTTAGAATGGAGGTATTAATTTATATGTTACATTATTCTTTAATACTCCATTGATTTTTTTACGAAAATATGGAAAATATATTTTTATCTCTATATGTACATAATCTAATAATAAATCTTATTTTTTCCTTTAAACAAGAATTTTTATAATTATTTTTCTATTTCATTCAATATTATGATTTTTAAGACATGGTAAGCTCCCGGTTGTGACAATAAACGAATCAAAACGAAAATCACTCACTTCCATATCGTCCACCCAATAAATGAATAGTGTATAATTTATTTGTCGTTTCGAGAAAATCATATTTGAAGTTTAATATTATTATTTATTAATGAACAATTTCAAACACCCAATAACCCAATTTGTGGAAGTGGAATTTCACCAGATATAGAACCAATTCCGTAGATTCTTAGAATGCAATAAAAAAATAATAGTGTATATGCGTACACATTATTCTTCTAATAAGGGGACGATATATCTGCTATATAGCTATTTGCTTATCAAAAATTTAAATTGTATCTATCCATATTTTAAAGTTTTTCTATGGAACGGCCGCTGTGTTTCATCCGATTATAGCCGCAAAGATCGGCGGCGGCTTCGGCTTGTGAAAAAAGGTCGGCGGCGGCTAAAATCGGCGGCTCGGCTCGGCGGCTTCATACTCTGGTAGGGTATAAAAACGATTGGATCTAAAGGGCCAAATCGGACGAAACATATATATGGGAGCTATAGCTAAATCTTAACCGATTTTCTTCACATTCGGCAATGTTGGTTCAGTGATCAAAAAACTCTACCATTCTAAATTTCAAAACGATTGGATGTAAAATACAGCTTCTATAGGACTAAAGGGCCAAATCGGACGAAAGATATATATGGGAGCTATATCTAAATCTGAACCGATTTCAACCAAATTCAATAGCGATCTTAACAGCTGCGAAATACTCTAAACTGCAAAATTTCAGAACGATCGGAGTGAAATTGCGACCTGTAGTCGACGAACAACTTTACATGGACAGACGGACGGACAGACATGCTTAAATCGACTCAGCTAGTGATTCTGAGTCGATCGGTATACTTTAAGGTGGGTCTAGCTGTGTTATTTTCAGGTGTTACAAACATCTGCCGTGAAACAAACTTATAATACCCTGTACCACAGTGTGGTGTAGGGTATAATTACCAACTTTAAGACTATTTCAGTAGTCATGAAATCTAATATTCAATATGATCACGTCTGAATTCATTGATAAAATCACGACCCAAAACAAATCTTTGGTGTATAAGTAGCCTTGTCTGTTTGACGACACGCCGATCATAAAAAATTGGTTTAATATTCAACGATCAGTCTACTTGAAAGTCTGTCAAACTCCTGAAAATAACACCAGACGCTCTCAAAAATATGAAAATATTTTCGATCGCGACTGCACTGGCGACAAACTGTGCTGGCCTTATATAGGTTTTCAGCTCTTAATCGACCCTTAAATATCAGGAATTAAATTCTCTTTCTGTTTATACATGGGCTCAGTGGTCAAGAGAGCACAAAACGCGTGGCAAATGCGTAATATTTATGTATGTTCCAGATTTCGATATAATCTGTATTGTATCATATCACATAATTCAAAACCTGATCACCTGCATATTGACCACACTCAAAAATTAGAAACATTTTTGCTAAATATATTTCCGATTTAATTGGAGGGCGAAATTTTTTGGAAAGTCTTTTAAAATTTGTTTGTTTGCGGATTTTGTGTCCATCGGACAACGCATTTCCTTTAATATCGATATACGAGTATATATCGGGTATTCTAATAGGGACATGACAATTTCGTATCTTTATGTCAACGCACCCTCAAACAATTTTAATGGTCTTTCAGTGTCACAACGTTAGTCGAAGTCAACATTTTCATCATGGTAAAGTTCACCCACGAGCAACGTTTGGAAATGAATAAATTAAGAACGCTTACTCAAATTTATTATAATCGTCCCACCCGACAGGCTGTGCGTGCTATAGTATCCAAATGTTCACTTTTGGATGTTTCGGCGCCAAAGAGACACCGTACCGCCCGAAGCGACGAAAATATCGCAGCCGTAAGTGCATCCGTGCAAAATGAGCCAAATCAGTGGATTCCACGTCGTTCTCAGGAATTGGGCATCTCTCAAACCACACTGTGGCGTATTTTGCGAAAAGATCTTGGCCTTCATCCTTATAAGATCAAACTGGTTCAAGAACTAAAGCCACTTGATCATTTCAAATGCCGAAACTTCTCTCGAAACCGATTGTGCTCTGGCAAAGTAAATGTTATGTCCTTAATGGAAAACCCATTACATATATGTGTAGGTCCATAGCTCTTTACGGGGCTTTTAATTGGTAGGAAGAATTACCGTCTTTTGAGAATTCAAAATAACGATTTTATGATATTAATAGGATAATAGGATTTAAACAAAAATAAAACAAACTATATGAATTCCAACACTAAATTTGATGAATGAAGACTCCCTAAACCTAAACCATCACCGATCTCTTCCCGCACGGATGATTGTTATATCCATCAAAATACATGGTGTCTCCAAAGAAAGCTTATTTTTAGTGGATTAACTAAAAAAGTAAGCCGCACACAATTTGAGAATGCAGTTTAGAAGTTCAAAGACTAAATAAACATAACCTATACCGTGACTTCTATTATTGTTGCAGGTGCTGTACATATTCATTTAGATCAGTACATGAATATTTCACAGGGTGGCAATTCACCACCTCCAATGACTTATGCATGTTTAAGTTACCGGTTATATTCATATAAAAGGGATCTATTAGTCATTTGGTTTCGCACCGGTATAACTTCCAGTAGTGACAGCTTTGTCATTAGTGGTGTTGACTTGGTAAACCGACTAATGAATCCCCTCACCTTGAGTCTCAAAAAAATATTAGTAAATTTATCTGTTTTTTTTGTTTTATTTCAATTATTATCAATTTAAATTGCATTTAATAACTTTAAAGTATGTACTGGTATTAAAGTTAAAAGCTGTTTACTTTTGGTACAAAATCGTCCATTTGTGTAAAAGGTATCAAGAGGGGCGTCACTTTTCTCTGGACTCTAGGTACTATAAAAGCATTGCACTGTACGAAATTCCAAGTATTTGTATGCACTGGTATTAAAGTTAAAAGCCGTTAACTTTTTTGTACAAAAAGGTCCGTTTGTGTGTGAGGTACCAAAAGGGGCGGTCCAATAACGCCCATTTTTCACTGCATTTTAGGTACTATAAAAGCATTACACTGTACAAAATTTGAAGTCTTTGTATGCACTGGTAATAAAGTTATAAGCTATTAACTTTTGGTTCAAAATTGTGCATTTGTGTGGGAGGTACCAAAAGGGTCGTGGCCACTTCGCCTATTTTTCTCGATGTAATAGTGACTATGCCGGACAAAAACAATACTCAAATTTTTGGTACTGCTAAAACTGACCACTCCCAAAAAAATATGAATGCCAGTGGTTCATATAACACGCCTGTCTATGCGTGTTCAGAATTTCAGCTTTCTAGCTCTATCATTAGCGTTCAAGAGGTCTAAATCACTTGGCGGAAAATCGAAGTAACCTATTTTAATTTCCGGTTAATGGTCTATCTGTCCACGAAGAACAGAAAATCTATTCAGCCCTTTAGGGGTGATCCGGAAACATAAAAATAAACAAAACAATTTTTTTTCTATGAGTCTTTTTCAGAAACTTTGCCCGAGAAACCATAGGTTAAAAGGGCATTTCGAGTCCCCGAATTTTTTAAAACTGGTATTTTTCGAATTTATTCAAGAATAGAGGCAATACATGTTATTTCCTCTACTCAAACGTTAAATGGTTTTTTTTTAGGTCGAGGAATCCATTTTTGAGATTTATTTTTAGTTTTGAGTGCCGCCAAAGGGCGATACTGTTTTTCTTGTAGGTCTTGTCGAGTAAGACAACGTTTGTTTTGTGGAATTTTCCGGGCATCCCCAAAATCCGGATTTACGGGTAAAAAACATTTTCTTAAAACAAAAAACAAAAATTTTTTCTACATTTTACACTGAAACCGCATTTTTAGGTTCGTTTGTAAAAATGGTGCAGCCGTATGAACGGGTTTTGATTTCGTTTGTAAAATTATTACACTCCGCAGATGCGAAATTATCGCATTTTCCACACTCAGCCCAGTCCACGGTGTCGAGTGTTGCACCATCAAAAAGCAAACTTCAGAACAAAACCAAATTGAAAGCGTACATTCTTAATGCACTATCAAATGGTTGCGCCATAATTTAGGTATGGGTTTTACTCACCGCACGAATTTTGTTCGATTGTTCGCATGCAAAATGCGAAACTAGCAGTAGGTGCAGGGGGAATTTTTAAAATGTCGCAACATGATAATCTAATTTGAATTTATAAACTTTTCTTTAAATGATTTAACTGAATACAAACTACAAGTATATACGTAGGTTAGGTTAGGTTGAAGAGAGGAGACGTTAAAACGTCCCATGTCCATGGACATACACTTAAGCCAGTTGTTCGGTCTGTGAATAATTTAAAGAAAAATCATAAATCATTTAAAGAAAAGTTTATAAATTAAAATAAGATTATCTAACTTAGATTACTAGCAATCAGGCTATGAAGCCGACGTGGCGCAAATCGGCGGCGAGCCGTAGCCGGCCATTTTTTTCCAGCCGACGCCGCCGCCGATTTTAGCGGTTCCCATCGGCTGAATGTCAGCCGCCGAACTTTAATTAGTGAGCCAAAAAGATTTATTTTATGCAACCATGAAAATTAAGAAAGTGACTACTAAGTGATACAATAGATTCAGAATTTTTAATGAGGTTTTTACGGAAATTACAATTGCTCTTGAGCGGCCGAACCAATTTTTGCAGTCTGGTCATACACAATAAATTTTCTTTCACTACAAATAGATTTATTGAACCGATTTTCGACATTACATCAAATCTTCCATAACTTTTCTTAAATTTTTCTGTTCATTTTAAGTTTTTTGATCTAAATGTAAATATCTTAAAGCGCCATCTTTGCCTCAGAATGACATTTGTGCGCCATCGTTTGATGGAACTTAACCGGCTCAGCCGATTGTTGAAAATTGATCGGATCAGCCAAACAGCCGCCGCCGCCGATCGGTATATTTCCATGCGCCGCCGCCGCCGATAATTCTGGCCGGCTTCATTGCCTGCTATCAATAACTTATTTTTGTCATTATTTAGTTAGTTGTTATTTATGTACCCAAAGTCATGCTGGCGATTATGAGATATCATTACCTGGTAATGCAAGTGGTAATGACATGTACTTACCAAGATTTTGCTGGGAAGAGGTTAGTAAATTCAAACACAATTTTAGTGTAGAAGACTTCGGAATAGGTTTTCCATGTCAAAGATTAAAAGAAAAGACACTTCAAGAAGTTTTTCTCCGAAAACACTCACGCTCATCCCCTTACCCCTGAAAATCACCCTCCAAAATTAGTGACATATACAAGTTCGTGGAGATTTATGGATTTTTTGGGTGATGTATTCGACAATTCCACGTAAAAAATCACTATAGGTCCCCACAAAGGTACTTTTATTCACAAAGAGTGCTGGCTAAAGAAATGGTTAGTAAATTTAGGAACAATTCTGGTATAGATAGCTTCGGATTAAAAGTTCCATGTCAAAGAACGAAAAAAGGAGAGTTTTTCAACGGGGACGCTACAAAAGTAGACCTACAGGGACAGCAAACGACGCCATATTTTTTGCCGCTCTTTTGACATATCTCTTCAGTAAGGTTTGCCATTTCATGATGGAAAGATATACGAGCCAACAACGAGTCGAAATTATTAAAATTTACTACCGAAATTCGCAGTCAGTGGCCTCAACGTAAAGAGCGCGAAAAATCGAAAAATCATTTTCAGCGATGAGGCTCATTTCTGGCTGAATGACTTCGTCAATAAACAAAATATGTGTTATTGGTCAGACAGCAATCAACACGTACTCCATGAGTCATCATTGCACCCCGAAAAAATTACGGTTTGGTGCGGTTTATGGGCCGGCGGCGTCATTGGGCCGTACTTCTTCCGTGATGATCAAGACCGGCACGTTACTGTGAATGGTAATCGCTACCGTTCAATGATAACCGAATATTTTTGGCCCCATTTAGATGATATGGACTTGGAGGACATGTGGTTCCAACAGGACGGCGCCACAAGCCAGACAGCGGTGGCATTCGCTGTGTGGCTTGTGGCAATAAATTTATTGGAAACCAAGTTTGGAGAACGTGTTATCTCACGAAATGGTCCAGTCGATTGGCCGCCTCGGTCGTGCGATTTGACGCCGTTAGACTATTTCCTGTGGGGTTACGTCAAGTCTATGGTCTATGCCAACAAGCCAGCGACGATTGATGAACTTCGTACGAATATCGAACCTGAAATTGCAGCACTATCGGCCGATTTATGCTTGAAAACCGTTGAAAATTGGGTTCAGCGTCTGCAAGCGTGCCCGCCGTGGCCATGCAAAAGAAATCGAGTTCCATACATAATGGCATCGAACGTACTTTCACAGGAATAAAGAATTTCATTGATATCCAAAACCGTTTTTGTTTTATTTAAAAAAAAACTTTTGTAGCGCTCTATTTGCCAAACCCGGTATTTCTCTTAACACCCCCGTTCCCCCCGGTAACCATGAAAATCCTCCTCCAAAAATAATGATTTATCAAAAGTCGTGGAAATCGTGATGTACGAGTATTTGACAAAATGTACGAGTATTTGACAAAAATATTCCTTGTAAAATGTCACTATAGGTCCCCACAATACACTTTTATGGCAATCCAATGGTTTTTTACATATCTCGTATTTATTGTTTATCTTTGAACCATTGGGAATAAAGGAACATTTCAAGACCAAAAAAAAACTCAATACTTGACCAATAATTACGATATATTTAAAAAACCATTCGGTTGGCATAAAAGTGTGTTGTGGGGACTTATAATGATTTTTACAAGGAATATTTTTGCCAAATAAATCACCCAAAAAATCCATCGATTTTCACGATTTTTGATAAATCATAATTTTTGGAGTAGGATTTTCATGGTTACCGGGGTGAACGGGGGTGTCGTGTGTTTTGAGAGAAATATTTATTGAAGTGTCTCAATTCAATCAATTTACACGACTAGCCATTATGTCATTAATTATGGAGGGTGATTTTCAGTGGTAAGGGGATGAGCGGGGGTGTCGGGTGTTTTCGGAGAAATACTTCTTGAAGTGTCCCTTTTCTTTCATTCTTTAACATGGAACACCTATTTCGAAGTTTTCTATGTGCTTGGATATACTAACCTCTTTGTTTAGCCAGCAAACTTTCTGACTAAATATCTCGAAACGCGATGTCACTGAAAAAAGGTTAATGAAAGAATCAGGCGGAGTACGTGTCAAAATTATGCGGAGTATGTTGTTTTCATCGAGGATAGATTTTTGTGCACACACAGTGTTATTTTGTGAGATAATCGCACGATTACTTACCTTACATAAATAGTATATTTTAAAAGGAACAAAACACAAGCAGTCTCTTAAAAATCCGTTTGTAATTGACTAAGTTATTATAGTTTCATTAGTTTCATCGCTATAAACTCGAGAAAAATGGCTGAAAATGCTATTCCCCTTCGGGTACCACCAGACAGACGGACGGACATTTCTCAAATGATTTAAAATGTCCTTAAAAGAATTGTCGCCAGTGTAGATCGTTTGATTTTAAACTTATTAACTCTCCAAAACGTAAACAGTTTAGGTTAGGTTTAGGTTAGGGTGGCAGCCGTATTTTTTATACAAGCTCACATAGACCAGTTTAGGTCCCTAGTGTTACCATGGGCTGAAATGCCCCTCGTCGAAACCAACCTGTTTGATATACAAATTTGTCGATAGTACGAATATCGGTACTGGAAAGATCTGTTAGGTTGCCTAGAACAGCCGTCCCCAGTATGTCCAGTCGTCGTTTACTCAGAGCGGGGCAGTCGCATAGCAAGTGCTCAATGCTCTCCACTTCTTCCTCATCTCCACAGCTTCTGCAGAAGTCATTAGAGTCAATACCCAATCTTTTGGCGTGTTCGCCGATTAAGCAGTGTCCCGTCAGAACCTGTACTAACGTAGACAATCTTTGCCTCTCTAGTGCGAGGAGATATTTTGATCTTCTCAGGTCATACCTTGGCCAGATTTGTCTAGCTAGTCTGCAGGTGCTGATTTCTGTCCATCTTTCGTTGGACTGCCTGATTGCCTCTTGCCTAAGCTTGCACGTGGATAGTGGCGCAAATTCTGCAAATTCTTCGAAAATTTATAATGTCGTCCCTTTCCTAGCAAGTTCATCGCTTTGCAGTTCTTCGGGATATTCCTTATGCCCAGGCACCCATATGAGGTGTATATTAAACTGCTCAGCCATCTTGTTAAGAGATCTGCGGCAGTCGAGGGCTGTTGCCTCCAGAGAATTGATGGCAGCCTGGCTGTCCGAGTAAATTACAACGCCAGTGTTGGTTACTATGTTGCGACCTATATCCAATCTAAGCTCTGCACAGTGTACACGGAAGCCAACCTTTTCATCAAGCTTCGAACCATCCGTGTTAAAGTGGAGATGGTTTCTATTACCTGGTATTCTTCCAACCCATTCATCTCTGGCGGGAATCATAGTGATGTAATTTCTCTCGAAGGTGTACACCGTTGCTATATAGTCCACTCGGTCGGTTACCATAGCACTACACTTTGATATCCTCATGAGACCGTAGTTTTACCTCCACATTGATAGGCAGTTTAATCTTATTGCGGCTTTGGTGGCAACTTCTCTCAATATTAATCGGCAGTATATGGAGTAGGGCTTGTAGAGACTCGGTTGCTGTAGTCCTTAAGGCTCCGCTTGTGCTCAGTCATTCCAAAAAAATTTGCACTTTCAGAAAAGACTAGATCTGTTCCATTTATCTGAGGTGGAGGGTCCACATGTGGGACTTTATTCATCCTAGTAAAGAGAACCAATTCTGTCTGGGTTTACGCCCAAACCGCGGCTTCCGGCCCATCTAGCCAATTTTTTCAGAGCCACCTGTACAATGTCTCGGAGGACGTTTTTGCCACTCACTGCGATTGCAACGTCGTCCGCATATGCCACGACCTTGCAGCCACAACGTGCTAGATCTAGCAGGATTTCATTCACCGCTAGGTTCCAAATTAGTGGAGACAGTACTCCTCCGTGTGGGGTCCCTCTGTTTACAAACCTTGTTAGAGTTGTGGACCCAAAACATGCTGTTACGCGTCTTCTGTTGAGCAGACTTTGAATTAGTCTAATCAAACTAGAGTTAACATTAAGATGCGACAGTGCCGCAATTACTGCATCTGAGTGAATGTTGTTAAAAGCCCCTTCTATGTCAAGAAATGCCACCATGGTGAATTCCTTGAAATGCAGGGTCGATTCGATAGTGCTCACAAGTTCGTGCAGGGCTGATTCTGTAGACTTCCACTTATTGTAAGCATGTTGGTTCACGTAAACAGTTACTTAGAATATATTTTAAATTAATAAAAATCCAAAAATAATCTTCTGCCGCTTGATAAATTTTAAAGATAATGTAAAATGTAATTACACAACAAATTTAGAAAATTAGGAAATGTCCTTATTCTCACCTCAATCAAAAACTATTTATTTATATAGATGCAGTTTTCCTCTTCAGGGTGTCTTACGAGTATAAATAGATTCTATTCATTTTTTTTAAAACATCCTAATATGCATACAACATCCACGGTAATTAATTGCCAATTTTCCTCAAATATTATTTTATTGCACACAGTCGTCATAATAATTCATTTTCACAAGTCATAATCAAAATTGCATATAAATTCATATATATTCATTCAAATGTAATTTAATGTATTTTTAACCAATTACTAATATCAATATTTACAATAACATTTAGAAAATCACCTGAACAATTTTGTAGAAGACATTGAATGGAGGAATGTTGTGTTTGAAAAAAAAGTATTTTTAATTTTCATTTTCGTTCGGAATTTTGTCTATATGTTTAATTTGCTATTTTCAATATCATTTACTTACTAATATACTGACACAAACAACACACATACACACACTATAAATTCAACACATTAATATGGCTTTTTACTTACATATCTATATATTGTATTGTATTGAATCGAATTAATTGTAATTCAATAAAATGGATTTCTAAAAAAAAGTAATTTTACTGAATGGTTTAATGAAAATCTATTAAAAGTGCTCTCCACTAAAGATTTATGTGAGAAACGCGATAATTGGTAAAGTGGTCTGTCGGTTTATAAATAAATAAAAGTTTGTATCTGCATTGAGGCTCCTAATCGCTAAAACCAGAAGTGAAATTGTTTATGGATAGATTTTTATCAGCTTCTGCAAAAGTCATAATGCAAGACCTTCAATATCTCTGCGTGCCATTCGATAAGACAATGACCCGCCATGACAAACACTATAAAGTGAGACCTCCGGTATCGATAACGACAGCAGTTCGTTTGGATTTTAACCATCCCTACATCAGACCGGTCCTAAGCTCCGCATAAGAGTATAATTAATATATGTATATATGGAGGATTTCATGTCAAGTGAGTCAATTTTTATAACCGATGACCTCTGATCTGTATGAAAATTGCACCAAGTTAAATCCTATTGGACAGTAGTTACGAGTATGACACAAAAGACAGCGAGATCGGTTAAGGAATTTCCGAGTTGGAGGGTATTGAATATTGACATTTTGGTCTTTTTCCTCATCCATATAACTAATTAGCTATCATATTTAGAAAATGTTGCCCAAAGTGTTTCAAAAGCCTTTTTCTTCAACTTTTTTAAAAAATAAAAAATATCACAATAATATTTTTTTTTGCTAATTTAAAAGTTGTTTTGACATTTTTGTAAAAACCCAACTTCCTAAATTATGCATCGATTTTCTTTAGAATGGTCTCATTTTATTCATGACGGATAAGACTATACTATCTATCTTGACGAAACTTTACACATATCTTTTTTTTGGCCAAAAGACGATCCCTATTTAATTTGGTTAAAATCGGTTCAGATTTGGATATAGCCCCCATATATATGTTAGCCACGATTTGACATGTAAGCGCTGTAAAAACATTATTTTATATCCGATCAGTATGAAATTCAGCAGAAAGAGGTCTCTTATTATATTAATGAACACTGTTAAATTTGGAAGAAATCGGTTCAGATTTAGATATAGCCCCCATATATACGTTACCCCCGATTTCACATGTAAGCGCCGTAAAAAATGTATTTTATAACCGATCAGTGTGAAATTCGGCAGAGAGAGGTTTCTTATTACATGAAGGAATACTGCCAAATTCGGAGAAAATCGGTTCAGATTTAGATATAGCCCCCATATATATGTTACCCCGATTTTACATGTAAGCGCTGTAAAAAGTGTATTTTTAATCCGATCAGTACGAAATTCGGCAGAAAGAGCTTTCTTATTACATGAATTAATACTGCCAAATTTAAGGGAAATCGGTTGAGATTTAGATCTAGCCCACATATATATGTTACCCCCGATTTGACATGTAAGCGCTGTAGAAACTGTATTTTATATCCGATCAGTAAAAAAATTGGCAGAAAGAGGTTTCTCATAACGCGAATTAACACTGCCAAATTTGAGGAAAATCGGTTCAGATTTAGATATAGCCCCCATATATGTATATGTTACCCCCGATTTGACATGTAAGCGCTGTAGAACTGTATTTTAAATCCGATCAGTAAAAAAAATTGTCAGAAGAGGTTTCTCATTACATGAATTAACACTGCCAAATTTGAGGGACATCGGTTCAGTTAAGATATAGCCCCCATATATATGTTACCCCCGATTTGACATGTAAATGCTGTAGAAACTATATTTTATATCCGATCAGTGCGAAATTCGGCAGAAAGAGGTTCCTTATTAGTCAAAGGAATACTGCCAAATTCGGAGAAAATCGGTTCAGATTTAGATATAGCCCCCATATATATGTTACCCCCGATTTGACATGTAAATGCTGTAGAAACTGTATTTTATATCCGATCAGTGCGAAATTCGGCAGAAAGAGGTTTCTTATTACTCGAAGGAATACTGCCAAATTCGGAGAAAATCGGTTCAGATTTAGATATAGCTCCCATATATATGTTACCCCCGATTTGACATGTAAGCGCTGTAGAGACTGTATTTTATATCCGATCAGTACGAAATTCGACAGAGGAGGTATTTTTACTCGAATTAGAATTAGAGAAGATCGGTTTAGATTTATATTAAAGCTCCATATATATGTTCCTTCTGATTTGGTATCAAACCGCTATAGAAGTTGTATTTTACTTCCGATCATTAAAATTTTCCAGACAGATGCTTCTCAATTTAGGAACGGATATTGTTTAATTTAGCGATTATCGTTTCAGAATTAGATAATATGTTTCTACCCATTTACCAATTATTCCAAATTATTATGGCAATGACCCTTATCGCATTGTTAGGGAGGTGTAGGGTATTATATAGACGGCCCCGCCCGACTTTCTGCCTTTCCTTACTGGTTTTAAGAGGTTTTAATTAGAAAAATATTAAAATTTTCTCAAAAAATTGGATTTTTTCGCAATATATTGTGAGATATCTTTTAAACTGCTGATGGGATGAAAAAATTTTATTGAGAGTAGATGAAGGCTACTTAATTTGGAATTCTTTAAAGTTTTTCTGAATCAATTGTGAAAAAAGATTCTCGAGTTTTGCTGAAATATGTTGTTCAACCTCTATTTTTTAGATGTTTATCTTTATTTTGATAGATATATGTACATCCCCATCCTACTACGAGTAATAGACCACAAAGCTCTTAGAGGAAAATTACCTTAGTTTTCGTTGCACAAAAAAATATTTTTGTAATTTTGTTTTATTTTTTAAAAAAGATTGAAGAAAAGGCTAACGAAAACAGTTTGGGCTAAATTTTCTAAATACAATAGGTAATCAGTTATAAGGATGGGGAAAAAGGACCGTTTCAACAAAATTTAAATATTCAACACCCCCCAACTCGAGCACCGATCTGGTTGAAATTTCGTGTAACAACTACTATCCTATAGGAATAAACATGGTGCAAGTTTCGTCCGATCAAAAGACATCGGTTTTCAAAATTGACTCACTTGACATGAAATCCCCCATATTCTAAAGTTTTGTTTCAAACCCCCCCAAATCAACGCTATACGAATTTAGAGGAGAGCACTTTCGCTATTCGGTTTGATCGAATTTAACAGCACCATCGATTGTTTGTATTCCTTAACAACAACAACAATAAGAACTTTCACAACAACAACCATTATGTGAATGAATGTTTTTTGCACCAAACCAACAATCGTTTGTATACGTATTTCTTTTTTGCGTTCTTCTTTTCCGTTTCCGTTTCTTTTTATGTAAAATGTACAATTTCACAGCCGCCCACTGAAACCACCACAGGTTCTGATATACAAGAACAACCAAATAATCAATTAAATAATACCATTATCAATACAAATACAATTCCTCAGACACAATCCTATACGAATGCCATACAATCGCTGATCAACAATACAAATGTTCGAGTGAAAATCGCCGATTTGGGTAATGCCTGTTATGAGGTGAGTTCTATAGCCTAGCCTATACTAAATGTGGACTTCTCTTAAATAAACTTTATTCAAAATATTCCCTTTCAGTATCATCATTTTACGGAGGATATACAAACGCGACAGTATCGTTCGATTGAGGTCCTTCTGGGTGCTCCTTACAATTATACTGCGGATATCTGGAGTACGGCTTGTTTGGCATTTGAATTGGCGACGGGAGATTATCTATTTGATCCCCATGCTGGCGAGACTTATTCCCGGGACGAGGATCATTTGGCCCACATTGTGGAGTTGTTGGGCACAATACCACCGTCGGTCATTTTTCGAGGCAAACATGGTGTTAAATATTTTACCAGTTATGGTAAGTAACGATTGGGTTCTTTTGTTTGTAATTATTCTGAAGTAATTAGAAACCAGATATGCAAAGGATTTTATAACACTATGCAACAAATGAACACTTTTTGAAAAATACACGAACCTGACTGTATAGCTTCGATTCTACTACCAAATGGTAGTATAACCCTATACTTAGTTTCGCGGGATTGGTGACCAATTTTTTTTTATGGGTCTCGAAAGATTCAGAATATCAGTGGACCCCTTGAAAAAAGGTGTCATCGGTTTTTGAGCAACAGCTACTTCAGACTTGGTGATAGCGCTTAACTATATTTGCCAATAATGTAGCTAAGAACACGTTGAACAAAGTCTGTTAACATTTCAGGCCAAAAAAATTTGTTTTCATGCTCTTTTTTTTCCAAAAACATAGGATAACATTTATTTTTTTCACTTTTTTCGGCATAACTTTAAGGGATCGCTGATTTTTTACTAACAATATTTGGCAATATTGTAGCCACGGTAAATCTGAACAACTTTTATGAACAAATCAATACAATCTGAACGTGTCTAGGCACCTTAAATAGCTCAAAAATCCACATTGTACCCCAAAAATGTAAGTATTTCACCGTTATGTAACAAAAATATATTTTTTTGGTATATGGCATGTACAGCAACTTTATAGAAAATATTAATGCCAATATTTTTGTTGAACATTTTAACCCTCTAGCTCCCCCACATAACTGTAATTTTTGGCCCCATTTTAACAAATCGTAAAAAACACCCCTTAAAAGGGTGAGGGCGGGGATGAAATGTTCTACAAAAATGTTCGCCATCAAATTTTACTATATGTGTCATACACATACATTTTTGGGGTACAATGTGGATTTTTGAGCTATTTAAGGTACCTAGACACGTTCAGATTGTATTGATATGTTCATAAAAGTTGTTCAGATTTACCGTGGCTACAATATTGCCGAATATTGTTAGTAAAAAATCAGCGATCCCTTAAAGTTATGCCAAAAAAAGTGAAAAAAAATAAATTTAATCCCATGTTTTTCGAAAAAAAGTGCAGGAAAACAAAAATTTTTTGGCATGAAATGTTAACAGACTTTGTTCAACGTGTTCTTAGCTACATTATTGCCAAATATAGTTAAGAGCTATCACCAAGTCTGAAGAAGCTGTTGCTCAAAAACCGATGACACCATTTTTCAAGGGGTCCACTGATTTTCCGAATCTTTCGAGGCCCATAAAAAGAAATTGGTCACCAATCTCGCCAAACTGAGTATAGGGTTATACTACCATTTGGCAGTAGAATCGAACCTATACCGTCAAATCTGTGTATTTTTTTCACTGTTGCACAGTGTAATCTACATCACATTAAGCTACGGCGTATTATGGCATTGTGCATTTGTTTGTTACTGCCAAAAAGGAGAAGAAATATATCTATTGTTTAGGTCTATCATTTTATAATCTAATTCGATTCCATCCGAATTCAATAGACCCTTCTTTCGCATCAGTGAAAGTATCTATTGTCATTTTGTCATCGGTTTATGTTTTGATTAGTGATGTCAAACGGGAAATCTCGATCCCGAAAAATCACGGGTTTTTTTAAATTAATTCTGAGATTTAAAATTTTATATTTGAACTACCGATTACTTTGACTTGTGATTTGAGCCCTTTAGATTATTTTCTGTGGGGAGCCATTAAGGGTAAATGTTGCGCAAATCATTCAGAGACAGTTAAAGCGTTGACATATGAAATCGAAGAGATTCGACCCGAAACAATCGAAAATGTACTGGGTTGATATGAATGATATTAGGCGTGTTTTCGTTACACCATAAGTGATTAAATTGTATGGGGAGCTAAGCACTTTTAAGCACTATTAGTTCCCAATGAAGTTTGGTGCTTGTGTTCATGTCTTAATCGAGTATGATGTTGCCAGATTGGGCACCCTATATTTAGCAATATGGCATCCCATTTTTGGACAGATTTTATCAATTATTGTGAATTAACGGGAAGAAGAAGAGCAAAAATGGGAAATTATTTTAATATTTGCAAAAGAGTGTAAGCAATTGAACATAGAATAGTAAATATATGTTTTATAAATACTTTTCACGAATTTTTTGTCTGTTTCGCACTGTTCTTTCTTCGCAACTCATGACACCATTGCTACCAGATAGTGAAAATCCGCCACTATTGCTATCAGTTGTTTTCGTTGTAAAGTGCTAGCTTGTAACGAAAACATGCCTATTGTGTCCCATTATTAAATGACAAAATTCAACCTATCCAATAAAACCAGAAATTTGAAAAGATTATCAGTACTTTTTTTATAGCCGATTCTAATATAAAATTTTAAATGGCTCACCCGTACCTGAGTCCGTCCCTAAAATTCTCAGTTGCCGAGCCAGTCGTGGTAGTCATATGAATGATATTGTGTTCCATTATTAACTGACAAAGTTCAACCTTTCGAATAAAACCAGAAATTTTAAAAAATATCAGTACTTTTTTTATAGCGATTCAAATTTAAAAATTTTAATGGCCCACCCCTTAATTTAGTAATAATATGAAGCAATCCCAGTCTAAGTGATTTATAGCGACACCCTGTTGAAAATGTAAACAAATAAAGCAAATTGACAACATCAAACGACACTGGAAAAATCCGGTCGAAAAATTCGAAATTTGGAAAAATACTAATACAAAATTTACCACAAATTTAAACATAAACAAGAACACAAGTTTGTTTTAAATTTCCTAAAAAAATGCTATTATAAACTCTGATTTGAATCGATACATCGATATAGTTCTCATAAAAACCGAATTAATCAAACTGATTTCTCGATTTAAAAGAGTTCGCTTTTATCCTTTCCAACTCCGTTTTAAGGAAGCTCCTTTAACGCTAACGAGCCCTTATATACATATGTCAAACTCCACACAAACTGACTACAATAACTGTAGGTAAGCACTAACGGAGCCTTAGCCGAGCTTCTGGAAACGGGGTTTAGTATATCTGCTGATTTCAAATGCTTATTATACCCTCCACCATAGGATGGGGGGTATATTCATTTTGTCACTCCGTTTGTAACACCTCTAAATATTGATCTGAGACCCCATAAAGTATATTCTTAATCGTCGTAAAATTCTAAGACGATTTAGCCATGTCCGTCTGTGGTAATCATGCTACAGTCCGCAATAATAGAGCTAGGTTGATCAAATTTGGTACAAATACTTCTTGTAGTTGCAGGTTGTTTGGGATTGCAAATGGGCCATATCGGTCAATGTTTTGATATAGCTCCTATATATAGCATCTTACTTATTGTGGTTCCTACTGTTCTCATCTACTATACATATACTATATTTTTATACCCTCCACCATAGGATGGAGGGTATATTCATTTTGTCACTCCGTTTGTAACACCTCTAAATATTGATCTGAGACCCCATAAAGTATATATATTCTTAATCGTCGTAAAATTCTAAGACGATTTAGCCCTGTCCGTCCGTCCGTCCGTCTGTGGTAATCACGCTACAGTCCGCAGTAATAGACCTAGGTTGATTAAATTTGGTACAAATACTTCTTATAGTTGCAGGTTGTTTGGGATTGCAAATGGGCCATATCGGTCAATGTTTTGATATAGCTCCTATATATAGCATCTTACTTATTGTGATTCCTACTGTTCTGAACTTCTCAACATTTACCATATTTTTATACCCTCCACCATAGGATGGGGGGTATATTCATTTTGTCACTCCGTTTGTAACACCTCTAAATATTGATCTGAGACCCCATAAAGTATATATATTCTTAATTGTCTTAAAATTCTAAGACGATTTGGCCATGTCCCTCTGTCCGTCCGTCCGTCCGTCTGTTGTAATCACGCTACAATCTATAATACTTGAGCTAGGTGGCTGAAATTTGGTATAGATACTTCTTATAGCTGCAGGTAACTTGGGATTGCAAATGGGCGATATCGGACCATATTTAGACATAGCTCCCATATATAGCATCTAACTTGTTGTGATTCCTATTGTTCTCACGTACTATATTTTTTTGTATTTTTCGGTGTTATTTTCTTTAGGTTTAAGTTATTTTGTGAGGTCACATGCTATCCATGGTGGAGGGCATATAAGATTCGGCATGGCCGAACTTAACGCTTTTACTTGTTAATGGTTAAAAGTGTTCCTTGTTCCAAAAAATAAATGGAAGACTTCAAATTGAACCGTTGTTTACTTTTTTACAAAAATACATAAAGGTTTATGTCTAACATGTGGTAAATTGTAGCATATGATGACAGAAATAATTAATTAAAAGTAAGTCAAAAATTTAATTAAAAGTAAGTGAAAGCCTAAACTATCCGAAAAATGTGACTGTTTTTTAGAGCTTTATCTCAAAAAGTACCTCCTTGTAAATTAAAAAGTTGCTTTATTTTAAAGTCTATACTCTACGGAAAATTTTACTGTTTATTTTTGGGCAAAAATCAAAATTGCCTCACTTTTAATCAAAAATTTACTTCTTCAATGAAAAAAGTTGTATGCCGAAGAAATCGCAAATGTGCTAATTTGTGACTTTAACACTATTCTGTCATTCAAATAACTGTACACTTCAGTAAATTACTCGAATCTTCTGAAATTCCAAAAATAGTATTATTTTATTAGCCGCTAACACCTCAAGAAAAATGGGCGAAGTTGCCACGTCCTCTTTGGTACCTCCCACACAAATTGACAATTCTGCACCAAAAGTTAACGACATACAGCTTTAATATCAGTGCATATAAATAATTGAAATTTTGTGCAGTATAATGGTTTTATATTACCTAGAGGCCATTGAAAAGTGGGCGTTATTGGCAGGCCCATTTTGGTACCTCCCATGAAAATGGACCGTTTTGCCCCCAAAATTTAACAGCTTATAACTTTAATACCAGTGCATAAAAATATTTGAAATTTCGTACAGTGTAATGCTTTTATAGTACCTAGAGTCCGCAGAAAAGTGGGCGTTATTGGCACGCCCCTATTGGCACGCCCCTATTGGTACCTCCCACACAAATGGACCATTTTGTACTAAATGTAAACAGCATTTAACTTCAATACCAGTACATACTTTAAAGTTATTACATGCAATTTAAACTGATAATAATTTAATTACAAGAAAAAAAATAAATTTACGAATATTTTTTGGGACTCAAGGTGAGGGGATTCATAAGTCGGTTTACCCGACTGAAACTTTCTTACTTGTTGAGATATTATGCGATAAAAATGCTGATTTCAGGCTTTTTTGAAAATAGAATCGCGACAAACGCTTTTTTACCAAAAAAAAGTTCATGTTTCGCAAAACAATCGTTTTCCTATTAAAACGAGTGTCCAAAAACTGTAATAATCGTAAGTCATCTCCCTATGCTCTGTGTAAAATTCATATTTACGCTTTATTTCGTGAAAAAATTTTAACTAAAATTAAAATTTGAGTATGGTGTCTTCAGCTTCATGTATTTAGTTAATTTTAGGTAAATTATTTAGAGTAAAAAAAGTTATTAGCTATTTCCAAAAATATAAATTTTTCTAAGTCCACCTAATTTGCCTATTTCGAATATATAGATAGACATATAGTTAATTGTATAAGTAAAGTTAGATTAAGCTCTAAACTTTGTTTCTCCTCATTTGGTGGATTGTTTACAGTAACCCAGTCAAAATTTAGGTTGCTCAACAACCCATAGGGCAGAAATGCTCAGTTTGTTGGTTTTTATGTGTTGTTGTATTTTTGATTTGTCTTACTTAATTAGCTACAACTTTTTAACGTATTCATCGATTTTCTTCGGAATGGTCTCTTTATAACCTCACTTAAGTGTGACGTGGGTATATATCATTTGCTACGGAAAAAAGTGTAACACATCGAAGGAGTATCAATGCCTTAACTTAAAGACATGTTTTCTGTTTTTCAGATGTTCAAAGATCATTTTTTATAAATTAAATTAAAACTTAAATCGTATAATCTTTTGTAAATATAAATTGCATTGATGGATTCACAAAAAGTGATAAATTGCAATATATATGTATAAATTAAAATTCATTGATGTAAAACAACAACTAATGCTGCTAAAGACATTTTTAACTATAATCTAGGAAAAACGAACTCAAATTCGAAAAATTCAGCAAAGTTTAAAACATCATTTTTAAATAAAATATATTTGGAAAACTTCTTAAACAATAACTTTGTTTTTGGGTAAATACATATTTTATTTGTAAAAGTCAGTGCGCAAATATATATTGTTTTAATATATTAATATATGCGTTCCAAACAAAGTTTCATGATTTTCAAACAAAATTAGTTTGTTAACAAACATATAATATTTAAAAAATTCGTTTCCAAATATATTTTCTTTCAATTCAAACATATCAAAAAGAGAGATTTTCCTCCGTGTATGTGTTGTAGGCACAGCGTCTCCCAATGGATAGAAGGTTGGCTTAGATTCACGCCAAAAAACGGCTAATGAGGTTTTGTTCAGAATCATCCCCTCTATCCGACAATGATTAGATCAAAATTGGATATGCTTCCATTCGCGAGTTATCGCGAAAACAGTGCTTTTACTCAAAAAAAACTTAATAGCTTTGATTTGTAAAGAAAAGCGCGGAAATTTTGAACTGTAACACAATTCTCTTTAAATATGATCATTTGTAAGACGCTTTGTAAAGTCCGCGATATTTGCAATGTTTATACCCTACACCACACTGTGGTACAGGGTATTATAAGTTTGTTTCACGGCAGATGTTTGTAACACTTGAAAATAGCACAGCTGGACCCACCTTAAAGTATACCGATCGACTCAGAATCACTAGCTGAGTCGATTTAAGCATGTCTGTCCGTCAGCCCGTCTGTCCAAGTAAAGTTGTTCGTCGACTACAGGTCGCAATTTCACTCCGATCGTTCTGAAATTTTGCAGTTTAGAGTATTTCGCAGCTGTTAAGATCGCTATTGAATTTGGTTGAAATCGGTTCAGATTTAGATATAGCTCCCATATATATCTTTCGTCCGATTTGGCCCTTTAGTCCTATAGAAGCTGTATTTTACACCCAATCGTTTTGAAATTTAGAATGGTAGAGTTTCTTGATCCATGAACCAACATTGCCGAATTTGAAGAAAATCGATTAAGATTTAGCTATAGCTCCCATATATATGTTTCGTCCGATTTTGCTCTTTAGTCCTGAAGAAGCTGTATTTTACATCCAATCATTTTGAAATGAAGATTGAGCTATAGCTCCCATATATATGTTTCGTCCGATTTTGCTCTTTAGTCCTGAAGAAGCTGTATTTTACATCCAATCATTTTGAAATTTAGAATGGTAGAGTTTCTTGATCCATGAACCAACACTACAGAATTTAAAGAAAATCGGTTAAGATTTAGCTATAACTCCCATATATATGTTTCGTCCGATTTGGCCCTTTAGTTCTATAGAAGCTGTATTTTACATCCAATAGTTTTGAAATTTAGAATAAACAATTTAAACATGAACTAAAAAATTTATATTTCAGAGTTATTCACTATTACGAGAGTGGTGTAGGGTATTATATAGTCGGCCCCGCCCGACTTTAGCCTTTCCTTACTGGTTTTATATTGCGAATTTGTGTAATCCATAAAATCGACTTACACGCCAAATTTTTCCAACACTATTATACCGAATTTTATAAGTTTAATATATTTGTATTCTATGATCTCTGAGGAATGGATTAATAACAACAATTCCGCGAAAAATATCCCTCTACGAATAAATTTTTTACAAAAAAAATTAAGTTCGGAATTATTTTACTATATAATGCTATTATCTCGTATATGGCTAGTTCTAGGGAAAAGTGGTCCAAGGAAGTTTGGGAGATAAGCGAAAGGCCTACAACTCTTTCTTTAACATAAAAATATATAGCAGTTTGTTAAGGATTTAAAGCGTGTTAAAATTTTTGTATGCTTTTCCCTTTATATTAGGCATATTTTTATTTGACACATTGTAAATCCCTACCAAATTATTGTAATTTTTTTTGTTAAAGAAAGAGTTGTAGTCGTTTTTCATATCTCCCAAACTTTTTTTGACCACTTTTTCCTAGGACTGACCGTTCGCGTAATAATAGCGTAGCATATAGTAAAATAATTCTAAACTTTAATGTTTTTGTTCGAAATTTATTAGTCGCGGGATGTTTATGGCAGAAATGATGGTTCCAATCTATGCCTCAGATATCATAGAATGTAAATATATTTTTATTCGCAATAATATTTTTGTAAAAATACGAATTTTTGGATTAGAAAAATTTCGCTATAGAATAATATTGCAAATATCACGGACATTACAAAGGGTCTTACAAATGTTCATATCGTTGGGAAATTATGTTATACGTAAAACTAGTAAACAACACATTTCGTAGTTTGAAATTTCCGCGATTCAATGTAATTTAGTTCGGTTTTTTGGTTAACAATTGTTTTCATATTTAACTTTGGTTAACAATTGTTTTTGGAAGATTTTGGAGAAGTGTGGTTTCACAAAGATTTCTCATTCGCTTGCGTGTTGAAGTCAACCATATAGAGCTCCGTATCTCCCATACAATTGCAGCAGAACTATTGATAACGAGTGTCACGGCTCAGAAATCATGATCCAGTATGTGTGCTGCCAATTTTTAATACATATTTATACACCGCCATGTATAAAATACTTGTTTCTATAATAATATAGAAACAAAATGGTCTTGAAGCCGGGAGAGTATCCTAGTTAGAATCACAAAGATTTGGCCACAATCCAGGCCAACTATCGATTGCGTGAGGTACGCTGTGAACATTCAAATATCAAAACTCCTATGTGTAATTTTTTTATTTTATAAATATTTAAAATGCTCCTAACAAAATATCCTATACATATGTCGATTTTCTTGAAGACCATTTACCACGTCATGGTCTTTTCAAATATATGATTTTTGTTATGATATATTGGTGATACATAATTAAAAGAAAAATTTAAAAATCTGAGATATTAAAATATTGCGATTTGACGAAATAGCAACGTTTTTTGTCTCCCATAAAAACTAGTAGGAGTTTTCGTCGGCGCATCGACGATATGTTCTATATTAACTAATATCCTTTATTTTTATCCCCTCACCTTAGAGAGGAGAGTATATATCATTTGCTACGAGCCAAAAGTGTAACACATCGAAGGAGTGACCTAAGAACCTAAGTATGTTCGGCGGAAATCCGTTTTGGTTCATTTTAAGTCATTTGAGCTACGTCCGTCTGTATGTCTGTCTGCTGGCTGGTGCGCACGATAACTCTCGAAAGGAGTAACTGCTTGAATTCAAATTTGGTATGCGGTAATATTTTTCTCTATCTCCGGCTAAGTTCGCAGATGGGCCATATTGGTCCACTCCTTCTAGTACCTCCCCCACAAAGGGTTAACTTTTAGTGAAATTTTGTTTCTTAAATACCTTCTATACTACTTACTCGAATCTTCTGAAATTGCACACATAGTATTAGTTTGTCAGTCTCTAACAAGTCAAGAAAAATGGGCGGAGTGGACACTCCCTTTCTGGTACCTCCCACACAAATGGACCCTTTTGCACCATAAGTTAACTGCTTATGGCTTTAATATCAGTTCATAAAAATACTTGAAATTTTGTACAGTGTAATGCCTTTATGGTACTTATAGTCCAGAGAAAAGTGGGCGCTATTAGCACGCCCCTTTTGGTACCTCCCACACAAATGGAACATTTTGTACCAAAAGTTACCAGCTTATAATTTTAACACCTGTGCATACAAATACTTGAAATTTTGTACAGCATAATGCTTTTATAGTACCTAGAGTCCAGAGAAAAATGGGCGTTATTGTCCCGCCCGTTTTGGTACCTCCCACACAAACGGACCTTTTTGTACCAAAAGTGAACAGCTTTTAACTTTAATACAAGTGCATAGAAATACTTGAAATTTCGTACAATGTAACGCTTTAATAGTATCTAGAGTCCAGAGAAAAGTTACCGTTATTTACACACCCCTTTTGGTACCTCCCACACAAATGGACCATTTTGTACCAAATGTAAACAGCTTTTATCTTTAATACCAGTACATTCTTTAAATATAAAGGGTGTCCCAAGAAGAACGCAATTTTTAAATCTCGCAACATTCGAAGTGTCATTGTTTGACATTTGAATAATTGTTATTGTTTGTTAGTAGAAGGTACGAGGTTAGTAAAAATGGAGAAGGACAGCGAAGGGAGTTCGTTAATTGGGTATTGGAGAGACAACATGAAAATGCTGATTTTGCCGATAAAATCATCTTCAGTGACGAGGCCCATTTTCATCTTGATGGCTTCGTCAATAGGCAGAATTGTCGCATTTGGGGTGCGGAAAATCCTCGAGTGATTCACGAGAAGCAAATGCATCCGCAACGTGTCACTGTGTGGTGTGGTTTTTGGGCTGGAGGAATCATTGGACCTTTGAGGCAGGTCAAGCGCAAACAGTCAATGGTGTTCGGTATCGTGAAATGATAACCATTTTTTTCTTGCCTAGAATTGAAGAAATGAATGTGGAGGGCATGTGGTTTCAACAAGACGGCGCCACATGTCATACAGCCAGAGAAACAATTCAATTGCTGCATCAGTAATTAAAAAATTGCGCTCTTCTTGGGACACCCTTTATTAAATACAATTTAAATTTATAATAATTTAATTAAAACAAAAACAAAATTTACGAATATTATTTTGGGACTCAAGGTGAGGGGATTCATAAGTCGTTTGTTTTTAACGATTTATTAAAATATACCCAAACAAGTAAGAATGTTCAGTCGGGTAAACCGACTTATTAATCCCCTCACCTTGAGTCCCAAAAAAAAACGTAAATATTTTTTTTTTGTTTTAATTCAATTATTATCAATTTAAATTGCATTTAATAACTTTAAAGTATGTGCTGGTTTTAAAGTTAAAAGCTGTTTATATTGGTAACAAATGGTTCATTTGTGTGGGAGGTACCAAAAGGGGCGTCCCAATAACGGCAACTATTCTCTAGACTTTAGGTATTGTAAACCATTACAATGTACAAAATTTCAAGCATTTGTAATACCAGTATTAATGTTACAGGCTGGTACCTTTTGGTACAATATTGTCCATTTGTGTGGGAGGTACCAAAAGGGGCGGCCCACTTTTCTCTGGACTTTAGGTACTATAAAAATATAACACTATACAAAATTTCAAGTATATGTATGAACTGATATTAAAGCAATAAGCAGTTAACTTTTGGAGCAAAATTGTCCATTCGTGTGGGAGGTACCAAATAGGGAGTGACCACTTCCCCCATTTTTCTTGACGTAATAGCGACTAATACTATGTGTGAAATTTCAGAAGATTCGAGTAAGTAGTATAGAAGGTAATTAAGAACCATTATTTCACTAAAAGTTAACCCTTTGTGGGGGAGGTACTAGAAGGAGTGGACCAATATGGCCCATCTTCGAACTTAGCCGGAGATAGAGAAAAATATTACGGCGTACCAAATTTGAAGTAAATCAGTTACTCCTTTCGAGAGTTATCGTGCGCACCAGCCAGCAGACAGACGGACGGACGGACATTGCTCAAATAACTTAAAATGACCCAAAACGGATTTCAGCTGAACATACTTAGGGTCTTAGGTCACTCCTTCGATGTGTGTTACACTTTTGACTCGTAGCAAATGATATGTGGGTAAAAATTTTTGAAAAAAGCCTAAAAAACTTTTGTGGAATTTTGTGATGAAAATTGGTATGCGTGGTCCGGAGGGCAAATAAAAAATACAATTTGAGTAGTTTTGCAGAATTTTCATTTTCGCGGAAGTTATGACCTAAAATTTCCGCTCATGCCACATTTTTGTTATTTAATTTTCTTGAGATCTACTGTACGGATTACGCTGAATTTTTGCTTGTACATAAAGCGTAGATGCTACATGTAACTAGTAATTTATATTTTGCAAAACGATTTCGGATGCTGCAAAAATTTGAAATTTTCACAGAGATTTGCATTTTTTGCGACTTTCTCTAGCTGCGTTTTGAAATATTTTGTGTTAAATATTGCACATTTTGTTGTTATATATATTCAAGAATAAAAAGTTTGTACTCTTGATACGGACATTTAGATTTCCGTGTTTTTCTAATATCACTTCATACCACATTTTACTTTATCGGCAGCATTATACGTAGTAAACGTCTATTATGATTGAATACATTTGTTAGATTTGATGTAAGAATGCACCCAAATTATAAGGACCAGCTTTGAAAAAAACGGCCTTTAAAATTTCTAAAGAATGGACTTTAAATGACCGCTGGCTAAAATTTATCTTACGCAATATATATTAGACTCAATTTCAACTGAATTCGGTACGCTGGTGTCGAATCTCACCTCTATATTGCTAAAAAATTTCGCGTTCGGGGGTTATATAGATCCAGATTATAACTAAGAACATAGTTCATTAAAAAATAAATAATTGTGGAAATTTTAGTTCGGTAGGTTTAGTTTTATTTGGAAATATTATTTTTAGTAACAGTTACTAATGTTTGGCTATTGATTCAAAACATATCTTGCAGTTGCAGCGGCGCAGTAAAAATTTATTTTGATTATTCGACGACGGATGTTCACATTAAATGTAAAGGAAGTTTGGAATTGCGCTATAAAGATGTGAAAACAATTAAAAACACTCGTCAATATCACGCTTTTTATCCAGCCTCCAAAAATACCCTTAATTGCAAGATATTTTTTGAATCAATAGCCAAACATTTGTAACTGTTACTAAAAATAATATTTCCAAATAAAACTAAACCTACCGAACTAAAAGTTCCCCAATTATTTCTTTTTTGGTGAACTATGTTCTTAGTTACAATCTGGATCTATATAACTTCCGAACGCGAAATTTTGTAACAAAATAGAGGTGAGATTCGACTTCAGCGTACCGAATTCAGTTGAAATTGAGTCTAATATATATTGCGTAAGATAAATTTTAGCCAGCGGTCATTTAAAGTCCATTCTTTAGAAATTTTAAAGGCCGTTTTTTTTTAAAGCTGTTCCTTATAATTTGGGTGCATTTGTACATCAAATCTAACAAATGTATTCAATCATAATAGCCGTTTACTACGTATAATGCTGCCGATAAAGTAAAATGTGGTATGAAGTGATATTAGAAAACCACGGAAATCTAAATGTCCGTATCAAGAGTACTAAGTTTTTATTCTTGAATATATATAACAACAAAGTGTGCAATATTTAAGATACAAAATATTTCAAAACGCAGCTAGAGAAAGTTGCAAAAAATGCAAATCTCTGTGAAAATTTCAAATTTTTGCAGCATCCGAAATCGTTTTGCAAAATATAAATTACTAGTTACATGTAGCATCTACGCTTTATGTACATGCAAAAATTCAGCGTAATCCGTACAGTAGATCTCAAGAAAATTAAAAAACAAAAATGTGGCATGAGCGGACATTTTAGGTCATAACTTCCGCGAAAATGAAAATTCTGCAAAACTACTCAAATTGTATTTTTTATTTGCCCTCCGGACCACGCATACCAATTTTCATCACAAATTTCGTCAAAAGTTTTTTTTAGGCTTTTTTCAAAAAATTTTACCCATATGTATGTATACCCTCCCCTCTAAGGCGAGGGGATTTTTTTTTTTGCGTATAATGTGGGAAAATGCATTACTGCATCCAACGTGGGTCGTCATCCAACGTGGTATGTCGGGCTCCATTACATGGTTACCGACTATAAACCCACCTTATTTCTCTTGGGTTATGACGCCACCTCGGAACCGCTTCCGCATTACTTCGAGGTGGGCCCCTTAATTACGATTTCTGCATCATTCTACCGCTTTCGTTTCCGCCTGCGTCCAGGCCCGCTTGTTATTTAATTTCTTATTTCCTCGTCGAGATCCTTTTTCTTTGATCTAAGAATGTTTTCCATATATCTCGTTGTGGCGTTCCAGCCTTCGTCATCTGCAGTCATTTTGTCCATTATAGTGGTCTTGGAGAAGGTCCCTATATTTGTCTCCAGTTCTCTGCGAGTTTCGGACCATCTGCAGCACTCGAAAAACGTGTGCTCTGCGTCGTCGATAGTTTCAGTTCTTTCGTATATGCAGTACGGCGTGCTACATTTCCCCATTCTGTGCAGGTACTTTCGAAAGTATCCATGACCCGTGAGCATCTGGGTTAGGTAGTAATTTACCTCTCCTGTGTTTCTCTTGATCCATTTGTTATACCCTACACCACACTGTGGTACAGGGTATTATAACTTTGTGCATTTGTTTGTAACACCCAAAAGGAGAAGAAATAGACCCATCGTTTATTATACCGATCGACTTAGAATCACTTTCTGAGTTGATTTAGCTATGTCTGTCTGTCCGTCTGTCTGTCTGTCCGTCTGTGCATGTATTCTTGTAATCAAAGTACAGGTTGCAATTATGGTCCGATCTCAACGAAACTTTACACATATCTTTTTTTTTGCCCAAGGACGATCCCTATTGAATTTGGTTAAAATCGGTTCAGATTTAGATATAGCCGCCATATATATGTTAGCACCGATTTGACATATAAGCGCTGTAAAAACTTTATTTTATATCCGATCAGTATGAAATTCGGCAGAAAGAGGTTTCTTATTATATGGATGAACACTATTAAATTTGGAAGAAATCGGTTCAGATTTAGATATAGCCCCCATATACACATTACCCCCGATTTGACATGTAAGCGCTGTAAAAACTTTATTTTATATCCGATCAGTATGAAATTCGGCAGAAAGAGGTTTCTTATTATATGGATGAACACCATCAAATTTGGAAGAAATCGGTTCAGATTTAGATATAGCCCCCATATATACGTTACCCCCGATTTTACATGTAAGCGCTGTAAAAATGATATTTTATATCCGATCAGTGCGAAATTCGGCAAAGAGAAGTATCTTATTACATGAAGGAATACTGCCAAATTCGGAGAAACTCGGTTTAGATATAACACCCATATATATGTTACCCCCGATTTGACCTGTAAGCGCTGTAAAAACTGTATTTTATATCCGATCAGTGCGAAATTCGGCAGAAAGAGGATTCTTATTACATGAAGGAATACTGCCAAATTCGGAGAAAATCGGTTCAGATTTAGATATAGCTCCCATATATATATTACCCCCGATTTGACATGTAAGCGCTGTAGAGACTGTATTTTATATCCGATCAGTACGAAATTCGACAGAAGGAGGTCTTTTTACATGAATAAGTATTCAGGGTAGATCGGTTCAGATTTATATTAAAGCTCCATATATATGTTCCTCCTGATTTGGTATCAAACAAAATTTTCCAGAAAGATGTTTCTCACTTTAGGAACGAATATTGCTTAATTTAGCGATTATCGTTTCAGAATTAGATAATATGTTTCTACCCATTTACCAATTATTCCAAATTATTATGGCAATGACCCTTGTCGCATTGTTAGGGAGGTGTAGGGTATTATATAGTCGGCCCCGCCCGACTTTATGCCTTTCCTTACTGGTTTATATCTGGGATTAGTCTGAACGTCCATCTGCCATGATTGCCCTTGTTCCATCGTGTTTGCCATGCATCTAAAGTCTCCTGCTTTGCGGTTGCGATTTGTGTGGTATCCAGCTGGCCTTCTTTTTTATGCTCCACAACTTAGAGCGTTCTAAGGCTTGCAGATCTATTGGTGTCATGCCAGCAATGACAAGAACGGCTGCTTCCGACACCGTACGATATGCAGTCGTTACTCGGAGTGCTGCAGTTCTCTGTACTGAGAGTATAATTTTAGCTCTGTATTTAGTTTTCTGGGTATTTGTCCAGATTTCGCTTCCGTAGAGGAGTATGCTGGTGCATGTCTCCATTAGCAGCTTTCTCCTACTTGGTAGAGGACCTCCAATGTTTGCCATTAGTCGGCTGAGTTGTGCGGTTATCTTCCCCTCTTTAGTAGCGGCATGCTTTAGCTGATTCGTGTACGTTAGTTTCGGATCCAATCTTAGTCCGAGATACTTGATGGATCTTGTGGTGCGTATTACTACGTCGGTGAGGGGATAAAGATACTATTATGTGGGGCAGCTAGATGTTCCACAAAAGTATTGTCTTTAGTATTAGCTACTGAATTACAGCTGGACATACCCTAGATGTAATAAAGACTCAGATGTAAAGAACTCATAGTTTCATATACCGACATGCTGCACAAACAGGCCAAAGGAGGAATTTTAACCCAACCTTAAATAAAATTCCTATGTGATCTTTCAAAACGCCGACGCAGGTATATATTTTTTGGTCTTCTCCAACCATAATCCATTGTCAGAAATGTTCGAAATCGTTGTACAGTGTAATTTATCATTTAAATCGAAATAATTGTTCACATTGTTTAAATCTTGTTAATTACTAATTTCTTTCTCTTTTTTCCGCACATTTACAGGCAGTCTGCGAAATATAACAAAACTAAAACCATGGAGCCTCATTAATGTGCTGATGGAGAAATACGATTGGGATCCGATAGAAGCCAAAAAATTCTCCGATTTCTTATTACCAATGTTGGAGTATAATCCCGTAATACGAGCGTCGGCGGCGGAATGTCTGAATCATCCGTGGCTGGAGGAAAAGGAGGAATTTGTTTAAGAATAAGACAACAGAAATATGACTACGAAGAGGAGGAGTAGAACATAAAGATCGAGTATTAATTGACACATACATACATACAACCATACATAAATTAAAACCAACATGAATATACAACATAGCTACACAAATACACATACACACACAACCCAACAACACTCTAAACAACTCAATATGTTATATATTATATATTGAGTACCAAGGCGTACAGAGATACTGGCATAAATACATAAAGAAATACATACATACACACGTACATATAAACGTTTAATAGCTTTGATGAATTCTTATAGTTCTTTTTTTGTATTTGAAAAACAAAATGTTAATGGTAACAACAAAAACAACAACAACAACAAGAAACGTTAATTTAATATACATACAACATAAATCATATATTATATACATATATACATTATAAGAAGAAGAAAAAAACACTTAGTTACATACATATACATACGAGTATATACTACAGACATATAAATATATTTATACATATTTATATAGTATATATATATTTGAGTAGCGTTATCGTGATTATTTATATTTCATTTGTGTAGATGTGAAAAACAAACGGCTCAAGACAAGCGATTAAAAAATTAATTGAACCAAAAGATATAATGTGAATTGAATTAATGAAGGATTTCATTGGGAAGATTAAAATATACGTAAGTGTTGTATTCGGACTTGATTATTGTTGTATTCAGACTTGATTATCTGTGCCATCTCAATTATTACATTTAAGAAGAAATTCTAGTCATTGAATAATGTTATTAATTAAACATTAAGAAAATCGAGGTTTTTAAAATTTTCAATTTTTTTGTAGTTTATGTATTTTAATTAATAATTTTCTATGCGTATGTCGCTTATTTACTTCAAGAGTGTCCTATCTCAAAATTATCGTGATTACCAAAGACAAATGTGAATTTTAAAAATTTCCATAATCTAATTTCATCGAATATTGAATTGCAAATAAATCATCATATTAATGACTAACGTATTTCAGTGCGTAATTTATTTGTTAATATTGACTTGAAGTCACATGTCTTGAAAATTTTTAAATTTTGAGTTAGGACATTCTTGAAGTAAATGATCGATATGTATAGAGACATAATTAATAATAACAGGTGACGCAAAAGTAACCTTTCGATGTTTTTTGTGCCAAAGTCACCGACCGATTACACCGTGCGAGAAATTCGAACTTTTTTTCCCTCCCAAGAACGGGACTGTATAGAAATAAAACTATGGGCCAACAGTAGATAAACTGCATACTCAGTTTTTTATTTCGTGATCGTTTGTCCTTTTTACAGGATTTTGAAAATTTCAAGGATAAAAATTTTAATTTTATTTGCACTTACAACAATGCGAATTGATAAATATGGGTATCAAATGAAAGGGGAGAATTCCCGCTATTTAATAAAATTTTTGGAAAAAAATTCCAAGGACGAAGGCTAAAATAAAATTTCCTTTTAAACTTTAATCCTTTAATATCCTTCAAAGTTATGCAATTAAAAATCGTAAAAAAATAAATGTTACAGAACTCTAACTGACACAACACATATTAATTTAAACAACACATATAAATTTCAGCCTTCTATCTTTAACGGTTAAGGAATAACAAATATTTGAATTTCACAGCCTATATAGCAAATTTAGGACACCGATACAAAACAAAATATTTTATTCCCTCCCACGAAAGGCACTATATAAAAGTTCAAATATAGGGCACTAGTAGGAAAATGACGTACTAACTTCCTTATTTCGTGATCGTTTGTCCTTTTCACAGGACTTTTAAAAGTACAAGGTTAACAATTTTGATATGACTTGTTTACACATTTTAAAATGTGAATAACATCAATATGCATATCAAATGAAAGGGGAAAATTCCTGCTATTCACTAAAATTTTAGGAAAAATTTTCCAAGGACGAGTAATATTTAAAAATGTCCTTTTAACTGTTATCCATTAATATCCTTTAAAGTTGTGAGTAGAACAATTTCATCAAACAAAATCAGCCTTCTATCAGTATGAGTTAAGGAATGACAATTATTTTGAATTGGCAATCTTAAGACAAATATCGTAAAGAAAACGCAAAGTATTTAAAACAGAAAGGAAAATACACGCGCACCGTACAAAGACAATATGCTACGTGCGTTTATTCAATATATTAATATTTTTCATGTTTACATATATTGTATGTATTTTATATATTTTAAACGTTTATTTTAAATAATATTCTTTCAGTTGGTTGGAATGAACTCTTTTGACTGCCGTTATTGTTGGTAATCTGAATCGCGACATATAGACCACAGGTATTCCGACAGCATATGACAATCATTTTTTCCACTAAATCACTTTTCAATGGTGGCGAGGTCTTGGTGAAACCGTTCACCGTGTTCGTCGCTGAAATTTCCCAAATTGTCGGGGAAGAAATCGAGATGGCTCGCAGGAAAGTGTATTTTTAGCGACATGTTAACACCCATTTCTCGGAAACTTTCCAGCATGTTGCGAACAATGTTTTCATAATTTTCATCTTTTTTGTTCCCTAGGAAATTCTCTACTACGCTCTGGAAACATACCAATGCAATTTTCTCAACAGGTGAGAGACAATAGGTATCGGTGTCCTAAATATGATATACGAGTATAGGCTTTGAAATTCAAATATTTGTTATTCCTTAACCGTTAAAGATAGAAGGCTGAAATTTTAATATGTGTTGTGTCAGTTAGAGTTCTGTAACATTTATTTTTTTACGATTTTTAATTGCATAACTTTGAAGGATATTAAAGGATTAAAGTTTAAAAGGACATTTTTTTGTAGCCTTCGTCCTTGGAATTTTTTTCCAAAAATTTTATTAAATAGCGGGAATTCTCCCCTTTCATTTAATGCCCATATTTATCAATTCGCATTGTTGTAAGTGCAAATAAAAAAAATTTAAAATTTTTATCCTTGAAATTTTCAAAGTCCTGTAAAAAGGACAAACGATTACGAAATAAAAAACTGAGTATGCAGCTTATCTACTGTTGGGCTATAGTTTCATTCCTATATAGTCTCGTTCTTGGGAGGGAAGTCGTGTCGCACAGTGTTATTGTTCAAATAAATAGTCAGCAATATTCCGCGTTCTGGAGCAGTGTAGCGTAACATTGTTTATTAACGTGTATTTCGCATGTGTTTACTACACAAATGTCAACATTAGGCATTAGGGGCCAATTGCAAAATTTATTGCATTTTCTGATAGGAGGATTACTTTTGCGCCACCTTGTACTTATAGAATGTTTGTAAAACGTTGACTTGATTTACAGTTGAAATTGTAATAATTGATATATTACACTGATCTTTCTAAGTGTCAAATTTTGGTTTATTTTTTGTTACTAATAAAGGAAAAAATATTAATTAATTATGCATCGATTTTCTTCGGAATCATTCTCTCATTTTGTTCATGACCGTTCAGACTTTAAAATCATAAAAATATGACAAGATGTTTTTATGAGGCTTTTATTTAAAGTTATAAGTATTTTCTAAAAAAAATCCGATTTTTTGCAATATTTTTTAAGATATCGTCAAAACCGCTGAACGGATAGAAAATGGTATTGTAGGAAGTTTAATTTTGAATTTTTTAAAGCTTTCCCGGACTAATTCGGATAAATGGTTCTCTAGTTATGCCATAATATGTGGTTCAATCTCTCCTGTTTCTTAGCCTAAAGGGTTGCTTCTTTGAATTCTCGCGGTAAACCGTGATATGGAAAAAATAGAGAGGTTGTACCACATATTTTGCCATAATTCAAGAACCATTTATCCGATTTGTTTGATTGAAGTTTTGAAGAATTCAAATTGAAGTAGCTTTTAACTACCTAGAATACGAGTACCTTATTCCATCCGATCAGCTGTTTCGACGATATCTTATAAAATATTGCAAAAAATCAAATTTTTTGAGAAAATTTAAAAATTTTTTTAAATAAAAATCCAACAATCTAAAAATGCACAACTGTTATATTTTTATGATGTTATCATAAAGTCTCATCGCTCATGAATTACATCAGCCCATTCCGAAGAAAATAGTACATTATTTAAAATGTACAAGTTGTAGCTAATTTTGTAAGGTTTTAACCTAAAAACTTTCTTGTCGATGTAAAATTTACAAAAACAATCTTTAAATGCTAATAATGGCAGTTTTGGCGTTTTGTCTAGAATCAGATTCTATGGCATAATCTTTGCAAATATCGTTTAAAACAAATAGAATATATTTAAAACTTTCAATAGTTTCGAATATGGAATTTGGAAAATATCGTTTTATATGTACTATATTTATAGCAATTTCGAATAAATTTGATTTGAATTTTTTTTGTTATAAAAAACTAAATTAAATGAAATTTAACTTAATTAATAACCATGCTGATTATAAAATATTCCTTTCATTAGCAAATGATTAATAAAATACTATTGATTTCTTTGCATTTTTTGCAATTAATTATTTAATCGCTTGTACTTGTCCCCCAAAAAACAAATAACAATTAAGTTAAACAAAAATCGCATATAAATATATTTAAAACAACATCAGCAACAACAGCCATCAACATTGTTTAAACATTGAATTAGAACACAAAAACAATATGTGAAAATTTTAGTTTTGTAGAAACACTTATTATTCGTAATTGAAGAAAGCTGAATTAAGAAAAAAAATATATATTAAAAATTAAATATGAAAAACCACAACAAAGAAACATTTTAATTTTTCACCTTTTTTCCCCACTCTTAAAAACATTCTCATTTTGCAGTAATAGCTTTAATTCTTTAATCTGCTGCATTAAGAAGCAACTGGGTAACAATCATTAAAACGATTTATGTCAAAAGGAAAATGTATTACACGGTCATATCAAGTAAAACAACATTTGTTTTATGACATTTTGCCGGACACCTCCAATATCATGACCTACCTTTGCGCCTGTAACTTAGTTGGTTATCAATCTTTCAAAAGATTTGAAAAGTAAAAATATATAACGATATACATACGTACGAATACTCGTATGTGTATATTTCTTCAGCAAACATATTTTTTATACCCTCCACCATAGAATGGGGGTATATTCATTTTGTCACTCCGTTTGTAACACCACTAAATATTGATCTGAGACCCCATAAAGTACACATATTCTTAATCGTAGTAAAATTCTAGGACGATTTAGCCATGTCCGTCTGTCCGCACGTCTGTTGTAATCACGCTACAGTCCGTAATAATAGCGCTACGTTGATCAAATTTGGTAGAAATATTTCTTATAGTTGCAGGTTGTTTGTGATTGCAAATGGGCTATATCGGTCCATGTTTTGAAATAGCTCCCCCCATAGATACAACATTTTTAAAGCAATTTAGCAGAAACTTTGCAGTTTGTATTATATTTTGACAAGAATTCATCACAGCAAAAATTTTACAAATCGGTTCATATTTTCTTATAGTCAACCTATAGAGGTCGCTCCAAAATATACGTATTTAAGCCATAAATACCATATTTTCTAAGCATTTTAACTGAATCTTTGCAGTTTGTATTTAAATAAGACAAGAATTCATCGCAGTTTTTTTTCAGTTCATATTCATATTTTAAATCAGTTCATATTTTGTTATAGTCCACCCGTAGATATCGCTCCCAAAAAGGCTTATTTAAGCCATAAACGCCACATTTTCTATGAAATTTAGCTGAAACTTTGCAGTTTATATTCTATTTTGATAAGAATTCATCTCAATAAAATTTATACAAATAAAGTTTTATTTTGTTTGTGGCTCTCAAAAATGCTATTTTAAACCATAAATACCACATTTTCAGGTAAAGAGTTTGGCTAAAGAATCTGAGGCCTACAAATTGCAGCCAAGGTATATTGAACAAGGTAGCGTACAGCGAACAGCTGATTTTCTCGCCATTTTTTCAGAGCTCAATGAACTGTGAAACTCATGGATGACGTTTGATTGTTTGTTTATATTTTGTTGTTGGGAGCGGAAAAATAGTGTACAATCAAACAAAATTCACGCAAATTAAAAATAATGTAAATTGTATTTAACATTTCTAATATTTAAATGTAAATAAAGCAAAGTGTGTATGTGTGATATCACATAACTTTATTAATTTCGTTTAAAAGTCCTATTGATGTCATTATAAATGGAATATAATATCTTGCAAATGTATGCCACGGCTTCGCAGAGTCGCGAATCCGTAATTTCCAATTTTCCATGACTTTGGCGCATGAGACAAGCTGAATTTTACCGATGTTAAGGGTTGTGTTGGCTGTTATGGCTTGTAGACTGTTCTCATAGTCTACTTAACAAAACTCCACAAAAAATTCTAATTGAGTCACCTCGCACGATCTCGGAGGCCAGTTCACATCACCTTCTCGTGAGATGACGATGCCATGTAGCATGAGTTGTGTGGCTATGGCGCCGTCCTGTTGGAACCACATGTTAGTGTCCATATCATCCAATTCAGCACAAAAGAAGTTGGTAAGCCCCAAACCCACATCAAACAGTAACTTTTTCGATTTGAATTGGACGTTCTTGGAACTCTTGTTTGTTCAATTTCGTTCATCAACAAATGGTAAGCTAGGCGGAAGACAACACCCATTTTCATAAAACTGAATAATTGATGGACAATTCAACAGATGTAGCTTGAACAATGTTGCAGCTAAAAACTTATTATTTGTATCAACGACAAACTTTGTTATTAAATTAAAAAATATATACATATAATACGTTCAATTCTTTTTACATTGTTCGTTCATCATATTTTTTAATAAATGGTCCATATACATATGTACGAGTATGTATTTTCTTATAACATGAAAAACTTATTTCCTAACTAGAAAATAAATACAACCTGAAAATTGGTTTAAACATGAGGAGTAGCTCTTCAACCCAAAGTCCTCTACGTCCAAAAGGATCTTGCTGTCGGCATTTTGAGTTAATTCCATTGCACGAGAGGCCGGCCGTCTTCCATTTTATGCATTTACTGCTCCATTTTTTCTGTTCTGCCTTTTTACTGATATGGGTGATATGTGTGACACGTATGGCCGAATTCAGCTTATACCTCTCGCCACTCATTTGTAAGGACAAGATCTGAAGAGACAAACCTTTTAAAAAATGTATTCCAAAGAAGTAAAATCGTTGGAAAGCTCGACCGGGCAGTATTGTATTATATGTCATCCATCATCAATGCTACTCAATACTGTAACAGCAAACACATCTGGGTGCCATGAAGGATAATGACACTATCCTTCCGAGATTAAAATGAGGAAATTATTTAAATTTTATAGTTCCTTAAAGACAAAACTTGCATTGTTTGTGTATCCCAATACAAGAGAAAACTTGTTATACTGAATAAAATTGCAGTCACCAGATTTACTTTAAACGGTAATTGCACGTAAGTTTGAAATATTAGAAAAAATTATCCTTTGCAAAGAAAATCAAATTTCAAATAAAAAATTTATTTTTTCAGTAATCCAAATTGAATGCAATCCATGGAGATTCGGCATGGCCGAACTTAACGCTTTTACTTGTTTCATTTTTTCTAACTTTTCGCGTTGAAATCCCATTTTAAAAACAAAGTCGCGAAAAAACGTCCGAAATTTTTTCGTTTGTGGTACTATGTTTATATCAATGTGAAAAATTAACATTTTGCGCCGTTACAAATTGAACGCCGCAACAAATTTAATGCCGCCACCGTCGCACTCCCATTTGTTTACATTTATTTTTGTCCGCAAGAAATTCAACTCTTGTAAATATTAGAAATAAAATTTCCTAATAAAGAAAAATAAATGAAATTATCTTCCGAAATAAAGAAAAAGAATGCAAAGATGTGGAAGGCAAAATAATTATGTTTATGAAATAAACCAGAAGAGCGGAATTATGTTGAGAAGAATTGTGTGAAAAAGCCTGAAGAAACATTATGGAAAGCAATAGGTCAATGGAATTGGACAGTGCCTGTGATCTCGATTTGGAAATGGTTGTAAAGAACATACATAGTTCTTGCCAGCCATACAAGTTGGAAGAAGATATTCCGTTTATGGATGGAAGTATAATTTATATAGTATGTCAACAAATATAATGTAAATCTTTAAATATAATAATAAAACATCTTTTTCGGTGCGCACGATAACTCTCGAAAGGAGTAACCGATTGACTTCAAATTTGGTATGTGGTAATATTTTTTTCTATCTCCTGCTAAGTTCGAAGATGGGCCATATTGGTCCACTCCTTCTAGTACCTCCCCCACAAAGGGTTAAAATGTTGTGAAAAATTGATTCTTTAATAACTGCTATACTACTTATTCGAATCTTCTGAAATTCCACACATAGTATTAGCTTATTAGTCGCTATCAACTCGAGAAAAATTGGCGTTGTTGCCACTCCCTTTTTGGTACCTCCCACACAAAGGTACCTTTTTTGCACCAAAACTTAACAGCTTATAACATTAAAACCAGTGTATAAAAATACTTGAAATTTTGTACAGTGTAATGTTTTTATATTCTCTATAGCCCTGCGAAAAATGGGCGTTATCGCCACGCCCCTTTTTGTACCTCCCACACAAAATGCCCAAATCATACCACAATTTAATATCTCATAACGTTTTTACCAGTGCACATAAATGCTTATAATTCGGCACAGTGCAATGAATTTAAAGTATCTAACGTTCAGCGAAAAATAGGTGTATTTGATAAACCCCTTCTGGTACCTTCCACACAAATTGACAGAATAATTCGAGTAATATTCAATACTAGCTGGACCCGGTCCACTTCGTTGCCCCAGATTTCAGATTTCCGATCCAGCCCATTATTTGGCAAATTACGTAGACTGCCATCACATGCATATGGCAAATGTGTGCATGTGTAGTTTAGGCGTTATGCTGGAACTAACACATAAACAGACAAACGATTTGCCAGGCCCACATTTTCTCCGCCCACTTTTTGCAAAAAATTTTTTTCCAAAACCATCTCAGACAAAATAGCTTTCAAACAATCAAACAAAAGAAAAAATTTTAAAATCGGTCCAGTAGTTTAAGTGTCTATAAAACACATACATACATACAAACATTTTTCCATTTTTATATATATAGAAGAAGATAGAAGATTACATTACTCACAAAGCGAGGGTATACCTTAGTCGGTTTACCCGACTGAAACTTTCTTACTTGTTTTATTTATTTATATTCATACAACACTAGGGAATTATTTCGTTTTTTAGAACATTGTACTACCCCGGCCTTTGATGCCTCGCAAACATCGCCACCGCAACAACACAAAATAAATAATTTATGTATAACATTAGCACAATGATGTCCAACAATATTTCCTTTCTGACATTTAAATTAACTATTTTCTAAGTCGGCATTATTCCAAGTAAATGTTTATTGATTCGAATTTTATCTTTTGTTTGTTTTCAAGAATGTTAGCAAAAAGAAAATATGCACATGCATATATACACATACATACTCGTACATATAAAAGTCACACTTTGACACACACACTTCCAAATTGCAATGCGACTTTAGTAAAAAAAGCGTTCCATTTTACAACTCGAAATAACATTTTGCGAAATTTGTTCGTGCCGAAAAAAACATAGTACCCACCTTTAGGCAAAGTTTTTACAAATTTTTTGTGAGATAACCGCACGATTAGTTAATTTACATAAACAATATATTTTGTAGGGAAAAAATATTCGCGTGGGTTTCAAAAATCCGTTTGTAATTGACTGAGTTATTAAAGATTTCATTAAAACTACATTTTCGTAAAACGACTGCACAATGTTTATACCCTACACCACACTGTGGTGCAGGGTATTTTGAGTTTGTGCATTTGTTTGTAACATCTAAAAGGAGAAGATATAGACTCTCAATGTATTAATGTATTATACCGATCAATTTGGAGAGATTGAAAATCGGTTGATAGTTAACTAAGTTACAGAATAATACAAAAACACGTAAAAAACGTTAAGTTCTGCCATGCCGAATCTTATATACCCTTCACCATGGATTGCATTCAATTCTATTCCTGTCAAAATCTTTGGATATGGAGCAAATCTTTAAACCATCCTTTTTGTTGAAGCAAAAATAAAAAAATGAACTTTTTGCCAAATTTTAGGCCCCAAATTCTTTAGCCAAACTCTTCATCTGAAAAATGTGGTATTTATGGCTTACGGCGACTACAACAAAATATAAACTGACTACATATTTTAAGATGAATTCTTGTCAAAATAGAATACAAACTGCAAAGTTTCAGCTAGATTGCTTAGAAAATGTGGTGTTTATGTCTTAAACAAGCCTTTTTGGGAGCGACATCTATAGATGGTCTACAACAAAATATGAAGTAATATAAAAAAAGTTTACGGCAATGAATTCTTGTCTAAATTAAACACAAACTGCAAAGATTCGCTTAAAATGCTTAGAAAATGTGGTATTTATGATTTAAATAAGCCTATTTAGAGCGACCTCTATAGGATGACTATAACAAAATATAATCCGATTTGCAAAATTTGTACTGTGATGAATTCTAGTCAAAATAGATACCAACTGTAATGTTTCAGCAAAATTGCATTAAAAATGTGGAATCTATGGCTTAAGACCCGTATTTTGGAGCGACCTCTATAGGGGAGCTATATCAAAACATTGACCGATATGGCCCATTTGCAATCCCAAACGACTTACAACTATAAGAACTATTTCAACCAAATTTGATGAACCTAGCTCTATTATTACGGACTGTAGCGTGATTTCAACAGATAGACGGACATGGCTAAATCGTCTTAAAATTTCACGACAATCATGAATATATATACTTTATGGGGTCGCAGATCAATATTTCAAGGTGTTGCAAACGGAATGACAAAGATAGTATACCCCCATCCTATGGTGGAGGGTATAATAATATTTGATTAGCGAAATTGCAGTTGTCACAACCACATTTTTCTCTCTGTGTGGGAGCCATTACATGTCAAACCAAAAAAAGCAAACATTCAAGATTCCAAGTATTCAGAAAATTTGAATCTCGTAACCAGGGCTTCTCAATCAGCGACCACCTTACAGTTTTTTGATACTCCAGGAGAACCGCGAAAGGTTAACAATTTTTAACTATTAAAACTCTTTGAACTGAAATGTGCAGAAAAAGGTAATAAAACATCTGAGATCTGTTACATCCAGAAAAAAATGTTGCCATCTGAATGGTTGTAGTAGTTACTACTATCATATATGCAGTTATGGCCATTAATTTGTACTTTACACCGAAAAATATTAACTATACCAATTTTATTGAATGTTAACTTTTTATCAATGTTAACTGATGGTTCTGCCAATAACAAAAATTACTTTGGTGAAAATGTTGGTTTTCACAACCAAATTGTTCCCTCTGTATATGAGTTGATTAGCTAAATGACTATATTTTTTATATGGGGTATTTGTAGTTGTTTTGGCCCAGATGGAGCTAGACCCATACCGATTCGGCTAAAATGGCCGAAAATACCACGCCCCTTTTGGTACATCCCACACAACCAATTTGTACAAAAAGTTCACAGCTTATAACATTAATACCAGCGCATACAAATACTTGAAATTTTGTGCAGTGTAATGTTTATATAATACCTTCAGTCCAGTACAAATTAGGCGTTATTGGCACGCCCCTTTTAGTACCTCTCACACAAATGGTAACAATTTTGTGAAAAGTCTTTATTTATATATTTACTTTAATGAGTTGCTCATATTTTTACATTTCACAAAATTGTTACCATTTGTGTGAGAGGTACTAGAAGGGGCGTGGCAATAAGGCCCACTATGTACTAAGGCTAAACCTAACCTTAAACACATTTTTCCAGAACCAAATCTCTCCTTTCCATAGCAATCTCCCAATTACTTCACAGAATCTCCATTGATCGCCACTCTCCTGATCAGACTATTGTCATTCTCTGTACAGATTTTCAAGGATATTACTATCTACTTTTCTCCACAGAGTCCAAAGTTCTTCTTTCTTACTGAACTGCCAAGTACTTCACAAACTGCAGAATCCCCAATTGATTGCTTCTCTCATGATCAGACCATCATTCTCTGTACACATTTTCGAGGATATTACTGTCCCGTTTTCTGTACAGAGTCCAAAGATCTGCTTTCCAATTATCTTCAGCAATTTGGTCCTTTCCGTCATTGGTTGTCTGATCCAATCTGAGGACATTTTTCTCATGGACATAACGATGATTGTTACTAAGATCCTACTAAGATAACCTACGCCTCTGTAGTATCATCAATGGACAAAAAGTACAACGTAATACCATTGCAAAAAGTGCAACGTATGTGCTGTCTAGGCATAAGCGGAGCAATTAAAACCGCACCAACAAGAGCGTTGGAGACTATACTGCACATCCGACCAATACACGCAAAGAAAAAAATTCGTTTCTGCGAAACGAAATATTAGACAACTACAATTCTCGTTTGCCGGAATTGAAATTTCGTTTGTTGTGACAGAAACTTATTTCGCGTAAGCAATTGTTTGTTCTGACCAAAAGAAATTTGAGTTGTCGTAAACGAGAATTATAGTGGTGGGTGAATGGATAAATCGAGACCTCAAGTCGTACCATCAGAAGATATTACAATCACTGGTCGGTCATATTCAAACAACGGAAATCTCCGACCGCATTCCTGAAGTGCGGCTTACAGCTACCTGTGATTCATTCGTGCCAGACAGACGCTCCTGGGAAAACGGAACACTAGCTCATGCGCCAGTGGGAACCAGCTGCTACACTGATGGGTCCAGGCTAGGAGGACGGACGGGTCTGGGACTTTTTATTGATGAACCAGAAGTCGAACTTTACTTCCGCCTCCCAGACCATAACACAGTATTTCAAGCAGAAGTTCGAGCAATCACGGAGTGTGTTAACTGGCTCAGTAATACCACAAAGCCTAAATATGCCAACATATTCACAGATAGCCAAATGGCGATCAAAGCAATAACATCGGAAAAGGTCAAATCCAGAACAGTGTTAGACTGTAAAAGAGCGATAGATAATTACTCAGTCAATGGTCAACTGCGTATTTTCTGGGTACCGGGACACAACGGAGTGATTGGAAATGAACGAGCAAACAGCTTGGCTTCAAAGGGCAGAGAACTTCGAGTAATAAACTTGGAAAATTGGAAACCTTTCGATGCCACGAAGGAAGAGTTGAAGCACTGGGCAGTGATGGCTCACAAAACTGTGTGGAATAGAGCAACTGTAGGAGCAACTGCAAAGTTACGGTAGCATCTATATCCGCGGACGTTCGGTCACCAGTACAGGATTGTTGGATTCAACAATCATACCTGAAGATGCCGGCACCATTGTGATATCTACTTCGTCATCAGATAAGGTCAGATTATTCAACATACGTTTTTCCAAATGATGCCATTTGTCTGTCTTATCCTGGTCATTATTTATGTGACAAGAACGTTTTGGTGGCCGCTGACGATACGCTGAGCAGGTATGACTAAGAACATCTAACCTCTCAGCCATTTTGAAGGCCGCATATGTCAGACTACGACCCTCGTACAGTTCGTCTCGCCCATCTTCCCGACCTGTCTACACTAATAGTCAACAGTCTTAAGAGAGGCCGAAAAACTGAGTTCAAGAATAACTGTTGATCCTGAAGTTAAGAATTCGAACCTTCGGTCCAGGAGGTACGATTTTGAGGATAATCGGTTCCAATTTAGATATAGTCCTCATATATATCTCCCGATTTTGCATCTTAACATTAAATAAGCCACATTTTCTAACCTATCTTTATAAAGTACAAAGGTTTTTTAAGTTAAGAATTAACTTAATTTAACGATTAACATTTAGATATGTCTCCATATATGTATGTGTATCACCCGACTTGGCATTTAATGGATACAAAAGCGAGACCTTTCAATTGATCTTTAAAAATTTTTAAAAAGATACATTTCTTAATGAACTAATGAAAACCGCCAAATTTAAAGAATATAGGGACTTATTTTGATCGTTGTCGTTTCCGTCCGACTTTATCCATTCTTTACTTGTTTCGAATTCTAATTATTAAATAGAAATAAATTTAATAAATAATTTGAAATGTTAGTGACTTTTCGGCATTTTCAATGACGATGATTGTTACCCAAAAGACACGAAAATGGGACACTTTGTGAGAAATAACATTTACACATAGAAAAAGTAAACTTATATAATAAAAAAATTAAAATAATACTGTTGTAAGCCTATCTGACTGATTTAAAACAAATTTAAAGAAAGAAACCGAAAATGAAAAAAACAAAACTTTTTCATCAACTTTAAACATACAAGAAAAATGAATATTTAAATAAAAATATATTAAACGAATTATGGAAAAAAACTCACGATAAAAAATTAAATATTCTATATTTAGTATAAAAAACCAAAAAAAAACAAACAATTCGAATTCGAACAAAAAATATGTAATAGTACGACTAAATACCTAAACCAAAAACCCCCTAAATTAAACAACAATTTAGAAATACTTAATAATTTATATAAATTTAAATTTAAACAAATCACATGCAAGGTAATTTAACAACAACAACAAAAACGAAAAAAAAAACAAATAAATTTTTGTAGAATGTGTTAATCAGACAAACCGAAATTTATAAAATACTAAATAAACAAACATTACTAAACATGAATAAATATAAAATTCAAATATCGCTCTTGAAATTTTGAAAAGGATTGAAGACATATTTACGAAAACTAACAAGCTTTTCATTTTTTTCTTTTCAAATTTAATATTTTTGAATGAATATTTGCAGAAAAAACTCTATTCCAACAATACTTGAAAGTTTTTTTTTATAAAAATCTACAATCGTAATCGCGAAAAAAACATTTTGAAACTTGTGCTCCAATTATCCCTCCTCCCTTATCATACAGCAAAATGTTTACATATTTTGGATGGAATTGAAACCTATTTTTAAAGATAAGAATAATGTGAAAGACGATTAAACAATTTAATTATTTTGTTAAATATTGAGAAATTTATTATATAATTCCAATTTTTTGATTACTTTGAATTCTTGAAACCATTAACTTAATTATTAATTATGCGTAGAGTTGTGTAGTTCGTGAACGAACTAGTTCAATTGAACGGGTCACTTGAACTGCTGAACTAAAGAGTTGTTTAAGTAAAGTGAGCTGGTGAGCTAAAGAGCTGATGAGCTAACGATCTGGTGAACGAACTAGTTCACTCAATTGAACTGAGCTAGAAAGAGCGATCACTTAAAAGAACTAAAGTGCCCAACTCTAATTATGCATATGACTAATAATACAACGACTATACTGTTTGATATACAATGTTATCGATTGTACAAATATCGGTACCGGACAGATCTGTTACGCTACCTAGAAACGACGACCCCAGTATGTCCAGACGTCGTTTACTTAAAGCGGGACAGTCGCATAGAAAGTGCTCAATGCTCTCCACTTCTTCATCATCTCCACAGCTTCTGCAGAATTCATTGGAGCGGTCACGCCAGAAGATTGAACTGATACTAACGTAGACAATATTTTCCTCTCCATTGCGAGGAGACATTTTGACCTTCTCATATTTGGTCATATTTTGGGCCAGATTTGTCTAGCTACCCCACTGGTGCCGATTTTGTATCCATCTTTATTTGGTCTGCCTGATTGACTCTGGCCCAAGCCAAAGCTTGAATGTGGATAGTGACGCACCAATATATGCAAATTCTTCGAGAATTTGTAATGCCGCTCATTTCCTGGCAAGTTCATTGGTTTGGATATCTCTATGCCCAGACAGCTCAACCATCTCGTTAAGAGATCTGCGGCGGTCGAGGGCTGTATGTGAATTTAGGGATGTGACCTCCAGAGAATTGATGCCAGCCTGGCTGTCAGACTAAATGACAACGCCAGTGTTGGTTACTATGTTGCGATTCAGCCACTTGGCGACTTCCCATATGGACATTATTTCGGCTTAACAGACACAGCAGGTATCTGGTAGTCTATGAGCTATATCCAGACTAGGTTATTTGCAGTTGCTCCGAAGCCAAGCATTTCATCAAGATTCGAACCGTCGGTATAGAAATGTTAATGGTTTCTATTACCTGATATTCTGCCAACCCATTCATCTCTGTGTGATATCACAGTGATGTAGTTCTGCTCGAAGTTGTACACCATTGGTATATAGTCCACTCGGTCGGTTACCATACAATTTGATAACCTCATGTGACCGTAGATTTTGTACCTCCACATTGATAGGCAGTTCAATCTTATTGCCGCTTTGGTTACAACTTCTCTCGCCACAATATTAATCGGCAGTATATGGAGTAGGGCTTGTAGAGACTCGGTCGCTGTAGTCCTTAAGGCTCCGCTTATGCTCAGGCAGGCTGTTCTCTGAACCTTTGTTAGTAGGTTGGTGATGGTTAGTTTGTCAGTTGCCGTCCACCATACCACAATGCCGTATAGCAGTACGAGTATAGGACGAACTACTGCTATATATATCCAGTGGACGATTTTAGGAGAGAGGCCCCACCGCGACCCTACAGCCTTTTTGCAGGAATATAAGGCGACGTTGGCCTTCCTTACACGTTCCAATACGTTAAGTCTAAATAACAGTTTTCTATCTACATAGAATTATTCCTAAAAATTTTGCGCTTTCAGAAAAGACTAGATCTGTTCCATTTATCCGAGGTGGAGGGGCCACATGTGGGACTTTATTCATCCTAGTAAAGAGAACCAATTCTGTCTTGTTGGGGTTAACGCCCAAACCGCTGCTTCTGGCCCATCTAGCCAATTTGTTCAGAGCCACCGGTAGAATGTCTCTGAGGACGTTTTCGAATTTGCCACTCACTGCGATTGCAACGTCGTCCGCATATGCCACGACCTTGCAGCCACAACGTTCTAGATCTAGCAGGATTACATTCACCGCTAGGTTCCAAATTAGTGGAGACAGTACTCCTCCTTGTGGGGTCCCTCTGTTTACAAACCTTGTTAGAGTTGTGGACCCAAGACATGCTGTTATGCGTCTTCTGTTGAGCAGACTTTGAATTAGTCTAATTAAACTAGAGTTAACTTTTAGATGTGACAGTGCCGCAATTACTGCATCTGAGTGAATGTTGTTAAAAGCCCCTTCTATGTCAAGAAATGCCACCATGGTGAATTCCTTGAAATGCAGGGACGATTCGATAGTGCTCACAAGTTCGTGCAGGGCTGATTCTGTAGACTTCCCCTTATTGTAAGCATGTTGGTTCACCGACAGGAGTTTTGTATCCAGGTTTTCCCTAATGAAATAATCTAAAAGTCTTTCCAGACCTTTCAATAGGAAGGAGGATAGGCTAATTGGTCTGAATTCTTTTCCCTCCATCGATTCGGGATGTATGAATTTTACATAAATTTTCTCCAGCCAGGGGATAATGTACTTCAACATTTTCTGCATTCCTGCTGGAGTCATGCCGGCTGGTCCAGGTGACTTGAAGGGATCAAAGCTATTAATAGCCCAGCTTATTCTGGATATCTCAGTCAACAAGCTAGCGACGCCCGCAGTCCACTCGCACTCTTGTTGGTCCTGCTGATCCTCTGGTTCTGTTAGAGAGTTCTCCGGGAAATGTGTGTCGAGCAGTACATTGAGCGACTGCTCGCTGTTTTTGGTCCAATTATTTGCCTCATCCTGCAAGTAACCCACTGTACAGGGTGAAGCTGATAGTATTTTCCTCAGCCTTGCGGCGTCGGAGACCTTTTCCACTTCGCCACAGAAGTTATACCAAGAGCGTCTTTGCGCCTTTCGACAAAATTATCCACAGCGGCTTTGTCATTCGGTTCATACAAAAGTTTAGAGTTAAGGACTTTATTGAAATTCTGCCAATTTGTCTTCCTCAAATTTCTGTGGATGGTAGGTTTAGGTGATTTTTCAGCCAGTTTGAACTCTATATAATGGTGATCTGAGAATGAGTGATCGTACAGTACATTACAGCCAATAATTTTGACTCGCAGCCGGTAAGTAGCAAACGTTGTGTCGAGTGCTTCTTGCCTGTCTTTAATTGTAAAGGTCCGTTTATTGCCTATGTTACAAATAGTTAGGTTGGTAGTTAGAATAAAGTCAAGAAGTGAATCGATCCTATTGTTTATAACCGTACTACCCCAGATAGTATGATGAGCGTTAGTGTCTGCGTTAATAATTAAAAATTAGCTCTCGCTCGTCAGACTTTGTTTCGTCTACTAATTCCCTGAAGAGAGCTGTCGGTACTACAGCTTCATAAGCAACAGCGATTAAATGGAGACTACCCAATATATTCGATTACCGATCGCCAGACAATCAGCTTTTTGATTTTTACCACTTAAGTTATACTTAGATGTTTCCTGCCAAAAATTATTCTTGGCCAAAAGCAGTTTAAAGTTGGGTGTCCTGATACCGCACAACCTTCCTCCTACTACGTAGGGCTTTTGTATCAGGGCGATATCTCTATTGCACCTGCGGACAGGCGCAGGGAAAGATCCGCTGATGTTGCTTTAGCGTGATGGAGGTTATTCTGTAGATTTTGTCCATCATTGGTGATCGAAGGATTAACCTGCAGCCCGACAAGGGTGTTATCGAACTCTTCGCCCGTATTCTCGAGGAGCATGTCCCCACCAGATGCGTCAAAGAGTGCGGAGACTCCACTCAGCCCCTCAGTGTCCGAAGTAATGCTTTCATTCTCAGTGAAGACGTTACAGATCTTCTGTTAGAGTTTGAGTCACCAGAAATAATGGGCGTGGGTACCTCCGCACTTCCAGAAAGCCGTGCATCAACCACGGTGGACGACTCGTCTTCCGCAGTGGAAGCTATATCTGCTTGTATGCCTTCGAGACTATAGCCTTAAAACCATATTGTAGGGTTATACTTGCACGTTGTATATGAGTCATTCCATGCCTAACCGATCGGAAAAATTCGGTCATATTCATGATGTACCCCAAAAAAACCAAAAGGCATTCTATAAGTATATGCATAGTGGTTTAAAATTTTGGATATCGATATATTCACGCCTTACATTTTTACATATTGACGAATTTCAGTAAAGGTGTATATATTCAATTGCATGTATCTCTTTATTGCGATGGCCGATTTTGACATATTACATGACGTTTTAAAGTTCGTTTAGCGTACCTCAAGATTGTTGAAAAAGAAGGCAAAGGAGCATTCCTTGATGTTCATAATATTTTTCAATTTTATTTTTTTTTTCAATTTTGCTAAATTATTACACAAAGAAATTTTAGCCAAAACATGTACACAATCTTCCTCATATTGTCCTCTAATTATAAAATCAAATTAATTTTTTCGAACTTTTGTGGTTTCTATTTTTTTCATTTTTTGTATATTATTCACGCATTGCAAACAATCCAATAGGTTTACACATCTGGTCGGAGATGTTACTTAAAAAGTCATAAGACAATTTAAGAGCGTATATACCCATATAATAAAAAAAAATATTTTTAAACAGTCAAACATTTTCTAGAAGCTTCTCTACAGCTTCGCGTTTCTGGTGTATGTCAAAGTTTATCTTCCGAAAATTTTAATTTCGGCAATTTTGATGATCTACTACGTTAAATTGACTCGCTACTTCAAATATTGATTTCTAGATCGGCCATCGCAATCAAGAGATACATGACATTGAATATATACACATTTACTGAAATTCGCATGGTATGGAATGATTCACATATATTTTCCTTCCGATTTGGCATGCAAGCGCCAAACGAGCCGAATTTTCTTCCGATATTTATGAAATTTGTTAATAAGATATATCTTCTATTTAGTCATCTCACCAATAAATACTACCAAATTTTAAATCGAATCAGATTCATATATGTAGACTTCCGATTTGACATATGAGGTGCCCGACTTTAGACTTTCCTTACTGGTTTGTATTTATACCTTTCATCACTCTTTATTTACGACTGCGGTACAGGGTTTTACGGCTATATCTAAATCAGAACCAATTTCTCCCAAAGTTAACAGTATTTGTTCCTAAATTAAGAAACTTCTTTATGCCAAATTTTGTAATGATCGTAAGTGAAGTAGAACTTATATAGCGCTTTGATACCAAATCGGGAGGAATATATATACGGGGGCTATATCAAAATCTGCGCTGATTTTCCCCAAATTTGGCAGTGTTCATACATTCAATAAAAACCTCATTTTGCTGAATTTCGTTCTGATCGGATATAAAATACAGTTTCTACAGCGCTTACATGTCAAATCGGGGGTGACATATATATGGGTGCTATATCTAAATCTGACCGATTTTCCCCCGGATATAAAATACAGTTTCTGCAGCGCTTACATGTCAAATCGGGGGTAACATAAATTTAGCATTGTCTCTATGTGTAGGTTAGGTTAGGTTAGGTTGAATAGAGGAGACGTTGAAACGTATCATGTACATACACTTAAGCCAGTGGTTCGGCCTGTTGTGCGCTCGTTATTTGTGATCTTTTTATACCTCCCGAGTTACAGAAAATCGGTACTAGACACGTATTTTCTCAGTATTTTTCAGTCATATTCTCTGAGATGAGTCAAGTCTGGCAATATGTCGGACCCGAATAGTTGGGATCTTGCATGTGTGAAAGCTGGGCAGTGACACAGAAAATGTTCCATCGTTTCGATGTTTTCCCTGCATGCCCTGCACTCATCCTTCGTGGCTTCGAAAGGTTTCCAATTTTCCAAGTTTATTACTCGAAGTTCTCAGTCCTTTGAAGCCAAGCTGTTTGCTCGTTCATTTCCAATCACTCCGTTGTGTCCCGGTACCCAGAAAATACGCAGTTGACCATGGAATGAGTAATTATTTATCGTACTTTTACAGTCTAACATTGTTCTGGATTTGACCTTTTCCGATGTTATTGCTTTGATCGCCATTGATGTCCACCACACTACAGAGGCGTAGGTTATTATTGGTCTAATCACGCTCATGTAAATCCAGTGTGTTTCTATGTGTATCAAGAGACTTCTCTCAGTCGATTTTAATGTTGCGCATACAGTACATATATGCCAAATCGGAGGTACATATACATATATGGGAGCTATACGTAAATCTAATCCGATTTTAACCAAATTAGAAAGATATGTACAAAATTTCGTTGAGATCGGGCCATAATTGCGACCTGTACTTTGATTGTGAACTAGCTATCCAGGTTTTAATATAAAACCATGCAGAAGGTCCCTTCCGATTTTACTTCTTGAGGGGTAGAGAATAAATTTGAAATATGAAAAACGATCTGGTTGAATCTAGTTAGTATTTGTAAAAGTTGGCCACATCGGTTCATATTTCCATATAAAATCCTTACCAGTTTAAAAATGCTCTATTCAAAAGGTTCACGAAAGTGAGGTGATTCGTAGAGGTTTTTCTTTCGGCCCACTCTAATGTACTCGTATACTAATTATTCGAATCGAATAAAATTCCGGTTGCCGTGAAACGAGAATGAATTGCTAATAACATTTATTTTTAATTTGTTTTTATTTCATTAAATACATATAAGTTAAATATTTGTAAGGACATTTTTAAAAAATTATCGTTTAATCGCCCATTTACTTGAAATGTCGGATAAATATGTATTCAAATGAAATTAAAAACACTCAGCAGAAACAACAACAAACCACTATAATATTAATAAAACTATTATTAAATTATACAAAACGATTTAAGCGATAGATAACAACAAACAAAAAGTAAAAATGTGACCAAAATAAAGTTATTACGTAAAATTCTAAAATAAATCTAACATTGAAACTGAAAAATTCAATATAATACTTTTTCTTAATTGCATCACATATACATAGACACCAATAGATAATACCTACCATTACGGATAATACGATCGACCATTATGGATAAACAAAATATAACACTTAACATTTGATTTCTCATAAACTACATCAAAACTACTATAGGAAATTATTATTATAAAAAAAATAAACTAAAGAAACCCTATTAAAGAATTATTAATTACTAATAATAAATAAAAACATACAAAAAACGATAATAAATCATTTTATAAAAAGAAAAATTTAAGAGCTGTTGTTTTAATTCGTATATGAAATACCTAATGGTATACAAATTAAAGGTGAAATTTATTCTAAATTTTTTGGTAAATAAAGTAACATTTAGAAATTCTAATACTAATACTAAATCGAGATTTCCGATTTGCATGTTGTCTTAGTATGACCATGGACCGGTTATTTGAAAATTTAGACTCAATAATATTTTTCATTTGCAGCAATACGCGTATGAGTGTTATTAAAACTCTGGACCCTTATGCATATGGTATATATTGGAATGAAATAATAATATCAATCATAACCATAGTTGTCCGGGCCTTTAATAATACGCATACGCATATTTTATTGAACTAATTACCATTCAAAATTTTCAAATTCCACCCATACACCATATCGATTATCGGATATGGTGAAATTGGGCATTAGAAATTTACTAATCAGTAAAGGAGTCGTCATAGTTCACCAAAATTTTAGGGAAATCCTACAATTTACTTTGATATATGGGCTATTCGGGTTCCGTTTTTTTTGATATAGTCCCCATATATAGCATCTCTCCGATTTGATTTCTTAACGCTTTAGAAACCACAAATTTCAATTGATCGGATTGTAAATTGGTAACTTATGTTTATTTATACCCTTTACACGAACAACGGTCGCCTTAGGTCAATATCTTTATATAGGTCCCACACAAGGTTCCCTCCCAATTTGACTCATTAATGCCATAAAAAACAAAAATGTCAACTGACGCGGCATTGAAAATTCGTAATTTTGTTTAATTTTTTATCAGAACCCTTCACAAGAACAAAGTTCGTCATAATTCCATGTTTTGATATACTTAGCTCACATAGATACGCCATTGGTATCAAAAATATCAACTGCTCCGGCATAAAATTGGTAATTTGGGGCTATTTGTACCAAGGACCCTTCTCAAAAACAACAACGGCTGTCATTGGCACATTTTTTGATATAGCTCCCGTACAAAGATCCCTCTCGACACTATTATTTTTTGTAATATTTATTAGTTTTTGTATTCACCAATTTTTTGCTGCAGTACCCACAGAAAAATCGTTCACGATTTAAATATTTTATATAATTTCCAATTTTATTTATACTGTGGAATGCGATCCATGGTGCAGGGTAGAAAAGATTAGGCATGGCCGGACTTAACGCCGCTTTTGCATTTTATTTTTTTATGTTTCAAGAACAACTCTAGCTCTCTGAAATTCCCCACTGGGCCTCTAAAAGTACTAAAACAATTGCTTGGCAATATTTAAACACTTATGCTCTAGTTTATGTTTAGCTACATCACAATATAGAACCATGAAGCTCTTCATATCCCTTTACGGAATATTAACATTTTGTACTTAAAATGAGAAAAATTTCCAAATTTTAAGTCGATTTTCTTAATGTTAAGCATTAATAGTCCTTTTTTTTAAGAACAATATGTCTTTGGCTTCAAATCTTTAAAAATATGACAATATGTCTTTGGCGTCAAATATTTGAAAATATGACAATAATTGTTTCAGAGTAGCCTATCTTACGACTGACAATCTCCACTTTAAACCATATTTAATCGTTGTCGCTCCACTGTATCTCATTTTTGGTCCACAGTATCACATTTTAACGTTTTTCACATAATAGTTTATATTCCAAGTGATACCTTCCCCACCCGGCACCATAAATAATCCTTTTGATCACATGTTTGACCCTTTTTAAACCACCGTACCATATTTATTTCGTCCCCATGATATCCATAGAAGTACGAAATAAAAAATTTTTTCTTAATCCTTGATTATGTTGTAAGAGCTACACTCACTCTTGGACCACATTTAACCCTCTGTTTGTGTAGCACCTTTTTGTCCCTATGTACCACATTTAGCCATTTGGTTCGCTGTACCGTATTTAAACCTTTTGTTACATTGTTCCATATTCAACCCTTTTTGGCACACCTGACCATATTTAACCCTTTTTGCCGCACTGTACCATATTTTTAATAATTTTTGCCCCAATGCACTATAGTTAACCATTTTTGACACTGTATACTATTTATTTGAATAAAGACTTCTTATCTCTATCACTTCGCTCCCTGGAGAGCCAAAATACTTTTTCTCTCGCAGTACATTTGATACTAAATTTAAAAGCTGAGTGTTGGAAAAAGTCATCAAAAAATGGACTAACATGGGAGTATCATATATCGATCGATAGATAATGATTAGCTGAATACATCTCGAAATCGAAAATTTCCGACATAGGCTGTTATTCCAGAAATCCGAAGATGAAACCCTTTTTGCACCTCTGTGTCCTAAATGTACGAATTTGTTATCTCTCTTTTTGTTCCAAGAGCTACCCTCACACCAGATTTCACGCCATATTTATATCTTTTTGCCACACTGTACGCGCAAATGTACTAATCCACTTCCACAAAATTTCATTACTCCAGTTTCAGCTGTGTGGACTGGACGGCGAGTAAGTGAGTCACGCAACAATTTTATACATATCGACACGTTTAATCTACAACATGCTAAGTCTTCGCATGTTTCTAGGGAGATTATATTTTTAATTTCTAAATATTCCAAATTATATACAGTCAAAATTTGTTGTTTATCCGTCAACCCAACCAAAAGTTATTCACAAAACAGTACAGGTCATTTGATTTGCATTGTAAAGGAATTACACACAAATTTAAAAAAAAAACATCAAACTTTGTTTGACAGGCTGTGCGTGGTATAGTGGATAAATTTGAATCCAAATGTTCACTTTTGGATGTTCCGGCGCCAAAGAGACGCCGAAGCGAGGAAAATATCGCAGCCGTAAGTGTATCCGTTCAAAATAAGCCAAATCAGTCGATTCCACGTCGTTCTCAGGAATTGGGCATCTCTCAAACCAAAATGTGGCGTATATTGCGAAAATATCTTGGCCTTCATTATTATAAGATCAAACTGACTCTGAAACGCCGAAACTTCTCCGATTGGGCTCTGGCAAAGTTAATGTTATGTCCTTAATGGAAAACCCTATATATTGTTTTTGCAAGAGGACCTTTAGACCTATATATGCGGTTAAATTATCGAATCCTAGCGTAATTTCGGCAAAAAAAAAAGGGACTTGAAGAGCATATGGGCAAATCCTATGTGATGGACTCGTTTTCTGATAAATTGTTAACATTTTGTTGGTCTTTCAAAAGAGATAACTTCATCTTATGCATATTGTTTAGTGGGATTAAGTGTATTTTCCATTGAAAGTTTTTTGACACACGAAACAAAGTGGAAGTCACTTTGAAAGTTGAAGTACGTTTTCGTAATTTTACCAAATAAAGCACACAAAATCCAATACCTAAAAGAAAGATGAATATAAGACAATTCTAAAATAACTTATTTCCAGCCAAACAATTTTGTCGTTTTCTATAAAAAGTCGTGAAATCTTTGTGACGCACGCTACGGGACGAACGTTACACTTTTTATAGTCGACTCCGACTGCGACTCCCGCTAAGACTCCGAGATCGATTTTATAAAATGTACTGAATCAATTATATTCCGGACCAAACATATTCATTCATATGTGAGTCCATTCATATTTTTAAATATACAAAATATTTTAAAAATATACATTGTATTTATTGGAAAGTAAAAGAAAGACTCCACAGCCCTGATGGGGGGTATATTCATTTTGTCACTCCGTTTGTAACACCTCTTAATATTGATCTGAGACCCTATAAAGTATTTATATTCTTAATCATCGTAAAATTCTAAGACGATTTAGGCATGTCCGTCTGTTGTAATCACACTACAGTCCGTAATAATAGAGCTAGGTTGATCAAATTTGGTACAAATATTTCTTATACACACAAAAACATTTTAGAGTAATTTCGCTACCTTAAAGGTAGGCAACTAGTTGCCTTTTTAGTCGCATTTTTAGACACACAATATAATTAAATCTTTAATGTCTAAATTTAAACAAATAGTTTGAACACCAGATGTGTAAAATTAAACATATAAATGTTTATATATTATGTTTAAATTTAAACATTAAATGTTTAATAAATGTGTAAATTTAAACAAAAAATCAAAATTTTAGTGTAATATTAAACATTTTGCTGCTGATTATTCCGGCACATAATATGTAACATTTAAACATTAAATGATTAATGCTAAATCATTAAATGTGTAAATTTAAATTAATTGTAACTTTTGAATGTCTAATTTTAAATTTGCACATTGGGTGCATTTTTGAAAGTTCTAAGGATAATTTTGTTCTGAAAACAAAATTGTAAAATACTTATTTTAAAATTTAAAAGTATAAATCGATTTTGCTTGCTTTTCTTAATAAGTTATATAGCAAGCAAAATTGATTTTATTTCTTAATCTGAACTATATATATGTACATACATAAATGTTCACAGCTATTCCAGTTACTGCCTAAAAATGAAGAAGAATGTTATAGTATTAGAAAAAGAATATTTTATTATGAAATTCAAAATGATATGTATATTAAAAAAAGAAATAATTGAATATATAATAAGACAAATAATAAATCAAATTTGTATATTAAATACACAATACACTTGTACATACAGTACCACAATACAAATAATTATAATATTCAGTATAAGGTGTAATGCTAAACTGTTGAAATTTTTTGTCGTGTTTGGATAATGTTTATAAAAAAATCAAACCAAAAACTCCATGGACTGTGAGAGCTGACAGTAAAACATTGTATAAGAAGCTTAAAAATTCATTTCGTCAGTTAAATAATATAAATAATTGTCCTTTTTTCAACAAAATGAGCCACAAAAACTTTTTCAACGGAAATGAATGTTATCTGCTGAATATCGCGCTCTGAAATTAAATAATATTTTTTTTTAATACTTTTTTACACAGGATTTGTGTATTAGCCTGGTCCTTATTTTGCAAATTTGAAAATGTGTAGCATCCACCTCTTACCCCTTTTCATACATTACATTTATGTTTTGTTCTGATCCACCTTTTGGTTTTGACTAAATCACTTCATCCACTTCAACTTAGGAATGCCGAAATATTTTGTTTGTTTTTCCTAAAACTGATAATAGTTCAGAAATGAATGCACTGATTTAATATAAACATTTTACAATAAGGCTATTGGCAAAATAATACATAAATCAAAACAATCAATAAATGCACTGCATTTCTAGGTTCAGTGGTGCTGGATGTTACATTCCTCTCACTATCTTTCTCCGAATATCCAACAAATAATCAGGATACTTTGTAATTGCTTGTCGCGTTAATGATCTTAAAACCCCATTATAAAAGGATGAAATCCTCAATCTATCAAGGAGTAAATTAGCAAAAGCGTTTGGAACGTTTTCTTAATGGTATGAGAGCAGGCTTAGGATATCTGAAGGAACGTTTTGTCATGGAATGTTTAAACATCTGCTTGGCCGATTCGGCAGTGTATGTATGTTAACAGAGCTCCGCTTGGCATTGTCACTAGTTTCCACGGTCCCAATGCATAAGGAATGGGATGGTGTGTTTCTTTCTGTCCATTCGTCATTCTCCATCAACATCATAATACTGTTCGATTTTAAATAATATTGGAGAACCATATCACAACAAATCTGTGGACCGTCACACCCAAGACTTATGTGGATCTATGAAGGCCTAATAATATAGCTACAAATCAAAAATATATTAATATAAATTTACATATTTATTAAATTAATTAATTACCTTCAGTAATTACTTATACTATTGATGCTTTTATATAAATAATAATTGAAATACATTTTTAAACACGTTGGCTGTAGACACATAAAACTAACATCTTGTTTAAATCTAAGTTTGCATATATGTCTTTGATAGCAAAGTAGTGATTTTAATATGTTTCCACAAATATTACACTTATATATCATTAATTAAATTTTAAAATATTTATTATAATTTCTTTACTGCTTGTTGTTTACTATTTGTTGTATTTAGTGTTTGTATGACTTCACTGCATGCTTTGTTTACTGAGAATGAGTGTGTCTTGGCGTTGTTTGCATTACTGCATTTTGCGTGTAAGATTAAGAACAATTGTCACAATTTTGAACAATATGTCTTTAATATTCGACAATGCTCGCGTAATATTAAGCAAATGATGTAGAAAAGACCAAATTGTGTTTGATGTGACACAATAAACGTTTAGAATTACAAAAATAGAGTATTTGTACATGTAACTGAATTCGATAATATACAATAATTGTCTAAATCACTTTTTTAAACATTCATCGCGTATACATCAACAAAATTTTTAAATTTACACTAAAAAATACACACTTTCATAGTAATTTTAAATGCACTTTTTACAGTGTAGTTGCAGGTTGCTTGGGATTGCAAATGGGCCATATCGGTCAATGTTTAGATATAGCTCCCCTATAGAGGTCGCTCCAAAGAAGAAACTTTGCAGTTTGTATTCTATTTTGACAAGAATTCATCACAGCAAAAATTTTACAAATCGGTTCATATATTGTTATAGTCAACCTAGAGAGGTCGCTCCAAAATATACGTATTTTTAAACCATAAATACCAAAGTTTCTAAGCATTTAAACAGAATCTTTGCAGTTTGTATTGAATTAAGACAAGAATTCATCGTAGTAAAAATTTTTAAAATAAGTTCAAATTTTGTTATGGTCCACCTATAGATGTCGCCGACGAATAAGCTTATTTAAGCCATAAACACCACATTTGCTAAGAAATTTAGCTGTTTATTTTGTTCTATTTTGGCAAGAATTCATCTCAATAAAATGTATACAAATAAAATTTTATTTTGTTGTAGTCACCGTGTAGATGTAGCTCTCAAAAAGCTATTTTAAGCCATAAATACCACACTTTTCAGGTAAAAATTGCAGCGTGATAAGTGGGGGAGTGGTCAAGGTATGTTGATATTAAAAAAGTATGTGTGGTTTGTTTGGATACTAGTTTGTATTTATGATTTTAGCCGGCAGATGACGCTGTAGTGGACTTATGGTGAATATAATTTTTTTGCAGGTTTTTGCCTAAAACTCGGACAGTATCCAGTTTTGAATGAAATATCAATGAATAACGTACCAATACATCCCAAGCAGAACGGGCAGGACAACGACTGATGGGGCCAGCTAGTTATATAATAACAACCTATTTATTTGTTTGTGACATCAAATTGCACCAGAAACTGTTATCCACATCCCTTGGACAAAATTTTTGTTGCATAGTATAATTGGTTGGAATTCGATTGTAACAATAAAAAATAGTACTACCAACAAAAAGTATATTACCTACACCGCGTGTTGTATTTATACATAAATAGTTAAAAAACAATAATAATAACATGGATACCATCAAATGAAAATGCTTGCAACTAAATCGATGGATGTATCAATCAATTTAAGATTGTTTTTTTCATTGACACTCGGTTAGTTGTGGTAACTACTTTTAAGTTTTCACTATAGTACCATATGATTTTTGGTTGTGACAACCAATGTTTTAATCTTGACAACAGAAATTGTATCAATAAACCAAAGATTATTATTGCAACGAATAATTGTTACTAAAACAGAAAAAATATTAATAAATAATCGTTTTTTGGTTATCCCAATAAATTCCCAAATTTAGAATAATTAAATGTATTTTCGGCAATACTACAGAAAGATTGGTTGCTGTTATTTTGCTGATACATGACAATCAAAAACAAATTACTCCACATAAATAAATCTTCAACATTTTGTTCAAGAACGGTATATGTAGTCAAAAATAGTCTCGTGTGGATAATAATGTGTGGAATGCAGAATATGCTGTGAAAAATGTGTCACATAAATAAAAAATAAAAGCAACAACCATGAAATTTAAAGCACAGGGTTAAGCGATATTTGCATAAAAGTTTTGTGATTTTTTTTGTGTATTAAAATTTGTGTCAAATATTTCCATATCTCATAATTGTGATGAATTTGTAATATGGGGTTCTAATTTTGTTATGAATTGTTTGGTTTTTTGTTCAATAGAATAAAAATTAATGAAAACTGTTTTTGATTAAGTGTCGGTATGTCTATGTCTGACAAATTGTCAGAACAACCAATTTTTTAAAACAGTTGGTTGTGGCAACAGATAATTTTAGCCACCATTTTCGTAGTTGGCGCAACCAAGAATGATTTTTGTCAACATGGAAGCAGAAGTATACCACAGCCAAAATGTGGTTGTCCTGATGGAATCGCATGGTAGTAGACAGAACTACTAAAATTCGGTTGGCAAATAATTCGGTTGAGGCAACCAAACTGTATTCTGTGTGATTCAAGCTCTATAGAAGTTGTACTTTACTTCCGATCATTACAAAATTTGGCTGAAAATTTTTCTTAATTTAGGAACGAATACTGCTTAATTTGGAGATAATCGGTTCAGATTTAATTATAGCCATATATAAGTATATATGTTCCTGCCTATTTAGTATTTAAGCGCTATTGAAACTGTATTTGACGTCCGATCTCTATATAATTTGGCAGAAATTTGGTTTTTGTGCCAAGTTGATAAAAATCTGTTTAAATTATTTATAGTCCCATCTATTTGTTCCCTCCGATTCTTCGTCTGTGAAAGAATGCTGCGCATTTTATATTTATTGTTTCATATCTAGTTTATTATAAGCAATCTTCGACTTATCCTTGGAATAAGCCTTGATGAGAAGGTGGAGCTAAGTACTTTGTTAACTGAAACAAAATCCATTATTCCAAATTATTTTCGCAATGCCCCTTTTCGCCTTGACCAAGAATGTATGTTATGCTAAAAAATTCGTAATATAAACAAAACAATGATATCTAAAAAAGATAGTAATTAAAACAGTCGTCAAACAATATAAATCTAATTAACGTTTTAATTTTTCTTTTTAAACAATAGCAAAATTCGGTATTGTTCCCGGCAAATGCAAAATTTTAAACTGCAAAACCCACAAGAAAATTAGGCTGTATACAAATTTATTATTTTATTGACTAACTACTATAAGTATATATATATCGTCATATGTTCAAAATACTCATCCTGACAAACTGTTAGCACCCTACTATCAAAAATAGCAAATTTGTTAACTGAATTCATAGTTAACCAGTAAGGAAAGGCAGAAAGTCGGGCGGGGCCGACTATATAACAATGCGATAAGGGTAATTGATATAATTATTTGGAATAATTGGTAAATGGGTAAGAACATATATATGTGAATATATCCAATTCTGAACCGATAATCGCTAAATTAAGCAATATTCGTTCCTAAATTGAGAAACATCTTTCTGTAGAATTTTGTAATGATCGGAAGTAAAGTACAAATTCTATAGCGATTTGTAACCAAATCAGGAGGAACATATATATGGACGTTATATATAAATTTGAATCGATTTTCCCTGAATACTCATTCATGTAAACTAGAAACCTCTTTCTGTCAAATTTCGTACTGATCGGATATAAAATACAGTCTCTACAGCGCTTAGATGTCAAATCGGGGATAACATATACATATATGGGGCTATATCTAAATCTGAACCGATTTTCTCCGAATTTGGCAGTATTCCTTCATGTAATAAGAAACCTCTTTCTGCCGAATTTCGCTGTGATCGGATATAAAATACAGTTTCTACAGCGCTTACATGTCAAGTCGGGGGTAACATATATTTGGTAATTGTTGGAATTACCTATAAATGAATCTCGTGGTGTGTATGATTTAATTCAGCATGTAATTTTATTTAATAATAAAAAATTAGGTTTAACAAAAAGTAAGAGATAGATAACTAGGCGCGCCTTACGATGTGTAGTTGTCGAGATCAAAATTAAGAAGGAATCTAGAAATGAATGTTGTAACGAACGTCATGTTTGTTTATGATGATAACAATGTCGCTTACGAACTAAATGAAAACATAATAGCAAAAGACTGGGTGCCGGAACTGCGGAAGAATCGTGATGAACTTGATTCGTCGTATTCAGGCTTGCGTATGGTTCCGATGAAGTTTCACTTCGACTAAGTTCGTTTGAAATGACATATTCAGCGTTGGAATTCGAAGCGTGATGGTGAACGGCTGTTGGTTGAATCGGTGCGCCAGAAATGTTCAAGTCTGAATTTGCGGAAAAGGCGGGCTTCAGTCGATCGATGTTGATGTTGACAGAACGGCCTCGAATGTTGATTTTGAAAAACTTTGTAGATCGTTCCACGACCTGGTATGGTCCATCGTATGGATGCGTTAATGACGGGCGAATCGAATCGTTTCGTACGAAGACATGAGTTGCAGAATTTAATGCTGGACTTACGAAAGTTTTTGCTTCGGAATGATGTGACGCGTCGGTCGGTCGTAATCGTTGCATTGCTGTCCGAAATTGTGAGACGACTTCACTAGTGGGCTCAGATGGTTTGCTGGAGTTCAAAAATTGGCCAGGTATTCGCAGGGTTGTCCCACAGACAAGTTCGGCTGGAGAAGAATTTATGTCAGACTTGAAGACCACTCTTAGCCCAAGCAGGATTGAAGGCAAACTATGCACCCACTTTGCCGGATCGCTGCACAAAATGGCTGCTTTGAAGACTCGATGCCATCTCTCCACAATGCCATTTGATTGAGGATGGTATGGAGTTGTTCGAAGATGGGATGCGCCAATAGTCCTGGTCAATTCGGAAAATACGGCACATTCGAATTGCCTATCACGATCGGACGTTATTTTTGTTGGAACACCAAACCTCGCAATCCAATGAAAGATAATGGCTTTGGCGACTGTTTCAGCAGTTATGTCCGGCATAGGCACAGCTTCAGGCCAATGGGTGTAACGGTCGATTATTGTTAAACAATATCGCTGCCCTTCACATAATGGAAACGGGCCAACAATGTCGATGTTGATGTGCGAGAAGCGTTCGTTTGGAGGCACGTACCTTGATACTGGAGACTTCGTATGGCGTTGGACTTTTGATCGTTGACATGCGACACAATTGCGAACGAAGTTTGCAGTGTCTCTTCTAATGGATGGCCAAATGAAGCGAGATGTCAAAAGTTTTGTCGTTGTACGAACTCCAGGGTGAGCGAGACCATGGACGACGGCCAATATTTGATCCCGAAACGCTTTCGGTATGAAATGTGTCACAAACAAGTTCAAGGTCGGTGCCTGTAATAGTAAAATATTTTAGTATCAGTGAATTTGAGCGCATACCTGTTTTTAATTCACGAAGTTCATCGTCATTTTGTTGTGCTGTGGCGATTTTCGGGTAGTCGATGATTTGACTAAGCGACTGGATTCGTGATAAAAAATCAGCCGTCACATTCTCTTCACCCGGTGTATGTCGGATGTGAATTGGCCGATGAAGTCAAGCTGTCGTGCTCTACGGGGCGATGCTTTCCGTGACAATGTGACAGTTTCTTCCCTCAATCATGTACCGGAAGTAACACACGCCTTGGTACATGGCCGTCAACTCCCTATCGTATGTACTATAGTTTCGCTGGGAACTATTTAAAAGCTTCGAGTAAAATCCGAGTGGTTGTAGGAGGCCATCAACACATTGGTGAAGCGCAGCACCAACCGCTATGTCAGATGCGTCGACATATAAGGACAATTTCGCGTTCTTAACTGGATGGACTAACAGCGTTGCGTTTACTAATTCCTCTTTGCATTTGGCGAATGCAGCTTCAGTTTCGGGTGTCCATGAAACTGGTGCGGTGTCGTTTTTGACGTTACCATTGATTAATGCCTGCAGCTTCGACTGATGTTTGACGGCTTGTGGCAAGAACTTTCTGTAGAAATTTATCATGCCGATAAATGTAGGTCGCGGAAAGTCTCGGTCTGCTTCTATTTTCTCAGGTAAAGGTCGAATTCCTTGCGAGTCGACGAGATGACCAAGAAACTTTTACGCCGCTTTGCCGGGTTAATTGACAAATTGTTTTCTCGCAATCGTTGAAAAATTGTCTTGAGATGCAATCGGTGTTGCTCGAGAGATGTTGATGCGATGCAAATGTCATCGATGTAGGGGAAGGCAAAATCCAAGCCACGCAAAACTTCATTTATAAACCTTTGGAATGTCTGTGCGGCGTTGCAGAGCCCAAAGGTCATAAATTTGAACTCGTACAGGCCCAACGGTGTTGTTATGGCAGTTTTTGTGACGTCATCGGGATGAATAGTTACATGATGGAAAGCCTTTTTTAAGTCGATTTTGGAAAAGACGCATTTTCCGCTTAAATTGCTGGTAAAGTCTGTTAAATAAGGAAGAGGGTACCGATCAGGCAGCGTCTGTGCATTTAGCGCCCAATAGTCCCCACAGGAACCATCACTTTTTCGGACCATATGTAACGGACAGGACCAATTGCTGCTAGACGGCCGACAGATACCTGCTTTCATCAGAGACTCGAACTCAGCTCGTGCTGCAGCCAGTTTTTCGGGTGACAATCGACGCGGTCGGGAATGAACCGGCTGACCTTCGGTATCGATGCGGTGAAAAATTTTAGATTTTGTGAGGGAGCCGAGCGGTGACAGTTTCGTAATGTCGGAAACTCATTAATGATGTCGGAAAACAGATTGGACGATTTTACTTCAGCGGCGTTAAGTCGTGAAAACGTAATCGGCGTTGAATGGTTACCGGCTTGTTATCGATGAGTCGATTTCGGCGCATATCGATCAGTAGATCGTAAAATCTTAAAAAATCGGCACCTATTATTGGACTCGTGACGTCAACTACCACAAAAGACCATTCGTATTTTCGTCGTAGGCCGTGATCCAAACATATGCGTCTTTCACCTATGACCTTTATTGATGAACCATTCGCTGCGTACAATTTGGTGGCCGTGGGCTTGATGTCGGCAGTCTTCGATGTTGGGGGAAGGACGGAGACGTCCGTACCTGTATCGACAAGAAAATGTTTGTTAGAAATTCCGTCCTTTACCTGTAAGCGAAATACTTTGCGAGCCGTGGCAAAACCTCCGCTAACGTTCGCCACGCGCATCTGGCTTCAGGATGAAGTCCCTGCGGCCTCGTTTGAAACCGTATTTACGGTAGACTGCTTGTGTCGGCAGGGGCTCCGGCACCTTCGTGCGTTACGTCCGTAACGTCTGTGGAACCAGCACTCATCATATTTTCTGTTTGTTGTGTTTGCTTTTGATGGTGGTTCGTTCGTCGGCGGGTTGTAGCGAGGGCAACTACGGGAAACTCTACCGCGTTACTGATGACGACTTCGGGAACGTGAGCGAACTTTTAATTTCTCAATTTGTTTGGTTAGGCCATTGATGGCAGATCTTAGCTGATCGATTTTGTTTGGGGCGTGTTTAGAGACGGCGTTGATGTGATTCGGGGAAATTGCGTCTACTACAGAGTCGGCAATCTTCGTAAACTCGGCGGCGGCTCCACGTGAAGCTGCAACAACGGGTTGTACGACGTCTGGCAAGCGTTTTATCCACAGACCTTTTAGGACAGCTTCTCCAAGGGTGCTCCGGGCAACCCGCTTCAGCTCGTAGTAAAGCTCCGATGGCTTTTTGTCCCCAAGTGGCAATTCGGATAAAGCGATTGAGTCGGCGTTGCTCGCTGTCGGCAAAATGCTCGATTATTTTTGTTTTCACAAACTCATACCGGTCGGTCGAAGGCATTGCTGCAATTACATCTGTAAGCTGTGATATAACGCTCGGATCCAACGCTGCCAAGACTGTTGCTGTTTTTTTGTCTGTCTGCGGTGATTCCCGAAGCAGTGAACCAGAAATCCATGGTTGTGAACCACGACTCAATATTCGAACTGGCCATCTGTGGCAATGGAAGCCTGGCATAGACCACTGCGGGATTGTGGAGTAGTACTTGTTGTTCCATCTTGGTCATCGTGTGTGTCGTCTCCACCTTGGTCATTGAGCATGTCCGTTGCCACAGATTGTAAGCCGCTGTCGTTGTTCATTTTAGGTAAGGTTATTAAGTTGATGTCAAAAAAGCTGCTTGATTGCGTAACACAATATAACGGCACCTGTTGAGTCTCGTCTTAGAGAAAAAAACTGGCTTGGCAAAAAAATCACTGTTTCGACACCACGAGATCACGTCGGGGTCACCAATTTGGTAATTGTTGGAATTACCTATAAATTAATCTCGTGGTGTGTATGATTTAATTGAGCATGTAATTTTATTTAATAATAAAAACTTAGGTTTAACAAAAAGTAAGAGATAGATAACTAGGCGCGCCTTACGATGTGTAGTTGTCGAGATCAAAATTAAGAAGTAATTTGGAAATTAATGTTGTAACGAACGTCATGTTTGTTTATGATGATAACAATGTCGCTTACGAACTAAACGAAAACATAATAGCAAAAGACTGGGTGCCACATATATATGGGGGCTGTATCTAAATTTGAACCGATTTCTCCCAAGTTTTGTATTGTCTCTAAGTGTATCACGAGACTACTCTCTGTCAATTTTTGTACAAATCGGTTAAAAAATGTTGCTTATACAGTGCATATATGCCAAATCGGAGGTACATATATATGGGAGCTATATGTAAATCTGAACAGATTTTAACCAAATTCAATAGGGATCGTCCTTGGGCCTGAAGAAAGATATGTGCAAAGTTTCGGTGAGATCGGACCATAATTGCGACCTGTACTTTGATACAAGAATACATCAACAGACAGACAGACGGAAATAGCTAAATTGACTCAGAAAGTGATTACAAGTCGATCGGTATAATAAACAATAAGTCTATCTCTTCCCCCTTTAGGTGTTACAAACAAATGCCCTGTACCACAGTGTGGTGTAGGGTATAAAAATTCGTTTTCATAGTTATGCATATTTCACACAAGTATCAAAAACTAATTATAAATCACATTTATGTGAGTTAATGTATGCATCATTAGGCATGTTTTCGTTACAAGCTAGCAATTTTAGTTTAGCACTTTGCAACGAAAACAACTGACTTCCACTATCTGGCACATAAGCAAAAAGTAGCGGATTTTCACTATCTGGTGGCAATGGTGTTATGAGTTGCGAAGAAAGAACAGTGCGAAACAGACAAAAAATTCGTGAAAAGTATTTATAAAACATATATATAGTTACTACTATACTATGTTCAATTGTTTACACTGTTTTTGCAAATATTAAAATAATTTCCCATTTTTGTTCTTCTTCTTCCCGTTAATTCACAATAATTGATAACAATCTCTCCAAAAATAGGATGCCATATTGCTAAATATAGGGTGCCCAATCTGGCAACGTCATACTCGATTAAGACATGAACACAAGCACCAAACTTCATCGGGAACTAATAGTGCTTAAAAGTGCTTAGCTCCCCATACAAATTAAGCACTTATGGTGTAACGAAAACACGCCTATTATTGTTGAAATGAGAACATCTGATCTTCAACAGCAGCTCCCCTACCTCAACTTTCAAGAACGATGCAGCTCAAATACAGTGCTGCTAACGCCGTCGTTGTGATAGTAACGCGGTCACATTCGCTTGAATTAGTTCTCAACTCACCCGCTGATGGCACACAGCCAAACCGTCAGGCTCACGGCCTTATAAATAAAATAATTAAAATAAAAAAATATATAAAAATGTTGTCTTATTTTTTTAACTCCCGCCATTCTGGTGCGGAGTTAAACAATTATGTTTGGATATTATTAACGACATATTTGTTATTTTATTTAGTTTTTGCTTCTCCTGTAAAATTTTCAAAAATTATAATTGGTCCTTTGTCATTACTGATGACGATATAGTATTTTGTGTTCAGTTTTTTTATCTTTTACAAGCTTTAATTTTCATACTTTTTTTATTAGAAAAATCGGTTATTTAGTAGAAAAAAACAGTCCACCGGTTTTTTATTTTTTAAAAAACCCGGTGTTTTTATCACTCTAGTCAGTTTACACAATATGATTGTTCGAACTACCGCTTGATAGACCGTGTTATGGAAGTAAAGTTCATCATCGTGTTCCTTAATAGCTCTTGGAGCATAAACAAGAAATGAGAAGAGTTATTTCGAAATTTGTAATTTAAGGGGGGGTTACGTTAATTCGTTGAAACCAATGGCGCATAAAAGTATAACTTTCAAAGTTTATTGTGTAAAATTTTCATAAAAATATGCGCCTCATATCTCGATACCGGATCATCAGAAATTAAAAAAATAAATTTATTTAGTTAGATAATCGATATAGTAACGCTGTCGAGTATTTTCGAAATTTAAATATTTCAATTTTTGAAGTGAAAAGTGCGATTTTGGTGAGAAAAAATCGTCTAATTGGTTATTGTTAAATAAAAAATATTACAAATTAAAAGAAAACTCGACAGCATCACCTCGCAAATTATGTAAAGAAATAGTGTTAAAAATTTCAAAAGTATCGGTTCAGTAGTTTTTGAGTTATGAGGGGCGCCGTCTTTGAATACATGGGTAGTGGGAAAAACGCTTTAAAGTTTGTCTTATGTACTGAGTCACGTATGAGACGCTGTTGCTTAGACTTCTGTATCATTGTCAGTTTTGCTCCGATTCGCCTCAATTTTGCACAGAATATTCTTGAAAGGTTCTCTATTCTCAAAAAACTCAACATCGGAACGAGGAATGTCAGAAGTCTTTACGAATCTGGAAAACTTAATAATACCATCAGCGAAATGAACAGACTCCAAGTGGATTTTCTAAGTGTGCCAGTATCCATGAAATAGCAACATTTTACAGTGAAATTGAAGAACTCATAAGTATGACAAAACGACATGAAGTAACAATTATCCAGGGTGACTTCAGCGCAAAAGTCGGACAAAGCGAGGTGACGAATGTTACTGGAAAATACCTACTAGGAGAACGAAATGAAAGGGGTGATAGACTTGTACAATTCTGTCAAGAACATAACATGAAAATAACTAACACAATATTTCGCCTACATCCCAGAAGATTATACAAATGTAAATCACCACAGGAGAATAGAGGCAATATTGTAAGAAATCACATAGACTACATAATCCGTAATATACGATTTTTTCTTTAATTACCTAATGCTCAGCGTACCCCAGGGCAGTTGTTCCATCGGATCACAACCTATTGGTGGCAAATATACGAACGAAACTTGCTAACGGGTTTTCCAACAAGAGGTGTTATTTTGAATCACCCGGTATTTCGGTAGCTGTCACTTTTGAAGCTTTTATTCTTTGACATTTGACAAGTAGAAACTATGACATTTGACAAGTAGAAACTACGACATTACTAAAAATGGAACGATACACGATCATCGAATGACACAAAATGATCAAAAAACGATATAAAATCATCTTGACTGATGAGGCCCATTTCCACCTCGGTGGCTACGTCAACAAGCAAAATTGTCGCATCTGGGGCTCGGAAACCCCAAGAGTTATTGTTGAGAAGCCTCTCCATCCGGGGTCATTGGACCTTACTTTTTTGAAAATGAGGTTGGTTGGTGAATGGATTGCGCTATCGAGAGATGATTAATGATTTTTTATGGTCGGAGTTGGATGGTATTGATCTGGACAACGTTTACTTTAAACAAGACGGCGCTATGTGCCACACAAGCAACGAAACCATTGCTCTGTTACGGGAAAAGTTTCCGGACCGTGTTATCTCTCGAAGAGGTGATAAAAATTGGCCACCGAGATCTTGTGATTTAACACCTTACAACTTCTTCCTTTGGGGCCACGTGAAAGATAAGGTCTACGCCAACAGCCCAGCGCCGATTCAAGACCTCAAAGATAGAATTCGTGAGTCTATCGAAGACATAGGGCAGCCACTTTGAGATTTGGTTATGGAAAATTTCATGAAAAGGATATGGTCCTGTAAGCGTGGTCGTGGTAGCCATTTGGCTGATGTAGTTTTTCATTATTAACTGCATACCTTCCTCTTTATTATGAAATAAACATCCGATCATTTATCTCAAAAAGTGGCATTTTCTTTGAATACCAATATAACAACTCTTGTTGGAAAACCTTTTACTAATCGAAAAAGAAAAAAAGACCCAGAATCGATGTGACAAAACTAAAGGGCCCATCAATTACACTAGCCAACAGTCGTTTTGTTATTTGGTTCTAGCATAGTTTTTCTCATTGATTTTGACATACTGAACACGAAAATGAGTTTTAAACATTTTTCTGTCGATTGGTTTTCGAGATAAAAATTTTTGAATTTTTTTTTTAAATTTTTGGAGGTACACTTACAATTTTGAGCATATCTTTCGTCTTCTTTGACGTATTTGATCCTACTACTACTCAAATTAAAGCAAATTGAGCCGTCTATATAAAATATAAAACGCGATGCTAACAGCGATTTTGGTTTTTTACGTATAGCTGGCATTTTTCCAAAGAAAATAAGCACTTACTTAACAAAATCTGACAACAAATGGCGGACTTATAATTTTTTTGGTATAAGATCGAAATTCCGCTATTTCACGATATTTTGATTTTCATTATTTGCACAGCTAACCTACTAGCAGGGATCGAAAAAGCAAGTTTTTTATAATCCTTTTGGAATAGAACGGAACAGTTGCTCCTATACATAAGTTACTTCTGTTCAAAATTTCACCACCCTGGGTTAATGTCTTCTGTTCTGGCAAGGGACGTGAAATTTCAAAAATTTAGTGAAATCAGCAATTTTTTTTTTTGGAAATTTTTTTCAAATGTCACAGCACTTTGCAGTTTTGATAAAATTTTTAAATTAATATTAATAACACAAATATTTCATAATTGTAAAAATCCTATTTACAATACCGTAGGGACGTTTCGTCGAAAATGGTATAATGAAAATGCAGAACATAGAAACACAGGTGCATTTTACGATACGAATTTTGGCAAAACCACTTTACATGTAAAAAATTGTTTGGAAAAAACGTTTACGTAATTTTTATGATTCTCAGAATTAAAAAAAATAAGTAATACACAAATAGTTATTTAATTTTTATGATTGTGGTTGCAGAGTAATATACGCTTCTGAATGTGCGTGGACGCTCTTCGTGTTCCTTTATGACTGCTACTCCGTTCACAGTCAAGTAAAGGGAAAAAAGGGAATTACACTTTTTTTATTGATGTGTGTTTTCCCGATGGCTACCTGTATCGGATTTTTTTACAGAAATTCCCCCCACATTTGTGAGTGGTCATTATTTGGAAACTTTTCCACAATTTGAAACGCACACTTGCTGAATCAGGTATATAGCCACCCTTAAAAGATGCGCCCATTCATAAGTACCTGTCAGTAAAATATTGTAACATACTTAGTATTTATAGGTGTTCATTTATCGTTTTTTGTCATTCAACAAGTGTTTACGAACGCGAGTAGTACGAGTAAAAAGTGAGTGTTTGAACAATCCAGACAATTTCTGCAATGTTTGTGGCGAGTTTATAAAGAATAATCACGCAAACACGTTTACTCCAGCAGTGCAATTGCACTATTTGAATTATTTTGGTATTTCACCAAATATCACAGAACCATGGACACCTAAGTCGCTATGTGCTCTTTGCTATATAATCCTAACCAACTGGGCAGCTGGCGGAAGGTAAGAATTTTTATTTAAACACATTAAGCAAAGCAAATATAGTAATTTATTTTAATTTTAGGCGCCATATGAAATTCGTTACACCAATGATGTGGAAAAAGCCGCTATGCCATTCTACAGACTGTTATTTTTGCCTCACCACAAACAGTGGGGTAGGGAGATTTTTAAAATGGAACTACGCTCAAGTGGGATCGTTTGCACTTCCAGTACCACATTCGAATGATGTACCATATCCAGTGTGCCCTGGTGCATCTCTTCAAAAAGCAGAATCGTCAGATCAAGAGTCCGAGTCAAGTGCAAGCGAATTTGGGGCGTGCAGAAAGCGAAAATTACTGTCACAGGCCGAACTAAACGATTGGGTGCGCGATTTTGGTCTCACTAAGGAGAAATCCGAACTTTTTGCGTCTCGGATGGTACAGTGTGGATTTGCGGATTCAGAAGTGAAAGTAACAGCGTACAGGAAGCGTCACCAGCAGTATGCAAAATTTTATACAAAGAAAGACGAAATATGTTTTTGCAGCGATATTTCCGGATTGTTCCAAGAGCTTCACCAAATTCACAACCCCAATGAATGGAGGTTGTTTATTGACAGCAACAAAGAGAGCTTGAAGGCAGTTCTCTTACATAATGGGAATGAAAAGCCATCTCTTCCTATTGCTCATGCGGTTCATTCAAAGGAGAATTATGAAACTATGAACATTTTGCTGAAATGCATAGAGTATAGCAAATATAATTGGAAAATATGCGCCGACCTCAAAGTCGTGGCCATTCTGTGTGGACTCCAAGGAGGCTATACGCGACATTGCTGTTTTCTGTGCCTTTGGAATAGCGGCGCTGATGATCAGCATTATATTAAAAAAAATGGCCGGAACGAACGAAACCTGTAGTTGGAGAAGCGAATGTTCAGCGCAAACCACTAATAGAGAACCGTGAAAATATAATACTTCCGCCGCTGCACATAAAATTGGGTTTGATAAAAAATTTCGCCAACAAATTGGACAAAGAAGGTGAAGCTTTTGCCTATTTACGGTCAATTTTCCCTTACCTTTCGCTGGCAAAAATTAAAGAAGGAGTCTTCGCAGGACCCGAGATAAAAAAAATGTTGAAAGATGAAACATTCCCGAAGCTGTTATCACCCATCGAAGCCGCAGCATGGAATTCCTTCAGGCTTGTTGTGGAAAACTTTTTAGGAAACAACAAAAGCGATAATTATAAGGACATAGTTGAGGATCTGGTAAAGAACTATGAAGCAATGGGTAGGTTTTTTTTGAAACAAATGTTAATTTAAATAGCGTTTTAATTCTCGTTTTTTTCATTTTTGGGTAGGAGTGCACATGTCACTTAAAATACACTTTCTGCATTCTCATTTGGATTTTTTCCCTGAGAATTTAGGAGACGTGAGCGACGAACACGGCGAGCGCTTTCATCAGGAATTGAAGGCTATGGAACGACGCTATCAGGGCATCTATGACACGGCTATGATGGGTGACTACATTTGGACCCTAATACGTGAGACCAATTGCAGCGAATACAAAAAACAAAGAAGAAGTCAGCTGTTTTTCCACATGGCATAAAATGTACAGTTATATCTTTGTTTCTACTCATTTTTTGGGCGTTGATTTGGTTAATTTCGTTAGTTTAGCTAACCTGGCACATCCATTTCTAATTGTGCCATACATTGAGTATGTAGTGCTCTAAATAAATTAAAAAATAATATACTAAGACTAATTTGTTTATTTTAAATTAAGTTCAAATGTATTTATTCGTTTGCGTTGGGTAGGTAAGCTGTGCAAATAATGAAAATCAAAATATCGTGAAATAGCGGAATTTCGGTCTTTTACCAAAAAAATTATAAGTCCGCCATTTGTTGTCAGATTTTGTTAAGTAAGTGCTTATTTTCTTTGGAAAAATGCCAGCTATACGTAAAAAAACCAAAATCGCTGTTAGCATCGCGTTTTATATTTTATATGAATTTTTCTGCCACATTTTTACTAAAAAAACGCAGTTTTTTAGTTGTAGACGGCTCACTTTGCTTTAATTTGAGTAGTAGTAGGATCAAATACGTCAAAGAAGACGAAAGAAATGCTCAAAATAGTAAGTGTACCTCAAAAATTTTAAAAAAAAAGTTCAAAAATTTGTATCTCGAAAACCAATCGACAGAAAAATTTTTAAAACTCATTTTCGTGTTTAGTAGGTCAAAATCAATGAGAAAAAGTATGCTAGAAACAAATAACAGAGAAAATTTTGTTATTTGTGTTAGAAGCGAAATTAAACAACAAATTAACGCGCAATCGGAGATATAAACGAGGAAAACATGAACTTGTGGAATAACATTAAATACATATATTCTAAATTCAACAGTGCATAACTCTCTTGGAAACCGTCTAGCAATCAAACAAGACGAGTGGATAACAGATGAAATTCTTGATCTTCGAAAAGAAAGAGCTGAACATAAAAATAAAAACTATGAAAGATACTGGGAGTTAAACAAAGAAATAAGGACGTCGATTCTAATAGCAATGAAAAATCTGATCAATCGAAAATGCGAGGAAATAGAACACCTACAAAGGCAACAGGATGATTTTAACCTTTATAAAAAAACTTAAAGAAGCCGCTGGAATACATAGAAAATCAAACACTTCAGTTTTATTAGACGACAATAATTATGCTATTTTTGACTTGACATACAAACATCTGGAAAGACTATGTTACAAAAATATTCACGGATAATGAGAGAATAGCGTATGAAGTTAGGGAACTGAGTGGAGAACCCATAACAAGGGATGAAGTTATGTATGCCACCAAATCATTGAAAGAAAATAAAGCTGTAGGTCCTGATGCAATTCCAACATAAATAGTTCAATTATTTACCTATGTCATCGACCCTGGTCAATATCCAATGGACTGGTTGAAATCGACTTTCATCCCTATACCCAAAAAGACAAATGCTAGAAAGTGCAGTGAATACAGGCTTATCAGCCTCATGCATCATGTTTTAAAAATATTTCTAAAAATAATTCATAAAACAATATACCCAAAATGTGAAACAAGAATGGGCATATCTCAATTTGAACTCAAGGAAGGAATGGGTACAAGATAAGCGTTATTTAGTATTCAAATACTAATACAAAAGTGTCGAGAAGTCCAAAATGACGTATTTAAGTGTTTTGTCGGCTATGAGAAGGCCTTCGATACGGTCCAACAGGACAAATTAATGGACATATTGTCCTATATATAAATTAATGGAAAGGAACTTCGTTGCATAAAAAACTTGTATGGAACCAGACAGCAAGAATTAATGACGACGGGGACACGACTGACGATATTTCTATATCTAAAGGGTTGAGACAGGGTTCCATCCTATCTCCATTACTTTTCAACATATATTCCGAAAATATATTCTAAGAAACCATTGAAGGTGAAAGAAACGAGATAAAAGTAAATGGGATTTTCATAAACAATATCAGATATGAAGATGACACCACACTACTAACTGGTAGCATAGCTGGTCTGCAAACACTGATGACAAAACTTACACGTGTAAGCGAAACATATGGACTCAAAATCAATATAAACAAGTAAAGACGGATTATGTTTGGCCATGCCGAATCCTATATACCCTCCACCATGGATCGCATGCGATTGGTTACGGGTACTGATAAACTCATTTTACCAAATTTCAGCCCAATTTGTTGAAATCAGAGGTTTTTGTGGCGTTACGAAGTCAAATCTAGAGAGACCCTTGTATGGGGACTATATCAAAACATGGACCTATGACTACCGTTGTTCCTGTGAAGGATTCCGGGTATAAATAAACCCCAGTTACCAATTTTCAGCTCAATCAGTTGACATTTGTGGTATCTAAGACGTTAAGAAGACAAATCGGAGAGATGCTATATATGGGTGCTGTATCCAAAAATGGACCTATATTGGCCATTTTCAATCCCAACATATCTGCAGACATAAGAAGTATATGTACCAAATTTCAATCACTTAGCTCAATTATTATAGATTGTAGCGTGAACACAACAGACGGGCGGACAGACGGACATGGCTAAATCGTCTTTAAGACGATTTATTATATATAGTTTATGGGGTCTCAGATCAATATTTAGGGGTGTTACAAACGGAGTGACAAAATTAATATACCCCCCATCCTATGGTGGAGGGTATAAAAAGGCAAAATGTATGATTGTCAGTAAAAACCAGTAAGGAAAGGCTAAAGTCGGGCGGGGCCGACTATATAATACCCCACATCACTCTCGTAATATTGAATAACTCTGAAATAAAAATTTTGTAATTCATGTATAAATTGTTTACATAAATTTACTTTTGGGACATTTTATGCTTAAATAATACCCTGTACCACAGTGTGGTGTAGGGTATAAAAACGATTGGATGTAAAATACAGCTTCTATCGGATGAAACATATATATGGGAGCTATAGCTAAATCTTAACCGATTTTCTTCAAATTCGGCAATGTTAGTCCATGGATCAGGAAGCTCTACCATTCTATATATCAAAACGATTGGATGTAAGCTACAGCATCTATAGGACTGAAGGGTCAAATCGGACGAAAGATATGTATGGGAGCTATATCTAAATATTAACCGATTTTCTTCAAATTCGGCAATGTTGGTTCATGGATCAAGAAACTCTACCATTCTAAATTTCATAATGATTGGATGTAAAATACAGCTTCTTTAGGACTAAAGGGCCAAATCGGACGAAAGATATATATGGGATCTATATCTAAATCTGAACCGATTTCAACAAAATTCAAAAGGGGTGTTTACAGCTGCGAAATACTCTAAACTGCAAAATTTCAGAACGATAGGAGTGAAATTGCGACCTGTAGTCGACGAACAACTTTACATGGACAGACGGACAGACATGGTTAAATCGACTCAGCTAGTGATTCTGAGTCGATCGGTATACTTTAAGGTGGGTCTAGCTGTGTCATTTTCAGGTGTTACAAACATCTTTCACTGAAAATATCCGATATGAAAATAGAGCGAGTGAAAAATACATTAACGTTCTCACCAGCCACGACATAACAGTAACAACAAAAGCTCGTTTCATAAATTGTTATATGTCTATTATATAGAACGGAAATTTGGACAATAAAATCCAGTGACGGAGGGAAATTAGAAGCATTTGAAATGTGGATATGGCGCAAAGTACTGAGGAAACCATGGACCAACCGTGTTACCAACGAAGAAGTACTACGAAGGATGAACAACTGATGACAACCATCAAAAGAAGAAAAACATCGTTCTTGGGACGCATATTGCGAAACAAGTACTAATTATTGCAAAGAATCCTTAGTGGAAAAGGAAATCGCACCAGAGGCAGAAGAGAAATGTCATGGCTGAAGAATGTCAAGAATTGACAGGCTTTTCCGATGAAAATACCCTCTTACATTCAGCGAGAAACAATAAAAATAAAACAAGTAAAAGCGTTAAGTTCGGCCATACCAAATCTTATATACCCTCCACCATGGATTGCATTCAATTTGGATTACAGGAAAAATCTTTGGATATGGAGTAAATGATGAAACTATCCTTTTTGTTTAAGTAAATTATTAAAAAACGAACGCTGCAAATTTTAAGCCCACAAATTCTTTAGCCAAACTCTTCATGGTATTTTTGGCTTAAAATAGCTTTTTGAGAGCTACATCTAAAGCAAAATTTTATTTGTATAAATTTGATTGAGATAAATTCTTGCCAAAAGAGAATAGAGACTGCAAAGTTTCAGTAAAATTTCTTAGAAAATGTGGTGTTTTTGGCTTCAATAAGCTTTTTTGGGAGCGACATCTATAGGTGGACTATAATAAAATATGAACTGATTAGAAAATGTTTACTGCGATGAATTCTTGTCTCAATTAAATACAAACTGCAAAGATTCGGTTAAAATGCTTAGAAAATATGGTATTTATGGCTTAAATACGTATACGGGTATGTTCTGGCTCTCACTTGGAGCATCTCACGTGAAATGTCTTAAGAAAGATGTGTTCTAAAAGTCGCTATCACGCCTGAAAACCGTATGGCATGGAAGGCAAATCACATGTTAGGCATTATTTAAGCAGAAGTTAGGCAGCCAATACTTTCTGCATTTGCCAGGCACTTCGCTATTCGTCTTGTGAAGTAAAGGTGAGAAGTGAGATGAATGTGAAGTGAGTACTAGAATATAAGAAAATATGAACCGATTTGTAAAATTTTTGCTGTGATAAATTCTTGTCAAAATAGAATACAAACTGCAAAGTTTCTGCTAAATTGCTTTAAAAATGTTGTATCTATGGTTCAAAACCCGTATTTTGAGCGACCTATATAGGGGAGCTATATCATCCTGCAACTATAAGAAATATGTATACCACATTCGATCAACCTAGCTCTATTATTACGGATTGTAGCGTGATTACAACAGACGGACGGACGGTTTACGACGATTAAGAATACATACATATACTTTAAGGGTCTCAGATCAATATTTAGAGGTGTTACAATCCTATGGTGAAGGGTATACAAATACACATTTATGTATTGAATAATGTAAACTAAAATGATCCCAGCAAATTTTCTCATTACCAAATAATCCGACAAGTAAGCAAAGTTCGATAATGGTAAGTACTTATTATTTAGCCACTTTTCTCATTATTTTAACATGGGGATGTCATTGGAGGAAAGTACTTCCCAAAAGCATACAATAAAGTAGCATAATAAGTACTTATTTTTAGCATAGGCATACCACATAAATATGTGCTTATATTTTCACGATTTTAAGTACTTGAATAAAGCATTACCAAAAAGTTATAAAATAAGTAGTAGATATGGTAGATATTTAGAAATGACTCGAAACAAACAAGTTCCTCATGCCAGATTCGAATTTCTGAACCCAAACTCCCATGTAAAAAATCTTCAAAGGATTTACATCAGGTGATATACGTAAATATTTATGGTATTTTCATTCAAATCTGCACGTATTATTTGAAAACATGTTGCGTTATATTTTAATTTGGCAACTTAATTTTGATAATATTCGTAAAAACACTTATTTCTGTTATTATTGGTAAGTCATTATTAATAAGCCGAAAGTAATGCAGCGAATAATGAGATGTCATTATTTGGTAATGCAGGGAATAATGACAGGTACTTACCAAGATTTTGCTGGGATAAAACGGATGTGTAATAAAAGAAGAATAGCTTTTTCAGTTATTCATTAAAATTTTTAACTTTTTAAATAAAAACATCAGTGGTTGGTTTTTAATAAATTGTATTGTTTATTGTAGATATAATTGTTGTTTGTTGAAATCGTTACAGTGGATAAAATAGTACAGGGGGGGGGGGGTCTGTCGATCGCCATATCATCCATATATGATTTATTTTATATATATTTTTTTTGTATTTTTACTGAAAACAATTTGCATTTATTTTTCTATGGTTGTTGTCATTTGACTGATTTTTAATATATATAAATATATATAGTAATAAGGTATTGGTTGATGGTTTGAAATATGTTATCATTGTTTAGTTTTTTTACTTAAATGTTTTTAATAAAGAAAGAAATCAATTTTATTTTTAATTTTGTTTCAATTTTTTAACCGTATTTATTAAGTTTTTTCCCGATATAATGATTATACAATTTCTGGTTTGTTTTGCCATATTTTTGCATTATTTGCATTTTATAATATAAGTATCTATTTTTCTGTTCTGCTTTTAAGGAAATAATTGTTTAATAGTTTCTTAAATGTATTTATATGCCTATATATGTATAAGTGTATGTACGGGTGAGTTACATATTTAAATTAAAAAATTATTTTATTTTACTATTCCATTTTTCTGTGTTTATTTGAATTTATTTAGGTAAAATTTATGTATTTAACTAATAAAAAGAAAACAAATCATAAAAAAATGATGGACGTTTTCTAGAGGTAAATACCAAAGACAAATAGAATATAAGAAGACATTCCTTCAGGCCGCAACGTCAAAATCAATCAGTTACGAGCGAATAGAAATAAATTGTAACACGCGAAAAAACAGTTTTCCACGAACATGGATTAAACTTTTTTGGCACTTATCGATTAATATTAAATTTTTAATTGTGACAATTGCAAAAAATTCGGGAAAAACGGTCTGAACATCCGCGAAAAACCTCACTCGTTGGAATCAAATTCCTACTCGTTCGTCACTGACACTTACTCGCTACGGGAAGGAATGTCTTCTTATATTTTATTTGTCTTTGGAAAATACACATTTTAGTTCTCAATAAAATATAAAAGGTTTTTATAAAAATATGCTGTTTGTAAATCATGATTGACGTTATGTAGATGTTTTGTTTAAAAAGAATATTTATATTTATGAGAAAATACTATAGCTGTTCCTTTACTTACTACATTTTATTATTTGTACAAAAACAACATAGGAGAAATGGTAAAAGTTGTTGAAATAGTAAAATATAGTAGGCAAAGGAACAGGCTAACTATTGAATACATTTTGTTTGAAACAAAAATTCTAACTAATACTAAAAAAGGGTCTCCATTTATTTTTTTCGATAGCAGTAAGACTATTTTATTTATAATTAGTATCCGGCTATATATACAGTATAATCAAATAAAATATATTAAACATTAATGTTTTTCTTTTTTTTTGTTATTTGAACAAAAAAATTTCAAAAGATATTTGGGAGTTAACATTAAATACGAGTACCTTATGCGAGAAGACAGAAACTCACAGAAATTAACCGCCTTACCCCCGATGTCAATCGTTAACGTTTCAATGACTTCTATGCAAACAACAGCTGATTTGCGACCTGTAGCAAATCATCTGAACGACAAATTGAATGAAAACGTACTGCCCGATGCCTGTTAGTTGGTCGCAAATCAGCTGTTGTTCGCATGAATGTCATGCGAACGTTAACTTTCGACATCGTGGGTCAGGCGGTAAAAGAAAATAATCCAAAATATCAAATAATGTAGATCGTACTTTCATGTTCGTTGGAAATGGTATTCCCCCTTATCGCGAATAAAAGGAGATCATATTTTCCCCGAGAAAACGTTCTCCAAACGAAGTTGTTGGTATCCCGAACTTCCACGAACAATTTTTTCGGTTCGTATCGTTTTCGAGTCGATTTTCAAAGCAAAAAATCAATCCTATATTTGCAATAAGGTCCATTTAGTGTAGACTGTGTATTATTCATATTTAGTTCAGTTTTCGACGTCAAAAACAGCGTCGTCTTGTGTCTTTTGTTCCCAATTTATAATCAAACTAGCGGACCCGGCGAACTTCGACTCGCCGCAATTTAACGCCTTCAGATAAACTCCAGAGTGATAATAAAACACAGATAGTTAACATTTTAATGCGATTTGTTTAAAAGGAATCGAAATCAGTAGAGAGCGATGTGATAAACAACAAACAACGAAGACGGAAGACAGGCAACGTACAGATGACCGTGCGAAAAACAGGGAAATTCGAGATTAATTCCACAGACTTCCTACGATTGGTCTTGAGATTTATTGATTGTCATCGCAAAAGCCAATCGTACAGGGAACTGAATCCGCTTGAATTGGAATGAAAGATCAGTTGGAATAATCGGAATTCGTGGGATAAGGACTTCCTCTCCTTTGAATTTTCCCTTGATGATCGTCGCCTGAATCACATTGTCCATCAGTTTCATAATGGACAACCGCGAACTATGCACAATTTCGGATGATTCAGATTCCGCAACATGATTATGATCGATTCCACCTTCAGCTGTAAATTATGCGGCGGAGCTCCTGGCACATCAAGCGAGTTCGATTTTACTTTGAATAATAAAATTCATGCTATCGACGTCCTTATTCTTCGCTGCTAATATTGCCCGTTCACTAATCTAATCGAGATTTGGAAACACTTTGGTGATGAGTTCCTCGTTCGACGATGTGAACTCGCAAAAAATTTGCCGGGAACAATATCAATGCAGTGGAAACATCAACAGTAATTTGGACATTGCCAAGCGCCAACATTTGTTTCGAGAATTCAAGAGCCGATGAGTCGTTCTGCAACGCGACTCTCATGTTCGTGGTCAATTTCAACTTCTTGACATGCCGCCACAAAGACCACGATTTCAGGCATGCATTAATTTCATCGGCAGTAGATTTCGGGATGACGGGAAGCGTTTGACGAAATTCTCCGGGCAGCAATATCATAGACTCACCAAATTGTCTCAAATCACGTCGTAAATCCTTCATCGTTCGGTCAACTGCCTCCAGAGCTCGTTTATGCGCCATCGTGCATTCATCCCAAATTATGATTTTGCAATGCCCGCAATCCAATAAGATAACCTTACCTCTTATACTCAATCTTATTATCTGAAAAAATGTTCGAATTGATAAATATCGCGTTGAATTTTAATTGATCGTAATGCTTGTACCGTTTGCCGATGTGATACGCGAAATCAGTGTAACAATACGCAAAACTCGAATGAATTGCAGCAAGAAAAATAGCACATACTCGTACATATGTTTAATAGAAAACTTTTTTGTTTAATAGAAAATTAATAAAAAAAATTTGGATTGAAAAAGAGAGCAGTAGATAGGAACAGTAGGAATCTCGCAAGAAATAGCATTTTTCGATTTTCCCAATTTTCCGACTTTCCCGGAGGGTTTTCCCAAAATTTTCTTTCGTAACAACCTTCTCCTGGCAAATACGAACAACTGAAAAAAAAATTGAGCCAAATCGGTCCAGCCGTTCTCAATTGATGAATTACTATACATTTTTCACACCATTTTTATATATATAGATTTATTAGGAGACAACACAAGAGGAACATGAGTGATGAACTTATCTATAAATAAATTATTTTGAATTGAATGAACTCTTCAGCCTACTTGTTGTCACGAAAGTTCCGAATATCTGATTTTGAATTCTTTTAAATCGAATTAAACAGAGGACACGAAGTGAAATTGGAATATCTTCAAACATATTCACACCATTGAGAGAAAAAATGTAGTTGAAAAACATCTTCTGACGGGCCCATCAGAGGAAGACAGTCTTTTTGCCTTACAGTCTCACTCAGTAATATTAGGCTTATTAGAATGTTAATTTATGTTTAGACAATAAGCTGTATGTAGAGACATTAGTATATCGTCATCAGAAACGAGAAAGGACGTATCATCATATTTTAAAATTTTACAGGAGAAGCAAAAAACTAACTAAAATGAAAAATGTTGTCGTTAGAAAAACGGAGAATTCAGGATAATACCTAATCACAATGATGCATATATAAATTCACACAAAAATGATTTATGACTTCTTGGTGAAATTTGCGTGATATATGAATTTTTAACTATGAACAAAAAAAATAATTTGTTGTTAGGCCCTTTTGAATTTCGTTAATAAATTCACCATTGTTGATAGTAGATCGCTAAAAATTCGTCACGATGTGTATTTTGATGCAGTGTATCGAAATCTATCAAAAACTGAATTTCCATTTTTCTTGTCGATGCGTTCTTTTGTATTTCTGATGACGATATGGGGGATTTTATGTCGAGTGATTCAATTTTTAAAAACGATATCTTCTAATCGGACCGTCCATAACCGATCCCGTTGAAATTTTGTGTCATAAATAATATTAAATGGGTCTAAACTTGGTGCAAATTTCATGCCGATCAGAAGACATCGGTTTTAAAAATTAACTGACTTGGCAGAGATCCCCAATATATTTGCCACCGAGAGCGCCTCAGTAGGTAAGTTGGCAGCGTGCTCGCCTATGAATTTGGGGGTCGTGGGTTCGATTCCCATCAGAGGCTCTGGTCCGTCGCTACAAAAGTATTACAAGCACCATGGTCTTTGTCACCCGGCTTTTCCCTGGATCGTAAAATTACAATATAAATTTACTTTGTATTGTAATTCATATAAATAAATAAATGTTTGCCACCGATATTAGCATATTATAACTGTTATTTTCAAATTCAAATATCAAGAAAATTCAGATATAAAAAATACATAATTTTATATACATTTGAAATGGACGACTTTGTGATCCTACAGCTCCGCCCATTTATGGGGTAGAAGTCCTAAACATAAGCTCTATAATCGTGTATGTTCTTCCATGTCTCACGAAAGAGGGGTTCTGCATGTAGCTCTCACGGTTGTAAAATATGGTTTATGATGTGTTTTTTTATAATTTGGTGAATAGAAGAACGAAAGCCAATACTCAATAGAATTGCCGGACATGTTGATATTTATCACAGACATTTAATTAGACAGATGTCCCGTCCGGACGAAACGTCAAAATGTATCAGGTACGAACGAATAGAAATGAATTGAATGAAAAAAAAACAGTTTTCCGCGAACATTGATAGAACTTTTTTTGCACTTATGGATTAATATTAAATTTTTAATTGTGACAATTACAAAAAATTCGGGAAAAGCGGTCTGAAAATCCGCGAAAAACCTCCCTCGTTGAAATCCTATTCGGTGAAATTCTTATTCGTTCGTACTTGACACTTACTCGCTCGGGGATGACTTATATTATTTTTGATATTTATTGTGTGAAGTGAAATAAACTCACGATGAATACATACCTTTTCTCATACACTGAGGGAAAAAAGACGTTGCAAAATAAACACCGTTGGTACCAAATTATAAACGTAACGTGCATGAAAAATGGCCACCGATTCGTTCATTAATAATCAACGAAACGGGGGTGATTTTTTGACCGGCGTTGCGTTATGTATTGTCGCCGTAAGGTTGCTGATTATTTGTTCGGCTTTGTGTTGTTCATTGGATTTTTTATTGTCTGTTCTTAGAAGAAGAAACCACGAGGATTTATAAAGACGTGAAAAATGAATATTAATGACGAAGAAATAGAATTTAATGACCTGTTTCATATTGTGGATGATTCTCTGGGCTATGGAATGAGAAGGATAAGGTGATTGCAAAATCCAGTGACATCTTCCTATTGCAGAAATTTCTAGAATCAATAGAAATGGTGTCGGCCTACGAATATTTAAAAACCTAAGCTTATAAAAATTTCAATTTTAAAAGTTAATAATGAGTGTGTATGTTTTTTATAGAGCACAGGAATTCAATTTTGTAGTACATAAAGGCGAATGATACGAAGGAGACTGTCACCATTAGCGTTACGAGCTGAATTCCGAGAAAAAACAGAGGAAATACTGTGTTGCTGCACGAATGTGTTTTGTTTAGACGTGATTTGCTTAGTGATAAATATTCAAATTTACAATTATATGTTTGTTGTGTTCACGTTTTATTTACTTATAACATTAATAAATGTAGTGATACGCTAATGTTGTTTAAATTGTTTTAAATGGGGAGGAGGCAGGGGGGATTTAGAATGGAAAGTTATCCCAGCGCGTGCTTTATTCGTCCTCATCAAGTGCTTTAGTCGTCCCCCGAACGTTCTATAGTTGTCCCCAACACTTGATTTAAATTATCCCCAGTTGGTATTCATTTTGCAACGATGCGTTGTTGATTTTTGATGCTTTATTCATGCACCTCCTTGCTGGAATTCGTAACATACGGGGTTGGTTCATTATCATAAGCGAATTTGCAAAGATTAGCACGTATGTGCTTTGTTTTTCGCTGGGTGTAGAAACAGCAGGAATATTATTTTTTCGATTCCTGGATTTAAAAAAATATTCAAATCGTTTTTCTAATTATATTTAACATCGCTGTGTCATTTTGACAAAACAACCGATCTCAAAACTAAATTCGATTTTTAACAATCACTATATCTGGATGTATGATATAAATTTGGAAATAGGGGTACGAGAATTTGCTACAACAAATTTAGCTATATTTACAATACAATTTTCCTTTGCGGTTGTTTTGTCAAAATGACACAGATTCGTAAATAGAACTGGAAGCCTAATTAATTAATTTTACAGCCTGTTTCTCTATGTCGAACGAAAGTGATGCGAACGGAAAACAGCTGATTTTAGACCTACTTACTGGCATCAGCCAGTATTTTTGCATTGGCTTTGTCGTTCTGGTACCTGTTAGTAGGTCTATAATCAGCTGTTTTTCTTCCGCATGTTAATTTTTTGGGTTCCAAAATGTGATTATTATTTTGATAGCATGGATTGCAAAAATATGGTTAAGCTTCAGTGGCAAACCGAGGTCTCTTTATGAAAAACGAGAAAAGGATTATCTCCTCGTAGTACTCAAATAAAGCGGGATATGATTGAAAATGGTGGCTTTTAGAGTCGAATCGACAGGACAAAACTTGCTTTAATATGAACCATTTCTTCTTTAACACGAATTATATATCTCGCAAATTTTGGATAAGGTCAGTCCATATTAGAGCTGCAGTGTGATAAAGTGAATTGAGATGTCTACACTTGTGTGTTCTCAGTTGGGCCAAGACCACTTTGTCTTGGCAAACTTTCTTCCTACTAACACGACATCCGCTCTGTAATTGTTTAAACTGCTGCGTCAAAGTGGATGTTGCTATGATCTTCTGGTACGCACACCAACCTAGGGGTTCTCTCCTGTATTTATCTTTCGCTCTAGGTGGCAAACATCATTCCTATGAAGATAGGAGGAGGCTGAGGCCCAGAAGGCCTAGGAGTCTGCGGCCTAACATATCCACGAGGTGGAAATATGGATGTCTAAGCCGATAACACCCCAACCGATACTACTTCGACAACGTAAAGTTGTGTCGTGTACGGGCAAGATCTTCATCTCTTCGTGTATATAGATGGTCCGTTGCTGCATCTCTCTCAAAATCTGTGACCTCACTGGCGCTTTATAGTTTACACGGGCCGGTTAATTGCTTTGTAAGAGGTAAATAGGGTTCTTTGTCGGTTACCAAATGCTGCCGGCAAACGATTTGAGGACTGACAAAGTATTACTTCTCATTCGGTGGCATGTGTAGCAGATATGAAAAGAATGTCGAATATGATCCCGAGAATTCGTTGTTGTAGTTATAGCAACAATATCTTTCATATTCATGCACAAGATGTTAGGTAGTCCTTAGCTTGGGGATCTGCATCATTGGTTTCCAGGTTCACGAATTTGGCGACCTTGATGGAGTGCATCCATAGAGACCTGGAAACAACATGAGTTGATTCAATTTGAGCCCAGTATGAATTGAGGCGGCTACACCAACCAGATCTCACCTGCGCCAGAACATCTCTTGTTTGTCGCGGCCGTCTCTCTTTTTCTGATGCCGCCGGTGGAGGGTGCTCTCGGTGAACGATATTCATCGAGTGGTCGTTAACTGCTGCTGCGACTTCGTCGGCATGAATATATTTCTAACATACTTGCGCTGTAGATCGTGAAGATCTCTCCTGACCTGTCTGGGTGGTGGGAGCCTATCCACAAGGTGGTGGTTTAAATTGTTACTTCGATAGAAACCCAAAAGGTACTACTTTGGCAACATAAAGTTGTTCCCTCACACGGGTATGATCTTCGACTCCTCGGCCTATCGCTGTGTATGTGGTCAACAAGGTTTCTTTGTCTGTTCCCCAATAACATAGTTTACATAGCCCCTGATATTAGTTCCCTTGAAGAAGCCTGTCCAAAAACAAGGTACAAGGGTAAAACTAAACCCCAATGGTGGACTTCTGAGCTAACGGCTATGAAAAAGACCTGCAACAAGCTATTCAACAAGGCTAAATCTACTGGGGTCGCTAATGTTTGGGATGCCTATAAAGAGCAACTCAAGATCTATAAGAAAGAGCTTAGAAAGGCGCAAAGACGCTCTTGGTATACTTTCTGTGGCGAAGTGGAAAAGGTCTCCGACGCGGCAAGGCTGAGGAAAATATTATCAGCTTCACCCTGTACAGTGGGTTACTTGCAGGATGAGGCAAATAATTGGACCAAAAACAGCGAGCAGTCGCTCAATGTACTGCTCGACACACATTTCCCGGGGAACTCTCTAACAGAACCAGAGGATCAGCAGGACCAACAAGAGTGCGAGTGGACTGCGAGCGTCGCTAGCTTGTTGACTGAAAGATCCAGAATAAGCTGGGCTATTAATAGCTTTGAGCCCTTCAAGTCACCTGGACCAGACGGCATCACTCCAGCAGAAATGCAGAAAATGTTGAAATACATTATCCCCTGGCTGGAGAAAATTTATGTAGGCTGTATCAGGCTTTCATACATCCCGAATCGATGGAGGGATACCAAAGTGGTATTCATACCAAAAGCGGGGAAGATATCACACACTAGGCCAAAAGACTTCAGACCAATTAGCCTATCCTCCTTCCTATTGAAAGGTCTGGAACGACTTTTAGATTATTTCATTAGGGAAAACCTGGATACAAAACTCCTGTCAGTGAACCAACATGCTTACAATAAGGGGAAGTCTACAGAATCAGCCCTGCACGAACTTGTGAGCACTATCGAATCGTCCCTGCATTTCAAGGAATTCACCATGGTGGCATTTCTTGACATAGAAGGGGCTTTTAACAACATTCACTCAGATGCAGTAATTGCGGCACTGTCACATCTTAATGTTAACTTTAGTTTGATTAGACTAATTCAAAGTCTGCTCAACAGAAGACGCATAACAGCATGTCTTGGGTCCACAACTCTAACAAGGTTTGTAAACAGAGGGACCCCACAAGGAGGAGTACTGTCTCCACTAATTTGGAACCTAGCGTTGAATGAAATTCTGCTAGATCTAGAACGTTGTGGCTGCAAGGTCGTGGCATATGCGGACGACGTTGCAATCGCAGTGAGTGGCAAATTCGAAAACGTCCTCCGAGACATTCTACAGGTAGCTCTGAACAAATTGGCTAGATGGGCCAGAAGCAGCGGTTTGGGCATAAACCCAAACAAGACAGAATTGGTTCTCTTTACTAGGATGAATAAAGTCCCACATGTGGACCCTCCACCTCGGATAAATGGAACAGATCTAGTCTTTTCTGAAAGTGCAAAATTTTTAGGAATAATTCTAGATAGAAAACTGTTATTTAGACTTAATGTATTGGAACGTGTAAGGAAGGCTAACGTCGCCTTATATTCCTGCAAAAAGGCTGTAGGGTCGCGGTGGGGCCTCTCTCCTAAAATCGTCCACTGGATATATATAGCAGTAGTTCGTCCTATACTGCTATACGGCATTGTGGTATGGTGGACGGCAACTGACAAACTAACCATCACCAACCTACTAACAAAGGTTCAGAGAACTGCCTGCCTGAGCATAAGCGGAGCCTTAAGGACTACAGCGACCGAGTCTCTACAAGCCCTACTCCATATACTGCCGATTAATATTGTGGCGAGAGAAGTTGCAACCAAAGCGTCAATAAGATTAAACTGCCTATCAATGTGGAGGTACAAAACCTACGGTCACATGAGAATATCAAAGTGTAGTGCTATGGTAACCGACCGAGTGGACTATATACCAACGGTGTACACCTTCGAGAGAAATTACATCACTATGATTCCCGCGAGAGATGAATGGGTTGGAAGAAAACCAGGTAATAGAAACCATCTCCAATTTTACACGGATGGTTCGAAGCTTGATGAAAAGGTTGGCTTCGGAGTACACTGTGCAGAGCTTAGATTGGATATAGCTCACAGACTACCAGATACCTGCAGTGTCTATCAAGCCGAAATAATGGCAATATGGGAAGTAGCCAAGTGGCTGAGTCGCAACATAGTAACCAACACTGGCATTGTCATTTACTCGGACAGCCAGGCTGCCATCAATTCTCTGGAGGCAACATCCCTAAATTCACAAACAGCCCTCGACTGCCGCAGATCTCTTAACGAGATGGCTGAGCAGTTTAACATACACCTCATATGGGTGCCTGGGCATAGGGATATCCCGGGGAACTGCAAAGCCGATGAACTTGCTAGGAAAGGGACGACATTACAAATTCTCGAAGAATTTGCATATATTGGTGCGCCACTATCCACGTGCAAGCTTTGGCTTAGGCAAGAGGCAATCAGGCAGTCCAACGAAAGATGGACAGAAATCGGCACCTGCAGGGTAGCTAGACAAATCTGGCCAAGGTATGACCTGAGAAGATCAAAATATCTCCTCGCACTAGAGAGGCAAAGATTGTCTACGTTAGTATCAGTTCTGACGGGACACTGCTTGATCGGCGAACACGCCAAAAGATTGGGTATTGACTCTAATGACTTCTGCAGAAGCTGTGGAGATGAGGAAGAAGTGGAGAGCATTGAGCACTTGCTATGCGACTGTCCCGCTCTGAGTAAACGACGACTGGACATACTGGGGTCGGCTGTTCTAGGCAGCCTAACAGATCTTTCCAGTACCGATATTCGTAATATCGACAAATTTGTATATCAAACAGGTTGGTTTCGATGAGGGGCATTTCAGCCCGTGGTAACACTAGGGACCTAAACTGGTCTATGTGAGCTTGTATAAAAAATACGGCTGCCACCCTAACCTAAACCTAAACCTAAACCTAGCCCCTGATATAGCAAAAGCCACGAGGTATGGAAACCACGCAGATGATCGGCAATCGGAAAATGAATTTTCAGGCTCGGGGGAAAGTTATTCAAGTGGCTTCGCTACTGATAAGTGCAGGGAAATCAAAAAAATTAAAAATCATTTACGAGAGTTGCTATATATATTTCTGGCCTAGGCAACACTAAGTGTTGCCTGGCGCCATCTGACGTTTCCATTGGAAAGTTTGACATTTTTTAGCATAAACCTACTCAGAACGTTTTGATGTACGACCATCATTTGTGTTGTTTACAGTGACTTGAAAAAATCAATTTGGAAAAAAATGGAATTAACTCGTGAACATTTTCGTGCGATCATTTTTCACAATTTTCAACGTGGATTATCACGATAAGAGTGCATCGATGAACTTAAATCTTTGTATGGCGATGAAGCACCATCCTATAGCACTGTGAAAAACTGGTTTAATGAATTCAATCGTGGCCGACGGTCGCTCAAAGACGAAGGTCGTCCAAAAACGGCCGTAGTGCCAGACAACATTGATGACGTGCGTGCACTGATAATGCTAGATCGTCATGTGACATACCGTGAGGTAGAGGCATCCTTGGGCATTTCTTCCACCAGAACACATTCGATATTGCATGAACACCTGGCCGTAAAAAAGGTTTGTTCTCGTTGGATCCCGCACAATTTGACAATCGCTCAAAAAAATGATCGTGTCGTTTGGTGCAAAGAAATTTTGAAAAACAACGATCGCGGTGCTTCAAAAGACGTTTATAAGATCGTCAGAGGTGACGAATCTTGGATCTATGCGTATGAGCCCGAAACAAAACAGCAATCGACCGTGTGGATCTTCGAAGACGAGCCAAATCCAACGAAAGTTGTTCGTGGAAGAAGCAAATGGTCGCCTGTTTCTTCGGCAAAACTGGTCATGTGGCGACTGTTCCGCTTGAGCAACATAGGACGGTCAACTCTAAGTCGTACACCATAATTTGTTTGCCTGAAGTCTTCGGAGAAATTCGAAAAACGAACAAGAGAAGACGAATCATTGTGCACCATGACAATGCGAGCTCTCACACATCGGCTCAAACCAGCGCCTTTTTGACCGGCCAAAACGTCCGCCGTACAGCCCTGACTTGGCACCCAATACTTCTTTTTATTCCCGCACATCAAGAAAAAAATGCGTGGTCAACGATTTTCGTCGCCAAAAAAAAATGCTGTTGAAGCGTTCAAAAACCATGTTTTGGAGGTGTTTCAATGGGAGTGGAAAAAGTGCTTCGACAATTGGCTTGAGCGCATGCAAAAGTGTATAAATCATGCTGGAGAATACTTTGAAAAACAATAAAACTATTTTTGATGATAAATATTCGCATTTTCATTATTAGGCCAGAAATATATATAGCAGCCCTCGTACTGGCATATTTACCTGATGTATGTAGCAGGACCACTATGTCCATTTTCAGACCTAGGAAATTATTAAACTGGATGTCTAATGGATGTCTGACTGAGGATGTTCCATCTGGGCCAAGTGCGTTGGTTGACTTCGTGCGGCATCTTTAATTTCACCAACTGTAAATTTTGATAGATAGCACAGATACAACAGCATGAGAGCGATTTAACGTTTGCTCACAATTTAATAAGACCGGAATTTATATTGTGTTGCTTCAAATGTATTCCTGTGTCCCGATGCCTATGCCGGAAACTAAAGGAATAAAGCGAACCTTCGCTGCGTTAACAATGACTCAGAATTTATTTTTATCTACCCGAACATCTGAGGCACTTCATTGAAGTCGTCATTGGAGAATTCTCTGCACTCGTCCCAACTACCTTTCCTCAGGTGAGACTATATGGCAAATAGTAGTGGATGAGGAAAGCTAGTCCTGCACATACCCCACAGGTTCGACCTGTACGTAGCACATTGTAACCTTGACAACTGTGTACGCTAGAAACTAAAGGAATAAAGCGAACATTCGCTGCGTTAATAATGACTCAGAATTTCTTTTTATCTACCCGAACATCTGAGGCACTTCATTGAAGTCGTCATTGGAGAATTCTTTGCACTAACATCATCTCTAATGGATGTCTGACTGTGGATGTTCCGTCTGGGCCAAATGCTTTGGTTGACTTCGTGCGGCATCTTTAATTTCACCAACTGTAAATTTTGATAGATAGCACAGATACAATAGCATGAGAGCGATTTAACGTTTGCTCACAGTTTAATGAGACCGGAATTTATGTATATTGTGTTGCTTCAAATGTATCCATGTGTTCCGATGCCTATGCTGGAAACTAAAGGAATAAAGCGAACCTTCGCTGCGTTAACAATGACTCAGAATTTATTTTTATCTACCCATCTGAGGCACTTCATTGAAGTCGTCATTGGAGAATTCTCTGCGTTCGTCCAAACTACCTTTTCTCAGGTGAGACTACACGCTGAAAAAAAATCGCTTCTGTAGTATATTGTCCCAAACATATTCGGCTTGAAACATATATATGTTTAGGGTACACTCTAAACATATAGTATTTGGTACACACAAACAAATTTATATTTGGGAAGATGTTGTTCTAAACAAATCTTTGTTTACATCGCAATATGTGTTTACTTTGGACGATTTTTTTCCGAAGCAAATAATTATTTGCATTTAAGTATTCAGAAAATACCTAAATTGTGTTTAATATTTCAGTAATTCAAACCTAATTTTTTAGAAAATTTTCAGTCGTAAAAATTTAAATCGTATAATCTTCGATCGAAACATATTACTTGGAGGATTGACAACTAATGATGGCTTAGAATGCTCAGAAATTTTAAATGATTGATTTAAAACAGAAGTTACTGCTGCATTTTGTATTATAACTGGGTGTTCAATTCGAAACCAAAAAAAATTTAAACTGAAATTCGAAAAATTCAACAAAAGTTTCGAAAATATTTTTTAAATAAAATATGTTTGGAGAAATTCCTAAACAATAATTTTATTTGTATTCAAACACATATTTTATTTGAGAAACTTAGTTTGCAAATATTATATGTTGTAACATATTAATATATGTGTTCCAAATATATTTTATTGATTTTCAAATAAAATTTATTTGCTCAGAAATACATAATATTTAAAAATTTGTGTTCCAAATATATTTCCTTTCGATTCAAACATATCAAAAAAGGCGATTTTGCCCCGTGTATATGGCAAATAATAGTGGATGAGGAAAGCTAGTCCTGCATATACCCCACAGGTTCGACCTGTACGTAGCACATTGCATCCTTGACAGCTGTCTAAGCTGCAAGTGTCATTCAGCTTTGTCTACTGCAGCGGTCGAGATTTTCTTCCAATTTTAAAATCTACCTTTCCGCTAATGTTGCCACTATGGTATTGCTTGCCAAAATTGCATTGCAATTCCATAATAATGTTGGCACTCGACCTTGCTATGTAACATGAACTCAATAAAGTTCATTTTCCCATTATGGGTATGTGTGTCTATCATACCTGCAGATCCCTCCGAAATATTTCAATACCTAAACATTTTACGAACAATTTTTTTCTCGCTAGATTTACTCCATGTGATCATTAAATCTCAGCATATCAATTATGACGCCTAAGTTCTTTAGTGAGTGGGTGGATCGGAAACGCTTACATTTATATACTCCGTATTCTTCCTGCTTGCAAAGAGGACGGCACTTGTGGGCAGCGAATTGTATGTGTACTGGCTCCAGCCATGTTTTTTTTCTTTAGTTTAATAAACGTATTGGTGGCTGTTTCGATTTGTGACCATGAGTTTGTATATGAAATCCTATAATTTTCCCTACATTTGGAAGGAGAAGTAGTTCTATCGTACATAATGTTCCAGAAGAAATCCTTGTGTGACGCCGTCGGTTATTTCTTCACTACGTTATCACTCTGATATATCTGTGTTAAAAGCAACTCGTTATCTTATCTAGAATATATCGGGTCTGTTCTGTAATCACGTTGATTTTAAAATCACCGGCGACTTAACATCACTATTGGAGTTCGAAATCACCCGAACATATTGCGAACAATCTTTTTTGGGAGGCTACGAATAATAAACCGGGCGATTTCGAACTCCAACAGCGATTGTAAGTCGCCGGTGATTTTAAAATCACCGTGATTTCAAATCACCTTGCTACAGAACAGACCCGTATATTGGGGATTCCATTCGAATAAGCGAGTCCTAGCGGAATTGAAGGCGTTCTTCACATAGAGAGAAACGATTGCACAGTACCTCAACCGTAGAACTTGCTTTTCTGAACCATAATTGTTGTTCGGATAAATCGCCTCACTTTTCTAATCGATTAGTATCAGTATATTGTATATTATTTTCTTCAATATGTTGTCCATGGTATCAAGGTATCGAATGTACCTCCAGAAAGTTTTCAGGAATAGGCCTTGTCTCATAGGGACTTTTGTAGCCTTCAGTGCAACGTTTAATATTCTTTCGGGCCCTGTGTTTTTGTCGCCTATATTCGTAATTGCTTCTTCAAGCTCCTTCCGCTGTATATCCGGGACTTCTTCATCATCATAAGTCAAAATAGGGTGCATGGGAACCGGAGTTCGTTGAGGGAACAGTGTTTTAATGATGTTTCTCAACATTAGCCGTTCCTCAAAGATGTCTGCAGCGTCGTACAGGTCTTCGAAACTTTTGTTATCGACAGAGGATGTCCAACTTATAGCGTCTGTCAAGACCCTCTTTCACATACTAGGATGCATGGAAAGGCCGCATCTCTGGTGGTATGAGATGTGTTGGCAGATGGTTTCTTATTTTATGGTATTATTGACGCCGGGGTTTTTAACCCGGAGGCTGCATGAATACAGGGGCCTTATTCCCGCATCCGTTCGTATGGTAATCTGAAATTTCGACATCATAAAATGAGGAATTAGCAATCTAACTTATTATACCCTCACTTTAGTGTGACGAGGGTATATATCATTTGCTACGGAAAAAAATGTAACACATCGAAGGAGTGACCTAACACCCCAAGTATGTTCGGCGGAAATCCGTTTTGGATCATTTTAAGTCGAATGAGCAATGTCCGTCCGTCTGTCTGTGTGTCAGTCTGTCTGCTGGCTGGTGCGCACGATAACTCTCGAAAGGAGTAACCGTTTGACTTCAAATTTCGTATGTGGTAATATTTTGTTCTATCTCCGGCTAAGTTCGAAGATGGGCCATATTGGTCCGCTCCTTCTGGTACCTCCCCCACAAAGGGTTAAAATGTTGTGAAATATTGATTCTTTAATAACTGCTATTATACGTATTCGAATCTTCTGAAATTCCACACATAGTATTAGTTTGTTAGTCGCTATCAACTCGAGGAAAATGGGCGAAATTGCCACGCCCGTTTTGGTATCTCCCACACAAATGCACCATTTTGCACTAAAAGTTAAAAGCTTATAACATTAATACCAGTGTTTAGAAATACTTGAAATTTTGTACAGTGTAATGCTTTTATAGTGCCTAAAGTCCAGTGAAAATGGGCGTTATTGCCGCTCGCCTTTTGGTACCTCCCACACAAATGCACCATTTTGCACCAAAAGTTAACAGCTTATAACATTAATACCAGTGTATAAAAATACTTGAAATTTTGTACAGCGTAATGTTTTTATAGTGCCTACAGTCCATTGAAAAATGGGCGTTATTGTCACGCCCCTTTTGTTACCTCTCCCACAAAGGCACAATTTTGCACCAAAAGTTAACAGTTTATAACATTAATATCAGTGTATACAATTACTTGAAATTTTGTACAGTGTAATGCTTTTATAATGCCTATAGTCCAGTGAAAAATTAGCGTTATCACCACGCCCCTTTTTGTACTCCCACACAAAATTGCCAAATTATACCACAATTTAATATCTCAACGTTAATATACCAGTCCATATAAACGGTTACAATTCGGCACAGTGCAATGTATTTAAAGTACCTACTGTTCAGCGAAATATAGGTATATTTCTTAAACCCCTTCTGGTACCCTCCCACAAAAATTGACAGAATAATTTGTGTAATATTCAATATTACATTACTCACAAAGTGAGGGAAACTTTCTTACTTGTTATTATATAAATAAGTTATAAATCCCCTTTGAAACTATATTCTGAAATTTCATCAACATACTATGTACATAAATATTAGAGTTAATAGATCTCACGTAATGGAATTACGATACGAAACGGATGCGAGAATTAGGCCCCTGCCTTGGTTACCAGGCTGAAAGACTTATATACAGGGTTGCCCATATTCGACGGACCCATGTTTTTTTTGGGCCCATTCCAATCGACGAGGCTTGTCCGCAGGCAACAATCTTTGCGTCAATTGAATTTTGTACGGGAACAAATGCAAATCAACGCGAATAATCCGTTGTAAAGTGGACCGAGCCATGCCCAACTGCTGAGAACGGCGTTTTTGGGATGTTCTTGGGGACCTCTCAACACTGGCTCGTACGGCAGCGATATTCTCGGCCGATCGCCTTGGTCGACTTTTATTTATGTCATTAAGCGATCTGACATCTCCGTCAAAAGTTATGGCGTTGCCAGATGGGTCCGTCGAATATGGGAGACCCTGTATAACATTCTGAAAAAAGGTTGAAATAAATATCCGTCCATGTGATGGCAATCGCATTTCGCCTAAAATTGGCGATGGTGATTTCAAGTCGCAAAATGCATGTTCTGAATTTTTTTTTAGCACAAAAATTTATATTTATTAAAATCAAATTATTAATTACAGTAATAAATAACTACATCCATGTGTGCATTTTATTAAAATTTAATTTCGAAGACCATTAAAATTGAAGGGGAAATTTTTGCGATTTGAACTCACGCGATTGTCATCACATGGGCGATCTTCTCCGATATCCTGACTATCACTAAATCGATGTTTTCTGTATTCCTAAATTCAACAGTTTTTAACTGCCTCAGATATCTCAACGAGATGGCTGAGCAGTTCAAAATCCAGTTGATATGGGTGCAGAGTCACATGTACATGTCAGGGAACAGCAGTGTAGATGAACTTGCAAGACTAGGAACTAATACTCCAGTGAAACTGAAATATGTGAGAATACCTTTAACAACTTAAACGCTCTACTGGAGATATAGTTGCAACATTTTGGCAAAGGTTGGAATAAATATATTCTGCGGTATCCAGACTGTCATGAAATCGCCTGGTTCTGTATACCTGAACACAACAGCCATCAACCGCCGCATATCTCGCAACGAGACGGTCTACTGTTCAATTAGCGAGACTTCAATTATTCTTGAGATAATGTCCTTATAAAAACAGCTCTCAGATGGTCACAAGTCCAAAACAATATCCATACCAAGCTGATGTGGCCCTGCCTAAATTCGAAAAAGCATCAACGCCCTACAGTTGTTATCGGGACGGGACTTCTGACTTATCGTGTGTCATAAAGCACCAATCTATTATTGGGCGACAAGAGTCTTCGTCATGAGAAATGACTTTGGAGTCTTTGGAAATGAATGAGGAATCGATAGAACTCCGTCTGTATCTGTCCCCCGCTCTCTCTAGAAGTACCCTAGGCTCACATTTATTTAACATTTTACATTTAAAGCAATCTAAAGGATTCAACGGAAGGGACTAGGAAAATCACATCTCATTTCTTCCGTTCCTCTGGTATGACAATGGACAACGTAATCCATAAGTGAGCCTGACAGAACCTAACCTTACATTTCCCAGTACATAAACCAATTCTAACGAACATCATTTATTTAAACATACAAAAATATGTATGGATATATAACGAATTAAAAACAAAAAACAACTGATTGTAATAATTCAAGATTAAGATCTTGTATTCCTTTAATTTAATATATATATATATATATATAGAAAACCTCAAAACTAGAGTTTTTTTGTCATATATTATATTTAAATACACAATAAATTATGAACTAAGCTAAAAACTGTGGGTTATATATAGTTATGTATATATATATTGTTTATTTGTTTAATTATTATTGTATTTGGAATTAAATTTAAAAATGTTTATAATTGTTTACGTTTTGTTTCTTGTTGTAATTGAAAACTTTATTTTTTTTAGAAATCGAAAGTTAAGGGGATTTTTTCATATATAAGAGACACACACAGAGAAATGCAACTAAATAACAATTTTTATTTGGGAATTTGTTTTTTGTTTTTTTACTTAGTTTCTTTTTTATTTAAACAAATACATATACATTTAAGTTTTTATGTTATTGGCTAGACAATAACATTCTCATAGTTGAAGTAATTACTTTTTTTTTCTTTTGGAAAAAAACCAAAAAATTATTTATATAAATATGTTACAATTTAAATTAATTTATATGTAAATTGTTGAAGTTTTGAATTTATTTCAAAATAATTTTGGGAATTTTGTTGATTAGTTTTTTGCGAATACTTTTGTGTTTTTTTTTGTTTTGAAAATGTTTTTATCCTGATTTATATAATTACAATGTTGTTTTTTTTCTCGACTTAGAAAGAGGACTTAATATAAACATTTTACTTGTTTTTTTATTTTCATTATCAGTAGCATACCATTAGGCGCCTTTAAATTTCATAGTATTTCCATGGCATATGTTTAGGGGGCGCTGGGAGGGAGGGAGATGCCTTTCCTCTTTTTGTTGTCCTTCTATTTTAGGTTTCACTCTATTTTTCTGGTTGATTAAGGTTTTAGTGTTTCATTTGGTACTTGGAATTGTTGTATGTATTTTGTTATCTATTTATTTGTTTTCTTTATTCTTGAATAAACTTTTTTTAAATACTTTACAAATATTCATTTTGGATTTGGGGGCTTGGGGAGTGAGGAAGGATAATATTATTATTGTATGCACACTTTGTTCTATGCACATGATGATTGATTGATTGTGATTTGATTACTGATTACAATATTTATATATTCATATATATTTGCGGTATGTTGAAATGTGTTGGTATGTTGAAATGTGGCGGTGGTGGTAGTGTTGAATTTCTAATATTTTTGGTTTACCATATCTGAGAGAGAAAGGAAGAGAATAGAAATAAACAAAATAGTATTAAAATAAATGAATTTGCAATTGTATGACAATTTTGTTAAGCGTATTTAATTTAAAAAAAAACAATAATAATAAAATAATGTTATGCCTTGAATTAAAGGTGTATGATCGTTCTGGTGAGTGTTGGGATAAGCAGATTAAATTAAAAAGTATTAGTGATTTCCAAAGGCATATTTTCTTTTAGATTTAGAAAAAAAGAACATTTTTTGAAAACTAATCACACAGCCCTATTTACATTACATGTAAAAATTTTCCTACAAATGAAATTATGTAGTAAGAAGTCATGATCCAGGATCTATTATTGAAAACCCCATATTTAGATTTTCTAGTAACGCTTTTTAAATAAAATTAATTCTAGACACATCATTCGAAGGCGCCTTAGATAACGATAAGTATTCGTATATTTGTATGCACTAAAAAAACTAAACTAAAGAACAACTCATGCCTAAAATTAGGAAAATTTAGTTAATATTAAGGAAATAGTCTTGAATTTATTTTGTATTAATCCCCTCAACGTGTGCCCAATCCAATTTCTGATATGGTTGGGCCAGGCTGTGCTGTTATCTTGCCGTTCTTGGTGATGCGTGCAGCCACATATTCTGTCCTGTCCGTTTTTCCTTACGTTCCTGTGGTAACTCAATGGATTGTACAGTCTAAGTTTGGGTTGTACAGGCAGTGACTCTTAACCTAAACTAACCCTACATATGTATGATGAATTGTCCTTATTTTAAAGATGATGACGGCTTTAAAAAAATTAAGTTTTTTAGTGCATACAAAGATCTAAGGGATTTCGAAAGATCTGTATGTTTTTCGAAATGGATTCAAGTTTCATGTAGTCAGTCCATCATTTGTCCTTTGTAAAGTCGTCAATATAGGTGTGGTATCTCCTTTGTCGACACCTGAATTACAACTTCAAGTGAAAGTGTTCTAAAAAAAATATATGATGCTCCTTTCGCGATGAGTATATAATGGCGATTTAGTTTCTGCAAAAAAGTGAAGCATTTTCGTTGGACATATCACGAAAACTACAGAAGGTGCTGTGTTCAATTCCCAATCTGTTCAGATTCAGATCAGTGAAAAAATGTTATATCTAAAACAAAATCACCCGGAAATATGATTGACTAAAACAATAACCATAACATACTCGGAAATGCAGCGTCATCTAGTGGCGGTGAACACTTAAGAATAATAGGAACAATTTGAAACGTGACGATCTATGTACGTTTGAAGCAAAATGACTAAAAAATTTGATCTATTGATCAATCACATTGAGTTCGGTCTACAGTGGAAACACCTTTGGTATACGGTTCAAACACAGAGGCTTCGGTCTACTGTGCACTCACAGAGACTTCGGTCTACTGTTCAATTACAGACACATCGGTCTACTGTTGAATCACAGACACTTCGGACTACTGTTCAATCACTTCGATCTACAGTCCATTCACAGAGACTTCGGTCTACTGTTCAATCGCAAATAGTTCGGTTATCCTTCAATCACAGAGAAGTCTACAGTTCAATCGCAAAGACTTTGGTCTACTAATCATTCACAGAGACTTCGGCCAAATGTTTAATCACCAAGACTTCGGTCTACTGTATAATCGCAGAGTTCAGTCGTAGAGACTTCGGTCTACTGTTCAATCGCAAATAGTTCGGTTTACCCTTCAATCACAGAGACTTCGGACTATTGTTTAATCACAGGGACATCGGTCTAATGTTCAATCATCGAGACATTTGTCTACTATTCAATCACAGAGACTTTGGTCTACTTTTCTGTCACAGACTTCGGTCTACTGTCAAATCACCGAGACTTTGGTCTACTGTCAAATCACACAGAAGTCAGTTTACTGTTAAAATACTGAGGCTTTTTGCTACTGTTAAAACACAGATACTGCGGCCAACTTTTTAACCACAGAGAGTTCGGTTTACTGTTCAACCGAAGAGACTTAGGTCTATTGCTCAACCGCAGAGAGTTTGGTTTCTATTCAATCAAAGATACTTCGGTCTGCAGTCGAAACACAGAGACTTCGGTCTATAGTTGGAACATAGAGATTTCGGCCTCAACTCGTAGTTAGTAATTTGTATTGGATTGCATTCAATTCTATAACCGGAAAAGTCTTTGAAGTGGAAAAGAAGCAAATCGAAGACTGATATGTTTTTTTGACAGGTTTTCCAACTTTAAACTTATGTAAATGTATTACATAAGTTTAAAAATGTATTAAGAAATGATTGAATCAATTATGTCCCTTTTTCAGTGTGAAAAACTATCCTAAAATAGAGCAGTATGTTGAAAAGTCCGTGCAAATTTGTTAATATTTTCATATTCAAATAATCTTGAGAAATCATTCCTATTTTGTTAGTATGGAAATCATGGAATTAAAACGCATTTTTTAGTTGATTCAAGTTAGTTGAATTTTCGCAAAAAAAAAAACAAAGGAAAACCATTCAGGGAAGCAGAGCCGACAACACAAAATCGCATAAAAACGCAGTGGTTGCAAACTTAGAAACGCCGGGTGCTCATGTACTTACGTCCACAAATAGAATTCTTAATATACTAAAGTAAAACAGAGATAATACATAAAAATTTGGGGAAATTGAAAGAGCTCCACAGAAAATATTCGCAAATTATTTCCATCCAATTGCTAGAAAAAAACAGTACAAAAAGACAAAAATGAACACGAAATAGAAGTCAATTTAGAATTTTCGAATTAGAAAAATAAAAAATAGTTGAGGAAATAATTTGATGAATTTTGAAAGCAAAACTTAGCCAATTTTAAGAATGTTTAAAGAAAAAAAAATAGAGAGAGCGAGAGAGGATAAACAAGTATATACTTAACTTATCCTTAAGAAACCGTTTAAATGTGGGGGGAGTGATTTTTGAGGAATTTATATTTATATTTAATTAACTCTTTTTCTTTTGTTTTGGTAAATGATAATAACACTATGCAACAAAATGAAAAAAAACGAATATAATAAAATTTATATTTTGTATGGGTTATGATTATCTTATTACAAAAATGGTTGATATTTTTAATTACTATGGATATGTTTTCTTTAAACACAATTTGTAATTTTAGCAGAATTTGAAAACAATTTCTTCGATTTGGTATGTTATGAATAAATCGGAAAAAAATTGTCAGGGACCACCTTTTCTTAAGGAATAAATTTGTCAGAGACCACCTTTTTTAAAGAAACAATTTGTCAGGGACCACCTTTTCTTAAGGAAAACATTTGTCAGAGACCACCTTTTCTTAAGGAAAACATTTGTCAGAGACCACCTTTTCTTAAGGAAAACATTTGTCAGAGACCACCTTTTCTTAAGGAAAAGTTGTTAGAGATCACCTTTTCTTAAGGGAAAGTTGTCAGAGACCACCTTTTCTTAAGGAAAAGTTGTCAGAGACCACCTTTTCTTAAGGAAAAGTTGTCAGAGACCACCTTTTCTTAAGGAAAAGTTGTCAGAGACCACCTTTTCTTAAGGAAAAGTTGTCAGAGACCACCTTTTCTTAAGGAAAAGTTGTCAGAGACCACCTTTTCTTAAGGAAAAGTTGTCAGAGACCACCTTTTCTTAAGGAAAAGTTGTCAGAGACCACCTTTTCTTAAGGAAAAGTTGTCAGAGACCACCTTTTCTTAAGGAAAAGTTGTCAGAGACCACCTTTTCTTAAGGAAAAGTTGTCAGAGACCACCTTTTCTTAAGGAAAAGTTGTCAGAGACCACCTTTTCTTAAGGAAAAGTTGTCAGAGACCACCTTTTCTTAAGGAAAAGTTGTCAGAGACCACCTTTTCTTAAGGAAAAGTTGTCAGAGACCACCTTTTCTTAAGGAAAAGTTGTCAGAGACCACCTTTTCTTAAGGAAAAGTTGTCAGAGACCACCTTTTCTTAAGGAAAATTTGTCAGAGACCACCTTTTCTTAAGGAAAAGTTGTCAGAGACCACCTTTTCTTAAGGAAAAGTTGTCAGAGACCACCTTTTCTTAAGGAAAAGTTGTCAGAGACCACCTTTTCTTAAGGAAAAGTTGTCAGAGACCACCTTTTCTTAAGGAAAAGTTGTCAGAGACCACCTTTTCTTAAGGAAAAGTTGTCAGAGACCACCTTTTCTTAAGGAAAAGTTGTCAGAGACCACCTTTTCTTAAGGAAAAGTTGTCAGAGACCACCTTTTCTTAAGGAAAAGTTGTCAGATACCACCTTAGGAAAAGATGCCAGAGACCACCTTTTCTTAAGGAAAATATGTCAGATACCACCTTTTCTTAAGGAAAAGTTGTCAGAGACCACCATTTCTTAAGGAAAAGATGTCAGAGACCACCTTTTCTTAAGGAAAAGATGTCAGAGACCACCCTTTCTTAAGGAAAAGTTGTCAGAGACCACCCTTTCTTAAGGAAAAGTTGTCAGAGACCACCTTAGGAAAAGATGCCAGAGACCACCTTTTCTTAAGGAAAAGATGTCAGAGACCACATTTTCGTAAGGAAAAGTTGTCAGATACCACCTTTTCTTAAGGAAAAGTTGTCAGAGACCACCTCTTCTTAAGGAAAAGTTGTCAGAGACCACCCTTTCTTAAGGAAAAGTTATCAGAGACCACCTTTTCTTAAGGAAAAGTTGTCAGAGACCACTATTTCTTAAGGAAAATTTGTCAGAGACCACCATTTCTTAAGGAAAATTTGTCAGAGACCACCTTTTCTTAAGGAAAAGTTGTCAGAGACCACCTTTTCTTAAGGAAAAGTTGTCAGAGAAACCGTTTTCCTAAGGAAAAGTTGTCATAGACAGCCTCTTCTTTTCTTAAGGAAAAGTTGTCAGAGACCACCTTTTCTTAAGGAAAAGTTGTCAGAGACCACCTTTTCTTAAGGAAAAGTTGTCAGAGACCATCTTTTCTTAAGGAAACGTTGTCAGAGACCACCTTTTCTTAAGGAAAAGTTGTCAGAGACCACCTTTTCTTAAGGAAAAGTTGTCAGAGACCACCTTTCTTAAGGAAAAGTTGTCAGAGACCACCTTTTCTTAAGGAAAAGTTGTCAGAGACCACCTTTTCTTAAGGAAAAGTTGTCAGAGACCACCTTTTCTTAAGGAAAAGTTGTCAGAGACCACCTTTTCGTAAGGAAAAGTTGTCAGAGACCACCTTTTCGTAAGGAAAAGTTGTCAGAGACCACCTTTTCTTAAGGAAAAGTTGTCAGAGACCACCTTTTCTTAAGGAAAAGTTGTCAGAGACCACCTTTTCTTAAGGAAAAGTTGTCAGAGACCACCTTTTCTTAAGGAAAAGTTGTCAGAGACCACCTTTTCTTAAGGAAAAGTTGTCAGAGACCACCTTTTCTTAAGGAAAAGTTGTCAGAGACCACCTTTTCTTAAGGAAAAGTTGTCAGACACCGCCTTTTCTTAAGGAAAAGTTGTCAGAGACCACCTTTTCTTAAGGAAAAGTTGTCAGAGACCACCTTTTCTTAAGGAAAAGTTGTCAGAGACCACCTTTTCTTAAGGAGAAGTTGTCAGAGACCTCCTTTTCTTAAGGAGAAGTTGTCAGAGACCTCCTTTTCTTAAGGAGAAGTTGTCAGAGACCACCTTTTCTTAAGGAAAAGTTGTCAGAGACCACCTTTTCTTAAAGAAAAGATGCCAGAGACCTCCTTTTCTTAAGGAAAAGGTGTCAGAGACCACCTTTTCTTAAGGAAAAGATGTCAGAGACCACCCTTTCTTAAGGAAAAGTTGTCAGATACCACCTTCGGAAAAGATGCCAGAGACCACCTTTTCTTAAGGAAAATATGTCAGAGACCACAATTTTCTCAAGGAAAAATTGTCAGATACCACCTTTTCTTAAGGAAAAGTCGTCAGAGACCACCATTTCTTAAGGAAAAGATGTCAGAGACCACCTTTTCTTAAGGAAAAGATGTCAGAGACCACATTTTCTTAAGGAAAAGTTGTCAGATACCACCTTTTCTTAAGGAAAAGTTGTCAGAGACCACCTCTTCTTAAGGAAAAGTTGTCAGAGACCACCCTTTCTTAAGGAAAAGTTATCAGAGACCACCTTTTCTTAAGGAAAAGTTGTCAGAGACCACTATTTCTTAAGGAAAATTTGTCAGAGACCACCATTTCTTAAGGAAAATTTGTCAGAGACCACCTTTTCTTAAGGAAAAGTTGTCAGAAAAACCGTTTTCCTAAGGAAAAGTTGTCAGAGACAGCCTCTTCTTAAGGAAAAGTTGCCAGTCAGTCTTGTCTTACACTCTCCAGGGGAACCGGAATATTCGGACATGCCTCTAGCAACTTACATGCTCTTCTTGGGCGATAGCGCCCTTACAGGTTGTCGGTAGTCAGGGACTGCATGCATTCCAGGCTTATGTGGACCGGCCTAAACTCAAAACGCACTGCTTTCGTTGTCGGTACCGGACGACTCACTTATCGTGTCGTGGTGACGGTTTTTCTGACTATCTTATTGAGCGACATGCAGAGTGATTGAATGTCTAATCTAACTTGGCTGTGTATCTGTGAATCTGCCAATTTTTAAGCTTTTTAAAGCAATTAAATTGGATCAACGGGATAACTTAAGTTTTCCCTTACGTGAATGTGGTAACACAATGGATTAAATAGCATATTTTAACCCTTTATACAGGCTGCTGTTCTTAACCTAACCGTACCCTTTGTGGGGGAGCTACCACTAGGAGAGGACCAATAAGACCTAACTTCGAACTTATGTAAAAAATAGAGTAAAATATTATTATTAGTTGTTTTCTGTTGTTGTTATTCGATCTGTTATGACTTTTTCGTAGTATGTATTGTTTTTGACTATCGATTTCGAGATCGTTGTTTTTTGTTTTCTTTAAAATAGAAAACAAACCATCTTTAAAAAGGAAGAATAAGAAATGTGTGAAATGTATTAAGGTTGGTTGGTGGACGATATCGTTTCGAAAGCTACCAAGCAATCTCATCGGCACCTTGGGCAAATACTCGGTCAATAATTGGCACAATACGAAAGCAGCTCAATATGCAGTAATTGAGAACCGCTTACAGAGTCTCATATCTCCAAAACATTGCAGACAGTATTTCCCAACCTTAACACTAATAGGTTGAGCTTGATAAGATTGCCTACTCTTAAGAGCAGACGTATTATGATATTGAAGGTTATAAATTGTGATGTGCTTTCTGGATATATGCTTTCTAAGATAAGATTTAACGTACCATTCAGATCTTCCAGATATTACCAATAATTGCATATTGATTTTCAACGTACAAATTACGCATCTGCAGAGCCTATCCGTAGAATGTGCATAGACTTTAACACTTTATATGATATTATTGACTTTATTGTAGGAATAAATATAGTGAAATCTAGAATCATATCTTATTTAAATCAGTAGTGAAGTTCTGTTTTATGTGTGTTCTTTAATTGAATAAACAAAATTAGACACTTTTTATACATGTATGTACATACCGGCTGTTGATATATGTATATTCTGTAGCTGGTATTCCACCCTCTATTATTAACCCGCCATGGTTCGGATCATGGTGTGTACGCAATCCCTACGTTATGGGGATGTGGCCCCCGCGGTCGGAAGGGGCGGGTAAGAGTGGTTGCGTTGGGAACGTTCGATAAAAAAAAAAACATCCCCATACCAATGTGTTATATTTTTGGTCCATAACAAATTGTATATACCCTCCCTCAAATAAAGTGAAGAAATGAATAAGTATCCATAGAATTTTAAGATTTGCATATTTTAACAGCGGTTATCTTTCGATATCTGTTATATTGTTTTAAACTGATCTAAGGTTTTTTATGATTTGTTATCTTAAAAAATTATTTAATATTTAAAAAAAAATTATAAGAATTTAAAAAATAATAGTGATTTATTTTCCTCCATAGAAATGAAAAATATAGAATGGCTAGAAGGGAGTGATTTTTGTTGTTGCATAGTGTGTAATAATAGTCAATTTAAAAAATGTTAATATGATATACGCAATAATTATAAATTTATATTGATGTTAATATGTATGTATGTTTTTTTCAGTGTAATAATTATGTGTTCATTTAATCTAGACAACATACAATTCGATGGTCTCTCTTAACGTTAATTAATTCAAAGTTTAGTTTTAATGTTTTCTCTTCGTTTCTGATGTGTTTTTTTTAAGTATTAAGAGAATGCAAAAATATCTTCGAAAATTGGTAATTGGTTTAAGGTTTTTTTTCATTTTTGGATATTTTTTGGGGGAGGGGGGTTTTCAAATAATTTCCTTTTAACATTTTCTTGTGATTAATTCAACATTTAATTAATTTCAGACAAGGAATTACTATTTTGCAAACTATGTTCAAAATTTTCTAATTTTCTTGTCTTTTTCGGGGATTTCATTTGATTTCTTTGTGGGGGGTTTTTCTCAAAATATTATCAAAGTTAGGTTTTTCATTTGTTTTCTTAATTCTTCTGGTAGTATTTGGTTTAACTTGATTTTGTTTTTACTAGCTTTTATTTGTTTGTCTGGTTTTTATTTCAACTTTTCTCCAAAGTCTCGTTAGTTGTTAGTAGTTGCGTTGTTGTAGAAGTTGTTTATTTTTATATACCTGGTGTATATGTTGTTTGTTCTGTGGTATTCAATGATGTCTGCTCATTGGCAGCGGCCACGGGGGCACCGGTGAAGGGATTAACGCCAGTGGCTGGTGGTGGTGGCATGGCAAATACAGGCTGTTGACCTCCGACACCAGTCGATGTGGTGCTATTTGCAGCGGCCGAGGGATCTTCCAAATCCACTTCCTCCTGTAATTTAAAAAACAAAAGGAAATTTGATTTATTACATTTATTTTAAAGGAAAAAATGCATCACTAATTTTTAAACTATTAAACCATTTTGTACACTAATTCTACCACTACAAAAGAGATTTTCAAATTACTTTCATTAATATTTTGTTAAAGAAAAAACCAAATATATAATTTTCCTCCTACCTTTTCAAAATTGACTGATTGAGAGATGGCCCTTCGTTTGTCTAAAGTTGATTGAATATTGTCTTACTATGCAGTAAGATATAAATCACTTTCATATATGTATATCATAGCAGTAGCCCCCAAGAACATTTAATAGATTTTTTAATAATTTTTTTTAAATTATATTAAAGGTTTTATTATTTTTATAACTTTTTTTTAATTCCAAATGTTTGTAATATTGTACAAATTTCCACCACACCAACTCTTTAATACAACACAGTCCGCAAATACTTAAATCTAGAAAAGTTAAAATATTACAGAAGATATAGTACGAAAAAGAAAACAAGTAAGAAAATTTCAGTCGAATAAACCTCACTTTGTGAGAAATGCTCTATATGAAATTTGATACTTTGTGTGGGAGATGCCTGAAATGTGGATAATTTTTCTCATTCTTTGTCAGACTATAGTTATGGGAAAAGTAATCCAAAATACAGAATAATTAAGACATTATATGATTGCTACAGAAGATATAGGGAAATTTTGGGGACAGGTACCAAAAGGGGCTCGGCTAATACGTCATTTTAAACTGAACAAAGAGTATTTCGAAAAATATAGCGCTCTCTGGTATTAAAGGTGTGAATTATTCAATGTTGTTGAAATTTGGCCATTTTATGTGGGAGGCACTAAAAGAGGCGTGACAATAACGTCAATTTTTCCCTTGATTGTAGGTACTGTAAAACCAGTACACTGCACAAAATTTGAGGCTTTTGAATGTATTGGCATTTAAAGTTATGTACTATTCATTTTTAGTACAACATCGCCTCTTTGTGTGGGAGGTGTTAAAATTACCCATTTTCGAGTTTAGTCGGAGACAGGAGATAATATCAGCAAATACACAATTTGAAGGCAAATGAGAGTTATTGTGCACTCCAGCCAGACAGACAGACTGACAGAGTTCAAATGCTTTTTAATGTTCTGAAATTGATTTCCGTCAAACATAGTGCTACACTTTTATTCGTAGAAAATGGTACCCTGCTCCACTAAAGAGAGGTTATAAAGAGTGGGACTTATTATGAGTTTCTAAATGTGATTAGCATGATCATTATCTAGCTATCTAGTTGTCTAGGTGTGGGGTACAATTTAACATGGCATTTTCTAGCATTGCAGAAGACTTATAATGTTATGATTAACCAAACTCAACAAAACATACAGCAAGTTTTTAGAGCCATAGCTTCTGGAATACATTTTTGTAACTTGCAATGGTAAGATTAAATGTATTTGATATGGATTCGAATTTTTGAACTCCTCCAGAAAATGTGAGCATAGGTAACGCTATGACACTATAAAAGAGGCGCGTAGCCGGGTTTGGACATACGCCGGAGGATGAAATCTTTAATATTGACCAAAAGCCGGTCACGTTTGTCACCTTAGTCGTCCTTGGACAAACCACATAGGAGAAACGTACATATTTAACCCCTGCCGAAAGCCGGTCACGCAAACACAATTTGAACCTCGTAGCCGGCTTTGGACATATCGATAAATCGAAAGTTGTCTTCATTGCTCACTTACAGACTAAATTGTCTTTTCCATGTCCACTATATCCATGGACGTAGTACGTAACATCTCTTTTGTGGACATTGTGACACTTTGAAAAGGCCTCAATGTCAATGATATTATGAACCAGGAAATCGATGAAAAGGTCTCAATGTCAATGACATTATGACCCTGGGCGTTATGACAATCCACCAGAACTAACGGGCACAGACACAGAAGGCGTTCTATTGATTTCTACTCATCCGAACATTTGTTGACATAAGGGTACTATCTCTCAAAAACAGCTTGCAGGTCGCTAGAGGTATGCCCAAATATTCTAGTTCCCCTGGAGCATGTAAGATAGTTTCTGGTCTTGCAAGTTCCCCGACATGCCCCTGTAGCCCGGCCCCCAAATCAGGTGAATATCGAACTATTCAGCCATCTCGTTAAGATATCTGCGGCAGTCGAGGTCAGTTCTTGAATTCAGGAATATAGTTTGCAGATACTTGATATCAGAGAAAATATGAATACCGACTTTGGTCAGAACATTAATTTTCAGACATTCCGTTACCTCTTAAATTAGCTAATGTTTCTGCTTGGTTTAGTATAGCGCAGAAGATGGATTTTTGAAGATCTGTTCACTAGACGACAACGCCGTACAGCATTATCGGTCTGACTACTGCCGTATACAACCTTTTACAGGTATATAGCGCTACCACATCCTTCATTGCTCTTTCCATAATGTTGGGTTTGAAGATCAACTTCCTATTTTCTTCATTTACATTATTTCTCTTGGCGAAAAAAAACTAGTTCCATATTGGTCGGGTTAACACCAAGACCATTATCGGAAGCCCATCTTGCGCTTGTAGGGCCTGCTGTAGGATGTCTTTCGGAAACTTCCCTCAAACATCTATTGCCACGTCATCTTCATAGGCAACAACTCTAACACTCATCATCTCCAGAGAAAGCAGAATATTGTTCATGGAGAGATTCCATTTCGGAGGAGACAGAAAGCCCCCCCCTTGGGTTGTTTCCCTGCTGACAAATCTGTGGAGGTCAGTTAACCCTAATCTAGATGAAATGCGTCTCTTAATCAGAAGGTTATGAAAGAACCTTCCATACCATAACTATTACGGCGAATTTGTATTATCGAGGGCCCTTTCTACCACTGTATATTCCTTAACAGAGAGTGATCATAGCTTCCGATAAATTTTAGTCCTAATAAAATGATCTATTAATCAATCGAGGTTTTTAAGGAGAATTGACGATAGACTAATTGGCCGGAAATCCTTAGCTCCAGTATGGTACAACAATCTTGATATCTCTCCCTTTTGTTGAAATGTAGGTCTAAGTGATACAACATGTGTAGATCTCTCTGAGCCAGGGCGCAATTGTATCAGCAACTACATGTAGCTTCGCCGGCGTGATATTGTCTGAATTGTAGATTCGGTTACAATATCGCTGTCGACCATTGATCGCTGAAGTTTATCGGAATCCCCATTTAAAGTATTCAATTCCTCTCCAGAGTTACCCGGGAAATGTGTATACAGGAGCACCTTCCACCATTCCTCACTGGACGCAGTCGAAGAACTATCATCTTTTTGATGTACCTAATAGTATAAGAGGTTGAGGCTAACATTTTCGGTAACCTTGAGGCATCGTATGAGCTTTCTGCGCCATTACAGAAATACATTCAGGATTTATTTTGAGCCTTTCTCAACTCTTTTTTTGAACTGCTTGAGTTCTTTAGGTGTCACAGTCTTATGAAGCTCTTGTGATCTTTGTCTTATTAAAGAGCTTCCAGAAGCACTTGCAGCGAAACTAATTGAGACGACCACTTGTTTGACCCTTGGCTTAAGACTGGAACATAAGGCTTGTAACGAGTAATTAAGGGTTACAGTGACTCATTCCATTGTTTCTTCTCTATTCCCGATTGTTCGGACCTTCAACTCAGGACTTTTTTTTGGAGGGACCTCTAAATTGTCCTTCCTAATATTGGCCGCAAAAGCTATGACGTCAAAAACATTCAAATCAGAAATCCTTCCACTTAAATGGTGACATCGTGCATCTCTGGTCTGTTTCTAGTAAGACAGGTAACTTCATGTTTTTTTTTACAAATCCGTTGATGTCAGTACATCCCCACATATGATGATGTGCATCGACATCAGGATATCACGCAGATATCACAGAACACCAAACTACAAATATTCAATGCATGCCTAAATCCACGCTGTTTTATGCCTAAAAAATATAGCCAAAAAACTCCAAAGTTTTATTTACAAATGCCTCCAAATAATATTTGGAGTACTTTGAAATAACATAATCACAAATATAGATCTTCATGAAGATCTATATTTGCGAAGATCCTATAACAAGGCAAATCTTTGGAAGGTAATGCAAATGAATATGGCACACTCTACGAAAGTCAGCAAACATTATTGCTAGATTTCGACGCCCCGGCCGGTCTAAGATTACATTGGCGAAAAACTATGAATAAATAAAAATAGATACAACTTTCCAAGACATCCAAGACTCCAAATTTATGTACGAACGGAATGACAAAGCCGGTCTGGATAATCTGGTCGAGCATATCACCACATCATTCAATAGTTCCCTTGAAGAAGCCTGTCCAAAAACAAGGTACAAGGGTAAAACTAAACCCCAATCATCATCATCCATCTGCCTAAACGGCATTGTCCACTGCGGGAACTTCTCTACCCTCTATCCTCTCCTCTTTTAATTCAATATTTCTATTTTCCGCTCTTCTCACTTATTATTGGGGTCTCCCTCCACCCCCTCTCATTTTTCAATGTATAATTTTTTCTGCTGTTTTTCTCCAAATCTTCAATTCTTTACAGGACTAACACAATGGACCTTTAGGTCTCCGAGTGGAGTGGTGCACGCCAAATTGGTAGTGTGCTACGTGTCCTTTAACCTAACCTAACCTAAACCCCAATGGTGGACTTCTGAGCTAACGGCTATGAAAATACCTGCAACAATCTATTCAACAAGGCTAAATCTACTGGGGTCGCTAATGTTGGGGATGCCTATAAAGAGCAACTCAAGATCTATAAGGAGCTTAGAAAGGCGCAAAGACGCTCTTGGCTGAGGAAAATACTATCAGCTTCTCCCTGTACAGTGGATTACTTGCAGGATGAGGCAAATAACAGCGAGCAGTCGCTGAATATACTGCTCGACACACATTTCCCGGGGAACTCACCAACAGAACCCGAAGACCAACAAGAATGCGAGTAGACTGCGAGCGTTGCTAGCTTGTTGAATGAGAGATCCAGAATAATCTGGGCTATTAACAGCATTGAGCCCTTCAAGTCACCTGGACCAGACGGCATCACTCCAGCAGAAATGCAGGAAATGTTGAAGTACATTATCCCCTGGATGGCTAAAATTTATGTAGACTGTATCAGGCTTTCATACATCCCGAATCGATGGAGGGATACCAAAGTGATATTCATACCTAAAGGGGGGGAGATATCACACACTATACCAAAAGACTTCAGACCAATTAGCCTATCCTCCTTCCTATTGACAGGTCTGAAAAGACTTTTAAATTATTTCATTAGGGAAAACCTAGACACAAAACTCCTGTCGGTGAACCCACATGCTTACAATAAGGGGAAGTCTACAGAATCAGCCCTGTACGAACTTGTGAGCTCTATCGAATCGTCCCTGCATTTCAAGAAATTCACCATGTGGCATTTCTTGACATAGAAGGGGCTTTTAACAACATTCACTCAGATGCAGTAATTGCGGCACTGTCACATCTAAAAGTGAACTCTAGTTTGATTAGACTAATTCAAAGTCTGCTCAACAGAAGACGCATAACAGCATGTCTTGGGTCCACGACTCTAACAAGGTTTGTAAACAGAGGGACTCCACAAGAAGGAGTACTGTCTCCACTAATTTGGAACCTAGCGGTGAATGAAATCCTGCTAGATCTAGAACGTTGTTGCCTCAAGGTCGTGGCATATGCGGACGACGTGGCAATCGCAGTAAGTGGCACATTCGAAAATGCCCTCCGAGACATTCTACAGGTGGCTCTGAACAAATTTGCTAGATGGGCCAGAAGCAGCGGTTTGGGCGTAAACCCAAACAAGACAGAATTGGTTCTTTTTACTAGGATGGTTCTTGGTTCTTTACTAGATTAGTTCTATTTACTAGGTTCCACATGTGGTCCCTCCACCTCGGATAAATGGAACAGATCTAGTATTTTCTGAAAGTACAAAATTTTTAGGAATAATTCTAGATAGAAAACTGTTGTTTAGACTTAACGTATTGGAACGTGTAAGGAAGGCCAACGTCGCCTTATATTCCTGCAAAACGGCTGTAGGGTCGCGGTGGGGCCTCTCTCCTAAAATCGTCCACTGGATATATATAGCAGTAGTTCGTCCTATACTATTATATGGCATTGTGGTATGGTGGACGGCAACTAAACTAACCATCACCAACCTACTAACAAAGGTTCAGAGAACAGTCTGCCTGAGCATAAGCGGAGCCTTAAGGACTACAGCGACCGAGTCTCTACAAGCCCTACTCCATATACTGCCGATTAATATTGTGGCGAGAGAAGTTGCAACCAAAGCGGCAATAAGATTAAACTGCCTATCAATGTGGAGGTACAAGAACTACGGTCACATGAGGATATCCAAGTGTAGTGCTATGGTAACCGACCGAGTGGACTATATACCAACGGTGTACACCTTCGAGAGAAATTACTTCACTATGATTCCCGCCAAAGAATACCAGGTAACAGAAACCATCTCCACTTTTACGTGGATGGTTCGAAGCTCATTGAAAAGGTTGGCTTCGGAGTACACTGTGCAAATCTTAGTCTGGATATAGCTCATAGACTACCAGATACCCGCAGTGTCTATCAAGCCGAAATAATGGCAATATGGGAAGTAGCCAAGTGGATGAGTCGCAACATAGTAACCAACACTGGCGTTGTCATTTACTCGGACAGCCAGGCTGCCATCAATTCTCTGGAGGCAAAATTCACTAAATTCACAAACAGCCCTCGACTGCCGCAGATCTCCTAACGATATGGCTGAGCAGTTTAATATACACCTCATATGGGTGCCTGGGCATAGGGATATCCCGGGGAACTGCAAAGCCGATGAACTTGATAGGAAAGGGACGACATTACAAATTCTCGAAGAATTTGCACATATTGGTGCGCAACTATCCACGTGCAAGCTTTGTCTAAGGCAAGAGGCAAACAGGCAGTCCAACGAAAGGTGGACAGAAATCGGCACCTGCAGGGTAGCTAGACAAATCTGGCCTGAGAAGATCAAAATATCTCCTCGCACTAGAGAGGCAACGATTGTCTACGTTAGTATCAGTTCTGACGGGACACTGCTTGATCGGCGAACACGCCAAAAGATTGGGTATTGACTCTAATGACTTCTGCAGAAACTGTGGAGATGAGGAAGAAGTGGAGAGCATTGAGCACTTGCTATGCGACTGCCCCGCTCTGAGTAAACGACGACTGGACATACTGGGGTCGGCCTTTCTAGGCAGCCTAACAGATCTTTCCAGTACCGATATTAGTACTATCGATACATTTTTATATCAAACAGGTTGGTTTCGATGAGGGGCATTTCAGCCCGTGGTAACACTAGGGACCTAAACTGGTCTATGTGAGCTTGTATAAAAAAATACGGCTGCCACCCTAACCTAAACCTAATCCTTTCCATAAAGACAGTTTGTGTTGATAGATTAAGTTGGAATCTTCTTTTAGAAGCCATATGTTCCCAAGTGGAATTATAAAGGGGAAATGCAGGCTCTACGTCTTTCATTCAACCCTTAAAAGATAGTATGAAGAAAGGGAATAATACATTGTGACCCCACGAAATCTACATTTGCAAACAAAAAATTGCGTTTCCTTTTTTATTTAGCTATAGTATTCTTAGAGCTCAAATTAAAAAATACACATTAATGGGACTACTTGAATCATTATCTATAGAAAATTAAACTAAACCTATTTTATATTAATCAACGAATTCCTTAGTATATATTATTATATTACCATAACATGATTACAACTGACAAAATGTTTTTATCTGTGGAGCGTATGAGTTACACATTAATAAAAATCATACGCACAATGGTAACTTTGATCCACAACAATTATACGCCCGTGGTTAATTACACTCAAGAGTCTCGAAATCAACGAAATATAATTTCTTTTTTATTGAGTTGAGGGCTTTCTTGGAGCCCCAAACAAATCGTATATTATGAACATGAATGGTACTACTTGAATCAATATCTATAGTGAAATTAAATCCTTTCTTATTTATTGAGCTATAGTTTTCTCCTCTTAAAAAAAGTATATATGTAATGACCAGTAAGGAGACTATTGGAATCGATTAATATAGTAACACGAAACTAAAACATATTGTATGTATATTATTCAATTAAATACTTAAAGCTAAGTATACACGATTGCCAGACCGGACAACGTAAAGTGCTGCAAATGTACGGACAATGACAGATTGTTAGGCAAAGGTGAATTGACAGTTCAGACGATTGCAAGAAAACCATACAATTACACATATTTACAATATATAATAAAAATATTTTATAGACAGTGTTGCCAATAAAATGTTTTTCAGGCAATAGCGCCGTTGTCACATGCATAAACTTCGCGCATATAACAATCTGCAAATTATCTCGCAATGACTTTTCTGCTAACGTTGCAAAACAAAAATTGTATGTTCACACGGTTGCATTTTTCCGCCATTTTTCTGACAATATTGTCCGATCTGCAAATCGTGTGTACTTACCTTTAGTATATATTTTCATGGCATGATTACACTAAACAAAGCGTCTTTATCTGTGAAGCGTATGAGTTACATCTTAACAAAAATCATACGCACAATGGTCCCTAAAATTAATAACAATTATACGCACTGGTGTTCCCGTGGCAATGATCACTCGGGCGAATAGTAGTGGTCTATTAAAATCAACTCTTTTTCAAATAACGAAATTTAGTTTATTCTTTATTGAGTTAAGGATTTCTTGGAGCTCCTATTAAAAGGCATCTATGTATAATGAAAATGAATGACACTACTTGAATCAAAATCTATAGTAAAATGAAATCGTTAGCAGATATGATTACAACCCAAAAAGAAAATGCCTCAATTAACTTTCAGATGATTGTATACAAAATGGTTTAATAATTCTCATGAGTTGGTTTGATTTTATTGGATTTATTTGCTATAACAAATCTATAATGTTTGGCATTCACCATATGAAATCTAAATCAATTTATAGTGAAAAAATAAAAAACAAAAGAAAAACAAATAAATATGTTTATTTACAATAATTTATTGAAACATATACCAGGGTGTGCATAATTACTTTTTACAAAAAATGTGCTTAATAAAATACAATACAATACAAATACACAAAAGTGTTAGTAAAACAAGTGCCAAACAGAACATTTCAAATACAATATATTACTTAAAACTATGTTGGGGGTGGGGGGAAATACTTGTTGTATATATATTTTAAAAGAATAACCACTGCCAAAACAATTACCACCAACTATTTATTGGTAATAGTTTGAAAGATGCAACTAAACCGTAACCACATCATGCTAAAAACAAAATTAAAATTAAAGATATATATATATAGTCAACAAGTGCTTTCAAGTGGAAGTAAATGGACGTGAAAGTGGAGCTACTTCTGTCGTAACATGTTCATGAGCAATATCATCATGTGAGAGGGGAATGATTGGTACTTACTAGTCGTTCGGGATGGCCCATATTTGGGGGACGATCACTAGCGTCTCTTACTTCACCGTCACGCTGAATTTTAAAAAAGGGTTTAACAAAAAATATAAGGTAATATAATTTGTTTAATGAGTTAACTCAAAGTTGTTTTTGTTTTAGAAAATAGAAAAAATAAAAATAAAAATAATATCAAATGAAAAAAAGTGGAGTGATTTGTTTTTTTTTTTTGTTCGAAATTTTCCAACGATTGTGATTTAATTAATACAAATAAATTTTTACTAAATTACTAAATGAAAAAAGTTTAAAATGATAAAAAAAAACAAGAAAAACGAAATATTTTCTAAAAACCTTTTGGGTTTTGAAATAAAATATTTATTTTGTGGCAAATCAAAGATTCAATTTCACAGTTGATAAGTTATTGTTTTATCAATTCGTCAATTGTTTCGAAGCAATTAGGCGCAATTTTGAACTGGTATGGATATTGAATGAGAGGAGATCGCAGCTAAATTATGTTTTTATGAGAAAAAGATTCTTTTGGTTAGAGAAAGTAGTTATGCTACTAAAATAACATTTTTTTAACATAAAACTACATGTAAAATGAAATGACGCCAGTGAGTATTTTCTCTTTCATAAAATTCCTAAAATATTGAATTTTTGATTTTTCTTGCCAGTGTCTGGCCGTGAATATACCGACTTAAAAGCGAAACAAATCCAAACTAGACTGTAGAATAGTCCTCCAAAGATATAAAACAATCGTACGCACAAGGTCTCCCAATTCAAATCTATTATATGCATAGTTGAAATGAAATTGAAAAAATTTCATTAGAAAATTATGTGGAAAATTAAACAATGAGAATATTTCCGTCAAACAGACCGACTAAAGATATCACACACTAGGCCAAAGGAATTCAGGCCAATTAGGCTACCCTCGTTTCTATTAAAATGTCTAGAAAAGCTCTTGTTATTCATTGATTAGAGAAAGCCTGGACACGAAACTATTGTCGGGAAACCAACATGCTTACAACAAGTGGCATAATAAAGGGGGGAAATACAGACCCTATGTCTTCTTCCATTACCTGCACCTTGGAGCCACCTAAACCATAGCTTCCTAAGCCCACAAATCTTAACAGATATTATAATATGATTACAATAAACAAAATGGTTTGATCTGTAGGGCGTATGAGTTACATACGGTCCCTAAAATTAATAACCATACGCACGGACCTACTGTGGTTAATAACAATGAGGAGAATAGTAGACCTCTCGAAATTTACATTTTCAAACAACGAATTGCGTTTCTTTTTATACCCTCACTTTAGTGTGACGAGGGTATATATCATTTGCTACGGAAAAAAAGTTTAACACGTCGAAGGAGTGACCTAAGACCCCAAGTATGTTCGGAGGAAACCCGTTTTGGGTCATTTTTTTGTCGAATGAGCAATGTCCGTCCGTCTGTCTGTCTGTCTGCTGGCTGGTGCGCACGATAACCCTCGAAAGGAGTAACCGATTGACCTCAAATTTGGTATGTGGTAATATTTTTTCTATCTCCGGCTAAGTTCGAAGATGGTCCATATTGGTGCACTCCTTCTAGTACCTCCCCCACAAAGGGTTAAAATGTTGTGAAATATTGATTCTTTAATAACTGCTACACTACTTATTCGAATCTTTTGAAATTCCACACATAGTATTAGCTTATTAGTCGCTATCAACTCGAGAAAAATGGGCGAAGTCGCCACGTCCCTTTTGGTATCTCCCACACAAATGCACCATTTTGCACCAAAAGTTAACAGCTTATAACATTAATAACAGTGTATAAAAATACTTGAAATTTTGTACAGTATTATGCTTTTATATTGCCTACAGTCCAGGGAAAAATGGGTGTTGTTGCCACGCCCCTTTTGGTACCTCCCACACAAAGGTACCAAAGTTGCACCAAAAGTTAACAGCTTATAACATTAAAACCAGTGTATAAAAATACTAGAAATTTTGTACAGTGTAATGTTTTTATAGTGTCTATAGCCCTGTGAAAAATGGGCGTTATTGCCACGCCCCTTTTTGTACCTCCCACACAAAATGCCAAATCATACCACAATTTAATGTCTCATAACGTTTATACCAGTGCACATAAATGCTTACAAGTCGGCACAGTGCAATGAATTTAAAGTATCTAATGTTCAGCGAAAAAAAGGTGTATTTGATAAACCCCTTCTGATACCTCCCACACAAATTGACAGAATAATTCGAGTAATATTCAATATTACATTACTCACAAAGTGAGGGTATACCTTAGTCGGTTTACCCGACTGAAACTTTCTTACTTGTTTTATCTATATATTCGCACAATAGCCCCAAAGTTTAAATCTACCATACGCACAATAGTCCCCCAGATCAAATCTATCATACGCACAATAGCCCACCAGATCAAATCTATCATACGCACAATAGCCCACCAGATAAAATCGATCATACGCATATTGGACCTTTAAATTAAATTCAAAAAATGTAATTTGAAACAAAAAATTATGTGAAAAATTTAACAATGAGAACATTTCAGTCAAAGAAACCGACTAAAGGTATCACAAACTAAGCCAAAAGACACCAGGCCAATTAGTCTACCCTCGTTTCTATAAAAAGGGTTTATGTTATATATCGTCATCAGAAACAAAAAAGGGGGTAACAACAAGAATACTGGAAATTCATTTTAGGTGAATTTCGGTACACTGCTTCAAAACCCACACCCCAACAATTTTTTAGCGACCTACTATCAAAAAGCGAATTTATTAACGAAATAAAAAAGGGCCTAACAACAAATCATTTCTTTTTTCATAGTTAAAATTCCGGTATAAATCATGTTTGTGGGAATTTATATATGCATTATTATGTTTAGGTATAATCCTGAAACCGCCGTTTTTCTACCTAATACATTCAGTAACTGGCAAATTCCCCAACGTCCTCAGAGACATTATACAGGTGGCTCATAACAAATTGACCGGATGGGCCAGAAACAGCTTCTCGGTCAAAGCCTTAGCTGTAGAGGCCTATCTCCCAAAATCGTCCATTGGATGCATAACAGTTGTTCGCCTAATATTACAGTACGGCATTGTGATATGGTGGAAGGTTCAGAAAACTGCCTGCATAAGCATAATCGGACTTGAAGAACTACAGCGACCTCTCTTGAAGAACTACAGCGACCTCTCTACTCCTGGCCTACTCCTTCTACCTCCGATTGATATTGCAACTAGAGTTGCAACTAGAGCGGCATTAAGAATAAACTGTCTATCAATGTGGTGGTACAAGAACTACGGCCACGTGAAGATATCCCCCTGAAGCGCAATGTCAACCGACAGAGTGGACTATATATCAATGATGTACACCTTCAAGAGAAACTTTGCCAGAAACTTTGCCACAAGATAGGAATAGATTGACAGAATACAAGGAAATAGAAACTGTCTCCACTTCTATACAGATAGTTCTTCGGTTTACACTGTAAATAACATAGTCTTAATATAGCCCACAGACTGCCAGCTACTTACAGAGTCTATCAAGCCCAAAATAATGACAATATGGGAAAAGTCGCCATGTGGTCATGTGTGCGTTGTCATTTACTCGGACATCCAGGCTGCCATTAAATATCTGGAGGCTACATCCCTAAATTCACAAAGAACCCACGACTGCCGCAGATCTCTTAACAAGATGGCTGAGCAGTTTAACACATACCTCAAATGGGTGCCACAGCATAGGGGTATGCCGGGGACGACATTACTAATTCTCGAAGAATTTGCATATGTTGGTGCGCCACTGTTCTCATGAAAGCTTTGGCTTAGGCAAGCGACAGTCCAACGAGAGATGAACAGAAATCGACACCTGTACAGTAGCTAGACAAATTTGGACAAAATACGCCCTAAGAAGGTCAAAACTCTCCTCGTACTAGAGAGGAAAAGTCTGTCTACGTTAGTGTCGGTTATTACGGGACTTTACCTGCAAATATTTCAGGAGGTTGGGAATAGAGTCCAATGACTTCTGCAGATGCTGTGAAGACGAGGAGGATGCTTTGTTACTGCCCCGAATTGAGTAAACGTCGCACGATGGGAAAATATGATGAAATATGCGGGCATAGGACTATGAAAACAACTTTCAAAAATCAGTTTTTTGGGAATGTTGTTTTATGGTGGATAACATTTAATGGAAATACCTTCAAATTTTATGAAAATATCTCTGGGCGATTCCGAGTTATGACCTTTCAAATTTTGTCTTTTTTACTAATAAATGCAAATAAAATTTCGATGATAAAATGTATATACTAAAATGCTTGTAGAATTATCGTTTCTTGGAGAAATGCGTCCGGACTTGTAACATATAATAAGATTATATTCATCTACATTTTTGTGTATAAAACGTATTTTTAACGTCTTTAAACGAAGAGATATTTCAAAGTAAAAATACCACTTTTTTTGTGGTAAAAATTATCCGCAGTAAATGGAATATAACTTTTTTGGATCACGTGGGATCACTCCGATATGACATAGAAAAGAGAGGTGACTTAGTGGTGAATCCAACGGTACCTTGTTTATCTGCGACTTTTTGCGAATATGTCCGATGTTTGTACTTTAAATATGTGCTTTTTTACTTTAAATAAAGAAAATATGTGTGGAAGCTTCATTTATCTATGAACCGATTTTCCCGAAAACCATTTTCCCGACCCACTTTCTTGGTTCAAAACAATAACTTTTACGAAATTTCGGCAAAATCGGATAATAAATAAGACCGGTACAAGTCGGGTTGCAAGTTTGTAGAGTTCTACGATCAAAATTATCGATCTAATTAATATTATTATGATTATATGTGTAATTTTTATAGTTGACTGCTTCTACAAAAACTATAAAAATATAGTTAAACGCTTCTGCAGTTTATGTATATTAGGGTGGACCGATTATTTTTTTGTTTTTAATTTAACTTTTCTCTTATTAACAGTCGATGACCCATTGTGTAATTGCATTAGTGCAAAACTTTAGCTTTCAAAAATATTTCAGACTGCAATTTTATTCTTTTTATGTTGTTTTGGTTTCAATTTCAAAAACATTGCCCGGTTTTGTAGACATTTAACGCACATTTCACAAAATTATATTTGAACTTCAATGGCCTATATATTTAAAACGCAGCAACACACAATTAAGTAACTCAAATTGATTTTGAACAAAATTTTGTCAGCTTTAATATAAAATCAAGATAAATGAAGTTGGTACGATATTCTGATTTTCACACTAATTTCCACAAAGTCGCTTTTGTAGCCCCACTGTGCGATACATGGTAACAGTAAAATAAAATCTGGGTACACCAATTTCTTCTCCAAAGAATTCTCTTAAAGATCGTCCAAACCGTAAGACTTTATCTCTAATGGTATAGTCATGAGATAGAAAATACTGCTATGCCCGCGTATTTACCCCTTTTTCCCATTGTGCGTCGTCTGGATATACTGGGCTCGGCCTTTCTAGGAAGTCTGACAGATCTTGCCTGTACCGATGTTAGTATTATTGATAACTTTGTGTATCAAACATGTTGGTTCTGATGAGGGGCTACTGGGCCCGTGGTAGCACTAGGGATCTCAATTGGCCTATGTGAGCTGGTAATTCCAGCTGCTGCCACCCTAACCTTTTTATATAGTTATTTTTTTTATAAAGGTTGGTTGGACGGTGTGAGTCAATTCTTAACGTTTTTTGCCCAACTTGATTTGACATTTCTTTGTTTCAGTGTTTGATAAATCCAACCATGGAGAGGTACACAATCGAGCAGCGCTTTAAGATTGTTAAAGCCTTTTACGAAAACGGGCGTTCAAGTCAAAATCCATTTCGTGCACTTCGTTATTTTTTTGGTCAGCATAATCGATCAATTGTGTCCACAATCGGGAGAATTAAGCGCAAATTTCAGCAATGTGAGATGTGAAAATTGTTTTGTGACTGTTTATGGGCTGGCGGCGTCATCGGGCCGTACTTCTTCGAAAATGAGGTCGGCCAAGCAGTTACAGCGAATGGTGTTTGCCATAGATGAAAACGGACTTCTTGTGGCCATAAATTGGTTGTCTCAGAGTAAATGAAAATATGGACCATCGGATAGAAGTATGCCACCGAAGCCTTGGCGAGCATTTGTCACACACAATTGTCATATATCCTTCTATCATAATAAAAAATATTAAGATAGTTCACTGAAAACTTTTTGTTTTATTTACAATTAACATCGTGCGTTTTGGTTGGAGCACCCTTTACAAAACAGAACCTTTTGAAATCAAAGAGGATTGCATTCTATTTAAAAAATGTTTCCACTATTCAAACCACCCTGTATTGTCTAAGGGTCATATTCAATATGTATGTAGCGTATAATTTATATTAAAATTCAAGTTAATAATAATCATACGCACAGTGTTTCCGTTTATTAATAATACCACTGTGTGTGCAAAATTCACTTTAAAAATGTATCCTCGATGAAAACAACATACCCCGCATAATTTGTAGACGCTAAATCGAATGGCATTAGAAGGTTTTTCCTGTAACATGGCCTTTTCTAGATATTTAGCCACAAAGTTTGCTGGGTAAATTGTTAAATTCAAGCACAATTTTAGTATGAAAGGCTTAGGAATAGATGTTCCATGTCAAAGAACAAAATAAAGGAGACACTTCTAGGAGTATTTCTCCTAAAACACCCGACAACTCCGTTCATCCCCTTACCCCTGAAAATTCCCCTCTAATAATAATGATATATCAACAGTCGTTCGACAAAAATATTCCCAGCAAAAAATCACTATAGGTCCCCACAATACACTTTAATGACAACCCAGCGTTTTTTTTTTTAAAAAAACAAGGAATCAAATGTTTTTAGAAGTTTGTTGGTTAATGATCGATTTAATTTTTAATTTTATTAGATTTATTGAATGTTTTCACATTCGAATTGTTCAGCTCTTCCTTTCGAAAGAGAGGTTTTTGTGAAAAAGCTGAACAATTCGAATGTGAAAACATTCAATAAATCTAATAAAATTAAAAATTAAATCGCTCATTAACAAAAAACTTCTAAAAACATTTGATTCCTTGTTTTTAAAAAAAAAAAACGCTGGCTGTGTGACTTGTAAGCTTTCTTCATAGGTATATAATTCCCATATGCAAATTTCTCTGTAGATTGGTATATATACAAGTGATGATCGCTACAAGCTCACACTGTGTCATGTATAAGTCCCTCTGATGATGTCCCCGCACAGGATTGAAATACGTATAAGGGCATGTGTTTACATGGCTTTCAAAGCGCAGTGTCTTATCTTTTCCCCAATACACCACAAAAACCTCTCTTTCGAAAGGAAGAGTTGATCGAAAAATCTGAACAATTCGATTGTTAAAACATTCAATAAATCTAATAAAATTAAAAAAGGAATCTTTTTGATAAATACATCACCAAAAAATCCATCAAATTCTACGACTTTTGATACAGCATTGTTCTTGGGGTAGATTTTCGGGGTTAAGAGGATGAGCGGGGGTGTCAGGTGTTTTGGAAGAAAAACTTCCTAAAGTGTCTTCTTCTGTAAATAACCAAGTTTTGCGAGGTTTTTTCTCGAAATATCAGAATTAACAAATTGATTCGACCGCTGAATAAAATCAGGTATACTCGTACATATCGATACATCCATTCTAAACTATGCTAAGTGCAAAAAGGTAGTTTTTCAGGAGAGGCGATCAAAGTTTGATTAATTTTTTAAATTTGTGTGGAATTCCTTTTAAAGCAAATCGAATGACCTGTACTGTTTTGTGAATAACTTTCGATAGGTTGGCGGATAAGCACCAAATTTTGACTGAATATAATTTGGAATATTTAGAAATTAAAAATGCAATCTACCTAAAACTATGCTAAGTCGACTTAGCATGTTATAGAATGGAGGTATCGATATATGGGGGATTCAATCTCAAGTGAGTCAACGATGTCATCCGATTGGGATGAAACTTGCACCATGTTTAGTCCTATGGAGGTGTTGATATTTGTCATTTTCGGCTGTTTGAAAAAAACACGAAAAATATTTGGAAGGCCGTTAAAAAAACAATACAAAAGCCTAAAAATGGTAACAGTAAAAGTAATAACAACTAAAAATAAGAAAAGTTCACGGTTTCTTCCCTAAAACTTTTTAAATTATGAATAGATTTTCTTCGGAATGGTCTCAATTTATTCATAACCTTTCAGAGTTTACGAAGAAATCACAAAAATATGACAATTATGCTTTTCTAGATATTCTTATGAGGGCTTTTATTTAAAATTTTCTCAAAAAATATGATTTTTTGCAATACTTTGTAAGATATCGTCGAAACCGCTGAACGGATGGAAAATTGTATTGTGCGAAGTTGAAGGCTACTTAATTCTGAAGTTTGTAAAGCTTACCTGAACCAATTCGGATGAATTGTTCTCTAGTTATGCCATTATATGTGGTTCAACCTCTCTTTTTTCTTAGCCTAAAGGGTTGTCTCTTTAAATTCTCGCGATAAGCTGTGATATGGAAAGAAATTAGTGGTTGAACCACATATAGTGGCATAACTCAAGAACCATTTATCCGATTTGGTTGAGGAAAGTTTTAAAGAATTAAATATTAAGTAGCCTTCAACTTCATATAATACCATTTTCCATCCGTTCAGCGGTTTATACGAGTATATATTGGAAAAAATGTGATTTTTTGATAAAATTTTAAAATTTTTAAAATAAAACTCCTATAAAACAATCTAAAAATGAACAAAAGATATATTTTTATGATTTTATCGTAAAGTCTGTTCGGTCATGAATTAAACGAGCCCATTCCGAAGAAAATCGATGCATAATTTGAAAAGTTATAGCTAATTTAGTATGGTTTTAACTTTAAAACTTTCTTATCGATGTAAAATGTACAAAAACAAACTTTTAAAGCTAAGATTGGAGATTAAGATTGGAGACGTTTTTTGACGTCTAGAATCAGAATCTATGCATACAGAAACCCAAGAAAAAATGTTGCTTTTGTCGACCGGTGTAATTATTGGTTGGCTTTAAATTTATGATAACCAGATATGGCGAAAATTAAGTTAAAATTACATTTATGATTTCTTACCTATCTACCTTTTTAACATGTAGGTTGCAGTAATGGAATGAGTTTGCACAACCGTGTATGTAAATTTGACTTTATATTGGGTGTGGTAATAAGTAGTACGGTTTTGGCCATTACACAGAACTTATCACGGTATTTGCAAACGATTAACCTAGATATAATAAAGGTTTACGAAATCGTAAAATTGGCAACGACTAAATTAAGCGACATGCGTAGAAATTCAGATGCGGAGTTTGATAAACTGTTTGAAGAATCCACACAACTTGCAAGAAGTTTTGGAATAGAAGCTGCACTACCTAGAAGAGTAGGCACTTAAAAGTATAGGGCTAATATTCCTTGTTCAGATGTCAAGGCGTATTTTAGGACAACATTGTTCATACCATATCTGGACGAAGTAATATCACATTTAAATAATAGATTTTCCGAACATGAAGCTATAATTACAAGTCTGTTTAATGTCGTTCCGATACGAGTTGTAAATCTAATAAAGGAAGATTTCGAAGAAGTCACACTTTTTTACAAAAACGATTTAAAAAATTCAGCAAAATCTGTTTTAGCTGAAATAAGTATATGGATTGATTATTGGAAGCAGAAGAATGATAAGCCATCAAATGCATTAGATGCTATTTCAGATTGTGATGAGGACATGTTCCCAAGCGTTTTTACCCTTTTGCAGATACTGCCCACAATACCTGTGACAACGGCATCTGCTGAGCGAAGTTTCTCGACGTTAAGAAGAATAAAAACTTATCTCCGGAACCGAATGGAAGGAGAAAGGCTATCTTATCTGGCTTTGATGTCTATATACAAAGATGAAGTCAAAATCGATGAAATAATTGATATATTTCTTTCAAAAAATCGAAGATTACATTTTTAACTCTGATCTCGTACTAAAGTACACATTTATATTTAGGAATAAAATTCGAATAAAAAGGAACTTAACTTCCATTACCTACACAATAAACGCAATTTTTTAATTGTTTATCTTTGTTATGGAAAAAAAGTATACCCCCCCCCCCCCCCCCAACCAAAATCTTGGATACGTCCCTGCATCCTACACATAACTAATTGCACTATGCAACATTTTTTTTTGTGTCCGAGACCTAAAAATTTTTTTGTACTTTTTAAAAAAAATTGTTTTATTTCCAAACGCCTATCGCAAAAAATCAAAATGTTTAGATAGGATAAAAAATGTTGAGATCCACATACATATGTTGATATTTTAAAATCTGAATTTTACGAAATTTGCGGATATTCCAGAAAACCACAGATACATATATATATATATATATATTCGTATATCAGTGGTTTCTAACTACTATTTTTAAAGCATTTTAATAGATTTTAACTAATAACACAAACTTGTACATACATACCTAAATATATATATGAACAGAAATTAGAAAATAGTTTTAATGATTTATAGAAATGGATCTATGCGAAAAGGAAAAAAACACAGATGATATTAACTGTAAAATCGAATCCAATTTCCCCCAAAATCCCATTATTTATTTTGATGAAAAATAAACATTTTGCATGTGTTTTTTAGTAAGCATTTTTGTTTTTGATGATTTTCGTGAAGATTATTGTTTTTTTATATGATACAAATGTCATGAAAGAAAATAAAGAAAGTGAAATTTTTGTTTATATGAATATGTATATACTAATTGAATGATGAAATTGCGTGCATTCGAAAAAAACCTCTCTTCCACAAAGAAGTAAAGGTAACAGAAAAAAAAGTAAAAATCATAAAAAGAATAGTTTCACAAATAAAACAGAGAGAGAGAGAAATCTAACAAAAAATGTTTAAACTAAATAAAAAAAAGTAATACAGAGAGAGACAGAGAGGTGGTGGTGGAGGTCAAAAACAATATAATTTAAGAAGACATTCCTTCCTGTAGCGAGTAATTGTCAGTTACGAACGAATAGGAATTTGATTTCAACGAGTGAGGTTTTTCGCGGTTTTTCAGACCAATTCTCCTGAATTTTTTGTAAAACCTACAATTAAAAAATTAATATAAATCAATAAGTGCAAAAAAAGTTCAAGCTATGTTCGCGGAATACTGATTTTTCGCGTGTTACAATTCATTCCTATTCGTTCGTAACTGATAAATTTTGACGCTTCGGCCTGAAGGAATGTCTTCTTATATTCTATTTGTCTTTGGTGGAGGTAGTGGTCTTAAGATTACTTCTTTGTTACCTTATTCGTTAAAAGAAGGGCAACTTATTAGCACATTGATCTGAGATTGTCCTTGTTTTCTTGTTGTTGGGTTTTACAAAAAATACTATTTATACCAATATTTACTACAAAATACACTACCAAACTACTTTTTTTCTTTTTGTTTATATACTTACCTTATAAAGCAACAAAATTTCAAAACAGAATTATAAGATATAGAAAAAACATTTCCCAAACATGCAAATTATTGGATTTATATTGTACATATACATTGTATTAAAAAAGGGGAGGTAGGGCGAGATATATAGGGAAAAGAATTCTACCATATAAACTCCACAAAAATCATCAACAATATAAGCTTTTTATTCACAGATTACTTAATACACAACAAAACCATAACCTTTACATAAGGCGTGATATTGGAAAATAAGTGGGTTGGGGAGGTTTTTTTTAACACAGCATAACCCTTAAAAACTAAAATTTACAAAAAAAGCCAATGAGAAAGTTTTTTTTTCTTCTAGAAATACCATTTTGAAGTTATACTCTCGTCGAAGCAATAAGTGTTGCATTTCGTATTAATTGAAAATGGTTTCTTTTCGATATAAAAAGAAACAATAACTACATCATTTCAATTTAATTCGTATCTAATTCAAATCATTTAAATTGAAATTCAAAAAAATCTATAAGTAGTTTAAAAAATATATTTTAAATTAAAAAAAAATCCATTTTAAATTCAAAAAAAGCTTTAGAAATTATAAGTATGGACTAAAGTCTAATGGAGTCGACTATGTAACACTCTACACCACCTTATCCGAGCAAAATAAGAGGAAACATTGAAAAGTTTTTTCAATGTTGTTTTCTTAATAAAAATAAACTGTCCAATTTTTTTTATTTTATAGCGCTTAGATTAAAAATTGGTATATAAGTATATACCGGAGTTACTCGTATATATAAATCTGAAACGATTTTCTGGACAAATTTGGTAACGTTGTTCGTGGTTCAAAAAATGCTATCTTCTAAATTTTATAAATATCTGTTAAAATATGATGATTATATAGCCCTTATAAACAAAATCGGGATGTTGTATATATGGGGTCATCCCTAAATCTGAACCGATTTTCTTAACATTTACTAGGTTGGGTTAGGTTGAATAGAGGAGACGTTTAAACATCTCATGTCCATGGACATACACTTAATCCAGTGGTTCGGCCTGTTGTGCGCTCCTTATTTATGATTTTCATACCTCACGGATTACAGAAATTCGGTACTAAACACGAATTTTCTCAGTATCTTCCAGTCATATCCTCTGAAATTAGTCAAATCTGGCAATATGTCGGACCCGAAATATCGGGATCTTGCATGTGTGAACGCTGGGCAGTGACACAGAAAATGTTCCATCGTTTCGATGTTTTCCCTGCATGCCCTGTCCTTGTCGTTTTCTGCTAGTCCTATGCGATGAGGTACTAAGTACGTTCTTTGTCCAAGAAACTGTTATCATCTAAATTTAATATAAATCTGTCCAAAAAAGCGGATTATATAGCCCTTATATGCAAATCTCTTAATGGTCTCTATATCTAAATCTTAATCGATTTTTCTCAAATTAGGAAAAGTTTATTATCGGCGCAAACAACGATCCTGTATCGAATTTTGTAAAGATTAAAGATAATGAAATAGTGGCTTCTAACCCGCGTAAAGACCAAATCGGGATGTACATATAGGCTTAGGCTTCGTTCCTGAACCAAAAATTGTCCATAATTTTATTAAAATCTGAAAAGTTTAAATAAAATCTAAACAAAATGAGTATTTTTAATTGGTAAGAGTTCGGGCGACAACCCCCTTATTATTAGTATAATTTAGCTAGCAGAATTGTATAGATGCCTAATGCATTACTTAATGCCAAGCTTATTAAAAGTCTATTTATGTGTTATACACTATAACAGATTATTTTTCAATTTGTATGCGGTTCATAACAACATACACACATTTGTATGTTTGGGTATGAAAGAAAAAACCCCACATTAGGCTGATGTATATTATCCGTATCGAACATAGTCAACTGATATCTTGTGTCTATTATATGCCTCGCATCTCTAAAGATACACATTTTTATACTTCAATGCACATAAATCATCTATGTAGGTTATCTAACAAACACAAAGCAACCCTCAATGCCGACATATATTCTTAATATATAAACAACTTCCTTAACCATGCAAATGGTGCGTCATTCACCACGACGCCTTTATGTCTGTGGACAATTTGTATTAATGATTTGCACTCACACTTATACGTCGAAACGATATACATATTCATCGACACTTCAAAATGGTATTACTCTTTTTTACAAAAAAAATTGTTGGGTTAGTAAAAAAAACTCAAAACACAAAGCTTTGCAGAAGAAACATAAGAATTTAATCTTTGTTGGTTTGTTGTTAGAAAAATTTTGATTTTCTTGTTTTTTTTTAAATTATGATATTGTTTATCTTTAATTATGAACTAGATAAAAAACGGGGAAGATAAATATCTTAAAGACTTACATTTAAGTGTGCATATTGATCATGTGATTCATTTGCAGGTGGTTTAAATTTGCCACAACAGAAGTTGCAGCAACAACAACAGCAGCAGCAGCAACAACAGCCTGTTATAAGTGTACAACAAATAACCAAAGCCTGGAAAACAAATCGAGAAAAAATCAGATTACAACCATCCTTGGGAATGTTTAATAATTTCAATTAACTATACCTTAACGGCTGGTGACGTTACAACAAAGTAGGCATTTACATTTTCTTCGCCAAATTGTTCGGCAATGTAAAGACCTAATGAACCATAATTATCATAAATATTACGTTTTGTTTGATCACTTAATATCGAATGTGCACGATTGACTTCCTTAAACTGTAATAATACAAAGAGAAAAACAGAGAATAGAAAGAAAAATCTGATTAGTAAATGTTTGAAACAATTTAATACAGTGATATGTGGGACTTACTTTGTCGGCAGCGTCAACATTGTCTGGGTTTTTATCTGGATGGTATTTTAAAGCAAGTTTTCTATAAGTCTTTTTAATATCTTCAGCTGTTGCTGTTTTAGGAAGTCCTAATATTTCATATAGGGAATCACCCGATGTCCTGTGAATGGAAAAAAGAAAATTGTTAGTCAGATAATTACAAAATTAAACAATTTCAAAAAATAAAACAATGGCAAAGCTATACAAAGATTTGTTGAGCCTTTTTAATAGAACTCGGAATACGAATTATCGAAGGAGTTTATTTCAAATTACTTCATACTACCTTCTCGTTGTAGACATCAGCTAATATCGCAATTTTGTAACAACAAAAAACAGTAAGGAAAGACTTACGTCGGGCGGTGCCGACTATAGGATACCCTACACCACTTTGTCATTAGAATAAGTACACTACGACTCAAATTTTACATATGTGGTCGATATCTAAATGTGAACCCATTTTCTCCAAATTTTGCAGCGTTCATCATCGAACAATAAACAACACTGTGGCAAATTTCATAACGATCAGATGTTAAATAAAGCATCTATAGCATTTTGTTGCCAAATCGGATCGTATATATATATGGGGGCTCTATATAAATCTCTTCAGATTTTTATCAAACTTACCAATCTTCGTCTCTTTCGTCAAGAAACACCTCTCAGCCAAAGATTATAATGATCGGATGTAAAATAAAGGTTTTGTTGTACATTGTTGCTCAATCGGAAAGAACGTATACGCTCTGAACCGATTTATTTCAAATTTAACAGTTTTCGTTCTCGGATCAGTGAACTTCTTTATGCCATAATGAGGCAATGCTCAGTTGTTAAATGCTATATCAACAGCACTTACATAGATGCCAAATCGGAGGTAAATATATAATGGTGGCTATAGGCAACCTTCGTTTCTGTGTCAAGAAACTCCCCTCCGATCCGACGTACCGGAGTCATCGGTCCATATTACTTCAAAAATGATGCCGGTGAGAACCTAACCGTCAATGGCGACCGTTATCGTGCCATGATAACCGAATATTTGATGCCTTAAATTGAAGCTCTTGATCTCGGCGACATTTGGTTTCAACAAGACGGCGCCACTTCCCACACATCGCATCAATCAATGGATTTATTGAGATAACACTTCGGTGAGCAGATAATTTCACGTTTTGGGCCGGTCGATTGGCCACCAAGATCGTGTGATATCACACCGTTAGACTTTTTCCTGTGGGGATATGTAAAGTCTAAAGTTTATGCGGACAAACCCGCTTCGATTCAGGCCTTGGAGCAAAACATCACGCGTGTCATTCGGCAGTTACCAGTCCAAATGCTCGAACGAGTCATCAAAAATTGGACTCAACGGATGGACCATCTGAGACGTAGCCGCGGACAACATTTGATAGACATAATCTTGAAAAAATAAATGCCAAAGAATGTTCTTTCAAATGATAATAAACATTCCCCATTCAATTTGAATTTTCTGTTTTTTTTTCTTTAAAAAAGTAGGGAACCTCGAAATGGATCACCCTATATATATGGGGCCTTTTTCAATAGTGATCATCCTTGGGCCAAGGATGTAAGGTAGGTTGCTAGAAAAATCTGACCAAGATACGATCTAAGAATTTCAAAATATGACCTCGCACTTAGAGTTGGGCACTATAGTTCTTTTAAGTGGCTCTTTAGCTCATCAGCTCACTTTACTTAAACAGTTCATTTCGTTCAGTACATCACCAGTTCAAAAAAGCCGCTATTAAAGGAATCTGATTAGAATATGAATGGAGGAGTTGGAAAAACTAATACAAAGGCGTTTGTATATGTAGAATCATACATTGTTGATGACATAAAAATGGAAACAACACAAAACAGCAGAGAAGAGAAAACGAAATGATATGGTTGAAGAAAAAAACATAGTGAACTACAGAGCTGAAATTAACGAGTAGTGTGAACTAGTTCGTTCAGTTCAGTATAGTAACTCGTTCAATTGAACTAGTTCGTTCACGAACTACACAACTCTACTCGCACATAGAAAAAAGGCTGTCTACTTCAGTTTGAGTTCGGATGGGACATTATCTGATCGGCGAACGCCCCATGAATTTAGAAATTTAGTCCAAAGACTTGTGCAGAAGCTGTGGAGATGAGGAGGAAGTGGAGAATATTGAGCAACTGCTAGTCTCATTTTATTTATGACCGATCGGACATTACGATAAAATAATACAAATATAATAATTGTGCATTTTTAGATGTTTTTTTTTATTTTAAAATTATTAAAATGTTCTAAAAATAGGTTGATTTCGCAATATTTTGTAAGTAATCATCGAAACCGCTGAAAAAATTATAGATATAAGAAGAACTTGAAGGCTAATTCTTTCTTCAAAACATTCCTGATCCAATTCGCATAAATGGTTCTCGAGTTATACTAAAATATGTGGTTCGGTCTCTATATTTTTGCATATCGAGTTTTATCGCTAGAACTAGAGTCAATTCAGAGAAACCACCTTTTATGCTGAGAACATTTTACTACTCGGAGTCAAATAATTAACATCTAGAGATAAATCAATTCGCTTCATAGTTTTATATTTCTGATCAGTCTTACTATTAACTCCAGCGCTCAAATAACATGAATAATATTTGTTGTAATAATTACCTTAACAAAATAAGATGTAAACTGAAATCAAATCCGAAAGATTTCTATAAATTCGTTAATAGTAAAAGAAAGATTGATGGATTTCCAAGCACTATGAAGTATGGTGACTTGGAATCATCCGAAGACTCGGGAATTGTTGACCTTTTCGCGAACTTCTTTCAAAGTACATATATTAAAAACCCGCAGCCCTTCACTGATTACCCGTATAAACTTTCCCCATTTAACCTTTTTTCACAAATATATTTTTATATTGCGCGAATGTGCATATGACATGGTTTTGTAAAGGGTAGATCCAACTCTTTACCAATCTAATGGAATTCGTTTCAGACGTATTATCTTCCTTCCCACTTAAAGAGCAGACTGATGATAAATATTTATACAGATTTCAGCAAATCTTTTGACACTGTAGATCATGATCTCTTATTATGCAAGCTTTTTATTTGACCCCAAACTTGAATTTAACTTACACATTGAATCGTGTGTTGCGGAAGCTATTAGTCTATTAGGATTTATCAAACTTACATACAATTTACTTTGAGACTAATTAATGTAATGAACAGTCCAATAATTGACGCAATTTTCGATTAAAATAATCAAACAAAACATTGAATGAGGAAATCAGCACATGTTTTGTTATAGCTCCCATATAAATATTCCTTCCGATTAAACTTCTTGGCGCTCTGAAGAAATCGTTAACATAACTCATAACATCTACCCAGCAAAAACTTGGTAAGTACATGTCATTACCACTTGCATTACCAGGTAATGACATATCATTACCCTCTGCATTACATGTAGTCAACAAATAATGACTTACTTATATTGACATAAATATGTAAATGGCAAGTCGAGTGGCTAAATGGCAATTCGTTATTTCTTTTGAATTTGGCAAGTTACCAGGTGGTAATGCGTGTATTTGCCGAGTTACTAAATTTGTAAATCAAATTAACGTTTCTTTGGTAAAAATTGATTTTATTAGCCATATATACGAGAATATATATTATTATATATAACGAGATATATTTTTAATTCGGAATGTTACTAAATTTCTTATCAAATCAACTTTTCTTTAATAAAAACTGTTGTTGTTGCATATTTTACAATGTCTATGTCAGTATAAGTAAGTCATTATTTGTTGACTACATGTAATGCAGATGGTAATGACATGTCTTACATGCTAATGCAATGTACAATGACATGTACTTACCATGTTTTTGATGGGAATATTCCGAGTAAAAAATATGTCTCGTCGTATTTAATTATATATGATAAGTAAATGGTTATGAAAATCATTACTGATAACGTGTTATTCAACCCCTTATTAAAATGACAATAATAACTACTTATATGTTGGATCTTCGTAAGCATGGGGGTAAGTAGTTATTTGTTAGCTCTTCGTATGCTTGCCTGGAAGTACTTTCCTAAATGGTGTCATTATTTCTTTTGAATTTAACTTACCCGCCAGGTTACCTGGTAATGAGAGTTTTTGCTGGGTAGGCATTTTTATAAATCCTATAATTGTTTTCAATATTAATATATACTATTTCAAAACATTAAACAAATCGTTATTCTACAAGGCTATGTCTCCTTTGAATACAATCAAACAATATATATGTAGTTACATCAAATCCATTTACCACTTTTCGTGACCTATTTTAAATTGTTGGCCATGGTTGACGATGTTATAGCTGATACCATCTCAATGCCATACACACAGCAATCCCACCTTACCAGCCCTTCCAAAAAAGAGCATATGAAAACTCATATTTAGACACGCACACACATACAATGAAGAGCACGAAAACACATGAAGTAAAACACTTTTAAGTATTGCAGAAAGAAACAAAGAACCAAACGACCATATATGCCTGTGTATATATGTATGTATACGTATATTGAGGTACCAAAAACGCTATTTCCTTTTCAATGTCAATAATGCACAATTGCCATTTTTCTCTTTTTTTCTCAGTCTCTCTATGGAACAATAAAACAGCGTTTCAAAGACACACACGCGGTGACATGCATCTGGGTGAGATTTTAACAACAGTTAATGAACAAATGTAAAGGGGGATTTTAGTAAATAGAACGTTATTTAAATTACTGATTTACTAAAAGAGAGGAACAATTAAAATTAGGGTAGGCCCTCTGCTAATCTGTAGGTGATATTCTCAGTATTACTCAGAAAAATAAATCATTTAAATTCCTTTCCTTTCGTAAGAATTAAAAGATGTACATATGTACATAGATGTATATTTATTAACTCGGAAATTTCTGCAAAACTTTCAATATGAAATTGTTCAGGATATAAAAATAGTTATTTAGATGACGAGTTCCCAGAAAGAAATTGAAAATAATATACATATGTACATATTTTTATTGCCAACTTTAATACTCCACACCATGAGAAATGGAAATGCAGGAAAAATACTCGTGAACATTACAATCGACATCTTCTTTTTAATAATTTAACAATGTAATACTACACTAAAGCTTTTTAGTACAATGGATAAATGTCACGAAGTCAAATAGACAGTTACTTCTTATGGGTGATTATACGTATTTTGTTGTTGTTGTTTTAGCAGCTTGGATACACTGGGTTGATAATCCTTAAGTCTATTTCTATTACAGACTTCGTTGTGGCATATATTCGATTATCCCGGGAACCTTAAGTTGTTTTCATCTATTCAATGTTGTCCGGTTGTAAATTAACATTCGTCTGTTAATTTCAGGGAATGGATGTTATTTGAGTGTTACTGTTTCTATTCTCCACTAGAAGCGCTTAATTTCTGTTAATAATCGTCATGGTGTTATGTCTATTTTTAGCTTCCCCGTTGACTTGGGTGATCAGATGTTGTTGTAGTGGTAATGTGTCCGGTGAGTTATTTTAGCTGCAGAAACTCGAATTATGATGAAAACATGAAAATCTTGATTTTAAATTTACCAGTGTTCCGGCTGGAATCGAACCCAGCACCTTCGGAATTCAAGTCTAACACACTAACCACTGAGCTACCAAAGGCCACGTGATTATATGTATAAACATCTTTATTGGAGGTTGTAAGGGACAAAATGAAATCCTAAATTCATAAATCGGTTAAACAATTTATTATCTTGAGCATTAGGTGGTCTAAATCGATAGGGACTTTCATATGACAGCTTGAACAGATATGATACGTTTTATAATAGAAATTATTGTATGCAAAAAAAATTATATTTTACTAAAAATGAGGTAGATCGAAAAAAAATCTAACATCTAGAGTGTCTAACCTCCGGTTAGAGCTTACTCCCAGTTAAAAAATAAAAATTTCATACAATTTGACAGAAAGGTTCTCCAGAGTGTCCAAAATAAACCATAAACTGTCAAAAATTAACCGTTGAACCAATTTTTTTGCTTTAAAATGCCCAAAAGTTGGCGGATTCCAAAGTCAGCCAAGTAAGTTAATTCCCCAAATAAGAGCCTAAGGTTGAATGCCTCCTCCTAGAGAGAGCGGGCACATACATAATTAACAGTGCCAGGAAGATCAGACATTCTGTCTAGAATTACACTAGGTCCGTAGCTTTTTCCTGACCATAGTGACAGTTCCCTAAGTCTAATAGCAGTACATGTGGCACATTGCATTGCTATAATGTCCAGCGGCATTAAACATAGTATAACATTTAGTGCGTCAGTTGGTATCGTTCTCAGCGCACCAGTTATACACATATCAGCCTTACCTTATTTCCCCTAATGAAAAGAACTATTTCCGTCTTGGTCGGTTTAACCCCAGGACGATTATCGGAAGCCCATCTTGCGATTGTATGAAGGGCCTGCAGTAAATGTCTCTAAGATTACTGTAAAATTTCCCTATAACAGCTATTGCCACGTCATCTGCATATGCAACAACCCTAACACTCATCATCTCCAGAGAAAGCTGAATATTGCTCAAGGAGAGATTCCATAGCAGAGGAGACAGAACACCACCTTGGGCGTTCCCCTGCTGACAAATCTGTCGAGATTTGTTGACTCTAAGCTAGCTGAAATGCATCTCTAAATCAGAAGGTTATAAATTAACTTACGTATACTGCTTCCAACCCCCAGGGTTGTTGGAGCCATAATTATAGCGGCTGGATTAATGTTATTAAAGGTCCCTTCTGTATCTAAGAAAGTTACCACAGTAAAGAATGTGCCATTTACAAATTTATATTTGATCTACCGATTACTTTTGAGCGTGATTTGAGCCCTTAAGGATAGATGTTACGCAAAGCATCCAGAGACAATTGAAACGTTGAAACATGAAATCGAAGTAGCCATTGAAGAGATTCGACCCGAAACAATCGAAAATGTACTGAAAAATTGGCCAAAATTGAAAAATTGCTGAGCCAGTCGTGCTAGTCACATGAATGATATTGTGTTCTATTATTAAATGGCAAAGTTCAACCTTTCCAATAAAACCAGAAATTTGAAAAAATTATCAGTACTTTTTTTATAGCCGATTCAAAATTTAAAGTTTTAAATGGCCCACCCTGTATAATTATGTCCTTCACATTTGACGAAATTGTGTTAATTGCCTAAGTTAATATTTTTTTTATAAATTTTATTAAATTGCATATTTACTGCATTTTTATAGAAAATTTCAACAAAATTTAGTTTTTATATAAAATTTCATAAAATTCGAATATTTCTCAAAATTGGTCTTAAAAAAATCGCCAAAATTGAATTTTTAAAGATTTTGTAACATTTTTCTATGAAATTTTTTCAAAATTTATTTTTTCTACAATATTTCGTCGAAAATAATTTTTTTTCGACATTTCGTTTTGTCCAGAAAATTATGTCAAAATTAAATTTTTATAGAAAATTTCATTGAAATTCCATATGTATTGCATGAGTATTCATAGAAAATTTCTTCTAAATTTAATTTTTCTGCGAAATTGATTTTTTCCAGAAAATGTCCTAAGCGACTAACTCATCGATCGACCGAATTAAGGTATCGGATTTAAGTTCGATGGTCACGGTTTAAGGGCCACTGACGGGACTAAAGGGTGTTAACCGAAATTTTCGAAAATAATGCAATTTCGTCGTAATTTTCTAGAGAAATACAATATCGGTTAAATTTTAGAAATTAATTTAGACGAAATTTTCAAAAAAAATAATTAATAAAAAATTTTATTTCTTGCAAAAGTTTCTAAAAAAATAATTCAACGAGTTTTCCAGAAAAATGTAAAATTTAATCAAAATACAAAATTTTGCAGAAAAATGAAACTCCGGCGAAAAGTTTAAGAAAAATTCAATTTCAACGACATTTTGTAGAAAGATAGGATTTCAACAATTTTTTTTAGAAAAATACAAATTTTAAAAAATTTTCTAGAAAAATCCAATTTTAAGAACTTTTGTAGAGAAATGTTTGTTGAAATGTTCTATACAATTGCAATTTTCTAGAAACATTTTATTTCAACGAACTTTAGTAGAAAAAAAAACAATTCCAACAAAATTTCTAAAAAAAAAAATTATTTTCAACGAAATTTTGCAGAAAAGATAAATTTTAAGGTAATTATGAAGAAAAAAATACGATAACTTTTTGGTGGGTTTTTTACTAGGTTGATGGAAGCCGGTTGTGTGTTGAAACGGTTGGGTAGCACTGCTTTATAGACACTTGGATCAATATTTGTAGGTGTTGCAAACGGAATGAAAAATTAATATTTCCCATCATATAGTGGAGGGTATAAATATAATGGTTTCAGCAGAGGAACTCAATTGCAAGCAAGTTAGCGAGTACACACACAAAATTACACAAATAGCAGAAAAGAAAATGTATGCCTTAATGTACTCGTTTTAATTTAATCATTTTCGTAAAGACCATTTTTCCATATAATTGCACTTTTGAAAGTAACTATTGACCGCAAAAAGAAAAGAACATTTATTATTCTCACAAATCCCAGACCACAAGTATATCTGTACATATTTGCGGTGTTAAAATTCTGTTCTACACTGTAAATACCCCAACACGAGAACTCTCGAGACGTATTTGAAATATGTACTTTCAAACGTCATATAAGGTGAACAAGTGAACGTACATATATAAATATGTATAGGTATCTAAGCACAGTGTATTAAGCCTTTTCACATGGGCAGCCGGTGAATAAATAAATAAATGTTCGAATGAAGATATGTGGTTGTTTGTTATCAACATATCGATCGCATCCATTGCGCAAATCACAGCCAATGAAATGCGAAGTCGGGGAATCCCTCTAGACTTTGTTTGATATTAAAAAATACAATTAACAAAAGAGTAAGTACACATTCATTCATACTTAGACACACACATATATATGAATGAATTTTCAAGTATGTATGTGTCCATGTATTGCAGATAATTAAGTGAAAGCAATTTGTGTGGTCACGACATATTTGACATTAAAATACTTTGAACAGTCTTTTATGCAGTTAAATTTAAAGCAAACAATATGTAAAATACTGACGTATGTTCATACATACATACATATGTTTGTTTAGAGATATTGTCACAGTGACTCAGACATATTAAAGTTTATTTGTTATTTTTTCTATTATTATTGCTCTTTTTTTGGTTGTGGAATCTTTGAATTTCCTTGGGAAAAGTCATAAATTGTTTCAAACAAACGAGAATGAAGAAATAGTCGTCACACATACGACGACCTACATAGTCGTACTACTTGCAAACTATTCGGCAGAAAGCCAAAATGGAAAAATTTTGGATTCCAAAAACACTTCAGGCGACAACTGACAGAGAAAATATGTATGTGTGCGTTATGTGGGATAGATGGTTGGCAGAGAGAGAACGATACAAACAAAAACCCTCGCCAGTCATGCGGCATTGGAAATAAGTTGAACCCCCTCCCCACCTAACTTAATTGGAGTAAATAACACTATTCAACAAGATTTTGTTGTGATAGTAAACTATCTCATGTCATCGATTACAAATAAAAAAATGTAATAATATTCTGCAATAGCGACACAATTTTATGAAAGAATCTAGACCAACATATGAGTATATATCGGTCGAACAGAAAGTTAGTCGAAAACATATACCTAACACACCACACTGTGGTACATGGTATTATGACATTAAGTAGGTATTTTTTTCCAACGTCCAAAAAGAGAAGAGAAGGACTCAAAGTTTATTATAGCAATCGACATAGAGTCACTTTTTATTCATATATATATTCTATTTTATTCATTATATTCTTCTGATGAAAGTGATTAGCAGAACACTTTCCCAGGTTCAGGGACAATCTCTATTGAAAATGACCATATAAGTCAACATTTTGACTCATATAAAGGTCCTCTTCGATTTGAGTTATTTATTTTTGTCGTAGAAACCAGATTTTACAATTAATCGGGCTGAAATTTGGCAGCTTATAGTTTATTTGGCCCTATACCATTCCAACTAAAATAGGCCTTTCGGCTTGCTTTTTCCCGCCCTAGAGTTTACATTTTCAAACAATTTGACTCAAATTTGACCATTTATATTCCTGTTTCTGATGTATTGTTTTGATATGCATTGATATTTTATTCAGAAATACATTCAATTCGAGTTTCAGGAAAAATCACTATAGAAATGTATATTGGACCTAAGTCCACTAGAGCGCCACATACCGGAGAAAGTAGTCATTCATTCAAGACAAATTTTAAACATCCGTCAAATTGCTCGGGAAATTTTAATTTGGCAAATAACTTCACCACTCCGCCATTTATTGCGGTTAAAAATGCTAAAACACATATGACACAACACTGAATCCGTTGTTAAATTTTTAGCCTATTCGATCTTATTGTTTCGAAGATCATGCGTCCCAACAAACGCACAAAGAATTTTATATATACAGGGTTTTACAACAAGAGGTGTTATTTTGTATCACCCGGTATTTCGGTAGCTGTCACTTTTGAAGCTTTTATTCTTTGACATTTGACAAGTAGAAACTACGCCATTACTAAAAATGGAACGATACACGATTCAACAACGCATTGACTGATGAGGCATTTCCACCTCGGTGGCTACATCAACAAGCAAAATTGTCGCATCTGGGGCTCGGAAAACCCAAGAATTATTTATGGTCCGGTTTATGGTCCGGCGGGGTCATTGGACCTTACATTTTCGAAAATGGGGTTGGATCAACAGTTACGGTGAATGGATTGCGCAATCGAGAGATGATTAATGATTTTTTATGGTCGGAGTTGGATGGTATTGATCTGGACAACGTTTACTTTCAACAAGACGGTGCTATGTGCCACACAAGCAACGAAACCATTGCTCTGTTACGGGAAAAGTTTCCGGACAGTGTTATCTCTCGAAGAGGTGATCACAATTGGCCACCGAGATCTTGTGATTTAACACCTTGCGACTTCTTCCTTTGGGGCCACGTGAAAGATAGGGTCTACGCCAACAGCCCAGCGTCGATTCAAGACCTCAAAGATAGAATTCGTGAGACTATCGAGGACATAGGGCAGCCACTTTGCGATTTGGTTATGGAAAATTTCATGAAAAGGATATGGTCCTGTAAGCGTGGTCGTGGTGGCCATTTGGCTTATGTTGTTTTTCATTATTAACGGCATACCTTCCTCTTTATTATGCAATAAACATCGATCATCTATCTCAAAAAAATGAGTTTTTCTTTGAATACCAAAATAACACCTCTTGTTGGAAAACCCTTTATTATACATATATTTTTCATACTATTACAAGTGTCAAATTATTTAATTTCCACATACACATACACTACCTTCCACATACGTAGATACACTCGTTTTCCAGTTATTACAATTGCTAATTAGATTTTGTATATGCTAATTGGTTATTCCTCTGCCCCTTAATAGATTGGAACTGAGTCAGGTATTGTAGTTAATAATAAAGTAATTTTTCTAAAAATATATTGGACAGCAATTAACTTAAGCATGAGAATATCTCCTATACATCCATATATGTATATCTCTATTGATGACTAGCTTAAACATTTGATAAGCATATACTAAGTAATTAAAAACTTAAGCGAAGAACTTCGATGGCCAAAGATGCCTGTGCGATAAGGATTGTGGTAAAAAAAAATGGACACACCCCTGTTTAGCAAAAACTAATGAATATGTTTTTAATAAATTAAACCACGATAACAATTAACATCAAATACAATGAAACGAAAGCTAGAAAAATCTCTAAATAATCCAAAAACTAAAAAGAAGTAACAAAGAAATTGTCACAATTGGGTAAAATCTTGTTCTCTATCTGATAGACACACACATTGCAAATAAAACAAGTACAAAGGCTAAAGTCGGGCAAAGGTTAGGTTAGGTAAAAGGACTCGCGGCAGACAACCGTTGATGGCGTGTACCACTCACCTCGCAGACCGTTTGGTCCATTGTGTTCGTCCTGGAAAAAATGAGAGAAAGTCAGAAGAAAGTAGAGAGGGAGTAATTAGCAGAAAAAAGGGAGGACAAAGGGGTGTCAAAAGAGGGTTCTTATGACATGAGGCTTCAATGATGTTTAGGCAGATGGATGAGTAGTTGCCATCCCTAGCCATTTCAGGCCTGCGATAGAGCCCGACCGAATGTTCGGCTTCGGCTACGGTCAAAACTCGACATTCGGCCAATATTCTGCCGCAAAATCAGCCGAATTTGGCCGAAGGCCGAATTTTTGTTCAATAAGTACAAAGAAATATAATTATATAGAAATTGAATTAAATTCTATTATGGACATTTTCATAAGAACAGCGAACGAAGTGTACAGAATTGAACAATACTACAAAAATAATTGGAGAAAGGACGTTTCAAAAATTTGGAAATGGTGGCAGAAAAGTACTGGCACCCAAGTGTGCTAGAGAGCAGTTTTTATGCTGCTGGGAAGCTGTATTAAATTTTAAGAAATGGTGTACAAGGTATTAATTCAGAAAAAATACTTTCTTTGTCATTCCAACATTAAGGTTTTTAAGTTTATGTGCTAAGTAAATAAATTTTGGTGCAAAGTAAACAATTCTTTAACAAATATGAAGCATTCGGTTTCGGCTACGGCTTCGGCCGAAGGTTGTAAATTTAGCCGAAGTTCGGCTACGGCTTCGGCTTCGGCCTGAAAATCCGTCGATGTTGTGGGATGACAGAACTTCAAGATTTTCGAACAGGTATCGGTGCCTTCGCCTCGATAGAAAAGGACATTGGCAGAGGTGTTCGATCGTCTATAATTCTTCCGTACAGAGATGACAGTAGTCTGCAGATTCGAGCAATGCCGACCATTATTGTTTGAGACGAACAAATCAGTAGAACGACATTATTTTTAATAAAATTCAAATTTTTGTACTATAATAACATTGGTCATCGGTTTTCTTCGGAATTATCTTAATTTATCCATTACCGATCAGACTTCATGACAAAATGATAAAAATATAATAAACAAAAACAACTAAAATGTTTTAGTTTTCTGGAAAACAGTAAGTGTTACATAAAACCTCCATTTAGAAATTAAGTTTCATTGTATTCTGACAACTCCTTCTAATTTTGTCCAAATCTAGTATTGGGACGGAGCAGTGTGCGCCGCAGCAAAAATACATATATCCAGACGTCGATTAATCCATGCTGAATAGTATAAAAACAATTGCTTATTGCTCTTCTGCTGCTTCTGCAGAAATCATTGGACTCAATTCCCAACCTCCTGACATTGCGGAATATATTTTTCTATTGTTATTTCATTTTTCTTTTGGGTTATTTTGTTATAAAATAAAGTCAAGATTTTGTGAATTAGTTTTTTTATTATTTGTGTTTTTATCATTTGGTTTGTTTAATTTTTTAATTCGGTGGTATTCAATGCATTCGGTGGCTACAATAGCAACATTCTTGGATGCACTTGAGCATCGTGCACGAGTTTGATTATTCACATTGTTCCGGCTCAAATTTTTCCAACAGTTTCACAATTATCGGCCGAAAAGATGATTTACGAAGACACAAAAATGCTTTAGGTTTGCGAACTGTGACCGCGAAATGTTTGCTTCTCGTTATTAAATTGTATATCATTCAATTTGTATACCCTCCACCATAGGATTGACGTATATTAATTTAGTCACACCGTTTGAAACACCACGAAATATTGATCAGATATATATAATTGTCGTAAAATTCCACGTCCGTCTTTTGAAATCACGCTGGCCTTCGGTATCTCAGAGGTTAGTGCGTTAGACTTGGATTCCAAAGGTGCTGGTTTCGATTCCCAGCCAGGGTACTGGAAAATTTTAATATCAACATTTCATGTTTTCATCACAATTCGAGTTTCTGCAGCTGAAATAAGTCACCGGACACACTACCACTACAACGACATCTGATCGCCTAAGTCAACAGGGAAGCTAAAAATAGACACAACACCATGACGACTACTAACAGAAATGCAGCGCTTCTAGGTGAGAATAGAAACGGTAACATTCAAATTACATCCATTCCCTGAAATTAACAGACAATTGTTAATTAACATCCGGAAAACATTAAGTAAGATGAAAACAACATACGGTTCCCGCGATCGGATATAACCCGGAACGAAGTCTGTAATAGAAATATGCTTAATGATGAACAACTCAGCGTCCCCAAGCTGCAACCTTTCGAAGCCACGAAGGATGAGTTGAAGCATTGGGCAGTGATGGCTCACAAAACTGTGTGGAATAGAGCAACTGTAGGAGCAACTGCAAAGATACTGTGGGGTGACCCAAATGAGAAGAAAACCAGTAGTTTTCTGAAACTAAACAAGATCGAGATTAGTAAGATGATAAGTGTTCTAACGGGACACTCAAGCTTACAGGCACATCTTCATCGCATAGGACTAGCAGAAAACGACGAGTTCAGGGCATGCAGGGAAAACATCGAAACGATAGAACATTTTCTGTGTCACTGCCCAGCTTTCACACATGCAAGATCCCGATATTTCGGTTCCGACATATTGCCAGACTTGACTCATCTCAGAGGATATGACTGGAAAATACTGAGAAAATACGTGTCTAGTACCGATTTTCTGTAATCCGTGGGGTATGAAAATCATAAATAAGGAGCGCACAACAGGCCGAACCACTGGCTTAAGTGTATGTCCATGGACATGAGACGTTTTAAACGTCTCCTCTATTCAACCTAACCTAACCTAACCTAAGCTGCAACCACAACAACAACCATTTACCAACCTTTTATGAACTTTTTAGGGAAAAATATTTCTAGGTTAATATTAAAAATTTTTACCCACATGCAACTATAAGAAATATTCCTGTCAGGTCTGATCAAAATAGCTTTATTATTACGGACTGTAGCGCGATTTCAGCATACATAAAGACAGATGAGCATGGCTAAATCATCTTAGAATTTTACAAAGATTACGAATATATATACAGGGTGGCTGATATGTATTGCAACCAACTTCAGGTTGCTATCATTTCTAAACCGTGATAGTGTGATTGCTTTATATTTGGGTGGAAAAACTACCTAATTATTTAATCGATTTGTATAAAGTTAATATAAGAATTTTGGCCATATTGGCTTCTTTATATTACTATTATTAAATAAATGAAATGAAATGGTAAAAAAACACAAGTGGCTATCGTTAGAGCCCTCCAGCATTTAAATGTGAATAAATCTTTTGTTTCTCGTACCATTGCTCGTTACCGTGATACTGGCAGTGTTGCATCGCGTCCAAAAAGTGGACGAAAAAAAACGGTAACAACACCAGAAATGATCCGAAAAGTGAAGGCCAGATTTGATCGAAATCCACGCGGCAGTGGTAGAAAAATTGCTCGTGAGCTGAACATATCGCGAGAACGGATACAACACATATTAAAAAATGAGCTTGGACTAAAGCCATTGAAGTTCCAAAAAGTGGAAGAGCTCACCGATGCACAAAAAAAAGTTAGACTGGAAAGAGCCAAGGAGTTGCTTCGCTTGCACGAAAGTGGCCAGTTACCGAATTTGGGTTTCTCCGATGAGAAGCCATTCCAAATTGGGCAGTTTGTGAACGAACAAAATGATCGGGTTTACTTGCCAAAGAGGTCAGCTGAAAATTTACACCTTCGATTGGCCACCAGAACTCAAGCGCCGCCGATGGTAATGGTGTGGGCCGCCGTAACGGCCGATGGTCGCTCCCCGCTCGTATTCATCGACCATGGGGTCAAAATAAATGCCGAATATTATCGGGAAAATGTCCTAATGACAGTATTGAAGCCCTGGGCAGACAAACATTTCGGCCGCAGACCGTGGACATTCCAACAGGACTCAGCACCATCGCACTCAGCACGCGTCAACCAAGAATGGCTTAAAAAGGAAGTTCCTCGCTTCATTTCTACCGCACAATGGCCACCAAGATCTCCGGATCTCAATCCGTTGGACTTTTGCGCTTGGGGCATTTTAGAGAGTAAGGTTCGCACTAAAAAATACCAAAGTATCGATCATCTCAAGACGGCGCTTCGCCGGGAATGGGCCAAAATGCCGCAGAGCCACTTTCGTGCAGCGTGTGATGGCTTTGTCGGCCGTTTGAAGGCCATAATTCGTGCCAAAGGTGGCCAATTCGAACAAATCTAAACTGTTTCTAAAATTTTATGTTATTTCCGACATTTTTTGCTTTTGAACAATAAAATTTAAAAAAAAAAATTAAAAAAATATAGCGCTTTACTTTGTTGCATTACATATCAGCCACCCTGTATATATATACATTCATTATAGGGTCGCATATCCATATCCTATGGTGGAAGGTACAAAAATAACTACTACATTCGACCCAATATTATTAGTGCCCTGAAATTTTACGTCTGGTGGTGTCCTTATCGGTGTAGATCAATTTTTTATTAAGCTATTTCCTGTCATCTATTTTTTTGTTGGCGTCTTTATCGGCGTAGATCCATTTCATATTAAACTAATTATTCTACCTCAGCTATTTCCTGTCAGTTTTTCGTTGTTGGTTAGTGGTTTCATCGGTGTAGTTTAATTTTATTTTAATCTAATCACTAATGAATAAAACAATCGTTATCAAACTACTTTGATAAAGAACTAATGGCAAATTCTACAAATAGCATTGACCATTATAACAAAATAATAAACACTACTTAACTATATCTGCATCTAGTAAGTAATATCTATTATAAAAAAAGAAACTCTCACCCTAAGGATACTTTCATGTACATATTTAACAAAAGTCGTATTATTCTGTTATTCTAGTAAAAACCATGAACTATATGAAATACACCAATCTATATATATAAAAATGGAAAAATGTTTGTATGTATGTATGTGTTTTATAGACGCTTAAACCACTGGACCGATTTTAAAATTTTTTCTTTTGTTTGAAAGCTATTTGGTCTGGGATGGTTTTGGAAAAAAAATTCCAAATTGTGGACCGGGTCCAGCTAGTAAGTTATAAATTTGAAAAAGGAGAATAAAATATCGACACCTCAGATGTAAAAAAGACGGCTCAAAAATATTTGAAGAGAGAAATAGTGACAAAGTTTGTGGTCATAAGAGCAAGCTATTCAGGATAGTAACCATACATCCTGTATCTTCGCGTATATGAGAATTTCATCCTATTTTATAAGTTGTGTTGTCCTTTTTTAGGTAGGATTTGTACTTAATCCTACATAAAAAGAGGAACACTTTTTCTAAAGTCAGTGTATAAATATAGATTTTATTAGATTCTGAAACGATATTTTAATTTTGCAGCATACTGTATGTATGAAGTGCAGGCAATGATTTGATATTTCCCATCAACGCATAAAAGGCTAAAACAAATTCCATTCCATAATTTCTTAAGACTTTTAAATTAAGCCTTCACTTACAATTACTTTCAACATCCTCATTTGCACTGCTACGTTACAAGGATAAGGCTACAAATTATTTCCTTGATAATGCTGAATGAAAATATACACAATTAAAAACAACATATTTTTTTCGACAGGTTGACGCCTTTGGCGGCCGTTGATGTGGTGGTGATGGTAGAAGAACATGGTTATTACTTGGAAACCCGTACTCAACAAAATTTGTACGTTTAACATTTTTGCGTTAACATTTTCAACTCAATATGGCTGACAAAAAATAAAGTCATAACCCAACCAACCAAGCAACCGAGAACAACACCAACAAAATAAACTCAAACGCGCTGTTCGTTGTATATGTACTTGTTTCTTACTATTTATAACAGGTGAATGGATGGATGACGGTGGTTTCAAAGTCAGTCAATTACGAAGATGTGCCGTCGTATAACGAGTAGCTGAGAGTGACGAACGAATATGAATTTGATTTCAACGAGTATGTGTTTTCTCGTATTTTCAGATCGATTTTCCCGATTTTTTTGTAATTATCACGATTAGAAAATTAATATCAATCGATATGTGTAAAAAAAGTTCAAGAAAAGACAGCGGCAAACTAATTTTTTGCGTTTGAAAAATCATTTCTATTCGTTCGTAACTCGAGAAAATGTAAACAAACATGCGATGCACATCTTCTATATTCATTGACTTTGGGTGGTTTGTCGCTGGGTGGGTGGAAGAAAGAGAGAGCTGATGCCTTATAAGGAAGGGAAACGACAACGAACAAGACAAAGAGAATAACAAAAGTCCAAAACAGTTAAGTAAATGTGAATAAGAATTGTAAAATAACCAGTAAAGCATCAGGAATAATGCCAAGGGGCAACAAACGATTCAACAATGTGTCTCTCCGTCCATATGGCCGAGTAGAGGAGAATGAATGAATAATTAAATATTTTAAGGGGAATGAAATTTAACATTTCTGAAAGAAAGTAAGGTAATGAGTAACTTTCAAAGTCTTTTAATTTTCTAATTGTTTAATTATAAGGAATTACTTAAGATTATTGGAATCGATTCCGTTCCATCGCCGCCACGCTTCCCCAACCCCCGGACCAAAACGCGTTAATATTAGAGGGTGGAAAACCAGACAAATAACAATCAAAAGTCGGCACATTCGTAAATACAAATTAATTCTCTAACCCCCGTTTTCAGAAACCTCCATAAAGGCTCCGTAAGTGATAATCGACAGTTACAGCTGTCAGTTTGCTGTAGTGTTTAACATTTATAACCGACTTTAACGGGTTTAAAGTCTTTAATTTTCAGCTATACGATGCAATAATTGGTAATATCTGGAAAATCTGAATGGTAACTTTAATGTAATCTTAGACTGTAAACAGGAAGCACATTGCCATTTTTAACATTTAGTGCCATTGTGGAGTTCAACATGCTTTTAAGAGTAGGGAGTCTTTTATCAAACTCATTAATGCTAGTGTAGGGTGTAGGAATAAAATCTCTTTTCCAATGAATATATCTGAAAGCAAATAATTAGAGCCCGGCCATTTAGCCGAACTTCGGCTAAATGTACAACCTTCGGCCGTAGCCGTAGCCGAATGTTTTATTTTGTTAAAGAATTGTTTACTTTGCACCAAAAAATTGTGTTTTTAATCAGTTTATATCTACTGCTTACGTATTTATTTACTTAGCACATAAAATTGAAAACCTTAATGTTATAATGACAAAGAAAGTATTTTTTCTGCATTAAGACCTTGTATACTATTTCCTTAATTTGAATACAGCTGCCCCCAGCAACATAAACAACTGATCTCTAGCACACTTGGGTACAAGTAATTTTCTGCCACCATTTCCAAATTTTTGAAACTCTCGAGTTACAGTATTAAAAAATTTTAATGATTCTTGGACTGAATGGCTCATTATTATCTATTCGTACTACTTTTACAAGAATGTTTTCACTAATTGGAGAGCTTTTAGGTGAGGAACTGAGTCATGTTTTTCTTTGTCCTTCCTTCTTTTGGTATGCTTCCTTCCTTTGGTATGCTTCCTTCCTTTGGTGTCCTTTCTCAAATTATTTTTGTAGTATTGTTCACTTCTGTACACTTCTATGAAGATTTCCATAATAGAATCTTCTTTAAAAAGTCATATAATTCTATTTTTTGTACTTTTTGAACAAAAAATCGTCCTTCGGCCAACTTCGGCTGATTTTGTGGCCGAATGCCGAATATTGGCCGAATGTCGAGTTTTGGCCGTAGTCGTAGCCGAAGCCGAACATTCGGTCGGGCTCTACAAATAAAACAAATTTTTTCTGAACCGATTCGATCTTATCAACGTAGGTCACACACAACAGACGCATATTCTAAAATACGTCTTACCCGACCGAATTCGGATTTTAAGGCCGAGGACGAAGCCGTCGCCGAACTTCGGCTAAATTTACAACCTTCGTCCGAAGCCGTAGCCGATGCCGAATGCTTTGATATTTGTTAAAGAATTGTTAACTTTGCACCAAAAATTGTTTTTTTTAATCAGTTTATGTCTACTGCACATATTTACTTAGCACATAAAATTAAAAACCTAAATGTTATAATTACAAGGCATTGATGCCTTGTATAACATTTGAATACAGCTGCCCAACAGCATTAAACAACTGCTCTCTAGCACACTTGGGTACAAGTACTTTTCCGCCACCACTTCCAAATTTTTGAAACGTCTCGAGTTACCGTATTAAAAAATATTAAGGATTCTTGTACTTAATTTCTCATTATTATTTATTCTTACTAAAGGGTGTCCCAAGAAGAACGCAATTTTTAAATCTCGCAACATTCGAAGTGTCATTGTTTGACATTTGAATAATTGTTATTGTTTGTTAGTAAAGGTACGAGGTTAGTAAAAATGGACAAAAATGGACCATGGACAGCGAAGGGAGTTCGTTAATTGGGTATTGGAGAGACAACATGAAAATGCTGATTTTGCCGATAAAATCATCTTCAGTGACGAGGCCCATTTTCATCTTGATGGCTTCGTCAATAGGCAGAATTGTCGCATTTGGGGTGCGGAAAATCCTCGAGTGATTCACGAGAAGCAAATGCATCCTCAACGTGTCACTGTGTGGTGTGGTTTTTGGGCTGGAGGAATCATTGGACCTTTTTTTTATGAAAATGAGGCAGGTCAAGCGCAAACAGTCAATGGTGTTCGGTATCGTGAAATGATAACCAGTTTTTTCTTGCCTAGAATTGAAGAAATGAATGTGGAGGGCATGTGGTTCCAACAAGACGGCGCCACATGTCATACAGCCAGAGAAACAATTCAATTGCTGCATCAGTCATTTCCCGGTCGTGTTATTTCGCGTTTTGGAGATCAGAATTGGCCGCCTAGATCGTGCGATTTAACACCATTAGATTTTTTTCTTTGGGGTTTTTTGAAGTCGATGGTTTACGCGAATAAGCCGACGACGACTCAAGCCTTAAAAGACGAAATTGGACGCTGCATTAATGAAATACCGCAGCATTCATGCAAAACGGTCATTGAAAATTTCATTAAAAGATCGCGTGCATGCCAGCAAAGCCGCGGCGGCCATCTGCACGATATATTGTTCCATACATAACCTCATTCTGTCTACTTTACGATATAATAAAGTTTCACGATTTTTTCTTAAATATCTGTGTTTTATTTAAAATTAAAAAATTGCGCTCTTCTTGGGACACCCTTTACTTGTACAAGAATGCTTCTTCTAGTTCGAGAGCTTTTAGGTAAGGAACTGAGTCATGTTTTTCTTTGTCCTATCTTCCTTTGATGCCCTTTGTCCAATTATTTTTGTAGTATTGTTCACTTCTGTACACTTTGCTGATCTAATGAAGATTTCCATAATAAAGGGACCGCCATCTAACGTTTTTTTCAAATAGTGCTTATTTCGTGAATGGTAACACTTAGCTCATGTCTGATTTGACAGATAATTAGTTTTAATCTTCCGCTGAACGAATATGATTGTGTAATGTCCAATGCGTTTTCGCTTCGCTAAGTGGGCCTGCGATCGACTTACAGAGGATGCCGATTTTGCCAAAAAAAAAACATCTTTTCAGATGAAGTTCATTTTGATCTTGGCGGGTATGTAAACAAGCAAAATTGTCGCATTTGGGGCACAGAAAACCCGCACGCATACATTGAAAAGCCGATACACCCAAAACGAGTCACTGTTTGGTGCGGATTTTGGTCCAGAGGCATAATTGGGCAATTTTTCTTCGAAAATGAGCAAGGAGTGGCCGTTACAGTCAATGGCGATCGTTATCGGGCCATGTTGAACGAATTTTGTTCACAAAAATTGAAGAGGAGGATATTGGCAACATTTGGTTTCAGCAGGACGGCGCTACACTCGATGTTTTGCGCCCTGTTTTTGAAGATCGCATTATCAGCCGCAGAGCTGATGTCGTTTGGCCACCTCGGAGCTGCGATTTGACACCGTTGGACTATTATTTGTGGGCTGCCCCCAAATATAATTGTTACGCCGACAAGCCAGAGACAATTGACGCTTTAAAGGACAATATTCGTGAAGCCATTGGTGAAATACAGCTGCACACAATCGATAATGTGCTTAAAAATTGGACCGATCGTGTAGGCTACTGCATGGCCAGCCGAGACAGTCATTTGAATGAAATTATTTTCCATTATTAACCGGAAGGATTGTACTTTCAAATAAAAAAAAGAAATTTGAGAAAATATTCAGTAGTTTTTTTTTATAGCATTTTCAAAAAAAAAGTTATTTGGCGGACCCTTTAGAATTTTCTTTAAAGTCATATAATTCTATTTTTTTGTACATTTCGAGCAAAACTTCGGCCTTCGACCAAATTCGACTGATTTTGTGGCCGAAGCCGTAGCCGAACATTCGGTCCGGCTCTACTAACAATAGAACTATGTTGTTACATATGTATCTAAAAAAAATGGATCTAAAAACCGAGAAAACCAAAAATCCATGTTCACCATTGTAATTATGCGATTTTGATCCATCAATCTAGCAAGATACACAAAGGATTCAACAGTATCTAAATTAGAACCACAAAGACTCAACCCAGATATGTCCACTACACCGCCATCTACCGTTTAGAATCGTACATACAAACTATTATCAAGACAAACCACACATACATTTTGAATTTCAGTCAAATCGCTCTGGAAATGCGAATTTTGAAAATAATTTGACCACTCCGTAATTTATCGCGGTGAAAATAATTCTAAAACACAAATGACCCCAAACTGAATATATTGTTCAGCCAATTCGCTTTTATGGTTATGGAGATCATGCGTTACTAACAAACGTGCAAAGGATTTTATATACATATAAAGATTGTTTAACAAAAGTATTACTCGTATGCCAAATGTTTGTATTTACTGGTGCGTGGAAATCATTGTTAAATTAAATTAACAATCAAAAACGTATAAATTAATATAAGTAATTAAATTTTAAAATATATTTTGATATCAATTTGGCACTTGAATAAGGTATTTCTACTTGTGTTTAAAAAAAACAGCAAATTCAAATTTTAGACAATATTGAAGGCCTACGACAATGTGCAAATAGTTTTGGGAAATTATATTAGGCTAAAAATTATATAATAACATTTTTATGTAGAGCGTCCCATTAGTTAGCGTGCTTGCTTATGAGTTTGGACCGCAAAAATCTGTCGATGCAGTAATCTAGCCACATGGTCTTTGTAAACCGGCTTATCCCTAAATATAAATTTAGTTTGTATTGTATTCCATATAAATAAATATATAGTGTTGTATGAGTTGAACTCATTGCCCACGAAGTGCCTCTTCACAATTCTCTCAATATAGAATTGCGTCGATAAGTGATCGATCGTCTTTCAATGAATGTTTTAAAATAAGTGAATTCAATTGCCGTTTCGATTTTCATTAATTGAATACAACTAACCGCAACCAACTGTCTGGTGTTTTATATCTGTGTATACAGAAAATTCTTCAAAATCAAATGCATAGAAATCTAATAGAGACTATCAATTGTCTTCTGGTGCATCCCTCACACTCAAGAGTGTTGCCAGATGAATTTGACACAAAATTAATTAGGGTACAAACATCATCAAATCGCCGAAATCGTCAGTATAAAAATATACAATTTACATATCGTCATCAGAAACGAGCAAGGGTTATCATCATATTTAAAAATTTTATAGAAGAAGCAAAAAAGTAAATAAAATGAAAAATTTTGTCGTTAGAAAAATTTGACTTTCTGGATAATACCTGAACATAATGACGCAAACATATTCACACAAACATGATTTATAAATGGTCTGTGAAAATTGCGTGAAATAGGAATTTTTACTTAGAAAAAGGATATAATTTGTTGTTAGGCCCTTTTGAATTTCGTTACTAAATTCGATATTTTTTATAGTAGGTCGTTAAATTTTATGTCAGGATATGTATTTGGATGCAGTGTACCGAAATCCATCAAAAACTGAATTTCCATTTTTTTTCTTGTTACGCCCTTTTTCATTTTGATGACGATATATGTATATATATGTACATGGTGAGCTTTTTCAAGCTATATATTTAAATATTTCAGAGTTTTTAGAAGCAATGTAAGTCAGAAATGAAAAATTCATTTAGAGCCAAAACTCTGGCTCAATTTCTAAGCCTCTCTAACACTCTTCCAACATAACCGGACGTGTGCTTAGCGAAATTGCCACAGAAGATATTTTTCGACGTCTGGTTAAATAAAAAATATGCATATGTGATGGATATGCCCAAGATGAGGACGTACTCTAGCAGTAAGCAAATCATATATCTCTCCCCTACTAACCTGCTGAAAGGGGTGCAGTATTTTTTGCTGGTGTGGATTCGAGTTAAAGATCAAAAGAGCATTATTTCTAAATGAAAGAAAACAATTGTTTGCATTATCATCACTGTTTATTAAATTTTTAACTTAAGCGAAGCAAACGGAAATACCAAATTTACTCAGTCCAACAAAGAACTTTTATGCACACTTATGTATTTCTTTACATACGAGTATAGTCGAATTTTTAATACAAAAATCCGAAAAACTACAAAAAAAAATTATAATAAAATGCATGCCAATGTAGTCTTATTGATTACTAAAATCTTCAAACAGCAAAATTATTACTGTTGATACCCCATCCAAACCGTTTCAATAAACTTATTTCCTAATACTAATAGCGAGCCTATGGGCAGTGCAAAAGAAATGACACATAATATGTACGAGTACATATACAGGCATTTATATATTATATATATCGATGACGAATGCTGTCACACACCTTGAATTACAAAGTTAACACTAGAAAGCAGTGATAGCTATATTTGAACACTTCCTCTTTCTTTCAAAGGTTATTCCAATTTTTAAGCGAATAAGAGAAACCAATAAAAATTGCAGAGATAATGCTTCTACAATTTAGTTAGACATGCGAGGTAAATTTTAAAAGTGTAAGATATTCGTCTGTACGTTAACATAGCAGAGGCAATACGTATATCGTCACCAGAAACGAAAAAGTGCGTAACAACAAGAAAATTAGAAATTCAGTTTTTGATGGACTTCTGTTCACTTCATCAAAATACACATCCTGACAAATTTTTAGCGACCTTCTATTAAAAATGTGTGAATTTACTAACGAAATTCAAACGAGCCTAGCAACAAATTGTTTCTTTTTTCATAGTTGAAAATTCCTATTTTACTCAATTGTCACAAACAAGTTATAAATCATGTTTGTGTGAATTTATATAACTATTCATCATTATGTTTAGTTATTATCCTGAAAACCACGATATTCTAACGGAAACATTTAAAATTTTAATTAGTTTTTTTATTATTTTTGTCCAAGGGATGTGGATAACAGCTTCTGGTGCAATTAGGTGTCACAAACACGAAAAAATATTAAAAAAAATGTTTATGGTAAATTTTTTTTTAAATTTTTTTTTAGAATTCCAGCTTTCAAAGTACATTCAGTATTTGGACCACAAGTATATGCCTGATTGAGCCGTGTTGTGCTTCAAATTAAAGGGTTACATATGCTGCAAATATCGCTTTCACGTAGAATCTTTGGTTTAGTAACAGTCGTCAAAAATATGAGATTTTTTGATTTTTTTTTTTAAAAAACGCTTTTTCCTGGTACAAAAAAAAACCATAAAAAATAGAAAAAAATCGAAAAAATATTTGATCACATTTTTAAAAAGCCAGCATGCTAACGAAGAAAACAATGTATATTTGTTCTATAGACTTTGTTTTCTTCTTCTTTTTTTTTCGCGGAATACTGTTTTTTCGCGTGTTACAATTAATTCATATTCGTTCGTAACTGATAGATTTTGACGTTTCGGTCTGAAGGAATGTCTTCTTATAATCTATTTGTCTTTGGATGTAAAAGTTATGAGCCATTTTGTAAATGTTAGGGAAATTCAAAAAAATCTTGTTTCATATTTTTTCGTTTTTAAATGATGTTTTTGCTTATATTGAATTCGCCATATGTGAGAGAGACATATAAGAGACACTGCACTTGCATTTTATTTTATGACGATTGATGTCAGACATTATAAAATTATAGAGAGGACGAGGTTTTATGGCCGTTCATAACCCTCCATAAAACATGATATCCAATGTGAGAGCTATATTGGATGAGATCCGCTCAGATAGAGGGTTATTCAACAATATTTGTAGTTTTTATTTATTATTTTATTTATTCAGTTACGCCTTTTAGGGGCATGGACATCCCAGTCGTATATACATGTAGTAAAATTATATGTACGCAATACAAAGCAGTACGCGGCAGTCTGGAAAATATTGGGTTACTACTTTCGAAGCTAACTATATGTCAGCTACAGGTACTGCAACTTATGAACCTTAAACCCGGAATTTATGAATGAAATTTCTTATTAATAAATTAGTGTAATTAAGTGCCTTAAAGAGATAAGTCGATTTTCTGAAAAATATTACAAAGTTATATTTCGAAGTATGAGTAAAAGGCAAAGAACTTTTCAATGTGTAAATGATCCCGACAATTTCCGCTACATCTGCGGAAAATATGTAATTAAAAAAATCGACGTGCGTTTAGTAAAATAATAGAAGAAATATATGTGTAATATTTTGGTATACGAGTTAAAAATATGAACGAACCGTGGACACCTAGTATTTTGTGTAATTCGTGCCATGTAAATCTTACTCGATGGACTAGTGGAAGAATGCGGTAAGTACTTTGAAATTAATGTATTACAATGTTTTGTGGAATAAAACGTTTTAATTTTAGACTTCATGATTTGGAGACAACCATTCATTCACGATACGGACTGCTATTTTTGTCTAAGTTAATTGATTGGAGTAGGAAGTGTCCAAGTATAGCTAACAGCCTAATAACGGAAACATCAACAAGTTCAACTGAGTACTCAACTCTGAGCGATTCAAGTTTGAGTCAGAAGTCATCGCTTTTAACTCAGTTTCAACTCATTGATCTAGTGAGAGATTTGCAACTGACCAAAGATAAGGCAGAACTACTTGCATCTGGGATGAAACAGTACAATATTTTGGCCCCAGATGTTAACATATCATATTATAGAGTCCGTGATATACCTTACAAACAATTTTATACAACTGTGGATAACAGATGCTTTTGCAAGGACATTCCCGGATTGTTCGATGAACTTAATCAAACATACAATTCAAAGGAATGGCGGTTACTTGTTGACAGCAGTAAAGAAAGTTTAAAAGCAGTACTTTTACACAACGGAAATCAGAAACCGTCGATTCCCATTGCTCATGCTGTCAACACTAACGAATCATACGAAACAATGGCTAAATTGATAAAATAAATAAAATATGAACAACATGACTGGAAAATTTGTTGCGATTTAAAAGTAGTTGGTATGTTATGCCTCTGGGATAGCCGCTATTTTGCCGCCATCGCATATTAAGCTGGGGCTCTTTAAAAATTTTGTAAAAGCCTTAAGGAAAGATGGCAATTCACTCTCATATTTAAAAAGTTTATTAAAAAGTCATTCTTTTCAAAAAATCGAAGGAGTTTTTGATGTGCCTAAAATAAGGAAACTGATGAAAGATGTGAATTTCGAATCATATTTGACGTCGGATGAAATTGCAGCAGGTCGTTTAAGCTTGTGGTTTCAAATTTCTTTGGATCCAATAAGAGCCAGCAATATGAAACAATGATTAATGATTTGTTAAAAAATTATGAAAAAATTGGTTAGAAATATATTTTTTTATATTTATGTACATATATAACACATATGTTTGTATTCTTCCAACATATTTTTCGTTTTATGTATTCCAACAGGTGTAAATATGTCCCTCAAAATTCATTTCTTGCCTTCTCATTTAAACTTTTTCCCCGAGAATCTTGGCGACTTAAGTGACGAACATGGCGAAAGGTTTCACCAAGAATTGAAGTCCATCGAGCGGCGTTACCAAGGACACTGGGATTAAAGAATGATGGGAGATTATATTTGGTTCCTCATTAGAGAAACCGATTCCGAAATCTACAAACGTCAACAAAGTACTCACAATTACTTCTAATGAAACTTGTTCATGTAAATAAACTCAAAGGTACATAATATAAATAAAAGTAATAAATAAAATCGCTATTTAAACAGAAATTTAAAAAAACGATTTTTTGAAATTCTCTTGCCTCTACCAAAAGGGCTATAATTTCTACATTTATCCATAGATATTTTTCAAATATTTTCTTCGCTAGGATGCAAACTTTTAACAAATAAAATAAAATATTTTTTTCCCGATTTTTTATGTTTTTTTGTCCCCGGATTTTTCTTTTTTTTGGAAAAAAATTCTACTTTTTCCAATTTGTTTAATGGCTGTTGCTAAACCACTGTTTCTAAGTGAAATATTACCAACATTGGTAGCCCACATTAATAGCTTCAATTTAACGTATAAGTCGACCTGATCGGGCATATACTCCAAAAAGTATAGTGCAAATACTAAGGGTACCTTCGACGATAATAGTATTTTTAATAAAAAATTTTTTAAAAAAAATTTATCCATAAAAAAATTATTGGTTTTGATTTTATATAACAGTATGCTACAATCTAAACAGAAAAAAAATTAGGTCTAGGACACAAAAAGAAAAATGTTTGTTGCATAGTGTAATCAGTAAGCCCAGAAATGTTGTCGGCGAGTGTTCATCAATCCAGAACCAATATCTCACACCGTTTTCGTTTAATTTAAATTTATTTTGCAATCATTTCTTATACGGTCTCCCTTTGATTGTCTTCATTCTAAAATCGAAAAAGCCGTCCAAAACAGGAACTAAGAATTTCCATCTGGTTAGTCTATCGCCATTTCTCATTAAAACCTTGGAGAGATTAGGACTTACCTTAGGGCTAACTATCAACAGCATAGCATGCCTACAGCTAGGGCATGCATTATTGAAGGATCACTTTCTGCTAAGAAACATACAGTGGTAACTTTCGAAGGCCTTCGATAAGTCAAGCGCCACAAGGAGGGTCCTGTCACCGGGCATGTTCTGGTTAAGACCGCGGCTTACATGTGTGGATATAGAGTGTTAAGTAGTATTCGTACTATGCTGTTTCCGGAATCGGCAATTGAAAAATGTCCAATGAGGCTCGGGAGGATTAACGCATCAAGCGTCTTTGCCAATGGCGAGAGAAGGGAGATAGGCCTGTACGATTCTCCCTTACTCTGCCATTTTCCAGGCTTCGGGTATTATCAGTGTGGTCAAGGACAGATTGAGGACCCTAGTCGGATACTCAACTCCCGGTATGTCCAACTTCAACATAGAAATTCCGTCGGGCTATTCGATGTAGGGAACCGTCACTCTTGTCAGAAAATGTCTACAGACATAGTGTCACTCTAGATGCAATACCTGACCTTTCTTTCCAGTAGTGTAGTGTTTACTGGGCAGAAATCCTAGCTATTATACAGAATGGCTGAGATTTAATGATTTCACTAAAGAATTAATATTTTCTTTGATAGTCGGGCTACTTGGGTGACGGGACACCAAAATCACGCTAGTCTTGCAGATGATCTTGCGATTTGTCCTTATAGCACCAAATCAAAAAAGGTCACTATTCAGGAGCTGCACTTATATTCCAGGCTAATGTGGCCCTGCAGTCGTTATGGAGATCGGACGGCTCACGGGCCACTGTCTTCTTGGACGGCACGCAGAAAGCTTGAAGATCTTGCAAAATGTCTTTTGGAGAATCTGTGATGACGAAAAGGGGGAGAAATTTAGCCACAGTCATCTTCGGTTAGCTTATGACATTTGTAAGGTAATCACAGTAACTGGTCACATACTGTCAAAATACTTAAGCTAACATATCTTTAATCAGCAGTAGTCAACATGCGTATATCAAGGATCGCTCTGTTGACAGTGCTCTTCATGACGTGGTGGGTTATATTGAGGCTAATCTAGGAAAAAAAACCAATACACTTTGACAACTTTCCTAGTTGTGAAGTTGGATTCGATACATAACTCCTTAATGGTTGTGGACATTCCCCCTCTACTGGTTGATTGGATTGATTCAATGCTAAACAGCACAATCATCAACGCATCACTTGCATTAGAAAGATGGTAACCAGAGGAACTCCTCAAGGAGGGGTACTGTCATCTCTACAGTGGCTTGAGGAAGAAAGAGTGAATGTTGTCGCCTACGCAGATGATGTTGTCATCATGGTTGGAGGCAAATTTCTTTCGACTATTACCAATCTTATTCAGGGTGCTCTTAGGAGGCTATCTAGGTGGGCAACGGCAAATGGGCTGGGCATCAACCCCATGAAGACCGAGCTAGTACTATTCACCGGACAGAATAAGATACCACATTTCACCAAACCTATTCTAGACGGAGTGGAGCTGAACCTATCCTCTGAGGCTAAATACCTTGGTGTCATACTTGACCGGAAATTGAGGTGGAAAAGAAACACAGAGGAAAGAGTCAAAAAGTGATTGAACGCAGTACACTCGTGCAGAAACTCCATAGGTAAGAGCTGGAGGCTCAAGCCAAGTATACAGCTATAGTGCGTCCTACTTACCTATGGTTCAGTGGTATGGTGGAAGGCGACAGAAGTTAAATATCAGCTTAAGAAGTTAGAGAAAGACAAAAAAGCGCATCATTATTTACAACATGTAGGTCTTTTTGTTAAGTGCAGTGCTACAAAATGCGCTCTCAGACTCCGAGAAGCTCGTGTGTGGCGTAACGCGGATTGGGGTCACTCGGCCATTCTCATTGAGGCATCAAGAATGTCTGATCTAAGGGCTCTGGCAAGACCGACAGACTATTTATCACCTGTTCAGAAATTCTCCTCAAGTCTCGATATTAATGATCCCCCCAGAACAGACTGGTCATGCGGCAGCCTTCCTTTGGAGGGTCATGCAATATTCACTGACGGTTTAAAGATGGATGTAGGCACAGGGCATTTTCAGCTTGGGATAAATAAGTCCTACAGGTTAGCTGATACCTGCAGCGTTTTCCAGGCGGAGATCTTTGCTATACTGCAAGCCCTCAGCTTCATAAATCGACGAGATGATCTATGTTGATAGTCAGGCTACTCTGAAGGCACTGAATCGACCACTATTAAGTCAAAGGTGGTTAATGGGTGCCGTTTGGAACTACAGCAACTGGCAGACATAATCAGACTGTGCTGGGTCCCCGGACACTGTGATATCGCGGGGAAAGAAAAGGCTGACGAACTCGCGCGAAATGGATCAGCGATGGACGCTGCAAGGGTTGATCCATGCCTATATCCCCCCTTATGCGAATTTTTCAATAACATAGAGAGTTTCTACAAAGACCTGGCAAACAAGAAATGGTCGAGTAGATCTGACTGTAAAGTCACTAAATCTCTATGGCCAGCTATATCCAAATCTAAGACCAAAGATCTTCTTAACCTCCCAAAGTGGGACATTCTTTTAATGATAGGCACGCTGACTGGCCACTGTAATGTTAGATCTTTAACATCAAAGTGGCAGAATGATTCTGCCGACTCCGTCAGGATGAGGAGGAACTGGAAACAATCGAACACATTCTCTCTCAATGTCCTACTCTATCACGACGAAGACATCGCTACCTAGGTGATTTCACGACACAAAACCTGGAATCTCTATCAGCCCACGATATTGGTAAAATCATGGGCTTCTTAGGTTGCTTGAGTTGGATGGTTTGACATCAACTCATCTAAACCTCTCCTAAAGAGCCATCTCTCCTATCTATACTCATCACCTCCTGCATCTTCTTCGAGCTCTCCTTCTTTTACTCATCTTCTCAGGACGAACACAATGGACCAAATGGTCTCCAAGTGAAGTGGTGCACCAATGGTTGTGTGCCGCGTCCTCACCCTAACCTAACATACGTCATATGTGTCGAAAGGTCATCGGGGTAGGTGTCCTTTTATAAAAACACGTGTCCTTAGCAGAATTTCCGAAAAGGTGCATTCTAAGACTTTATTACCAATACAGGTTCTTTGCAAAGTTAATAAAAAAATATTGGCAACAGTAAACCGCTTTAGGATTCCATTGGTCACATTTTATCTACACACTACAATTACGTCGTCGTCGCTGCATACAGGTAGAAGATTGGTGTAGTCATTCGGTGCTGAGGAGGTGGGGGAACATAATCATTCAAAAGCAGTCCAAAATAAAGATAAGCGAAGTTTTTTGTGTAACAAAAAAACAATAACTTCACACTCTCTCGCGCAACTCACATATGGATAAATGTACGAGTAGTGAAAATTTACAAACACAAGTACCCAAGAATATCAAGAGAAAAAAAAAACAAATTGCTTTCTAAGGATTTTCTTGCTAGCAAAGGATATTTACATACACAAATGTACATAGAAATATCCTTGAAACTTGAAAGATTTCATATCCCCAATGTATACACATATATGTACGTATGGATGTGTTTTGCGTTTTCTCGTCGCTGCCGGCGCCGCAGTCACCGCGTATAAACACAGCAGACACCGAAGAGAAATTTTAAGAACGCTCTTATTTGCTACGAAATATTCCATTTGGAACAGTAAATATCCATCCACACAATACGCTCGTAGGGTTCCTTTTTTCTGCACAACAATCGAGGCCACTCACTCCAGTTTAAAACAGCTGCAATTCAAGAATATCCCCAAACAAAGAGAAAGCCATACGTTTTTTTCCCGTGTAATGGCATTTATTACATTCGCTGCATACAGTGTTGCCATGTTTATGTTATAAGAGCTTTGCTTGTAACCGGCAACGGGCGTTCTTACAAATGATTTGAGTGCGTAACAATGTGTAAACTGCAAAAATGTAATTATTTTAATATTAATAATTTTTTTTTTGGAATTAAAATATATTACAGCCTCCACACACTCTTCTGAAGACGAGTGTCACCGAAAATTATCTAGGGAAAACTCTACGGTATTGAGATAGTCGCGAAGACTTATTTTGATTAAAAATGGCACAAAACAATGTAAATAAACCTATTTTATGGGCAGTCATAGGTAATTACGACTATAAGCATACCAAGAAAAGGTTCAACTATTTACTTCCCTTAATAAAAGGAATTTATAAGGTTATTTATAAAATTTGCATTTTTGCGGATACGTTTTTCTCTCGAATTTTGCTACGTACATACGGTTACGCGAATGTCTGAAATCGGCGTCAACCTTAAAAGTTTTTCTTATATAAAATCAATCGTTTACAAGTCCAACGCCGTTTCTATTTCGGCAAAAAAAAGGCAACACTGTTTGGATTTCAAAACATACAAACAAAATCCAAAACACACAAAAATCCAGCCACCGACATTTCTTTACGTTTCGCTCTTTCTACCATTGTGTTGAAAAATCAATTATTTTGTTACTGCGCTGCTGGCGCAAAAATAAGAACGACAAGGCTGCGACGCCCGCCGCCCTTTTTCCATATCTCACACACACATATACACAATATTTTTCCTTATTTCCTCAATCACTATGTTCTTCGGAGAGGCGTACAAAAAAAACACATCTGCCTTTGGTACGACGCCGCCTCTGCCGCAGAAAACGTCGACAGCTCTGCAGACATTTTTTCATCCATTTCTTGATTCATCGTCGTACAAAAAAGTTCATTTCTTTGCCATTATTTTTTTTCATGCAACCTCACAGATTTCTTTCAGAACTTACGATAATTTTCTTTTATCCATACCACCACTCATTTTGCAAATATATTCGTTTGTTTTTTGTTTATTAAATTATATTTTTAATAGAAATGTAGTTTATTTTACAGATCTCTTTACACAACTTTTCTTGCGAATTTCAATTTTTTCCGTGACTAGTTGGCTGTCAAAAAGCGTCTACAGTGATGATTATTCAAGATTATTATAAATATATATAATATTGGCGACACACACAATCAATTATTCCCGTTAAATGTGTTATATTTTCATTTTTTCTTGTTAAAATTAAATTGGAAAGAAAACTTTTGCGGACCGGACCTATCTGTACACGTCTGAATTGATCAAAATCTGAAATCAAATAGAATTTTTTGCAATACCCTCTTTGTTCTCTCATTCGTTTGCATTATTATCTTTGTTCTCTCATTCGTTCGAGAACAAAGTCAGCCAGGTTTAAGCCGATAAGCCGCCGAAGGCGAACATTTTTCGTCGAGCCACGCCGCCGCCGTTAGGTCGGCTTAAAATTGGTTTAAAATTACCGCCGCCGTACCATTTTTGGTCGAGCCGTTCGTTGAAAAATAGCGAGTGAATTGCGGAGATTCCGTTGAAACTTAAAAAGAGATGATACTAGTTATTATAAAATCCCTATACCTTTCTGGTTTTAGCGTGGTACTATGTTCATTTTTCGCGTTGAAATCCCATATAGAAACAAAGTCGCGAAATTTTTTCATTTGTGGTACTATGTTTATTTCAACGCGAAAATGTAACATTTTGCGCCACCACAAATTTAACGCCGTTACAAATTGAACGCCGCAACAAATTTAATGCCGCCACCGTCACACTCCCATTTGTTTAGTCCCATTTACATGGTACTTTTTTTTAAGTAACTTATCGACTTATTCTCTTTTGAAAAAGTATTTACGTTCACACACGTACTTTTTTTTCAATACTTATACTTATTTTCATTTGTTTTGTTTCGGCTTTTCCTGTGTGAATTGTTGTTGTTTCCAAGTGCGAACGAAAAACACAAAACGATGAGTACGATAAGTACGAGTACGTCATACTTTTCCCCCCGTTTCCGACTGCCTCTCTCGCCCACAAAACGCCGATAAGTATACTTAATACTTAAATAAAAAGTATCATGTAAATGCAGACTTATATTTATTTTTGTCCGCAAGAAACTCAACTGTTGTAAATATAAGAAATAAAATTTACTAATAAAGAATAATAAATTAAATTATCTTCCGAAATAAAGAAAAAGGATGCAAAGATGTGAAAAGGAAAATAATTGTGTTTATGGAATAAACCAGAAGAGCGAAATTCCAATTGGATTGCAGTACAAAAACAAACAAAATGTGCAAAACACTGGAAGGACATGTAACTAAATGTAATAATGTGGAATTTGTCTTGTAATTAGATATGTACATTTATGTTTGTTGTTTAGAACAATTGTGTGCAAAAGACAGGAGAAACATTATGGACGGCTAACGCTACTAAAGCAGTAGGACAATGGAATGGGACAGTGCCTGTGATCTCGATTTGGAAATGGTTGTAAAGAACTCTATGTTCTTTAGTTCTTGCCAGCCATAGAAGTTGGAAGAAGATATTCCGTTTATGGATGGAAGTATATACATATATGTCAACAAATATAATGTAAATCCTTAAATATAATAAAACATATTTTTCGATTAGTCAAAACATCATTTTATTTATTTATATTCGAACAACAGTAGGAAATTATTTCGTTATTTATAACATTGTACTACCCTGGCTTTTCATGTCTCACAAACATCGCCACCGCAACAACACAAAATAAATAATTTATGTATAATATTAGCTCAATGATCTCCAATAATATTTCCTTTCTGACATTTAAATTATCTATTTTCTATGTCGGCATTATTCCAATTAATTGTTTATTGATTCGAATTTTATTTTTTGTTTGTTTTCAAGAATGTTAGCAAAAAGAAAAAATGCACATGCACATACACACATACATACATATAAAAGTGACACTTTGACACACACACTTCCAAATTGCAATGCGTTTTTTTTAAAAAGCGTTCCATTTTTCAACTCCAAATAACATTTTGCGAAATTTTTTTGCGCCGAAAAAACATAGTACCCACCTTTAGGTGTAAACGGGGATCGCGCGATTTGAGAGAGGATTGCACGACCCCGAGATAATATAATTTTAGAGAATTGTGATCGCTATTCCAAAAGAATACTTCAAATTAATGAATGTGTTCCGCAAAATATTAATACAAATCTTACAGTTCATATTCTCTTTATAAAAATAAACACATTTTGAGAAAATGCTGTATCCCGTACCTACACTCAAAAAATTTTGTGAGTATCATTAGCAAAAAAGTTTGTTGTTTCAAGAGTCTGTGTCTGCTGAAAAAGGGAAAGCAGACTTCGTCTGTTATTTTAGCAACCCTATGGTTGTTATTTTAGCACATACATTTGCCTGCTACTGTAGCAAACTAGAACAGTCATTTTAGCAAACAATTTTGCTATTATTTAACAGAAAAAAGCGGCTGGGAGAACAAACTATTTTTGGTATTCTAGCATACGTTTCTTTCTTTTTTTATTTTAATAAAAGAAATACATATTTTATATTTTCCTGATATTTGAGAAGAGTATATCAACCAGGACTCCAACCTGAAGTAATTCAGCCCATGTATTGATAAGCGTTTCGAACTGTGAAATCTGTGTGTATGCTTGATCTAAAGGTATAAATGAAAAATAAATCATTTAATAAAATTGAATAGCAATTGGAGTATCTACAAACAATACTTACCGGTCACTGGCATTAACAATTATCTTCTTTTTGTCCGAAGGATAAATATAAAGAACATGAATCGTACGACATCGACGCGAACTCTGTCAATATTGGCCAATGTGTTGGGTTTACCCTATAGACACGGTATCTAATTGTACATGTCCAGAGCCATATCATTGGGCAAAAATATCTTATCCATGGATTACATCCAAATTAGACTAAATTATCCCGAGTTTTTTGGAACCAAAAGGTTGCTTCGTGATTCGGATATTAGCGACCATCGTTGGAACATATAGAGTAAATAATCAATGTTGCCATTCCGGTAAACAAATCACAAAAAGGAAAAAAATACTTACGAGTTGTTGCAGGTATTATCATTAGGGTCACACTTCCAAGAGTTGTATGCGATTTGGAAAAGTAGACAAGGAAATAAATGGTTAGTCTATCCATGACACAAGTTATCTGAATTTATACATTGTATTTGCTACGAAATTTCAGATCACTGCTTGGTGAGAATCTTGAAAACAAACAGAAATAAGTCTTATAATCATAGTACATTTAATTTTCAATTTGTGTACGCTTACCTGTTGCGTCTTGGTTAATTGATAACATGGTCCTTTATGTGCATTTGTGTACGCTTGATCAAAAAATATAAATCATTTAGAAAATTAAATAGGAGCATCTACACACAATACTTTCCGGTCACTGGCATTATAACTATCTTCTTTTTGTCCGAATGATAATAAAGAACATACATCGTACGCAGTTGGTTATATTTGATGTTCTCCAAGACTGTATGATGATCAGTGACTCCTACGCGTTAGCCAATTGGGTTCACCATATATATACGGTAATTGTACATGTCCGGAGCCATAGCATTGGGCAAAATTATCTTATCGATGGATTACGTCCCAATTAGACTAAATTATCCCGAGTTTTTTGGAAAAAGGTTACTTCGCTATGCTGATATTAGCAACCATCGTTGAAGCATATGGTGTAAAAAAATTAATGTTGCCATTTCTGGTGATACAGGTTTAATTAATGAAATAAGTAAACAAATCACAAAACAATTACTTACGATGTTGCAAATATTTTCGTTAGGACCACACTTCTAAGAGGTCTATGAGATTTGGAAAAGTAGACACGGAAAGAAATTGCTAGTCCATCGCTATCACAAGTTCTTTGTATGGACAGCATATATTTAGTTTACTTTTGTAGCCGTATTAAAGTAGAGTGTTTTAATAGGACACTGCTTGCTGAGAATCATGAAAACAACCAGAAATAAGACTTACACAATCATAGAGAAATTTGCAATTTGTGTACGCTTACCTGTTGCAACTTGATTAATTGATTCTCCAAGGCATACACAATTTTGCCTTTTTTTCTTTAGCCATTTGTAAGTGTTGTCGAAGCTGTCCCGGAACCGTTTTACTTATTAAAATCATTTGCATTATCTTCGCGGAATGCTTTTTTAATGCGAATTAACAAACAGAACGAAAATTTCAATCCAATTAAATTTGTTCGGCGTAAAATATTTTATTATTCAAAGGGTGTTACTTAAATAGCCGGCGTCGGCGCACGATGTCTGTCAAAGAGGCAATCTTGAATGCTAGTGAAAGCATATTACGTCTGTCAATATTTTTTGATAAGTTCGAATTTACACTAGGCAAGTTTTTTCAGCAGCTTACCATCAAATTCTCTTTTGAACTTGCACGAATAACTCAAAGCGATTCACACGGGGCAATTCGGTGTTTGTTGGAAATAAAGGCAGCAAAGTGCGAATGAAAAACACAAAACGGATTGCCAGTACAAGAAACTACTTTCCCATATTCCAGATTCACACTCGGCAACTTTTCCAAGCAAGTGTCAAAGTTTGATGGAGAGAGAGGCGGGCGGAAAGAGCTCTCTCCTACAAACTTTGACACTTGCTTGGAAAAGTTGCCGAGTGTGAATCTGGAATATGGGAAAGTAGTTTCTTGTACTGGCAATCCGTTTTGTGTTTTTCATTCGCACTTTGCTGCCTTTATTTCCAACAAACACCGAATTGCCCCGTGTGAATCGTTTTGAGTTATTCGTGCAAGTTCAAAAGAGAATTTGATGGTAAGCTGCTGAAAAAACTTGCCTAGTGTAAATTCGAACTTATCAAAAAATATTGACAGACGTAATATGCTTTCACTAGCATTCAAGATTGCCTCTTTGACAGACATCGTGCGCCGACGCCGGCTATTTAAGTAACACCCTTTGAATAATAAAATATTTTACGCCGAACCAATTTAATTGGATTGAAATTTTCGTTCTGTTTGAAAAAGTTGCCGAGAGTGAACATTATCTTCCGTATGCCTCTATGTCCAGATTCACACCCAGCAACTTTTTCCAAGCTAGTGTCAAAGTTTGACAGAGAGACGCCGAATTACCGGTTGTGTTGAGGTGTCTATGTTCATCCCAATTTACACGAGGCAATTTTATCAGCGGTTTAATGGTGTTTGTAGGGGAGGCAGTTGGAAAGGGAGGGGAAAAAACTCTCGTACTCGATTGAACGTTTTGTTTTTCATTCGCACTTTGAAACAACAACAATACACACAGGAATAGCCGTGGAAACCGTATAAAAATCGTCTCTGCACAGAATGATACAATCTTGCGAAATTTTCTCTTAATACTCACCCTAAGCCTTTAGGAATTCTCTCGTTTTTTAACTTTTTTTGCATACACAATACTTAGTCCTAGATCACACGAGGCAATTTCTTCCAAGCGGAAAGTGCTCTCTGTATCTTTCCTACAAACTTTGACACTTGCTTGAAATAAAATTGCCTTGTGTGAATAAGACTTTATAAACATTTTTACAAATCGCACATAAAATTTTAATGTTTAGCTTTGGTTTCATTAAAATATAAAAAATTAGAAACTAAAATCTAAACACAATAGATTAATTTTAATTGTATGTCCGGAACTAAGATTTTGAAATCGTCAAATCATATTCGTTATCGATTTGTGTTTTACTTTTTGCAGTTTTAATCGACTCCTATTTCCAATATTTTTAAAATCCAATGAAAAAATAAAAATATTGAGAACCGTAACTCGAAAACAGATATCGCCGAATAATTATTTAATTTTTTTTAAATATACTTTTCTTATCTCACGAATGACCTTAACCTTTTTGATTTTCAATTTTAGTTGAACTTTATCATGTAAATTCTTGCAACTTTTGTCTTATTTTCACATATTTTGATTAACAGCAAAAATTTTCAGCAAACTGCAAATTTGTCAGCAGTGCGTTTGCTAATGCAAAACTGCAAACTTTTTGCTATTACAGCAGAAAATGTGCTGTATTAGCAGAAAAAATGGTTGCTAAAAATTAGCAGACGTTGTTTGTTATTAACAGCAAACAATTTTTTTGAGTGTAGTTACCATCGACATAAATTGTATTCAAATTAATTAAATTAATTGTGATAGAAAATGTATTCCGAGAGTGTGTGAATTAGGAAAACAAAATGTAATTTGATTTTTGTCTATATAAATAACTTTTAAACAATAGATAGATCAAATATAATAGTACTGATATTGATAAGATTGAATAAGTTCAAAAACAATTTTTATTATTCGCTTTAAGACTTCATTGGAATAGTGATTTTAGTCTTCCACCCTATATTAGCAGGTTGAGTTTGATAAGACTGCCTGCACTTACTGAACACCATAAATGGTGATGTGCCCTCTAATTTCATTCTGTCTAGGATTGGATTCAATGTATCATATAGACCTTCCAGATATTACCAATTATTACATATTGATTTTCAACGTACAAATTATGCTTCGGCAGAGCCCATTCGAAGAATGTGCACTTTTAACACTTTATATGAAGTTATTGACATTGATGTATAAATTGAAGCAGTTAGATCTAAATAATCTCTTTTTTAAATGTGTAAGTAGACTAATTTTATAGTTAGAGCTTCACTATATATATAGAAAAACGTTTGAATTTTTGTATGTGCCGGCTGTTGAAATTTTTCTGTAGCTGGTATTTCCACCCTCTACTATTAACCCGCCATAGTCCGGATCATGGTATGTACGCAATCCCTACGTCATGGGGATGTGGCGCCCACGGTCGGAAGGGGCGGTTAAGAGTGGATGCGTTGGGACCGTTCGAAAAAAATTGCAAAGTCCAGAACACGATACAATTTTGTCCAAGCAAATGTTAAAGTTTGTAGCAGGGAGAGGCAGGAGGAAAAAGCTCTCTGCCTCTCTCGCCAATAGACTTTGACACTTGCTTGGAAAAAATTGTCTGATGTAAATCAGCACATTGGGTTTTATTTCAGCCAAACATCGTTATTGACGCCAATTGGTAGTGTTGGTAGGAAATCGATCCAGAAACCGGTATAAACCAGGGCCTGATTGCAGGCCATTATTTGTATTTGTCATCAATTCAAATGCATTCATTTTATCCAAAATCGATTTGAATTGTAGTTGTTAACTAAAAATGACATCATGAATAAAACTGACCTATATCGTTGTTAACTAAAAAATGCATCATGAATAAAACTTATTTATATCGTTGTTAACTAAAAAATACATCATTAGATGTGCGATGTTTATGTATGTGACAACGGCACTATTATCAGAAAAACATTTTATTGGCAACACTGTCTATAAAATAATATTCACCTTTATCGGGAATAAAATTCCACACGGAATTTGTTTCCTGTTCCCTAAATTGCACATTGAAAAGGGAACAAATTCCATGTAGAATTTTATTCCCGATAAGGGTGAGTATTGGCAATCCTGCATATAAACATTTACAAATTGTATTGTTAATATACGAAATTTTAAGGTTTTCTTGCAATCGTCTGAACTGTCAATTCACCTTTGCCTAACAATCTGTCATTGTCCGTACATTTCAGCACTTTAACAGGGTTGATAACGTTGTCCGATCTGGCAATCGTGTATACTTAAGGTGTGTACAGACGATTGCCAGATCGGCAAACGTTATCAACCCTGTTAAATTGTTGCAAATGTACGGAAATTGACAGGTTGTTAGGCAAATGTTAATTGACTGTTCAGACGATTGCAAGAAAACCTTCAAATTTCATTTATTTTGTTAATATTTACATGCAGGATTGCCAATTAAAATATTTTATAGACAGTGTTGCCAATAAAAAGTTTTTCTGGCAATGGCGCCGTTGTCACATGCATAAACTTCGCACATCAACAAATCTGCAAATTATCTCACAATGACTTTTCTGCCAACGTTGCGAGACAAAAATTGTTTGTTCACACGGTTGTACGTTCACAGGGTTGCATTTTTCCGCAATTTTTCGGACAATGTTGTCCGATCAGGCAATCGTCTAAACATACCTTTAGCTTTACGTGCAACGTTTGGAAATTATTGCCGAAATTCTGAGTCGGTGGTCGCAATGCTTACTCCAATCCAACTCCAAGCTCATATCTGGCTGAGTGGTTTTGTCAATAAACAAAATATGCGTCATTGGACAGCAACAAACCCACATGTCAAGAGACACAATTGCATTCGTAACAAATTACTGTGTGTTGCGAAATATAGGATGCCCAATCTGGCAACACCATACTCGATTAAGACAGGAACACAAGCACCATACTTTATCGGGAACTAATAATGCTTAAAAGTGCTAGAGAAATATAGGATGCCCAATCTGGCAACACCATACTCGATTAAGACAGGAACACAAGCACCAAACTTTATCGGGAACTAATAATGCTTAAAAGTGCTAAGCTCCCCATACTAATTAAGCACCTGTGGTGTAACGAAAACACGCCTAATATGTTTTTAGTTAAAATGCTGTTTATGATACGATCTTTTAATGTCGTTTATTAGGCCAAAAGTGTTCGTTAACTAATGTGCACTTTAAATCATAATTAGGATTTTTTTTATGAATACGGCTGTAAGTCGCACCGTGTAAAGGCCGGGTTAGGCAATCTTAACCGTAATTTAACTTTAGAGCCGCCGTAACGTTGCCCGCTGGAGCAATTGCGCAAAACTTGAAAAACGTGCCGTATCACTCAGACATTCACAACAAATTAATTTTATTTTATATTTATTTGCTACTAATTTATCATTTTATTACTTATTTAACATTACTTTTCAAAAGTTGCGCATACATTTATTCTTTTTTCATTATTTTACTAATTTTGTTTGCAAATGCACGTAAACCTACCGTCCAAATCAAATTTCAGTAGATTCAGCCGTCCGTTTACTTTTCGTTTCCGTTGGCTAATCGTTTACACTGATTTCCATATGTCAGATTGAATCAGCGGATTCGTTACGCTACGGGAGCGTTACGGTTACGTTTACCTAACCCAGCCTTAAAATGCGTCTTTAATTGAGTTCTGAATTTCAGATCAGCTGTCCGAGTCATTGAAAACATCTGTTCTTTGTTTATGCGTAAAAATGCAGCAAAGATAAAAAGACAAATTTAATAATAAAATTACAAAAATTTAGAACAATTTGCACAAATCCCCCCACAACAACAATTACGGAAATGTGTATTAATCAACCACACATACAACAGCACATGACACCTTCCAGAAATCTATGCCGTGAAGGACGAGTGAGTCTTGTATGTTACTTGATCACAATATCATTGTTGTTGCTGCCATCCGTACCGCAAATCTACTATGGGGCAGTTCCAAATGTTTGGGGTGCACAGGTATGGGGACCAGCATTGTATTTTGCCCTCATCTGTATGGTAATACGTTTTGTGTTGCGTGACATGGATTATCAGGTATGTTGGGAGGAGAAAGCAGGGTTGGAATATTCCCCGGTATCTAACCTTGATCTTTTACTTCTTTTTATTGTAGGTTGGAATACGTTCCGCATTTCTGGGCTTTGTGGAAGCAATAAGTATTTTGGTGATATTCTTTGCCCCAAACGTGTGGAAGCAACTCGGTATCTATGGTTTATTTATGGCCTTCTTCCATTACTCTGAATTTTTGACGATTGCATGGTGTAATCCCAAAAGCTTAACGGTGGACTCTTTTATGTTGAATCATTCCTGGGCCTATGGCATGGCTGCCGCTGCAAGTTGGGTGGAGTTCGTTTTGGAAGTTCACTTTTTGCCCAACTTTAAAGATTTCTGTTATTTATGGCTGCTGGGCGTTTTGCTGTGTGTATTTGGTGAAATTTTGCGCAAGACGGCTATGATCACGGCCAGTAATAGTTTCACTCATTTGGTAAGTTATCGGCTTAATCTGATGATAAATATGTAGGGTGCGGTAAAAACGCAAATTAGTCATGTCGCAATATCAATATGTATAATAATATGTTTGTTTGAGGCGATTATAGCTTTGGCTGTATGGGTATAAAATCGAATTCTAAATATGCTACAATTATTTTTATAAACTCTCGGAAATCTGATTTGTAACGTTTGCGTCTACATCTTAAATTTTAATCAAATCAATCTGTCAGTAAACTATATGAAGGCTATACCTTTATTCCGGTTTACCTTACCAAGTTAAAAGTATATGCCAGCTAGGTTGGGTTGAAGAGAGGAGACGTTTAAACGTCTCATGTCCATGGACATACAATTAAGCCATTGGTTCGGCCTGTTGTGCGCTCCTTGTTTATAATCTTTTTATACCTCACGAGTTACAGAAAATCGTTACTAGACACGAATTTTCTCAGTATTTTCCAGTCATATCTTCGAGATGAGTCAAGTCTGGTAATATGTCGGACCCGAAATATTGAGATCTTGCATGTGTGAAAGCCGTACAGTAACAAAGAAAATGTTCCATCGTTTCGATGTTTTCCCTGCATGCCCTGCATTCATCGTTTTCTGCTAGTCCTATTCGATGAAGATGTGCTTGTTAGCTTGAGTGTCCCGTTAGAACACTCATTATCTTACTAATCTCGATCTTGTTTAGTTTCAGCAAACTTCTTGTTTTCTTTTGATTTGTGTCACCCCACAGTATCTTTGCAGTTGCTCCTACTGTTGCGCTATTCCACACAGTTTTGTGAGCCATCACTGCCCAGTGCTTCAACTCATCTTTCGTGGCTTCGAAAGGTTTCCAATTTTCCAAGTTTATTACTCGAGGTTCTCTGCCCTTTGAAGCCAAGCTGTTTGCCCGTTCATTTTCAATCACTCCGTTGTGTCCTGGTACCCAGCAAATACGCAATTGACCATGGCCTGAGTAATCATTCATCTTTTTATACAGTCTAACACAGTTCTGGATTTGACCCTTTCCGATGGCTATAGTTTTATTAAAATGTCATAATGAAATACAACTTCTATAGGACATAAACGTTATACGTTATTTGGACATGGCTGGCCATAGAGATTTTGTGATTTTACAGTCAGATCTACTCGACCATTTCTGGTTTGCCAGGTCTTTGTAGAAACACTCTATGTTACTGAAAAATTCGCATAAGGGGGGATATAGGGATGGCTCAACCCTTGCAGCGTCCATCGCTGATCCATTTCGCGCGAGTTAGTCAGCCTTCTCTTTCTCCGCGATATCACAGTGTCCGGGGACCCAGCACAGTCTGATTATGTCTGCCAGTTGCTGTAGTTCCAAACGACACTCATTAACCACCCTTGACTTAGTAGTGATTGATTCAGAGCAGCCTGACTATCAACATAGACTGTTATGTGATCATCTTGCCCGAGTTTTCTTCGATTTACAAGCTGAGGGCTTGCTGTATAGCAAAGATCTCCGCCTGGAAAACGCTGCAGGTGTCGGCTAACCTGTAGGACGTATTTATGCCAAGAGATTCGCTGAAAATGCCTGCCCCTGTGCCTACATCCATCTTTGAATCGTCAGTGTATTTTGCATGGCCCTCCAAAGGAAGGTTGCCGCATGACCAGTCTGTTCTGGGGGGGGGGTCATTACCTGCCAGAGACCTTAGATCAGACATTCTTTGTGCCTCAATGAGAATGGCCGAGTGGCCCCAATCCGCGTTACGCACACACAAGCTTCTCGGAGTCTGAGAGCGCATTTTGTAGCACTGTACTTAACAAAAAGACCTACAGTTTGTAGGTTCAATACCATGTCGAGTGCGCTCTTTCTCGCACCGGATATAAATAATGATGCCGCTTTTTGTACTTTCTCTAATATTTTAAGCTGATATTTAATTTCTGTCGCCCTCCACCGTACCACTGAACCATAGGTAAGTACAGGACGCACTATAGCTGTATACATCCAGTGGATGGTACTTTGCTTGAGCCCCCAACTCTTACCTATAGAGTTTCTGCACGAGTATAGTGCGTTCAATCCCTTTTTGACTCTTTCCTCTGTATTTCTTTTCCATCTCAATTTCCGGTCAAGTATGACAACAAGTTATTTAGCCTCAGAGGACAGGGTCAGCTCCTCTCCGTCCAGAATAGGTTTGGTGAAATGTGGTATCTTATTATGTCTGGTGGATAGTACTAGCTCGGTCTTGATGGGGTTGATGCCCAGCCCATTTGCCGTTGCTCTCCTAGATAGCCTCCTAAGAGCAACCTGAATAAGATCGCTGATAGTCGAAAGAAATTTGCCTCCAACCATGATGACAACGTCATCTGCGGCGACAACTTTCACTCTTTCTTCCTTAAATGATCTGAGTATTCCATTTAGTACTAAGATCCACAGGAGAGGTGACAGTACCCCTCCTTGAGGAGTTCCTCTGGTTACCATCTTCCTAATGGAGCCCTCTGCAAGTGATGCGTTGATGATTCTGTTGTTTAGCATTGAATCAATCCAATCAACCAGTAGAGGGTGATTGTCCACATCCATTATGGAGTTATGTATCGATTCCAGCTTCACATTATTGAAGGCTCCTTCTATGTCTAGGAAAGTAGCCAAAGTGTATTGGTTTTTTTCCTAGATAACCCTCAATGTAACCCACCACGTTATGAAGAGCACTGTCAACGGAGCGACCCTTGATGTACGCTTGTTGACTGCTGCTGATTAAAGATGGGTGTAATCGATCCATGATATAGATGTCAATAAGTCTCTCCAAAGTTTTCCGTAAAAACGATGAGACACAGTTGGTATACATATATAGCTCTCTCTATCGTTTAACATTGTACCACAATGTGATATCATCATGTGGCCATAGTTCTTGCACCTCCACATTGATAGACAATTCGATTTTAATGCCGCTCAGATTCCAAAATATGTCATGTAGAGATAGTTTTCTTATCAGTCGCCGTCCAATATACCAACATGTCACACAATAGTATTGGCCGAACTACTTCTAAGTACATATATCCAATGAACGATTTTTGGAGAGAGACCCACTACAGCTCTTCTACAGGAGGCGACATTGGCAATTTCCCTTCTAGGATTACAAATAGAAATTTTGCACTTTCAGAAAAGACTAGCTCAGATTCATATAACCGAGGAATATTGACACGTGGAATCTTTAATTTGTTCAAAGCCACCTGTAAAAAGTCGCTGAGGACGATGGGGAATTTGGCAGTTACTCCGATTGCAATGTCCAGCATATGCCACGACCTTGCAGCCAGAACGTTCTAAATGTACCAGAATTCCTTTCAACGCTAGATTCTAAATTAGTGGCGACAATAATCCTTCTTTTGGGGTCCCTTTGTTAAAAACCTCGTAGGAATTGTCGCCGCGAGCCGAAAAGACTTGCGTCTTCTGTTGAGCAAACATTGAATTAGTCTAATCAGGCTATAGTTCATATGTTGTTAAAAGCCCCTTCTATATCAAGAAAGGCGCCATAGCGAATTCTTGTTCATGTAGGACAGATTCTGCAGACTTGTCCTTGTAATAAGCATGTCGGTTGTTGGTTTGTAATAAGCTTTCAGTAGGAACGAAGATAGACTAATTGCCTTTGACCTAGTGTTTGATGATGTATTTCCCGCATTGGGTATGAATATAATCGATTGGGGATATAAAATAATTTAATGCATCCTTCATATATTTTTCCGAACCTGGGATCGTGTACTTCATAATTTTCTGTATTTCTGCTGGAGAAATGCCATCTGGAGCAGGTGATTAGAAGGGCTCAAATCCGTGCAAAAAAGGCACATTTTTGTGATTTTTTGTGACGACACAGTTAAAATCTTTTAATTAAAACCAATGTTATATTATAGTATAACTTTCGAAGTATATTGTGTAAAAATTTCATGAACAAATATTAAAAAAATATGTCAATGGCAGCATTTATTCAGAAGCGTCTCGGATAAAAATTGATTTGCGGTATCCATCATAACTCGGTGATGGATCATCTGAAATCAAAAAACCAAATTTATTTCGTTAGAGATAAAGTTTGTACGAAATAAATGGAAATGGATAATCCTTTTCCCTAGGTAACGCTTGGTGGGTTTTAGAAATTTCTATTTTTCAATTTTTGGGAACACTTTGAAGTGAAAACCCCGATTTTTGAAAAAGAAAATAGGTTAATTTGATATTGTAAACAAATTTAAAAAAAAAAACTGTCCAGCGTTACCTCGTAAATTATAAGTATGTACAGGAATAGTGTTGCCTCTTAAATTAATCCCATTTTATTCAGGTTAATGAGGTTATGTGAAAAAGTGAATCCCAAATCTAATATAGTTTTAATCTTATCTTTTTTTAATTTTCAGGTACAATACGAAAAAGCCGACGATCACAAACTGATAACACACGGCATTTATGCGTATTCCCGTCATCCTTCGTATGTGGGATGGTTTTGGTGGTCCATCGGTACCCAAGTAATACTTATGAATCCCATTTGTATAGTAGCCTATACAATAATAAGTTGGAAATTTTTCCATGATCGGATATATTGTGAAGAATTCTCACTGTTGAATTTCTTTCGTTCGGATTACAAAACGTATCAGCAAAATGTACCCACCGGTTTGCCATTTATCAAAGGATTTATATTAGAATAAATGGAAAGAACTGAAAGGGGGACGTACTCGTAGCAACGAGTCTACAACATAGATCTTGTGAAGAAAGTCTGCTAAATTTATGAAAACTTCCCACACATCCATTGAATTTTAAAGTTTTACCGTTCCATATATTGTATTTTTTAACATAAAATAATACCTACATCTGATTGGTTGTAACTAATCATTTTTTCGAAAACAGGGTTTTACATATTCTGATTTCAGTGTTTGATATCAAAATAGGTAAAAAATGCGAATTCGAAAATATTGTCAGTTACGTCCTTTTCGGCGGTAACGATATACAACATATAATATTAACAAAATGCCAACTAATTAGTTTAACAACATAACGATTTAATGGTGTGTGAATGAATGACGAAATAACCCTAACAATATTCAATTAATATTGTAAATGTATACAAAATTTCTTTATAAAAAACAACATTAAGTCAATATTCATATTTTACTAATAAGATAATAATTAAGTAAATGTATAGAAATCAAGTCATAGTTTCAATTAATAACAATAATAAAGAAGAAAAGTATTTTTAAAACACATTTAAAAGATGAATTTTAAATCTTATATTTAATAACGATATTGAATAAAACGAGAAGATGTATGTTTTGACAAAACTGTTGCGTTTGCATTGTTGAAAAAGTTGAAATTCTAAAATCGGAAAATGTTCGACAATTACACAGTGCAACAACCAAAATGGGAGTGGGATGAAACCAATTGCAAATAAAAGTTGACATTATCGATAACAAAACCTTCAAGGTTTTTTATCAGTTCAGTGCGAGATTTTTTTAAAACGCATTTGAAGTTGGTGATTTTGGAACGCCGTCTAACAAGAAAAGATCATTGAAAATTTGATAAAATAATGCTTATTTATTTTTATTATCACGGAGAGTTGTGGTATATTACTGTTTTTGGGGTCGAGGAATTCATTTTTAATATTTATTTCTACCTGCAACTCACGCTAGATGGCGCTGTCATACAAATGGTGCTATTTCTTGTCGATTTTCATAGAAAAACGGTGTGTTTATTTTTATAGACTGAAAAATCAATTTTTGATGTTGGCATCATTGAAAAACATATTTCTAAAGCTATCTTTTCTTCTTCTTATTATACCCTACACCACACTGTGGTACAGGGTATTATGACTTTGTGAATTTGTTTGTAACACCCAAAAGGAGAAGAGATAGACCCATTGTTTATTATACCGATCGACTTGTAATCACTTTCTGAGTCGATTTAGCTATGTCCGTCTGTCTGTAGACGTATTCTTGTAATCAAAGTACAGGTCGCAATTATGGTCCGATCTGAACGAAACTTTGCACAGATCTTTTTTTAGGCCCAAGGACGATCCCTATTGAATTTGGTTTAAATCGGTTCAGATTTACATATAGCTCCCATATATATGTACCTCCGATTTGGCATATATGCACTGTATAAGCAACATTTTGTAACCGATTTCTACAAAAATTGACAGAGAGTAGTCTCGTGATACACTTAGATACAATACAAAATTTGGGGGAAATCGGTTCAGATTTATATATAGCCCCCATATATATGTTGCACCCGATTTGACATGTAAGCGCTGTAGAAACTGTATTTTATATCCAATCAGTACGAAAATCGGCAGAAAGAGGTTTCTTATTACATGAAGGAATACTGCCAAATTCTGAGAAAATCGGTCCAGATTTAGATATAGCCCCCATATATATGTTACCCCCGATTTGAAATTCAATAGCTGTAGAAACTGTATTTTATATCCGATCACAGCGAAATTCGGCAGAAAGAGGTTTCTTATTACACGAAGGAATACTGCCAAATTTGGAGAAAATCGGTTCAGATTTAGATATAGCCCCCATATATATGTTAGCACCGATTTGACATTCAAGCGCTGTAGAGACTGTATTTTATATTCGACAGAAAGAGGTTTCTATTTTACATGAATGAGTATTCAGGGAAAATCGATTCAGATTTATATATAAGCTCCATATATATGTTCCTCCTGATTTGGTTACAAAGCGCTATAGAAGTTGTACTTTACTTCCGATCATTACAAAATTCTCCAGAATGATGTTTCTCAATTTAGGAACGAATATTGCTTAATTTAGCGATTATCGGTTCAGAATTAGATATATCCGCATATATATGTTCTTACCCATTTACCAATTACTCCAAATTATTATCGCAATAACCATTATCGCATTGTTAGGGAGGTGTAGGGTATTATATAGTCGGCCCCGCCCGACTTTCTGCCTTTCCTTACTGGTTTTTATTAAAATAAAATTAATTTATTAGCTTCACGTGATTAATTTTTATAACCTACACCACACTGTGGTACAGGGTATTATGACTTTGTGCATTTGTTTGTAACACCCAAAAGGAGAAGAGATAGGCCCATTGTTTATTATACCGATCGACTTGTAATCAGTTTCTGAGTCGATTTAGCTATGTCCGTCTGTCTGTCTGTAGATGTATTCTTGTAATCAAAGTACAGGTCGCAATTATGGCCCGATCTTGACGAAACTTTACACATATCTTTTTTTTGGCCCAAGGACGATCCCTATTTAATTTGGTTAAAATCGGTTCAGATTTGGATATAGCCCCCATATACATGTTAGCCCCGATTTGACATGTAAGCGTTGTAAAAACTTTATTTTATATCCGATCAGTATGAAATTCAGCAGAAAGAGGTCTCTTATTATATGAATGAACACTGTTAAATTTGGAAGAAATCGGTTCAGATTTAGATATAGCCCCCATATATACGTTACCCCCGATTTCACATGTAAGCGCCGTAAAAAATTTATTTTATAACCGTTCAGTGTGAAATTCGGCAGAAAGAGGTTTCTTATTCCATGAAGGAATACTGCCAAATTCGGAGAAAATCGGTTCAGATTTAGATATAGCCCCCATATATATGTTACCCCCGATTTTACATGAGTATTCGAGGAAAATCCGTTCAGATTTACATATATATAATAATTAAATGGTATGTAATAATTAAATGGTATCAAAGCGCTATAGAAGTTGTACTTTACTTACGATCATTAATATTTTTTTGATCAAAAATCTCTTGGCGTAAAATCGCTTACATTGGATATCGGTATATACATACAAATTTGTTGGGTCAAAGCTTTCAAGGGACTATGCTACACTGACTGCAGTCTGAGAATTCAAATTGACCACGTTAGATACGTTATCAGAGTAAGTGGTGAGCGAAATAATTTGAATGCTTTAGAAATATTAAAGCGCGGTTTTATTTATTTCCGGTTAGACCTCAGGATGGACATCGAAAAGTTGTTTTCTCATCGCCTTTTGAGGTTATAAATATATATTTTTAGATTCTTAGTTCTTATTGAACTTTTAAAATCAGTGAAATAATAAACATTGTTTTGGTCACTGCTACACTGACCACAGTCTGAGAATTCGAAATAGTCTTTAGCGTGTATGTTTGTCGTGTATAGTGCAATATATTATTTTATCTTATCTTATCATTTAAGAGGCATCTGAAAGTACAAAAATAATATTAAAGATTTGTATAGCGAGAACTGAACAAAAAACGACTATGTGAGTCCGTGCGTTATACACCACACTAATATATACATATAGAATGAATGCCTACCATTCTACCACTTTTAGGAGCAGCAAAGCTCAATAGGTCAAAATTCGCTTGGTGTAAAATCGCATCCGCTGGAGATCAGTATATACAGGGTGGCTGATATGTATTGCAACCAACTTCAGGTTGCTATCATTTCTAAACCGCTAGTCTGATAGCTGACTGATTTATTTCAGTGACAGTTCATTTTATTGTTTACAAGCTTACAAAAGCATTTTGATCTATTGCATTTAGAAAAAAAATTATTCGTGATGGAATTCAAGCGTGATAGTGTGATTGCTTTATATTTGGGTGGAAAAACACAAGTGACTATCGCTAGAGCCCTCCAGCATTTAAATGTGAATAAATCTTTTGTTTCTCGTACCATTGCTCGTTACCGTGATACTGGCAGTGTTGCATCGCGTCCAAAAAGTGGACGAAAAAAAAAATGGTAACAACACCAGAAATGATCCGAAAAGTGAAGAAAAATTGCTCGTTAGCTGAACATATCGCGAGAAAGGATACAACACATATTAAAAAATGAGCTTGGACTAAAGCCATTGAAGTTGCAAAAAGTGCAAGAGCTCACCGATGCACAAAAAAAGTTAGACTGGAAAGAGCCAAGGAGTTGCTTCGTGTGATGGCTTTGTCGGCCGTTTGAAGGCCATAATTCGTGCCAAAGGTGGCCAATTCGAACAAATCTAAACTGTTTCTTAAATTTTATGTTATTTCCGACATTTTTTGCTTTTGAACAATACAATTAAAAAAATATAGCGCTGGCCAATTCGAACACATAAAGTAGCAGGATCATAATTCTTAAGGGACTTTTGGCGTACAGAAAGAGAGAAATTTATTTGGTCCCTGCTACACTGAACACATTCTGGGAATTTATCGAATTGATAAAATTTAATATGTTACCACAGTAAGTGGTGAGCGATGTATTTTTAAAAGGGTTTAGATATTTTAAAATGCGGGTTTATGTCCGAGATGACATTAGGCTGGTCATCAAGTAGTTGTTTTCGCATCTCCTATGATGTCAGTATGTGTATATAAATTTGTATATTCTCACCTCTTAAAGGAACTTTTAAAATCAGGAAAATATTAAAATTTTTTGGTCGCTGCTACACTGACCACAATGTGAGAATTGAAAAAAAATATTTTGCGCATATATTTGTCTTATAGTACCTCATATTTACAAAGTTTAAAATTTTTTATCTCTTAAGTGGCCTATGAAAGGACAAAAACAATACTCAAGTTTTTGATACCGCTAGAACTGACCACTGAAAAAAAATGACTACATAAGTAGCCAGTGGTTTATAAAACACTCCTGTCTATGCAAAATGTCAGCTTTCTAGCTCTAACAGGAGCCTCCGTGGTCAAGTGACGAAACCCACATGACGGAAATTCGAAAATCAAAGTAGCCTATTTTAATTTTCGGGTATTGGTCAATCTTTTCTCCAAGTTTCAAGAAAATCGGTACAATTCTATAATATTAATAGGATGGCGCTGAAGAACATCCAATCATGATATTTAGTGGAGAGGTCTTCTTGACCAATCTTCTAACATGAAAAAATCTGATTTAGAAATAGCTCTCATATATATCGCTCATTTCGTAATTTTATTTAAGGTTAATTTAAAGTTCTCCATAAAAATTATTGCACTAGTATTTAACAGCAATCATTATTACATGGCCATGATTGAAAAAATCGATTTAGATAAAAAAATATGTATTCTAATGCGTTTAGTTTTTCTTAATTTTGTTATTATTTTATTAGCCGTAGAAATTGTCACATAAGTAAATTATAATGTATGATTATATTCTGCTCTTGTGAAGTGTTTGTTACATCCCATTAATCTTGTATTGAAAAGCAAAGGGTTTCTATTTATAATACTCGTACTTCAGTTTTATCTTTATTCATGATGTAATAGTTCAATACTTAGCAACGTGGTTTCTAACAAGAAGAAAGACTTTAAGATACAACAAAACGAATAAACGTCAATGTAAGTCAGCTGACTGTTATCGATGAGAGTGTATATCATAAAGGTATGCTTTGTATGTGTTCCTCAAACATATCATTTTTCCCCTCCTTCGACGAACAGTTCAAGGTGAAAACATAACTCTTCTTTTGCGAGGTCTTGTCGATCGACGCGGCGCAGGTGGTGGTTGATCGGTTCCTTGAGTTATCTCTCTTTCAGTCTGCCTTGCCATCGGTGTTTGAATCTCACTTCGCGGTGATGGTGATTCAAATCCCCTGAATGTCGATGTCGGAGTTTGTACGCTCTGCGGTGATGGTGTTTCATACCCGATTTCCTCAATGCCAGTTAGTCCATTATGGTTCCCACTCTCGTCACGTTGGGTTGGAGTTCCATTGAGATGTGTACTCACGGTGGGGGGTATGTTTTCTTCGGTATTGACCTCCCCTTCGCCGCCGTCATAGATATCACGTTGGTCGCTGTGGTCGGCTGCCGATGGTCTTCCACCAAGCTTACTATTCCCCCGCCGGATTTGATTAATATGCCTTCTCACGATTTTGTCGTTATCACGAATATCGTAATGTAGGTCTCCAATTCTATTCAAAATTGTACCTCTCGTCCATGTTGCAAATTTTAGGTTGCCCGACAAAAAGTATACACTGTCTCCAACATTAAATACTCTGTAATTGGGAAAGCTTCTAAGGCATTGCTTTGCTGTTACTTTGGCAGATACTTGTTCGGGGCGTATCAGGTCAAATCTCGTGCGCAGCTGCCTTCCCAAGAATAGTTGTGATGGTGACACGCTCGTTGTGCTATGTGGTGCATTTTTATATTGTCGTAGAAATTCGTTCACATTTTCCTTCAATGTTTGTGCTGTTGTGCCCATTGCCTTTAAGGCCTTTTTGACAGTTTGAACGCTGCGCTCTGTTTGTCCATTCGTAGCGGGATGGTACGGCGCCGTAAATTTATGGTATTTAACACCAACCTTGGTTAAGTAGTCTTTAAATTCATTCGATGAAAAATTGGTACCGTTATCAGACACCAACATCGTTGGTACTCCATATGCTGCAAATACATCGTCGATAAGTGCAATAGTCGCGCTAGCTGTTATTGACTTTGTAATTTTAACGTCTACCCATTTGCTATATGCGTCTGTGATAATGAGTAACATCATTCCTTGTATAGGTCCCGCATAGTCTACATGCACCCTCTCCCAAGGACCTTTCGGGTACTCCCAGTGGTGGTCACCATACGTTTTTGGTTTGTTGGCTACTTTGGAACATCCTTCACATTCGTTGGCCATGCTTTCAATGTCAGAGTCAATTCTTGGTCAGTATACGAATGAACGCGCCATTCCCTTCATTTTAACAATACCCAAATGGGCCTCATGCAAACTTTTCAGTACGTCTTCTCGAAATTTCCTGGGTATAACAACTCTATGTTCAAAAGTTATGCACCCTCCTGACAGTTTGTAGTTCACTTCTGGTGACTTGTAACCGTATTTGAGCAAACAGCATCCTTTTTCCAGTAGTTGGAGTATTTTACCAAGTTCGGTGTCTCTTCTTGTTTCTTGAGCTATTTTATCCGCGGTGACAGGCAGCTGATTTATTTGGCGTATGATGAAGTTGTCAAATTCATCATACTCCGTACTTGGAGAAATGTTGACCCCATCCTCGTTTACTTGACGGATTTGTGTGTCTTGCGGTATAGATCGTGATAAATAATCTGCATTACCATTCTGCTTTGATGTTTTGTACATCACATCAAAGTTAAAATTGCTTAGAAAATCTGCATAATTTGCCATGCGGGAAATACAAAGAACAGGCAGTGACTTATCGGGTTGTAGAATCTGGGTCAATGGCTTATGGTCTGTAATTAAGGTCCACTGCCGCGCATATAAATATTTGAAAAATTTTTGTACGGCCCACACAATGGCCAGTGCCTCTTTGTCGATTTGTGGATATCGCCGTTCCGTCATGTTCATTGTTCGGCTAGCATAAGCGATCGTTCCTGTCCATTCTGCAACCGGTGGGACAACACCGCACCTAGGCCTGTACTGCTTGCATCTGTTGCTAATAGCAAGGGAAGTTTTGGGTTATATGGCATCAGCACCTGTGGTGACACCAGAATCCTCTTGATGTCCGTATACGCTTTATCCGCATCTTTGGTCCAAACCATCAGCTTTGTTTTGAGCATTTCACGAAGCGGCCTTTCTCGTGTCGCTAAATCAGGAATAAATGCACCGTAGTAGGATGCTTTGCCCAGAAAGAGCTGTAGTTGTTCCACAGTGGATGGTTTAGGTGCATTTAATATAGCCTCGGTGTGCTTGGCAGATTTATGTATACCTTTTCCATCTATTAAATGTCCCAAAAATTCGACCGCAGCTGCAGCAAATATGCATTTCTTCTTGTTCAGCTTGAGTCCACTTGTCTTCATTCTATCTAATGTAATCTCCAAGGTATTAATTAGTTCCTTAAAGTCCTTGGCAAAAATCAGAAAATCATCGAAAAAGTTAAGAATGTTCGGAATTCCTTGCAGTACTGACTCCATTCTCCTCTGCCATATTGCCGGAATGTTGGCTGCACCGTACACTGCACGTGTGGGTCTTATAAGTCCGTGTGTAATTGTATTTAAGGTGAGGACATGCGCGAATTCTTCGTCTATAGTTAAGTGAGTATATGCATCAGTTACGTCTAAGTGGGCAAAAATCGTAGCACCCTGCATTCTATTAAACAAATCCTCAGCCCTCGGTATTGGGTGTTCATCGATAATCATCTGAGGATTTACCGTCGGCTTATAATTCCCAGTAATTCGTATCATACCATTTTTCTTAGTAACGACATGTGTCGTGGACGCCCACTCGGAAAACTCCACCCTTTCATAGACACCGGCCGCTATCTTGTTGTCAATTTCCCTGGCATATGCCTCTCTTAGCGCCAGCGGTACTTCCCTAGCTCTTGCAAAAATTGGTCTCGCGTCTGGCCTCAAGTGTACACTTGCAGGTGGCCCTATGAGTTTACCGGCTGACTCCCCAAACACCTCCTCAAAACGATCTATCGTATCTTGCAGTTGCATCTTCTCAGCGCTGCTAAGGTTGGGTATATCCGTCACGATGTTATTAATTTTATTTAAAGTGGAATGTTCGTTCTTTTGTGTTGTAAACAGATCGGTAAAGTTAATGTCGTGCGCAAAATGTGCGATCCATTCGCGACCGCAAAGTGTATCGAAATCATCTTCCACAACATAGAGATTTAGTGAGCGCGTCGTCTTCCACACCGAAACGCTAACCTCTACCCTTCCGATGCAATTAATTCTGTGTCTCGTATAGCTGGTGAACTTCCTATCCGACTTAATTAACTTCCAATTGCCTCGAATGTTGCATAAATTTCGTTTGCTTATAATACTACAAGGAGCTCCAGTGTCCAGCTCCATTTGCAATCGCTTACCTTCTACCACAACATCAATCAGCTTTCGGTCTGCAACTCTAGAGCTGTCTACTTTGTTAACCAACCTCGACTGCTCAACGGGCTCGCCGTCATCTTCATCGATCGACACCTGGCCGGTCTTTCCCCGACAAACCTTAGCGATGTGTCCCGTCTTTCCACAAGCAAAGCATTTGGCCATTTTAAATTTGCATTCTCTTCTCAGATGGTTGCCCCCGCAACTGTAACACTCCATTTTTACATTTCGTGGCGAATGTACTTTGTTGCTCTTCGTTCGGACTGGAGCAAATCCCAATTTGCACGTTTGATCCGTATGGGCCACTTCATTTGCGTTCACTTCTCTTGATGCGTTCTGTGTCAGTTCCCTGGCATACGCGAGTTCATACGCTTCAGAAAACGTTGTTGGCTTCTTGGCAATTAACTCGTCGCAAATTGCTGTAGAACCTAATCCAAGGAGCAGCTGTTCGATGAGCATGCGGTCTAAAAACGCACCGTAGTCACAAAAGGCAGCCGCTCGTTTCAGTCGCAACGTAAAATCCGATTTGGACTCATCCGACTCCTGTTTTAGTGCTCTGAATTTCACACTCTCTGCATATTTATTCCGCTTGCCATCAAAGTGGTCTGTGAGTGTGCTCTTAATTTCGGCGTAAGTTAACTCCCCTGGTTGTCTTAGGCTTACCAAAATTTTTAATGCCGTGTTTAATTGGGTTCCCATGTGTACCCTCGCATAGTTGGCATAATTATCCTCTGCTACTTCCGACAACTGCAGTGCCCAGTCAAACCTGGTGAAGTAATCAGAAACAGTTCCTCCATCCGACTGCCTGTATTCACCGATCGAGAACTGCGGTGGTTTGGTCGGTACTGCTGGTGAAGGTGGATTCGCCGTTGACCCGGCCATCGCCGTCCGCGTGGCATCAGCCAGCAAATCCGCTATCGTCTTCATTTGCTCCGGTGTGATACTCATTTTATCCCACTTCTGACACCAATGTTACATCCCATTAATCTTGTATTGAAAAGCAAAGGGTTTCTATTTATAATACTCGTACTTCAGTTTTATCTTTATTCATGATGTAATAGTTCAATACTTAGCAACGTGGTTTCTAACAAGAAGAAAGACTTTAAGATACAACAAAACGAATAAACGTCAATGTAAGTCAGCTGACTGTTATCGATGAGAGTGTATATCATAAAGGTATGCTTTGTATGTGTTCCTCAAACATATCAGTGTTGAAGAGTGTTATAAAGTCGATTATGGACAAAAACTTATCCTCAACCTACACTGAGGGAAAAAAGACGTTGCAAAATAAACACCGTTTGGTACCAATTTATGAACGTAACGTGCATGAAAAATCGCCACTGATTCGTTCATTAATTATCAACGAAACGGGGGTGATTTTTTGACCGGCGTTGCGTTATGTATTGTCGCCGTAAGATTGATGATTATTTGTTCGGCTTTGTGTTGTGTTGGATTTGTTACTGTCTGTTCTTAGAAGAAGAAACCACGAGGATTTATAAAGACGTGAAAAATGAAAATTAATGACGAAGAAATATAATTTAATGACCTGTTTGATATTGTGGATGATTCTCTGGGCTATGGAATGAGAAGGATAAGGTGATTGCAAAATCCAGTGACATCTTCCTATTGCAGAAATTTCTAGAATCAATAGAAATGGTGTCGGCCTACAAATATTTAACAATCTAAGCTTATAAAAATTTCAATTTTAAAAGTTAATAATGAGTGTGTATGTTTTTTATAGAGCACAGGAAATAAATTTTGCAGTACATAAAGGCAAATGATACGAAGGAGACTGCCACCATTAGGGTTACGAGCTGAATTCCGAAAAAAACAGAGGTAATGTTGTGCTGCTGCACATTCGAATGTGTTTTGTTTAGACGTGATTTGCTTAAGGTAGGTTTAGGTTAGGGTGGCAGCCGTATTTTTTTACAAGCTCACATAGACCTAGTGTTACCACGGGCTGAAATGCCCCTCATCGAAACCAACCTGTTTGATATATAAATTTATCGATAGTACGAATATCAGTACTAGAAAGATCTGTTAGGCTGCCTAAAAAGGCCGACCCCAGTATGTCCAGTCGTCGTTTACTCAAAGCGGGACAGTCGCAAAGCAAGTGCTCAATGCTCTCCACTTCTTCCTCATCTCCACAGCTTCGGCAGAAGTCATTGGAGTCAATACCCAATCTTTTGGCGTGTTCGCAGATCAAGCAGTGTCCCGTCAGAACCTGTACTAACGTAGACCATCGTTTCCTCTCTAGTGCGAGGAGATATTTTGACCTTCTCAGGTCATACTTTGGCCAGATTTGTCTAGCTACCCTGCAGGTGCCGAATTCTGTCCATCTTTCGTTGGACTGCCTGATTGCCTCTTACCTAAGCCAAAGCTTGCACGTGGATAGTGGCGCACCAATATATGCAAATTCTTCGAGAATTTGTAATGTCGTCCCTTTCCTAGCAAGTTCATCGGCTTTGCAGTTCCCCGGGATATTCCTATGCCCAGGCACCCATATGAGGTGTATATTAAACTGCTCAGCCATCTCGTTAAGAGATCTGCGGCAGTCGAGGGCTGTTTGTGAATTTAGGGATGTTGCCTCCAAAGAATTGATGGCAGCCTGGCTGTCCGAGTAAATGACAACGCCAGTGTTGGTTACTATGTTGCGACTCAGCCACTTGGCGACTTCCCATATTGCCATTATTTCGGCTTGATAGACACTGCAGGTATCTGGTAGTCTGTGAGCTATATCCAGACTAAGTTCTTCACAGTGTACTCCGAAGCCAACCTTTTCATCAAGCTTCGAACCATCCGTGTAAAAGTGGATATGGTTTCTATTACCTGGCATTCTGCCGACCCATTCATCTCTGACGGGAATCATAGTGATGTAATTTCTCTCGAAGGTGTACACAGTTGGTATATAGTCCACTCGGTCGGTTACCATAGCACTACACTTTGATATCCTCATGTGACCATAGTTCTTGTACCTCCACATTGATAGGCAGTTTAATCTTATTGCCGCTTTGGTTGCAACTTCTCTCGCCACAATATTAATCGGCAGTATATGGAGTAGGGCTTGTAGAGACTCGGTCGCTGTAGTCCTTAAGGCTCCGCTTATGCTCAGGCAGGCAGTTCTCTGAACCTTTGTTAGTAGGTTGGTAATGGTTAGTTTGTCAGTTGCCGTCCACCATACCACAATACCGTATAACAGTATTGGACGAACTACTGCTATATATATCCAGCGGACGATTTTAGGAGAGAGTCCCCACCGCGACCCTACAGCCTTTTTGCAGGAATATAAGGCGACGTTGGCCTTCCTTACACGTTCCAATACGTTAAGTCTAAATAACATTTTCCTATCTAGAATTATTCCTAAAAATTTTGCACTTTCAGAAAAGACTAGATCTGTTCCATTTATCCGAGGTGGAGGGTCCACATGTGGGACATTATTCATCCTAGTAAAGAGAACCAATTCTGTCTTGTTGGGGTTAACGCCCAAACCGCTGCTTCTGGCCCATCTAACCAACTTGTTCAGAGCCACCTGTAGGATGTCTCTGAGGACGTTTACGAATTTGCCACTCACTGCGATTGCCACATCGTCTGCATATGCCACGACCTTGCAGCCACAACGTTCTAGATCTAGCAGGATTTCATTCACCGCTAGGTTCCAAATTAGTGGAGACAGTACTCCTCCTTGCGGGGTCCCTCTGTTTACATACCTTGTTAGAGTTGTGGACCCTAGACATGCTGTTATGCGTCTTCTGGTGAGCAGACTTTGAATTAGTCTAATCAAACTAGTGTTAACTTTTAGATGTGAGAGTGCCGCAATTACCGCATCTGAGTGAATGTTGTTAAAAGCCCCTTCTATGTCAAGAAATGCCACCATGGTGAATTCCTTGAAATGCAGGGACGATTCGATAGTGCTCACAAGTTCGTGCAGGGCTGATTCTGTAGACTTGCCCTTATTGTAGGCATGTTGGTTCCCCGACAGGAGTTTTGTCCAGGTTTTCCCTATTGAAATGATCTAAAAGTCTTTCCAGACCTTTCAATAGGAAGGAGGATAGGCTAATTGGTCTGAAGTCTTTTGGCCTAGTGTGTGATATCTTTCCCGCTTTAGGTATGAATACCACTTTGGTATCCCTCCACCGATTAGGGACGTATGAAAGCCTGATACAGCCTACATAAATTTTCTCCAGCCAAGGGATAATGTACTTTAACATGTTCTGCATTTCTGCTGGAGTGATGCCATCTGGTCCAGGTGACTTGAAGGGCTTAAAGCTGTTAATAGCCCAGCTTATTCTGGATCTCTCAGCTTATTCTCTTAAGGTAAGTACACACGATTTGCAGATCAGACAACATTGCCAGAAAAATGGCGGACAAATGCAACCCTGTGAATTTACAACCGTGTGAACACACAATTTTTGTTTTGCAACGTTAGCAGAAAAGTCATTGCGAGATAATTTGCAGATTGTTATATGTGCGAAGTTTATGCATGTGACAACGGCGCCATTGCCAGAAAAACATTTTATTTGCAACACTGTCTATAATGTATTTTTATTGGAAATCCTGCATATAAATATTTACAAAATATATTGTAAATATATGAAATTGTAATGTTTTCTTGCAATCGTCTGAACTGTCAATTCACCTTTGCCTAACAATCTGTCATTGTCCGTATATTTTCAGCACTTTAACAGGGTTGATAACGTTTGCCTATCTGGCAATCGTCTATACTCAGCTTTAGTGATAAATATGCAAATTTACAATTATATTTTTGTTGTGTTCACGTTTTATTTACTTATATCATTAACAAATGTATTGAAACGCTAATGCTGTTTAAATGGGGAGTGGGTAGGGGGGGGGGGGGGGGTGTGTGGGGGATTTAGAATGAAAGGTTATCCCAGCGCGTGCTGTATTCTTCCTCAGAAAGTGCTTTTGTCGTCCCCCGCACGTTCTATAGTTGTCCCCAACACTTGATTTAAGTTATCCCCAGTTGGTATTCATTTTGCAACGAAGCGTTGTTCATTTTTGATACTTTATTCATGCACCTCCTTGCTTGAATTCGTAACATACGGGGTTGGTTCATTATCATTATTATTACGAATTGTGCCCAGAGCACAGTGGGAGGAAATTATAAAGGAGAAACAATTCCACCGTTTCTTAAGAAAACAAGTTTGAATGATTGAGCTTGAGGTCTAGTTGGTTGTTTATTATTGTATTAATTCCACGAAGGGGATCTAAATTGAGAATAAAATAAGAAACAGCCAATTATACCTCGAGCCAAATTATTCAAAATTGGATAAAAGCATATTAACGAAATACTAGAATAGGTTCGGGAAAATGAAAAATTAAATTTTCTATTTCAGATATCTTGGGCATACAAAAAGTTCATTCGAGGCAGACTATTTTATAATGAAAAACAAGTAGAAACATTAAGTTCGGCCACGCCGAATCTTATATCCCCTCCACCACGGATCGCTGTGTACTCTTACTCAAATACATAAACTCTTTATACCAAATTTCAGCCCAATTCGTTGAAATTTGAGGTTTTTGTGGTATTACGAAGTCAAATGTAGAGGGACCTTTGTATGGGGGGCTATATCAAAACAAGGGCCGATGACTACCGTTGTTCGTATGAAGGATTCCGGGTATAAATAAATCCCAGCTACCATTTTCAGCACGATCAGTTGAAATTTCTGGTCTCTGTGGCGTTAAGAAGTCAAATCGGAGTGATACTTTATATCTCTGCGATATACCCTCCACCCATCTTATGGTGGAGGGTATAAAAAACAAGTAAGAAAGTTTCAGTCGGGTAAACCGACTAAGGTATACCCTCACTTTGTGAGTAATGTAATATTGAATATTACACAAATTATTCTGTCAATTTTTGTGGGAGGTGCCAGAAGGGGTTTAAGAAATACACCTATATTTCGCTGAACAGTAGATACTTTAAATACATTGCACTGTGCCGAATTGTAACCGTTTATATGGACTGGTATATTAACGTTGAGATATTAAATTGTGGTATAATTTGGCCATTTTGTGTGGGAGGTACAAAAAGGGACGTGGTGATAACGCTCATTTTTCACTGGACTATAGGCATTATAAAAGCATTACACTGTACAAAATTTCAAGTAATTGTATACACTGATATTAATGTTATAAACTGTTAACTTTTGGTGCAAAATAGTACCTTTGTGGGAGAGGTACCAAAAGGGGCGTGACAATAACGCCCATTTTTCAATGGACTGTAGGCACTATAAAAACATTACGCTGTACAAAATTTCAAGTATTTTTATATACTGGTATTAATGTTATAAGCTGTTAACTTTTGGTGCAAAATGGTGCATTTGTGTGGGAGGTACCAAAAGGGGGGCGGCAATAACGCCCATTTTTCACTGGACTGTAGGCACTATAAAATCATTACACTGTACAAAATTTCAAGTATTTCTAAACACTGGTATTAATGTTGTAAGCTTTTAACTTTTAGTGCAAAATGGTGCATTTGTGTGAGAGATACCAAAAGGGGCGTGGCAATTTCGCCCATTTTCCTCAAATTGATAGCGACTAACAAACTAATACTATGTGTGGAATTTCAGAAGATTCGAATACGTATAATAGCAGTTATTAAAGAATCAATATTTCACAACATTTTAACCCTTTGTGGGGGAGGTACCAGAAGGAGTGGACCAATATGGCACATCTTCGAACTTAGCCAGAGATAGAAAAAAATATTACCACATACGAAGTTTGAAGTCAATCGGTTACTCCTTTCGAGAGTTATCGTGCGCACCAGCCAGCAGACAGACAGACAGACAGACAGACAGACAGACAGACGGACGGACATTGCTCATTCGACTTAAAATGACCCAAAACGGATTTCCGCCGAACATACTTGGGGTCTTAGGTCACTCCTTCGATGTGTTACACTTTTTTCCGTAGCAAATGATATATACCCTCGTCACACTAAAGTGAGGGTATAAAAAACAGCAAGAAAGAGATAAAGTCGGACGGAGTCCTCTATGTGTTGCCCTACCATCCAATCTGAGCAGAATAAGAAGAACAAATTTCAAGTTCTAAAATAAAAAAAAATATTAGCACTTTTTTTACAGCCGATTCAAATTTAAAATTGTAAATGGCCCACCCGTTATAATACCCGCGGTTACTTATCCAATGATTATTTTATTAGACTCTGTATTTCTGCCCATCTGTGCAATGTACATACAAACAATTTATAATTTTTTTCAAACATAATAAATAGACTAATTTATATCAGTAAATTTCAATTTTAGCGGTATGACACAAGTATTCATAATATAACTCTCAAACGCATTTTCAGTCGGATAGTTGAATTCCATTTTGAAATTACGCACTATATTTGCCAATGTTATTTCAAACTGTAAATCCACAATACGTTTTCCCACACAAGAGCGCGGTCCAAAGCCAAAGGGCAAAAATATAAATGGACTGGTGGTCTTCAAGGAGGCAGCATTCGATTCCGTTTCACTAGAACGCAACCAGCGTTCGGGCATGAATTCCTTTGATCGGGGGAAATAACATTCCTCATGCAAAAGCATATTCGAAGTCATGAAGACATTGGTGCCCTTGGGTATTTGATAGCCACTCAAGCATATGTTTGCCCCGGTAGCTCGTACATTACCGGGCACGAGGGGATACATGCGCATGGACTCCTTAATGCAGGCTCTCAAGTATGGTACATTTTTCATATTTTCCATGGTGAAATTTTCCGTTTTTCCAACAGCTGTAAATATCTCCTCCCGAAGCGTTTGTTGTTTCTCTGGATGAGTGGCCATACAAAGTAGTACAGCAGACATAACCGAAGCTGTGGTCTCGACACCACCGAATAACATATCCACAGCCATAACTATAGCAATTTTTCGATCGATTTTAAGCAATTTCTCCAAAACACTCTTTGCCTCGTCATTTGCACCTCTTTTCTCGATTCGCTGCAATGATTCATCGATAAATTTGCGGCATATATCCGTAATAATGTCCATAGATTTTTCAAAACGTCTGTACGTGGGAGTTTTTACATACTTATAAATCGAAGGTTTTATTCCCAAATCGTAGAATGACCGAGTGAAATTCTCCAAATTATCGAATAATTCTTGAGCCTCCGGTACAGTGGATTCATTGCGCACTAGACCTAAGTCTTTGTCCAAAGCAATGACGGCCACTGATTCAAAGGCCAAGCGTTTAATTTCGGAGAGAAAATCGCCGGGTACTTCTAGAGTGGAGGGATCACGGATTTGACGAATTCTAAAAAAGTAAATAAGTTGGATTAAAACAGTATTTCGCCATTTTCGCTCTAGGGTTATGTTAACACAAAATAGGTGATAATAAAATTTGGTCATTTTTGCTCTAGGGCGTTTTTAAGGAGATAGAGCCATTAATAGATTTACTAAGGAAATTCGAAGCGTTGACGAAAACTAATGGTGATGTTTAAAATGTCATGTTGCGACATTTTAAAAATTGCCCCTGCACCCTCTGCTAATTTCGCATTTTGCATGCGAACAATCGAACAAAAATCGTGCGGGAGTAAAACCCATACCTACATTATGGTGCAACCATTTGGTAGTGCATTAAGAATGTACGCTTTCATTTAGTTTTGGTTCTGAAGTCTGATTTTTGACGGTGCAACACTCCACACCGTGGACTGGGCTGAGTGTGGAAAATGGAAAATATTTTCGCATTTGCGGAGTGTAATAATTTAACAAACGAAATCAAAACCCGTTCATACGTCTGCACCATTTTTACAAACGAACCTAAAAATGCGGTTTCAGTGTAAAATGTAGAAACAAATTTAAATTTTTTGCACAAACGAAATCACCATAAAATTTCGTTCTAGGACGCTTATTTTAGAAGACATTAAAGTTTTGCTAATTTTGACCAAAAAATAAGTGATCATAAAACCTGTCCCTTTTCGCCCTAAGATTCTTATTTAAAGAGATATATCCATTTAATGTTTTGCTAATTTTGAGTAAAATTGGTCTCTTTCACAATAAGACGTTTATTTAATGATATATTTTTATTTTTTTAATTATGACCAAAAAATAATTTATCACAAAATCTAGTTTGAGGAGATAGTCATTTAAAGATTTGGTAAGAAAATCATTTTTTTTTTTAAATATAATTGATTACAAAATTTCGTCCTTTTTCAATGTTATTACTTGTTTTAGTACGAATGTCGCTTACGGCGATTTTTTTTTTTTTGGAAAAAAAGTGCAACTTTCTTGAAAACTGGACTTTTTATACCACATTTTGAATTAGGAGCTATGTTAAGTTCGAAGGACTACAGCAGTTCCACCTGAAAAGGGCAAATATTTTTCAGTATTTCGCGTGGACGGTGCAACATTTTTTTCAGAATTTACATAAATCACCATTAGCTTTATTATTTATTTAAAATTTGTCCCAATTATGTTGTTTTGTCTTCCTTTCGCTACTTACCTTTTAATAAAATCATCATTTACTTTTTGCGTGGGTTCTATATAAAGCACAGTATTTCTAGGCTGCATTAGCACAGGATTTACGGCATGACGAAATTTGAGCCATTGCTCGCCACTGAAATATTATAAAAAAAATAAATGTTTTATTTTCTAAATATTTATATACATTTTTCGAATTTACTTACTTCGCCGCCACACCCAAATTATCTTCATCGTAGAGACCATCTTTTCTTTGCAAACGGTAATCAATGATCATTTCATTACCCTGTCGTGATGGATATGGTCCTTCGGTGCGGAAAACCTTCTCATAGTCGTCCAGATTAAAGGTTATCAGATTTGAATTTTGTCCAAACATGCCGGGCATCAAATAAATATCACCATAGCGTTCTCGACATAATTTTATAACCGCATCAAAAGGTTTACCATGGAAATCACCACCTTTCATGAAACCACGAAACATTTGAAACTTGCTGGGACCCGGTACAGATTTGAATGGTTTAGCCTGCAGCCATTCCTGTTGCAAGTCACTAGCATAGGAATTCTCTAAAGATACTTGATTCGGCTGTAGGGAGAATAATAACACACATATGTATAAGACATTTGCTTTTGATCTTCTAAATTTATTGTCAACAGATCATTTTATTACTTTAACATTAACTGCCGTTGAGTATTTTTGATAAGACCATAAATTATTTAAACAATTGCCTTGTCTTTTAATAATATTCGATAACATTTTATTATTCGTCGTGTTATCCGTTAGACCAGCAAGTGCAATGGACCTGTAGAAATGCTCCGCGATGTAATCTGATTGTGTTGAAAATCAAAATAGACTGAATGAAATGCACGCAGACTGATGGGTATGTATACGCACGAATACACCCTACCTTAAAGTGGTCAGTTTTATTGAGTATTATTCTTTTGTTCATTAGTTTGAAACATTTAGCAGTGGCAGCAGTAAATGTATGCAGTTTCAGCAAACATGCACGTGATATTTTAGCAGTTAATTTCTTCTGCTGTTTTAGTAAGAGATTAACTTTTTGAATTGTGTTCTTTGATCACAATATGAAATAATGTTCAAATTTAAAATTTTTAAATTTGAACTACCGATTACTTTGACTTGTGATTTGAGCCGTTTGGATTATTTTCTGTGGGAAGCCATTAAGGATAAATGTTATGCAAAGCATCCAGAGACAATTTAAGCGTTGAAACATGACATCGAAGTTGCCATTGAAAAGATTCGACCCAAAACAATCGAAAATGTACTGAAAAATTGGGGTGATCGGATGAGTCGTGGTAGTCATATGAATGATATTGTGTTCCATTATTAAATGGCAAGTGCAACCTTTCCAATAAAACCAGAAATTTGAAAAAATTATCAGTACTTTTTTATAGCCGATTCAAATTTAATATTTAAAATGGCCCATCCTGTATGAACAGATTTTTACGAAACTCTATTAAAAATGGGTCTTACAGTCAACGGAGAAATGAAAGGCTTTTATTTTATCAATCGATTCAGGAGTACTACATTAACTAAAGAGATAATACGGACAAATTTAACGAATTTTAAAAAAATTGTATCAGTTAAATACTTATTATTTATTTATTTATTTATTTATATGAATTACAATACAAAGTAAATTTATATTCTAATTTTAAGGTCCAGGGAGAAGCGGGGTGACAAATTTTTGTTGCGACAGACCAGAGCCTCTGGTGGGAATCGAACCCACGACCCCCAAACTCATAGGCGAGCTCGCTACCAACTCACCTACTGGGGCGCTCAAAATACTTATAATTTTGAATAAGAAAAGAAATCTTCGACAATATAGTGGATTGAATGGAAAGGGCAAATTTGTCTGTAACGACCGAAAGGTCGTCTAGGCAGGTCTAGGGTGTCCAAAAAAACCGGTTATTTCGAAAAATCGGTTTCCGGTTTAACCGAAATATTACTTTTTTTAAAACCCGGTTTTCGGTTATAATTTTTTATCGAAACCGGTTAACCGGTTTTAAGGCCGGTTTTTAAATAAATACGAAAGTGATTAAAATTTCATTAAGTGTTTATTGTAAAACAAAAAACAACTTACAATCATTAGTAGTAAAAATTAGTAAACAAAAATAGATTATTATTTCGTTTATTACAGGTTTAATTTTTTGTTTACTTTAAATAGAAAGTATTATGTTTCTGAAATTTCCTTAAAAAAAGAATAAATCATTTAGAATGTTTTTGTTATAATAATATTGTTAACGCCACTGTCGTTTATGAAGTTATCGATTTATTTATTTGTGTCGTATTGATCGATTAGTTGTATTTTTTTTTTCGTCAAGTAATGTAATGTCAAAAGATAAAAGTAAACTCAAGCGAATGCAAGCGCCTTTTCTGCAGAAATAAGAAAAGTTGATTTGTGGTTACAACTTTTATATCTTTGTTTCAAAAAAATCATATAAATTTTAATTTCGAATATTTAAATAATTTGCGCTTTGTTTTCATACCAAAAAGTTAGTATAAGTATAATAAGACATTGTGTATTCCTTTATAAACGTATAATTTCTTTGCCTTTTAATAGGAATTTTAATACTTAAATATAGAACCTTTGCTTCGAAATCTTGAGTTTTGTATTTGGTGTTCAAAATTCCGTGGAAACTTTGCGCTCGGGCAATTCCCGTAACAAATATCTTAAAAATAGAATACAATTTAAATGATTATTTTTAAATGATTTTTCTTTTAATTTTTTATGTAACTTGACGTTGAAAAAGCTCAGAATCGTTGATGTAGTCGATATTAGTCCGATAGTCATTAAAGCATTGTATAAGTAACACAGCTTCTCCGTTTTCTTCTTAAACTTTTCAAAAAAAGCAAAGTCATCATACAATGTTGCTTGCATTTCGTTTTCCGATTCTGTGTGTGACATAAATCCAAATTTAAATTATTTTACTCATCAATATAACAACTTATATATCAAACCGAATCAGAGGTATCTGGCTGTTCTGTCGGGATTTAACATCGCAAAAAAGTCGAAGCTATTTGTCTTTCCGTTCTTGAACGTATGCTTGAAGTGTTCTGTGCTTCATGGACGACTTATTAAATGCTTTGCTGTACTTCCTGACTTTATTTATTACATCATGATATCAGAAATAAAGCCAAAATCATTTTCAAGATCAGTGAATTCATATTCACTTTCAAAATATTCAGAACAACTGTCAGAATTATCCACCTCATCGTTGTTATTTGTTGCATCTTGTATAAATGGTATCTACACAAGTAGAAAAAATATATCATTACTTTAATTTTTGTTTTAAACAATAAATAAAAAAAAACCGGTTAACCGACATGGAAAAACCGGCTTTCTCGGTTAACCGAAAATGGCATTTTTTAAGAAGCCGGTTACGGGTTTGGGTTGCAAAACCGGTTAACCGGATAACCGGTCCCGGTTTTGGACACCCTAGGCAGGTCCTTCATTTAATATACTGATCGACTCGGAATCACATCCTGAGCCAATTTAATCACTTCGAAAAAAATTCTACCGAAAATACTTCTCATGTCCATGCACATACACTAAACCCAAGGCCGAACCTGTTGTGCGCTCCTTATTTATGATCTTTTTAAAACCTCATGAGTTAGAGAAAATCGGTGATAGAAGCGAAAGTTCTCAGTATCCCTCAGTCATATCCTCTGAGATGAGTCTGGTTCCTCAATAAAAATTCTCAGACCCGTCCTAGCTCTAGTTTGGACCCACCCGTGTAGCACTTTATTCCCACTGGCATTTGAGACAATTTTACGTTCTCTCAGGATGGTCTGTCTGGCACAAATTAATCACAGGTATCTGCAAGCCGTACATCTAGAATGCGGTAGGAAATGTCTGCTGTTTGAATGAGTCCAATTAAAGATTCTAAAATCCTCTGATGGCACGACTTGTGGTCTCGATTTATCCATTCATACATCACTTGTAGACGTCTTTCTTCTGAGGAATGCCTCATACTTTATACGGATGTCTATTGGTTGGATGTATAGTATAGTCTCCAACGCTCTTGTTAGTGCGGTTCTAATAGCGTCGTTTATGCCTAAATAGCACATACGTTGAACTTTTCGTAATGGTATTACGTTGCAGTTTATTGTCATTGATGTCCACCACAGGCGTAGCATATTATTGGCCTAATCACGTTTATGTAAAGCCAGTGTGTCATATTTGAACGTAGTCCCCATTTTAAACCTATAGCTCTTCTGCATAACGACCAACATCTGTGGGCTTTGGTAACTTTTTCTTCTAGATGATCTTTCCAACGCAGTTTCCGATCGAAGATTACTCCCAAGTTTTTTACCTTTTTAGATATAGTAAGTGTCTTATCCGGGCTCGACAAAACGCGGATCTTCGTTTTCCTACATATACATATTTTTGTTTTGTTTTAGATGCCTGCCCCTTAGAAGTATTAGAACGTCGGCTGCATAACAGGCTGGTTTAAGTCCTTCATTGGTGATGGCTCTTAGGAGACCATGTATCGTCGTATCCCATAGAAGAGGCGATAAAATGCCCCCTGAGGTATACCACGATTTACCTTGTCTCAGATTTCTACGTCGTATGACCCACGAATAATCCACATATTCCTTAGCATATTGTTGATCCAGTTTTTCAGCACCCGGGCAACCTCAAACTCGTATAAGGTCTATACAAACGACGAGTGCATACATTTCTTCACTGAATAACTCTCCTATGTAGTGCACTAGCGCATCTGGAGCAGTTTCCATTGATCATTATTTGTCATAGGTGTGTTGTTTGAAATTCAGCCTGTCATCTGGTAATTTACTTTTGTTCATTGCGTCAATTATTCGCTCCATGGTTTTTAACAGGAAATAAGTTAGATAAATAGGTCCATAACTCGTCTTGTCAGGCTTGGGTATGGAGTGGTCTTCATTCCTTGATTCTTGCTATTTTTTTGGGGTATATGCACGAGTAAGCATGCAGTGAAAACGCCAGCCGGATGAGTTGGTACCATATCCACCTCATTCTGTAGAAGTGCTGGAAATATTCCATCCGGTCCCGCAGTCTTGAAAGGAGAGAAGCTTTTTATCGCTTCTTAAACCATACTATCTGTTATACACAACACATTTTCGTTCTGTAATTGTTCCTCTATTGGTCCAGCAATAATAGTTGGGAACATAGGTTTTCATCAAGAGCCTTGCGGTATCCTTTGAATAGAAACAGGAGTATTTGTATGAACATTTACAAATTTGATCATCTTCGCATTAAAGGTAACAATTTAAAGAGATGCATTTATTTAAAGTATTGCTAATTTTTCCGAAAAATAATTGACCGCAAAATGTGGTCTTTCGCTCTAAGACGTTTAAGGAGATATATCCATTTAAAGTTTTGCTAAGGAATTCCAAAATATTGACCAAAAAATAAGTTTTTTTTTTCCAATTCATTACATTTTTTATTGAATCTTTCATTATTATACAATGAAAATAACAATAAGTGGACAAATCTTAACCTAAAATACTATTCTCTGGGTTATTGCCAATGCGAAAAAACCATTGAGACTTTACACGATTTTTTACTTAAACAAAAAGGTTAACATTTCAAATTTAGGAATTCATAATTTCATTTCATTTCTTTGATTTTGATTAGGATTTGAATCCTAATCAAAAAATAAGTGATCACAAAATGTCATCCCCTAGTCCAGATTCACACGAGACATTTTTTTCAAGCAAGTGTCAAAGTTTGTTGTGGAGTGAGGCAGGCGGAAAGAGCTCTCGGCCTCTCTCTACTACAAACTTGTGTAAATTTGGGCTTATTATTAATTTTTTTTAGTATAAAACTACAGTTGCATAATTTATTGTAAATTTCTTCGAATATGCGATGAATCACAAACTCTTTCAAGTAATCTAGGGTAATTTGGTTCCAAACTCAATTATTGACTTATTTTAGCACATTTACGAGTTAGCCATTCGCAAACATTATTAATGATATTACGGTACGGCGGCCACTCTAAGATGTTTACATTTTAATTCAACTGCTTAACGGTTCGTTCAGTGCGAATAGGACTATTATCTTCTTTAAAAGTAATTGATATGGATCCAACTGGATGTTTAAATGACGTGGTACATCTTTCCCAACATACCAAATATAAATACAACTGCAATACAACTTGAGAACAATATTATTAAAATAGTGGATTCACAATCAGTTTTTAACAATGTTTGAGGAACTCTTATGATACACAATTGTTTTTTAAGTATGCACACGAAAACTATCAACAAGTACCGCTATGCTTGAAAAACTCTTTTTATACAAATGTAGGTAAGAGAAATCTGTCAACAAGTCCCGCTTCATTTGTTGACAAATTAGTTCTGTGTTTTGCTTTTATTGTTTGATTTCCTGAAAACTGTCAACAAGACACGCATCATTTTTGGAGAAATTTGTTCTGAGTGCAAGTAACGGGTGATCCAAGTAGAGATACTTTTTTCAATAGTGGCCTGTCGATTGGCCACTTTTTTTGACAGATCACGTGTGACTCGTGTCATGTTATTTTTGTTAAGTATTGTTTGGCATTTCATCATGGAAAGACTTACGCCTGAACAACGTTTACAAATCGTTCAATTTTATTACGAAAATTCACGTTCTGTGAGGAATGTGTTTCGTGCACTTCGCTCAACTTATGGTAAACATAATCGGCCTACTGAGCGTACTATTCGCAACACCACCACCCATCTTGAGACCCAGCATTCATTATTGGATAATATTCGACCAAATATTTCTTCAAAAATGATGCCGGTGAGAACTTAACCGTAAATGGTGACCGTTATCGTGCCATGATAACCGACTATTTGATGCGACTATTGAAGCTCGTGATCTCGGCGACATTTGGTTTCAACAAGACGGCGCCATTTCCCACACATCGCATCAATCAATATATTTATTGAGAGAACACTTCGGTGAGCAGATAATTTCACGTTTTGGGCCTGTCGATTGGCCACCAAGATCGTGTGATATCACACCGTTAGACTTTTTCCTGTGGCGATATGTGAAGTCTAAAGTTTATGCGGACAAACCCGCTTTGATTCAGGCCTTAGAGCAAAACATCACGCGTGTCATTCGCCAGTTACCAGTCGAAATGCTCGAACGAGTCATCGAAAATTGGACTCAACGGATGGACCATCTGAGTCGCAGCCAACATTTGATAGACATAATCTTCAAAAAATAAATGCTAAAGAATGTTCTTTCAAATGAAAATAAACATTCCCCATTCAATTTGAATTTTCTGCGCTTTTTTCTTTAAAAAAGTAGGGAACCTCGAAGTGGATCACGCTATATAATTTTGTTGTGTTATAAAGTAATTCTAATAAAATAATTGAAATGGATTGGAAAAAGAATCCAAGTTCAAATACAGCCGAAATTTAAGAAAATCGTTTCGGATTGAGATATTGTTCTTTATAAAGAATACTATTGGACAGAAATAGCTGTCTTCCGGTGGAATCACTCCTATCCCGGATTATTTTCTAAATGTTCAAGTGAGGGGCATTGTTGTGGGACCAGCTCGAATAATATCAATAATATTATTCGATTGTATTATATTTATTTGTTTTTTTATTTTGTTCTTCTAATAGTCGTAGCAATTGTCAAATAAACCATAAAGTCTGACTAGATTCTGCGCTTATGGAATGCTGAAGAGTATTGTAAAGTCGACTATGGACAAACAACCTTAACCTTACACTATGTGTTATTTGGTGATTAAATTAAATTGAATCTGATAGCAAGTGGAGCAATTGAAGCGCTCAATGCAGATAGGGGCTTAGCGCAGTCATTTTTTGTATACCAATCATTATATAGATTACGGCGCCCAGAAAAGAATTACGAACTGTGTCACTAAATAGAAAATACAGCTTGTGACGTTGCACAGTGGAAGCAATTAAAAAAGGGAAATAATTCCGCCGCTTCTTAACCAGACAACAGATTGCGACAAAAGTTTGCTTGCTTGTAGTTGAGAATTCCAGTTTTAAATTGGGCCCTCTCATTTTAAAAACGCAGCTAGAGGGCCCTAAAGTGGCCGATTTTAGACATAAAAAATTTTTAAAGATGTGCAACTTTTGCTTTTCAATTTTCTACTGAAAATGCAGCCTTCATCATTTATCATACCGATTGGATTGGAATCACATACTGAATCGATTGAAAGTACAGCCAATATATGGCAAATCCTGCGTGACGAACGCTACATTTGTACGCGTTTTCGGATTAAAATATAACAATTTTTTGGTCTTTCAAAAGAGATACCTTCAACTTATACAGGGTGGCTGATGAATATTGCTACATTAAGAAACTCAATGAAAATTTTTTAAAGCTCATTAAATTTAATTATATATAGCTTAATTAGTTTTAAAAATAATGGAATTTAAATGCCTCCCTGCTCGTTGATGCACGTATACCAAACATTTGTTCATTACTGCTTGGAGAGTTGAGATGGGAATAGCCGCAATTGTTTCTCGAATGGGAATAGCCGCAATTGTTTCTCGAATGGATTGCTTTAGTTCATTCAAATTCCGTCTCATGGAGCATCTGTGGGTTCGAAGCACTCCATATTCGACAATATTGTTTGTTGATGTTGCTGTTTAAATCGAAATGGGCCTCGTCAGACATGAAAAGACAGTTCAACATGTTTCCGTCCTCTTCCACCATTTGAAGCATCTTCTGGCAAAATTCCAAGCGAATCGGGAAGTCTGCTGAGTTCACTTTGTTGGCCATTTGAATTTTGTAACTCCAAATCTTTGCGCATAATTGACTGCAATGACTGTCTGCTTATACCCATTTGAGCAGATAAGGTTCTTGTCGAAACTCTTGGATTGTTTTGCATGGCATCAGCTACAGCAGCGATTGTTTCCTCCGTCCGAACTGAAGGGTTTCGATGGTAAGGTCTTCTGTCCACTGTCCCATGCTCGGAAAAATTGTTAACAAGTCTCTTTATGGTCCATCTGCTCGGAGGATTGCCGCCGTTAGCATGCTTCCTAAATAGCATAATTTCTCGACATCTTCAATTTGTCCACCTTCCACATAAATGGGCGTGTCGATCGTTGAGTTTATGCGTAGCAGTTTTGTTTTTTTGAAATTGATTTTCAATCCAACAGCAGCAGCATTTTTGGAAGTTTCTCTAGTTTTAAACTTATGTCCGAGAAATTTTGCGCTAACAGACATACATCGTCGGCATAATCCACGTCGTGTAATTGTTCAGTTAAAGACCATGGGATTCCACGAGGTGCATAACGGTGTCTAACGAGTCTAACGGAAAAGAGTTGGAGAAAGGACACAACTAGAGTGATCAAAACCGGTATAAAATAAACCGGCCCACCGGTTTTTTGCTTCCACCGTCCCCGGTTTTTCTCAAAATCATGAATTTCGAACAACCGGTGCAACCGGTTTTTTTCGTTTGTTTCCACCGGTTTTCCGGTTTTTTATTATCACTAAAATATTAAAAATTATTTACAACTTTATATGCAAAATATCACAAATTAAGATAATAATATGGCAGATCTCCTTATATAGCCTAAAAAGACTCGGCAACTTTGCTAGAATCCGAAGCCATTCACCAATTTCTATACAAATTACAAAAATTTAAAGAAAATAAATGATTCATACGCGCAGAAGTTATGTGAAAAGTAAACGCATTCTCCCACTTCCAAACCGAAACAAAAACAAGTAAGAACATTTCAATTGGGTAAACCGTGTATAAAACTAGTGTATACTCTTACATATTTATATACCCACCTGCACTAAAGTGTGTATATAAAATATATATGTATAAAGATTTAGTACCTCTATTAAATATTCTATTTAATACTCCGAAATATTAATATTTTCTTGACTGAACTGCATAAGGGGAATTTCATGTCAAGTGAGTTAATTTTTAAAAGGGATGTCTTCTGTCGGGATGAAAATTGCACCAAGTAGCCCTATCAAATAGTAGTTAAGGACTTTCCGAGTTGGAGGGTGTCAAATATTGACATTTTTGTCAAACGGTTGTTTTTCCCATTTTAAATGCTAAAATGTTTGGTTGAACGTTAATTTTTTTTCAGAGGTTTATATTTATTTTAATAGATCAACAGGTCCCATCCCATTAATAGGTCACAAAGCTTTTAAAGGAAATTATCTAAGCTTTCTTTTGAGCAAAAAAATCAAAAAGTAAAACATAGGTTTTTACCAAAATTTCAAAAAAGTTTAATTTTGCAAAAAAGTAATGAAAATATATTTGCTAATTTTTTTAAAAGGTTGAAGAAAAGAATATCGATAACACTTTTGGAAAATGTTTCTAAATACAATAGCTAATTAGTTATAAGTATGAGATAAAAGGACCGTTTGACTCAAATGACAATATTTATCACAATCCAACTCATAACTACTATCCAACAGGACTAAATTTGGTGCAAGATTCCTGATCAGAAGACATCGCTTTTAAAAATTTAATATTAAACATCGCCTTTTTTGTTATTAAAAATGAAAATGTTTTTCAAACGGCAATTTGTCGATTTGTTGTTCTTTAGCTTACATAGTACACTGTAGACTTCTTCATACGTAGGTTCATCTGTAGGTATGTCTCTACGAGGATTTTGTCGACTATTTCTTATAAACTCGGGGTCTGTTAGCGTATGGCATTCAGAGAAGAATTCCTTCCATCTGGATAGTTGATCTTTGGAAGAATATAATTCATTTCCATGTTTATCCTTAATAGGCGGAGAACTCCTTACATTTTTCCCTGCCAGTTTGTGAATTGCATCATAAACTCTTTTGAGGTTACCTATGCTTGCTGCCTTTTCGTCTTCGTCCGCAATTTTGTAAAAATATTGTTCTTTATCACGGTGAATTGAGACCTTTACAACTTTAGCTGTTCTACGATATTCTTGTCTGATTAATTCCTTTGAGTTTGGACATTTTGCCCTTTATAATTTTGGCTGTTCTACGATATTCTTGCCTGATTAATTCCTTTGAGTTTGGACATTTTGCCCTTTACAATTTTGGCTGTTCTACGACATTCTTGCCTGATTAATTCCTTTGAGTTTGGACATTTTGCTGGGTATAGCTTTTTCTTCAACAGTTTTCTTTTTGAGATCTCGTTCCATGAGGAATCACTTATCCAGGGAGAACAGCTTCTGGCATATCTCCCGAGTGTTGTATCTGCAGAGTCGTTCATTGCTTCGGCCAAATGTTTCCAATCGGGTGTAGGAAGTGTCGACAATTTATCTGCGAGGTAGTCGTTGTATCGCACTTGCACTTGCGGGTCATGCAGCCTGTGTATGTTGTATTTCTTCTTGTGTTTTAGTTTTGTAATAGATGCAGGGCGGAGTCGAAAGGTACCAGCAAGTAGTTGATGGTCATTGTTGATATCGAGTTTTTACATCGAGGAGAGAACCGACAAACAGTTTGCTTATTAGGATGTGATCAATCTGGTTTCTATATCTGCCGTCTGGCGAGACCCATGTATATTTATGGATATCCTTATGCGGGAACTTAGTACCGCCAATAAACATCCGATGTCGTGAGCAGAAATCGACTAATAGCTCACTATTATTGTTTCGTTCTGAGCCCAAAGCATGGGTACTAGGGCGGGTCGATTTAAAAATCGCCCATTGCTCAGTGAAAATCGTATTGTAGGGATCAACATAAGAAACTTTGCCGAAGGAACCATACCTCTAAAACGAATTCTGATGTCCCGGAAAAAATCGCACTTTGACCCATTTAGAGTGCTCCAATCGAGTCCAAATGTATGACCGACCCCCACTCAGTGAAGTGCTCAGTGAAAATCGTATTCTACCTCTAAAACGAAGTCTGATGTCCCGGAAAAAATCCCACTTTGACCCATTTAGATTGCTCCAATCGAGTCCAAATGTATGGAACCCCCAGGGGGTTCCAGGGAGTGTGCCACTGGCATGGGTGGGTCGGGCCTCCAAAGTTAGTGGGGGTCGGTCATACATTTGGACTCGATTGGAGCACTCTAAATGGGACAAAGTGGGATTTTTCAAAATTTGCCCCTACCCAAAAGTTCGACCCAAATTCCGGGACATCAGAATTCGATTTAGAGGTATGGTTCCTTCGGCAAAGTTTCTTATTTTGATCCCTAGAATACGATTTTCACTGAGCAATGGCGACTTTTTTTGCCTCCCCATAAATCGACCCGGCCTAATGGGTACCCATTATAGTCTTCAGGTTTCTGTTGTTTGAGCCTACTTTTGCATTTAGATCGCCAAGTACGATTTTGATATCTCCGGATGAGAGCTTATTGCAGCGTCTAGCTGACCGTAGAACTGATCTTTAGCATCGTCGTCATCCGGTTCTGTAGGTGCATAGCACTGGAATATTGATATTTTTCGAAATTTTAAGTCGAATCTTGCTCTTATTATGCGATCTGATATGGTTGCATGTTTCAAAAGAGCATTTGATGCCTTCTGTGACATCAGAATACCATCTCCATATTTGTGGTGGTTGTCATTTCCCGAAAATAGAAATTTATGTCCGGATGTGTGTTTGAGGGAGCCATTTCCAATCCATCTTACTACGCTTAAACCCAGAATGTCTAGTTTATAAGTATTAAATTCTTTACATACTTGCTCAATCCTGGATCTTTCTGAGAGCGTTCTGACATTCCATGTTGCAATCATAATCCTAGTTTTGAAGGCATAAGTCGTCATCGAGGTGGGAGGGTATTCATATAAACTTGTTGACGTTTCAGTAATAAGTTTGTTTTTTCCGTATGTACGGGTTATTGGCCCGTAGCACAACCTTCTTTTAGAGGCGAAAGGGAGCCTGTTTCTTTTGGGGGTTTGGTGCTTCAGAGGAAACATGTGCCTCCTCCTACTCCCTGAGACGCAGTTTAAGCCATTCAGGACACCCAAACCATTCTTGTATAATTTGTTATTATTTGTATTTTAAAATGAACTTCCTTGAGGATGATTGTCGATGACAGTCGAAATATTGCAACTTTACAATCAGTTTTTTTCAAATAGTACATGACCTCAAGCCGAACCATCAACAATTCTTATCGTCTTCAAAAACTAAAATAATTGACCGCAAAAATTGGCTCTAAGACGTTTATTTAATTTATAATTTTAAGAGGAAAATGGTTTTGTTTAGTAATAGTAAGATACGCATTTAATGTTTAAGAAAGTCTTTGTATCCCTTTTTATATTTTACTATTTACTTACCCTACAAAAATTATTTTTTAAATTTTGTTAAACTCAATACGACTTTACTTACAGAAGTTTACGACAGAAATCTAAAATCCAGCAATTAAATAATGTTAAAAACATTAAATTTAATTTCCAATTTAAGCTTATGTTGAAAATTTTAGGCAATCAGGCAGTCCAACGAAAGATGGGCAGAAATCGGCACCTGCAGAGTAGCTAGACAAATCTGTCCAAGGTATGACCTGAGAAGAGGCAAAGATTGTCTACGTTAGTATCAGTTCTGACGGGACACTGCTTGATCGGCGAACACGCCAAAAGATTGGGAATTGACTCTAATGACTTCTGCAGAAGCTGTGGAGATGAGGTAGAAGTGGAGAGCATTGAGCACTTGCTATGCGACTGCCCCGCTCTGAGTAAACGACGACTGGACATACTGGGGTCGGCTTTTCTAGGCAGCCTAACAGATCTTTCCAGTACCGATATTCGTATTATCGACAAATTTGTATATCAAACAGGTTGGTTTCGATGAGGGGCATTTCAGCCCGTGGTAACACTAGGGACCTAAACTGGTCTATGTGAGCTTGTATACAAAATACGGCTGCCACCCTAACCTAAACCTATGTTGAACATTTTTTATGCTAATTTTCACAAAGAAAAAGTTCGCACATCTATCAATCTGCAAATTATCTCACAACGACTTTTCTGCCAACGTTGCAAGACAAAAGTTGTATGTTCACACGGTTGTACGTTCACAGGGTTGCATTTTCCGCCATTTTTAGAAAAAGCTTTTTACACCAAATAGTTATCTTATACAGTTCTTCAGACTTCTGCATTTGAAAATTTATTTTTTCTTGACCTTGTCCTATAATTTTGTTTAGATCGGATATTAATATAATGAATATTTTAGCTTTGAGATTGGAGCCATTGTGCTTAGTTTTGAAATTTACGTAAAAAATTGTGTAATTTGGAGAAGCGATGCAACTATATTTATAACAATTACGGACCAGTTCTATGTATCCTTTAATATGAATATAAAAACATGTTATACTTTTTTAAATAACTGTTTCTGCAATTTCAAAATAAAACGAATATTTTCATTGCAAAAAACGAAAAAGAAATTTATTTCAAAATATAATTTCTAGTGGCCATAACTTTTGTTTTCATACGAGTATCAATAACTGAAATTTTCTTTCGTGTACACATTTTATAGTATATTTCGAACTTAATAAATGTTCTAATTCAAATCTGAAAATTTAAATTTTAACGGTATGACACAAGTATTCATGAAATAATTCTCAAAGGCATTTTCCGTCGGATAGTTAAATTCCATTTTGAAATTGCGCACAATATTTGCCAATGTTATTTCCAACTGTAAATCCACAATACGTTTACCCACACAGGAGCGTGGACCAAAACCAAAGGGTAAAAATATGAATGGATTGGTATTTTTCATGGAAGCAGTATCCGAGTCCATGTCGCTGGAACGCAACCAGCGTTCGGGCATAAATTCTTTGGCTCGAGGAAAATAGCTCTCCTCCTTCAGAAGCAGATTTGAAGCGAGGAAAACATTGGTACCTTTGGGTATTTTATAACCGCTTAAACAGAGATCCGCACCCGTTGCTCGTATATTACCAAAGACCAAAGGATATATACGCATCGATTCCTTAATGCAGGCTCTCAAATAAGGTAAGTTTTTCATATTATCCATAGTGAATTTTTCCGTTTTGCCAATTGCTGTTAGAATCTCCTCCCGCAGCTTTTGTTGTTTCTCAGGGTGGGTGGCCATACAAAGTAGTATTGCAGACATAATCGAAGACGTTGTATCGACACCGGCAATTAACATATCGACAGCCATGATAACAGCAATTTTACGATCTATTTTTACCAATTTCTCCAAAACACTTTTTGCTTCGACATGTGCTCCTCTCTCCTCGATGCGCTGTAAAGTTTCGTCAACAAATTTACGCGATATATCCGTAATAATATTCATGGATTTTTCAAAACGTCTGTAGGTGGGCGTTTTCACATATTTATAAATCGAAGGTTTGATACCCAAGTCGTAGAAAGACCTAGTGAAATACTCTAAATTATCAAACAGTTCTTGGGCTTCCGGTGCGGTGGTATTATTGCGAACGAGGCCTAAGTCTTTGTCCAAAGCAATGACGGCTACTGATTCAAAGGCCAAACGCTTGATTTCAGAGAGAAAATTTCCGGGAACTTCTTGAGTAGCGAGATCACGGATTTGACGGATTCTAAAATGAAGTAAATAAATTTGATCTTAAGTTAAGTTAAGTTAGGTTAATTGAGTATTTTCTATTAGATATACAGCTTTCAATAAATGACATAATATACAAAGATAACTTAAAACTATAATGTTTTGTTTTAATAACCAATAATAATAACTCGGTGTCTTGCCTGTCTCTTAAGGTAAACAATTCGTCCAATTTTACATACACATTGTTCTTCGTGTTTGCTCCCGACACTAAAAGTAACCTGAGAGTGTGTCTCAAATTAGTTGTAATTAATTCTAATTATAATCTAAGCTTATTCTAAACTTAATCTAACCTTACAAACTAACCTGAACTACTTAATCTAAGTTTCAGTTTATCATAAAAAAAATGCAGTAGCAATTTATTGCAATAATATATAATAAATAATAACATATATGTAGTCAACACCTATCAGAAACATTCAACCGATCTGATATTTCGATTAATTCAAAAACAAACAATTTTTAATGCTAACCTCTGTGAATCCCGGGTGAAACCTGAGTATAAAATTCAGGGCTCAAGGTGGATGTGAGGTCCATTGACACATCAATATTCAGTGCTGTGATATAATTGGTATTCGCCCAATTGAACCGGTTTGATCGAGTATAACGTCGCGAATTAATGAGTTTTCATGTGTCAGGAGTCTGTTTACACATCGTTTCATAAGGTCCATTACATATACTGGAATGGGGGATATACAGGCAGTCTCATATACATATGTATCTGTTTGAGAAACGCTTGATAAATGATTGGAAATTCTTCCCGATGCAGCAACGAAGAATTTTTCTTTCCAATATTGCAAATTCTTTCATTAATGTCGGTGATATTGAGAACCAAATAGGGAAAGCGTATAGGAGGGCAGATCTTACGCTCAATTTATATATTAGCAATTTAGTCGGTGTGGGAAAAGACAGGCTATTAAACAATCTCCCGAAAGATCCCTTAATGCGATATAATAAATATAATAAATTTGTATAATTATATATAATACATTTGATCTTATTAAATGAGATATAGCCATTTAAAGTTTTGCTAATGTTGACAAAAAGCTAAGTTATCACGAACTTTGTATTATTCGCTCTAAGGAGATAAAGACATTTAAAGTTTTGCTAATGTTGTCATGAAATGTGGTCCTTTTCACTCTAAGGCCCTTATTCATAAAAATTTAATGAAGGTTTGAAGAACGCTTTAACACTGCTAAAGCGTTCTTCGAACCTTCTTTAACTTTTTATGAATAAGGCCCTATGAGATTAAGATTTGCTAAAGCATATAAAACCATTTAATGATTTGATAAGTTTGACCCAAAATTAAGCGATCACAAAAATATTACTGTTCTCTCTAAGATGGTAATTTAAGGAGATAAAGCTTAATGTGAAAACAAAATATCACATAATTTTATCCTTTTTTCTCTAAGACGTTTGTATAGGTAGAGAACGCCATTTAAAGCTTTTTTAAGAAAATCCAAAATGTTGACAAAAAATAAATGAGATTCATTTAGTTTTGATAATTTCTCCAAAAAATAAGTGATCACAAAATTTTATGATTTTCGCCTCTATTGTGTATGTTTAAAGAGATATCCATGTAAGGTTTTGCTAAGCAAATCCCAACAAAAAAAAACCAAATGATCACAAAATTTGGTCCTCTTCGCACTAAAAGGTGGTATTATGTTCCAATCTCAAAAATTTCACGACAATATTCATCCTCGTCGCTGACACAGGATACAATATTTTTGTGAAATCGGAACGTACTTAATACCGGCCATATGGTTTCTGGAGATAGAACCGTTTAAAGTTTTGCTAAGGAAATCCAAAACCTTGACCAAAAAATAAGTGTTCAACAAATTTTGTCTTTTTTTATTACTATTATTTTTTTAGAACAAATCTAAAAACTAAGTGAGATCTAGATTTTTAGTAATTATTACCAAAAAATTAGTAAACACAAAATTCGATCCATTTCGCCTAAGCTACTTATTTAAGGAGATAAAGCCATTTAAAGTTTTGCTAATTTTGATCAAAAGATATGTAATTACAAATTTTGGTAATTTTCGCTCTATTACGTTTATTAAGGTAGATATATATACCCATTTGATAGCGGTCATTTGTTTTTGGAGGTAGAGCCATTTAAAGTTTTACTAAGGAAATCCAAAAATGTTACCCAAAAAGAAAGTGACCTCCAATGTTCGTCTTTTTCCTATTACCACACTCAAACTTATTTCGGGTCCGACATTTTGTCAGACTTGACTCGTCTCAGAGGATATAACTGGAAGATACTGAGAAAATTCGTGTCTAGTACAGATTTTCTGTAACTCGTGTAATACTTCTCCTCTCTTCAACCTAACCTTCTATTACAATAATTTTTTAAAATTGATTATAATGCAGTTATTGTTTTGAATTACCTTTTAATAAAATCATCATTCACTTTTTGCGTGGGATCTATGTAGAGCATAGTATTTCGAGGCTGCATTAGTACAGGATTTACAGCATGGCGAAATTTGCCCCATTGCTCACCACTGAAATGTTAGCAAAAACAGATCTACAAATATCTGAATTTTTATACACATTTTTCGAATTCACTTACTTTCCCGCCACACCCAAATTATCCTCATCGTAGAGACCATCTTTTCTTCGCAAACGATAATCAAAGATAATTTCATTACCCGGTCTCACTGGATATGGTCCTTCGGTGCGGAAAATCTTCTCATAGTCCCCCAGATTGAAAGTAATCAAATTTGTGTTTTGACCAAACATTCCGGGCAATAGATAGATATTACCATAACGTTGACGACATAGTTTCATTACCACATCCAAAGGCTTGCCATGGAAATCGCCGCCTTTCATAAAACCACGAAACATTTGAAACTTGGTGGGACCCGGTACAGCTTTGAATGGCTTAGCATGCAGCCATTCCTGCGCCAAGCCACTGATATAGGAATTGTCAATAGATGCAAGATCGGGCTGTAGGAAATATGAACAGATATAGGAGATTGGTTTTTGTTTTTTTTTTTTTTTAATTTACGAAACAGATTGTTTTCCTACCTTAACATTAACCGCCGTCGAGTATTTTTGATAAAACCATATATTATTGAAAGAATTGCGTTGCTTTTTAATAATAGTTGATAACATTTTATTATTTGTTTTATTGTATTCGTTTGATGAAGCCAGAACAATGACTGTCAGCAATACCCACCGATGCAAACTGATCAATTATAAATGGAAATAAACTGAATGAAAAGCACTCAGACTGAGAGTCAGGCATATGTATGTATTTAAGTACACATCTGTATTATATACAGTTCTGAATGTCATTAAGTGGTTGAGTTCAAAATTATTTGATAATAAATGGACACTTGAAACGTTGAATAAAAAACAGCCTAACCCGGATAGGCAATAAACTAAATACGTAATAGACATGGTTCTTTATTGTCAGCTAGCTAGTTAGGTTGGCAGCCGGAGATACCAATTGACATAGATCACTAGAGGTCCCCAGGGCTACCACGAGCCCAGTTGTCTCTCATCGGAAACAACTTTTCGACAAAAAGTTATCAATAATACGAACATCGGTACCGGTGAGATCTGTAAGACCTGCTAGAAAGGCCTACCCCAGTATACTCGTATCTAGACGCCGTTTACTCAATGCGGGACAGTATTAAAGTAGGTGAGCAATGCTCTCCGCTTCCTCCTAATCACCACAGCGTCTGCGGAAGTCATTAGACTCAATTCTCAACCTCCTGGCGTGTTCGCCGATCAGGCAATGTCCCGTCAGAAGTGACACTAGGTTTTTTAGGTGTAGGTTAGGATAGCAGCCGTATTTTTTTTTATACAAGCTCACATAGACCAGTTTAGGTCCCCAGTTTACCACGGGCTGAAATTCCCCTAATCGAAACCAACCTGTTTGATATACAAATTTGTCGATAGTACGAATATCCGTACTGGAAAGATCTGTTAGGCTGCCTAGAAAAGCCGACCCCAGTATGTCCAGTCGTCCTTTACTCAGAGCGGGGCAGTCGCATAGCAAGTGCTCAATGCTCTCCACTTCTTCCTCATCTCCACAGCTTCTGCAGAAGTCATTACAGTCAATACCCCATCTTTTGGCGTGTTCGCCGATAAAGCAGTGTCCCGTCAGAACTGATACTAACGTAGACAATCTTTGCCTCTCTAGTGCGAGGAGATATTTTGATCTTCTCAGGTCATACCTTGGCCAGATTTGTCTAGCTAGCCTGCAGGTGCCGATTTCTGTCCATCTTTCGTTGGACTGCCTGATTGCCTCTTGCCTAAGCCAAAGCTTGCACGTGGATAGTGACGCTCCAATATATGCAAATTCTTCGAGAATTTGTAATGTCGTCCCTTTCCTAGCAAGTTCATCGGCTTTGCAGTTCCCCGGGATATCCCTATGCCCAGGCACCCATATGAGGTGTATAAAATAAACTGCTCAGCCATCTCGTTAAGAGATCTGTGGTAGTCGAGGGCTGTTTGTGAATTTAGGGATGTTGCCTCCAGAGAATTGATGGCAGCCTGGCTGTCCGAGTAAATGACAACGCCAGTGTTGGTTACTATGTTGCGACTCAGCCACTTGGCTACTTCCCATATTGCCATTATTTAGGCTTGATAGACACTGAAGGTATCTGGTAGTCTGTGAGCTATATCCAATCTAAGCTCTGCACAGTGTACTCCGAAGCCAACCTTTTCATCAAGCTTCGAACTATCCGTGTAAAAGTGGAGGTGGTTTCTATTACCTGGTATTCTTCCAACCCATTCATCTCTGGCGGGAATCATAGGTGTACACCGCTGGTATATAGTCCACTCGGTCGGTTACCATAGCACTACACTTTCATATCCTCATGTGACCGTAGTTTTTGTACCTCCACATTGAAAGACAGTTTAATCTTATTGCCGCTTTGGTTGCAACTTCTCTCGCCACAATATTAATCTGCAGTATATGGAGTAGTGCTTGTAGAGACTCGATCGCTGTAGTCCTTAAGGCTCTGCTTATGCTCAGGCAACAGCCTGCCTGCCTCTGCCTCTGAACCTTTGTTAGTATGTTGGTGATGGTTAGTTTGTCAGTTGCCATCCACCATACCAGTGACACTAACTAGACAGTCTTTTCGTCTCTTTGACAAAAATAAGTGATGACCACCAAATTTAGTTTTGTCTATATTATTATTTTTTAGGACAAAACTTTGGCAAAAAAGAGGTGAGATTAGATTCATTTAGAGTTTTGGTAGTTTTAACCAAAAAATAAAAAATCACAAAATTAGATCCCTTTTATCCTAATATACTTATTTAAGGAGACAAAGCCATTTACAGTTTTGCTAATTAATTTAATTGCCATTTATGACGTTAAGTAGATAGACCAATTTGATACCGGTCATATGATGTTTGTTTAAGAAGACTTAGCCATTTAAAGTTTTGCTAAGGAAAACCAAAAACTTGACCAAAAACTAAGAGATCAACAAATGTTATATTTTTCTATTATTATTATTTTTTAGGACAAAACAACAAATGCAAATTACCAAAAAATCAGTGAGATTCATATAGAGTTTTCGTAATTTTTACAAAAAAAAAAAATAAGTAAAACAAACGCAATCTAGGCATGTTCGCCGATTAGTCTACTTGGCGACTTTCCTTATTGCGATATAGTCTGTGAGCTATATCAGCACTAAATTATGTTGACTGTAATTGGAACCCAACCCTCTCATCAAACCTAGAATCATCTGTATAGTCTTAGAGATAGTTTATATTTCCTTGTATTCTGCCAACCCCCTTCCTCTCTGGTTGGTATCTTATTATCAAAGTTCCTCTCGCAGGTGTACATATATAGTCAGTCCACTGTTTGCAACTCCTCTAGCCGCAATATCAATCTGCAGTAGATGGAGTAGGACTTGTAGAGACTCTGTCGGTGCAGCACTTAAAGCCCCGCTTATGCTTAGGCAAGCTGTTCTCTGAACAATCATTAATTGACTTGTGATGGATCACTTATCAGTTGCCACCTACCACATCGCAATGGGCGAACTATACTGCTATAGACGACTTTAGGAGAAAGGGCCCCTACGTGCCCCTGCAGCTTTCACACAGGAATATAAGGTGACTTTGGCCTTCCTTACCTTCAACTAATTTCGGATGGAAATTATGAACATAAATTGTATTTTGCCTTATACTACCACTCCTAGTAATATTAGGCTATATCAGTTCACGTTTTGAAGGTCGTAGCCCATTTGAGTTCTAGACAACTTAGATTAATCTAAATATATTTTGTAACATTCTTTATACATATCTTATTAAGAGACTAACATATTCTAATTCAAATCCGTAAATTTGAATTTCAGTGGAATCACACATATATTCATAAAGTGATTCTCAAAAGCATTTTCCGTTGAATATTTAAATTCCATTTGAAAGTTGCGCACAATATTTGCCAGTGTTATTTCGAGTTGCAAATCGACAATACGTTTGCCCACACAGGACCGTGGACCAAAACCGAAGGGTAAAAATAAAAATGGATTGGTATTCTTGAGAGAGACGGCACTGCCAGAACGTAGCCAGCGTTCGGGAATAAATTCCTTGGGGCGCCGGAAATAACAATCCTCCTGCAGCAGCATATTCGAAGCCAGCATGACATGCGTGCCCTTGGGTATTTGATAACCACTTAAGCAGAGATCCGATCCATTAGCTCGAAAATTTCCAAAAATCAGGGGATATAAACGCATGGCTTCTTTAATGCAAGCTCTCAAATAAGGTAAGTTTTTCATATTTTCCATAGTGAATTTTTCCGTTTTGCCAATAGCAGCAAGTATCTCCTGCCGCAGCGTTTCTTGTTTCTCCGGATTGGTGGCTATGCAAAGTAGTACGGCAGACATAATCGAGGATGTTGGTTCAACGCCAAATAATAGCATATCGAGAGCCATAATAACAGCAATTTTTTGATCAATTTTAACTAGTTTCTCCAAAACACTTTTTCCCTCTCCATATTTTTCTGCCGCCTCGAGACGCTGTAAAGTTTCTTCGACATAATTCCGGCATATATCCGTCATAATGTCCATTGACTTTTCGAAACGTTTGTATGAGGGTGTTTTCATGTATCGATATATCGAAGGTTTTATACCCAATTCATATAAGGACCTATTAAACGTTTCCAATTTATCAAATAATTGTTGAGCTTCCGGCAGAGTGACTTTGTTGCGAACGAGTCCCAATTCTTTGTCCAAAGCTATAACAGCTACCGATTCAAAGGCCAGATGTTTTATTTCAGAGAGGAAATTTCCGGGAACTTCTAGGGTGGAAGGATCACGAATTTGACGAATTCTAAAAATAGGGAATTTAATTAACCTTTATTCTAAAAAATGTCTGATGAATGTCCAGATAAAAAACTGGGTCTTTAAATTACCTTGCAATGAAATCATTATTCACTTTTTGTGTGGGATCTATATACAGAACCGTATTTTTAGGCTGCATTAGCACAGGATTTACGACGTGGCGAAATTTAGCCCATTGTGTACCACTGAAATATAAATCGTTTAAGATAATTACCATTAATTTTACAGTTTATCAGAACTTCTAAAAGGTAGAGCAGATATTTTTTACAAATTACTAAACATTTGTAGAGGAGTTGGGCTTTTAGAAATTGTCATATGGTTTTTGCAATTATTCTATTTTTTACGCAGAAGTCTTCAAGCATTTTTTGAATCTCATATAGATTTATTATAATTCAATAGAAAGGGGAATTACTTAGATCCTCTATATCATATTCGCCCTTTGTAACGGGGTGGTCTTCTATAAATGTATGGTACATTGAAAAACCATCTGCCCAGCATTATAGAAGTTCTGATATTATTACCACTTTTTGCAGTCGGTCCCTTAATGCACTCTATAATGCTTTATAGTGACTACAGTTCGGTGAAAAAAGTTGTAAGGCTCTCCCGGTACCGGCCAAAAAAGTTGATAAAATCATTAGAGAATCAAGTTCCTACAATTTCTTCATCAATCATCACAATGTATTCAAAGTTAACCCTTCTCTTGCTTCAGGGTTGAATTTGTGTCGGAAGATGTCGAAATACGTCAGAGAACAAATATTCTTGTTGAAGTATTGGACCTTGCAAATCCGCCTTTACTGCAGGAAAATTTCTGCGTACCACCAATAAGGCAGTGACCCCTCATAACAGACAAAATAAGTGAGACGTACGGTCTCGCTAACAACGCCAGGGCATTGGAACGATTTGAGTGTTGGCAGGGCCACATCAGCCTGAAATGTATACAGTTCCTGACTAGTGACCTCCTTGTTCTATCAATTCCTCCTCATACTCCAGGTTCAGATAAATTTCCAGCGAAAAAAAATGCTATATGTCCCCTCCCAACCTCTCTTTATGAAGATGAATGCAAGGCAATTTCATTAACATAAGTATTTTTTGATGTATGTACTTACTTTCCAGCTACACCCAAATTATCTTCATCATATAGACCATCCTTTCTAGCCAAACGATAATCGAAGATAAGCTCATTACCCGGTCTTACTGGATATGGTCCCTCGGTGCGAAAGATCTTAACATAGTCATCCAAATTAAAAGTAAACAATTTTGCGGATTGACCGAAAATTCCAGGCAGCAAGTAGATATCACCGTAGCGTTCGCGACACATTCGCATTACCTTATCGAAGGACTTGCCATGATAATCGCCGCCTTTCAAAAAGCCCCGAATCATTTGTAGTTTCGATGGGCCCGGAACAGATGCGAAAGGTTTTGCTTGAAGCCATTGCTGTTCCAATTGACTGACATAGGAATTTTCTACTGATGCTGGACTGGACTGTAAGGAAATGTCTCGTAAAATTCTAAACATGGAGAAATATTCGTATATTACTCATGTCGTGCAAGAGTGTCACATTTCAATTTGGAAAGTTTTGACGCAATCGTCTCAAACAATGTCTCAAAATCCAAAAATTTAACAGGGATTGGACAAATTACTAAGGAAGACAACTCTACTGCGCGTACTACATAATTTAATTTACTTCATTTCTATCCCTGGGCTATTTAAATTAGAATATAGAAATCGGTCTTAGGTGAAAATTATTATTTTGAGATGCGACACTCTTGCACGACATGAACTATACGAGTAAGTTTGTTTACCAGACCTTAACATTAACAGCCGTTGAGTATTTTTTATAAATCAATTTACTTTTGAGTCTATTGCATTGTCTTCCAATAATATTTGATAACATTTTGTATTGTATGATTTTTGTTATTCCTTTTTGTCCAAGTGGAAACGCGGTTTGTAGAAATTGCTCTAATGCTTACTGGGTTGAAGATCAAATGGAACTGAATACAATTCACTGATACTGGTACTTTTCAATCAACTGCTATTAAATGCACTGTGGGATGTGTACATAGAGAGAACGATTTGGTTGTGACAATTGAGATTTTCGCCAACCGATTTTTTCTTGTTGACAGAACCATTGCTGCGACGTCGAATAATCATTCATTATCATTTTATAATTCTTCAATCATTATTACTCACAACATCCAATAGGATAGTAGTGACAACTATAAACATTCAGTTCTGGTTCTGCGTGTACCGCTGTGAAGATAGAAATTATTAAGGGACACAACAGTATAAATATGGTACTACCGACCAGATGACCGAAGCTGCGTATATTAATTACTTTAATACCTGTGCACATAAATACTTGAAATTTTGCACAGTATAATGCTTTGATAGTGCCTACAATCCCGGGTAAAATAGCGGTTATTGCCACGCCCCTCTTGGTACCTCCCACACAAATGTACAATTTTGTACAAAAGGCTTAGTCCCGATTTACACTGGCTGATTGTTCAGCGGATTATCGGTGTTTTGTAGGAGAGAGAGGCAGTCGGCAAGAGGGGGAAAAAACTCTCCTGTACTCCGGCTTATAGGGCTGAACGTTTTGTGTTTTTCACTCCACTTTGAAACAACAACAATTCACACAGGAATATCCGAAACAAAATTACGTGTCTAAACGCAGAGGCAAGTTTAAAAGAGAATTAGCGGATAATCTGCTATCCTAATGTAAATCTGGACTTATAGCGTGAATACCAATGCACGAAAATATAGGGTGATCCAAGTAGAGATACTTTTTTCAATAGCCTTTTTTCGACAGATCACGTGTGAGTCGTGTCGTGCTGTCATGTTATTTTTGTTAAGTATTGTTTGGCATTTCATCATGGAAAGACTTACGCCTGAACAACGTTTACAACGTTTTGACAACAAATTGTCAGATTAATTAGTGTAATGTTATAACGGGTGATCCATGTAGAGATACTTTTTTCAATAGCCTTTTTTTGACAGATCACGTGTGAGTCGTGTCATGCTGTCATGTTATTTTTGTTAAGTATTGTTTGGCATTTCATCATGGAAAGACTTACGCCTGAACAACGTTTACAAATCGTTCAACTTTATTACGAAAATTCACGTTCTGTGAGGAATGTGTTTCGTGCACTTCGCTCAACTTATGGTCAACATAATCGGCCTACTGAGCGTACTATTCGCCACACCATCACCCATCTTGAGACCCAGCATTCATTATTGGATAATATTCGACCGAATAGACCACGTCCAGCACGCAGTGAAGAAAATGTAGCGGCCGTAGATGAGTGTGTACACGAAGACCGTGGAGAGTCAATTCGGCGCCGTTCGCAGCATCTCGGACTGACGTATGGATCGACTTGGCGCATTTTACGTCGAGATCTTAAATTGAAAGCATACAAAATACAGCTTGTGCAAGAACTGAAGCCGCCCGACTTCCCCAAGCGACATCGCTTCGCTCTATGGGCTCTTGAAAAGTTCTAAGATGATCCGACGTTTTCGAGCCAAATTTTGTTCAGCGATGAGGACCATTTCTGGGACGAAGAGCAACCTTAAGAGATTCAAGAGCTGCCACTTCATTCAGAAAAAACAACGGTTTGGTGTTGTTTGTGGGCCGGTGGAAACATCGGTCCTTATTTCTTCAAAAATTATGCCGGTGAGAACGTAACCGTCAATGGCGACCGTTATTGTGCCACGATAACCGACTATTTGATGCCTGAAATTGAAGCTCGTGATCTCGGCGACATTTGGTTTCAACAAGACGGCCCACTTCCCACACATCGCATCAATCAATGGATTTATTGAGAGAACACTTCCGTGAGCAGGTAATTTCACGTTTTGGGCCGGTCGATTGGCCAGGCCTTGGAGCTAAACATCACGCGTGTCATTCGCCAGTTACCAGTCGAAATGCTCGAACGATTCATCGAAAATTAGACTCAACGGATGGACCATCTGAGACGTAGCCGCGGCCAACATTTGATAGACATAATCTTCAAAAAATAAATGCCAAAGAATGTTCTTTCAAATAATAATAAACATTCCCCATTAAATTTGAATTTTCTGTGTTTTTTCTTTAAAAAACGTAGGGAACCTCGAAATGGATCACGCTATACAAATTTTTGCCTGGTTCTTTTCTCGAAAATATTCGCCAGGAAGTGTCCTTTAAGATGTATATAAATATGTTATACTTTCTTTGTATAATTTCCTCTGTATCTCCACCTTTCCGCAATAAAATACAAAAATTGCCTGTATTTTGAAAATATAAATTGATATTATGGCCATAACTTTTGTATAATTGGGCACATTTGACTGAAATTTTTTACATTATATAGCAAATTTTGTTGTCAATTTAGAGAAGTTGATGTGACTTACAACACCTTACCACATATAAATAAGCCAAAAGTTTTAACATTTTAGCTTTGCGATTGAAGATAAATCGGAGAAGCTTGGTAACAATACCCGTGAATATTTTTGACCCGTTCATTCTTTGAGAACATTCTCTGAAAAGTTTCCTTTAAGATGATAGTAAATATGTTATACCTTTTTTAACTAACTTTTTCTAAAACTTGAAAATACGACATATTCTTTTTTCCTAAAAAAAATGACAAAAAAAATCGAATTTTTTGAAAATATAAGTTAAGGTGGCCATAACTTTTGTCCTATTGGGTATATCGAACCATTTTTTTTTCATTATATAGGAAACTAGCTGACCCGGTCTACTTCGTTGGCCCAGATTTCAGATTTCCGATCCTGTCAATTTTTGGACGAATCATGTAGACTGCCACCAGATACATATACACAAAATACAGCACCTTCGCTCACAAATTGTGCAAGATATCCCGATTTCAAAATTTGGCTTATATGTGGACCAATCACGTAGACTATCACCAGATACATATGTAGACAATTACAGCACTCTCGCTAACAAATTGTGCAATATATCTAAATTTTAATATTTGGCTTATATGGGAAGGGTCACGCCCATTCGTCCGACCCCGCCCATTTTTGGACCAATCACGTGGACTACCACAAGATACATATAAACAAAATTACAGAACTCTCGCTAGCAAATTACCAATATATTTCAATTTCAAACTTTGCTTTATATGGGCGGGGCCACGCCCAGTTGGTCCGATCCCGCCCATTTTTGGACCAAGCACGTTGACTTCCACCAGATATATATACACAAAATTACAGCACTATCTTTAACAAATTGTGCATATATCTCAATTTTAAAATTTGGTTTATTTGGGGGGCCATGCCCATTGGTCCGTCCCGCAATCACGTAGGTTACCACCATGTACATATGCACAAAGTTACAGCAGTCTCGCTAACAATTTGTGTAAGATATGTCAATTTCAAAATTTGGCTTATATGGGCGGGGCCACGCCCATTGGTCCGATCCCGCCCATTTTTGGGCCAATCACGGAGACTGGCAGTAGATACACATACACAAAATTACAGCACTCTAGATAACAAATTGAGCAAGATTTCTCAAATTAAAAATTTGGCTTTGGTCTGATCCCGCCCATTTTTCGGCAATTCACGTAGACTGCCACCATATATTTATAAACTAAATTGCAGCACTCTCGCTAAAAAATTTTTTAAGATATCCCACTTCCAAAATTTGCCTTATATGGGCGGGACCACGCCCATTAGTCCGATCCCGCCTATTTTTGGACCAATCACGTAGACTGCCACCAGATATATATACACAAAATTGCAGCACTGCTCAAGATATCTCAATTCCAATATTTGCCTTATATGGGCGGGGCCACGCCCATTGGCCCGATCCCGCCCATTTTTGAACCAATATCGTAGACTGCCACCAGATATATATACAAAAAATTGCACCACTCTCGCGAAAAATTTGTGCAAGATATCTCAATTTCAAAATTTGGCTTGTATGGGCGGGGCCACGCCCATTGGTCCGATCCCGCCCATTTTTGGACCAATCAAGTAGACTACCACCAGATACATATACACAAAATTACACCACGTTCGCAAAAAAATTGTGCAAGATATCTCAATTTCAAAATTTGGCTTGTATGGGCGGGGCCACGCCCACTTGATATATCGAAAATTCAAGTACCCTATTTTTACCACGCCCCACACCTGTACATTCTGTGAAAATTTCTAGAAGATCGGTCCAGCCGTTTAGACGTCTATACGGAACAAAAACCCAAAAAACAAACAAACCAACAAACAAACACACATTCTTCTTTATATATATAGATATAGATTTTGTTGGCAATCTAGACGTGTTTAAGCGGATACATTCTGAATCGGTGCACATTCTACTTCGATATTCACAAAATACTAGCACAGGGTCGGGGAAAAAATTCAATTTTCAAATGCAGATATCTCGGTATCTATACAAGATAACTGTTAGGTGCATAAAGCCTTTTGTAGACCTTACCCAGCGGTCAGCCAGGCACCATATGTCTCTGTCACCACTTGTTCTATAGTGACAATTGAACAAGGTAAAAAGTCTACAACTTTACTTTTATGCGCGAGTAGAAATACTTTACGTTCGTTTTGTGAAAATAATGTTTGTGTGTTAAAAAGATGATAACAATTATTTTATAAAAATAAAAAAATGAGTAAAAGAAATTATAAAAGACTTGTAAAAAAAAACAATCATATAAAAATAGAAGTTAGCAATGTGAGCAAGAAAACAGCGAAATGCATATTGTGGGAGAAAGTGAAGATTTTGTGGAGAATTTGAAGATTTTGGCGTTCCGAAATTGACGTTGCGGGAGAAGTGTTGGAGAAACTATTGTCAAAATTAAATGCATTTAATTTTATGTACATTCCAGTATTTATTATTTTTTGTTAATTAAATGAATAAAAGGTTTAGCCAGCCTCGAAGAAAGTGAGCATATAAATATATGTGTTTAAGTGTACTGCGCCCACCTTTATAAAGATGTAGACCAGGGTCACTAAAGTTTACTACTGAATCTTTGGTACAAATGTCTCTATATGAATTACTTTGACATTTAACATGTACTAGTGAAACTTTGTTCCAAATGTCAACATATGGTTAACTTTGACATTTAACATTTACTAGTGAATCTTTGGTGTAAATGTCTACATATGGTTTACTTTGACATTTAACATTTACTGCTGAATCTTTGGTTCAAATGTCTACTGGTGGTTTTTCAATGACAGCTAATGTTAAATGTCTATAGGAGATTACATGGGCAGGGGCACATTTTGTCTGTAGTACTACTGACAATGTCACAAGTAAATCACTACAATTTTACTAATGGCATTTCCTACAGGGTAGTTACTAGAATACACACAAAAAAAGATTGTATGTATTGTATGGTTGTATTTCTTGTAGGTCTTTACGAGAACAACGTTTGTTTTACGAAATTTGCCAGACACCCCAAAATCCGGATTTACGGGTAAAAAAACGATTTTCTTGCCTTTTTCGCTTGAACGCCTATAATTTTGTTAGTTATTAACCGATTTCGAACGATGTATACTTTATTTATTTCAAGCTGTAGGAATATAGGTTTATTTGTCCTACAAACACATTTTTTCATTTTTGTCCGTCATTTTCTAGTTTAGGCAATGTTTTTAACAATTATATTGTGAGATAACTGTACGATTAATTAATTATATAATTATATATAATAGTATATTTTGTAAGGAAAAAAATGCAACCAGTCTCTTAAAAATCCTTTTGCAATTGACTGAGTTATTAAAGTTTCATTAAAACTAAATGTGTACATAAATACTAGAGATTGAAAATCGGTTAATAATTAACAAATTTAAAGGCGTTCAAGTGAAAAAAGGCAAGAAAATTGGTTTTACTCGATAAGACCTACAGGAAAAATTGTATCGCGTCATTTACTTTTCAACTTCAGTTTATTTTGTCGCACTGTGTAATCCACAAGCCATTGTTCAGCCGCCGTTACATCCACAAAAAGTCACTGTTTGGTGTGCTCTATGGGCAGAGGAAATCATTGATCCATATTTCTTAAAAAATGAAGGCGGTCATAATGTTACAGTCATTGGGGAACGCTATAGAGTCATGATTAATGACTATTTCGTGCCTGAATTGGAGGATGTTGATGAGAACCACCTTTGGTTCCAACAAGACGGCGCTACATGACATACAGCCAACGAAACAATCAATTTATTGAAGGAAACTTTTGGTGAGCGCATTATCTGGCGTCGTGGGCCTGTGTCATGGCCTTCAAGATCGTGCGATTTAACACCGCTGGACTATTTTTATGGGGTTATGTGAAGTCACTTGTCTACGCAGATAAGCCCGACACGATTGACGCCTTGGAAGAGAATATTCGGCGCGTTATTGCTGACATACAACCCCAAATCCTGCAAAAAGTATTCGAGCCAGCTGCGGCGGCCACTTGTATGAAATCATTTTTAAAACATTATGGCAAACCATAATATAATAAAGCTAAATTCTTGGCCAAAACATTAAACTTTGAACTAAACGTCTAAAAAACACCCCTTATTTGAAGTACATATCTACTGTTCATATAAAAATATGTGTTTGGTAAACCCTTTCTTGTACTTCCCACAAAAATTGACTGACTAATTCGTGTAATATTCCATATTACATTACTCACAAAGTGAGGGTACACTTTAGTCGGTTTACCCGACTGAAACTTTCTTACTTGTTTTTATCACTACACCATAGGATGGGTGTATACTAACTTTGTCATTCCGTTTGCAACACCTTGAAATACTGATCTGCGATGTTAAAATTCGTCGTCGTTAAAATTCTAGGACGATTGAGCCATGTCCGTCAGTCAGTCAGTCTCTCTGTCTGTCTATCTGCCTTCCTGTTGAAATCACGCTACAGTCCGTAATAATAGAGCTGTTTGATCAAATTTGGTAGAAATATTTCTTATAGTTGCAGGTCGTTTGGGATTGCAAATGGGACCTATCGGTCAATGTAGAGGTTGCTCTCAAATATGCTAATTTAAGTCATAAATACCACATTTGTTAGATGAAGAGTTTGGCTAAAGAATATGAGCTCTAAAATTTGGCTAAAAATTGCAGCGTTCGTTTATTTAATAGTTTGCTTAAACAAAAATCATCACTCCATGATTTGCTCCATATCCAAAGATTTTTCCAGTAATACAATTTAATGCAAGCCATGGTGGAGGGTATATAAGATTCGGTCGAACTTAACGCTTTTACTTGTTACACCTCAGGCTAATGTCAAATATGGTCCACTCCTTCGAATACCTCCCCCACAAAGGGTACAAAATTAGTGAAATATTGATTCTTTACTAACTTCTATACTATATATCAGAATCTTTCACAATTACACACATAGTAATAGTTTATTAGTAGCTACCACCTTGAAAACAAGTAAGAAAATTCCAGTCGGGTAGGTTTAGATTAGGGTGGCAGCCGTTTTTTTCCTTCAGCTCACATAGACCAGTTTAGGTCCCTCGGCCTAAAATGCCCCTCATCGAAACCAACCTGTTTGATATACAAATTTATCGATAGTACGAATATCGGTACTGGAAAGATCTGTTACGCTGCCTAGAAAGGCCGACCCCAGTATGTCCAGTCGTCGTTTACTCAGAGCGGGGCAGTCGCATAGCAAGTGCTCAATGCACTCCACTTCTTCAACTCCACAGCTTCTGCAGAAGTCATTGGATTTAATACCCAATCTTTCAGTGTCCCGTCAGAACTGGTACTAACGTAGGCAATCTTTGCCTCTATACTGCGAGGAAATATTTTGATCTTCTCAGGTCATACATTGGCCAGATTTGTCTAGCTACCCTGCAGGTGCCTCTTGCCTAAGCCAAAGCTTACACGTGAATAGTGGCGCACCAGTATATGCAAATTCTTCGAGAATTTGTAATGTCGTCCCTTTCCTAGCAAGTTCATCGGCTTTGCAGTTCCACGGGATATCCCTATGCCCAGGCACCCATATGAGGTGTATATTAAACTGCTCAGCCATCTCGTTAAGAGATCTGCGGCAGTCTGCTTGTGAATTTAGGGATGTTGCCTCCAGAGAATTGATGGCAGCCTGGCTGTCCGAGTAAATGACAACGCCAGTGTTGGTTACTATGTTGCGACTCAGCCACTTGGCGACTTCCCATATTGCCATTATTTCGGCTTGATAGATACTGCAGGTATCTGGTAGTCTGTGAGCTATATCCAAACTATGTTCTTCACTGTGTACTCCGAAGCCAACCTTTCATCAATCTTCGAACCATCCGTGTAAAAGTGGACAGGGTTTCTATTACCTGGTATTCTGCCAACCCATTCATCTCTGGCGGGAATCATAGTGATGTAATTTCTCTCGAAGGTGTACACAGTTGGTATATATTCCACTCGGTCGGTTACCATAGCACTACACTTTGATATCCTCATGAGACTGTAGTTTTTGTACCTCCACATTGATAGGCAGTTTAATATTATTGCCGCTTTGGTTGCAACTTCTCTCGCCACAATATTAATCGGCAGTATATGGAGTAGGGCTTGTAGAGACTCGGTCGCTGTAGTCCTTAAGGCTTCGCTTATGCTCAGGCAGGCTGTTCTCCGAACCTTTGTTAGTAGGTTGGTGATGGTTAGTTTGTCAGTTGCCGTCCACCATACCACAATACCGTATAACAGTATTGGACGAACTACTGCTATATATATCCAGTGGACGATTTTAGGAGAGAGGCCCCACCGCGACCCTACGGCCTTTTTGCAGGAATATAAGGCGACGTTGGCCTTCCTTACACGTTCCAATACGTTAAGTCTAAATAACAGTTTCCTATCTAGAATTATTCCCAAAAATTTTGCACTTTCAGAAAAGATTAGATCTGTTCCATTTATCCGAGGTGGAGGGTCCACATGTGGGACTTTATTCATCCTAGTAAGGAGAACCAATTCTGTCTTGTTTGTGTTTACGCCCAAACCGCTTCTTCTGGCTCATCTAGCCAATTTGTTCAGAGCCACCTGTAGAATGTTTCGGAGGACGTTTTCGAATTTGCCACTCACTGCGATTGCAACGTCGTCCGCATATGCCACGACCTTGCAGCCACAAAGTTCTAGATCTAGTAGGATTTCATTCACCGCTAGGTTCCAAATTAGTGGAGACTGTACTCCTCCTTGTGGGGTCCCTCTGTTTACAAACCTTGTTAGAGTTGTGGACCCAAGACATGCTGTTATGCGTCTTCTGTTGAGAAGACTTTGAATTAGTCTAATCAAACTAGAGTTTACTTTTAGATGTGACAGTGCCGCAATTACCGCATCTGAGTGAATGTTGTTAAAATAGAAGGGGCTATGTCAAGAAATGCCACCATGGTGAAATCCTTGAAATGCAGGGACGACGATTCTGTAGACTTCCCCTTATTGTAAGCATGTTGGTTCCCCGACAGGAGTTTTGTATCCAGGTATACCTCATTTTGTGAGTAATGTAATATGGTACATAGGTTGGTTGAATGTTCGTTATTTGATAGTCTATGAAAAAATGTATATGATTGGAAGTTATGAGCATGTTGTGTTTTACATTACATTTAGTCATTAAATAATGACATACTGATATTGACATAAATAAGTACTTATTTGTAAGTTAATTAGATCGGATATTGTAAAATATGCGACAACTCCAATTTTTAATAAAAAAACTTTGAATTGATTTAGAAATTTAGTAAAATTCTGAGTAAAAAATACGCTTATGAAAATCATTATTTGTAATGTGTTATTCAACCCCGTATTAATATGACAATAACAACTACTTATTTGTGAGGTATTTGTAAGCGTAGGTGTAATTAGTTATTTGATAACTCTTGCCTATGTAAAAATAATCTGAAGGGTGGCTAAACGTTAAGTCGTTATTATACCCTCCACCATAGCATGGGGGGTATATTCATTTTGTCACTCCGTTTGTAACACCTCTAAATATCGATCAGAGACCCCATAAAGTATATATATTCTTAATCGTCGTAAAATTCCAAGACGATGTCCGTCTGTTGTAATCACGCTACAATCTATAATACTTGAGCTAGGTGGCAGAGAATTGGTAACTTGGGATTATATGCGCTGGAGACAGTACTCCTCCCTCTGTTTACAAACCTTGTTAGAGTTGTGGACCTAAGACATGCTGTTATGCGTCTTCTGTTGAGAAGACTTTGAATTAGTCTAATCAAACTAGAGTTATCTTTTAGATGTGACAGTGCCGCAATTACTACATCTGGGGATACGTAAAAACAATTCAATTAAGTATGAATATGAGAGTATTCCTGAAGCAGGATAAAACCGCAGAAGTTTTTTTCTTAAGAACTAATGAGAATTGGAAATGGACAAATAGCGGTAGATACTTTTAGTGGTTTAATATCAATTCCACCCACCATTTGCCAATTCACTGAAAAAAAGTAGTAATAAAATTAATGACGACACATTCTTAAATTAAGTATGCGACCTCGGCATCAATTCAATCACAATTTTCATAAAAATAATAAAAATTTTTATGTTTTCTACGAAATTTTCCTTAATTTAAAGTTTTTTCAATTTGAATTAATGACTATCTAATCATTAGTTTATGTACGCCCTTCTTTAAATGTACTCCTTTAAATTGAAGAAACTAATCATAACTTTTGTGGCAATCTGCATTATTTTAAGTAATATTTCAATACTTTTAAGGATTTTCTGCATTAAATGATGTAGACATGTCATAGTTTTAATCCGAATCGGACTTAATTGACAGTATGAGATATTTGAGTAATAAATTTAAGGCTATGCTCCCCTTAAAGGAAAGACTGTCGTGGTAATACATTTTATGACAATTGCCATTATTTTTAAGAATATATACGAGAGAATCATACAATCTCTCTCCCTCTCACAGCGCATAATGCAGAAATGTAAAATTATTGTGTTATTAATATGTTATACATACACGCTGAAAAAAAATCGCTTCTGTAGTATATTGTCCCAAACATATTCGGCTTGAAATATACATATGTTTAGGGTACACTCCAAATATATAATATTTGACACACACAAATATTGTATGTTTGGGAGGATATTGATCTTTTTATTTGGAACTAGTATTTCCGAAACAAAGATTAATTTGTAATTATTTTTTTTTCAATGTAATAATGTCTTAACTTAAAGACAAGTTTTCTGTTTTTCAGATGTTCAAAGAGCATTTTTTTATAAATTGTATATGTTTGTAAAATTTTATTAAACTTAAATCTAATCTAATAATCTTTCGTAAATATAAGTTGCATTGATGGATTGATAAAAAGTGATGAATTGGAATATTTATAAATTAAATGACATTTTTGGCTATACATTTTAACACGAAAACTAGGAAAAACAAACTAATATTCGAACAAGGCAGCAAAGTTTTAAAAATCTTTTTAAAAAAAATATATTTGGAAAACTTCTTAAACAATAACTTTGTTTGTGTGTTAACACATATTTTATTTGTGATATTCGGTTTGCAAATAAATTATGTTCTAATATATTAATACATGCGTTCCAAACAAAATTTCTTGATTTTCAAATAAAATATATTTGTTAACAAATATATAATATTTAAAAAAATCGTTTCCAAGTATATTTTCTTTCAATTCAAACATATCAAAAATTACGATTTTCCTCCGTGTAAAACTGTCTTTTTTAATTTTTTTAGTAAAACAATTTTAGAATGGGTCTTTTGGGAAAAGAGTGACAAATTCTACCAAATATTTCAACGTAAGTATTATATATGAACGGTTGAAATATTTCTCTTAGTTTTCATGTTTACCAATTGTGGTACGATAAAATTTATGTGTATTTTTTCTATTTGATTTCTTTTTAGAAAAAATTTCAATATTTTAATTTTAGATCGCGCAATATTTGAAGATAAATGCTATGGATATATGAAAAATGCAGTGCTGAATGCCATTTATAAATTACAACTAATAAGTGAGCATACACCTACACGGGGATGTTTGAATTGAAAGAAAATCAATTCGGAAACCAAATTTGTAAGTATTATGTATTTGTGAACAAATATATTTTATTTGAAAATCGAAAAATTTAGTTTGGAACGTATATATTAGAACAAAATATATTTGCGAACTGACTTTCACAAATAATATATGTGTTTTCACACAAACAAAGTTATTGTTAAAGGAGTTTTAAAAATATATTTTATTTAAAAAGATTTTTAAAACTCTTTAACTGTTTCGAATTTTAGTTTACATTGTTCCTAGATTTCGTGTTATACTTTATAGTTAAACCTGTTGTTAGTTTAGGCCCATTTGGTCCAATTTTTGCATCGTCTCCTTTATAAACGGTAATATATATATGTATATTGCCTTATAATTGGTCCAAGGGATATTTTTGTTTTTTGACATCAAATAAGGCTTTTTTGTTCAAAAATAATATGTAAATAATTCTTTCTTTCTTTTCACGAAGTATTAAATAAAAATAAATAAAATATGTATATTTGGTTAAATATTCGTTTTGTATGAAAATGTAATATGGACCAAATGGTCTCTTAATCTATGATTTGTACATATTTTCCAGTCTAACAGCAGGATTAAGAATGTCATAAGCAGCATTAACTAATTATTATTTAATAAATATTCCTATTCATCTCTTTTTGGCGATCCATCAAAGCGATTTATAGCTACGAAAAATTATACGATTTAAATTTGAATCGAATTTTACAAACATATTAAATTTGTTTGCACTTTGAACATCTGAAAAACAGAAAACTTGCACCTTAATTAAGGCACTGATAAATTACCAAAAAATTCTTAAATATAATTAAATCATTGTTTCGGAAATATTACTTCCACATAAAAAATATTAGGATGGAATCATAGTTTACAACAATATCCTCCCAAACGTAAAATATTTGTGTGTGTCAAATATTATATGTATAGGTATTTGGAGTTTACCCTAAACATATGTACGTTTCAAGCTGAATATGTTTGGGGCAATATACTACAGAAGCAATTTTTCAGCGTGTATACAATTTTATAATAATTTTATTTTAATTTCAGCCAAATTCTATGTTCAAAATCATTAAAGGTTCCAACGAAAATTGTTCGTGGATGTTTGAGGAGCATATAGAAAGATGAATCCACTATAAGTTTACAAATCGATAACAAATATACGAAACTTCAAATATTTCGATGGTGTGTTGGCCGGTTTATCCTTATACATACAACTAAAATATGGTTTTAGATTATAAAATGTTGAAAGTTATCCGTAATATGTATTATAAATTTATTGTATTTTCTTATATTAAAATAATAACAAAACCAATTTTTAGGAAAAGGAAGTGTTGTGTTTTGAATTTATCGTGGAAACTTGTATACAAGAATCATAATTTCTATGAATATTGAAATTGTTTCTGTGGCTTTAGGTTAGGTTAGGTTGAAGAGAGGAGACGATTAAACGTCTCATGTCCATGGACATACACTTAAGCCAGTGGTTCGGCCTGTTGTGCGCTCCTTATTTATGATATTTTTATACCTCACGAGTTACAGAAAATCGGTACTAGACACGAATTTTCTCAGTATCTTCCAGTCATATTCTCTGAGATGAGTCAAGTCTGGTAATATGTCGGACCCGAAATGTTGGGATCTTGCATGTGTGAAAGCCGGGCAGTGACACAGAAAATGTTCCATCGTTTCGATGTTTTCTCTGCATGCCCTGCATTCGTCGTTTTCTGCTAGTCCTATGCGATGAATATGTGCTTGTAAACCCGTCCTTGTCCCGTTAGAACACTCATCATCTTATTAATATCGATTTTGTTTGTTTCAGAAGACTTCTTGTTTTCTTTTCATTTGAGTCACCCCACAGTATCTTTGCAGTTGCTCCTACTGTTGCGCTATTCCACACAGTTTTGTGAGCCATCTCTGCCCAGTGCTTCAACTCATCCTTCGTGGCTTCGAAAGGTTTCCAATTTTCCAAGTTTATTACTCGAAGTTCTCTGTCCTTTTAAGCCAAGCTGTTTGCCCGTTCATTTCCAATCACTCCGTTGTGTCCTGGTACCCAGCAAATACGCAATTGACCATGGGCTGAGTAATCATTTATCGTTCTTTTACAGTCCAAAACAGTTCTGGATTTGACCCTTTCCGATGTTATTGCTTTAATCGCCATTTGGCTATCTGTGAAGATGTTGGCATATTTAGGCTTTGTCGTGTTACTGAGCCAGTTCACACACTCCGTGATTGCTCGAATTTCTGCTTGAAATACCGTGTTATGGTCAGGGAGGCGGAAGTGAAGTTCGACTTCTGGTTCATCAATAAAAAGTCCCAGACCCGTCCTTCCTCCTCGCTTTGACCCATCCGTGTAGCAGCTGGTTCCCACTGGCACATGGGCCAAAGATCCATTTTCCCAGGAGCGTCTGTCTGGCACAAACGTATCACAGGTAGCTGTAAGCCGCACTTCAGGAATGCGGTCCGAGATTTCTGGCGTTTGAATGTGACCAACTAGATATTCTAAAATCTTCTGATGGTACGACTTGTGGTCTCGATTTATCCAGTCACCCATCACTTGTAGACGTCTTGCTGTGAGGGCTGCCTCATACTTTATACGGATGTCTATTGGTTGGATGTGCAGTATAGTCTCCAACGCTGTTGTTGGTGCAGTTCTAAATGCCCCGCTTATGCCTAGACAGCACATACGTTGAATTTTTTGCAAAGGTATTACGTTGCACTTCTTGTCCATTGATGTCCACCACACTACACAGGCGTAGGTGATTATTGGTCTGATCACGCTCATGTAAAGCCAGTGAGTCATATTTGGACGTAGTCCCCATTTTAAACCTATAGCTCTTCTGCACAACGACCAACATCTGTGTGCCTTTGTAACTCTTTCTTCAAGATGATCTTTCAGTACAGTTTCTGATCCAAGATTACTCCCAAGTATTTTACCTTTTTAGTTATAGCAATTGTCTTATTCAGGAATCGAGGCGGGGTAAAACGTGGGATCTTCGTTTTCCTTGTAAATAGACATATTTCTGTTTTGTCTGGGTTAACATTTAATCCCCTTGGTTGTGCCCAGTTATATGCTATGTTAAGTGCCTCTTCAGCTCTTCTGCATAATATATTTGGATGAAAACCCCTTAGAAGTATTACAACGTCGTCTGCATAACAGACTGGTTTAAGTCCTTCATTGGTGAGGGCTTTTAGGAGACTGTGTATCGTCGTAACCCATAGAAAAGGCGATAAAATGCCCCCCTGAGGTATACCACGATTTACCTTGTCTCTAGTTTTTACGTCATATGACCCACAAATAATGCACCTATTCCTTAGCATATTGTTGATCCAGTTTTTCAGCGCCCGGTCAACCTGAAACTCGTCTAAGGACTGGATAAGTGTATCGGTCTGTACATTGTTAAATGCGCCCTCAATGTCTATGCAAACAGCAAGTGTATACATTTCTTTACTGAAGGACTCTTCTATGTGGTGCACTACCTCATGCAGAGCTGTTTCCACTGATCTTCCTTTGACATAGGCGTGTTGTTTGAATTTTAGCCTTTCATCCGCTATTTCTGTGGCTTTAAAACAAATGATTCTTTAGTATGAGTGGTTTAAACAACGTTATTTATGCTTCAAATTAATTACCAGTATATGCTTATATCAAGGACATACATTTTAAAATTTAATACGATAATGTTTTAAATTTTATGATATTTTACTACACATAAGCACGTCATACTTCAATTTACGCCAAAACGTGCTTATTTGAAGACCAAATTTAATTAGTTTTATTGCCAAATGTTCTTGATTCTATGAAATGCATCATCAAAACAAGTAATATTCATGTCTTTGAATTAACTATAAAACATTCGTATTTTTATAGCGATTGTCTTTGGTTCGAAATCATTGCCGAAATCTTAAACTTTACGACAAATTCTTAGATTTTCAGTACGATTTTTTTAGTGTAATATGTATCCAAATATAAAACAAAATTATCGTAAATACGAATGGCTAAGGGCACGCGCAATTATAGCTGATGTGAATGAATTGAATTGGACGATTCAAAATCGAATTCCGGGAGAATTGCGTTCATACAAATCAATCGATCGCGTTGAAAATGAAGACGATGTCGTCAATTTTCCCGTTGAATTTCTAAACTCTTTGGATTTGCCAGGCTTGCCGCCCCATAATTTACGTCTTAAAGTTGGATCTGTAATTATTATGTTACGAAATCTTCATGCTTCGAAACTGTGCAATGGAACCCGACTGATAGTGAAAAAACTAATGAACAATGTGATGGTGGCAAAGATATGATATTTTGATATGACCATTCCATGGAGAAGAATGCCTAATTCCGCGAATTCACTTGACTTCAACAGATTTACCATTCAAGTTCAAACGTCTCCAGTTCCCAGTGAAACTTGCAATTGCGATGACCATAAATAAGTCACAATGACAGCGTGTGGGGTAAATCTGGAAATGTCATGCTTTTACACGGCCAGCTGTATGTGGCATGTTCACGAGTAGGGAAACCATCCTCACTCTTCATTTTCGCTCCGGAGCCTAAAACTAAAAATGTTGTGTATCGATCGGCATTAAATTGAATAAAATAATTTGTAAGACTTCATTAAAAATAATATTCATTGAAACTAATACTTGATTTGATATTATTTTCAATAAAAACAAGTAAGGAAAGGCAGAAAGTCGGGCGGGGCCGACTATATAATACCCTACACCTCCCTAACAATGCGATGAGGGTCATTGCCATAATAATTTGGAATAATTGGTAAATGGGTAGAAACATATTATCTAATTCTGAAACGATAATCGCTAAATTAAGCAATATTCGTTCCTAAATTGAGAAACATCTTTCTGGAAAATTTTAATGATCGGAAGTAAAATACAACTTTTATAGCGGTTTGATACCAAATCAGGAGGAACATATCTATGGAGCTTTAATATAAATCTGAACCGATCTTCCCTGAATACTTATTCATGTAAAAAACCCCCTTCTGTCGAATTTCGTACTGATCGGATATAAAATACAGTCTCTACAGCGCTTACATGTCAAATCGGGGGTATATCTAAATATGGGAGCTATATCTAAATCTGAATCGATTTCTTCCAAATTTAAAAGTGTTCATTCATATAATAGGAAACCTCTTTCTGACGAATTTCATACTGATCGGATATAAAATACAGTTTTTACAGCGCTTACATGTGAAATCGGGGGTAACATATATATGGGGGCTATATCTAAATCTGAACCGATTTTCTCCGAATTTGGCAGTATTCCTTCATGTAATAAGAAACCTCTTTCTGCCTAATTTCGCAGTGATCGGATATAAAATACAGTTTTTACAGCGCTTACATGTCAAATCGGAGGTAACATATATATAGGGGCTATATCTAAATCTGAACCGATTTCTTCCAAATTTAACAGTGTTCATCGATATAAGAAGAAACGTCTTTCTGCCGAATTTCATACTGATCGGACATAAAATAAAGTTTTTACAGCGCTTACATGTCAAATCGGGGCTGACATATATATGGGGGCTATATCTAAATCTGAACCGATTTTAACCAAATTCAATAGGGATCGTCTTTGGGCCAAAAAAAAGATATATGTAAAGTTTCGTCGAGATAGGACCATAATTGCGACCTGTACTTTGATTACAAGAATACATGCACAGACAGACAGACGGACAGACAGACGGACAGACGGACATAGCTAAATCAACTCAGAAAGTGATTCTAAGTCGATCGGTATAATAAACGATGGGTTTATTTCTTCTCCTTTTGGGTGTTACAAACAAATGCACAAAGTTATAATACCCTGTACCACAGTGTGGTGTAGGGTATAACAATGTGAACGGTACGAATTTTGCCGAATCAGCTTTCTTATAAATATCAATTAACAATACATATCTAATTTTCGATCCAAAAAAAGGAATGCAACCCAAAAATATATTATGGGCAAAACGAAGTTTGCCGGGTCAGCTTGTATAAAATATCATTAAATATGACGAGATTTTTTACTCAAAATATTACTAAGTTTCTAAATCAAACCAGTAAGGAAAGGCAGAAAGTCGGGCGGTGCCGCTATATAATACCCTACACCTCCCTCACAATGCGATAAGGCTCATTGCCATAATAATTTGGAATAATTGGTAAATGGGTAGAAACATATTATCTAATTCTGAAACGATAATCGCTAAATTAAGCAATATTCGTTCCTAAATTGAGAAACATCTTTCTGGAAAATTTTAATGATCGGAAGTAAAATACAACTTCTATAGAGGTTTGATACCAAGTCAGGGGGAACATATGTATGGAGCTTTAATATAAATCAGAGCCGATCTTCCCTGAAAACTAATTCATGTAAAAAGACCTCCTTCTGTCGAATTTCGTACTGATCGGATATAAAATACAGTCTCTACAGCGCTTACATGTCAAATCGGGGGTAACATATATATGGGAGCTATATCTAAATCTGAACCGATTTTCTCCGAATTTGGCAGTATTCCTTCATGTAATAAGAAACCTCTTTCTGCCGAATTTCGCACTGATCGGTCATAAAATACAGTTTTGACACGCGTTACATGTCAAATCGGGGGTAACATATATAAGGGAGTTATATCTAAATCTTAACCGATTTTCTCCGAATTTGGCAGTATTCTTTCGAGTAATACGAAACCTCTTTCTGCCGAATTTTGCACTGATCGGATATAAAATACAATTTCTACAGCGCTTGCAGGTCAAATCGGGGTTAACATATGTATATGTATATGGGTGTTATATCTAAATCTAAACCGAGTTTCTCCGAATTTGGCAGTATTCCTTCATGTAGAAAGAAACCTCTTTTTGCCGACTTTCGCACTGATCGGATATAAAATAACATTTTTACAGCGCTCACATGTCAAATCGGGGGTAACGTATATATGGGGGCTATATATAAATCTGAACCGATTTCTTCCAAATTTAAAAGTGTTCATTCATATAATAGGAAACCTCTTTGTGACGAATTTCATACTGATCGGATATAAAATACAGTTTTTACAGCGCTTTCATGTCAAATCGGGGGTAACATATATGTGAGGGCTATATCTAAATCTGAACCGATTTTCTCCGAATCTGGCAGTATTCCTTCAGGTAATAAGAAACCTCTCTTTGCCGAATTTCACACTGATCGGATATAAAATAACATTTTTACAGCGCTTACATATCAAATCGGGGGTAACGTATATATGGGGGATATATCTAAATCTGAACCGATTTCTTCCAAATTTTACAGTGTTCATCCATATAATAAGAAACCTCTTTCTGCCGAATTTCATACTGATCGGTTATAAAATAAAGTTTTTACAGCGCTTACATGTCAAATCGGGGCTTACATATATATGGTGGCTATATCTAAACCTGAACCGATTTTAACCAAATTCAATAGGGATCGTCCTTGGGCCAAAAAAAGATATGTGTAAAGTTTCGTCGAGATCGGACCATAATTGCGACCTGTACTTTGATTACAAGAATACATGCACAGACAGACGGACAGACGGACATAGCTAAATCAACTCAGAAAGTGATTCTAAGTCGATCGGTATAATAAACGATGGGTCTATTTCTTCTCCTTTTGGGTGTTACAAACAAATGCACAAAGTTATAATACCCTGTACCACAGTGTGGTGTAGGGTATAATCAAGGGTTGTTTAATAAAAATTGGTGTTGTCACATACTTTCCAATACCCTACTTAAAATAACTTACAAATAAGTACATATTTATGTGAATATAAGTAAGTCATTATTTGTTGCTGCATGTAATGACGAGGGTAATGATATGTCATTACCTGGTAATGCAAGTGGTAATGACATATGCTTACCAAGTTTTTGATTCAAATACCATATTTATTCCCTCAACTTACAGAGAGAAGGAGTGACCTAAGACCCCATGTGTGTTTGATGGAAATTCGATTTGGGCCATTTTAAGCCATTTGAGCACTGTACGCCAGTCTGCTGGCTGGTGCGCACGATAACTCTCGAAAGGAGTAACCGTTAATATTTGTCTCCATCTTAGGCTAAGTTCGAAGATGGGCCATATTGGTCTACTCCTTTTAGTACCTCTCCCACAATAGGGTTGACATTCATTGAAATATTGATTCTTCAATAACTTCTATATGTACATACTAATTATTCGAATCTTCTGAAATTCCACACATACACAGAAAGAAAAAATTGAGTAATCTGTACTTGAATCAAGCCGTAGCGGTGTCAAAAGTATGGTAAGTACGGTTTTTCTTAAACCAAGTACAAAATACTTGAATCAAGTACGGATTTTTAAGCCCTGAATTCTTAACCTTAGCGCTCATTAAGCCTGTTTAGGCTCGATTTTAACCCGAAATATTCTTATTTCAAGCATAAAGCGATTGATTTAAGAATTTTATGGAATTGATTTGAGTGCGAAACGGGCTTAATGAAGAAAATGTTGATTGAATTAAGCCTGCCCAATACTTGATTTAAGCCTGATAGTACTGGATTTAAGCCTAATAATACTTGATTTAAGCCTGATCAGTTTTTGATTTAAGCCTAACAAATACTTGATTCAAGCCTGATCAGTTCTTGATTTAAACCTAACCAATACTTGATTTAAGCCTGATCTACTTGATTTATTGTGCTTTCCTTCGTTTTGTACCTATATACCATTTATATTGATTATACCATTTTTGCCACTGTACTGCAATGAATGCAATTTTTTAAAATGGTATGTCAAAACACTATTGCTTGACAGCAAAAGAAAAAGTTTTGCTGTAATTATTCGATTAAAATATGGAACATAAAAGGAATAGCATCAACGAAACGAACAAGAATTATTAACAACTTCAAAAAACGTTAATCAAAAAATATCACACCAAGTAATGTATTTGCAAACACTGCTTGAACGAAAAACGACTTGGATATGGTTGCGCACAAATGTTTATACATATACATCTCGTCGATTTATTTGCGTGTGTGTTTGATGTTGCGTCAGCCAAAATCAATCACTTAAATGAGAGTGGTTGAGAGAGTAATTTTATTGTGCTCTATAATGGTTCTGTCTCAAGCATTATATTCTTATTGTAAGCCTTTTAGCGCTTGATTTTGTCAATTTAAGCCGATTTATACTTGTTTCAAGAAAAACTTAGTACGAACGTACTTAAATTTTTAAGTGCGATTTCGGCTTAAATTAAGAATTTTTTACTTGAATTTAGTATGGCATTTTTCTTTCTGTGTAGTATTAGTTTATTTGTCGTTCGTTGTGTATTTGGTACCTCCCACACAAATTGACCATTTTGCACCAAATGTTAACTGCATACGAGTATAACCTTAATACCGGTGCATAGAAATATTTGAAATTTCGTACAGTGTAATGCATTTATAGTACCTACATCTATCTATAGTACGCTTTTGGTACCTTCCAGATATATGGATTATATTAAAGCAATTTAAATTGATAATCATTTAATTAAAACAATAAATATATAAATTTCCAAATATTTTTTTGGGACTGAAGATGAGGGGTTTTTGGGACTGAAGGTGAGGGGATTCATAAGTCGTTTTACCCGACTGAACTTTCTTAATTGTTTTATTTATAATTAGAATTCAGACTTACCTTTATCTCTCCACATATACATATGTATTAATTTTAAACTAAACAAATTGTACATTTCTTGCATATATTGCAATAACCACATTTATTTACAGCGCATATCGTACATTCGTATATATTTTTAGGATTTTGGTATTCATTAAATGTTCTGTCTTTTTGTTTCCAGTTTTATTTAATAATTATTATCAAATTACTTTATTCTGTATTCACATTTAAAGTGTACAACAATGGTAGATACGAGTAGTTTTTTTCTCTTTTAAAATTTACAAATGTATGTCGATAATGATATTTTCTATATTTGTATTTAAATATACTTTTTGATATATTTGTATTTTTTCACTGTTAAGGTTTTATTCAGAGTGGAGTACTAAATACATATATTGAAAAGCATTTTTCCAAGAGAAATATATTTGAACAATTATTCACATTGAATTAATACATCTTAAAAATCCATAATTAATTTAACTTTTAAATCCATAAAAAATGTTTTCCAATTTTATGCTCATCCGAACTAGGGTAACGTGTTCACTAAGAGATTATCACGTAGATCATTTTCGTTCTGTGGCACCTGTATTAAATGCTGTTGTGGCTATCGTAGGATGTTAATAATCAAAGAGATAATCACACAGAGAAAATATAGTCTAAGACTATGTTTTAATTATGAGATATTCTAGATCAAAATCTACACAATTATTTTCTTCAGTTCGCAACGACGGACATTTTGGAAATTTTATTTCAATCGGTAAAATAATAATCACCGCCGTTTGATGCAAAAAATTGTCTAGATTTCCAAGTAGATTATCTCATGATGGAAACGTAGTCTAAGCTTTAGATCAGAGTTCGGAAAAAACACTAAGGAACGGCTCCTTAGCGTTCTGCACCGTTCCTTCGTCGCGAACGGAACAGTATCGCAACCCTTACAAGAGAACAGAATACACTTAACATTTTTTAGTGTTACTGTTCGCGAACGATAACGTACGGTTCATAGAATAGTATCCCTACGTCGTAGTGATACTGTTCTTTTGAACAGAACACTAACAGTATCACTACGTTTAGCGTTCCGTTCTTTTTTATATTCGACACCACAGGTCGCAAATATGAAGCAATCTTAATGAAAATTGGTACAGAGTTATTTCTTAACCCAGGGACGATCCCTATTTAAAATGGGGCATATCAGTCCATACTTTGATATAGCCCCCATACGAAGGTCCCTTTCGATAAGACATATTTACGCACTAAAGAGCGCATTTTTTAACCGACCGAAAGGGACCCTCGTATGGGGGCTATATCAAAGTAAGTATCGATATGGCCCATTTTCACTAGACGTGATTATATGCAATAGAAAGCACACATATTTAAATTTCGGCATGATCGGATAAAAATGCGTCCTCTATAACGTAAATATGTCTTGTCGAAAGGGAGCTTTGTATTGGGGCTGTATCAGAAAATAGACCGATATACATCATTTACACTAGGCATGATTGAATGCAATAGAATGAACATATATTCAAATTTCAGCATGATCGGTTAAAAAATGCGTTCTCTAGAGCGTGAACATGTGTTATCGAAAGGGACCTTTGTATGGGGCCTATATTAAAATATGGATCGATATGCCCCATTTTAAATAGGGATCGTCCCTGGGTTAAGAAATAACTCTGTACCAATTTTCATTAAGATTGCTTCATATTTGCGACCTGTGGTGTCGAATATAAAAAAGAACGGAACGCTAAACGTAGTGATACTGTTAGTGTTCTGTTCAAAAGAACAGTATCACTACGACGTAGGGATACTATTCTATGAACCGTACGTTATCGTAGTGATACCGTTCGTCGTGTTCTAAGAACGGTACGTTATCATAGTGGTACCGTTCGCGAACAGTAACACTAAAAAAATAAATAACGCTAGTGTTCTCTGAAGGAACCGTTCCTATAACGTACTGTTTTTTTCTGAACACTGCTTTAGATAAATTCCAACTTTGATGAACAAAAAGCCCAATCTACAGGTGGGGTTTAACTGATATAAATTAGTTACTAACTTCTACTTGGCAATAACTAAAATCTAGTGAATATTTCAAATGATATTTGTTGATATTTCAAAATTAGCGTGTTACACAGATGGATTGAACTAGCAAAAAAAGTAAAAGACTGCGAGAATAAAAACCATTTTGAACATTCGAATTCGCAAAAACAAAATTTGGAATATTAGCTTTCGCAAAAATATATTTTCAGTATTTGCTTCCTCAATCAAAACAAGTAAAAGCGTTAAGTTCGGCCATGCCGAATCCACCATGGATCGCAGGTGAATGATTACGGGTACTAATAAACTCATTATACCACACTTCAGCCCAATTCGTTGAAATTTGAGGTTTTTGTGGCGTTAAGAAGTTAAATATAGAGGGAGCTTTGTATGGGGGCTATGTCGAAACATGGACCTATGACTACCGTTGCTCGTGTGAAGGATACCGGGTATAAATAAACCCCATTTACCAACTTTCAGCCCGACCAGTTGATATTTGTGGTCTATATGACGTTAAGAAGTCAAATCGGGGAGATGCCATATATGGGGGCTATATCCTAAATTGGACCGATATTGCCCATTTGCAATCCCAACATACCTGCCACCTAGTACAAGTATTATAGATTGTAGCGTGATTACAACACACGGACGGACATGGCTAAATCGTCTTAGAATTTTACGACGATTAATAATATATACTTTATGGGGTCTCAGATCAATATTTAGTGATGTTACAAACGGAGTGACAAAATGAATATACCCCCATCCTATGATGGAGGGTTTAAAAATAGACAGTATAAATGTTTAAGCAAAAAATTTGATTTTGTAAGCCTGTTTTAAACTACACCGCCGTTAAGTGTTACCAGGTAACAGTTATTTAGCGGAGCCGGATTTAGTTATGAACCTCTACGAAAGTGACAGATTGAATAGTGAAAAAAGTAAAGCTACTTTTTGTTAATTATAACTTGGCTCTTCTAAACTTTGAATACTAAATTCGAAAGATAATTAATTTTATTTTATATAATTTCTATGAACACCCAATAGGAGAAGTGCTGGACCCATTTAACCATGTCCGTCCGTCTATATATAATAATATAATAAGCTCCACCACACTTTAGGCATTCCTTACTGGTTTTCAATAGGATTAATTCAATATTTTATAATTTATAAATTAACAATAAATATCGGACCTGTTCAACAAAAGGGTAACAACTCAAAATGAAAAAATTTCAGTAGATGTCGCAAGCAGATTCCGTTAATATTATTAACATTTATAAAATATGTCAAAAATTATGAAAATATCTTCTTTATTGTATTTTCTTGCAATGGCATATTTCCGTTAATACAGGGTTTTCCAACAAGATGTGTTATTTTGAATCACCCGGTATTTCGGTAGCTGTCACTTTTGAAGCTTTTATTCTTTGACATTTGACAAGTAGAAACTACGCATTGAAATTATTAAAGAAAAATCGAAAATCATCGAAAAATCATCTTGACTGATGAGGACCATTTCCACCTCGGTGGCTACGTCAACAAGCAAAATTGTCGCATCTGGGGCTCGGAAAACCCAAGAGTTATTGTTGAGAAGCCTCTCCATCCTCAACGTGTGACTGTTTGGTGCGGTTTATTGTCCGGCGGGGTCATTGGACCTTACTTTTTCGAAAATGAGGTTGGATCAACAGTTACGGTGAATGGATTGCGCTATCGAGAGATGATTAATTATCTTTTATGGTCGGAGTTGGATGGTATTAATCACAGAGGTCGACTCTAGTATAGAGGAAGACCTCAGAGGTCTACTCTAGTATAGTGGAAGATCTCAGAGGTCGACTCTGGTATAGAGGAAGACCTCAGAGGTCGACTCGAGTATAGAGGAAGATCTCAGAGGTCGACTCGATTATAGAGGAAGACCTGAGAGGTCGACTCGTGTATAACGGAAGACCTCAGAGGTCGACTCGAGTATAGAGGAAGACCTCAGAGATCCACTATAGCATACAGGAAGACCTCAGAGGTCGACTGCAATATAAAGGAAGTTCTCTGAGATCAATTCTAGTAGTATAAAGGAAGATCCCAGAGGTCGACTCTAGTACAGAGAAAGACCTCAGAGCTCGAATCTAGTATAGAGAAAGACCTCAGAGTTCGACTCTAGTATAGAGTAAGAACTCAGAGGTCGAAGTATTTCTTTGTAACTCAACATACTAACATTGATATTTATTACCTTTTCCCAAATTATTGAATTTTAAATTCAGTACCGTCCGGTGATATTGAAGTCATTATGGGATTTCTAAATGCAGAAGTCGGGTCAAACAATGAAAAATTAAAATCAATAATGAACATCCACGGGCTAGGTTCTGATCGAAACAATAACCGGGAGAGACAAGTCGATTTGTGCTACCGGCATCGATTGCTGGTATATATATACCTTCGAATTTTATATTAAAATTGTCGCGAAATAATAAAATTCAATAGTTTTTCTGCTCTCCTGACAAATTGGGCTTTGGGCATTTGGATATAAGCCATCGTTATTTAAATCAGAACCAATTTTTTGAAATACTGCACTATTTGTTCTGGGTTTAAAATAGTTCTCTGTGTAGATTTCATATACATTGGTTAAAAAATGTGGCTTCTATAGCGTACTGACATTGCTACATCGAATCCGCTGGTGATTCTGAGCAATATAGGGTATACTAATTGAGTTAGAAGACTGAAATTTGGTACAAATACTTCTACATATAGCTGCAGGTCACTTGCAATAGCAAATGGGCAGTATCGGTCCATTTTTCTATTTATGCATCGTCCAGATTTAATATCTTAATGTCATAGAAACGACAAATTTCAACTCATCGCACTGAAATTTGATCATTTGAGATTATTTATACCCGATACCATTCACACGAACGGCGGTCGTCATGTTTTTATATAGCCCTCATACAAAGGTCCCTCTCGATTTGACTTATTGATTTCCAATTTTCTTTATTGTACTGTGGAATGCGAATACACCGTTTTTACTTGTTAATTGTTTTTGTTGTGAACGTTTTTCATTTATCCTATAGTTACGTTGCGATAGATCGATTTTGAAAATACATCCCTGGCTGACTATTCTCTTGCTGTAGACGAGGATCATAAGCCTTCTGGAAATGATCGCACGATTACGCGGGAGGATAGCACGAGAAAATTTACAGTACATATGTGCAAGCGATTTGCAATTTCCGAAAAAGATCAAAATGTGGAATTTATTTATTAAAGAAATTAAGAAACAAATGCTTTATAAAAGCTTTCTGATTTTGTGCATCTTGTGTAAGCGCAAACTATTTTGTATGCGAGAGAGAATGAAATGTGGGTTTAAAGATTCTAAACTAAAATTTTCAAATAAAATGCAAAACATGGTGTATAAAATATAAAATTTATTTAATAAAACATTGTTTTTTTTTATTTAAAGTATACGCTTTATGTAAAACATTTTTAATGATGTGATTTAAAAAATAATAATAATAATAGTAATAATAAAAATAATTAATTAATAATAAATATAAAAACAATTTAAAAAGACGTTTGCTTGTAAACAAAATGCAGAGTTGTTGTTTCTTTTGTATGATTGCTTGTACTTAGAAACTAAAATTTAAAAATATTGTAATGTGTGTTTGCTTTTGTTGCAGATATTAAAAACAAAGAATTAAACAATAATTGCATTTTAAATGAATACAAAACGAGAAATTACAATTTGAAGTGTTTGGTTTTTCTTTTAAATAATTTGCATGTTTTCCATGTAGTTTTCAATATAATAAATGTAAAATAATAACATTCTCAATAACAGCATAATATAAAGCGTTAACAGAAATGCTAAGAAAACAGTGTAAATGCTTTTTTTGCGAAAAAAAACAATTTTTTCATTGAAATTTTGTGTGAATTTTAATATACGTACATGTGTGTGTGTGTAATTTGTTTATAGAAAATGAAAATTAAATATTGCTTTATTTAGTTAGGTTACTTTTTCTAAAAATTTTGTTGTGCAATAATTTTACTAGATAAAAATAAAAGAAATACAAAAAACAAGTCTTAGAATTCTTAACAGAAATTTTAAAGTACTTTAAAATTAAAAAAAGATATAATAAATTTTCAAAATTTATATGTGTGCTTTAAACAGTTGTTTTAAAAGAAGGATTTTTTTACCACTTTTTACTGTTAGTTTCACTATTTCTATGTATGTAAATTAAAATTTGGAATTTTTATTAACTTTTCCATGCCGACGTTAAATGTAATATAAGAAAAAAATTCTGGAATAAACGGAATTCCACAATTTCCAAGCTAGCGGTCTGTACAATTTTAGGAAATTCCAAATTAACTTTACAAACAGATCGCCACATATCTTTTATTTTGTTCTGTTCTTTTCAATTTCATTTTCGTTTGTCTCACCTTTCTTTTTAATATTTTTCATTTTATTTTATTTTTATTTCTTATTTAAAATTTAAACTTCAAAATTTTTAATTATAATAAAAAAAAAATATTATGGCAAAATCATGCAACTAAAAAAATTAAATAAAATAAAATTTGAAATTTTAATGTCAAAATTGAAAATTCGAAGTTTAACTTAATTTTGATATTTTAAATTTCAATTTAATTTCAAATTTTAATTGATTTATTTAATTTTAAATTTAATACTTCTAATTTTGGTATTTAAAATTAGAAATAAAATACAATAAATAAAATAAAAGCAGAATAAAATAAGGTAAAATAAAAAAATAAAACAAAAAACATTTCTATTATTAACAAATTATTTAATTAAAAAAAAATAAATAAAACTAAATTTAAATTTTTTTTCATATCGAACTCGATATTCAAAAATAAAACAGTGAAAGGTCAAAACTGATCGAATACAACAACAAAAAACTAAGATAACATTTATAACTTTTAATTTAAATAAAATTTCAAATTGAATTTAAGTTAAACTTTAAAATTTAATTTAAAGTTTTATATTTTTAATTTTATTTTATTTAATTGAATAAATTTTCAATAAAAAATATGTTTTATAATTTATTTTTGTTTGTTTTATTTTTAAATATCAAATTTAAAATCGTAAATTTAACATTACATTACAATTTAATTAAAATTTTTAATTAACTTTTAATTTGTAAATTTTAAAATTAAAATTTAATTAAAAATTAAAATTTTAATTATGTATATTAAAATTTTAAGTCTAAAATTTAAACTTTTATTTTATTTTATTGAATAACTTCAATAATTATTTTTAATTTTTTTATTATTTATCTTTAAATTTTTGTTTTTTACTTCTTATTTTTTTATTATTCTTAATTTTTATTTTATACTGAATATTATTCTGCTTTCATTATATATATTATATTTATTTTATTTATATTTCTCATTTTGAAATTTTCATTATCAAATATCATCATATATTTTTAATTTTTTATTTTATTTTATTTTTATTTTTATTCTGCTTTTATTTTTACTTCTTATTTTTTATTTTTAAATTTTAAATATTAAATTTAAAAATTAAAAAAATATAATTTGAAATTTAAAACTAACAATATAAAATTTATATTAAATTAAAATTTTAAATTTTTAATTTAATTTTATTTAATTTTTTAATTGCATAATTTTTCGATAATAATTATTTTTAATTTTTATTTTTTTTAATTGATTAATATTTCAATAATAATTCCGTTATCTTTAGTTCTATAATTTTCATGCGACGATATCACGACATTTCACACTGCGACACGTATTCCACTAACTTACAATTGTAAAGCTAGTGTTAACGGAAAATGAGTATACATATGTTAATAACAGGGCTTTTCAAAAATACACATTGTCGGTTAACAGGACAAACAGACCAGGTCTATCTTCAATATCTTTTATAATAGAAATTTAAACTCATGATTACACAATGAATCAGTTCAGAACATTGGTTTTCTTTAGATTAACAGAATAGGAAGTTTGCTATAAATCAGTAAAGTAAAAATATAACAATAACAGTTTCAATGAACCTGTTAGAATTTGAGCAAACATATCGATAATAATATTTATAGAAGTGGACAAGGTCTGCTAATTCTCTCTCGATATATTTGGCTTCAACCAACATTGAATCGTACATAATACATATACCATTACTTTAACATAACATAAACAACTCTGTTAAATTCAATTTATTTTTAAAAATATTTTTCCTTTAAAAATAACATTAAACTATAGAAATTTCTTTCTTGACAACTGTAAAAATCGTGTTGTTTTCTATAAGATGAACTTTGTTAATATGAAACCGATGGCTTTGACAATGGGCAAACCGACATAAAAACTATATCTGCCATTGTATTAACATGAAAATAGGTTTACAAGTGTTAAAGATAACTCTGTGTTAGGTGTATTCTAAAATAATTTCCAAAAAACACAAATATTTCAGTCTTTCTCTTTTGAGGTTTTTACATTAAAACAAATTAACAAACATTGTTTTTTTTTGTGGGGGAGAGACAAAAATATTTTTTTAACAATTTTAAACAAGAAAAAACTAAAGCACACATATAAATATTTTAGACACAAGGAAGAAGAATAAAAAATAATAAAAAAAAAACAGTTTTACAAATAAAAAAGAAGAAAAATGTATAACACCAAATTTGGTTAATTTACATTACATAGTACTCGTTTTGTATTTAGAATAACATTTAATTCACCTATAACATCAAACATACACAAATGTTACGCTTACATACATATGTTTTCAGTGTGTGTGAGCAGGACGCGGTCGGTTAAGAAAACATAATATTGCATTAAGGGCGAGGACGCGCGCCTTCTATGGAACTAAATTAAAGACACACGCATTCTTGAAGAACGAGAGAGCATTTTAAGCGAAATACTTGTTGTTTTCTTTGTAAAGCGTTTCTCTTTTCTTTTTCGTTTGTTAAACTAGATTAATTTTTGTTGTTAATGCTATTATTTTTTCTTTCTTTTTTGGGTGGGCGGGGAAAATATGTGTGGGCTTATTGTGTATTGTATATAAATTCTTTACTTAACAAATCTACATATGTTTTCCAAATAAAAAAGTCCTTGAATTTGTTATTGAAGGAGAGGTGTCATGGGTGCGAACCCCAAAACAAACCACACAATTAAAAACATGTTCCAAAACATGTCCATCCATGTCATTTACATGCATCATGTCATGCCTTCACTTGATGACCACCACTCTCTGAACTCCTCTGCTGGAACTTGTTCGATTTGCTCTTTTTCCGCTGCTTAGATGGCATTACCATTCGTCTGATTGGTCTTTTTGCCTTCCAATATTAATTGAATTTCGTTCAAACTTTTACCTTTGGTTTCTGGCACAAAGATGAATACAAAGATCGCGCCGACGATGGTAATACCGGCAAACAGCCAGAATGTAGGACCAGTACCCAGGCCGTCCTTCAAGTTGACAAATGTTTTGGTAACAATAAAGGCCAACACCCAGTTTGAGGTGCCTGCAATGGAACCGGCCACACCCTTAATGTCCGAAGCAAACAATTCACCCATCATCAACCATGGCACGGGTCCGAAACCGATGGAGAACATAACAATGAACACACACAAACTGCAAACGGGCAACCAGCCGAGGCCCTCAATGTCGTACTTGTTATCCTTCAAGTAGAAGTACACACCCATGGCGATGGTGGAAAGGGCCATAACAGAGGCTGAAGCCAACAGCAACAAGCGGCGACCTAATTTATCGACAACCATGACCGAGATAAAGGTGGCAATCACCTGCATAATACCCACAATAACACTTGCGATGTCGGCTTCAATACCAGTATTAGCATCCTGTGGAAAGAAAAAGAAAAATTGAGATTAAAATGAACAAATTTACTAAAAAAAACAAAGAAATTCAGATTTTCACTATTTGCACATCGAAAATGAGCTTTATCGCTGAAGTTTGACGAACATAAAAAATATTTTGATACAAAATTTCAACAATTTGCAAGTGTTGCTCTCGTGTTTGTCTATCCATGACGAAATAACAAACCAACCTAAACAACAAAAAAGTGTAACCAACTCAATATATCTGCTCCTTTACCTACATTTTACTATTTCAAATTTTTTTTACCATTTTTTCTATGTTCTTGTTGTAAACATGGTGAAAGGTAGTTGCTTATATGCAGTATACATATAAAGAAACAGAGCTAATGATGTGAGAACCTGTAAAAAATATCCTGTATATAAATGCTGGTTTTGCACAGTCCTAAAAAAGAAAGTGTGGTCAGGATATATTCAACGAATTTTTCACTTCAGCGCTTTATGCAGTCCTTCGGAAGGACTAATATCAGAGACTAAACAATGATTCTCGGAATGCCGTAAGAAAGTAAATAAAGTCTAGCCAGGAAGAAGAATCTAAATGTTTCGGCTTCAGTGCTCTACCCAAGTACATATTAGGAAATGTCAACAAGACTGCAAAAAATGAAGGAAAGCCCAGTCGTGGTGATCAGGTCTTAAAATTTGGAGTTCGAAAAACGTTCCGAAGAGAAAAAATGTTCTAATATTTTTATATGTAATCCAATGGAGTGAATCAAAGCATATATTAAAAAATTGGAATTGAATATTTTAGGCTTAACAATTGTTAATTTATTAATTTTTATACTTTATGTGATTCTGGACCTCCGAGGACTCCTTTTTTTAAAGCCCCATATGACACTGGATTTTTATTTCCTTTTTGGAATCCTGAGACATTTCCTTTCATTTGAGTACCATATCGTATATCTGTAGGCCTAATGTCCTCATTTGAGGGCCAAGGCTACTGGGCCTGTTAGGTTGTGTTATTCTGGAAATTTGACTAAAAATAGCCCAACTTCAAAGGCTATAAAACAAAAATTCGAGCTAACTTCGAAAAACCCTATGGGGATTTCGATATACTAGTGGTGTAATATCATGTCTAAATGGCCTCGTTCGGGAAAGATTTTCTTATTGTACAGTGCTATTCAGTGATGCCAACTATTTGCGGAGCAAAAGCGTAAAATCCCAGACAAAAAGCGTAAAAGGACACTAAATATTTTTCTTTCATTTGCAATAAAAAAGTTTTATTTTACATTAAATATTTTAAAATAAAAATAATTATCAAATTTTAATTAATGTTGTTTCCCAAATTAAAGAAGATATTTCCAAACTTTTTGTTTTTTTTGGCTCTTAGATTCTTAAATTTTTTTCTCTGCTAAATTGCATAAAGACTTGCTGAACAAAAAGGAATATACGGATAAATCGAATCTGCTAGTGATTCTGAGTCAATACACCATTTAGTCTGTAAGTTATCTTTGAAGACGATTTTCCAGTTATCGATATCTTCAAAGGCATACGCGGACTAAACTGTGTCTGCGTGACCGGGGTTAAAGATTGTCCCTTCTGATGGATGTCCAACGATGGCTACGCGGACCAAAGTGTCTCTGCGAAGCGGGACTTCGGCCTCGATTAAGAATTTTCTCCTCTGGGGTATGTCCAAAGCCGGCTACGCGGACCAAAGTGTCATAAGATCCATGGACATAATGTCCCTCGGCGTTATGACATGCCACCCAATATTTTAGGACCTTACAAATATCTGTACCGCAGAATTGTGCAGATTTTATCAATAATAAAACATGTAACTTAATTTTATATGGTATTTTTAATACTATATTTCTTTTGCTTTTTGTAGGTCTAATGTTCAATAAAAAATTTAAACTGCAGAAGTAATAACAGCAATATTTAAATCAGAGAGACAAATGTAAGTGCATATAAATATGTTGATAACACAGTAGTCAGATTTGATCTGACAAATGTACGAAAAGCGTCAAAAGCACCAACAAAAAACATGAAAAGCGTACACCTAGTGCTTTTTTTTCGTTTGGCACTAAGTGAACCCTTTTCGCGTATTGGGGGGTCTGAAAAGCACTAAATCTGGTGGGAAAAGCACTAAGTTGGCATCCCTGGTGCTATTATCGTATCAAAAAGCCCTATTGAAACAAAATAATGCCTAGAAAGGACCGGTTCGAAGAATTTAGAAGTTTCCACTTCTTCGGATGAACGAATATCGGGCATTCTCCTCTCCACCGACTAATCTTCCAATAGTATCGTCTCGGAACGAGAAAGTCTAACCAGGCTAGGGTCGAAGACTTTGAAGTTTTCACTTCAGTTCTCCCTCCTCGTACTCCTTCCTACTATCTTCCAATATAATCGTCTAGGAAAGCCACAATCAAACAAAGAAATTCCAGTCAGGATATGTTCGAAAAAATAAGAAGTTTTCACTTCAGAAGATATATCACCTCTAATTAGATATCACCTCTAATTAAAATAATCCGGTAACAAGGGTCAAGAAATCATGAACCTCCCCATTGACTTTTGAATGTCCTCTTAAACCGGAGAACAATTTTATGAGGATAGATTTTATAACATCTAGCTTTGCTTAACTAGATACAATATTCGAAGTACTCGGCGATCTAAACACTCTGTCCAATTCAAATGAACTCAGATAACTCACAAATAAATTATAACTTCTGCAATCCACCCTCTCCAACCGATAAACGAGAATCAGAGAACGTGACAATCCCTCAGATTGCTATGTATGAGTATTAATTGATAACCTATACTGCCTATTTTAAAGGGCATACACTTTTAGCTGTCAACGACATTACTAATTGCACCTACGTCAATGTCATAAAACATCTCCGGAGTACTATCAAATTCAATATAATATCGGTTAAGTCTTAGCAAAGCCTTTACAACATGCTTGTAAAACTTGACATTAGCGTACATTCGTACATACATATGTATAACACACGTGCTCTCCGTTTGTCTCTCTTTCCCTTCGCTTCTTTTTTTCTATACATCTATAGCTAAAAGAGAGAATACTACCCTTCTGTCTCTTTCTGTCTGCCTAATATCTGCTTAAGAACTAGGTATAACTTACCTCGAAAATATCGTTGACATAGAAAATAACAGCGTTGATACCGCACAATTGCTGGAAGAACATAAGACCCAAACTGATGCACAAAGCCTTGATGGTAACGGGACGCATGAGGGCACTGCCAATGGAAACAGGGTTCTCTTTGATTTTACGGTCGGTTTCCTTCAATTCTTCAATTTCCATTTTGTAGTCGTATTCCTTGCCACGTAACCATTGGATAGATTTGATAGCACTTTCGTTCTTATTTTTAGTAACCTAGAAATCAGGATAGAAATATAATAGGTTAAAAAAGGTTAAATGTTTGGAGGAAGAAAAAATAGTATAGTGTTTCTACAAAAGATACTTGATCGTGTTTGTAAAGTTCTGTAAAAAATTTCAAACGTTTAGTATTCCATAGGAAGTCTTGAGCTTCGGAAAAAAGAAACACTCGATCAAAACACTTAAAGAAATGCTTTCACGAACTTTTTCCTCGCCGTTCTATGTACTTACCAAATAGGTAGGAGATTCAGGCATGAAGACAAATATGGCTCCAAATACCAGTGGCAAAATGCCACACACAACACTTATCCAGAAGACATTGAGGCCGCAACCAATGGCATATACGAATAGAATACCCGCCGTTATCATCAACTGGAAGAAACTGCCCAGCGTGCCTCGTATATCCTTTTGGGCTATTTCACCCGTGTACATGGGAGCGGTTACACAGAAAGCGCCACCGGATATACCCAAAATAAAACGAGCCGCATACATCATTTCAACATTCTGGGCCCAGATCAATAGACCCCAGCCCAAAGTGAAGGGCAGTACCAACAGCAACATGGTTAATTTGCGGCCAATCAGGTTGATCAGGAAACCAATGGGTATACAGACGAAAGCAGCACCCAATGTCATGGCCGAACCGATCCAAGAGAAGGCGCTGTCGCTGACGGGGAAATTATATTCACCAGCCAACAAAGGTTTCTGCGAAGGTGAGGTCCAACCGAGTAACGTACCGGCGGCAAAAGCGCCACCAGCAGCCGCCAAGGCAGCTACATATTGTGGAAATGTTTTTGAGGGCGAGGAATCACTTGTATGAACCATGGTGTCGAGCAAAGAATCCTGATCCTATAAAGTGAAAAAAAGAGAAACAAATATATTAATATTTAATCCTATTTGAATTAGTAGAACAAAGGATGTGTTGAATTGTACTTGTAGTTAAAATAATAATAATAATAATCGTAGCGTTTGTGTTGCGCATCGATGAATTGTATGCGGCAAACTAAACATCGATCATAATTTGACTGATTATTTGTCAATGTGTAGTCTATCTAGCTAATGCAGAGACGTGGTTGCACTATTTTGCGATAGGTGAAACAATCCGTGCGATAAGATTATTGGGGGAAATTAAAAGTAGTTTATGTACACTAATGATATTTAACCGATTAGATACAGAGTTATTTCTGGCCGACCAAGACAGAACTAAAAGGTATCAAGTGTTGTACCTGCTGGGGGTATTGAAATGCCATTCTCTGAAAGCGCAAAACATTTAGGCCGACTACAGAATTAACAGTATATGCGGTGCGATACAAGCTACCCACGAGTTCACAACATGATTTGTCGCTTCTGGCTTCTCTCTCACTTATGACATATTTCGTGCGATCACATAAGGAAATACAAGCAGTACTTTTGAGCGCCGTAATATAGTATCGCTTAAGCGTGAACTCTACCGTCTTATGTATTTTACTAGACTGGAACTAAACATCCCGGCATTGTTGATTACACTACGACTGAACCATTTTTTGATAAGAAGTATATCACTCTTATGACCGCTAGATCAGCATTCGGTTACAAACTCAACAATAAAATGGGCTTCGGTGTCATCTCTAATAAATTATGGTTATCCATTGCAAAAAGATTGCCTGATCCCAGTAGTGTTTACCAGGCAGAAATCTCTTGACTATTAGAGAGGTAACTGAGAATTAATGTTTTGACTAAAGTCGATATTAATATGTTCACTGATCGTCAGGCTGCTATAAAGTCCCTGGAAACTGTCGTCTTAAATTCAAGAACTGTCCTCGACGGTCGCTGGTCTCTTAGCCAGATGGCTGAACAGTTCAATTCTCATCTGATTTGGTTGCTGAGGACCAGAGAGGGACATACCAGGGAACAGAAAAGTAGATGAAATTGCGAGACTTGCTACTATGTACCTTGCATGCTTCAGGGCAACTGGAATATGTGGCCATTGAGAGATAGTGCCATTATGACAGCAAATGAGCAACAAATGCAACAAAATAACTTTTGTTTCTTTTTATAGCATTTTTTTAAGGAATTATGAGCATTTTAAGTTATGTGAAGAAAAGCAAACAAATGCACCGAATAAATCGCAAACTAACGTTCGTTTCTTCATTAGAGGTATTTTAAGAAATTATGACCATTTTAAGTTCTGCAAAGTTAGCAGATTATTAAGAATTCATGGTAATTTTGATTTATATCAAGATTAATAGAATTTTTAAACCAATTATTTGATGTTGCCCTGACTAAACTCCAAAGCCATTGATTCATTTCGTCAGTCTTGCAGAACTGCAAAGCTTATGATCTTGGAAGACTAGGAACAACCTTGCACACTCCAGGGGAACTGGAATATGTGGGCATGCAAGCTCGCGACCAAGAGACTGAAGGTCTTGCGAAATGTTTGTTGTAGAACCTCTGATCACGAAGAGGATGAGAAGTCAATGGAACACATCTGTAGTATCTGTGTCATGCTCTCTATTGAAGACGGCCGGCTACTCCAGCACGCGTTCAATGCATACTTTGTACCCCCGGTATTACTTTTATCAATGTTGTTAACCTAATAATACCAAGAAAATGCAATAGTTGTTAAATCAAGGCACCTTGCCGGAAGTCTGAAACTGAACGCCACTGCTTTCGAATAATTGTTATTTATTTGTTTAAGGATTTCAACAATAGTCATTTCTAATACCGATATTTATTTTATGATCCCTGATAAAGTTTGTTATTCTTTTGAATGTTACCACATTATTTGCGGGTTTCATTCATGTTCCCTAATTCCCTACTGTCAGTCGTCAAAACAAATTAAAATGAGTTTTGTTATTTTTTCATAGGTGCAAGAATTACAGTCTGGATCTAAGAGAAGGCTAAAACCAACAAAGGAAATTAACAAATTGGAATTAGTCATTATTTAAGGCAGGTCAGTCAATTTTTCTCATAACAAATTTTGGACAGTATGTTATAAATAGTATTGCAAGTATTTCTCTACATTATGAAATGGATTCCAAAAGCAACAAACTCAGGGATTGAACCACAAAATAACTTTCGTTTCTTTATTAGAAGAATTATGAACATTTTAAGTTATGTAAAGAAAATTTTAATTGATTGAAACAATAAAAAGTGCTACACAACTAGAAGGGGTTCATCTGCATGAACTGCGGCAGTACTCGTCTATGGGCGCCTTAAGGAATTATAAAGATTTTAAGTTACATCAAAAATACTAAAATGGTTAAAAAAATAATAAGTCGATCAAGCACCTGTCAAATGAGTGTTTTACCTCGAATTCTGAAAGTCAATAATTTTCGATATTGGTCTTACTCCATTGCAGACCTTAGAAATTCACCATTATATGCCGTATTTTGCCAAAAAGCAGAAGGATAGTAGGGCACACCATTAGTTTTATCACCCACAATCGATGAAAATGATTGGTGACAAGAACTTGTGTTATTGTTATTGACATTTCCACATCATTATCAATTATTTGTTTATCTAATAAATCTACAGCTTGTGTTCTATTACATGTCAGATATCTATGTACTCCGTGTCATTGATAAAGTGACATACATATGTACGTACACAGCTTAGCGTTTAGAAATCTGAAGTTCTCAGAGCTCTTGAGAAATGTTGCACTTTGTAAATATACACAAGTATACAACTCCTAGTTACAAAACCACTATCTACAGGATTATTAAAAATAATCCTCAATAGCAAATAGAACACTTTCGTGTGGAAGTCTCAAGTGTCAATAAATGGCAAAACATATGATGTTTTTACTATTGATTGAGGGGCATTAGGAAGTCTACCTTCTCAGAAATTGTTTAAGTGATGAGTAATATAAAATACAGAATTTTAGATGTCATACCTCGGGCGAATTTCCTTCGCACAAAAAGTAAATAATACCCTGTGCCATAGTGTGGTGTCGGGTATAAAAATAAATCAGTAGTAGGATGAGTGTATACTAATTTAGTTATTCAGTTTGCAAGAACTCCAAATATTTATGGGGATCCTATAAAGCAGGGCCTGTCAGCTGATTTGCTTATGTGGCTTCTTTAAAGCCCAGCGAACAGGTTAAACGCAAACATTCTCGCATAGGTTAGTTTCCCCTGGAGTATCGAAAGGGATCCTTAGAGAGCTTGCATGCCAGGCTTACCTAGACTGCAGGGACGGAAGGAAATATGTGAGATTTTTGTAGTACCTCTCGTTAAACCAACTCGATTGCTTCACAAAGTCCAGGAGTTGGCGAATGATAATACCAACCAAGTTTGGCAGCTCACCAAAAATGTGAGTATCTGGTACACACAGAATGTGTTCTAACGTTTCCACCTCCTTCTGTTCATCACCGCAGCTACTGCAAAAATTAAATTCTCAAGACTATGTGTCTCTGCAGGCAAAGACACCATAAGTGAGACGGCCTGTCTTTATAACTACAGTAGGGCATTGATGCGTTTCGAGTTAGGCAGGTCCACATCAGCTTGGAAAATGTGAAGTTCCTGACTAATGACCACCTGCCATTTTGTGGCATACGGGCACTATCTAGCAAAAAGAGCCTGCTGGATGCTAGAGGCATGCCCTCATATTCAAGTTCAGCGCCATCCAGATGGATTCTGAACTATTTAGCCATCTTGTTAAGAGATCTGCGGGAGTTGAGGTATGTTCTAGAATTGAGGAATACAGGATCGGCCATTCTGATACCTTCCTAATAGTCAACGATACAGCCAGGTTAATACTACAAATATTATGCATTCTACGAGCTATAGAGGACTTCGAGACGAACCCTACCACAACTTGTTCAGAGCCACCAGTGGTATAATGGTATGATTGTTTTTGAGTTATACTCGAAAGACCCATTATGACACGACACCATAAGTGAGACGTCCTGTCTCGATAACGACAGCAGGTCGTTGGAGTGTTTGGAGGCCAGGCAGGGCACATAAGCATGGAATGTATACAGTTACTGACTTAGAACCACCTGTTATTTGGCAAAATAGCCAAATCTCTCCTTATGAGTAGCAGATGCTCACATCTGCACTGCAGTTCCCTGGAATGTCTCTGTGGTCCGACGCAAATTTCAAGTGGATTTTGAACTGCGAAGCCATATTGGTACAATATGTGCGGAGGTTGTGGGCTGTTCTTGATTTCAGGTATACATAACCCAGGGATTATATGAAAGCCTGGCTATAGCAGAATATATTTATTCCAACCATTGTCAGAAAGTTATCTCAGCCATTCTATTATCTCCCTAATACCCAACAATTTAACATGGTAAATACTACTGCATATTTCAAACAGAACCCAAGGTCAACGCTACCATTAAGTTTGAAGCCGCTTAACAGTTTAGAACTCAACACATCTCATACCACTCGTAATGCGTCTTTTGCCATACATCAATGTCAAGTTTGAAGCATGTGATGCTTCTTATCAAATAAGGACTCAGACAGAGTATAGTCAGAGATTCCTGGAATTTCGGGCACCATGGCTATTCAGGGATACGCCATATCCGCAATCATTTCGTGGTCATTACGACAGTTCCTTAACACGTACTGACATACATTGTTGCAGTAGAACGTTTGAGTAGAAAGTCCAGAGGCAACAAAAGTAGTTCAACGTTTTTCTAATAGCACCAGACTGACCTGGCCACGCATAAAAGGAGAAGAGATGGACCCATTGTTTATTATACCGATCGACATAGAATCACTTTTCGAGTCCATTTAGCCATGTCCGTCTGTTTGTCCATGTATTATTGTAATCAAAGTGCAGGTCGTATTTATGGTCCGATTGTGATGAAATTTAGCACAGTGCTCATTTTGGCCTAAGGACGATCCCAATTGAAATTGGTCAAGATTTAGATATAGCCCCCATATATATGTTTGACATGTAAGGGCTGTAGAAACTGTATTTTATATCAGATCGTACGAAATCTGGCAGAGAGGGTTCTCTTATTACATGAATAAACACTGCCAAATTCGGGGAAAATCGGTTCAGATTTAGATATGGTCCCCGATTTGACATATAAGCGCTGTAGAAACAGCATTTTATATCCGATTTGTACGAAATTCGGCAAAGAGAGTTTTCTTATTACATTAATGAACACTACCAAATTCGGAGAAAATCCGTTCAGATTTAGATATATCCTCCATATATATGTATGTTTCACCCGATTTGACATGTAAGCGCTGTAGAAACCATGTTTTATATCCGATCAGTACTGTTACAGCCTGTTTCTGTAACTTACAATTTTGCTTTCGTTGCTTGCCAGACGACAAACAGCTGGTTTGGGTTTCACTAACCACCATCACAACGGCAAGTCGCATGATAATGAACTCGTACGAAAACGTAATCATTTCAGTGTACATTTTGGTTTCTCTATCTCTCTGTGCTGTCATCTGGGCGAACACAAATGTCAGATCGAGTCACTATATTTTATTTGTCGACTTATAGGAACAATGACAATAAAAACGTTATTAAAAGCAAAAAATAAGTGGATATAAATATAATTATGATAAAAACAATTAAATAATAATAAAATTGTATACATATGTTTACATTTTTAAGCATAAAGAAGTCAACATTGGCAGCTCGCTAAGATGGAAAAATTCATCAGTGCACAATGAGAGAGACGTGAGATAGAGAGAAAGAAATGAGAGTGTTGGATCAGCTCAGCTGAACCACCCATGGTTGATTTTTGGCCACCACCAGTGTAAAGGATACAGAGTTGTATTTCTAAAGTCGGCCATACAAAAATGTGTGCTTTTTTAGACCGGAAGTTGTGAAATTATTGACCTGGCAATTACATTATTTGCCAATTGGTAAATTGTTAACGTCATTGACGTAAAGCCAGGCGAACGAACGAACCTTAGAGAAACCAAATTCCAGACGAAAGTGAGTGATTGGTTTTCGTTCGCAGAGACTTTCGTTAGAAATACAGAAACAGGCCGTTAAATTCTTATCGCAATGCACATTTTCGCATTGTAAGGTAGGTGTAGGGTATTAATAGTCGGCCTGCCCGACTTTCTGTCTTTCCTTACCGGTTTAACTTGAAAAAAATATTATGTCAAAACACTTTGTTGACATACTGTATATAGTCGATTAATGTCTCGTACTTGCACCGATCAAAAGTATACAGGAGTAAGGAGTTTAAGAACTTTCAATGGGAATTTTATAATTAAAATATCACAAGAAGTAAATAAAAATAAAAAACAAAAATAAATGTTTACAAAATTCCATTAAATACTCGTTTAACTGTTGTGATTTGCAACAATTTAACGCCGGAAAATGGTGGACAAAGTTAAAAAAAATTGAGTGAGATTTAGGGCATTTAAAAAAACTACTGCCTTAAAAAGTACAATTTAGTTTTCCCACCTTTTGCCCATCACTGTATAAAGGTTTTTTTCATTTAAATACAAAAAAGCTTCTTACGTTAACATGCAAGTCTAAACAGGTCTCTTAACAGTTACTGTTAAAGTTATACCATGAAAGCTTTTTCCCGTTAAACCGTTACCATTTGTTGATGGTCAAGGTAATCAAGCTAAAGCTTTTTAACCAATCAGTTTATGGCGAATAACATTGAACTGTAATTTTGTTTAGAACTTCCCGTATTTACAAAAATCATTTTATGGTCTAAATAAAATTAATATTCGAAATGCATTTCCCAAAGCGAAAGCTAAGATTGTAGGCATTATAAAAAATAATTCATTAAAACACCCACGAGGCTGTATTCAAACGGAATAGCAAACCATATTGTTCAGTTACGAGTACAATCAAAACGGAAGAGTGCATGAATGAACGAACCTGTTGGGAATTTAAATACGTTTTTGACGGATGTCAAATAAAATAAGTGATGAGCATGTTTATTTTTGATATGATTAACAAGAACAACAGGAACAGTAAGTAAGCGGTTGCCGACCGCATGAATATGGACACATTTATTACCTCCAAAAATAGCACGAATGCCCTTTTAATGCCCTCTGTTAGTGAAGTTGAATGAATTTAACACGTAAATACGCAAATGCCGGACGGACAAACTAATGGCGGTTTTTGGGGTGATGATGCAGGGCATTCGTGTACTGGAGACAATCGCAATGAAACGAAACATTTGTGGGTCGACTGTCGTTGGCGGCATCGTGAAATTCAACCCAATTGACGTAGTAAGTTATCTGAGTTTGTTTGTGGTTTGCTTTTGGTATTGCCTTGTATGGTTATAGCCCACGTGAGCGCCAGACACACCCCCCTTTGATGTCGTCGTAACTTTGGCTGTAATTCAAGCCAACAAAAGCCCAGCAAGATAACAGCGTCGGCGTCGTCGACGACAATGATGTTCAGTCAAGTATGCGATCTAAATCGTTAGATGTTTTGTCCCTCGTTGGCGCGCAGGCTGGCGACGACTAGTGGTGTTGTGGACAGATAATATTGCCAGACAATTTATTAATAAATATTTGATTTATTTGTGGGCACAGTGGTTTGCGCAGCACAGTGGATAATGAGTCATTTAATGAGATTTGTTGACGGCAGCATATTTTTATACCCTACACCACACTGTGGTACAGGGTATTATAACTTTGTGCATTTGTTTGTAACACCCAAAAGGAGAAGAAATAGACCCATCGTTTATTATACCGATCGCCTCAGAATCACTTTCTGAGTTGATTTAGCTATGTCCGTCTGTCCGTCTGTCTGTCTGTCCGTCTGTGCATGTATTCTTGTAATCAAAGTACAGGTCGCAATTATGGTCCCATCTTGACGAAACTTTACACATATCTTTTTTTTGGCCCAAGGACGATCCCTATTGAATTTGGTTAAAATCGGTTTAGATTTAGATATAGCCCCCATTTATATGTTAGCCCCGATTTGACATGTAAGCGCTGTAAAAACTTTATTTTATATCCGATCAGTATGAAATTCGGCAGAAAGAGCTTTCTTATTATATGAATGAACCCTGTTAAATTTGGAAGAAATCGGTTCAGATTTAGATATAGCCCCCATATATACGTTACCCCCGATTTGACATGTAAGCGCTGTTAAAATGTTATTTTATATCCGATCAGTGCAAAATTCGGCAAAAAGAGGTTTCTTATTACATGAATGAATACTGCTAAATTCGGAGAAAATCGGTTCAGATTTAGATATAGCCCCCATATATATGTTACCCCCGATTTGACATGTAAGCGCTGTAAAAACTGTATTTTATATCCGATCAGTGCGAAATTCGGCAGAAAGAGGTTTCTTATTACATGAAGGAATACTGCCAAATTCGGAGAAAATCGGTTCGGATTTAGATATAGCCCCATATATATGTTACCCCCGATTACACATGTAAGCGCTGTAAAAACTGTATTTTATATCCGATCAGTATGAAATTCGCCAGAAAGAGGTTTCCTATTATATGAATGAACACTTTTAAATTTGGAAGAAATCGGTTTAGATTAAGATAAAGCCCCCATATAAGTTTCCCCCGATTTGACATGTGAGCGCTGTAAAAATGTTATTTTATATACGATCAGTGCGAAAGGCGGCAGAAAGAGGTTTCTTTCTACATGAAGGAATACTGCCAAATTCGGAGAAACTCGGTTTAGATTTAGATATAACACCCATATATATGTTACCCCCGATTTGACCTGTAAGCGGAGGTCGGAGAAAATCGGTTCAGATTTAGATATAGCTCCCATATATATGTTACACCCGATTTGACATGTAAGCGCTGTAGAGACTGTATTTTATATCCGATCAGTACGAAATTCGACAGAAGGAGGTGCCGCTATAGAAGTTGTATTTTACTTCCGATCATTAAAATTTTCCAGAAAGATGTTTCTCAATTTAGGAACGAACGAATATGTTTCTACCCATTTACCAATTATTCCAAATTATTATGGCAATGACCCTTATCGCATTGTTAGGGAGGTGTAGGGTATTGTATAGTCGGCCCCGCCCGACTTTCTGCTTTTCCTTACTGGTTTAATAATACGAATCTGCGTTGGTAGAACGTAGCGTCAAAATTGTGGACCATACCTGCTGTCATTGTTCAGCTGTAATATTGCCTTATTATTCGTAATGCTGATGATGTTGCCGAGTATACTACTTTAAAATCCTAAAGGAGTCGGTTATAGAAACCCATCATTGATAGGTAGGAGGGAGGATGCAAGTACCCTGAAAGAAAATCTCTGTAAGTGGATGCGTTTCATTAGTATCCGCGGATATCCTATAGAACTTCTGTGGCTATAGGAAAGAATATATATTTCTGAGTAAAATACTTTGTAGCTACAGAACCCATCACTGATACATAGGAAGGTGGATAAAGGTACACCGAAGAAAAATCGTTAGAATCGGATGCGATCCCTGAACTTCAGCGGCTATAGGACAGAATCTATATTTCTGAGTCAAATGCTTTGATATCCCATCAGATTCAGCTACAGAACACGTCATTGATAGATATGAGGGTGGTTGAAAGAAAGTACCTTGAAGAAAAATCGCTAGAATCACATGACTATACTATAGAACTTCTGCGGCTATAAGACAGAATTTTTAGTTCTGAGTAAAATGATTTGAAATCCCATCGGATTTAGCTACAGAACACATCATTGATAGATAGGAGGGTGGATGAAAGTACTCTGAAGAACCATAGCTAGAATCACATGCGTTCCTTGAACTTCCGCGAATATAATATGTTACATCTGTGGCTAAATGACAGAATCTATATTTTTGAGTAAAATGCTTTGGATTCAGGTACAATCAAATGCGATCCCAGAACTTTCGCAGATCTGTCCATAGGACAGAACCGTGAGTGGTGTGGGTACGTCGATCATATTGTTAGTTCATACCCGGGGACTACTTACTTGGACCAATACATGTTGGGGCGAGGGAACTTATTTATTAATAAACAGCTACCTAAAATCCCAGGTGACATTTCACAAGGCTATACGATATATCCTCTGGAACATAACATATAATGAGGTATTAAGGATGTTTTTATCATCAGTAGTGATAGCTATAGGGTTTGCGTAATGATAGCATCACATATCCCCCAAAATAGCTGTTCATAAGGCAGAGGTATTGTTCATGATCAGCTGAATAATTAGGCGAAATCTAGATGTACGAAAGTTATTATTTACAGCGATAAATTAAGTAATCCTCAACGCATCAACCGTTTGGGCAGGAGCATCTTCTGTCCATACATAGGCCAATCTGAACAATCTAAAGATTGAGGACGACATCGAAAAAAGCGGCCTACCATCACGGTCGCAGGTCTCACAATTGAAAGTATAGAGACCAGATCAGATCTGAATGTTAAAATAACAACAGAACTCAAATCAGACCTCGCAGCTTTGGAAATCGTGTTAACTGTGGATTTGATGCTGGCGGCAGAAGACAAGATTACCTCGACTATGGCAAAGATGACAAATCGATTTAAAAGACTAAAAAATTATCTGTTTGTCGCATAGAAGTCATGCGAACGCTAACGTTCAATATCGTGAAACAGGCTGACAATAACGTGTCAATTGAACATTAAAAGTGAATGCCCGCGAATCGCAACAAACTTCGATTCGAAAGGTCACTTTGAAAGGTAATGAGTTTTAAAAATTTTCCGCAATGCATCATTTCATAAATGAATGTGTGTGCAATTCGAATAATTGTCACTGCAAAATTAATGTATCTTTCAAACAGCCAAAACAGAAAAAAATTAAATAAAATTATCCAGATACGAGTGTCAGTCAGCCTCCCCCTGACCATCAATAAAATCCAATTGTTTATGATGTAGTCCCACCAAAAATAAAACAACATACAAATTACGAATTAAATTTCCGTTTTTACTCCATTACCAGAAAAGTTGCCCTTGGTGGGGTCACTTTGCATTGCCCTTGTCTGGATGAAATGTCAGCTGTTTGATATACGAGTGAGTGAGTGAGTGAGCGAGTGTGTGAGCGAGTGTGTGGGTATGTATTCACAAGGATGGACGGACGGATGAATGCATAAGCTTTATGATGGTGCGCCCACTCGTTTAATATTTAATTTGTGTCGTCCTCTGTGGAAATACTACATGTCAGAAAAGAAGGAACAGTCACGAGTACTAGTACTGCTGACTGGTGTGACAAACTCGCAGATTGTATGCTACATTGTGGTATGTGGCACTCTATCCTTGTTGCTCGCTCAACTGGTTCTACAGGTTATCATAGACGTAGCATTAATGTTTTGGCTTATGGGAATGCTTTTACATATTTTACAACACAACTACCAAGATCACAATTATTTACTGGATTTCTTTGACTATATGTAACAAGGGAAACGTTGCATGGATGGTTGGTGTCGAGGAGAACAGTGTTACCCATATTGTGGGATTTTTTATAACACGTTTTTAATTCCTTTATTTATTTTTTCCATTTTTCATTCCAGAGGGCATCTACAACATAGGGCATCTACAAGACTATTCCGTGCTATGCAACTTCGCCTTCAATGCAAAGTGCGTGTTAATTTGTGTCAGCTAATATGAATTGCTAAATCATCTTCACACGATAAAACTATTCTTTAGACTTTTGATCCCCTTTTCATGGTCCTAAAAATAAATGAAAAATAGCCCTACGGGAAATTGAAACGGTACATTATGAAACCCGTGATACTCGTATGTCCATCAAGGACAGGGATAGGTACGCATATTTTCACTATTATTTGAAAACAACCGATAAATTTAACAAGTCTTTTTCACTGGAGGTGTTGAATTGCTACCTTGTGATATATCCAAGTATTGTCCTAAATGAATACCTACATCAAATGATCATCCAATGGCAGACAGCATAAGTCACATTTAAAACTAATTAAATCTTTACTACGAGTATTTAACTGTTGAACTTCGAAAACCAGTCCCAACTGACCCTAAACTAAGTAGTAGATAACCCAACTGGTCACCTACTAAGAAGTTTATAACATTTTCTGTACAAAGCTGTAGATAATCCTACTACTAAGAAGTAGATAACCATATTAAGGAATAAATAACCTAATTTGTCAACACAACTTATAGCATACTAAAGAGTAGATACCCCGACTGGTCATCTACCAAGAAGTATATCGACAGTTTATATTCAATATCCTCTATCTTAAAAAACACAATTGTTCAGTAGAGCCAAAAAACCGTTTATATCCCTAATTTTAAAGAAAATTAAAATTGTTTTTTCTACAATGTTTATTACACCTAACTACGTGAACTACTAAATAATATTTTTTTTAATATTTGCGCCACGAGCCATTTTATGCTATTCAAAAATTCGTCATGTATAAAAAATATAGAGGGTTTTGCATAGTAAAAAAATATTTATTTATGAATTCCACAAATTTTTTTAATTTATATTATACATATTATTATAATAAAAATAATAAATAATAATAACAATGAATTAATGATTAATTTTTTATTTAAGTATTATCTATTTCTTGGGGTTCATTTTTGAATCCATTTTCAAATTGTCATAGAAAATGGTATTCTTGTGGAATCACAGGTTAGATATAAAAATAGTCATAATTTGAAAACTAAAGCTTCGAATAAAAAAATTGAACCAAATTCGGGTTTAGCATACTCTTTTCATCAAAGAACCGTCTTCTAGAAAAAAAAAAACAAAAAAAAAATAGTCCAAAATTATATGAAGAGATAGAGGGTATTGCATTCAGAAAAAATAAGTGTGTAAGATAGAGAAATTACAAAAATGACCATAAAATCTCAAGTTTTGTTTTTTTTATTTCCAAATTAGTACCATAGATGCGTCTTATTTTACCGAATATTTTAACATAAAAATCTCATTTTTGCAAAAATTGAAGATAGAGGGTTTTGAATATAAGCTCTCGATATACATAATTCTATTCTACTACGTAGTATATGGTGTAGATAACCCAACTATCCCTCTGCTATGGAGTACATAATCCAACTCGTCCTTTATTAAGGAGTATATAACCCTATTTGTCGTCAACTAAGGAGTAGATAACCCAACTGTATCTCTCTAGAGTGTAGATAACCCAACCTGTCCTCTACTTAAGAGAAGATAACCAAACTCGCCGTTTATTAAGGAGTAGATAATCCAATTTGTCATCAAATAAACAGTAGATAAACTAGCTTGTCGTCTTCTAAGAAATAGATAACCCTACTGGCCCTCTACTAAGGAGTAGATAACCCAATTTGACGTCAAATAAGCATTTGATAAACAAAATTTTTGTCTTCTAAGGAGTATATAACCCAACTTGTCGTCTACTAAGGAGTAGATAGGAGAGATAGAGATAGGACGTATACTAAACAGTAGATGACCCATCAATTCGACGTTTTGGCCGGTCAAAAAGGCGCTGGTTTGAGCCGATGTGTGAGAGCTCGCATTGTCATGGTGCACAATGATTCGTCTTCTCTTGTTTGTTTTTCGAATTCTCCGAAGACTTCAGGCAAACAAATTGTGGTGTACCACTCAGAATTGACCGTCCTACGTTGCTCAAGCGGAACAGTCGCCACATGACCAGTTTTGCCGAAGAAACAGGTGACCATTTGCTTCGAAATTCTTCATCCACGAACAACTTTCGTTAGATTTGGCTCGTCTTCGAAGACCCACACGGTCGATTGCTATTTTGTTTCGGGCTCATACGCATAGCCCGAAGCACCGCGATCGTATTTGAAGCACCGCGATCGTATTTTTTCAAAATTTCTTTGCACCAATCGAGAGCGATTGTCAAATTGTGCGGGATCCAACGAGAACAAACATTTTGTACGGTCAGGTGTTCATGCATTATCGAATGTATGCTGGTGGAAGAAATGCCCAAGGATGCCTCTATCTCACGGTATGTCACATAACGATCTTGCATTATCAGTTCACGCACGGCATCAATGTTCTCTGGCACAACGGCTGTTTTTGGACGACCTTCGTCCTTGAGCGAGCGTCGGCCACGATTGAATTTATAAAACCAGTTTTTCACAGTGCTATAGGATGGTGCTTCATAGCCATACAAAGATTTAAGTTCATCGATGCACTCTTGTCGTGATAATCCACGTCGAAAGTTGTAAAAAATGATCGCACGAAAATGTTCACGAGTTAATTCCATTTTTTGCCAAATTGATTTTTCAAGTCACTGTAAACAACACAAATGACTTTCCAATGGAAATGTCAGATGGCGCCAGGCAACACTTATGGTGTTTTCTTTTGTGCCGAAAAATGCTACATTTTTTATGCCTTTCGCCCCAAAAATGCCTTTTTGTCTTCGATTGTAAAATAAATGCTGCACTGTGAAAGGGTTTCGTTTTCTTTTGTGAAAAATGTCGCACTTTTGCGGGGCAAAAATGCAACATTTGAGCCCTGTATTTAATCGAAGGGGTGGACGCTGCCCTACAAAACAGATGTTTTTTCGGCGTCGAGCGAATAGCCTAAATACCCGCGTGTGTCCGTGCGTGCTTTTTTATAATGAAGTTTGGTCAGATGCTTTATTTAGGCGGCGCCGTGGGGTATTCTTTGTTTTTAGTTTACTTTTAGTGAGTTAAAAGGCTAGTTTTTTGCATTTTTGTTATCGATTCTGACCATAAAAATGCAGCAGTACAAGAGGGTGTAGGCGACATTATTAAAATGCTGCTTTCTGACGGGGCAACATCTTTTTTTAGAAAAGAAAACGCCATTAGTGTTGCCTAGGCCAGAAATATATAACCCTCATATGCCTTTAGGATATCCTTCCCCAGATTAATATATCCAAAGAAAATCTTTTCTTGCATAGCCGACCTTTGGTCATAAAAACTTTCTCCATCGACATCAGGAGTGTTCGAAGATACCTGCATTGTGGATCTTCAAAATGTTCATACTCTGGTGATTAAAGGTTCTGTTCACGGTTGCAGGTCTAAATTGGATGTGGACAGAAACTATTTTTGAGTGATTATTCATATTTGATTTTGGCGATTTTCGCCCGAAAGTCAGGATAGAAAAACCTACCAAATAGTGTGACAGTTGAGTGAAGTTCAGGAATATATATTTAGACTATACTAATTACCGCTGGAATGTCGATTTTTTTTGCAAAACGCTAGCTTAAAATCGCTAGCTGATAAAGAAAATGAGTCTATCATTTGATATTTCGATCATAGTTGATTTTTTATTGTTTTTTGCTATTTAACATTTGGCGAAATTTCGTAGATGTCATTTAGGGGTGCTTGAAGGTCATATGACATTTGGACTTTATTAAGTCCATTTCAGGTCATATGCCGAATCAAAAACATAATATGATTGTTGGTCGACTTTGTAAAACAAAAATATTTAGGATTTTAATAAACTTAATAAAACATGTTCATAAAATTGTTTTAATTCGATATTTTTTAATATCCAATTCTGTCTGATAAGTGGTAGATTGTCAAACTTTAGGTTTTTGTTAAAATTTGTAACAAAGTGGTTCTGAAGGTAGATATCGTCCGGCAACACTGCTTAGTTGCTGCTGCTGTGTTTGTTTCCGCTCATTCCGGTCGTAACTACTCGTAGTAAATGCAAAACAACATAAACCCGTTTCCATTAACCACATTAACCTGTCGCCGCTAATCAAGGTAATCTTCTTCACTTCTTAAACTCTCTATAAATCGTCATTGTAATTACGTCTTTAATTGCAAGAAAATATAATGAAATACGAGTAGCACCAATTAATGACACAAAAAAGAAGCAACAGGAGATAAATGCTGCCAGAACACAATGTTCGGATTTTAAAACGACATTTCCTTTGCCAACAGAAATGTATGCTTCCGTTCGTTGGGCCATAAACTTGCGTTGCAAAATGAGTTTTTACATAGTTTTTTTAAACCACATTTGGCTCATTGGATGAAGAGTATAGGTTCGATTGTAAAAGGGATACATGTATCTAATCTGCTGTGGTGCCATGCATCCGAAGTTAATTTAATGTTAATTGTGGGATATGCCTAAGTCTATTAAGTTTTATGTGTCAGGTGTTTACAACTTTAACGTAGACAGTTTTGGTTTTCAACAACATTTGTAGTAATTATCAGCTAAAAAAGGTAGTAACTATACGTATACTCGTATACTGATACACATACAGGTAAGGTTTAATAGTTTAATTAGGGGAATTAGGTAGAAATTGTCACAGAGATGTTAATTAACCTAGTATACGAGTATATAACAACAAGCATGCAAGCAGAAACCCAGAATACTATGAACTCAAACCCTATTAAGTGTCAAGTTATTTTATCATGTCATCATTTTCTGGTGAATAGCAGTTCATGTATTACAAAGCCACTTTATAACATTGACATTCCTCCCGTGAAAATGACAGTTATGACAGATGTCATCGACAATTTAGAATCTGCCATTTATTAGCAGATAAACAGTTAAAGAAATATAAAACTTCTCAACAAAATGCAATGTAAATTACATTCATTTACATTCGAAACAATCCATAGCTGGTAACATAATATGAATTTCGCAAATTATTGTTGAATAATTTTCTATTACTATGACATTTTTCATAACGCATTGAAAATTGAAGGTGATTTCACATGTAATCATCTGTCAAATGGTATTTTCTACTTATATTTATATGATTTTGTGGCGAGTGATTTAAATAGACTACATGTTATTTATTCCTTGTCTTAATTGGTGTGAAAATAAGAAATTAAATGTTTTTCCGTAATATTATATGCATACAAATATATTTATTGTATTATGTTATTATTATTATATGGGAACATTTTACTAATTGCTTAAACCCAACTGAAGGTCATCGCTGAATTTCGACTTCACATACAAAAATAAATTATAATATGTAAAAAAAAATTCTGCTTAGTGACGACGAAAATATAATAATTAACTGGGGGATAATTTGAATCATGCGCTATAGAAAGCATTTTACATGAACGATTTGAAATATGGGCAAGCCCCAGAAAAAGACCGCCAACCAAAAATTTTGGAAATTTATCACTTTATTTTTTTTTTATAATTTTATAAATATATGGGGGATTTCATGTCAAGTTAGTCAATTTTTAAAAGCCATTTCTTTTGATCTGGATGATGCTACAACTTTTTAAATTATGCATCGATTTTCTTCAGAATGGTCTCATATTATTCATGACCGATCATAGCTTACTAAATAATAAAAATATAATAATTGTGAATTTTTCGATGTTTTTAAGAGGTTTAAATTTAAAAATTATTATTTTTTTGTAAAAAATTACAATATTTGTTATATGGATGGGAAAAAAGGACCTTTTGATCAAAATGTCAATATTCAATGCACTCCAACTCGGACCCGATCTCGCAGAAATTTGTGTCATAACTACTAGGACTAAACTTTATCCCGATCCGAAAACATCGCAATCTGGCCTACGTAGATGTCTTGGCAATAGTTGTCATAGGGAAGTTTCTGAGTACTCGTAGAGACTTCTTGCGGCCGGTCCTTCATTCAACCTCAAGACTGGCTTCCGATAATGGTCTTGGAACCCGACCAAGACGAAAGTAGTTATTGTCAACAGGAGATATAAGGTGCCAACAGTTGCAGCTGCCTCCTTGGGGGTATTGAAACTCCCTTCTGCAAAAGCACAAAATACTTAGGTATTTTACTACATAGAAAGTTGAACCTCAAATCAATATTCAGGAAAGAGCAAAGAAGGCTGGAAAAAGCTGGGGTCTGAACACGCGTATAGTTTATTGGATGTATACGACAGTAGTTAAACCGATAATGATGTACGGCTTTGTCGTCTGGTGGACAGCTCTGCACAAATTCAACTTCTGCGCGATACTTAACAAAGTTCAGCGAATGGCTGCTATATGTATCACTGATGAGCTGACAATGTATCCAACTGAGGCACTAAATGTTATACTACATACATTTAATACCGCAAGACATTATAGCAATGAAATACGCTGCAAAAAAGTTCAGCATTTTCGTTGCTCTTTTCTCCTAAACTGGACTTTTATACCACATCTGTAATTTTGAAATATAGTTTAATTCGAGAGGCTACCTCCGTTCCACCTAAAAAGGGCAAATATTTTTCAGGATTTCGCGTTGATGGGCAACATTGTTTTCAGAATCGAATTCACCATTAGAGAACTGTTACTATGACCAGGGAATGGCTACGGACATAGTGTCATTCTAAGCACAATGCCCAAATTGAACCCCGTTTTGACAAGAAGTATCTCACTCTTATAACTGACAGATCACAATGAAATTGTCGTACCCAGGACTTCTAAACGTACGGTTCCTGCCTTATTGAATGGAAGGCAGATATACATATTTAAATCGGCCAGATGCTTTACGCTTTACGCGGGGGGCTATAACAAAAATATGGACCTATATTGTCCATTTGCAATCCCAACTTACCTGCGGCTATAATAAGTATTTGTACCAAATTTCAGTCATCTAGCTCAATTTTTGTAGCATGTAGTGTGGTTTCAATATACGGACGGACGGACATGGCTAAATCGTCTTTAATTGTATGACGATTAAGAATATATATATTTTGTTGGTTCTCTGATCAATATTTAGAGGTGTTACAAATGGAGTGGCTAAATGAAAATTAAAATTTATCAAAATCCATTGGCGTGTGCGTTACCAAATAGTACAATTACTTCGAAAGCTCTCAAAAGAAAAGTAACAATTAATTTATAAATGCCACATAAATAAGTGCATTATTTCAGACATCTTCTTTAGTTTCATGAACAAGGAACAGAGATTGCAAGCCCTGCCACACTCAATCTGCTCGAGGGCAAATATGGTAGGCTTCCATTCGAAATGTAAATGAAGTCAACACTCCCTTTTTTCTGATACAAAAATAAATAATAATGACAAAACAAAGACATGCACGCGTAGTGTTGCTTATCTTTTTTAATTTTTTTTTCGTATTTTCTTTTCTTTTTCCATAGCATTTTCTGAATAGAAATGGTCTGTTTATTGATTTTAATTGCCGCCTCGGATGCATCTGAATAAAACAATCCTACCGGGACTACATTGTGGCGGGGTATTAATAATAATAAAAAAAATATTTTATAGTTTAAAAACAATTTAATTATTGATTATTGGCCTGAGATGAATGAGGAGGGTGAAAGGGAGATAACGATTGCATATTAAACCAAAAATAAACCTCAGTTTTTTTATAGTTTATGGCAAAAATCAATTATTTACATATATATATATATATATATATATATATATATATATGTATGTTGTTGATACCAAATTAACCTAAACGATCTTCAAATGAATTCAAAAACAAATTTCCTCTGATTTTAATGACAGCCTTAAATGTCACAATTGTCCATTGTCTCTGTAAATATTTTCGAATGAGTCTCCCTTCTCTTTAGTTGTTTTCTTTTTTATGTACATCTGTTTAATTTTATGACTTTTTAAACACTGTATCATGAAATGCAAGGAACATTTTCAAATTTAAATGAAACTTGTTTGGATGAGTAACGTACGTTACGCCACGCCACTAATCAGTGATGGAAAATAACTTGAATTTAAATCTCTACCGCTGATTAGTGCCGCAATGTAACGCGTATTTGTATTTGGTATTTTTCCCATTTTACTTCTCCAAGACAATAAATAACCTTCTTTGTGCGATTTACCCTGAGCATATGTTTTAAAATATTGTACAAAAAATTATTTGTATGTAAATCCGCCGAACAAGAGCAAAAAATATTATATGGAAAACTTTTGTTACAAATTGGCCTTCAGCCAAAAAATGCACTGATGAGAGAGAGAGAGACTGAATATGTCATGGGATGGATGAACTGACCTCCTCCAAGCAAACAAAGGAAATCACCAGAAACTGGGTTGGCCGCCGCCAAGCACAGTGATATGGCAAAAAAAAAAAATATTTGAACACAAAAACTGGAGGCGTTCTTCATTGCAAGCCCATAAAATGTAAAAAAATAACAAATATATTTTCGGCTTTAACTGACAAAAACAATTGTAAAATGTATTGAGGGAAATTATATATAACACGTGAATGTAAATATATATATTTTAAATTGCATTTAAGTGGTTTCATGTAATGCAATATAATTCCCAATACATTTTGCATGAAATCCTATCGCACAATAATGGGAATAATTTTATATTGTTTTTCATTTGGTTGTCTACATTTCATTTGTATTTTTGTGGTTAATTTTGTTTGTTGTCAAATTCGAGTAAGGAAATTAAATGCAAATAGCTATTTGCATTAATCATAACAAACAAATTATATAAAAGTAATAAATTTATTAAACGGTGTTCGCTTAAAGGGAATTTCAGAGTGGCAGGAATTTAAAGCTGAGACATTTTTCTCATAAGAAGAACATCTGAAATCCACTTTAGAAATGATGCAAAAAGCAAAATCCCTCTGTGGTATAAACAAAATGTATTTGGGAAAATGTTCGTTTTCTCAGACGGAGGAAAAATATTGCAATTTTTTTACGTTGTTTCTAATTTTTAAAATAATTGGGATTGAAAATAATTTTGATAAAAACAGATATTGAACAATTTTTATGGTGATTTCGATTTTCTGATTCTGAAAAAAAATGTTGCCCCGTCGACTCGAAATTCTGAAAAATAATTGCCCTTTTCAGGTGGAACATATGCAGTCCCTCGAAATAAGCTTCTATTTCAGAATTCCAAAATATGGTATAAAACTCGAGATTTCGGGAAAAGGGCAACGGAAATGTTGCACTTTTTTGCAGAAAAGAAATAGACTAATGTCTATTTGTACTCGTACTCGCAACGTACGTTACATCGCTCCACTAATTGGTAATGTAAAATGTCTAGTCTTGCAAGTTCATATGCCTTGCAGTTCCCTGGTATGTAATTGTGGCTCGGTGAATATTGAACAGTTCAGCCATCTCGTTACGAGATCTGCGACAGTTGAAGGCAGGATGTTTTTCAATTCAGGAATATAATTTCCGAGAATTTGAAAGCAGCTTGACTATATTACGCAACATCATTAATAGCTAAGATTTCTGCCTGGTAGACACGGCAGATAGCAGGCAATCTTTTTGCAATGGACACTCAGAAAAGACACCAAAGCCCATTTGGTTTGTTAAGATTGGAATCGTCGGTATCGAAGTTACAAATCTCCTATGACCTGGGATACGACCATTCCACACTGATCTATCAGGTATAAGAGTTATATACTTCTTACCAAAAAGTGGTTCAGTAATAATGTGTAATCCACAATATCCGGATGGTCAGACACTGTGTTTAGAACTACACTATGTCCGTAGGCAATTCATGGCCATAGTGATAGTTCCTAAAGTCTATTCGCAGTACATGCGGTATTTTGCATTGCTATATTGTCTAGCCGGATTTAATGTATTACAACATTTAGTATCTCAGATGGCGTCGTTAAGCGTCGCTAAGCGCTCAGTTTACATCCGAGCATAGCAGACATTCCTGAACTTTGTTTAGTATCGCCTATACGGTGGATTTCTGCAAAAATGTTCACCAGACGACAAGGCCGTACAGCATTATCGGAAATAGTTCCCTCTTGGTTGGGTTAACACCAAGACCATTATCAGAAGCCCATATTGCTTCGCCAACGCTAGACGTATTGTCAAAATTTATTTTTTATTATGAAGTTTTGACAACGTTTAACACTACGTCGACGAATAAGTTATGAATACGCTTAAGAAACAAGTAATATTTTCTAATAGGAAAACTTCAAGCAAAAAAACTGGTACTTTGACTTCATAAATATGCTTTAGAAATATTTCCACCATTTCTAAATTGAAAAATAATGCCTATACCAAATTCGTACGTCAAGGCTCGACGTATTGTCAAAATCTCCTCTTTGTTACGAAGTTTTGACAATGATTGACAATACGTCGTATGTCGACGTATGAACTCGCTCAAAAAACGAACAATATTTTCTAATAGGAAATATTTTAAGCAAAAAATTGGTGTAACAAGAATTTAAAAGGAAAATTAAAGCGATTGGAATTGGTGAAAAAAATTATAATAATACAATTGATTATTAATTTTTTCCCTAAGTTTTCTAAATTTAAAAGGCTCCACGTATTGTCAAAATCTACTTTTTATTACGAAGTTTTGACAATGATTGACAATACGTCGTATGTCGACGTATGAGCTATGAACTCGCTCAAGAAACGAACAATATTTTCTAATAGGAACAATTTCAACAAAAAATTGGTGTAACGAGAATTTAAAAGAAAAACTATAGTTATTGGAATTTGTGAAAAAAATTATAATAATTTAATAGATTTTTAATTTTTTCCTAAGTTTTCTAAATGTATAATGTTTCTATTCCTATGTTTTTTGGTCAATTTTACTTCCTAAATATACTTTAGAAATATTGCCACAATTTTTAAATTAATAAATAACGTCTATACCTAATACTTACGTCAAACTTCCGCGTATTGTCGAAATCTATTAAGAAGTTTTGACAACGTTTGACAATACGTCGACGTATAAACTATGAATACACTTAAGAAACGAGCAATATTTTTTAATATGAAAGTCTTAAGCAAAAAACTAGTGTTATCGAAATAATAAATGTAGTAATTATCTCATGTTTTTGTGCGGAACTTTCAAATTTTAATTCAATAAAAAAAATTAATACCAGAATGATGAGTGTGAGAAGAAATGAAATGAATGAATAATGACCCTTTAAATCTACCTAATGTCAAAAACTTGTGTAAATTATTTATTTGTCCATTCAATTGAAAAATATACAGTTTCTTTTTCTGAGCATAACATTTAACGTTTGCCAAATCATATATGTATGTTTGTATTATTGCAGTCTCTCATTAAAGGACCTTAAGTTAATGTATGTAACACAAAGTGACCTAGTACGTAACTAACTAGGTTTCATGCCTCTGCAAAACTATTCTAGTTTGAACCAAAAGCACTTGCCAAGACAACACCTAACAATGTATTTGCCAAAATCGGGCAATTATTTAAATAGAACGACCTTAATATCATTTAAGGGTTATTTATTATCTATACCAAGATACGAGTATATCTTCAAATAGAAGATAGATGACAAATTGTTGTAGTAGCTCGTTTTTGTTGCTGTTGTTGTTATGACCTTTGTGGTACGAGTTAAGTTTTTAGCCCTCGAACCAAGCAAAAAATAAAACCCCATTAGTTAACCTTGTATTTTGATATCATACATTTTGTTAAGAAAAATATATTTTTTTTAAAATTTTTTGTTTGTTTGTTTAGCTAATACAAAAATTATCTACAATGTAGCTATTTAGCAATACACTCGTAAATGCGGGTTTATAAAAAGAGAATAACAAAAACAAATGATCATAACGAAATCATAGTCAAAGTATTCATATAATAGCGTTTCCGCTGCGTTTCGCTTTTTTCTGGTCTAGACGCAGAGGAAGGTTTTAGATAAAATCCACAAATATTAGCAGAAGCGAGAATAATTAATAAACAATTACATAAACAATTTTTTACGTTTTTTTATAAATTATTATCTATTATTTTATATGCGACTATTAGATACCTATGGTCTGGTTATCTCTCAGATGATATCAACGTCATTCGTAACAAATAAATAAAATCCAGGAGCTGGTATTACTTGGGTACAAAGACAATTTGGAGGTGTGACTTTTGTAAAAATTTTTAGAATGGCAAAATCAGACTATATTACGTATTTTGAGATCGTTTTTTGCCGATTGTGAATGTTGTTAACAGAGCGAGTACCATTAAATGCTGGGTTAGGCAAACGAAACCGTAACGTATCCATAATGTTGCCCGTTGGAGCAAATACCCAAACGTTGAAAAAATATGACTCAGACAGCAACAACTTATTTGAATTTTCTATTAACTTCCCTTGTATTTTAATTTATTTAATATTTTATTATATTTTTTAATTGCAAAACAAAAGGCACGCTAAAAATTCTTCCTTTTTCGTTGTTTTACAGATTTTTTGCATCAGAACCTAAATTTGTGTGTCAGCTGTTTGCAAATTGCACGTAAACTTAACGTCCAAATCAAATGTCAACTATGCGGTTCCACCGTTCTCTTACATCGGCTAATCGTTTACACTTATTTCCATATGACAGATTGCATCAACTGTCATCGTTAAGCTACGGGGAAGTTACGTTTGTCTAACCAGCCTTAGGTATTTTCTTCGTGGTAAAAATACTGGTATACATTAATTTACCATGCGGAAAATCAATAAAATGTTGTATTTGCCACAGACTGTAAATAATCAACGAGATTAGCTTCTAAAGCTATGTATGGGCGATTATCAGATCGGACAATATTGTCAGAAAAATGCAAGTGAACGTACAACCGTGTTAACATACAATTTTTGTCTAGCAACGTTGGCAGAAAAATCATTGTGAGATAATTTGCAGATTGTTAGATGTGCGAAGTTTATGCATGTGAAAACGGCGCCATTGTTAGAAAAACATTTTATTGGCAACACTGTCTACAAAATATTTTTATTGGCAATCCTACATATAAATATTTACAAAATATATTGTAAATACAATGACAATTGAATACTATAGACGTCGCATGGTATTTACAGACTTCATCCGCCAGGTGGCGTCCGAGCAGCCTTTCTCTCATTCTCAAATTCCTCTCTCAATTATTTCTCTGTCAAAACTTGCAGACTTTTTTGTACTCTCAAATAATTTCTGAGAAGGATGTGAGTTTTTCAGTTTGTTTTGTTGTTGAATGTTTTGAAGTTGGAATATAATAAAATTAATGATGAAAATCTTTTCACACTTTGCCGAGTAAATAAAAGTATCTATCCTCTCTTTGCAGAAAGCTCTCTTTACAGTTTAGCAATACAAAGCACCGTCTTCAATATGCAGACATACTAAACGAATTGTCAAGCTCCATGCGACGTCTATAGTATTCAATTGTCATTGGTAAATATATGAAATCGTAAGGTTTTCTTGCAATCGTCTGAACTGACAATTCACCTTTGCCTAACAATCTGTCATTGTCCGTACATTTGCAGCACTTTAACAGGGTTGATAACGTTGTCCGATCTGACAATTGTATATATGTACATAGCTTAGAGTAAACATAGCCTCAATTTGCTTATGTTTTGGCAAAAGAGGGCTGATTAATCAGTATCATTTAAAATGTATTTTCAACATTAAGGACTTCGTATAAAAATTGCATTAACCCCCGTTTTCAGGAAGTTTTGTTAAAGCTCAGTTAGTGCTGACCGATAGTTATTTCTGCCAGTTTTGTGGAGAGTTTGACATATATAATTGGCCGATTAATATTAACGGAGCTTCCTGAAAACGGGGATAAATTACAATTAACCCTGGGCCGTAGATGGCACACCACTGCGGTAGACAAATTAACTCTAGAAACATATGTATATTAAACATGCGAATGGATTTCGATTATCAAAAAATTATGATAAACAATAGAGCAACACAAGAGTATTAAACGATCAAAGCTACATCCTTAATTCTTTGGCTATGACAAATGAAAATGCCAGATGTGGTTAGAGAATTATATTAAACCACAATTCAATTATGGTCTTGGTGTTAAACCGACCAAGAGGGAACTAGTTACTTTCAGCAGTAGATATAAGGGACTGACAGTTGCACTTGTGTCCTGTCTGGGGATATTGAAATTCTCTTCTCTACAAGCATTGAGCTTAGGTAATAATTGAGCTTAATAAACAAAGTTCAGCGAATGACTGCCATATGTATCACTGGTGCGCTGAGAACGACACCAACTGAGGCACTAAATGTTATACAATATTTAATTCCGCTAGCCATTAAGCAATGAAATATGCCGCTAGACATTATAGCAATGCAATATGCCGCATGTACTGCTATAGTACTTAGGGAACTCTCACCATGGCCAGGAAATGGCGACGGGCAATGTCATGCTTTCCTGACCATTCGGGCATTGTTGATAACACTATGACTGAACCACTTTTTGACGAAAAGATCAAAGTGGAATGGTCGTATCCCAGGACTTGCGAGATTCTTTAACTTCTATATAGACTCAAACTCAACAACCAAGTGGGCTTCGGTGTTTTTCTTTTGAGGAAATTGAGCTATCCATTGTAAAAATACTGACCTGATAACTGTAGTGTTTACCTGGCAGAAGTATTAGCTATTAAAGTAATAGCAGAATGACAGAAAATTTAAGTTCTGGCCAAAGTCGATGTCAATCATCTCTCTGATAGTCGGACAGTTATCAAGTCCGTGGATACCATATTCAGCTTTGACTATCGCAGATCTCAGAAACAGCAAAGCTGATGATGTTGCAAAACTAGGAACTACTTTACATGCTCCAGGCGAACTGGAATATGTGAACATGCCTCTTGCGACCTGCAAGCTCTTCTTGAGAGATAGCGCCCTTACGGCAATAAATGTCAGGTTGTCACTACTCAGGAACTACATACATTCCAGTCTAATGTGGCCCTGCCTTAAATCCGAAAGCAACAGCGTACTGCGTTCGTTATCGAGACCGGACGTCTTATCGTGTCAGTCATGTCGGGTCACTCTGCCTTATTGGACGACACGCAGAGATATTTAAGGTCTTGCTAAATGACTTGTGCAGAAGCTGTGAAGACAAAGAGGAGGAGCAATTAACCTTCTGTGTCTGTATCCCGGTCTATCTAGAAAGCGAAATGCAACCTTAGGTTCTCATTTCTTTGACGACATTTTTCAAGTGAGTAAATCCGATGATTTCTCATTTTCAAATACATATATAAGTAACAAAGCTGAAATGGCAGTTAGTAGAATCTATAGTCTATGGCGATTTTGGTGTAAGGTGTCTATGATTCGTTCACTTCAGACTTAACTAGTCAAATATATAACATGTTTTGTTTTTCTATAATTCTTTAGAGACATTTTTCGCCGGTTCTTCTCTAGGTTTGAGTTATGATTCAGTCGAATACCTATTTATGTATGTGGAATAACTTTGAAAACGTCATAGCTGCTAAGAGGTGGTGCGCTGAGCTGAGCTATTGTATAATCTAGTAGAATTAATTATATATGTTATACCACCTAATAACAATAACTACAAACGACTATGAATAGAAAAATAAAAGTTCATTCATTTCTATTTTCCCATAAATATTTATATATTTAAATATCTTCGGTTCAGTTACCTGCCCCGCACTCACAGCTAGACATCTAGATAATGGGCAAATGAATGAAATTCTTTTGGTGGGGGGAAGAAATAACAGTTTCGATACTGATTTCAAGTTCAGTTCGAGCTTGACATCTAGATGTTCTACAATGTTCTCCTTGCTGAGAGAAGAAACTAAGCCGGCGCTTTGAATGCAGCGGAGACGGACGTCAGACATGTTTGCTTATTAATCTATTCTAATTAAGTAGTTGCAAATAACTTACTAATGTGCATATATAAACAAGTTTTGAATTTTGAAGTATAGTTCTATTATAAAAACTTGAAGGGGCTTAAAAAGGAAATCTTGATATTTAAAATTCGTGAACAGGGCGGGTAGAGGAATATTTTCCTCTGCAACGGAAATGTTTGACATGTTTGATATGACATTTCTGACTTTTGACAGATGTTTGATTTACTTTCATATACTTTTATGGAATATATGTATTTCAATCGACGATAGGTGTTCACAATTGTTATATAAAAAATTTGTTATTTGTTAATAGATGTAAAAGCACAGCTGCCATTTTTCCGATATATGTCATCTACAACAATAACAATCTGGCGCTGCTAAATATTTAATCAAATAGAGTTGCATTGTGGAATCTGAAATTTTTTCTTGACGCATCAACGATTCTTGGCTGGCAATAAGGCGTTCCAAAGTTCAAAGTTGGTATAATTAAGACGTGAATGAAAATTTAATTTTACGGATACGCTTGTCAAATCTATATTCCATAGCAAAACAAGATTTTTTACGATTACCGTCACAGTGCAGAGTTATAGCATATTAATAGCATAGCGGTGACGTGATATAAATATGAATTAATTATGGCGAAACAAATTTAGATATTTCAATAATAATTTTTACTGTTATACGAATTTTGTTTTTGAGATAACGAATTCTGGAAAGTAAAAGTGGAAAAAACAGCAAGAACAGAACAAATAACTTGAGGGTTGGCTAAAATATTTTGGGGAATTTTAAAAAAATATGTATTAGATAAAAAAAACACAGAAGATATCATTGTTTCTTTGTTTGTGTGTAGTTTGTGCCTTAAATTTTTCATATATTGTTTAGTTAGGCTGTGTGATCTGGTAGATTCTCTAGAATAGATCGTACAACCCGAGGGAGTAACGGTTGCGACCTTCGGCAGGCACGTTGTTGAACATGGTTCAACTCTACGTGTCTCCAGTGGTCATGAAAGTGACAATGTCGTTGATGCCGACGCAGGGCGTGATCTACGGATACTGAACCAACGACCATTACTGATCTGCATTACTGGAAGCTGCACATGCTGAATGACAATGTAATGAGACAGCATAATTACCTACAGCAGCGGATGTCAGTCAAATATAAATCAATTGAGTCGGTCAGAGACGTGGAGCCCACTGAAACCCAGGGCAGGAGCAATAATCCGGCACGTAATCATGCTCTGCTATCTGATCAGAAAAGGCGCTACATCAAGAGAAATTAGAAGACTGTTCTAAAGTTCGAAATACATTCCTAAAAAGTCCCTCTTGATGGACAGTCTTTTGAGTTGCTGTCCTCGACAGGGCAGGAGCAGTAATCCGGCACGTAATCATGCTCTGCTATCTGATCAGAAAAGGCGCTACATCAAGAGAAATTAGAAGACTGTTCTAAAGTTCGAAATACATTCCTAAAAAGTCCCTCTCAATGGACAGACTTTTCAGTGGCTGTCCTCGACAGGGCAGGAGCAGAAGGTCGCATTAATCCTAATAGATGGAAACTGCTTGAAGGTGCGCTTATGGACCAAATGCTCGCAGATAAGTGGAATAGCGGAAAAGTTCGATCCGGAGTAAAGTCACAACCTGAGCAGCAGAAGCACGCGTCGGTCCGGCGGGGAAATATATGGTGTGGAAACTTCGCAATTGCCGAACGTTAAGAAGTCTGTTCTGAAGGAAAGAGACATAAATGCTACACAGAAAAAAAGTAGTAGACACAGCAGCAGCTGCAGGAAAGGCGTTTCATCAAGATAAATTGGGAAAACTGTTCTGAAAGTTCGAACGAAAGAACCCGAAGTTTCCGAAAAAGTTTCTCTTGATGAAGGGCCCAAATTCCTCTCAGCGATGCAAAGGTAGACCCAACTCTGAAATTTGGGGAAATCTCGGCATCGAACAGCGGTGCAAAAGCTCAAAAAAAACTCGAATTTCAACGAATTGGGTTGAAATTAGGTATGAGTTTATTTGTACCCAAAACCATTCACATGGGATCCATGGTGGAGGGTATATATGACTCGACATGACCGAACCTAATCCGTTTTTATTTGTTTCTCTTTCAGGGTATCTCTTAAATACCAGTGAATGCGTTCGGCGTCTGTCAAACTCAAATTTCATCCTATTGTTTTCTGTGCATACAACAACACTTTGACAGACGCCGGACGCATTCAACGGTATTTAAGAGATGCCCTGATTCTTATGACGCCATTGTTAGTGGAAATACGTCAGGTGGTGGGAATACACCAGTTAGTGGAAATGAACCAGTTAGTGTTAATACGTCCGTTGGTGTACGGTAGTCATTGGAAATATATCAGTTAGTGGAAATACGTGAGTTGGTGGAAACTACATACAAACGTCAGTTAGGGCCAGTTTACATCTAAGCGATCTGTCACGTGACTTTCCAGTGAGAATTTGCATTTGATCCTCTCCCGTTTTTTTCAAAATCGCACGTAAAATTCGTTTCGCAACAGACAAAGTCGTACAACAAGCAGGGATGGAAAAATGTAGTTTTTTTTACTTTTTTCAGTACCTTTTCACTTTCAAAAGTACCAACGTATCCTCACGACCGTTTCAGTACTACTTTCTATTTATTTTTAGAAGATATCTATATAGACAAAAATCAAATGACATTTTGTTTTCCTAATTCACACACTCTCGGCGTACGTTTTCTATCAGAATTAATTTAATTAATTTGAATACAGTTTATGTCGATGGTAACTAGGTACGGGAGACAGCATTTTTTCAAAATGTGTTTATTTTCACATTTTTATTTATATGAAGAGAATATGAATTGTAAGATTTTTATTAATAATTTGCGGAACACAATCAATAATTTGAAGTAATGGAATAGCGATCACAATTCTCTAAAATTATATTTAAAAAAACTATAAGCGCAATGTCTAATAATAATTGTTGTAATAGTATAAAAACGCAAAATCATCTAACAACTCTTTACAATATTCACGAAAAAAGAAGCAATTTCATACTTTGAAAATTATGTTCCTTAAATTAATTCAATTAGTACCATTTGAGCTTAAAAAGTATCAGTTGAGTACTTTCTAAAAAAATCATTTTCCATCCCTGCTTGCAATTGGTTGTCAATTTTGTGGTGCGATCATCTCTCGGGGTCATACAATCCTCTCTTAAAATCGCGCGATCCTCGTTTACACCTAAAAGACTAGTCGCCCAGGGATGAACGGGTTTTCCAACAAGAGGTGTTATTTTGAATCACCCGGTATTTCGGTAGCTGTCACTTTTGAAGCTTTTATTCTTTGACAAACTACGCCATTACTAAAAATGGAACGATACACGATCATCGATACAAAACGATCAAAAAACGATACGAACGATACAAAATCATCTTGACTGGTGAGGCCCATTTCCACCTCGGTGGCTTAATCAACAAGCAAAATTGTCGCATCTGGTGCTCGGAAAACCCAAGAGTTATTGTTGAGAAGTCTCTCCATCTTCAACGTGTGACTGTTTGGTGCGGTTTATGGTCCGGCGGGGTCATTGGGCCTTGCTTTTTCGAAAATGAGGTTGGATCTAGAGTGATCAAAAAACCGTTTTTTTTGAAAAAATAAAAAACCGGTGGATGGTTTATTTAAGTTATAAAAAAACCGGTGGACGGTTTTTTTCTTCGAAGAAAACCGGGGAAACCGGTTGAACCGGTTTTTTTCTGCATAACAAAACAGTATGAAAATTGCCGTTTAAAAAACATTTTCCTTTTTAATAAGAAGGCGATTTTTAATATTAAATTTTTAAAAGCGATGTCTTCTGATCAGGAATCTTGCACAAAATTTAGTCCTGTTGGATAGTAGTTATGAGTTGGATTGTGATGAACATTGTCATTTGAGTCAAACGGTCCTTTTATCTCATACTTATAACTAATTAGCTATTGTATTTAGAAACATTTTCCAAAAGTCTTATCGATAGTCTTTTCTTCAACCTTTTAAAAAAATTAGCAAATATATTTTCATTACTTTTTTGCAAAATTAAACCTTTTTGAAATTTTGGTAAAAACCTATGTTTAAATTTTTGATTTTTTTGCTCAAAAGAAAGCATAGATAATTTCCTTTAAAAGCTATGTGACCTATTAATGGGATGGGACCTGTTGATCTATCAAAATAAATATAAACCTCTGAAAAAAAATTAACGTTCAACCAAACATTTTAGCATTTCAGATGGGAAAAACAACCGTTTGACAAAAATGTCAATATTTGACACCCTCCAACTCGGAAAGTCCTTAACCGATCTCGTTGGAATTGTGTCTCATAACTACTATCTGATAGGGCTACTTGGTGCAATTTTCATCCCGACAGAAGACATCTCTTTTAAAAATTAACTCACTTGACATGAAATTCCCCTTATGTAGTTCAGTCAAGAAAATATTAATATTTCGGGGTATTAAATAGAATATTTAATAGAGGTACTAAATCTTTATACATATATATTTTATATACACACTTTAGTGCAGATGGGTATATACGAGTATATAAATATCGTCGGTGCGCCGACGAAAACTCCTATGTGTTTTTTACTAGTTTTCAGGAGAGACAAAAAACGTTGCTATTTCGTAAAATCGCGATATTTTTAATATCTCAGATTTTTGGATTTTTCTTTTAATTATTTACCACCAATATATCATAACAAAAATCGTATATGTGAAAAGCCCATGACGTGGTAAATGGTTTTCATAAAAATCGACACGTAGAATGTTTTGTTTGGAGCATTTTAAATATTTGTAAAACAAAAAAATTACACATAGGAGTTTTGATATTTGAATGTTCACAGCGTACCTCAAGCAAACGAAAGTTGGCCTGGATTGTGGCTAAAAACGGGTAATGAGGTTTTGTACAGAATCATCCCCTCTACTCAGATAAGAAGAAATCAAAATCTGATATGCTTCCTTTCGCGAGTTATCGCGATAAAAACAATTTTTAACCAAAAAACCGAACTTAATTACATTGAATCTTAATTAAATTTAAAACTATAACATAATTTCCCAAAAATATGAACATTTGTAAGACGCTTTGTAATGTCCGCGATATTTGCTATATTATTCTATAGCGAAATTTTTGTAATCGAAAAATTCGACTTACACCGCTAAATTTTTACAAAAATATTATTGCGAATTTATTAAAATTAATATATTTACATTCTATGATTTCTGAGGGATAGATTGGTACTAGCATCTCCCCCATAAACATCCCGCGACGAATACATTTCGAACAAAAAACATTTAAGTTCAGAATTAATTAACTATAAAATGCTATTATTACGCGAACCTTCAGTCCTAGGTAAAAGTGGTCAAAGAAAGTTTGGGAGATATTAAGAACGACTACAAGTCTGTCTTTAACAAAAAAAAATTATAATAACGTGGTAGGGATTTACAATGTGTCAAATCAAAATATGCTTCATATAAAAGGAAAGCATACAAAAGTTTTAACACACTGTAAATCCTAACCAAATCACTATACATTTTGTTTGTTAAAGAAAGAGTTGTAGGCCTTTCGCTTATCTTCCAAACATCCCTTGACTACTTTTCCCTAGAACTGTTCATTCGCGAGATAATAGCATTATATAGTAAAATATAATACAAAATTTATTCGTCGAGGGATATTATTCGCGAAAATGCTGATATTAATCTATTCCTCAGAAATTATAGAATGCAAATATATTAATCTTATTAAATTCGGTATAATATTTTTGGTTTACCCAATTGAAATGTTCTTACTTGTTTTTGTTTCGGTTTGGAAGTGGGAGAATGCCTTTACTTTTCACATAACTTCTGCGCGTATGAATCATTTATTTTCTTTAAATTTTTGTAATTTGTATAGAAATTGGTGAATGGCTTCGGATTCTGCTGAGTCTTTTTAGGCCATATAAGGAGATCTTTCATGTTATTATCTTAATTTGTGATATTTTGTATATAAAGTTGTAAATAATTTTTAATATTTTAGTGATAATAAAAAACCGGAAAACCGGTGGAAACAAACGAAAAAAACCGGTTGCACCGGTTGTTCGAAATTCATGATTTTGAGAAAAACCGGGGACGGTGGAAGCAAAAAACCGGTGGGCCGGTTTATTTTAAACCGGTTTTGATCACTCTAGTTGGATCATCATTTACGGTGAATGGATTGCGCTATCGAGAGATGATTAATGATTTTTTATGGTCGGAGTTGAATGGTATTGATCTGGACAACGTTCACTTTTAACAAGACGGCACTACGTGCCACACAAGCAACGAAACCATTGCTCTGTTACGGGAAAAGTTGCCGTACCGTGTTATCTCTCGAAGAGGTGATCACAATTGGCAAACGAGAACTTGTGATTTAACACCTTGCGACTTCTTTGGGGCCACGTTAAAGATAAGGTCTACGCCAACAGCCCAGCGTCGATTCAAGACCTCAAAGATAGAATTCGTGAGGCTATCGAGGGCATAGGGCAGTCACTTTGCGATTTGGTTATGGAAATTTTCATGAAAAGGATATGGTCCTGTAAGCGTGGTCGTGGTGGCCATTTGGCTGATGTTGTTTTTCATTATTAACGGCATACCTTTCCCTTTATTATGAAATAAAGATCCGATCATTTATCTCAAAAAATTGCATTTTTCTTTGAATACCAAAATACCACCTCTTGTTGGAAAACCCTTTATTTCTGACAGATTGCGCGACGAAATCTCATGATGTAAACAGGCCCTTAGAGGAAATACGCCACTTAGCCTATTATACTCGTAATACTATCCGCAGTAGATGAAAAGAAATTTAAATTTAACTTTAATATCAGTGCATACAAATACTTGAAATTTTGTACAGTGTTATGCTGTTATGGTGCCTACAGTCCTGTGAAAAGTGGGCTTAATCACTACGCTCCTTTTGTACCTCTCACACAAAATGACCTAATCATACCAAAATTGAATAGCTCGTAACGTTAATATACCAGTGCACATAAACACTTACAATTCGGCACAGTGCACTGTATTTAAAGAATCTACTGTTTACCGAAAAATAGGTGTATTTGTTAAACCCTTTCTGGTACCTCCCACACAAATTGACAGGTTAGTTATGGATAATGTTGTTACGGGAAAAGTTTTCGGACCGTGTTATATCTCGAAGAGGTGATCACAATTGGCAAACGAGATCTTGTGATTTAACACCTTGCGACTTCTTGGAGGCCACGTGAAAGAAAAGGTCTACGCCAACAGCCCAGCGTCGATTCAAGACCTCAAAGATAGAATTCGTGAGACTATCGAGGACATAGGACAGCCACTTTGCGATTTGGTTATGGAAAATTTCATGAAAAGGATATGGTCCTGTAAGCGTGGTCGTGGTGGCCATTTGGCTGATGTTGTTTTTCATTATTAACGGCATACCTTCCTCTTTATTATGAAATAAACATCCGATCATTTATCTTAAAAAATTGCATTTTTCTTTGAATACCAAAATAACACCGCGACGAAATCTCATGATGTAAACAGGCCCTTAGAGGAAATACGCCACTTAGCCTATTGTAATACTATCCGCAGTAGTTGAAAAGAAATTTAAATTTAACATTAAATTTAACTTTAATATCAGTGCATACAAATACTTGAAATTTTGTACAGTGTTATGCTGTTATGGTGCCTACAGTCCTGTGAAAAGTGGGCTTAATCACTACGCTCCTTTTGTACCTCTCACACAAAATGACCTAATCATACCAAAATTGAATAGCTCGTAACGTTAATATACCAGTGCACATAAACACTTACAATTCGGCACAGTGCACTGTATTTAAAGAATCTACTGTTTACCGAAAAATAGGTGTATTTGTTAAACCCCTTCTGGTACCTCCCACACAAATTGACAGGTTAGTAGTTGAAATTTGTAATTAATTTCAATTTTTCCTATGCCTAATTATTTATACTAAAAATTCAAATAACTAGAATTTGTTTATATTAATTAATAATCCGCATAAAAGTCCTTGTATCTAAATGAGTCTAACATTTAAAATAACTTTAGAAGAATTCTTGTTTACAAAACAAGTAGTGGCTCGTGGCTGCAAAGTAAATAAAGAAATATTTCAATATTTTGTCCGGCAATGTTAAACATAACACTTAAAAATTTCGCTAACAGGAAAATGTTTACCTAAAAGTAATTGTAATAAATACAAAGTATACTCGTAAAATGCAAATAATAACAACGATTTCCTTCATATTTTAAAATAATGTCGAGGCCATTTGGCAAATTTTTTAAAATTTTCTACCGCTTTCAATGTAATTTTAAAATATCAGAAATAATTTTATTGAATCCAATTTTAAGGTTCACTAACTAGAGCTTTTGTTTCAAAACAAGGGTTGATTTTGGAATGGTTCACTTGACTCAGTCATGCCATTAACCTCCAAATGACCGTCCTCCACACATTTGGCAAATATAAATTGTCGAAAAATGTTGTTGCTCACACGCATTGAGAAAACTGTTGGTTGATTGGTTTCCAAATAGTGCAAACCTGAAACCTAACAATAAAATCATGCGGGGGGTAGACCAGCGACACAGTCTTTTGGGATATACTATAAGTAGACGTGAAGACTTACACGTTTCGTAGCGTATCGAAATGTTTACCAGAAAATAAATTAAACTTTTACTCGTTCGCAAGGCGAGATTATCATATTCCAGATGCAAATCTATATAGACAAATACCCCATGTTGTGTACACTAGGATGCACACAAACAAGCTCATATGTGCCATATAGGGTTGCCAGACGGTCGGGATTCGTCGGGATTTTCCCGACTTTTCGCGTATTTACAGAGTCCCGATTATTGAAGTAATTTAGGGAGGAAATCCCGACTTTTTTCCATTTATTCTCTACACTATGGAAAATAAAAGCGCAGTAAAAAAAATAATAAAGAAAGTACAAGAAAATGCTATTTTCATATGTACTTATTATGTACATTTGTAATTTTTCCGTCACTAATCTTTCAAGAAATGTAAATTTTGAACGAATTCAGCAACTTATCTAAAAGAATAGCTATTAACGTGGGCGAATTTGGTAGAAATTTCAAAAGTTATAAAAATTGGAGATGCAGTGTCCTAGGACATGTTGTGCATCGACTACTGCAATTTTCGAGCTATTTGTAAAGAATTGCCACGGATATTTATACCCTTGTTTCATGGCAGATGTTTGTCAGACATAGAAATTCTACAACTAGACCCACCTTAAAGTATACCGATCGACTAAGAATCAGATTTAGTTATATATAGCTCATTAGTTATAAAAGCTGTATTTTACATGCAATTGTTTTGAAATTTAGCATGGTAGAGTTTTTTATCCAGAGAACAACTTTGCTCAATTTGACGTAAATCGGTACAGATTTAGATTTATATCCCATATATATGATTCGTCCTAATTGGCCCTTAAGCCCTATAGAAACTACAAGGGGCAAAATCGGCTTTTTTGATATGTTTGAATCGAAACAATATATATTTGGAACACCAATTTTTAAATATTTTATATTTCTTTGCAAATAAATTTTATTTGAAAATCAATAAAATATATTTATAACAAATAATATTTGCAAACTGAATTTCTCAAATAAAATATGTGTTTAAGTACAAATAAAGTTATTATTTAAGAATTTTTCCAAATATATTTTATTTAAAATATATTTCCAAAACTTTTTCGAATTTCAGTTTTAATCTCTTCTTGGTTTCGAATTGTACCTCCCAGTTATGATACCATATGCAGCAATAACTCCTTTTTAAATCAATCATTTCAAATTTCTGAGTATTCCAAGCCATCATTAGTTGTCAATCCTCTAAGTACTTTATATTGATCTAAGATTTTACGATTTCAATTATTATTTTTACGAACATTAAACATTTCTAAAAATTAAAATTTGAATTACTGAAAAATTTAAAACAATTTATGTATTTTATGAATACTTAATGCAATTTTTTTTTTTTTTGCAAATAAATATTTGTTTCGGAAATAACAGTCACATTTGGATGCAAACAAATATTTGTTTAGAATAACATCTTCCCAAATACACAATTTTTGTGTGCACCAAATATTATATTTTTACAGTGTACCATAAACATATGTATGTTTCAAGCCGAATATGTTTCTGACAATATACTATAGAAGCGATTTTTTTCAGCGTGTATAGTTTACATCCAAGCGTTTTAAAGTAAAAGCGAATTTCGTGAAGAATAACACAAATAAAGTATTTGTGGCAAACATAATATTGACCTATAGTGTATATAAGATATTTTGAATATTCTTATGTTAGACTTTTATTGATACTGTAATGATTTTTTTAAAAACCAATAAAATGTTATCTTTTTATTTGTCCCGACAAATCCCGCTTTTAAGTCTCGGTTATCCCGACTTTTCGAATACGGTGTCTGGCAACCCTAGTGCCATACGGTATTGTACATGTGGTTGCAATCAAAGTTTATTAATCTACGTCCATAGTCATCGTCGATTTATGGATGGTTTAGTAAAAACAGCAATGAAAATCATTGCAGTGGAAAAGGAAAATTGAAAAAATGATAAAACAAGAGAAAAAAATGCTCAACAATAATTCTGCAAACAAGCCAAAGAAAATATGATTACAAATTAAAAAAAAAACATCATACATGCGTTGCATGTAGGTTGAGAGGTAGGAGTGCCATATGATAATTTTGGGAATAAGAAGAGAAAATAATTAATTTTAAACTGCACTACAGAATATAAGCAGACTGATTAAAGGTGATTGGGCATCTCTTGTGTTAGTTTAGCTAATATACATTTTTACCTATTTATTCAAGTAGAAGCACCAAATATAACTACAGTTAAGAACTGCAGTGGAATTTAAAAATCCTGTCAGTGTTCATTCCTTATTCAAAACACACCTTGCTGCCAAATGTCATAATTAGCGCATAGACGTCAAATTTGCTGGTACATATGGCAGCTATATCCAAATCTGAACCGATTTCCACATATTTCAATAGGCTTCGGATTTAACACAATTTTTTTTAGTTGTTACACACATCAGCCACAAAACATATTTATGTATATCCTACTGTATAGTGTAGGATTTAAATATAAGATGGACAAAGTTTTAAAGCTTATATATTTTCCTTAAAATTATAACCGTTTTTATGATATACTAAAGTTTGTAAACAAATATCAAAATTGTCTAAATTTCAGCTTTTTAGGTTATGTTAGGTTGGTAAAGAGTGACACAAACTCACTTACACTATATAGTCCATTGCGCTACCACAGCAAAGTTAGCTATGTATGTTGGAAAGTTCCCAATGAAATGAGAGTCTACGGTTGCACTTCGCTTTGATTCCTCCTCCTCTTAGTCTGCACAGCTTCTGCAAAAGTCACTATGTAAGACCTTCAATCTCTCTGCGTGCCGTCCAATTAGGCAGTGACCCGTAATGATATTTAACTGTCATTTGGGCACTATCTCTCAAGAAGAGCTTGCAGGTCACAAGGGACATGCCCACATATTCCAGATCCCCTGGAGCGTGTAAGGTAGTTCCTAGTCTTGCAAGTTCATCTGATTTGCAGTTCCCTGTAGGCCCCTGTGTCCCGGTACACATATCCGTTGAATATTGAACTCTTCAGACATGACGTTCAGATCAAAGACAAAGAGAATAAGAAGACATTCCTTCAGGCCGAAACGTCAAAATCTATCAGGTACGAACGAATAGGAACGCGAAAAAACAGTTTTCCGCGAACATTGATTGAACTTTTTGGCACTTATAGACTAATTTTAATTTTTTAATTGTGACAATTACAAAAAATTTGGGAAAAACTGTCTGAAAATCTGAAAGTCCTATTCGTTCGTAACTGACAAATACTCGCCACGGGAAGGAATGCTTTCTTCAATTATATTGATTTTGGTTCAGATATCTGCGACAGTCAAGGGTAGTTTTTTTAATTCATGAATATAATTTCCAGAGACTTGATTGACTTAATTTTCAACCATTCTGCTACATCTTTAATAGCTAAGATTGCTGTCTGGTAAACACTTCAGGCAGATTGTTTGCGATGCTAACTTGGTTATAGAGTTTGGAAGTTAACGAATGTATAGAAATTAACGAATCTCCTACTTCCTGGGATATGACCATTTCAGTCTGATCTATTGGGTAGAATAGCGAGATACTGCTTGACAAAGAGTGGTTCAGTCATAGTGTAATCAACAGTGCCCGGAAGGTCAGGCATTGTGTCTAGTATGACACAATAGTAAAGGTTGGGCCATTTAAAATTTTAAATTTGAACTACCGATTACTTAATTGGATTGATCGGATGAGGTACTGTCGAGACAGTCGTGGCAGTGATATTGTGTCCTACGGATGGGTGTAAAGTGTTCTTTATTTTTTTTCCAATTCATTACATTTTTTTATTGAATCTTTCATTATTAGAAAATGAAAATAAAAATAAGTGGACAAATCTTAACCTAAAATACTATTCTCTGGATTATTGCCATTGCGAATAAACCATTGAGACTTTACACGATTTTTTTACTTTAACAAAAAGGTTAACATTTCAAATTTAAGAATTCATAATTTCATTTCATTTGTGTTTTTGATTAGTTTAAATTTAAATCATGTCCAGCGTATCTCTCCTACTAAGGCGGTTATGACCTTCAAAATTTAGTAGTTCTCGAGCCAGGATGTTTGGATGATTGAATAGTTTACCCACGTAACACCGGCAATATTTTTCAATTTCCTCTTTTACTGTTGGCATGTTGAGATCCTTATGGATGTTAGCGTTTCTTATATACCATGGTGCACCTGTAATTAAACGAAGAATATTCTATTGTCTTCTTTGTAATTTGCATACATTTGAAGCGCACGCTTCATACCATATGTCCAAATGGGCTTCAATAGCGTTTTGTATAAAAGAACTTTATACTCTGGATCTAGGGCAGATCTTTGGCTGATAAGCCACTGAAGTTGAATAGTTTTGAGTTTTATTTGAGTTACTTTAGAGTCTACGTGGCGCGACCACGTCAAACGCCGATCTATATGGATTCCGAGATATTTTACATGATCCTTTTGGGGAATCCAGTAACAAATTCTTAGTGGATTTATTTTTGATTTAACACGATTTGCATAAGCATACTTTGATTTCTCATCATTTCTTGCATCATGTTTTGCATATTCAACATGAATGAATTCATAGTTTCTATTAACTTTTCTATTGAGTTTTCGAGGGGAAATTGAGGGGGTAACGAATTACCATGTTGGTGCATGACAAAATTCTGTAAAACAGAGGAACGTTTTCCTGCATTGCCGACCATTTTGTCTGGTTAAGGCGCGGTAAACGTTACAATTCTGCAGAACGACAATTTAACAGTAGATGATTTTTGTGTTTATTATATTCATTTATATGATTAACAATACGAAAGATGTAGGTTACACTATTTGCTAGTCCAGTTCATTTGTTGCTCAAGACATTTTAATAATATTCCCCAGAATTTATCAGCTATAACTCCCATATTCAAGGTGGGAATTATGTCTGTAGGGGTTATGTACAGGCACCGATTTTTACATACTTTGTTCGATCGCTTTATATTCATTAATTTTTGTGTTTATTATATTTTTAACATTGCGAAAGATGTAGGTTACCCTATTTTCTAGTCCAATTCGTTTCTTGCTACAGATTTTTCAATAATATTCTCCAGAATTTCTCAGCCTTAACTCCTATATTATTTGTGGGAATTATTTCCGGTCAACTTATTTATGTATAATTGATGGGCGTTTTCCTAAAATTACTTAATATTTATTGATTTTTGAGTATATTATATGCGTTTATTTGATTAACAATGCGAAAGATGCAGGCTATCCTATTTTCTAGCCAAGTCCATTTAATGCCACAGATTTCTAATAAAATTCCCCAGAATTTCTCAGCAGTCCTCGTACTAATTTCTGCTTCAATGCTATGACGAGCAGAGCTAGCTAGCAGATTGGGTAGGATTGGACATGGTCTGACATGATTGCAATTGCTGTTTGGTGGGGATTGGGGCAACAAGAAGGGAACAGATGGGTGTACAACATATGTACATACGTTTTAAACATTAAAGAAATAGAAAAAATATATAAAAACACAGTTAAATTACCGCTTTTTGCGAGCCATATTTTTCGCCATTGGCTGCCTTTTCCAAAAGATGTGAACTTTCTTCGGTGGCCAAGGAGGCACCGTTGTGTTTAAGATTTGATTCCGATGAGGTTGATGACATTTTGCAGCTGTTTCTTTTCTTTCTTTTTAATGAATTTTTCTTTTTAGTTGTCAGTAGTTGCGCGTAGCTTGAGTATTAACACGTTAATATGTTTGTTGGGTCGTAGACGGAGATTTATGTGTGAGTAAAATTGATATTTCTTTTTTTCAAATTTTTTGTTGGGTTCACTATTTTTTAATATAACTTATATAAACTATTGAGTATGAGATTACTTCGGATTATGTTTACTTTTGTTGTTTTCTAACAATAAATACTATAGTTTGGATATGTTTTGAGTAGAAATTCAGATTAGTCTGATTTTTTGTAATTTTTGTTTATCTCTTAACGGCGTTGAGAGTCTTTAATGTCCTTTATGGTGTGATTACAAAACACAAATGTTCGTCGTTTTGTCAGTTATTTTTTGGACGCCCACACTTCATTCTCGGTTACTGACAATGATGACGATGGCTTCACCAAAATACGAAACATTAGCGGTTAACACAAGAAATTTGATTCTCTGGCTCTAGCTTAGATGCGCCTGCGCTTTGTAAAGGTTATAAGCAGTAGTACAGCAACACCGTCACACACACGTATACACTTGGAGAGCAACTCTATGATGGGTAAGTAGACAAAATAAGGTTTGTCTTTTGTTGTCTATTTGGAGAATTGTTTGGAGAGAATACTGGTGGTGTTGGTTGATGTTGAGTGTGTAATGTGGTTGGATTTTTTCTTCCAAATTTTCTTTCTGGTTTTTTTGAGGAAGTGGTGGGGGTGGAGAGTATTTTCCAGGTTTCTTGTTATTCGAGTAGAATTTCTTTAGTTTTTTTCCTTTAAGGCTCAATCAATTCTTCATTTTTTTCTTGTCCAATCTGTTTCTTCCGAAGTTGTGAGTATTTCATGAATTTTTTTAGTTAATATAAACAAGATTTTGTTGGGTTTTTAACGCGAGCCGGTTTTTGTTTTCGTTCAATAAATTTTAAAACGTTTCTTTTTAAAATATGTTTAAATATTGCAACTGTGGTCGTGTTACTTTTTGCGTATAGATATCTTTCAAATATTTAAAATATGTTATTTTTGTTTTCTTCTTCTTTTTTTGTCGCCTTGTTATTTTGTACTCGGCTGTTTTACTTAACACCGCCACGACTTGATTGTAAATGTGTCGTTTTCTGCCTTACGCGCCAAATAAAAACATATTTTACTCAGCAAATGTTTCCTTAGCATTGACACAACGCCGCAGTCAGTCCTCTCTATCACTTATTTGTGCTCTACTGCATTTGCTCTCACCTAAACTGTATAATCGGTTAAACTCGCTCTCAAACACTTACTCTCTCTCTCTATCCAGTTGGTTTCTCTTGTGAAGCAAACTGTGAAAACAATCCCCCTATATGTAAGTTTGACATTGCTCATTTCAATATTCCATTCAGAGTTTCGTCAGGCCGTGCGGGCCCCCATAGGTAAATGTTTATTGTTGAGCATGACTCGCTTGCAAAGTTGGCGTTGTTGTTCCTTTCCCCACTACACCAGTGTTATCTGTTCCACTTCTTGTGGACGGACCTACGTTCATATTCATTCATACATACCTACCAATGTAAGTAAAAATGTATTTTTTCACATTTACTCTCCGCCAACCATTACATTTCCTCGTCCCGCTCTTTATTGGTTCAATGCCGCTGCCACTGTATATCAAACTGGAAATACAGGCGCTTACATTTTCTTTCTCCGCTCTTCACACAGTGATTTCCGTTTCTCCAAATCTATCTCTCCAACAAGCAATCACGTATGTATATATGTACATACTTATGCGTTGCATGGAAACTCTCGTGCTCCCGCGCCATTCGTTGTTGTTACATCCTTACATACAAGTGTGAGAGTAGAAAACAACACCTCTGTGTGGATGATTTTAGGTCTATGAATATGGCTATTAGTATGTACATATGTAGGTATGCCAGCATTTTGACGTCACGCACAAAAGAATTTACATTGACTAAAAGCAGTCGCACACGACAGTGGGCTGGCTTGTGATAAAAATCTCGATAACAATTCACATGCAGTTTGTTTTATATAATTTCAACATCGGACGGAAGGATATAATGGTAAAAATATCCCTATAGTCGACGGTGGGTGAGTGATATTCATGGATGGGTCCAAACTACAAAAGTAATCGCAGAGTGGAAGTCATGTTCCGGAACAGAATGTAAACCTCAGCTATATATGATACGTATAGTGGTTGAAGCCACACTTTTTACATAGAAGAGTATGATTAACTCCTTTATCAACAATAGTGAAAATGTTAGCAAGAGGAATAAATCCAGATTATTGCACTATCGATTAGTCCGGCATTCACGCGACAAAGACCCAAGCACATACTGAAGTTATCCAGGAATATAATCCGTGAATTGATGTCAGTCTTCACTGGAGAATCGTCCTTATTGCTTTAGGGACTTCTACAACTTTGAGACTTGGATCCACCTCTGCACCGCTCTTCGATGTCAAGATTTCCCAAACAACGTAGGCTTCGTCTTTTTCCCCAGAGAGTAATTTGGAGCACTTGCCTCCGTCGGCTTTTGAATCAAAAGGCTGCCCATCAAGAGGGACTTCTTGAGAACTTTCGTGTTCTGTCGTCCAACTTAGGAACAGTCTTCCAGTTCCTCTTAATAAAGCGCGTTTCCTGATCAGATTTTTGCACTCTCGATTAGTTTGGCCTTCATACAACGAACAAGGACAAATAACATACTGAAGTGATACAGGAATATAATCTACGAAATGATGGCAGTCTTGACTGGACACTTATTTATGGAGTTATAACCATTTTAAGTTTAACTAGGGAAATTCAATGTTCATCCAAAAATAAGTGATCAATAATTATGCACTGTTTGCTCTGGGGCGCTTATTTAAGAAGTTATAGCTTTTTTAAGTTTTGGCTGGGGATGTTTGAAATATTGCGATTAGCTCTAGAAATAATTATAAATAACGACCATTTCTGCAGCTATCATGATGATTAAGAGAGATATAATTGATATGTCATCATGGAATATTTAACCATTTTATGAAAATATCCAGAATTTTCGGAATTGAGAAGAATAATAATATGCAAATCATATATGACTACCGTTACTAAACAATCGGGCTGATTGGACTGACGCAAATGTCTGCCAAATCAGCTATAGGTGATTAAGATTTCTACGTTGTGGCAAAGTAATGGACCAACAGAGTGGTCTATGTGAGATTATTACCTATGAAGAGATCGCCGTTTAACCTAACATCGGAAAGTCCTTATTTGGAAAATCCGTAGTATTTTCAAGGGCTAAGGGCCAACCCTGCACTATAAGTATTCGATTTGTCGGCGGTTTTACTACATCTAATCATTCATTAGCTCACATAATAATAACCGTTTTTTTAATCTGTTTGGAATTGGTAGTTCCTTTTGCAGATGACGTCATTAGGTGATTGCCGAATACACTGCAGATTCATTCTTAGATTCGAAAATTCATTTCAGTTTTACAAGTGGCAATTGTGTCAACCTTCTTTATATCTGCAGTTTAGCTGATAGTCAAAATGGAACAATCTTACGCAAAATTATGAATAACAGAAACATGGTAATAATGATAACTAGTCAAAACGGCCCACTAACCTGATTTTATGATATAAACAATATTTCTTAATATATTACGCCCAATCACCTAACTGTAATGTGATAATATATATACCATACTATCAAGAATGACAACACTACACTATCATTATTTTTATTAATAGCATGGCAATGTCACAATGATATTAGAGAATTCCAATGAATTTCTTCGAGATAAGATAGCGAGACGAGCCCTCAAAATTTTATTGCCTTGCTCCGCTGTATCTGCTGTTAAATCTTCAACAATTTTTGAAAATTGGCATTTGAGACGAATTTCGATCAGACTGGCAATTTGTCAAACCCGAAGTGTAGGGATCTTGCATGTGCGAATGGATATATGAGCATCTTTTGTAATATCTGCCGCTAGGCTGATATTCAAAATGGAATAATCATTCGCGGAATTATGAACTAATGAAATCCACAAACCTGATCTAATGATATAAACAATATTTCTTGATATATTTCGCCCAATCACCTAGATATAGTGTGATAACATATATTCTACTAAGAATGAAAACAATACACAATCATTCCTTTCATTAATACGAGTAGCAGAGCAATGTCACACTGATGTTAGAGAATTCCATTGAATTTCTTCGTGATAAGATAGCAAGACGAGCCTTCAAAATTGTCTTGCTTTGCTCCACTGTATTTGCGTCAGAGGGCATAGCAACAGTTGAATCATAGTCATGAAACGGCTGAAATTGCCAAAATAAAGTGTATTCGTATTTGGAGAAATACGAGCACAATGCGGCGGCAGCAACAAAAACACGGTAAACATTTCAAATGACTTTGAGAAAAAAATAACCTAAACATAAATTAACAAAAAATAAAACACAGACAACAAACAAGTAAATCAAGATATATTCATTATACTGAAACGAAATACAAGGGTGAGTAGTGTTTACAGTTGGTAACAGAATAATTGGGCAGCAGTAGATATTGGAATAGTGAGGCTGTCATTTTAAATTTGACTTCTTTATTTGCAATAGTTCCGTGAAATCTTCAGAAGCCACTTCACACTATGTGATATTTATCTGAAAGTTGTCAGGATTTTTCTTTCCCAGGAAATGCCCGCTAATATGCAGCATTCTGCTGTGTGTGAAACGAGCCATCTGATGATGTCTCTAATATTTATAGGATCAATTATACATTTGTATGTATACCTCCCACACCATGACATGTCGTTTTAAAAAAATATGCTGGGACCGAGATTTTTAAATATAAATTTTGAATAAACAAATTTCATTTGAAAATCATTAAAATTTATACATTAAATTTATACTTTCTCAAATAAAATATGTGTTTACAAACAAATAAAATTATTGTTTAGAAATTTCTTCAAATATATTTTATTTAAAATATTTCAAAACTCTGCTAAATTTTTCGAATTTCAATATAAATTTTTCTTGATTTCGAGTTATGTCTTACAGTCAAAAATTGCATTATCTTTTTAATGCACTCATTTTTCATTTCGAAATATTCCAAGACATCATTTGTTGTAAATCCATCGAGAAGTTTATAGTTATAAAGGGTCCGCAATCTAACGTTTTTTTTCCAACTAGTGCTTATTTCGTGAATGGTAACACTTAGCTCATGTCTGATTTGACAGATAATTAGTTTTATCCTTCCGCTGGACGAATATGGTTGTGTATACGATTGAACAACGCTGGGAAATATTGCGACATTATCTTGAAAATCATGGTAATGTTGCAGAACGATTTTGCCAAAAAAATCATCTATTCAGATGAAGCTCATTTTGATCTTGGCGGGTATCTAAACAAGAAAAATTGTCGCATTTGGGGCACAGAAAACCCGCACGCATACATTGAAAAGCCGATACACCTAAAACGAGTCACTGTTTGGTGCGGATTTTGGTCCAGAGGCATAATTGGGCCATTTTTCTTCGAAAATGAGCAAGGAGTGGCCGTTACAGTCAATGACGATCATTATCGGGCCATGTTGAACGAATTTTTGTTCACAAAAATTGAAGAGGAGGATATTGGCAACATTTGGTTTCAACAGGACGGCGTTACGTGCCACACAGCCGAAGCTACACTCGATGTTTTGCGCCCGCCTCGCATTATCAGCCACAGAGCTGATGTCGTTTGGCCACCTCGGAGCTGCGATTTGATACCGTTGGACTATTATTTGTGGGGTGGTCTCAAAGATAAGTGTTACGCCGACAAGCCAGAGACAATTGACGCTTTAAAGGACAATATTCGTGCAGCCATTGGTGATATACAGCTGCACACAATCGATAATGTGCTTAAAAATTGGACCGATCGTGTAGGCTACTGCATGGCCAGCCGAGGCAGCCATTTGAATGAAATTATTTTCCATTATTAACCGGAAGGATTGTACTTTCAAATAAAAAAAGAAATTTGAGAAAATATTCAGTAGTTTTTTTATAGCATTTTCAAAAAAAAGTTATTTGGCGGACCCTTTACAAAGTTATACGATTTAAATTATAATGGAATTTTACGACCATTCAAAATTTCTAAAAAAAATTAACTTTGAATTACTGAAAAATTGGCATTAAGTTTAAGATATCGATATGTTTTCTGAATGCTTAAATGAAAATAATTCTTTGTTTAAGAAGTAATAGTCCCAAATAAAAAATATTAGTTTTAAACAAGAACAAAATTTTCCAAATATATAATATTTGTGTGTACCAAATATAATATATTTAGAGTGTACCCTTTGTTTAGGACAATATACTACAGAAGCAATTTTTTTCGGCGTGTATGTATTCGATTTTTCGATGGTTTTCCAATTTCGTAATACATGCTCATTCATTAGCCCACATGATGATAGCTGCTGTTTTTTTGGATTCAGTATAGAATTGAACCGATACGTTACCTACCACACCAAGACTGTTTTGACTACACGGACCAAAATCGCCTTTTTCGATATGTTTGAACCGAAAGAAAATATATTTGGAACACAAATTTTTAAATATCATATATTTCTTAGCAAATTAATTTTATTTGAAAATCAATAAAATATATATGGAACGCATATATTAATATATTACAACAAAATATATTTGCAAACTAAATTTCTCAAATAAAATATGTGTTTATGTACAAAAAAATATTGTTTAGGAATTTTTCTTTTTCAAAACTTTTGTTGACTTTTTCGATTTTCAGTTTTAGTTTTTCCTTGGATTCAAATTGTACCTCCCAGATACCATATGCAGCATTAACTTCTACTTTAAATCAATCATTTAAAATTTTTGTGTATACCAAGTCATCATTAGTTTTCATTCGTCCAAGTAATTTATATTGATCCAATATTATACGATTTTAATTATTATTATTTATTATTTTTACGAACATTAAAAATGTAACATTGAATTACTGTAAAATTTAAAACAATTTAGGTATTTTCTGAATACTTAAATGCAAATAAATATTTGTTTCGAAAATAATAGTCCCAAATAAAAACATATTGGGATGTAAACAAAAACTTGTGTAGAACAACATCTGCCCAAATATGTAATTTTTGTGTGTGCTGAAAATTATGTGTTTAGAGTGTATCCTAAACCGTATATGTTTGGGACAATATACTACAGAAGCTATTTTTTTTCAGCGTGTGATGAATATGTTCATTGGATTATTAGAGGTTGCGTAAGGTCCAATAGTCCCGCATACTGGAATTACAAATATTGTTAGATCTATCATCACTAATACTTTTCCTGAATGGTAAGGGATTTCATCCCTCCAGAGCGATATGTCTTATCGTGGATCTTGACTACATCTGACCAAGGTGAAGAAGGTATTTTTATTTAATTTCTGCACGGGGGAAAATTGTTATTTTTGATATGTTTGAATTGAAAGAAAATATATTTGGAAGCGATTTTCTCAAATACTATATATTTGTTAACAAATAAATTTTATTTGAAAATCAAGAAATCTTGTTTGGAACGCATATATTAATATACTAGAACATAATATATTTGCTAACTGACTTTCACAAATAAAATATGTGTGTACCCACAAACAAAGTTATTGTTTAAGAAGTTTTCCAAACATATTTTCTTTAAAAAAATTGTTAAAACTTTGCTGATTTTTTGGAATTTTAGTTAGTTTTTCCAAGTTTTCGTTTTAAACTTTATAGCTAAAAATGTCTTTTAATTTATAAATATTCCAATTCATCACGTTTTGTCAATCCATCAATGCAATTTATATTCACGAAAGATTATACGATTTATGTTTTAATTAAATTTTAAAAACATTTAAAATTTATAAAAAAAATGATCTTTGAGCATCTGAAAAACAGAAAACTTGTCTTTAAATCAAGGCATTGATACATCGCCAAAATAATTAAATACAAATTAATCTTTGTTTCGGAAATACTAGTTCCAAATAAAAAAATATTAGAATGGGAACATATTTTTGTTTAGAACAATATTCTCCCAAACATATAATATTTATGTGTCTCAAATATTATATATTTGGAGTGTACTCTAAACATATGTACATTTCAAGCCGAATATGTTTGGGACAATATACTACATAATCGATTTTTTTCAGCGTGTGATATACAGGAGGTTTCGATGTGAAGCTATTGATCAACAGACACTTCGTTAAATCCATTAAGATATAACTTCTTCGCTGTTCTGTAAGGGATTTCATCCCACCGGATGGAAAATAATAGGATATTAGAGAGTTCATAAGCATGACATTAAGACCGACTTTGATAAGTGATGTTATCTGGCAAGATCCGTCTACCAGAAACATCTACGACTTTGATTGAGATAACATTGTCCTTATAAGAAGTCAAACAACTTCAGGAACTGATTGACATTCTTTGACAATGAATTGATTAGAGACACTTTTTGACATGTCCTAAGACTTCAAAGACCCTTCCCGACCTCCTATGGGGATTTTCTACAGCGAGACCTACTGTTTCGAAAATCTTGTTCGTGTTCAAACCAAAAAGGTTCACAGAATATAGATTATTCTATTCCATCGGAATCATCAACGACTGGATTGGTTTTGCGAGCATTAAACCTTTGAGTTACGTTAACTTTCTTGATCACTCACTTGGACAGTCGTTAACTGGGCAATTACCGACAATCTCTTGTCGACAAAAACACTCGAAAGGCGCTTGAGTGGAATCCACAGGATAGCCGAAGAAAATGAAGACGTGATAAATAGAGGAAACTGGTTGGAATCGGAAGGACAGCAAGTTCACAACAGAGCACATGCTCAGACTCTTTGTCCAGCAATACATAGAACTGGACGTGAAGAGGTGGAAAGTCTTCCACAGAGAGGATGATCGTGATGGTGCTTTACTTTTTGGGGGGCTTGGTGGATCAATTCTCCATGGCCAGCCTGGCCAAGACGAAGGGCATGACTTTCTATGTGTCCAAAACTATTTTCTTCAAAATTGATAAGGGTTGGCGTTGAAGACCCGAAAAATGAGGCAAAAGATAATAAGGGCAGCAAAGAAGAGAAGCGCCCATAGCAGTGAAAAAATTAAGAGGGAGCCGAAACTACCATCTCCGAAACTTCCAATTCCGTTCATAACTAAATTGACTACATTAAAAATAATCTGAGCTACTCATTTCATTCGCTAATAAAGAATTACCTCATTGGACTATCTGTTATTCATGTATAGTCCCATTTTTAAACTTCACTGTAAATCACATGAAATTAACGCTTAATTTAAGAAATTTAAAAAAATCCACACACCAAAAACACCCAACATTTATAGCGTTTAAATTGCTTTGGACGAAGAAAAAACGTGACCGCTGAATCGTAACCGATATGTAGATATGTATGTACTCGTGGTACGCGCTTGAGGCGTCATACCGCCTCATATCGATTATTGTATGCGAATGTACACAGAAATTTTTGGGTTGCTGAATCTGTGTGAAGAAACACACAACAATATCGAATGAATGAAACGAAACAAATGAAAGTCACCTTGGAAATTCTTCGAAAAAAATCAAATGAATAATATTGATCGATTTTTGATGAAATACAACAGCCCCATATTTTTCTATACAGCCAAAATTATTACAATGAAGCGGTGACACAAAAGAAGGATTAGGATAGGTGTAGCGGGGTGTGGGGGGTTTGTGACAATATAATGGTGAGTGACAATTTTCTGGGGGGGGGGAGAGTGGATGATATATGTATTAAGCAAAGAAACATGTGTTTTGTTTACATTAGGTTTTTAATGCTCACTGCCTTAAGTGAAGAATAATACCCACATATAAGACAAAAAGAGAGCCCATGTGAGAGTCCGGAATATTGAGAGCATTTGTGTGTTTCATTAAAGCATTTTATATTTGCCGAAAGGGTATAAGCTCTTTATTTTATTGCTTAAGTATTTGTGGGTATTTTGAGATGACGTCACTGCCATGACAAGCCCCAAAAATCCCAACCAATGAGAATTTGTTTAGAATGACTGGCCTCCAAGCGAATGTGTTTTGTGTGTCGCCACTTGTGAGTTAGTATGTATGTAAGTGTATTTTGTATATACGATGGTATTTATTTCTTTTTATGGGGATTGTGGGTTGCTGCACTCTAAAGCAGAGTGCAGAGCGAACAGACGGGTTTCTGATGATGATGAGTTTGTAATTTAGTAAAACAATAAAAACAACTAAGCTGGCACAAAGCCAACCTCACCAGAGCCCCCGTCAATCGCGCTCTTTTTTTCGTAAGCTTCTTATGGTATAAATTCATTTGAGAGCCAGAGTCGACGAAATGTATAAGTATTATGAATAATGTGTGAGTGAGTGAATTTTGTTTTAGTTCTTGCTGTTTTACATTCTGTTGGTGTGTATGTGCGATATTATTTATCATGTGTCTGAATAAAACAAGCAGCTGCTGCTTCGTCTGGCCATCACTAGCCACTTGCGCGTTCAAAAGTACGTGAATACTTGAATTTGAAAAACAAATCACGCGATACGCCACGAGATTGCGGTGGCCGGACAATTCCGCTGCCGGTTACTTCACGATGTCGTTTTTATTCTTGTTGTAAAATGCACACTCAAACTAATAACCCAAATTCAACTCAAAGGTCTTTAACTTCTCACATACAGAGCGCATTCAAGTTTTTGAAGTTGTTGACGCTGTGGGGGAATATTAAATTTTTTTTCTTTCTTCCAGTTTAATGTATTGATTTGATAAAGTTTACTTAACGTTTAACACTTTATTTCAATGGAGTATTCGACATTTAACAATTGTGTAGATTAAACATTAGCTGATCTGAAAATTATGACTATCAGCTGAGAGGGGCATATGGTACACCCGCAAAATTTGAATACAATCAGTTATACCTACCTACTGTAAAAAATTCAAAGTAGATACATATATTTTTATAAATGGCTTGAAAACTAAAATACTATGTCCTTGTTCAATAACAAAATTAATTAGGAAAGACTAAAGACGGACAGAGTCGAATCTATAATACCATTATTTGCAAAGCATTAAGAAAGTGAAGTCAGGAGAATTCTTCATAAAGGGTAGTATACAACCGTTAAAAATAAAGTATTTTTATACCTATAATCAAAATGTCAGCTAGATCAGGTAAAAATGTGGCATCAAGAGCTCCAGGGAGTCAATTTAGAAGTTGTATTTATGGCGGGAGAGTCTCTTCCCATACAGTATTAGGCAGCCGATTGGGGTAAATTGAGAGCCATATTCAAGTAGGTCTCATTTTTAAAAAGTGAAATGAAAGTGCGAACTGTCGGGGATATAGAAGAAACGATGGAACGAGTTACTGTAACCATAATTTGCTCGTTACAAACATGTCACATGTCCCAAAAATAAAGCCAAGGGCGAAAACGACCGGTAGCAGAGTTGTTAGTTCAATTGAAGTCGTTCATTTTAGTTTACCATGTTTCTTCAATGAAGGAACCATGTCATTTCGTTCTCCCTTACCTTCTCTCATTTACTTTACTCTTCTCACCTGTTATGTGTTGTTGCCACTTCATTCAACTCATTTCATTCATGTTTTACTCAGATTCCTTTAATAGCGGCTGAATTGATCTGTGATCTACTGAATGAAAGACAGCTGGTGAACGAAAGTGAGCTGTTGAACTAAGTGAAGGTATTAGTTTACTCAATCGAAGTGAACTAAAATGAGCGATCGATTAAAAGAACTAAAGTAGAAAACTGTACATGATAGTCGTATCAATTAGTTAGAAAAAGTGCTACAGAACGCTCTTTAATAAAACAGCACAACACATGATTTTGGGACTCAACTCTGAGAATTGGATGTGAAAATAGTCATAAGAATAAGAACTTCTGCATTCATTCGTTTAGTCAAGTTGGCTCAATTAATAATTTAATGGTCATACGAATTTATTTGCTCAAGGTGGATTTTTTGCACTTTTTCTTTATTTTTTTCTCGGTATACCGTAAGGAATATCTCTTTTGTGTCTGAAGCAAAGTTGTAGATACTAAATCGGAGAAAAATGTGGAATAAAATGCCCAAAAATCGCAAAAATGCCCACAAAGTCATAAAACATCTGTCGGTAAAATATTGAAAAGCAGTAAGGAAAGACAGAAAGTTGGGCGGGGACGACTATATAATACCCTACACTTCCCTAACAATGCGAAAATGTGCATTGCGATAAGAATTTGGCAGTGTTCATACATGTAATAAGAAAACTCTCTCTGTTGAATTTCGTACTGATCGTATATAAAAGAGGTTTCTTCAGCGCTTACATGTCAAACCGGTTGAAACATATATATTGGGACTATGTTCAAATCGAAACCGATTTTCTCCAAATCCGGCAGTGTTGATACATGTAAAAAGAAAACTCTCTCTGTTGAATTTCGTACTGATCGTATATAAAACAGGTTTCTACAGTGCTTACATGTCAAATCGGGTGAAACATATATATTTTTATCTAAATCTGAACGGATTTTCTCCGAATTTTGTAGTGTTCATTCACGTAACAAGAAAACTCTCTCTGCCGTACAGATCGGATGTAAAATACGGTTTTTACAGCGCTAACATGTCAAATCGGGAGAAACATATAAATGAGGGTTATATCTACATCTGAAAGAATTTTCCATGAATTTGGTAGTGTTCATTCATTTAATCAGTTAATTCTCTCTGCCGAATTTCCTACTGATCGGATATAAAATACGGTTTCTACAGCGCTTACATGTCAAATCGGGTGAAACATATACATGGAGGCTATTTATAAATCTGAACCGATTTTCCCAGAATTTGGCAGTGATCATATACAGGGTTGCCCATATTCGACGGACCCCCGGACTCGTTGGGCCCATTCCAATCGACGAGGCTTGTCCGCAGGCAACAATCTTTGCGTCAATTGAATTTTGTACGGGAACAAATGCAAATCAACGCGAATAATCCGTTGTAAAGTGGACCGAGCCATGCCCAACTGCTGAGAACGGCGTTTTTGGGATGTTCTTGGGGACCTCTCAACACTGGCTCGTACGGCAGCGATATTCTCGGCCGATCGCCTTGGTCGACTTTTATTTGGCCTCTTCGGATTAGAAAGAGCCTCACCAGTCGAAAATTTTTCGTATAAACGCTTAATGGTGTTCTTAGAAGGCGCACTTCTCACATTTTTTAATATTTTAAAAGCACGTTGACTTGACTTCTTCTGTTGAATGTAAATTTCAACTATTTCAGAGCGCTCGCGTGGCGTGTATTGTTCCATGGTAAAAATCTGCTTGGACTGACGCTTCAAACGCGGTATGTCATTAAGCGATCTGACATCTCTGTCAAAAGTTATGGCGTTGCCAGATGGGTCTGTCGAATATGGGAGACCCTGTATGTAATAAGAAAACTCTGTCTGTTGAATTTCGTACTGATCTGACTTAAAATACAGTTTCTACAGGGCTTACACTTCAAATCGGGGGTAACACATATATGGGGGCTAAATCTGAACCGATTTTGACCAATTTCAATATGGATCGTCCTTGGGCCTAAAAAGAGCACTGTCCTAAATTTCATCACAATCGGACCATAAATGCGACCTGCACTTTGATCACAAGAATACATGGACAGACAGACGGACATGGCTAAATCGACTCAAAAAGTGATTCTATGACGATCGGTATAATAAACTATGGTTCTATTTCTTTTCTTTTTGGGCGCTACAAACAAATGCACAAAGTCATAATACCCTGTACCACAGTGTGGTGTAGGGTATAAATACGTATACGTATACGTTATACATAATACGTAATACGTATACGTATAAAACAGAACATGACCGGAACATTTTTGCGATTTTTAATGCACTGGATGCACTTTTTTCGGGCAGGTTTGTTTCGCATTTTTTTCTCCTATTCAATATCTACAACCGAGATAAAATATAGAAAAAGTGCAAAAAATCCACCTTGAGCAAATAAATTCGTATGACCATTAAATTATTAATTGAGCCAACTTGACTAAACGAATGACGCAGAGTTCTTATTTTTGGAGCTACTTTCACGACCAATTCTCAGAATTGAGTCCCAAATCAATGATTTGAAAAGTGCTGTACTGTGTAAGGCAAAGGCAACAATAACTCCATAGGACTGGGACTTCAATAAGGAAGAACTCAAGCAGTACAAAAAAGAGTTGACAAAAAAAGTAAATCTTGGATATAATTCAAGACTACGGGAAATTTTTGCTTTTATGATATATGATATTTCTTGGACTATATACAGTGAGGAATCAAAAAGGAATTGGCAATTTCAGTTGGCGATTACGTATAAGTGCTCCATCGCCAGCGAGATTGCAACATAATCCAGAAATATGTGGGAATAGACAATGTCTGTGCTTCCTGAAATTCAAGTGCATGGTCTCGGTGAGCTCTGGTTTCAATAAGACGGCGCAACGAGCCATACAGCGCCTTGTTGAGAAATCATTTTGGTGAGCACTTAATTTCAAATTTTGCTACGGTAAATTGGCCACCTAGATCGTGCGATATCACACTGTTGGACTATTTTCTCTGGGGATATGGAAGACGGTTTGGACGGCAACATTACTCGTGTTATTCGCGAGATGCCAGTAGCTATGCTCGCACGAGTCGCCCAAAATTGTACCTTCTGAAAGGACCCCCTCACATGTGGTCATGGCCAACATTGATATAATGACATAACATCATGATATCATTTTCAAACCATAGATGCCATAAATTGTTCTTTTAACCGATATCCAAATTTTAAGTTCACTTTCAAATTTATGTGTTTTATTTTACATTATAAATCAAACCTCACGATGAATACCAGGCTACAAAGGCTCAGGGAGCTCCATACCTGCAGTATCAAGTAGGCCTTTACCAAGAGAACTTATAACAATAGGGTTTGGAAAAACGGACATCACATCATCGGAGTGTATAAAGTACCTAGGAGTTATTATAGACGAACTTTTAAACTTCAAGGCGCATATGAAAGAATTAGGAGACCCATGGAACAGCCTGAGAATATTGTAATCACGAGTAACAAGAACTCCAATCCAAGAACACATCAAAAAACTGTATGATGTATATCTTCAAAAGCAACTGCTCAACATATCAGCAAAGGAGCTCTCAACATTATCAACATAACAAAATCAATGCTTCACTGACAAAGAAGTTGGCGAAATTGCCCAATGATAAATGGAGTTTCAAGCTAATACCGACTATCGGAACATGGCTATTGCGTAGACACGGAGAGGAGGACTTCGAAGTTCTTCAAATGGCACGCTTGTTACTGAAGTTAACTGTATAGGTTCGGTCTGGACAGCTCACGATGGTGCCCATATTGTCAATAAGAGGTCGAATCAGCAGAACATGTTACATATCAATGTCTGTGGGGCTAGGAAACTCTCACTCCGATCAGGAAATGGTGTCGTTCTAGACAATGCCTGACCATCCAGGCATTGTTGATTATAATATGACTGAACCACTTTTTGAGAAGAAGCATCCCGCTCTCATATCTGATAGATTAGAATGGTCGGAGATAGGAGCTTCGTGAACTTCTATGCGGATGGTTCCAAACCTACTAACCAAATGGACTTCGGTGTATTTTCTATGAAACTAGTGCTGGCTATCCATTGCAGATAGACGTCCTGACCAATATAGTGTTCACGTGGCAGAGATATTAGGTATTAGAGAGGTAGCAGAATAATAATTGATAATGATAATTAATTTTCTCTGATAGTCAAGCTGACTTAGACTGTCGCAAAGCTCTTAGATGGCTGATCAGATAAAAATCGTCCTGATATGGATGACGGGCCGCAGGGATATTTCAGACAACTGCAGTGCAGATGACCTAGTATTATTGCAACAAATGACAGGTGGTTACAACTTGGAAACTATATACTGAAAATCCTTTGCTAAAACAACTCTATATTGTGGTATTGCGAATTTCCAGGAAAAAATCTTAGGACCTTTTTCATAAAAGCTATTACGAGGCTTATTGAACAGAACAATATGAAAACGCTCCATAAATGATACAGAATAAGGTACTTAGGATTAAAAGTATTTGTTTAATTATTTACCTTGATCAGCGTACAAAATTTAAGATGATACAAATAGATATTTTACACTTACCTGAAAAGAAAGAAAAAATTGTCATTAAAATAGGTTTGAAAATAAGGTATCGATTATGTTATAATATTAGCTGTTCCCGGTGCGCTGGGGGCAGCAAATCAATATTTTATTGTTCTAACAGAAGGCGGGATATACATTGAATGTTGTGATGATTTCCCTGATATAAGGTTTCACTAGTAGATAGGTATAAATCGCACTTATCAGATTTTTCCATTTGGTTGGAAGATTACGCATATTTTGGTGAATTGCTGATGCTGAGGACCGACCCTTCTAAAGATGAGGACTAAGTAGTCGATTCTATTAATGTTTAATAGAGTCAGTGCTTGACCCTACTAAACATGATGAGCAAAGTAGTACCTACATATATCCTATTGAAAACTCAGGTTTTTCCTCATAATACCTCTGTTTAGAATAATAATCTCTATCCTCGGTGGTCGACTCTGGTGAAGAAAAGACTCTAGAATATCACTAAAAACATGTTAGGTAGACTAAGAATACTTCAGAATGAAGCCATCGATTTTATAATTTAAAATCAAATAAACAAATTTATTTTATCTGTAGACCTTTTATCGATTGCACTGTTTTTTTGTGAGTTTTAATATACATACATATTTATACCGATCCTTTCTGGTTCGTCTATTTAGATATCGTTTGCTAATTTCTTTATAACCGACAATAGTTGGAATGTAATGAATTTTCTAGCCCATTCTTAACTAACAGCATTATAAAGTCTTTAAATAATAGTACGATTTTCTTGCAATTATCCCCCTCCTTGCTGTAGACAGTTATAAAAGTTATTAATTTATTAAGTAAACTTTTATATTTTTCCTATATGTTAGTAATGTTTTGTTTATTTTTTTAACATTTTGGTCAAGGTTACATGAAAGTCATAAAAATAATCGATTGTTTAGCTTTTGGGGTACACATTCCACTTTTTCGTCGTCACTCTACATGACGTGGGGTGGAATTATTTGTGCGTGTAGCTTTTGGCAACAGAATACAATTTATTATAAAAATTAATAAGGACCAGAATTTGCATTTTACATATATATAATCAAAATATAAATTTTAAACGTTTTCCAACCCAAAAAAATCAACATAAATATTTGAGTTAAAGTAAGAGTTTGGTAACATTTTTGAATGTTCATATAATTATTTATTTTTTTATTTCAAAAATAAAATAAATTTCGCCAAAATAGTCACTACTGTTTTGAAGAAAAAGTTTAAAGGCACATCAGTTGTGTTTGCTAATGTCTACATAGAAAGTGAACAACTCAGAGTAAACACAATAAAATATAAACAAACAATTGTTCAAAAAATTCGTCAATTTATTGAATTTTTCAAACACGACTGTTAACATTAAAAATAAATAAACAAACGTCATGAGTAAAACCGTTAACAAAACATTTATTTTCGGTACGAAACAGGTGTCAATTAAGTATGCACTACTTGCTATGAGACTCTGAATTAAAATATACTAAAAATCCCGTCTTGTGAAATTACAGAGCATTTATGAGGACTGGGAGACGTCCACAACCAGAAAGTCTGCAATGATGGACTCTACTTAGCGTAGAGGAAGGCTTTAGAGGTATATTCTAGTTTACAGGAACCCTAATTGAACAAATCTAATATAGGGGAAGAACTCATAGCTCCATTCTCTAGGAAGATCTCAGTGATAAAGTCGAACGTTCTGAAGAGGAAGGACTCAGTGATCAACTCTAGTAAAGAGGGAGACCTCAGAGGTCGACTGTAGTATTGAGGAAGACCTGATATTTCAGTCGACTCTAGTATAGAGAAAGATCTCAAACGTCAACCCTACTGTAGACCCAACTAGAGAGGAAGACCAAAGATAATCACCTATTAAATAGGAGGAGGACCCGTGTTTAGTAGGGTCAGTGTTCGACCCTACTAAACACGAGGTATATCTTACTGAAGACTCTGTTGTAGAAGAAAATCTCTCAAGGGTCAACTGTGGTGTATAAGATGGTCTCAGTAGTTGACTCTAATGAACAATAATTCCACAGTAGTCGACTCTAAATAGAAGAAGTCCTCAGTGGTCCTCTCTAGTATAGAGGAAAGCCTCAGTGATCATCTCTGGTATAGAAAGACCTTTTTAGCTAAGAGACGGCCTTAGTAGCCAACTGTAGAATAGACGACGACCTCAGTGGTCCACTGCAGTATAGAGAAAGGACTCGGTAATCTAGTGTAGAATAAGATCTCAGTCGTGTGCTCCGGTGTATGGTAAGACTTTGGTGGTCGACACTGGTATAGAGGAATACCTCAATTGACAACCTTGGTTTACAAGAATATTTCAGTGATGGACCCTACTACGGAGGAAGATGTAAGTGGTCGAACCTAATACAGATGTTAGTGGTCGACTCAAGTGGTCGACTTTGGTATATAAGAATACTTCAGTGATGGACGCTACTACGGAGGAAGATGTAAGTGGTCGAACCTAATACAGAGAAAGACGTAAGTGGTCGACTCTAGTGTAGAATAAGAACTAAGTGATCGCTCTGGTAAAGAGGAAGCAGTGATCGACTCTGATGTAGATTAAAACCTCAATGATCGACTATGGTAAAGAGGAAGGCCTCGATGGTCGATTCTGGTAAAGAGAAGGTCTCGATGGTCGACCCTGGTATATATGACGGACCCAGTGGAGTACACTAGATTGCGGTTCATACTACTAGAAATGAAATTCTAGTGGTCGACCCTACTACAGATGAAGATGTAGTGATCGACCCTATCAAAGAGGAAGACCTTTGTGGTCGACCCTACCGAAGAGTAAGACCAAAGAGTAGTGTTTCACACTACTAACGTATTCGACTCTATACGATCGTATTCAACTCTGGTATAGTGAAAGTCTTTTGTAGTGTCAAAGTCATAATACCTTGTTCCACTGTGTGATTTCGGGAATAATTAAAATATGACTAGCAGAGGCTTGACGTTTGGTTAATCAATCTGTGAAGTTGGTATGTAGGAAAATGACATGAAGCCCATAAGGCTGTCTCTTAAATAAGAGTGAAAGCGTCCGGCGCTTGAACTCCTTTTCTAAACAACACCAAAAAGTAGTAAAAGCGAAAAACCATTACAGTAAAATTCTAAAATAAAAAAAATACAAATACATATTTTAATAAGGATTAGGCAAGTATGTTGAGTAAAATTACATATGTATTTCTTCCAGTAGTTCACTAAAGCGTATTTTGGTAGTACGCGCGTATTGGAGCTTATTTTCGGAATACACTCTAAGTTATCACTCGTATTTAAGTAGTAGCCTAAAATCGAAATATTTTACATACGTCAACTGTTTTTTAAATGAGCAAACATTTCGCTGACGCATCATCCGTACAATGTAGCGTTGAACGTACATAACGAATAAAGTGACTAACTCGATCTTTGTACCATCGCTATTAACGCTATGCATTAGAATAGACTTGAAATAGGATATTGCGATTTCATGCTAAATTCTTAGTCGAATCTTCGATAAGTTAATACCTTTCCAAAGTTAATGCACTTTTTTGCTTATTAATCCGAATATCAGCAAAGTAATAAATTAAAATACGTCAAATTTAGCTAATAATAAGCTTTCTTATAATTAAAATTTTAATTAACCTTTGGTTTATTAGCAAGTTCCACATAATATTAATCGCTATCAAAAAGTTTACAATTCAATTTATTACTACTCGTACTTATGTATGTATATTAGGTATTTATGAGTTGTTTTTAATAGTATTAGCAGTAAGATTGATCATAATCAAGTGCTCTACACGTTTTTTTCACAACCTTTGTCAATCCCCAATTCAACAACCAAATGATACGATTGCTATAGGTGCTTGTAGAGTCGGCCTTGATGGAACAATACGGAGCAACGGGTCTCGTGTGCTGGCACTTTTTTAACATTTATCATTTTTGTATATTATTTTTTGCTTGTTTACGTTTTTTAGAGGGGCTCGTCTGTCGTCGTCTGGTGTGCGCGATTTTTGTATTTGTTTATTAGTGTATTGTACTTTGCTCTCTGCTCTGTTGGTTGGCTCTATAAACAGAAGTCATTCTGTTTGGTCTCATACTGCTTTAGTGCAGGCCTCTCTCACTCTCTCTCTTTCTTACGTTCGCCTGGGGCTATTGCTCTTACACTCTTTTCCGTTCCATTCTAGACAAATCAAACTTTGTATATATTTAGGAAACACATTCATATTGTTTAGAAGAAGAATAACACACTCACAATTTTATGGAAGTTCCAAGTCATTCACTTGTTATTTGTGCCTCTGATAAGGCCTAACTATGAAAATTCATTAACCGTTATACACGAGTAAGAAAAAAAACTATCAAATTGAAATGGGTGGAATATGTGATTTCAATCAATTTCCTGAACTCTTTTTTTGGATGTTGAACAAATATATGTACATATCGTACATACATATTTTTCGATTTCATTATTTCTAGAAATAGGTAAATTTAACTAGGCATGGCTGTGCAGAAACCAATTTCTTTGCCTATGCATAATTAATGTGACTTTGATATGAACTCTTTATCAATGTTTGATAAAATTTGTATAAAATTGATTGGTATTTTTGCCTTTTATCTGTTTTGGAAATATGTACTCATCAAATTCAGGAGCGCTGCCAACTTTGCGCAATCAATCATAACGGTAAGGACTTTTATTAAGGGGATTCACATGTCCAGAAATGCATGCAATGCAAATTACTTTATTGATTACTAGCTTTAACCCAGTGCGCTTCGCAGCCCCCATCATTTATTTATTTTCTGTTTAGGGTACTGTAGAATATGCAAAGACAAATGACTATTCCACATGGGGAAAAATTAATGGGTACGAGTACAATAAAATACGAAAATCTCCGATAAATTTCTTGTTTATGTTCCTGGCATCAAGGTACGATATTTATCTCTTTTCCCTTCTGTGCCTCTAAATGTAAAAAGCTATTATTTGGATCATATTTTGACTTTTTCCCCTAGTTTATATTCCAATAGGGTGTGAATGTACCCTGGTACAATATAAAACAATGTTTGCCCCACGGTGTCTTTTTTTTAATTTAAAAAAATGTAACATGAATGCCTAGTTTAATTTGCAAGATCATGCAAATTAATTGTGATCACATTTAATAATTTTCTCTCCATTGTACCACATTTAACCCAACGTGTCATAATTAACCATTTTTGCACTACTGTACAACATTTAATAGCTTTTGCCCCAACAGTGCCACTAAAAGCGTGCATTTAGAGAAAATCATAGTTTATATTCTAAGAGCCAAATTCACATCCTTAGGCCGTATTTTACCCTTTACGTCCCATATCTGTGACACGTCTAACTTTTTACCATATTATGCCTTCTTTAGCTTTTTTGTCCCACGGTTAACATAGAAGCTTCGCACTCTGGCCATGAATCGCTGTACCACTTAATTCAGTATTTAATTATTCCACTGTTCTTCTAAGGTACGAAATTGTATACATGTCTGGAACATATAAAACATTTTTCCCCACTTACCACATTTAATCATTTTACCACACTTTACCATTTTTAAACCTTTTTGCATCACTGTAACATATTTAACCCTTTTTGATACAATCAGCCCTATTTAATACCTTTTAGCCACTCTGCACCATAATTTTAAACTTTATCTAAAAGCATAACATTTGAAAAAGGACTTCTTAACTTATATTTATATTCCATGTTTTTGCCCAATGTACTAAATGTAACGTTTTTTGCCCACTGAATCATATTTAACATATTTGTGTCCTACAGTACCATATTTAACAATTTTTGTCCTACTCTACCATTTTTAACCATTTTCCCCACTGTACCATATTTAACCATTTTTGAACCACTGTACAATAATCAACCATTTTTTCACATTGTGCCATATTTAATCATTTTTGTGCCACTGTACCATAGTTAACACATTTGTGCCTCACTGTTTTCGAGGTAATGCTTTTTGGCCCACTGTACAATACTTAACCCATTTTGTCCCACTTTACCATTTTTAACTATTTTTACCCGCTGTATTATGGTTAACCCTTTTTTGTCCCATTGTGCAATATTAAACCCTTTGCCTCACTGTAACATATTTAACACTATTTGCCGCACTGTATCATATTTTATCCTATTTGCTACAATGTATCATATTTAACACCTATTTGTCCCATTTTGACCCACTGTACCATAGTTAACCATTTTTGTCACAATGTTCCATATTTAATTCTTTTTTCCCCCACTGTATCATATTTAATATTTATCCATTTTGTCCCACTTTACCATATTTAACTATTTTTGCCCCACTGCACCATAGTTGACCCTTTTTGTCCCACTGTGCAATATTTAACCCTTTTTGTCTCACTGCACCATATTTGACACTTTTTTATCTCACTGTACCATATGTAACACTTTTTGTCTTTACTGCACCATATTTAAACATTTTCACCACTCTACCTTACTTAACCCCTATTTGACCCACTGTACCATAGTTAACCGTTTTTGTTACACTGTACCATATTTAATCCTTTTTGCCCCACTGTATCATAGTTAAACCTTTTTGCCCCACTGTACAATGTTTAATCCATTTTGTCTCACTGTACCATATTTAAAAAATGTCACCACTCTACCATACTTAACCCCGCTTTTTGCCCCACTGTGCCATATTTAACACGTTTTGTCTCACTGCACCGTATTTAAAATTTGTCCCCACTCTACCATACTTAACCCTTAACGCCCACTGTACCATATTTAATCACATTTTATCCACTGTACCATTTTTGCCCACTATAAGTACCCAGCAAAAAAAGAGCATCCAAAGAAGCAATAAAAATCCCCAACTTATGATCCGGAAGTTGTTCTATTTTGGATTTTCACCAATGAATTTAACAAGGGGTTGTCGCGCCGGGGAAGTACTTCTTTGTCACCACTTTTGCACAACTCCTTTTAAAGCACTGTAAGATTTTGATCCACTGTGCTCTTCAGATCTCAAGTTTAAGTTCCAATTTTGCCAGATTGATTCATTTTTGCCCAAACTAATTAATTGCCCCACGGTGCCTCTTAAAGTTAGAATTTCCCTCCTAGTTTATGTTACAAAAGCTACCTTAGAATCTTGGGACAATATCTAACATTTTTAAACCACAAAATAGGGTACATTTTACACTTTTTGCCCCACTGTGCCCCGAAATGTACGACTACACAAAAAAAAGCTGACTACCCCGATCTGTTGTCCTAAGGACATCCCACGCTTCAATTTTCAACATTCTAATTCTAGACGTTAAAGTTGGCGGTGGTACCATATTTATCCCTTTGTGTCCCACTGTGCCCCTAAAATTTTCAAAAAATCGCTCCTTGTTCTAGTTTACGTCCCAAGAGCTACTCTAACAGCAAATTTAACGATTCTAGCTCTTGCCATTTGGATTTGGCTGTTGTACCACATTTATCCCTTTTTGCCCCATTGTGCGGGTAAATGCTCGGATTTTAAAAAATGGAGTCAATTTCTGGGTCGACCTCATAAGGGCTACCCTCACAGCAAATTTCACGATTCTAGCTCATTCCGTTTAGATTTGGCGGTGGTACCCATTGTGCGGGTAAGAGTACTAAATCCCGAAAAATCCCGTCTTATTGACTGAATATACCTTGGGATATTTCGAAATTAAAAATGCAATCTCCCTAAAAACATGCTAAGTCGACTTAGCATGTTTTAGAATTGAGGTATCGATATATAGATTGTTTGACTTATTGTTCAAAGGGCGAAATCGAGATATGTGATCGTAATCATATAATGGCCAAAAATATCAAGATTAAATATAAACTGATCTGATTCTTATTAATTTGGTTTCATCCAAATATAGCAATAATTTTAATGTGAATCATAAATACCGTCAAATTACTTACGATTTAGATAAGATATTTATGAAATACAATTTTCATGGAATGAAACAATGTATTACTCATTAAAAAGAAAATCATACGCTTGTATTTGGACTTTGAATTTTCATAAAATTATAAATAAAGGCTATAAAAAATAACACTGGTCAGCAATTGCGCTGTAAGAATTTTTTGTCGATTTGGATATATGGGATAATACAGTTCTCAGCCTAAAACGTGGCTTCTTTGAATTTATATTTTATTTAGCTAAATTCGAAAATCATTTATTAGCTCAAGAAAGAATCGAAAATTAAATAGCCTTCAACTTCTTCAAATACGATTTTATGGTGTCGAAGACACTGCAAAAAATGTTACTTATGGGACAAAATTTTAATAATTTTCAAATACAAGCGTTATATGATATCTTCAAAACCGATGCAGGGATGAAAAAATTGTATTAGAAGAAGTAGAAAACTATTTAATTCGATTCTTTAAAAATTCCCTTAACCAATTCGGATGAATGGTTCTAGAGTTATGATAAAATATGTGGTTCAACTATTCTATTATTGCATATGAAGGGTTATTGCGAGAACTATAGTCAATTCAAAGAAATCACCTTTTACTTAGGCTGAGATCGGTATCTATTATCCCTTTTATATGTATTTCCAAATCGACTGCAAAATCGTATGTCTCGGCTAAAAACAGTTTTTATTGTGCTGTGTAATTGTTCATATTTCCATTTATTTATCTAATATACGAGTAAACGGTGATATGTATACGGGCTATATTAAACTGATATTACTATGAATTATTCAAGGTTAAATAGTGTACGAACAAGTAAGAACATTTCAGTCGAGTAAATCGTAATGTAAAATGGAATCTGGTACTTTGTGTTACGCAGTATAGTACTTATTAGAGAATATTTCACTCAATTACTAGAAAGAGTGGGCCTACATGACCCATCTTCAAACATGGTCTGAGTTAGGCTGCCGGCAGAGCCAGAGCAAGAAGCAATTTTGTTGCGTGAGCGTACAGCGGCTGAAAAGTGTTTTATTATTAGAAAGCCAAACCGAAAGCGATACCTTAGCAAGAGAGCGCGTTGTGAAGCGTTTCTAGCTCTGTTTTGATCCGTCAGAACACAAAAGCAAAAAAAAAAAAGAAAGAGAAAAACAAACACTGACACTGATCTCTCACTTCAACACATGTGTAAATTCTCTCTCTCTCTCTCTGCAGTCGGCATGACATGTTGCGTCGTTGTTTTAGCAGTGACTTTGAGCAGTTTTCGCATTGCTTTGCTTCGGTGTGCGGTCTGGCGTCAGCCATAGAATCAAAAAAATCACCACATGCAAACTTTGAAGTTAATCGGTTACTCTTTTCGACAGTTATCAACACCAGCCAGACAGACATGTGTCCAGTTTTTATTAGGGGCGATATTTCTTATATATATGTTTAAATTTTATACAAATTGTTTGAAAAATATGTTCCGTAGAGTTTCAGGAAGTCTAATCGTAAGGGCCTTTTATATGGAAGTTATATCAAAACATGAACTGATATGCCTCATTTTCAATAGGGGCGACCTTAGGCAAAATAAACTATACATGCTTAAATTTCAAAAATATCGGTTGAAAATGTGACCTCTAGGCGGACTTCAGGCATTAGATTAGGTTAGGTTGAGAAGAGGAGACGGCCAAACTTCGCCTCATGTCCACATAAACCAGTATTCGGCCTGTTGTGTGATCTAATTGTTAATGACTGGTCCTTGTAAAGTTATTTTAGGAACTCGGCGACATAGTCCTTAATTGTTTTCCAGTCTACGCCCCTAAGTTGGGTCAAGTCTGATATAGTATCGTTTCATAAGAAACGGGATCTACTGTTTGCGAACGCTGGGCACTGGTAAAGGAAATGCTCCAACGTTTCGTCATCCTCCCCGCATGCCCTGAATACGCTGTCATCTACAGCTCCTATTCTATGTAGATGTGCTTGTAAGCATGCGTGTCCTGTAAAGACACCCGTGATCTTACGGGTTCAATCCCAATCCCAAGGTCTTGTCCTTGTTTGTGGCACCCCACAAGACTTTCATTGTTTTCCCAACGTTTTCACTAGACCATAGCGTGATATGGGCGTTCTTTGCTCATATTTTTAGTTCAGAACGCGTAACTCCGAAGGGTTTTGCGTTCTCTAGGGTTGTTGTTTGCAAGTCCCTGGCTCTAGATGCCAAGGCATTTGCTTTCCCGTTACCCCTTACTCCGCAATGACCAGGCACCCATTTGATGCATATAGTGCCGTGTTCGGAGTAGGCGTTAATCGCTATTTTACAATCTAAAACTGTCCTCGACTTCACCGTCCTAGACGTTATTTCCCTGATAGCCATTTGGATATCTGTGAAAATATTCACATTTGTTGGTCTTGTGTTAGCGCCAAGCCAGCTAACACATTCTGTAATTGCTCGGAATTCCGCCTGCAGGACTGTGTTATGGTCTGGCAGACGGAATAAGAATTCGGTTTCCGGTTCCTCGATATAAAGTCCCAATCCCCTAGTTTCGATCGATCTGTAATCAGCAAGTTCCAGATGTTGTCTTCACAACGGTTCCATCAATCCAAGATTGTCTGTCTGGTATCATGGTCTCACACTCAGCAACTATTGATTTTCAGGCATTCTGTCGGATACTGATGCTATGTCAGTTAAAACCACCATCACTACCTCAGCTATCTTTTGATGATATGACTTGTGATCACTTTCGATCCATTCGCATATTACTTTGAGTCTCGTCGCCGTGAGGGCCGCTTCATATCTAATCTGTATTTCTATTGGTTGGATATTTCAAATCGTCTCCAATGCCCTACTGGATATATACAAAAAAGAACCAATATGAACCATTTTCGTTAGGGATAATACATGCTCAAATAAACTATTAACTTCCAAATTTCAGGCGGATTGACCTTCAACTGTGGTATCTAGAACGAATAGAACTCATATCAGATATTTTGCGACCAGTACTTGTACCATAAGAACAGTGCCCAGGCAATGGCGGAATGTTGCCAGGCATTGACAGGATGTAGCCCCCCTACAGAATGTGTGTTATCAACCGTGGGTGCAACCCTGTCGTGCGGAGCCATCCACGCCAATAATATCTGGAGCCTCAGGTTATAACGCAAAGGCGATACTATCTATTTCCGTGTCGGAACTCTTCGATGCATCTGATGGGACATGCTCCTTATTGATACAGACAAGGAGTTCGATATCACACTTGTTGTGGGAGAAGTTAATCGGTCGGATACCAATGATGGTAAGAATTCTACAGGTTAACAGTATACATCGCTGATGTGTGATATCAGGACACTCAACTTTAAGCTGCCTCTGGTCAACGCTCAAAGTGCTCCAAGAACATGAATTTTGGCCAGGGAAGCTCTTATATTTATCGTATCTAATTTCAGTGGTAAAGACTAAGCAGCTGCCAGTCTAGAGATTGGTAATCGGGGATAATGGTTGTTCTCTAATTATTTGCCTAATGAAGTTAATTTTGGTTAACGCTGACTTTGTTATACGAGTATAATTAGCAACCTACATATTTCTAACAAAGAGAGTAAACCGGCCTTTACAAATAAGACAGGAAGTAATGTAACACTATCTACTGACTCGCTGTCAGTCTAATTTATTGGATGGAATATTCTGGACGACCAGTCGTTCTCAGACCACCATAGAGTTCAAACTCACTGAGAAAATATATAAACACGTCGTCCACAGAAATTTGAGGAAGGCAAAGTGTTGACTGTATGAGAAAAGTTTTAAAAAAGTCCTAAATTCATAACTTATATTCGAACCGAATGACAAAGTCGATCTGGATCTAGTCGACCACATCACTACATCTTTTTATAGTTCCCATGAAAAGTCTTGTCCAAAACCAAGGTATAAGGGAAATGCTAACCCACTATGTGGGTGTCTATAAAAATCATCTCAAAATCTTTAAGATGGACCTTTGGAAAGAGCGAAGATTTTCATGGTAGAGGATAGTAGATCCGCAACGTCATTTACAGTATCTGCAGGATTGGAATAACAACAGGACAAAAAAATCGAGCAAAATACTTCCCGACACACCCATCCAGAGCTCGTGGAACGACGCGATCAGCAGGAAGTCGGGTGGACTGTTAACGTCGGAGGAACATTATCTCCTTGTCGCATAACAATTATAAAGACTACATTAGGCTGTCTTATATACCCCAATCGATGGAAGGATCCCAAAGTGGTATTCAGTCCCAAAAGCGGAAAATGTATCATAAACTAGGTCAAAGTCAGCTTCTGAAGACTACATCCCTAAATTTCGAAAAAGCCTTCGAGTGCCGCAGATCTCTTAGCATGCAAACTTTGGCTTAAGCAAGTGACAGTAACTTTATCCAATAAGATGGACAAAAATTGACACCTGTAGGGTAGCTAGACAAATTATGCCATGATATGATCTGTGAAGGTCAAAATATCTCCTTCGCACTAGAAAAGAAAAAACTGTCTACGTTAGGTGGAATTGATTCCAATGACTTCTGCAGAAGCTGTGGAGATGGGGAAGGTGTGGGGAGCATTGAGCACCTGGTATGTTTCTATTACGCATTGAGTAAACGATGTCTGGATATATTGGGGTCGGGGCCGGAACCGTTATTCGTTTGATTGATAACTTAAAATTCTAATTTTATGGCCCAGGGAAAAGTCGGGTGACAAAGATCGGCGGCCGGAAGTTGGACCCCAAGAAAATGCACCCCAAATTGAAAATGAAAGTGCGCCCCAAATTTGGGGCCTACTTTCATTACAAAAACTGATTTAGGAAATTACACCCCAATCAAGAAAACTGCATGAAATGACAATAAACCCCAAAAAAAACTAAGAAATTTTCTCTTCCTTAATCTAGGCCGTATGCATTAATACAGGGTTGCCCATATTCGACGGACCCATCTGGCAACGCCATAACTTTTGACAGAGATGTCAGATCGCTTAATGACATACCGCGTTTGAAGCGTCAGTCCAAGCAGATTTTTACCATGGAACAATACACGCCACGCGAGCGCTCTGAAATAGTTGAAATTTACATTCAACAGAAGAAGTCAATTGTGAAAACTCAAAAAACAAAATTATCATGTCCGATGAAGCCCATTTCACATTGAATGGGACCGTAAATAAGCAAAATTGCCGTATTTACGCCACTGAAAATCCTCAGGAGATTCAAGAATTGCCTCTTCATGACGAAAAAGTCATAGTTTGGTGCGGCGTTAGTGCGAAAACGGTCATTGGGCCGTTTTTCTTCCAAAACGAAAATGGCCATGCTGTTACCATCAACCAGGAGCGTTATCGCGACATGATGACCAATTTTGTGATGCCAATTATTCGTCGAAAGCGTATGAGGCAGTTCTGGTTTCAACAAGACGGCGCTCCACCGCACACAAGTCGCATAACAATCGATTTTCTGAAGAATTTGTTTCCGGGCCGTTTGATGTCGAAAAGTGGTGATTTGGACTGGCCACCGCGTTCGCCCGATTTGACGCCGCCTGACTTCTTCTTGTGGGGATATTTGAAGTCAAAGGTTTACGTTAACAAGCCAAGGACCGTAGAAGAGCTCAAGGACAACATTCGTGAAGAAATAGCCGCTATTCCGGCCGAAATGTTGGCGAAAACGATGGAAAATGCTGCAAAAAGGGCACAATACGCCATCAACGCCAGAGGCGGCCATTTGAGAGATATCATATTCAAAAATTGATGTAAACAAATCTACTTGGAACAAATTAAATGATTAAGATTGCCAACCGCCAAATTTTTATTTTTTTCTTTGTTTTTTTTTTTAAAAAAACATGGGTCCGTCGAATATGGGCAACCCTGTACACGTATGTATACAAACATATTTTCTAATTATAAATCTATTCCTGTGCGGTCGGCCTTCGGCCTCTGTTTAAGACTTTCTCCTATGGACAGGATTCAAAGTTGGCAACGTGGAGCAAATCTTTTATGCGTAGCCTCTCTTGTTTCTTAATTAATAGATGAAAATAAGCCCCAAAAAGCAGACAATAAATGAAAGTAAACCCCAAAAAGCAGTCAAAAAATGAAATTAAGCCCCAAATAAAATTGTTGTTGTTTGATATGTTATTTTTTGGGGCCTATATTCATAAAAATAGTGGGGTGTATTTTCCTGGGGCCCAATTTCATTCCGCCGACAAAGATCATGTTGCTTGTTATATTTTTGTAGCGACAGGCCAGAACCTCTGGTGGGAATCTAACCCACGACCCCCAAACTCATTTCAAATCTTATGCGAAATATGATTTATGTATATATGCGCAAATAATAGTATCTGGAACTGGATATGGGCACATCTAATTTGATGTAATTATTTCTTATTATATTTGTTAAGATGTAAAACGTTTGACTCGGTTTTCCCGAGTTTTAATTTAGGAGCTGGATATTTCCAAAGAAAATGGATCGATAACACACACTTTTTATAAATTACCCCTTTTAATTTTAATAAAATGTGGCACAAGGATTATACAAATGTGCGCGATTTTTTTGACGTTTTTACTTTTTCAAAATTCAATGTAGTTTTTGTGGTACAGAGCTTCAAAGTTACCTAACTCAAGGATTTTTAACCAAATTATTATTTGTTGAATTAGTCATATCTTCTTAACCGCTTCAGGTATTTTGAAGATATTAATGCCAATGAAAAGCTAAGCTACTCCTCTTCAATGTTGCGGAATGAAATATTTATGTCCTTTTGGTGGAAGTATGTGAAAATATGGAATATATCCTTAATCTTTTAATATCTTGCAAAAGTATCAATTCATGTCCATGATTTTTTGGCACTAAAGGGTCAAGCTATTATGAACTGACTATGAAAAACTCAAAATGGAACCTTGAGGGATCAAAAAGATATAGCAATTTTATTAAGTCAATATTATAAATATTCTTGTATATTTATACCCTCACTTTAGTGATACGAGGGTACATATAATTTGGTACGGACGTCGAGGGAGTGACCTAAGACCATGTTCGGCGGAAATCCGTTTTAGGACATTTTAAATAATTTCAGCAATGTCCGTCCATCTGTCTGGCTGGAGCGTACGATAACTCTCGAAAGGAGTAACGGATTGACTTCAAATTTGTTACTTGATAATATTTTTTCTATCTCAGGCTAAATTCGAAGATGGGCCATATTGGTCCACTCCTTCTAGTACCTCCCTCAGAAAGGGTTTAAATGTAGTGAAATATTGACTCTCTAACTTCTTCTATACTACATAAATTTAATTCCACACATACTAAAAGTTTATCTGTCGCTATCAGCTTGTGCAAAATGGGCGAAGGTCCCCGCCCTTTTGGTACCTCCTACACAAAAGGGAACATTTTGTATAAAAAGTTTACTGCTAATAACTTTAATATCAGTGCATACAAATACTTATAGTGCAGTGTAATGCTTTTATAGTGCCTTTAGTGTGGTAAAAGATTGGCGTTAAATATATGGGTAATTTAACAAATAGTAATTTTGAGAAAAATCCTTGAGATAGGTAGCTTTGGAGCTCTGCACCACAAAAACTACAATGAATTTTGAAAAACTAAAATTGCCAAAAAAAATCCTGCGCACTATGAGAATTATTGTGCTAAATTTCGCGAAATATGAAAAATTCTTGAACTGCAAAGAATTTTGAAAAACTAAAAATGCCAAAATAAATCCTGCGCACTATTAGAATTATTGTGCTAAATTTCGCGAAATATGAAACATTCTTGAACTGCAAAGAATTTTGAAAAACTAAAATTGCCAAAAAAAATCCTGCGCACTATGAGAATTATTGTCAATTTATGAGTTGGTCGAACAGTTGTAGAATCCTCATTTTTGATCAGATTTTTATGAAATTTGGAAGATTTTTTGTAGTTTTGCTGATAAAAATTTGAATAATGACCTTTGTTTAACCCGATTTTGCATCTAAAACTATAAAGCTGCATTCTTCACCCAATTTTTATGAATTTTGTCCAGTGGAGTTTTTTTACCCATAATGCTATCGCTATTGGTTTCAATTATGTATGGCCCTTCCTATTTTATTTGTTAAATATTTAAGGATACCTTTCAAAAATTATAATGTCTTATCATTCTAATTATTGAACTAATCTCGATGAATTTTGGTTTATAAAAATTTACTGCTAATAACTTTAATACCAGTGCATACAAATACTTGATATTTTGTGCAGTCTAATGCTTCAATAGTGACTTTAGTCTGGTAAAAGATTGGCGGTATTGACAAGCCCCTTTCGGTACCACCCACACAAAGAGAAAATTTTGTACAAAAAGTTAACTGCTAACAACTTTAATGTCAGTGCATATAAATACTTCAAATTTTGTTCAGTGTAATGCTTTTATAGTACCTATAGTCCGGTAAAAATAATATTGGCATTGTGTTTCTCAAGTCGCTCAATTTCATCAAAAAGTGTCATAACTCAATATTTCTTTATTAAATTTTTTTGTTAAATATTTTAGGATACCTTTCAAAATTTCTTATCATTATTATTATTGAACTAATCTCGATGAATTTTAGTTTATAAGTAAACAACAATATTACAGATTAATCAAATATTTTCATGTGCCTCAGCCAGGGCTGCGGAGTCGACCCAAAACTACTCGACTCGGACTCCGACTCCCGGAGTCGGATTTTAAAATGGTTCGACTCCGACTCCAGCTCCGGCAGTTAAATAACAAAAATTTCTGAGATTATATTTATAAGACATAGATTTGTTAAAAAAAGCAGGTGTTAAATACCAGTAATTAAATAAAATTGTATTATTTATTTATCGACGCTTGACTTGCAAGTAATATGACAATTCTTTCAAAATGAAATAATGATAGAATTTTCTACAATCACTGCCTCTGTTTTAATACCCGTATACCGCAATTTCTAGAAATTATGTTCACTTCAGGCATCCCGTATATTCGTTAGTTATTGTACTCTACACCACACTATGGTACAGGCTGATTTGTTTTTTTTTGGCAGATTTGTAAAAAATGCTACAGATAGACACACCTTAAAACATACTGTTCGACTCATCTGTCCATCTTAAGTTGTTCGTTGAGTACAGGTCAAAATTTCACTCCAATCCTGCTGAAATTTGGCAATAAAATTCTTTCACAACAGGGAGGAAACATATTAAAATTGGTCAAAATCGGTTCAGATCGATATAGCCCCCAGATATAAATGTTTCTTTAGATTTGGCCTTGTAGCACTATGGGAGCTGTATTCCGCATTTAATCATTTTGAAATTTAGTAGGGTAGAGTTTATTTATGCAAGAACGCATATTGTCGAATTTGAACAAATTCAGTTTAGATTTAGTTTAATAACACTGTGCTAGTCCAAAAATGTAACAGAAAAGAGACCCTATAGACCTATTTCGGCCATGCTGATTACAATGGCAACAGCCGTTTTTCTATGTTAGCTCTTGTTTTCGCGATATTCGACCACAAAGTTTGTTGGGAAATCAGAGAGGTCAGATATCTCTTTGGTGATTTTGAAGTGGAAGACTTCGGAATATACGCTTCAGTCCAAAGATCGGAATAAAGGGAACATTTGGAGAATTATTTCTCTCAAAACAGTCGTCCACGCTTCTCACCCCCTTAGCCCTGAAATAGTGCAATGAAATCTTATCATATGTTACAAATCATACATATCGTCGGAAATTTTAATAGGCATCGTTGAGAAAAATATTCCTCGCGAAAAAATATTATAAGTCCTTTCTCAACTTTTTTATGACAATTAAGCAGATTTCGTGTTATTACATAATTTGTGTATTTTTCTGCTCATAGCAGAAAATATTTGTAATAAAATTTTATAACTTAAATTTTTTTAAATTTGGAATGGAAATTTTGTAAATGGAAATTTCAAAGGTAACCAACAAAACCTTCTAAATTATGAAACCTGTTCAATTTTTATAAATATGTTGAAAGAAGGCTCATAGCAATTTTTCGCGAGGAATATTTTTCTCAAAGACACAAACTAAAAATGTCGACAATTTGTATGACGTTTGACATATGGTAAGATTTGATTGCACTTTTTCAGGGGTAAAGGGTGAGAAGCGTGGTTGACCATTTTGAGAGAAATAATTCTCGAAGGGTTCCCTTTATTTCGTTCATTGGAATAAAGCGTGTCTTACGAAGCCTTCCACTTCAAAATCACCTCCGAGATAGCTAACCTCTATGATTTCCTTGCAAACTTTGTGGTTTAGTATCGCAAAAACAAGAGCTAACCTAGAAAAACGACTAGCACCACTGGATTCAGCAATGTCGAAATAGGTATATGCATAGGGTCTCGTTTCTGTTACATTTTTAAAGTGTCCATTTCGAGCACAGTGTAATTATTATTTATATTTCATATTTATATTTACTATATCTGAGCTTATTCTGCTCTAACAAGGTGGTGAACGATATCATAAAGTTGGCTTCGACAGTCATTGTCCTTTCCTCGCTTAGGAATAGCGTATAGTCTTGCAAAATTCTTAATTTGCTAGCAGCATATTCATCTTGCTAAATTGATCTCACATATAAAGAGAACTTGCCTAAACCTGTCTTTACATAAAAAGTCGATAATTTAGTTGACTTTATAGATATTTGGTTAAAAGCTTCAATGTTTTATCCTTCTTCTGTACCTGAACTGTTTTCCCAAAAATTGTAGAGAACAACAATTCTATCATACATTTGCACAATCCATCTCGGAGTCGGAGTCGATCATAATTTTTTGACTCCGGACTCCAACTCCGGGCAAATATCCCCGACTCCGACTCCACAGCCCTGGCCTCAGCACAGGTTAGTTATTTATTTATGCTGATTTGAAAATTTTCAGTTAAGTCACTCGTGAAGTTAGTAAGTGATACATACAATTAATCAAGATTATAATCTACCCTACCCAGTGTAGGCGTAAAGCTTTGCGCAATGCTTTGTAGAGAAAAGCCAACGTTAAACTCTCTTAAAAGTTTTGTGTGAGAATAAAGCTTTGCCTCTATTTAAGCATTGATATTCAAACTGTAAACACACATTACCTCAACAAACTGTAAACCATTCAAATGTTTTTCAAATAAATACAAACGTTTGATAATTTTAATTCGAGACAAAAGCTATTACATTCAATTTAATTACAGTGGGCGGATACGACGAATTATTAACAAATGAGGTGTTAAACTGATTGAAATGGAGCGTTAAATTATGTCAAATGAAAACTTCTTAGAAGAGTTTAAAATTGAATTTAATTAAAATGTTTACTGATGTCTGCTGCCAGTCGCACACTTGTTTAAGTGTTTATTATTATTAGTTAAACTATGTTTGTTGGTGGTTGTTTAGATACGGGCTGGGCAGCTCGTTTTGGTTCTCTGTTATTATTAAATTAAATCAGCAATTTAATTTTTCAAATCTTTTATGAGATTTTTCAGCGTCATGTGTCTAGAGTTTCTTCTGTAGCTGTGCAGGGTCTGGCTGGCTATCGCATGTCTTTTGTTAAATTTAATAAGGAAATAAATCATTTTATTACAATGCAGCATTGTCAGACTAGTTGCTGATAGAAATTTTGAGAAAATGTTTGGCGTCAAATTACGCTTTAATAAATACTTGACATTTTTTGGAATTTCCTCTATAGCATGTATGGCACTCACTCGTTCCATGAAATAAAAGTAATGGGAAAATATGCAATACACATGATGAATGCTGATAAGATGGAAAGAAGGAGGCTTCTACTACTAAGATGTTGTTTCATGTGGGAACATAACGTTTGAGGAAGCATGTCAATGACATTGCACAGTGTCCGGATTGGACCAAAATCTCATATTTTTTATCGGAGACCCTATTAGTTATATATAAAGGTGGCGCAAAAATAACCTTTCGATGTTATGTTAGACGCGATTGGCGGTCAGCAGCTAACAGCTGATGCACCGTTCTGGACTTTGTACGGAAACATCTTCAAATCTTGTACCAAAATTCGCTGTAGAGACCGTCGACTGATACCCATTTGCGTGGCACGTCGTCTGGTCGATGTCGACGGCGCTTCCATGACATCCTCGGCTACAGCAGCAATATTCTATGCAGAACGGCTACTCCGGGGTCTGCCACGCCTGGCAGCATCTCGTGTTGTGCCAGTCTCTTCGAGGCGAGCGGCTAAACGTCGCAGTGTTTCACCAGTAGGCGTTGGACGGCCAGGAAATCTGTGCCAAAGTCACCGACCGATTATTGGTCAAATAAATAGTCAGCAATATTCCGCGTTCTGGAGCAGTGTAGCGTAACATTGTTTATTAACGTGTATTTCGCATGTGTTTACTACAAAAATGTCAAAACAGAACTAACATTAGGGGCCAATCGCAAAATTTATAGCATTTTATGATAGGAGGATTACTTTTGCGCCACCTTGTACATATAAGTCATGCTGTAAAACATTTTTTCTTCAACACAAAGAAGAAATTATATTATTCAAATAATGTTTTATAGTTTTTCAGACAAAGAAACCACTCTTTATATCTTAAAGAACATCATCTTTATTCCAATGAAACGTTTCTTAAAAATAAGATTTTTGAAAATGTTCTTTCAAAGAAAAAAATTAAAAGTTTCTCTGCAGCAAAGAAATTGTTTTTTTAGTTAGGAAACGTTTTTCTAGTTTAGGCGTTAAGTATAAGGTTCCACATGGAGAACCTTCACGGCTAAATGGTACTGGGATAGTCTTTTCTGAAAGTTCAAAATATCTATGTATAATCCTAGATAGAAAATTGACCTACAGACCTAATTTATTTATTTATATCAATTACAATAAAATGTAAATTTATATTCCATTTTTACGGTCCAGGGAAAAGCAGGATTACAAAGACGATGTAGCTAGATTTTGCAACGACAGACCAGAGCCTCTGGTGGGAATCCAAACCACGACCACCAAAATTATAGGCGAGCACGCTACCAACACACCTACTGGGGCGCTCGACTCAGACTTAATGTATTGGAGCGGTTAGGGAAGGCCAAATTTGTTGTATATTCCTGTAGCAAAGCTATAGGGGCTCGTTAGCGTCTTTCTGTTTGGCGAAATTGGTGACCAATTCTTTTTTATGGGCCTCCAATCTTTCTGAAAATCAATGGGCCCCTCGAAAAAGCTGTCATCAGCTTTTGTCCAACTACTAATTCAGACTTGGTGATACCGCTTAACTATATTTGACAATAATGTAGCTAAGAATATGCTGAACAAAGTTTTTTAACATTTTAAGTGAAAAAAACATTTTCCATTACTTTTTTTTCTGAAAAAGTGAAGGAAAAAAATATTTTTTCACTTTTTTCAGCTTAACTTTCAGGGACCCGTACTTTTTCAGTAACAATGTTTGTCAAAACTATAGCCAACGTAAATCTGAACAACTTTTGTGAACAAATGAATACAATCTGAAAGATTTTCAAAAAACCACATTGTACTTAAAAAATTTTAGTATTTCCCTATTATGTAACAAAAATATTTTTTTGGTGTAGGACATCTTCAGCAACTTTATAGAAAATTTTAAGGCCAATATTTTTGTGAAACATTTTAACCCTCTAACTCCCCCACATAACTGTAATTAATAATAATAATAATAACAGATCTAGTCAGCATTATTGAAGAATATATCTGTGTACAGGAATGTAATATCGTAGCTTTATTTGATACAGAGGGGCCATCAATAACATAAATCCAGCAGCTATAATTACGGCCCAAGCAACCCTGGGGTTGATATCAGTATACTTAGGTTCTTTCATAATCCTCTGATTAAGAGACGCATTTCAGCTTACTTCAATCTACATAGATTTGTCCGCAGTTCAAAGCCCCGAGGGGGTGTTCTGTCTCCTCTGCTATGGAATCTCTCGATGAACAATATTCTGCTTTGTCTAGTTCTTTTCAGCAGAAGATATAAAGTAGCAACAGTTGCACTTGTTTCTTTGGGGGGTATTGAAGTTCCCTTCTCTGAAAGCGCAAAATACTAATGGAGTTTTCTTTTGTGCCAAAAAATGCTACATTTTTTATGCCTTTCGCCCCAAAAATGCCTTTTTGTCTTCGATTGTAAAATAAATTCTGCACTGTGAAAGGGTTTCGTTTTCTTTTGTGAAAAATGCTGCACTTGCACGGGGCAAAAATGCAACATTTCAGCCCTGTATTTAATCGAAGGGGTGGACGCTGCCCTACAAAACAGATGTTTTTTCGGCGTCGAGCGAATAGCCTAAATACCCGCGTGTGTCCGTGCGTGCTTTTTTATAATGAAGTTTGGTCAGATGCTTTATTTAGGCGGCGCCGTGGAGTATTCTTTGTTTTTAGTTTACTTTTAGTGAGTTAGAAGGCTGGTTTTTCGCATTTTTGTTATCGATTCTGACTATAAAAAATGCAGCAGTACAGGAGGGCGTAGGCGACATTATTACTATGCTGCTCTCTGACAGGGCAACATCTTTTTTTAGAAAAGAAAACACCATAAGTTATTTTGCTAGACAGGAAATGACTGTGGTAGCTTGTATTACTGTAAAAGGGAAATAGGACAACACTGGTGTCAGAACCCTCGTACAGTGTATTGCTTGTATGTATATGGTAGTAAATAGACCGATAATGCTGTACGGCAATGTCGTCTTGTGGACAGCTCTGGAGAAATCCAACTTCTGTGCGATACTAAACAAAGATCAGCAAATGGATGCCATATGCATCACTGATGCGCTGAGATCGGCATCACTACCTTATTGGACGCCACGCAGAGAGATTGAAGGTCTTGTGTAATAACTTTTGCAGACGCTTTGGAGACGAAGAGAAGGAAGAGTCAATAGAACACCTTCTGGGTCTGTGACCCGCTCTCTCTAGAAGGCGGCATGCAACCTTAGGCTCTTATATCTTTGGGGAATTTGCTGATGTTTAAACTAGTTCAAGGGGCCAACTGGTCCTTGCGTCCCTGTGGTAACATAACGGACTGTATAGTCTAATTGAGTCTGTTATACAGGCTGCCACTTTTAACCTAACCTATACCTTCTAGAGGAACTTCACCACAAAGATACCTCTCAGACTGCCATTCAATCTCTGGTGGTCGTCTGCCTAACAAACAATTCTCGATTACCGCAGATCCCTTAACGAGATGGATATGCAGTTTAACATATACCTCATATGGGTACCTGGGCATAGGGATATCGCAGGGAACAGCCAATTCGATTAACTTGTTAGGAAATGGTCTGCCCACATGCAAGTTTTGGCTTAAGCAGAATATAATGAGAGATGGAACGATATCGAAACCTGTAGAGTAGCTAGACAATTCTGGTCAAAATACGAGTACGACCTGAGAAGTTCAACATATAGACAAACGGTCAACGTTAGTGTAAGTTCTGACGGGACACTGCCTGATCGGTGAAAACGCCAGGAGATTGGGAATTGTGTCCAATGACTTCTGCAGAATCTATGCAGATTACAATGAAGTGGCACCATTGAACATCTGCTTTGCTGCTGTTATGCACTGATTAAACTACCTCTAGATCTACTGGGGTTGGCCTCTCTGGGAAGTCTGACAGATAACAGGTGGCGCAAAAGTAACCTTTCGATGTTATGTTAGACGCGATTGGCGGTCAGCAGCTAACAGCTGATGTACCGTCTGGGCTTTGTACGGAAACATCTTCAAATCTTGTACCAAAATTCGCTGTAGAGACCGTCGACTGATACCCATTTGCGTGGCACGTCGTCTGGTCGATGTAGACGGCGCTTCCATGACATCCTCGGCTACAGCAGCAATATTCTCTGCAGAACGGCTACTCCGGGGTCTGCCACGCCTGGCAGCATCTCGTGTTGTGCCAGTCTCTTCGAGGCGAGCGGCTAAACGTCGCAGTGTTTCACCAGTAGGCGTTGGACGGCCAGGAAATCTGTGCCAAAGTCACCGACCGATTATTGCTCAAATAAATAGTCAGCAATATTCCGCGTTCTGGAGCAGTGTAGCGTAACATTGTTTATAAACGTGTATTTCGCATGTGTTTACTACACAAATGTCAAAACAGAACTGACATAAGGGGCCAATCGCAAAATTTATAGCATTTTCTGATAGGAGGATTACTTTTGCGCCACCGGTACCGATATTCTTATTATTGATAACTTTCTGTACCAAACATGTTGGTTTCAATCAATTCGATCAATAAATATGAGCGATCAATTAATATTACAAGTCCACGATTGAAGGCTTTTAACAAATCCATAATTGATGGTTCAACGAATGAAGACTTTAAAAATCTAGAACTGAATGTTTTAAATAAATATCCAGGTATTTAAAAAAATCCAGTCTTCTAATAAAAATCCGATTGAAGACCTCATAAAAATCCGTCAAGATACACAATAATTTAATAATTATTATGTAAAAAAAGATATACAATTAACCGAAAATAAACAGGACCTGTCCACTACAAAAAATTAAAACGATTACGTTCCATTTTAAGTGATGTTATATTCTTTTAAGCTTCGTTTAATAAATATATCCCAAAGGAAGTTGGAAAAACCTCAACAAAACGATGGAGGAAAATAATAACGTATGGAAAATACTTGAATTTTATTTCAAAATGACCCCAAAAAAAAATATAATAATAATGACAGAATACACCCTTTTAATAATAATAAATAAATAAGAAGGGTGGATATCGATTCACTCGCTCAATTTTATAAAATTTATAAAACCTTATGGACAAACAAACCATAGGTCTATATTAAAAATTCTGAATGCTGTAGTTTATGTTGCTCTTCGCATCCGTATTACTGAACTGATTCTTGCAATATTTTTTTTTAATTTGTATCTCCTCACGTTAGAGAGGAGGGTATATATCATCTGCTACGAGCCTAAAGTGTAACACATTGAAGGAGTGACCTAAGACCCGATGCATGTTTGGCGGAAATTCGATTTGGGTCATTTTAAGTAATTTGAGTAATGTCCGTTCGTCCGTCTGTCTGTCTGCTGGATGGTCCGCGCGACAACTCTCGAAAGGATTAACCGATTGACTTAAAATTTGGTGTGCGGTAAGTTCGAAAATGGGACATATTGGTCCACTCCCTCTAGTACCTCCCCCACAATGGGTTAACATGTAGTGAAATATTGATTCTTTAATAATTGATAATAATTTAATTAAAACACAAAATAATTCAATTTACAAATATTTTTTGGGACTGAAGGTGAGTGGATTCTTAAGTCGGTTTACCCGACTGAACTTTCTTACTTGTTTAATAATCGTTTTAAAACAGAGCCAACTTATTCCGGCTGGCTTCATACTTCATCCATTACAACGTGGCAGTGTCATCTATACTTTTCCCATAAATTCCCCCCACTGTGCACCGTTCAGAATATTTTAGTGCCTTAAAGTATGCAATAGTAAATATATTATATTTAGAACGTTATCAAAAAATATTTGCTCTTATCAAACGATTTGTTTTTGTAAATATAGAATGAATGCTTAATTGGATTTGATTGGAAAGTGATTAATAATTGTGCGTATCTAATTATAAGGTAAACTTGTCACTAGACTTAAAATAATTATATTTATGAAACAGGAAAAGAGTATTAATTCAGCTAGTAGTATGTGTAGTCAAACTAGAATTGCTAAACCATCGTAGGCAAAGCGGAACTAATTACCAATTTGTATAATAAGCTATTTACCGACTGAATGCGGTACTTATAAAATGTCAATAATAAACTGATTTAAATTATTTTTTCTGGATAGAGTTTTATATACGAGTACATACATATACATAATATAGTTAATGTAAATACATTTTAAATTATCTTTCATAAGTTATTAAATATATTTCCGTTTATATTTATAACCTACAACACCTTGTGGTATAGGATATTATGGCTTTGTGTATTTGTTTGTAATGCCTTAAAAGAAAATAGATTTATTTATTATACCGATTGACTCGGAAACACTTTCTGATTCGATTTAGATATGTCCGTCCGTCTGTCTGTTCACACATTCCAGTGATCAAAGTACACTTTGAATATATGAAACGAAAACTAGGCATCACAGAAGTGGAGAGGGTATCATATATACGGCCCAGCCCGGCCCGACTTTGATATTTCTTACCGTTGACTTTATGAACGTGTATCTGTGCATGGAAGAAAAGTGGTTCCCAGTTTTCGTGTTGACGTTTATCATAGGTTATGATCGTGAAAAATTACCTTTTTTAATTATTGTAATTTTCAAATCCAAACAAAACAAAATTCCAATTTTAACTGCATGTTTGTTTCGCATGTGATTCTTGGCATTTTTAAGGGAAACAAATTTAAAATAACAATCACCTATAAATACGTAATAACACTATGCTGCAACATTTTTTTGTCTGTTATTTAAATCAGCAAAAATTTTTTGTGAATATTTTTTTAATTTTTATTGGCAATACCTTAATTGACATTATATTAAGGTAATTGCGTTGACAACAAATGTAGGAATAACATTTTGCGAAAATGGTAGTTTAGGAATAGTGATTTAGTTTTTTAAATTATCTTTTTCAGTTCGAAAAATTCAAAAAAAAATAAATAAAAAATCAACAAAATTGCTTTGAAAAATTAATCAAAAATTCCACGATTGAATAATCAATAAATATCCGATATCAAAGATTTTTGAACTTTATTAATAAAAATCCATGATTGAAGGCTTTTAATAAAAATCCACGATTTAAGACGTTTAATAAAAATCCGCGTTTTAAGGATTTTAATAAAAATTGCTTACTTTTCGTTTCGTTATTTTAAAAAAATCCATGATTGCGGACTTTTTTTAAAAAAAATCACGAATTTAAAAAATTCCAAGATTAAAGACTTAAAAACACAATTGAAGGTTTTTACAAAATTAACGGCTTTTAAAAAATTCCAAGATTAAAGACTTACAAACACAATTGAAGGTTTTTTACAAAATTAACGGATTTTAGTTAATTGTGTTGAACGATTTTAATAAAAATCCACGAAAATCAGTATTAAAGCTTTTAATAAAATCCACGAAAATCAGTATTAAAAGCTTTTAATACAAATCCACGAAAATTCAGTATTATTAAAAATCGACGATCGAGTATTTTTAATAAAAGTCCACGAAAGTCCAGTATTAATAAAAATCTACGATCGAGTTTTTTTAACAAAAGTCCACGATTGAGTATTTTTAATAAAAGTCCACGATTGAGTAATTTTAATAAAAATCCACAATTTATGAATTTTAATAAAAATCCACGCTTGAGTAATTTTAATAAAATCCACGATTGAGTATTTTTAATAAAAATTCACGATTGAGTAATTTTAATAGAAATCCACGATTAAGTAATTTTAATAAAAATCCACGATGGAGCAATTTCGATAAAAATCCACGATCGATGAATTTTAATAAAAATCTACGATTGTTAAATTTTAACAAATATCTACGATTGATGAATTTTAATAAATATCCACAATTGACGAATTTTAATAAAAACCCATGATTAATGATTTTTAATAAAAATCCGAGATTAATGATTTTTAATAACATTCCACTATTTATGAATTTTAATAAAAATCCACGATTGATGAATTTTAATAAAAATCCACGATTGATGAATTTTAATAAAAATCCTCAATTGTTGAATTTTAATAAAAATCCTCGATTGATGAATTTTAGTAAAAATTCACGATTGAGTAATTTTATAAAAATCCACGATTAGTAATTTTAATAAAAACATACAATTGAAAGATTTTAATAATAATACACGATTGAAATTTAAAAAATCCACGAATGATGTATTTAAAAAATCTATGATTGAAGGCTTTTAAATAAAAGTGACGATTGTAGGCTTTTATTAAAAATCAGCGATTGAAGGCTTTTCAATAGAAATCCACGAGTTTTTAATAAAAATCGACGATCGAAGGATTTTAATAAAAATACCAAGGTTGAATGAAGCCTTCGATAAAAACCAAGATTGAAGCCCTTTAATGAAAATTCACGATTGAAGACTGTTTATGAAATAATACGATTGCAATTTTATTAAAAAATTGAATAAAAAGCTTTTATTAAAAATCCACGATTGGACGCATTTAACCCGAAAAATTAATAAAAATCTTTTAATAAAAATTCACAATTGAAAGCTTTTAATAAAAATCCACGATTGAAAGCTCATAATAAAAATCCACGATTGATGAATTAAAAAAATAATAATAATAAAAAATAATAATAAAAATAATAATAATAAAATAATAATAAAAATAAAAAATAATAATTAAAAATAATAAATGTCAAACTTTCTAATGAAAATGATATCAAAGATTTTTGAACGTTATTAATAAAAATCCACGATTGAATGTTTTTAATAAAACTCCGCGATTAAAGACGTTGTTTAATAAAAATCCGCGTTTTAAGGATTTTAATAAAAAATTGCTTTCTGTTCGTTTGGTTATTTTAACAAGAATCCATGATTGCGGACTTTATTAAAAAATCACGGATGAAGGTTTTGAAAAAAATCCATCATTGTAGGCTTTTAAAAAATTCCAAGATTAAAGACTTAAAAACACAATTGAAGGATTTATAAAATTAACGTATTCTAGTTAATTGTGTTGAACGATTTTAATAAAAATCCATGAAAATCAGTATTAAAGCTTTTAATACTGATTTTCGTGGATTTCAGTATTAACAGCTTTTAATAAAAATCCACGAAAATCCAGTATTAATAAAAATCGACGATCGAGTATTTTTAATAAAAGTCCACGAAAGTCCAGTATTAATAAAAATCGACGATCGAGTATTTTTAATAAAAGTCCACAAAAGTCCAGTATTAATAAAAATCGACGATCGAGTATTTTTAATAAAAGTCCACGAAAGTCCAGTATTAATAAAAATCGACGATCGAGTATTTTTAATGATAGTCCACGATTGAGTATTTTTAATAAAAGTTTACGATTGAGTATTTTTAATAAAAGTTTACGATTGAGTAATTTTAATATAAATCCACAATTTATGAAATTTAATAAAAATCCACGATTGAGTAATTTTAATAAAATCCACGATTCAGTATTTTTAATAAAAATTCACGATTGAGTAATTTTAATAAAAATAATTAATAAAAAATCCACGATGGAGAAATTTTGATAAAAATCCACGATTGATGAATTTTAATAAAAATCTACGATTGTTAAATTTTAACAAATATCTACGATTGATGAATTTTAATAAATATCCACAATGGACGAATTTTAATAAAAATCCACGATTAATGAGTTTTAATAAAAATCCACTATTGATGAATTTTAATAAAAATCCACGATTGATGAATTTTAATAAAAATCCTCGATTGTTGAATTTTAATAAAAATCCTCGATTGATGAATTTTAATAAAAATCCACGATTGATGAATTTTAATAAAAATTCACGATTGAGTAATTTTATTAAAACCCACGATTTAGTAATTTTAATAAAAACATAAATTGAAACATTTTAATAACAATCAAAAAATCCACGAATGATGAATTAAAAAAACTTTTTAATAAAAATTACGATCAAATGTTGTTTTAATAAAAATCCATGATTGAAGGCTTTTAAATAAAAGTTACGATTGTTGGCTTTTATTAAAAATCAATGATTGCAGACTTTTCAATAGAAATCCACGAGTTTTTAATAAAAATCGACGATCGAAGGATTTTAATAAAAATACCAAGTTTGAATGAAGCCTTCGATAAAAACCAAGATTGAAGCCTTTTAATGAAAATTCACGATTAAAGACTGTTTATAAAATAATACGTTTGCAATTTTATTAAAAATTTAATAAAAAGCTTTTATTAAAAATCCACAATTGCAATTTTATTAAAAAAATATAGTAAAAAGCTTGTATTAAAAATTCACAATTGCAATTTTATTAAAAAAATTAATAAAAAAAGCTTTTTATTAAAAATCCACGATTGGACGCATTTAACCCAAAAAATAAATAAAATGCTTTTAATAAAAATTCACAATTGAAAGCTTTTAATAAAAAATCACGATTGCAATTTTATTAAAAAAAATAATAAAAAAAAGCTTTTTATTAAAAATCCACTATTGGACGCATTTAACCCAAAAAATAAATAAAAAGCTTTTAATACAAATTCACAATTGAAAGCTTTTAATAAAAATCCACGATTGAAAGCTTTTAATAAAACTCCACGATTGAAAGCTTTTAATAAAAATCCACGATTGATGAATTAAAAAAATCCTGTATTGATAACTTATAAAAAAATCCACGAGTAGACGATTCAAAGCTTTTAATAAAACACCACGATTGAAGCTTTTTAATAAGATTGTGCCTATTAAAAATCCATGATTGAAGGCTTTTAATAAAATGTAACGATCAAAGGCTTTCAATAATAATCCACAATCGAAAATTTTGAACGTTATTATTGAAGGTTTTTAATAAAAATCCATGATTGAAGGCTTTAAATAAAAATCCACAATTTAAGGCTTTTAATAAATAACCACAACTGGAAACATGTATTTAATAGAAATCCACGACTGAAGAAATTCAAAATTGAAGGATTTGGATAAAAATTTACGATGAAGGGTTTTAATAAAAAATAAAATCGAAGATTTTTGAACGTTATTATAAAAAAACCATGATGGAAGACTTCTAATAAAAATTCATTATTGAAGAATTGTAATAAAAATCCACTACTGAAGGATTTTAATAAAAATTACGATTAAATGTAGTTTTCATAGAAATTACGATTAAATGTAGTTTTAATAAAAATCCATAATTGAAGGTTTTTTATAAAAATACACTATTGAAAACTTCTAATAAAAATCCACGATTTAAAGCTTTTAATAAAAATCTACGATTTAAAGCTTTTAATATAAATCCACGATTGAAAGCTTTTAATATAAAACCACGACTGAAAGTTTTATAAGTAGTATAGACGTTACAAGATACATATTACGTTTCAACCTACTGTGGAGGAGATAGCAGAGAGTGTGGGCCAGTATGACCTATATTCGGACATGGACTATAAATATAATCACATTGACAAATTGTAGGCATTCGGTAACAGCTTTCGAGAATTATAGCAAAAAATATTTATTATAATATCCAAAATTAGAGTTCACCCGAACATTTGTGGGATCTCATGTGAATCATTATATCAGTTAATTGTTTTTACCAAATTGTTCACCGACATAGAATAAAAACCAATTACATATATAAAATAAAACTCTTAAAAATGTTGATAACATGAGTATTTTTCTAAAGCCCTCCTAATGTCGGCAGTACTTAAAAAAGATAATTATGTACTTAACTGAAAATATGTACTATATACAAACATTCGTTAATTGCTTTAAACCCCAAAAGGTAAACAATTAATATTGAAATTGTTTTTAAAGTCTCAAATAATTCCCCGGTTTTTTATTAGACTAATGATTGAATGAATCTAAATTGAAACGCCAGACCTTATTAAAAAGATTTTTTTCTACAAAGAACTTAAATTGAAAGCGAAAATAAAATGATAAACAAGTTTTGGAAATAAGTTAATGGGGGGTCTTTATGATAATGCTTTGAAAGGTGTAGAATTTAACACATTTATTTGTGAAATATAGTAATGACAAAATATTTGTGTTAATGACTATGAGGAGGGGTATTGAGCAAAGACAATATAATTTAAGAAGACATTCCTTCCTGTGGCGAGTAATTGTCAGTTACGAACGAATAGGAATTTGATTCCAACGAGTGAGGTTTTTCGCGGATTTTCAGACCGTTTTTCCCAAATTTTTTGTAATTGTCACAATTAAAAAAATAATATTAATCGATAAGTGCAAAAAAAGTTCAATCAATGTTCGCGGAATACTGTTTTTTCGCGTGTGACAGTTCATTCCTATTCGTTCGTAACTGATAGATTTTGACGTTTCGGCCTGAAGGAATGTCTTCTTATATTCTATTTGTCTTTGGTATTGAGTATTAAAAAAAAAATATCCAAAAAAAAAATATATGTTATGCAATTTTAGGTATTATCAGAATTTTAAGACATTTACTAAAGTAGAATCCAGGGAAAAATAACTATTTTATGCATTGCATTTAGAAAAATATTGTTTAATAGGAAGAAATTCTCGTTTGCTTTGAGAAGAGGATTTGCTCTTAAATCCTACGTAATTCTATTTGCATACTTTTGGGGTTTATTTTTTTACAGAGGAATTTCTGATAGTTTCCCTAAACTAATGTGCATAGCTTAAGAACACAATACACAATATGACTTGACAGTAATAGGCGTGTTTTAGTTGACAAGTCAACTTTTTCGTTTATTTTTTTGTAATCAGTGTTTTGCAATGCTACCGCGTATTGCCGACTTTTGGGGGCAAACATTATTGACTGAAGGCATTTTCTTTCCCTTTGTCTATAATTTGGCAATTCAAATAAAATACGGCAAATATTAACTAAATAATTTGTCCCAATTTTAAAACATCTTCATTCCAATTAACAGTCGAAATCTAATAACTGCGTATAATAAAACAACAATTAAGTGCGCGCGTGGCTATAAATTAAAACGACATCAGTTGTTCTTTTATGTCAGTGATTCCCAAATACATGAACCGCCCCCACTTTAAATTGATGTTAATTTAAAATTAGACATAAATAATTATGGGTGGGGAACAAAAATCATTATCAACATTAGATTATGTTTATTATCAAATGCAAAAATACAATTATGCATACGAGTATATATATGTGGAATGTACTCTTAACCTAAATTGTTTAAAAACTAGGTCCCTATAATCAGCTATGTTCCCTTAATTGCTGTGATTAAGATAAGAACGAAAGAATATTACCCACTTTGTAGTGTGAAAGAAAATCATTTAGCTTTGATATGAGAAATCATAAATTTGTTTAATAAATAAATATGTACATAGTTATTTATCTGTTTAATGGTATTTTATTGTAGATTAACCAATTAATTAATTGGGGTTGGGCTGACATAGCATTTGATAGCATTTAATATTTACGCACCCACAAGCAGTTACAAATGTAGAAATGATAACGAAAACATATATAAAATAATAAATCTTCACATAATTGTGTACTTACAGTTATTTAATCGGGAACTAAATTGTTGTATTTTTAGTTTGTTGCAGAAGTAATCTGTAAAAAAATAGGAAGAAGAGAATTATAGGTTAATAACATGTTGGGAGTCTGATAACACTAGTTTACAAAATTTAATGAAAAAACTTTTTAAAATTTTTTTAATTTCCGATTTTCTTGGAAAGTGCCTTTAGTTTTGGGCCATATTTTTGAATTATAACATCGGTAAAGCCAGGATAGCATTTAAATTAAAGGAGATAATAAGGGCTACAAATGTTAAAAATATTACTTTCACTTAGAAAAAGAAGTTTAGTAACTGTCGTTAAAACAATTAACCCTTTGACGACCATAAGGATTGAAAAAAATACCAACTTTTTTTACTTCTCTGAGTTACTGCTCGAAAAATTAAGAACAATTTCGAATGATTTTAGTGGAATCAAAATATTACGTAGGTTGGGACACTTTAGACATAAGTATGGTAAAAATTGCAAAACAATTAGCATGGGACATAAATAGCAAAAATGTTTCTTCAAAGTGTTAAAAAGAATTGGATTTTTTAAAAACAATTTTTTTTGCTGGTAAGAAAAAACCCATAAAAATAGAAAAAAAACAAGTATGAAAGTTCAGTCGGGTAAACCGACTTATGAATCCCCTCACCTTGAGTCCCAAAAAATATTATTAATTTATTTTTAAATTAAATTATTATCATTTAATAACTTTAAAGTATATACTGGCATTAAAGTTAAAAGCTGTTTACATTTGGTACAAAATGGTCCATTTGTGTGGGAGGTACCCAAAGGAGCGTGCCAATAACGACTATAAAAGTATTGCACTGTACAAAATTTCAAGTATTTATATGCACTGATATTAAAGTTATAAACTGTTAACTTTTGGTGTAAAATGGTCCATTTGTGTGGGCGTTACCAAAAGGGGCGTGCCAATTACGACCACTTTTCTCTAGACTCTAGGTACTATAAAAGCAATACACTGTACACAATTTCAAGTATTTGTATGCACTGGTATTAAATTTATAAGCTGGTAACTTTTGCTACAAAATGGTGCATTGTGTGGGAGGTACCAAAAGGAGCGTGGCAAAAATGCCAATTTTTCACTGTGTTGTAGGTACTATTAAACCATTACACTGTACAAATTTTCAAGTCTTTGTATGTACTGGTAATAAAGTTATAAGCTATAAACTTTTGGTTCAAAATTGTCCATTTGTGTGGGAGGTACCAAAAAGGGAGTGGCCACTTCCCCCATTTTTCTTGACGTGTTAGCGACTAACAAACTGATACTATATGTAAAATTTCAGAAGATTCGAGTAAGTAGTATAGAAGGTATTAAAGAATCAATATTTCATTAAAAGTTAACCCTTTGTGGGGGTGGTACCAGAAGGAGTGGACCAATATGGCCCATCTTCGAACTTAGCCGGGATAGAGAAAAATATTACCGTATACCAAATTTGAAGTCAATCGGTTGATTCTTTCGTGAGTTATCGGTCGCATCAGCCAGCAGACAGACACACAGACAGACGGACGGACATTGCTCAAATGACTTAAAATGACCCAAAACGGATTTCCGCCGAACATACTTAGGCTCTTGGGTCACTCCTTCGATGTGTTCCACTTTTGGTTTGTAGCAAATGATATTTACCCTCCTCTCTAAGGTGAGGGGATAAAAATTAGTTTGTTTCATTTTTTAAGGCTAGCATCCTAGCGAAGAAAACAGTGAATATTTGTAAAAAAAAATCTATGGATACATGTTATTTGATTTATTACAGTCATATACGAGTATATTTTTGTATTTTATGATATCTGGTAGCTCTTTGACTGATTTAGTTTCCCGATTTGTGGCACTTGAGTCTTATAATTTCTTTGGTAATTCTCGTATATGAAAATAGAAGTAAATACGAACATATGGTCCCTTATTTACCTCTACAATGTTGCATTATCTTATTAAGCCCATTAATACTTATCAGTTATTGTAGTTCATTTTAAAACATATAGAGTAATGGCTATCGACGGCGACGAAAACAATAACAACAAATAGTCATAATTCCATGAAACCCTCAACCAAATATGCTTTACTTTGTTGTGTGGGTATAAGACGATTTCGAACGTGTGACTACAAAAAAAAGGAGTAATTCAAATCATCATTTTCATTAGGAAGAGATGTTAATAATTTCTCAATCTGCTAAGTGAGCGAAATATATCTACGCTAATGTTACCGCTGTGAAACATTTTTGCTGTAAGATTTTTCCCGAATCTCCTACACGATTTTCTTTAAAAGTTAAATTTGATTTTGTAACCGTAAAACAAATGCTGTCCCTAAAAAGTTCGCACTTTTTATTTCAAATTTCTATTGATTTAAAAAAAAGTCCTATGTTGCGTATGATGATTATTAATTAGGCGGTTGTTGTGGAAAAACCTTAATAACTTGACTTTGTGACATTATTTTTAAATTGTTTTAAAATGTTAATTTGAGTAGTGGTTCCCCATATTGCTTTACGAAATTCAAAATATTCAAAACATATACCAAAGGGTCTTTAACATTTATTTTATGGAAGTAATTTTCTTTAAACAGTTTAATTTCTGGTCACCAAGGCCCTAAAACTCTACCACAATCTAAGTAGCGACTTTAAAACCATGATTATAGTACAGTTCTGCACTTCTTGGTAAAATTAGCTTCCCAGTGACATATATTTTATGGAAATTGAGTGGTTCTGAAGACCTAAAAAGTGTACCACAAAAATCCCAGGAATTGTTTTATTATATTAGTGATTTTATGATTCTGCACAGCTTTGAAGAAATTAATGTACTATGCTATATATTTGATGGGAATTTAAAGCTCTGTATGTCCTAAAGATATACTACAGAAAAGCGTGTATTTATTATAACCATTTTCTTAATATTTGCCTATCATAGGGTACACTACCATTATCAATGCATTCAATTGTTCTATGTGTTATGTGTGTGTGTTGGACAAATGATGATTAGCGGCCTCATAAAAATCTGAACTCATTGTGAAGAATACAATTAAAATGCCAGATTCCCTGATGCGTTTCATCCCAGTGAATGTGGCCGCCATATACGAGTATCATGGGGGATTAAGTTCAACTGAGAATAAATCATTGGACAAAGTTCTGAAGATAACGAAGAAGAAATATTTAATAAAATTTTATGGTTTGTTTTTGTCGTTTGATAATAAAAATAGATACTCCATACACCATTTTAAACTATAATACCATACTACACCATATAAAAACTATATAATAAAAGACGGACGGATGGACGAACGGACATGCCCAAATCGTCTTAGAATTTTACGACGATTAAGAATATACATATTTTATGTGGTCTCAGATCAATATTTAGAAGTGTTATACCCCCCGTCCTATGGTGGAGGGTATACAAATATGGGGAATGTATAGAAGATGAGAACACTAGGAATCACAATAAGTATGATGCTATATATGGGGCTATATCGAAATATGGACCGATATTGCCCATTTTCAATCCCAAACAACCTGAAACTATAACAAATATTTCTACCATATTTGATCACTCTAGCTCTATTATAACGGACTGTAGCGTGATTACAACAAACGGACGGACAGACGGACATGGCTAAATCGCCTTAGAATTTTACGACGATTAAGAATATATATTTTGGTCCAATTTTTTGGCTGCATTAATTTTAATATGTTTACTATTGAATTGGGGGGTTTGGCCAGTAAAATTCAATTCTTGACCACCGTGCGTCGTTTACTGAGAGCGGGAAAGTAATAAAGCAGGTGCTCAATGCTCCCCACTTCCTCCTCATCCCAACAGCTTCTGAGAATTCATTAGACTCGATTTAGTCGGTCAGAACTGACACTAACGTAGACAATCTTTTTCTCACTAGTGGAAGGAGACATTTTGACCTTAGGTTAGGTTAGGTTAGGTTGAGAAGAGGAGGCGGTGAAATTCCACCTCATGTCCTTGGACATACACGTAAGCCAGTATTCGGCCTGTTGTGCGCTCTAATTGTTATTATCTAGAAAGGTCGGTAAGCTATTTTAGGAACTCTGTACTGTCGACATAGTCCTTAATTTTCTTCCAGTCTACGCCCCTAAGTTGGGTCAAGTCTGGTATAGCATCATTTCCTAAGAAACGTGATCTATTGTTGGCGAACGCTGGGCAGTGGCAGAGGAAATGCTCCAACGTTTCGTCATCCTCCCCGCATGCCCTACATATGCTGTCATCTACAACTCCTATCCTATGTAGGTGTGCTTGTAAGCATGTGTGTCCTGTAAGGACGCCCATGATCTTACTAATTTCTACCTTGCTCAATCTCAGTAAGGTCTTGGCCTTGTCCTCGTTTGGGTCACCCCACAAGACCTTCGTTGTCTTCCCAACGTTTTCACTATTCCATAGCGTGATATGGGCGTTCTTCGCCCATATTTGTAGTTCAGAACGTATAACTCTGAAGGGTTTTGCGTTCTCTAATGTTGTTGTTTGCAAGTCTCTGGCTCTAGATGCCAAGGCGTTTGCTTTCTCGTTACCCCTTACTCCGCAATGGCCAGGCACCCATATGATGCATATAGTGCCGTATTCGGAGTAGGCGTTAATCGCCATTTTACAATCTAAAACGGTCCTCGACCTCACCGTTCTAGACGTTATCGCCCTAATAGCCATTTGGCTATCTGTGAAAATATTCACCTTTGTTGGTCTTGTGTTAGTCCCAAGCCAGCTCACACATTCTGTAATTGCTCGGACTTCCGCCTGCAGGACTGTGTTATGGTCTGGCAGACGGAATAAGAGTTCGGTTTCCGGTTCTTCGATGTAAAGTCCTAGCCCCGTTCTCTCCCCTAGTTTCGATCCATCTGTATAACAGCAATTTCCAGATGTTGTCTGTACTACGGTTCCATCAATCCAGGATTGTCTGTCTGGTATCATGGTCTCACACTCAGCAACCATTGATCTTTCAGGTATTCTGTCGGATACTGATGATATGTCAGTTAAATCCACCGTCACTACCTCAGCTATCTTTTGATGATATGACACGTGATCGCTTTCGATCCATTCGCCCATCACTTTCAGCCTCGTCGCCGTGAGGGCAGCTTCATATCTAATCTGTATTTCTATTGGTTGGATATTCAAGATCGTCTCCAATGCCCTACTGGATGTGGTCCTCATTGTCCCGCTTATGCCGAGACAACACATTCGTTGGACCTTTTGTAATATCATTATGTTGCACTTATTCTTCATTGATGTCCACCACACTACTGATGCGTAAGTCAAAATAGGTCTGATTACGCTCTTGTAGAGCCATTGTGTCATACTTGGATTAAGGCCACATTTTGAGCTAATGGCTCTTCTACATAGTGCCCAGCATATGTGAGCCTTGTTTGCTCGTTCTTCTATGTGGCACTTCCAATTTAGTTTCCTGTCCAGGATAACACCTAAGTATTTAACCCTGTTGGAAACTGGAATTGTTTTGTTTAGGAAATGTGGGTCATCATACTGACCAATCTTCGTTTTCCTTGTGAACAGACATATCTCTGTCTTTTCTGGGTTTACATTTAGACCTCTCGGTCGAGCCCAGTCATATGCAATTTTTAGAGCCGTTTCGGCCCTTCTACAAAGTTGATTAGGATTCTTCCCCTTCAGAAGTATTATAACGTCATCTGCGTAACAGACTGGTTTAAGTCCTTCATCCGTTAGTATCCTTAGGAGACTATTTATAGTAGTGACCCACAGGAGTGGTGATAATATACCGCCCTGTGGTGTTCCCTGTGCTACTCTGTCTCTTATTTTTATGTCGTGGGACCCACAATTTATCCATCTATTCCTTAGCATGTGGCTTATCCAGTCTCGGAGAGCCCGGTCCACCTGAAACTGGTCTAAGGATTGGATGAGTGTGTCGGTCCGTACATTATTGAACGCCCCTTCAATGTCTATACATACCGCAAGTGTATACATCTTTCCATTGAAGGATTCTTCTATGTTGTGTACTACATCGTGTAGGGCGGTGTCCACCGATCGCCCTTTAACATAGGCATGTTGTCTAAATTTTAGCATTTCGCCTGGTATCTTACTTTTAATCATGGTATCCACTATACGCTCCATGGTTTTGAGTAAGAACGATGTTAGGCTTATTGGTCTATAAGCCTTAGGTGTTGCATAACTTGCCTTGCCGGGTTTAGGTATGAAAACTACCCTTGCCTCCTGCCAGGCTTTCGGTGTGTATGCGAATTTTAGACATGCAGTGAAAATGGCGGCTAGATGAGTTGATATGTAATCCACCTCCATCTGTAGTAGTGCCGGAAATATTCCATCAGGTCCTGGTGCCTTAAATGGTGAAAAGCTTCTTACGGCTTCTTTGACCATATGGTCTGTAATGATATAACTTAGTTGTTCCTCATTTTCACTGTAGTTTCACATTTTGACCTACTCAGGTTGTATTTTGTCCAGATTTGTCTATCTACCCTACAGGTGTCCATTTCTGTCCATCTCTCATTGGGCTGCCTGCAGGGCTGTGGAGTCAGAGTCTTGGAGTCGGAGTCTGGGATATTTGCCCGGAGTCGGAGTCGAAAAATTATGGTCGACTCCGACTCCGAGATGGATTGTGCAAAATGTACCATTTATGCGTTATAATTTTTGCACTCAACAATTTTTGGGAAAACAATTCTGGTACAAAGGAAGGATAAAACAGTTGAAGCTTTTAACCAAATATTTTTGTATGTCCAAAATATCTATAAAATCAACCAAATTATCAACTTTTTATGTAAAGACAGTTTTAGGAAACTTCTGTTTATATACGAGTATGTATGTGATCAATTTAGCAAGATGAATATCCGGCTAACAAAATAAGAATTTGCAAGAAAAATAAAAATTTTGCAAGACTATATGCCATTCCTAAGCGAGAAAAAAACCTTTAAGGAAGAGCCAATGACTGGCGAAGCAACTATATCGATCTGAACCGATTTTGACCAATTGCAATAGGGTTCCTCCTTGTTGCGAAACTGTTCTTATTTCCAAATTTCAGCAGGATTGCAGTGGAATTTTTAGCTGTACTCAACGAACAACTTAAGATGGACAGACAGACGGACTGCTAGTGATTCTGAGTCGAACAGGTGTGTCCATCTGTAGTATTTTTTACAAATCTGCCAAAAAACAAAGTTATAACCCCCTAACTAACGAAAAAAGTGGATGCCGGAAGCGAACATAATTTTGTGGTATACGGGTATTAAAACAGAGGCAATGATTGTAGAAAATTTTATCATGATTTCATTTTGAAAAAATTGTCATATTAGTTGCAAGTCAAGCGTCGATAAATAAATAATACAATTTTATTTAATTACTGGTATTAAATACCTACTGTTTTGTGTTTTTTTAACAATGCTATATCTTATTTTCAATAAAATCAATTCACATCTTAGTAAAAATATAATTTCAGAAATTTATATTATTGAACTGCCGGAGTCGGAGTCGAGCAATTTTGGCTCGACTCCGCAGCCCTGGCTGCCTGACTGCCTCTTGCTAAGCCAAAGCTTGAATATGGACACTGGCGCATCAATATATGCAAATTCTTGGAGATTTTGTAATGTAGTCCCTTTCTTGGCAAGTTCATCGGCTTTACAGTTTCTCGGGATATCCCTATGCCCAGGTTGCTTATGCTCCTCAGCCATCTCGTTAAGAGATCTGCGACAGTAGAAGGCTGTTTGTGAATTTAAGGATGAAGCCTCGAGAGATTCAATGACATTCTGGCTGTCGCAGTAAATGACGGCGCCAGTGTTGGTCACTACACGGAGAAAAAACGCCGTTTTTGAAAATCAATTGAACTTATTTGGAGCACATACATTAATATTTTACAACTAAATATATTAACTTTCAAATCAAATATGTATTTATGTACAAATAAAATGATTATTTAGGCATATCTCCAAGCATAATTTATTTAAAAAATATGTTGTTTGTTAACTTTCGAATTTCAATTTTAATTTTTCCTTGATTTCAATTTAGAAATTATAGTTAAAAATGCCATATGTATAATTACTTTTTGTCTTAAAACACTTATAAGCAATTTACCGTTATGCAAGATTATAGGGAATAAAGGAATTTTAGGAAAATTTATAACTTCTAAGATTGACCTTTGAATTACGGAAAAACTTAAAACTTTTGCTTACAATTACACGGGTCAACATTTTTTTTGTGGCACTTTGTTTCGCAACCGATTTGGATATATGACATAATACAGTTATTAGCCTAAAAGGTAGTTCCTTTGAATTAGCAAAAATAAAGAGGTTGAGACACATATTATAGCATAACTCGAGAACCTCTTATCCAATTTAGTTCAGTATAGCTTCAAAGAATCCAAAATGAAGTAGCCTCCAACTGCATTTAATACCATTTTTAAATCCGTTCAGCGGTTTGGACGATATCTCAAAAGATAGTCCTCAAAAATCCTATTTTATGAGAACATTTTAATAATTTAAACAATAATATTTTTTTAACATACAATTTTAAATTTCGCTTTTAAACAGTTCGACTTGCTTCCTTGAAATTACTTGTCAACTAACATTTTTTTTCGTCCGTGCTTATTAATACCTTTTGGCATACGTCGGATTCGTCACCATTGCACCTTATCTGATATAGCAAATTTGATTTGTCTTCTTTTTTCAGCTTTGATTTTGTCCTGCTGAATAATTGGTTGGTTGTGTTTTGTGCCCTAAAGGCTAGTTCGATTTTATTTTTGTCATATATGTTAGAATTTTTAAATCGTTCAGATAGTCCCGGTATATAGGTTACAGACTTATATATTCTTTGTTCTCCGTTATTATCTTTCTTGTCCTTTTTCATCATCGCTCTCCTTAATAATTCGTTTATCGTTCTTTTCGGATCAAAAACATCAACACATTTTAATAATTTTTAAATAAACGCGTAATAAAAACATCGAAAAATTATCAATTATTAAATTTGTATTATTTTATCATAAAGTAGGAAATCGAGAGAAACTTTTTTGTGAGATTTTCTGTGAAATTTTTCATCTGGACAGTGCCTTCGATACCAGTTAAGGTGAAAATATTTACGGAGAAGGTTTGATTATTTCGCTACAACTTTTTAAGTTGTGCATTGATTTTCTTCGGAATGGTCTCATTTTATTCATGGCTGATCAGACTTTATGATAAAATAATAAAAAAATTAATTACTGAGTATTTGCCCATGTTTTTCGTACGCGTTTATATAATTTTTTTTTAACATTTTCTCCAAAAATAGGATTTTTAGCACTATCTTGTAAGACATCGTCGAAACCTCTGAACGAATGCAAAATATGTATTAAAAGAAGTTGAAAGCTACTTAATTTTTAAATGTTTTTAGAAGTTTTTTGTTAATCATCGATTTTAATTTTTAATTTTATTGGATTTATTGAATGTTTTCACATTCGAATTGTTCAGCTTTTTCGATCAACTCTTCCTTTCCAAAGAGAGGTTTTTGTGGTGTATTGGAAAAGATAAGACACTGCGCTTTCTTTAAAACATTTCTAAACAAATTCGGATAATTGGTTTTCGAGCTACGCTATAATTTGTGTCTCACAATATTTGTGCTTGCCAAATATTATATATTTGGAGTATACTATAAACATGTATATATTTCAAGCCGAATATGTTTGGGACAAAGCCACTAGGCATTTTCCCTTATAACCATTTTTGATAGACACTGCAAGTATCTGGTAGTCTGTGGCAACCCTTGGATCATATTTCTTTGATGATGCTAACATCCATCATATCCACCCATGGTTCAATGGGATGATCTAGGAACAATCTATCAGTTTCCCTATGTCGGGGTGGTATCACTCACTGATATGTCCATCTGCCTGTGAAAACCTTTCTGGAGTCCATAATACTACAACAAGAATAATAAGATTTGGCAGAAATACTTATTCTGGATGCGGATCAGAACATTGACCGATCCAATGTTTGGCCCATGTTCTGATGTATCTCCGCTATAGGATAGCTTAGGCTGGATTGAAAGAGATGAGCAATTTTCACGGCACATATTCATGGATAATACTAGGTCGGCCTGTTATGTAGTTCTTATTTATGACCTTTAAAACCTCATGCAGTGAAAACTACAACGAGATTTCCACTCTTAAGGGTAATTAGTTCGCTCGTACTCAAGATCCATCGCCAGACAGATGGACGGACATTCCTCAAGTGACTTAAAATGTCCTAAAACGGATTTCCACCAAACTTGTATTAGATCACTCCTTGGATGTTCTAATTTTTTTTTCGTAGCTAACGGTAGATTTGAGTTTTTTTAAACCACAACAAATTTCAAATGACAATAAAATTGTAAGAGTTTTCTTTTTTGTTCAAGTCACTTAAAATAAATTGAAACGTATTTGTACAGATTTTAAGGGTTCTGTAATTTTTTTTTTTAAATCATTCGATTATTTCACTTTACTGTACCTGAGTTAATACTATGATCAGACCATGTATAATATGTAAAAGTTTATTATTTATTTAATTTTTTTTAATTCAGATTTTTATGATTTTCACTACAAACGAAATTACATTGACTACCTATCATCAGCTATATTGTTTTCAAACTAATTATTAGCTTAGAATGTCACATTTTCTAAAGCAAATCATTTTTTATCACCAATAAAAATCAATCAAATCAAACGTTAATTATTCAATCATTAATAATAAAAAACCGAGCCCTCTCGATCTTGAACTTGAGTAAACCGACAAATGACCGATCAATAAAAAAATCGAATGACAATAGAAATCTGTACAAATAATAATGACGATAATGTGTAAGACGAATACATAAATAAATGTATGTACTTTGTCATATTCTATTGTGATTGTAAAATGGGCAATAACAATTCAATAAATAAAAACAAATGTGTGGAGAAAAATAGCAATTTCATATTCAAAATATACTCGTGTATCTGCAAATATAGGTAAAGGATTTTGTTGTATCTTTATAACTATACCAATGTAGCGCCATCTACATCTCAAGTGTACATATTGATTGGAAATTTTCTTTTGTTAGATCTCATTTTGTATAGCTCTTTATCATTACTTCTGCTTTCAAATACAGGGTGGCTGATATGTAATGCAACAAAGTAAATTTTATTGTTCAAAAGCAAAAAATGTCGGAAATAACATAAAATTTTAGAAACAGTTTAGATTTGTTCGAATTGGCCACCTTTGGCACGAATTACGGCCTACAAACGGCCGACAAAGCCATCACACGCTACACGAAAGTGGCTCTGCGGTATTATGGCCCATTCCCGGCGAAGCGCCGTCTTGAGATGATCGATACTTTGGTATTTTTTAGTGCGAACCTTACTCTCTAAAATGCCCCAGGCGCAAAAGTCCAACGGATTGAGATCCGGAGATCTTGGTGGCCATTGTGCGGTAGAAATGAAGCGAGGAACCTCCTTTTTAAGCCATTCTTGGTTGACGCGTGCTGAGTGCGATGGTGCTGAGTCCTGTTGGAATGTCCATGGTCTGCGGCCGAAATGTTTGTCTGCCCAGGGCTTCAATACTGTCTTAAGAACATTTTCCCGATAATATTCGGCATTTATTTTGACCCCATGGTCGATGAATACGAGCGGGGAGCGACCATCGGCCGTTACGGCGGCCCGCACCATTACTATCGGCGGCGCTTGAGTTCTGGTGGCCAATCGAAGGTGTAAATTTTCAGCTGACCTCTTTGGCAAGTAAACCCGATCATTTTGTTTGTTCACAAACTGCTCAATTTGGAATGGCTTCTCATCGGAGAAAACCAATTTCGGTAACTGGCCACTTTCGTGCAAGCGAAGCAACTCCTTGGCTCTTTCCAGTCTAACTTTTTTTGTGCATCGGTGAGCTCTTGCACTTTTTGGAACGTCAATGGCTTTAGTCCAAGCTCATTTTTTAATATGTGTTGTATCCGTTCTCGTGAGCAATTTTTCTACCACTGCGGCGTGGATTTCGATCAAATCTGGCCTTCACTTTTCGGATCATTTCTGGTGTTGTTACCGTTTTTTTGTCCCCTTTTTGGACGCGATGCAACACTGCCACGAGCAATGGTACGAGAAACAAAAGATTTATTCACATTTAAATGCTGGAGGGCTCTAACGATAGCCACATGTGTTTTTCCACCCAAATATAAAGCAATCACACTATCACGCTTGAATTCCATCACGAATGACATTTTTCTGAGTGCAATAGATCAAAATGCTTTTGTAAGCTTGTAAACAATAAAATGAACTGTCACTGAAATAAATCTGTCAGCTATCAGACTAGCGGTTTAGAAATGATAGCAACCTGAAGTTGGTTGCAATACATATCAGCCACCCTGTATAAATGGAAATATTTTTTTTTTTTTTTGTTTATTGTACCCTTGAACAATTTTAATTATTTTAGGTCAAGCAATAAAAGATCGATACTTAAAGTATCAGCATAAGGATTAAATGTGAGTATGGACTGAATTTTGACAACGCAATTTGAAGTTTTCTGATATTAGGGCTGGCTTTTCTTTAACCAATTTTATGCGGCACATTTCATGAAGTGTAGATGTTGAGAAATCTCTTGGGAGATTATATATTAGTTTGAGTATTTTGTTTTGGCAGATTTGAAGTCGTTTCAGATGACAGTCAGCTGCTTCGGACCAAACAGGGGATGCGTAAAATAGTATTGCGTGAAATATACTCTTCAAGATTAGCATTTTATTAAATATACTCAAACCAGAGCGTCTATTAATAAGCGGATACATGACTTTAGTAGTAATGTTAATTTTATGAATGATGTAGTTGATGTGTTCTTTGAAAATCAGCTTTTTATCAAGGATCACACCTAAATATTTCACTGTATCTTCCCAGGGTATATTGTCATTACCAATTTTTATATTGGCCTGAGGTGTGAAACATGGTTTTCTTTTCCGAGTAAAAAAATATGGCTTTCGTTTTGCTGGAGTTGATCATAATATTCCATGTCTTAAAGTAATCAATTACTATATTAGCTGAACTTTCCAAGTTATTAATAATGTCGTTGGCTAGAGTGTTTGAGCTGAGTATGGCAGTGTCAACCGCAAAAATTGATGAGTTTGAACCCTCTAATATAGGGAAATCGTACGTAAAGATGTTGTAAAGGATAGGTGAGAGACATGAACCCTGCGGACAGCCTGCTGTTATGGAAAACTCCTGAGAAAATATGTTTCCAATATGTACCCTAAATGTGCGTCCTGAAAGGAAGCTTTTTATAATTTTTATGATTTCCATATCCATTTCTATAGCTAGGAGTTTGTGGATAAGTCCTTCATGCCAGACAGAATCAAACGCAGCCTTAACGTCAATCAGTATCATAGCTGTAGACTTTCCAATTGCAAAGTTTTCTCTCACAATATTTCGAATTCGAATAAGTGGCTGAATTGTGTTGTGCTCGGCGCGAAATTCAAATTGCTGAGTAGGTAGAATGTTTCTATTGTTGATATGCTTTATTATTCTTTCCTTAATGATTTTTTCGAACAGTTTTTTCTTTTGTTAGATCTCATTTCGTATAGCTCTTTATCATTACTTCTGTTTTCAAATGGCAATAATTTGGTTGCATCCATCCATCTATCTGTTATTCTCAAAGTTAAGAGTCAAATTCTTTTCGAAGAAAAATCCGTGTACTACATATTTACAAAATCTTAATCCATTATAGCGCCATCTACTTTTCAAATTACTTTCCTTTAGTGAGAGATATTGTCATGAATAGCACAGTAAAGGTGAAGTAAGATATAGGGGGCGCTGTAGTGGACTAGCCGCTGTTCTCGCTTTAACATAACTAACTTTAGATAACTCTCAAGAAACGTGCTGTATATTAGTAATTCCAAAACACTGCTCTTTTATCCGTCCACATGTGTTGTGGCGACAAAAAAGTTATTTAAAATAAATATTTGTTTATGTTGTTTCTAATGTCGATGAATGGAGGCCCGTCTACAATTACATTTAATTGACGTCAAGCATACGATGGACCAATTGTAAAATGTAAACGAAGCGTCATTTTACAATTTCAATTATGATTAGCAAAATGTGTAATGTTACGACAAAACAAATCTATGCAAAATGAACAAAAATATATTAATGATAATAAAAAATTGTATGCAAATCTATCAAAATAGACAATTTCCAATACGCACTATTGGAACTGAATGTACGAGTACGTGTTTTCGATTGATACTTATACATATTTCAACGAAAACAAGATTAGAAACTTCTTATCGGGTTTACGAATTAAATAATTTTTGTTAAGTACTAAAAAAAAAAAATTTCATTCCGAAAAACATTATCAATTTAAAAGATTCCGTCGACATAGAGAACCCACGTCAAACTATCAATTTCTATGAATTTCTAAAACACTATCTCTGATGTACGCGAAAGTAGCACTCTGAAATTATAGCAATTTATTGTGGATTCCCATACGATTCGAACAAAGTGCAATAATTGGATTAGAGCAGTCCAAACGACATATGCAATTCGCGTCATATGGTTCGATTTATTATTCTATCTATTTTGCTAATGGGTATAAAACAAATTTATATATATATTTTTTTTTCATTAATCCATATATTGACATATACAAGTTTTCAGTTTACAGATTATCGTTTCAGGCATACACTTTCGAAGAAAAAAACTGTTTTCCTCCATCAATTTTAGGCGCCATATTGTTGTCGTCTGTGAGAAAATTCATAAATTTGCAAAAAAGATCTAGAACTCAGAAAAACTGAGTCTATGGGAAAGTTCATGGGAATATTCAGCGATAGATGTCACTAAATTTGTTTGGAAAATTTAAATATTATCTTTGGCAAAAATTACCCTTAGTGAAAGGTAAGGTAATTATTCAAAAAGAAGCAGAACTTGTATGTGTTGCATTTGTTCATCCAGAACATATTTCCATTAGTTTTTTGTCTGACAGCTAATAATCTGACAAACACCAAAAAAGAGACTGAGAGAGAGAGATAGAATTTTAATAAACAATTCCAGTGTCAAAGATGGTAGGATAGTAATGTTTGTAGCCAACTATATTTCTTTCCTTTTTTGGCCATAATCAGTATTTATGAGTTCCGGGTCTTTGTTATCTGTCTGTGATAGCGCCATCTAGATCTCAATTTTGTTCTTTATCTTTATTATTTATATCTTTATTTACATTTTTGTTTTCAAACATACATCGATAGAGGGTGGGTCAATAAATCCGTGACAAACGGAAAAGGACAAACGATCACGAAATAAAAATCTGAATATGCAGTTCATTTACTGTGGTCCCATATTTTTACTTCTATATAGACTCGTTCTTGGGAGGGAAAACTTCGCATTTGTCGCACGGTACTATATGTACATACATTAGTAAGGTTCGTTCCCCACACACACAAAAATTTGAGGCGGACACCCCATACGTTTAAAAATTATTCAAAGACAATTTCGGAACAACAAATAATTGTTTGCTGCGTGCACCCTCCATATGGCTCAAATAGGTTTTAGTTGCGGCGCTGTTATTTGGTTTACTAATGTACATGCTGAGGCGGTATTTAAATGGTAGATAAGCTTTATTTTTCAGCAGATCTTTTTGAAATTAAGCAAGTAAGTGTTTTATGATGAAGTAATTTATCCTGCCAAATTTAATTAAAATCGGTTCTGATTTGTATGTAGCCCTATTTTCGAGGATAAGGAAATCACTGCAGATTTAGATTAAGTCCCCATATATATTTAAATCTCGATTTTAAGTCTAAATAAAATGGAAAAATAATTGTAGAAAAATAATATGAAGCTGATAACAGTTTCATTAACCAATAAACCCCTTTGCAGAGTCATTTATATCTCTCTAGTCCATTGTGCCGCCATCTACAGCTCACAGTATTTAGTTGTGTCTTTATTACTTATACAGGGTGGCTGATATGTATTGCAACCAACTTCAGGTTGCTATCATTTCTAAACCGCTAGTCTGATAGCTGACAGATTTATTGCAATGACAGTTAATTTTATTGTTTACAAGCTTACAAAAGAATTTTGATCTATTGCACTCAGAAAAAAGTTATTCGTGATGGAATTCAAGCGTGATAGTGTGATTGCTTTATATTTGGGTGGAAAAACACAAGTGGCTATCGTTAGAGCCCTCCAGAATTTAAATGTGAATAAATCGTTTGTTTCTCGTACCATTGCTCGTTACCGTGATACTGGCAGTGTTGCATCGCGTCCAATAAGTGGACGAAAAAAAAACGGTAACAACACCAGAAATGATCCGAAAAATGAAGGCCAGATTTTATCGAAACCCACGTCGCTAAAGCCATTGAAGTTCCAAAAAGTGCAAGAGCTCACCGATGCACAAAAAAAGTTAGACTGGAAAGAGCCAAGGAGTTGCTTCGCTTGCACGAAAGTGGCCAGTTACCGAATTTGGGTTTCTCCAATGAGAAGCCATTCCAAAGTGAGCAGTTTGTGAACAAACAGGTCAGCTGAAAATTGGCCACCAGAACTCAAGCGCCGCCGATGGTAATGGTGTGGGCCGCCGTAACGGCCGATGGTCGCTCCCCGCTCGTATTCATCGACCATGGGGTCAAAATAAATGCCGAATATTATCGGGAAAATGTCCTAAAGACAGTATTGAAGCCCTGGGCAGACAAACATTTCGGCCGCAGACCATGGACATTCCAACAGGACTCAGCACCATCGCACTCAGCACGCGTCAACCAAGAATGGCTTAAAAAGGAGGTTCCTCGCTTCCTTTCTACCGCACAATGGCCACCAAGATCTCCGGATCTCAATCCGTTGGACTTTTGCGCCTGGGGCATTTTAGAGAGTAAGATTCGCACTAAAAAATACCAAAGTATCGATCATCTCAAGACGGCGCTTCGCCGGGAATGGGCCAACATACCGCATAGCCACTTTCGTGCAGCGTGTGATGGCTTTGTCGGCCGTTTGAAGGCCATAATTCGTGCCAAAGGTGGTCAATTCGAACAAATCTAAACTGTTTCTAAAATTTTATGTTATTTCCGACATTTTTGCTTTTGAACAATAAAATTTAAAAAAAAAAATTAAAAAAATATAGCGCTTTACTTTGTTGCATTACAACTCAGCCACCCTGTACAAATCCTCAAATTTTCCCGTTCATTGCAGCGCCATCTACAACTCACGGTCACACCTTTTTAGCGAGCAATTCATATTCTTACCTTTATTATCTCCAGGTCTTTGTCTTTACTTTTTTTCGAATGTGACAATCATTCTGTTTATCCCCTCATCTTAGAGAGGAGGGTATATATCATTTGCTACAAACCAAAAGTGTAACACATCGAAGGAGTGACCTAAGACTCTAAGTATGTTCGGCGGATATCCGTTTTGGCTCATTCAAGACGAATGAGCAATGTCCGTCCGTCTGTCTGTCTGTCTGCTGGCTGGGGCGCACGATACCTCTCGAAAGGAGTAACCGATTGACTTCAAGTTTGGTATGTGGTAATATTTTCTTCTATCTCCGGCTAAGTTCGAAGATGGGCCATATTGGTCCACTTCCTCTAGTACCTCCCCCACAAAGGGTTAACATTTAGTGAAATATTGATTATTTAATAACTTCTATACTACTTATTTGAAACCTCTGAAATTAACACATAGTATTAGTTTATTAGTCACTATGACCTCGAGAAAAATGGGCGAAGTTGCCACACCCCTTTTGGTACCTCCCAAACAAATGGACTATTTTGAACCAAAAGTTAATAGCTTATAACTTTATTACCAGTGCATACAAAGACTTGAAATATTTTACAGTGTAATGATTTAATAGTACACAGAAAGAAAAATGCCATACTAAATTCAAGTAAAAAATTCTTAATTTATGCTGAAATCGTACTTACAAATTTAAGTACGTTCGTACTAAGTTTTTCTTAAAACAAGTATAAATCGGCTTAAATTGAAAAAATCAAGCGCTGAAAGGCTTACAATAAGCATTTAATGCTTGAAATCAAGTAAACATTTCTTGAAAAGGAAAATTAAGCCTAATATGGCTTAAAGTAAGAAAAAAAAGCTTACTTTAATCTCTGAGAGACAGAACCATTATAGAGCTCAATAAAATTACCCTCTCAACCACTCTCATGCAAGTGGTTGATTTTGGCTGACGCAACATCAAACACACATGCATTTAAATTGTCGAGATGTATATGTATAAACATTAGAGCGCGACCATATCCAATTCGTTTCTCGTTCAAGCAGTGTTGATTTTAGTTTTTTGAAGTTGTTAAAAATTCGTTCCGTTGATGCTATTCCTTATATGTTTCATATTTAAATCGAATAAATGCAGCAAAACTTTTACTTTTGCTGTTAAGCAATTGTATTTTGACATACCATTTTTAAAAATTGCATTCTTTGCAATACAGTGGCAAAAATGGTATAATTAATATAAATGGTATATAGGTATAAAACGAACGAAAGCACAATAAATCTAGTATGACCAGGCTTAAATCAAGTATTGGTTAGGATTAAATCAGGAACTGATCAGGCTTAAATCAAGTATTATAAGACTTAAATGAAGTATTGGGCAGGCTTAATTCAATCAAAAAATTCTTCATTAAATCCCGTTTCGCACTCAAATTAATCCGAAAAAATTCTTAAATCAATCGCTTTATGCTTAAAATTAAAATTTTTCGGCTTAAAATCAAGCCTAATCAGGCTTTATAAGCACTAAGATTAAGAATTCAGGGCTTAAAAATCCGTACTTGATTCAAGTATTTTGTACTTGGTTTAAGAAAATCCGTACTTAACGTACTTTTGACACCGCTACGGCTTGATTCAAGTACGGATTACTCAATTTTTTCTTTCTGTGTACCTACAATACAGTGAAAAATTGGTACTATTGCCACGCTCCTTTTGGTATCTCCCACACAAATGGACCATTTTGTACCAAAAGTTACCAGCTTATAACTTTAATACCAGTGCATACATATGAATACTTGACATTTCGTACAATGCAATGCTTTTATAGTACCTAGAGTATAGAGAAAAGTGGCCGTAATTGGCAAGTTGAAATTTTTTACAGTGTAATGCTTTTATAGTACCTAGAGTAGAGAAAAGTTATATGCAATTTAAATTGATAACACTATGCAACAAAAAAAATTTTTTTGTGTCCTAGGCTTAAAAATTATTTTTTTGTATATAAAAAATGTCCTTGCAAAAGCATCTGTTATCCACAGTTGTATAAAGTTGTTGTAAGGTATATCACGGACTCTATAATATGATATGTTAACATCTGGAGCCATAATATTGTTCTGTTTCATTTGAGATGCAAGTAGTTCTGCCTTATCTTTGGTCAGTTCCATATTTCTCACTAGATCAATGAGTTGAAACTGAGTTAAAAGGGATGACTTCTGACTCAAACTTGAATCGCTCAGAGTTGAGTACTCAGTTGAACTTGATGATGTTTCTGTTATTAGGCTGTTAGCTATACTTGGACACTTCCTACTCCAATCTATTAACTTAGACACAAATAGCAGTCCGTATCGTGATTATTTTACTACACGAACGTCGATTTTTTTAATTACATATTTTCCGCAGATGTGGCAGAAATTGTCGGGATCATGTACACATTGTAAAGTTCTTTGCCTTTTACTCATACTTCGAAATATAACTTTGTAATATTTTTCAGAAAATCAACTTATCTCTTTAAAGCGCTGAATTACACTAATTTATTAATAAGAAATTTCATTCATAAATTCCGGGTTTAGGGTTCATAAGTTGCAGTACGTGTAGATGACATATAGTTTGCTTCGAAAGTAGACACCCAATATTTTCAAGACTGCCGCGTACTACTTTGTATTGCGTAAATATAATTTTACTACCTGTATATACGACTGGGATGTCCATGCCCCTAAAAGGCGTAACTGAATGGAAACCTCATAAATAAAAAACCACAAATATTGTTTAATGACCCTCTATCTGAGCGGATCTCATCCAATATAGCTCTCACATTGCATATCATGTTTAATGGAGGGTTACGAACGGCCATAAAACCGCATCCTCTCTATAATTTTATAATCAATCCTCATAAAATAAAATTCAAGTGCAATGTCTCTTATATGTCTCTCTCACATATGGCGAATTCAATATAAGCAAAAAATTAAATCATTTAAAAACGAAAAAATATGACACAAGATTTTTTTGAATTTCCCTAACATTTACAAAATGGTAGCCCTCATAATTCCCTTTAATTTGAGGCATAACACGGCTCAATCAGGCTTATAATATAAAAATTATGAAAATAAAATAAAAAAAACTTTAAAAAAAAAATTAAAAAAAAAATTTACCATAAATTTTTTTTTTAATATTTTGTTCGTGTTTGTGACACCTAATTGCACCAGAAACTGTTATCCACATCCTTTGGACAAAAACTTTGTTGCATAGTGTAATTATTTGAATAAAATAAAAAAAATTAATAAATTTACTAATATTTTTTTGAGACTCAAGTCGGTTTACCCCACTGAACTTTCTTACTTGTTATTTTCTTCATTCTCCAATAACAAATTATTTGCAATTTTTCCAAATATATTTCACAAGCCTTCTTTTATGATCTACAATATCGGTATCATTGTCCTCTGATTGTGGTTCTTTGTCCCCCTTCTTCATACTTTTAATTCAACAATAAAAGAAGAAATCAGAAGTGTCATCGTTTGTTATCTGAAATCAACTCACACATTTTGAATCACGTTTGTTTTTCTGTTCATATCAATTTTCATTTGTTAAGAATACAAAATACCCTTTGATATATTTAGATGTTTATCGCAATAATTTTATAACAAAAATAAATTAACAATTTAAAAATGTTTCCATTCGCTCGTTAATTGTGATGTATGTACATATGTATACGAGTATTAAAATTTTTCTTATTTGGGTTTTTCAATATGAAAGTCATTCGCGTGCATAAGTTAATATTTGCTGGAGAATATAACAATTAAATTGTCAAAAATAAGAAAATTTGTTGAAGGAAAATATCATCAAGATAAATGATAAAAATGTGACATCTAAAACGTTACCAAGTGAAGTCGGAAGCCGGCTTTATATGTCATTTAAACCAGAAATGCTTTTAGATAGATTCAAACACAAAGGGTAAATAAAATGCTGCCCTTTTCCAGAAACTAAATCGCCATAAGTCATTCCGATTTTGATCTCTTCATAGTCGAGTAGAGGGGATGATTCTGAAAACCCTCATTAACCGTTCAATGGCGTCAATCTAGGCCTAGACTTTACAAAGTTACCAGATTATACATATATATTTTATAATAAAATCAGACATTCAGATTTGCCAAATATACTCGTAGATTTAGTCTTATTTGTGGTGATTTATATATATTACTTAAAATCAAAAAAGTGAACCAAAGTGCACATATACGAGAAAGAATAATGTACAAAAGGGAACATTGTGGAAAAAAGTGTACAACTAGTGTACAATAAAACAAGTAAGGAAGTTTCAGTCGGGTAAACCGACTAAGGTATACCCTCACTTTGTGAGTAATGTTATATATAACATTACACTAATTAATCTGTCAATTTGTGTGGGAGGTACCAGAAGGGGTTTAACGAATACAACTATTTTTCGGTAGACAGTAGATTCTTCAAATACATTGCACTTCGCCTAACTATAAGCTTTTATATGCACTGGTATATTAACGTTACGAGCTATTCAATTTTTGTATGATTTGGTCATTTTGTGTGGGAGGTACAAAAAGGGGCGTGGTGATAACTGTACATAATTTCAGGTTTTTGTATGCACTGGTATTAAAGTTATAAGCTGTTAGCTGTTGGAATAAAACGGTCCATTTGTGTGGGAGCTGTACAATAATGCCAATTTTTTACCGGACTATAGGCTCAACAAAAACATTTTACTGTACAAAATTTCAAGTATTTTTATGCACTTGTATTAAAGTTATAAGCAGTTCAATTTTGATGCAAAATGGCCCATTTGTGTGGGAGGTACGAAAAGGGTCGAGGCAACTTCGCCCATCTTTCTCGAGGTGCTAGCGACAAATAAAATAATACAATGTGTGGAATTTCACAAGATTGTAATAAGTAGTATAGAAGTTAATAAACAATCAATATTTCACTAAATATTAACCCTTTGTGTGGGAGGTACAAGAAGGAGGGGACCAATATGGCCCATCTTCGAACTTAGCCGGAGATAGAAAAAAATATTAGGTTAGGTTTAGGTTAGGGTGGCAGCCGTTTTCTTTTTTATTTCTTCAGCTCACATAGACCAGTTTAGGTCCCTTGTGGTACCACGGGCTAAAATGCCCTTCATCGAAACGAACCTGTTTGATATACAAATGTATCGACAGCACGAATATTGGTACTGGAAAGATATGTTAGGCTGCCTAGAAAGGCCGACCTCAGTAGGTCCAGTGCTTAATGCTCTCCACTTCTTCCTCATCTCCACAGCTTCTGCAGAAGTCATTGAAGTTAATAACCAATCTTCTGGCGTGTTCGCCGATCAGGCAGTGTCCCGTCAGAACTGATACTAACGTAGATAATCTTTTCCTTTCCAGTGCGAGGAGATATTTTGACCTTCTCAGGTCATACCTTGGCCAGATTTGTTTAGCTACCCTACAGGTGCCGATTTGTGTCCATCTGTCGTTGGACTGCCTGATTGCCTCTTGCCATATACAAAGCTTGCACGTGGATAGTGGCGCACCAATATATGCAAATTCTTCGAGAATTTGTAAAGTCGTCCCTTTCCTAGCAAGTTCATCGGCTTTGCAGTTCCCCGGGATATCCTGCTCAGCCATCTCGTTAAGAGATCTGGGGCAGTCGAGGGCTATACGTGAATTTAGGGATGTGGCCTCTAGAGAAGTGATGGCAGCCTGGCTGTCCGAGTAAATGACAACGCCAGTGTTGGTTACTATGTTCCGACTCAGCCACTTGGCTACTTCCCATATTGCCATTATTTCGGCTTGATAGACACTGCAGGTATCTGGTAGTCTGTGAGCTATATCCAAATTAAGTTCTTCACAGTGTACTCCGAAGCCAACCTTTTCATCAAGCTTCGAACCATCCGTATAGAAGTGGAGATGGTTTCTATTTCCGGGTATTCTGCCATCCCATTCATCCCTGGCTGGTATCATAGTGATGTAGTTCTTCTCAAAGGTGCGCACCGTTGATATATAGTCCACTCGGTCGGTTACCATAGCACTACACATTAATATCCTCATGTGACCGTAGTTATTGTACCTCCATATTGATAGGCAGTTTAATCTTAGTCCCGCTTTGGTTTCAACTTCTCTCGCCACAACATTAATCGGCAGTATATGGAGAAGGGCTTGTAGAGACTCAGTCGCTGTAGTCCTTAACGCTCCGCTTATGTACGCTTATGTGATTGTTAGTTTGTCAGTTGCCGTCCACCATACCACAATGCCGTATAGCAGTATAGGACGAACTACTGCTATATATAGATTTCGCCTTGTTGAAAAGCTTGTTGCAGGTCTTATTCCTTGCCGTTAGCTCAGAAGTCCACCCTTGGGGTTTAGTTTTACCCTTGTACCTTGTTTTTGGACAGGCTTCTTCAAAGGAACTATTGAATGATGTGGTGATATGCTCGACCAGATTATCCAGACCGGCTTTGTCATTCGGTTCATAAAGAAGTTTAGAGTTGAGGACCTTTTTAAAATTATTCTCATACAGGTGCCACTTTGTCTTCCTCACATTTCTGTGGACAGCAGGTTTAGGCATTTTTTCGGCGAGTTTGAACTCTATATAATAGTGATCCGAAAATGAGTGGTCGTCCAGTACATTCCACCCAATAATTTTGTCTGTCTTGAAAAAAATATTGCCGTATATCAATTTTTTTTTTTCCAATTCATTACATTTTTTTTTTTGAATCTTTCATTATTATACACTGAAAATAACAATAAGTGGACAAATCTTAACCTAAAATACTATTCTCTGGGTTATTGCCATTGCGAATAAACCATTGAGACTTTACACGATTTTTTACTTAAACAAAAAGGTTAACATTTCAAATTTAGGAATTCATAATTTCATTTCATTTTTTCGTTTTTGATTTTGGTTAGGATTTGTTTTAATTTATATCATGTCCAACGTATCTCTCCTTCTAAGGCGGTCATGACCTTCAAAATTTAGTAGTTCTCGAGCCAGGATGTTTGGATGATTGAATAGTTTACCCACATAACACCGGCAATATTTTTCAATTTCCTCTTTTACTGTTGGCATGTTGAGATCCTTATGGATGTTAGCGTTTCTATATACCATGGTGCACCTGTAATTAAACAAAGAATATTCGATTGTCTTCTTTGTAATTTGCATACATTTGAAGCGCACGCTGTACCCCAGAGCTGGATACAATATGTCCAAATTGGCTTCAATACCGTTTTGTATAAAAGAACTTTATACTCTGGATCTAGGGCAGATCTTTGGCTGATAAGCCACTGAAGTTGATTACTTTTGAGTTTTATTTGAGTTACTTTAGAGTCTATGTGGCGCGACCACGTCAAATACCGATCTAAGTGGATTCCAAGGTATTTTACATGATCCTTTTGGGGAATCTGTGAATTGAAAATAGAAATTGGAGGACTTGCATCCCTTCGCAGGGTAAAAGTAACATGAGTACACTTTGAGGCATTCACCATTATTCTCCATTTTTTAACAATTCTTCTAGGATTCGGACATGAGACTGCAGTTGATCGGACGCAACTGAAGGGTTTTTGTGAGTACTGACGAAAGCAGTATCGTCCGCAAAAGTAGACGTGAGCGTAAAGTTGGTTATGGGCATATCTGCCGTAAAAATAACGTACAGTATAGGGCCAAGAATGCTCCCCTGTGGGACACCGGCATTTATTTTCTTAGGGCTAGAAAAAATGCCATTTGATTTAACTTGAAAAGACCGGTTAGTCAAATAACTCCTGAACAGTTTATGCGTGTTGATTGGCAGAAGGTCGCATATTTTGTACAAAAGTCCTTCGTGCCAGATTTACGATACGGTGTACCTGTTCTATAGTATTATGACTTTTTCTAAAACCAATTTGATGGTCAGGTATAATATTGTTAGAAATTATATGAGGTGTGATTTTCTTCATGAGAATGGACTCAAACATTTTTGAAAGTATCGATAGTAAGCTTATTATATCAAATTTGAAGTTAATCTGTTATTCCCTTCGAGAGTTATCGTGCGCACCAGCCAGTAGACAGACAGACGGACGGACGGACATTTCACATTCGACTTAAAATAAACCAAAACGAATATCCGCCGAACATACTTAGGGTCTTAGATCACTCCTTCGAGGTGTTACACTTTTGACCCGCAGCAGATGATATATACCCTCGTATCACTAAAGTGAGGCTATAAAAATAATGAACAAGAGTCTAAAATAGTGCACTGTTCACTGGAATGGTATAGTAGGGCCAAATGTTATTTGTTCCTAATGGAACAACCACATAAAGACTCGTCAAAACTCGTTTTTTTACTGTAATGGCATGGAATTCTCTTTGTACTTAACGTCCAATTTAAGCAGTTATTCCGCTCACCATTATTCACACAAAGTTAATGCTTATTAAAATAATTAAATAATGATTTTGTGTCTTTGCTAAACATAATTTGAAATTCTAATTTAATGAAGCTTTATCTTACAATAAGTTCTGCCCCACCGCCATTTATCTAGGAAACTCAATCTTTCTGGAATATAAAGTTTCAGGTTTCAAATGCACCTGTTTTGAAATCTTTTTTGTTTTTTGTTTTTTTTTTCCAAAGAATTCATTTTGTGTTTGGCAATAAAAATCGCAATTCACAAAAAAAAAAAACAATCGAAATGTACGACCATCAACTTGGGTCTAACCAACAAATACAACAACAAAGTATGCAAAAAAACCTTAGTTTTCGGAATTGAATTGAAAACAAACCATTTTTTTGTTGTCAAGTTTTCGAACAAACTTGAACTTCAATTTCGATGAAACGCGTAAACCGAAATGTTCGTTCAATTACGTGTTTTTTTCGACAAGTAAATATGTACGGACCATAACATGTTGTTTAATATTGGTGAATGTTCCCAGTAGGCAAATTGGCATTTGATGACAGTGTCGTCAATGTCTTATAGAACCTACAATATATGCCATGTATTTTTATTGATCACATAAGCAGAGAACAAGACACTTCAACTTGACTGATAAACATTAATTTTTGATATTTGACTGTACTTATATTCACTGCGGATGACTTGCTGAGCGACATTGTCGCTCACCATGCCTTGCATGCTTTACGGTGACAATTGTGTCAACAGGTCATCAATGATTCGCTTTAACTGCCCCCATCCTCACATCTTATCAACGATTTATAATCGTCTTGTACTAGTCTCCCGGGATGTCTTAAAGACGTGGCCAACCGGTTTGTTATTTGCGGTTACAAACTTCCAGAGATTACGATCTTCGCACACAATGAACAACTTATGATCAGTCACTCACTCCGAAGTGGAGAAAGACAAATGGCTGGCGGAACAGGAACATTAATTATTAAGTTAAAAACTTTTAAAAATAAATTTATTAAGTTCATTTAATTGTTGTTTTCTTGTTTCTTCTCTTTGTCTTAATTAAAATCAAACACGCCATAAACTATTTGAGCGTGTACATTTTTGGGGGATAATTTATCAAAATATTCTGGGTGATGAAATTTTTCAAATATTTTTCGTTTATAACATTTAAATGCTATAAACATTAAAATGTTTTTTGGTTATGCAGACACAATAGAGTTTCAATGTCACAAGATTCAATTTAGAAAAAAATCGACAATTGCAATTAGAGACGCCATTAATTATACTGTCACCATCAAATATTTTATGGCTGCATTTTAAGAACAATTTAGAGAGAAAATAAAAATATTAACAAGTAAGAAAATGTCAGTCCTGTAAATCGACTACGGTATACCCTCAACTTTGTGAGAAATGTAATATGGTATTTAGGGTGGGAAATGCCAGAACGTTGACAAAATCTTCATTCTTTGTCAGTCTGCAGTCATTGGAAATGTTGTCTAAAATACTACCAACCAGACTGACATTGCTCAAATAATTTAAAATGTTCTAAAAGGGATTTCCGCAGAACATACTTAGGATCTTACGTCACTCCTTCGATGTGTTACACTTTTGGCCCGTAGCATATCCTCCACTAAAGTGAGGCTATAAAAAACATTTGTTTTACCCTACACAACTTTCTGGTACAGGGTATTATAAGACTGTTTCCATCTATTCCCTATAGTTCGCATTTATTCCCAGGATGGGGACTGGACAGTCATCCCAGATGGGTCACCAGTCCGTGATTTTCTGGAGTCTAACTGGTAGTATTTTCGCCTACGCAGTCTGACCAGAGTCTTTAATCCGATACCACGGGAGTCAGGAACGCCCCTAGAACGTAGGTTCTGGCCTGACTATTGGTGTGGTCCTTTCGGGGGGAGCATCGTGGTCGCTGCGGCTGAAACCAAAATCGCCGGGAGAGAACAGTCTCGAATGTGGAGATGCAAGGTGCCATGACCCATAGAATGGTAAGGAGTTTTAGATGGGATCCGCTCCTTACCAAGGTGGAGGGAAAAAGTGCCCAGAAACCCGGAATTGTTTGGTACTCATGCACATTGTGTGTGGGTGCGTTGGTCGACGAATGTATTCACCCAGGTGCTTTGAGCACTGTAGGGTTAAGTCTAACAGCAGGAACTCACAAAAATAGAGAATATCTATCTGTTTGTAACGCCCTAAAATATAGGAGCTAGACGCGCCATCAACTAAGGACAATTTCTGAACATATCATTATACAATTTAGTAGAAAACATATTTTCAACCATGAACAAACGCTACTAAATATAAAGAAAATCGGTTGAGATTTATATATAGCCCCCATAAATAGCAATATCCCTATTTTCCATATACAGTCTGACCTCGGTTAACGCAACCCTCGATGAACGCAACTCCTCGATTATTGCAACAGGCAAATAATTTACATTGCCGACTTAGTTAACTTTTTTGTTTGTTTGAAACCAGTTTGTAGTTGCTTCTTCGAAGAAAAAAATATGTATGTAATGAATGTCACTGGTTACCAAGAGCGAAATTCTTGATAAACTTGAGAATGCTTGCTTCGTTAAATCGATTTTTCGGTGACTATAATGTTCATAAATCAAAAAACAAATCCACATTGAGAAATTTTGTTTCCAATGAGGAATCTGAACCCTAGAATTTGTGAATATCCCAAAATGACAAAAGCTTTGTATAAGTGGTTTCCGAAACAAAGACAGCTAAATTTGACTATATTGGGCCTATACTAAAACGTGGACCTATATTTCCCAATTTCACTGGGGAATATAAACTATAGTTTCAGTTAGATCATTTGAAAAATGTGTTCTCTAGTGGGTCAATGAGTGATATCGGAGCGGACATGGATCGATGTGCCCCAATTTCTCCAGGGCGGATTAAGGGCAATATAATACATAAATTATTAAATTTCAGTCAGATCAATTCCGGGTTAACACTAGGTCAGGTCCCATCCTTCCTTTTATCAAGAGAACACATAAAACAGCGTTGTTACTTTTCGATAAAGCACTTCGTCGTCCCAAATATGGAGAACTTTCAAGGGACGATGGAATGATTTCTGTCATATATTGTCCAGCAAACTGTACCGGTATTATTCCGCAAGTGGCCCAAAATGTAATAAGATTAACAAAACTTTACTACAAAAAAAGCCTCTTTGAGCATTTGATCGGAAGTGAAAGCTCAAATCTTGAACTCAAAATCAAAACTTTTGATTTAAGAAATGTATTTTGGTTTTACTTAAAGCTAGGGACAAATTTCCGATTTCTTAAAAAAATAGTAAAACAAATTAATTGATTTCTATTAAATTTCAAATTTATGATTTCTGTTACAGAAAACAACTCAAATATATTTTATATAAATAAAATTGACTTGTTCCATCTATCATGCATTGGCTCTGCCTGGATAATTTTTTGACTCGGTTTTCGCAACTACGTCGGTTTCTGCAACTGCCTAGATTTCTATTAGTTGCGTTAACCAAGGTCAGACTGTAATTTATAAAATTAAATAAAAATAAAATATATTTATAAAATTAAAAGATTTAACAAAAGCACAATTTTAGCATAGAAGGCTTCCGAATAGAATTTCCACACTGCACGAAGTATTTCTCCCAAAACATCCGTCACCCCCTCTCACCACCTTACCAATAATAATCTCTCTCCAAAAAGAATGATATATCAAAAGTCGTAGAAATCGAGGGTTTTTGGATGATGTTTTGGACAAAAAGATTCCTTGTAGAAAATACTATAGGTTCCGACAATACAATTTTCTGTCACCCCTATCGTTTTTTTTTTAATATAGCGATTTCTACGACTTTTAATATATGTATCTTTATTTTTGGAGTGGGATTTTCAAGGGTAAGGGAACGAGCAATGGTGTCGTATGTTTTGTGAGAAATACTTCCAAAAGTATCTCCTAAATTTTGTTCATTGACATGGAACACCTACTAACAATGTGCTTACCCAGCAAACTTTGTGAATAAATACGAAATACGAGTTCTGTTAAACAGAAAAGGTAAATTTTAAAATTTCTCGGGTTATGTGCATTCGATTAGAGTTTTTTATTATGTTGGCATACTTGTCTCGAACATATGTTCTTAGTTGTGTTGGTTTGTGTTTAGTTTAGTTTGCTTGTGAGAGACATGACTGTTAGACCCCAGCAAAATCTTGGTAAGTACCTGCCATTATTCCCTGCATTACCAAATAATGACATCTCATTATTCACTGCATTACTTTCGGCTAATTAATAATGACTTACCAATAATAACAGAAATAAGTGATTTTTTGTTATCAAAATCATTTTGGCAAATTTTAATATAAATGGAATGTTTTCAAATAGTTCGTGTAGATTTTAATCAAAAATACTATAAATATTTCCGTATGTCGTAAGATGTTAAATCATTGAAGAATTTTTCAACTGCAGGTTTGGGTTCAGAAATTCGAATCTGGCATGAGGAAATTGTTTGTTTCGAGAAATATGCGCGACAATATGCAAAAAATCACTTTAAACGACCATTTCTACATATCTACTACTTATTTTGAACATATTGGTAATGCATTATTCAAGTACTTAAAATCTTGAAAATATAAGCGCATATTTAAGTGGCATGCCTATGCTACAAATAAGTACTTATTATGCTACTGTATTGTATGCTTTTGGGAAGTACTTTCCTCCAATGACATCCCCATGTTAAAATAATGAGAAAAGTGGCTAAATAATAAGTACTTACCATTACCGAACTTTGGTTACTCGTCGGATTATTTGGTAATGAGAAATTTTGCTGGGACGTGTATTGCTTGTTCGGCGATTCGATTTTTATACCCTCACTTTAGTGTGACGAGGGTATATATCATTTGCTCCGAAAAAAAGTGTAACACATCGAAGGAGTGATCATTTTAAGTCGAATGAGCAATGTCCTCCGTCTGTCTGTCTGTCTGCTGGCTGGTGCGCATGATAACTCTCGAAAGGAGTAACCGATTGACTTCATGTCGTAATATTTTTTTTTATCTCCGGCTAAGTTCGAAGATGGACCATATTGGTCCACTCCTTCTAGTGTCTCCCTCACAAAGGGTTAAAATGTTGTGAAATATTGATTCTTTAATAACTGCTATACTACTTAGTCGAATCTTCTGAAATTCCACACATAGTACTAGTCTTTTAGTCGCTATCAATTCGAGAAAAATGGGCGAAGTTGCCGCGCCCCTTTTTGTACCTCCCACACAAATGCAACATTTTCCATCAAAAGTTAAGAGCTTATAACACTAATACCAGTGTTTAAAAATACTTGACATTTTGTACAGTGTAATGCTTTTATAGTGCTTACAGTTCAGTGAAAAATGGGCGTTATTGCCACGCCCCTTTTGGTACCTCCCACACAAAGGTACCATTCTGCACCAAAAGTTAACAGCTTATAACATTAATACCATTTTATAAAAATACTTGAAATTTTGTACAGTGTAATGCTTTTATACTCTCTATAGCCCTGTGAAAAATGGGCGTTATCACCATGCCCCTTTTTGTACCCCCACACAAAATTGCCAAATTACACCCAAATTTAATATCTCATAACGTTAATATACCAGTGCACATAAACGCTTATAATTCGTCATAGTGCAATGTATTTAAAGTATCTACTGTTCAGGGAAAAATAGGTGTATTTGTTAAACCCCTTCTGGTACCTCCCACACAAATTGACAGAATAATTCGTGTAATATATCAAATAATAATTGATGCAAATTCTTTGATCCTTTTTTTTACAGCAGCAAATCGCCGAACATGCAAAACACTTCTAACTTGTTATGTCTCTCCTAAACAAACTAAACTAAACACAGACAAACTAAACTAAACACAGACAAACTAAACTAAGAACATATGTTCGAGACAAGTGTGCCAACATGATAAAAAAAAAAAACGCTAATCGAATGCACGTAACCCGATAAATTTAAAAATTCACCTTTTCTATTGTGATTATAATCAAAACATTTAAAAAATAGAGCTTTATTTGTCAGTTTTAGAAGAAATTTAATTAGAGAGAAAACTACTATTAGAGGTTCGAGGGTAATTTGGATTATGAAAAAAATATTGCCCGCTGACGCTAAATTCTGAAAATTATTTGGCCTTTTTAGGTGGAACTGATGTAATATCTCGAACTATACATAGCTCCTATTGCTAATATGGTATACATTAGGCCGGGTCGATTTGTGGGGAGGCAAAAAAAGTCGCCATTGCTCAGTGAAAATCGTATTCTAGGGATCAAAATAAGAAACTTTGCCGAAGGAACCATACCTCTAAAACGAATTCTGATGTCCCGGAATTTGGGTCGAACTTTTGGGTAGGGGCAAATTTTGAAAAATCTCACTTTGACCCATTTAGAGTGCTCCAATCGAGTCCAAATGTATGACCGACCCCCACTAACTTTGGAGGCCCGACCCACCCATGCCAGTGGCACACCCCCTGGAACCTCCTGGGGGTTCCATACATTTGGACTCGATTGGAGCACTCTAAATGGGTCAAAGTGGGATTTTTTCCGGGCCATCAGAATTCGTTGTAGAGGTATGGTTTCTTCGGCAAAGTTTCTTATTTTGATCCATAGATTACGATTTTCACTGAGCAATGGGCGATTTTTAAATCGACCCGCCCTAGTATACATATATGTCCAGTTTTTGGGAAAAGGGCAACGGTAATGCTGCACTTTTTTGCAGAAACGAATTCACCATATGTATTTATGTAAAAATAGTAATTTTTTATACATAAATATAAATTTTGTAGCCATCATAGTTTGAGATTTTTGGTATGTTCTTGAGGAAAATCTACCTCTTGCATTTTCAGTTTTTGGAATAGAAAAAGTCGCATGAGGCAGTTATGAACCTTTCTAGCGACAGCTCTTTTGGTCAAAAATTAGATACATATTTCTGAACAAGCTTATATGCTACAAGTTTCATGTCGACAATTCAATATTTGGTTGCTCTCACTGCTTCTACGTTTCTATCGTTTATTGGTGTTCTGAGTCATTTAGAGAGCTAACTTCCAAAAATCTGCAAAATCACTCATAATGCCAACATATGATGGGGACATTTGCACAATATAACAAAAAAAATTAGAAACAAAAATTTTAAATTATTTTATTTTTAATTCCCGTATACCGCATTGTAATGAAGATGTAGATAATGGTTAAAAATAGTACGTAAAAATAGGACATTTTCTAATTTTTTAATGTCAAATGTTTATTGCTATTATTTTAAAAATTTCTTTTTTTGGGCGAGGTGCACGGAGCCTTCAAAATCTTGGAAGTAGGCCGTGACCAGAGAATGAAGCCGAGCCAAAATTGGCGGCGGCGGCGGCTGCCATTGGAAATTATAGATCGGCGGCGGCGGGTAGACAGCTAAGCCGACATAAAATTGACATACGGCGGCTCTATGATAGACATTTTAACATTTAAAATCATATTTGAATAGTTATTTATCTGGTATTTATTCTTAAATTATAGATGTTTTTAAGTTAATTGTAAGATATTGTGAGGTGAAAAAATCATCGATTCCATGCCGCTAGGCGGCTCTATGATATACTCTATTTTCAAAGTATGTCCGTTCTGGCAATCGTCTATACATAGCTTAAGTCGAAACAGGTTGTTTCCAGGAGAGTCGACGGTTTAGTCAAATTTTAAATTTTTGTGGAATTACCTTGTAGTTTAAATAGAATGACCTCTACTCTTTTGAGCTTAACTTGATTGATTCTTTAGAATGGAGGTATTAATTTATTTTTTATACTATTCTTTAATACTCCATTGATTTTTTCCCGAAAATATTTTTATCTCTATATGTACATAATCTAATAATAAATAAAAAATCGTATTATTTCCTTAAAAAAAGAATTTGTAAGTCCTTTAAAAAATAATTATTTTTCTATTACTATCAATATAATCATTTTTATGACATTTTAAGCTTACTCTTGTGACAATAAACGGATCAAAACGAAAATCACTTTCCATATCGTCCACCCAATAAATGAATAGTGTATAATTTATTTGTCGTTTCGAGAAAAGCATTTTTGAAGTTTTTGTGAAATTGATATCGAGTGATATCGGCACGTAGGCTTTTATTAATGAACAATTTCAAACACCCAATAACCCAATTTGTGGAAGTTGAATTTCACCAGACACAAAAAAAACCATTTGCGTAGATTCTTAAAATGCAATAAAAAATAATAGTTTATATGCGTACACATTATTTATCTATTAAGGGGACGGTATACATCTGCTATATGGATATTTGCTTATCAAAAATGGAAATTGTATCTATGCATATTTTAAAGTTTTTCTATGGAACGGCGGCTGTGTTTCAGCCGATTTTAGCCGCTAAGATCGGCGGCGGCTTCGGCTGGTGGAAAAAGGTCGACGGCGGCTAAAATCGGCGGCTCGGCTCGGCGGCTCCATACATACTCTGGCCGTGACACAACACTTGGTGAGGAGCTCTGTTCTAGAACGTGAAGAAGTCAAATTGGAAGGTATAGTTATATGGGAACCATATAATATCAATAAAAGTGGGTATATTATCTCTCACCTTTAAGGTATTACAAGCAAATGCACAAAGCCAAAAAAAAACCTTTACAATAATGCGTCTAAGGTCTATAGAACTCTGGGGCCTAATCACGGCATTCGTTATCGACAAGTTTCGATCGTAATCTTTAAGTTTTGGATCACCGCAACCGTTATCGAGAAAAAATTTGCGGGAAATTTCTCGACGACCAAATTGTCATTGAAAATTTTTTTTTTGCTTTTCAGTGGAATTTTGGGGTTTCTAGTGTCTCAAATGTAAGTTTTCTATTCCATATTAGTATAAAATATTATGTTTTATTAACTAATGTTAGCAGGTTGGTTGTTTTGAACAATAATTCCATGCATTGTCATTAGTTATTTTAAACAAGATAATCATTTCCAATATTTCGTAACCACTACCGGAGAAGATTTTGTGTGGCATCAAGGTTTAATATTGCTAGAACGGACGTTGACGAATGGCCGGAGAAATTAATTTGAGATAAAACACAGTTAAATGCTTCTTTTGAAAGTTAAAACGCCTTTAAATCTGTAAAAACTTTTTTTTAATCACAATTTATTTTTTGGAAGTGTGTATTTAGACGACTTCAGACAATGACAAAGGATTACTTTTGTTCCTTATTTCTATTCGAATAGGCTCAGCTTTGCATTCCTCCTCTGAATCGGAAGAGGAGGAGTGCAATATAACATTGGATCTATTTAAAGTTTAAAATAAATTTCATTACAATTATATTTAATCTTTTTTCTTCGTGTTGTTCGCTTCGCCGCTCACAACGTGTTTTTATTTTTGTTTTTCTTCTTCACTATTTGGCATTGCCATTCTACACAAAATGATAGGTTTAGGTTTAGGTTTAGGTTAGGGTGGCAGCCGTATTTTTTTACAAGCTCACATAGACCAGTTTAGGTCCCTAGTGTTACCACGGGCTGAAATGCCCCTCATCGAAACCAACCTGTTTGATATATAAATTTATCGATAGTACGAATATCAGTACTGGAAAGATCTGTTAGGCTGCCTAAAAAGGCCGACCCCAGTATATCCAGTCGTCGTTTACTCAAAGCGGGACAGTCGCAAAGCAAGTGCTCAATGCTCTCCACTTCTTCCTCATCTCCACAGCTTCGGCAGAAGTCATTGGAGTCAATACCCAATCTTTTGGCGTGTTCGCCGATCAAGCAGTGTCCCGTCAGAACCTTTACTAACGTAGACAATCGTTTCCTCTCTAGTGCGAGAAGATATTTTGACCTTCTCAGGTCATACCTTGGCCAGATTTGTCTAGCTACCCTGCAGGTGCCGATTTCTGTCCATCTATCGTTGGACTGCCTGATTGCCTCTTGCCTAAGCCAAAGCTTGCACGTGGATAGTGGCGCACCAATATATGCAAATTCTTCGAGAATTTGTAATGTCGTCCCTTTCCTAGCAAGTTCATCGGCTTTGCAGTTCCCCGGGATATCCCTATGCCCAGGCACCCATATGAGGTGTATATTAAACTGCTCAGCCATCTCGTTAAGAGATCTGCGGCAGTCGAGGGCTGTTTGTGAATTTAGGGATGTTGCCTCCAGAGAATTGATGGCAGCCTGGCTGTCCGAGTAAATGACAACGCCATTGTTGGTTACTATGTTGCGACTCAGCCACTTGGCTACTTCCCATATTGCCATTATTTCGGCTTGATAGACACTGCAGGTATCTGGTAGTCTGTGAGCTATATCCAATCTAAGCTCTGCACAGTGTACTCCGAAGCCAACCTTTTCATAAAGCTTCAAACCATCCGTGTAAAAGTGAAGATGGTTTCTATTACCTGGTATTCTTCCAACCCATTCATCTCTGGCAGGAATCATAGTGATGCAATTTCTCTCGAAGGCGTACACCGTTGGTATCTAGTCCACTCGGTTGGTTACCATAGCACTACACTTTGATATCCTCATGTGACCGTAGTTTTTGTACCTCCACATTGATAGGCAGTTTAATCTTATTGCCGCTTTGGTTGCCACTTCTCTCGCCACAATATTAATCGGCAGTATATGGAGTAGGGCTTGTAGAGACTCGGTCGCTGTAGTCCTTAAGGCTCCACTTATGCTCAGGCAGGCTGTTCTCTGAACCTTTGTTAGTAGGTTGGTGATGGTTAGTTTGTCAGTTGCCGTCCACCATACCACAATGCCGTATAGCAGTATAGGTCGAACTACTGCTATATATATCCAGTGGACGATTTTAGGAGAGAGGCCCTACCTATAGAAGCTGTATTTTACATCTAATCGTTTTGAAATTTAGAATGGTAGAGTTTCTTGATCCATGAACCAACATTGCCGAATTTGAAGAAAATCGGTTAAGATTTAGCTATAGCTCCCATATATATGTTTCGTCCGATTTTGCTCTTTAGTCCTGTAGAAGCTGTATTTTACATCCAATCATTTTGAAATTTAGAATGGTAGAGTTTCTTGATCCATGAACCAACACTACCGAATTTGAAGAAAATCGATTAAGATTTAGCTATTGCTCCCATATATATGTTTCATCCGATTTGGCTCTTTAGTCCTGTAGAAGCTGTATTTTACATCCAATCGTTTTTATACCCTATACCACACTGTGGTACAGGGTATTATTTAAGTATAAAATGTCCCAAAAGTAAATTTATGTAAACAATTTATACATGAATTACAAAATTTGTTATCATTTTGTGTGGAATGGTTACGTCAAATAGTGAAGAAGAACAAGATTAATATAAACATTTTGTGAACGGCGGAACGAACAACTTAAAGAAATAAGAATAAACTTAAAGAAATAAAGGAAACTTACAATTGTCATTTTTCTAAAAAACAACCTCCAAATTCCAATCAAAATCAATAAAAAAATTAGTTTTCGATGACAATATTGCTGTCGAGAAATTTCTCACAAATTTTTTCTCGACAACGGTTGCGGTGATCCAAAACTTAAAGATTACGATCGAAACTTGTCGATAACGGATGCCATGATTAGGCCTCAGATCTTACAAAATTTAAGAGACAATAGTCTCTTGAACTAAAAACAAACGTTGTCAAATTTGAGGAAAATTGATTGAGATTCACATCTAGACCTTATACATATACATTTGTATACCGTTTATTACACCCGATACCACACAGTAGTACAGGTTTATTTGAAACCCAAAATAGAGAAACGTCCATTGTTTATTATACCGATCGGCAAAGAATCAGTTTTTGAGTCGATTTAGCCATGTCCGTCTGTCTGTCAATATAATATTGTGATCAAAGTTCGGTTGCAAATGTTAAGTATTTTTTACGAAAAATGGCACAGAGGAATTTCTTGAGCTAGGAACCGATCCCTACCGATGATGAGTTTATTGAAAATTTCATAGAAATTGAAATTTTATAGAACATTTCACTTTTATTTATTATATGAATTACAATATAAAGTTAATTTATATTCTAATTTTAGGGCCCAGGGAAAAGCAGGGTTAGAGCCTCTGATGGGAATCATACTCATAGGCGAGCACGCTACCTACTCACCTACTGGGACGCTCTTACTTTATTATTCCGTCAAAAATCAAGAAATTGTAATTTTCTAGAAAATTTTTCCTAAATTAATATTTTCTTGCAAATTTCATCAAAATTGCATTTTCCATGTAAATTCAGTGGAAATTTCATTTTTATATAAAAATTTCACTAAGATTAACTAAAATTGTATTTTTAAAAAGTTTCGTCGTATATGTATTTTTCTTACAAATTCCGTTGGGAATTGTAATTTTTTATTCAATTTCTTCAGAATTGAATTTTTCCTGAAAACTTCGAGAAAATTTTAACAATTTTATCAAAATAAAATTTTTCTAGAAAATTTTTTCGAAATATATTTCTTCTAGAAAATTCGGTTGAAATTGAATTTTTCTTTAAAAAATTTTTCGAAATAGTTTTTTTTGGCCTTTACTAAAGTCACGACCATTAATCCGGGCAGTGGCCACAAGTCAACGGTCATTGTCCTTTAAACGACTCATCGACATTTAATCCGGTCATTGGCCTTTTGTTCGCTCAACGACCTCTATCATCAATAATCCGGTTATCGGCCAACGACCTTTACTCCGGATTAACGGCCACTGATCAGATTAAAGGTCTATGACGGAATTAAAAGGTGTTAACTGGAATTTTTCTGAAATAGTGCAATTTCGTCGATATTTTCTAGATAAATCCAATATCAGTGCAATTTTTAAAACATATTAAACTTCAACAAAATTTTCTAGAAAAAATATTAACTTCAATAAATTTTGTAGAGAAATTTAATTTTTAAAAAATGTCTAAAGAAAGCAGTACAACTTTTTTTCTAGAAAAATGCAATTTAAACAAAATGTTGCAGAATAATGTAGAACTAGTTAATTGATTTTGCGAATTTCAATTGATGATTTCTGAATTTCAAATGACGAGATCTGAATTTCAAATGGAAGTTCTGAATTTCAAATAATAAATTCTGAATTACAAATCGATTAGCTGAATTTCAATTAAATACATCTGCATTTCTAGTAAAAATTCTGATTTTTAATTGGAGAGTTCTGAATTGCACGATAAAATCTTAATTTAAATTGATGAATGCGAAAATTTAAATGGAAATTCAGATTTTCATGTGATGACATCGGCATATCAACTGGAAATACTGAAATTCAATGGAACAGTTCTGATTTACAAATTAATATTTCTGAATTTAAATTTATTTTTTTCTGAAGTACTATTGGAAATGGTGTAGAAAAAATATTTTCCTTCGTCTTCTGGCACGAGCCTGTTTATGGAGTCGCAATTAAATATTTGAAATTGTTAAAAACACATTAAAAATCGTCTGAGATGTGAAAAAGTTAATATGTACTTTAAAATCTGTTTAATTCATTTACTATACTCTGTAATACTTTTTTTTATTGCATGCAATAAACAATGATTTGTTTATCAGTCAACTTTGACAGTTATCTGCGATTTGATAAGACAACTTAAATTATATGAATTTTAGTATGTACTTTCGATGAAGACATCAGTATTGTCAAAACTAAGCATTGCATTTTTAAAAATTGCACAAGATGACGTTAATCTGCTTTATTTTGACAATCTATTGAACACTTATTTTCAAATACTCGTACAGCTAAGAACTCGATCACCTAATAGCTCCACATTATCCTGCACGCAAAGAAAAAATTCGTTTCTGCGAAACGAAATATTAGACAACTACAATTCTCGTTTACAACGACTGAAATTTCTTTTGGTCAGAATATGTTTCTGTCACAACAAAAGAAATTTCAGTTCCGGCAAACGAGAATTGTAGTTGTCTAATATTTCGTTTCGCAGAAACGAATTTTTTCTTTGCGTGTGTGAGATAGCTCTTTCTGCAATACATAAATTTGCAGACTGCAGCTATAGCCATATTCATGCCATGTTAAGAGTTCTTACTGAATGAGCGTTTTGCTGTCTCTTTATTATTTGCAGGTCTGAGGCTACACCTTGAATCTCTCCGGGAGAGTGTTTGTTATTGGGTCAGAATACTTAATATCGACATTTGTATTTTATTTTTGACTAAAATGTTTATACGCGGTTACAAATAGGTAAAATAAGATCTCGCTATCATTTTTTTTAAAAAAAATTTTGAAAAATTTTTGTGGGCATTTAAATTTTTGAAAAAAAATGAGTTTTTGTGTTTTACGAAATTTGTTACTGCTTTCGATCGGCTTTTGCAAAGATTACTTTGTATTAAAGAGGACACAATGCGCCAACAAGCCTTTGTAGAAAAAATGGCTCCCCCCTCGATTTTCTTCAAATTTTCACAGAATAATCGGCGCACTCTCACAAATCCAGAGCAGTAAGAGACTCAATATTTGTAAAAGTTATGGACGAACTACCAAGACTAGTCTGACAATTTTCGCCTGTTTGTGCAAATAACTGCACAGTGGTACGAATTCAAAAAGGGGAAATAATTCGACCGTTTCTTAACCAAACAACCGATCGCGACCAAACTTGGCATGTTAGATAAAGAGGTGTTAGAGAAGTTAAGTTTTATATTTGGGCCCCCTATGTCAGACAGGGCGGAGCTAGAGGAGCTCAAAGTTGGCCACATCGGATGAGGAAAATTTTCAAGCGCGTGTAACTCGTGTTTCTCTTCCGATTAATAGTATAATAATTTTTGTGTGTGTTCTACTATCTGGGGTCTACAAATAAACTGTTAAAACCTAAGAATTATCTCGCATAGTTACCGAGATATCTGCAATTAAAAATTTAATTTTTAATTTTTTCCCTTACCGTGTGCTAGTATTTTGTAAATATCGGAGCACAATATGCACCGTATCAACATGTCCGGATGGGCAATAAAATTTCCTATAGTACAAAAGTACATTTTCCTAAAACAATTGGGTATATCGAACCAATTTTTTTGTCATATAGGAAATTTTATTGCCCATCCAGACAATTAAATTTTAATTTTAAAAAACTAAAAAAAAATCACAAGAAATGTCGCATTGTGTTCTCTTTAAAACAAAGTAAACTTTGCAAAAATTGGTTCAGCCGATCGAGAGCAATTACAAATTTCGTAAAAAAGACATAAACTAATTTTTTTAATTTTTCAAAAATGAAAATGCACACAAAATTTACCTATTTGTAATTTCTTATAATCGTTTTAGCCAAAAATAAACTACATAGGTCGATATTAAATATTCTGACCCTATTACCATTTAATGTTCCCACAAAAATTTCAAATTTTCCTTGCACACTTTACAAAATGATCAATTAGGTTCACCTATACAAATGCTCAACACTGTTCAGAACTGAACATTAACGATGCAGCCTATTTGTCACGAAACACGTATTTTACATAATCACGTGTCGAATTTTGCTAACTAATAATTTCCGAAGTCGTTGATTTGTTGCTATTTTATGAGAGAGTATAAGTGTTTAAAAAGCGCAAAAAAAACAAAACAAAAAATATGACAAAAAGTTTTTTTATCACATAGAAATTAAAATAAATACGGAAGAGGCATTTATTGTTGTTAAGATTATTTTTTGTGATTTGGTTGAAATTTATTTTGGAAAAACACGGCGCACAAAAAATGTCTAAAAATGGGCGAACAAAAAAGACGTAACAAAAAGAGAACAAGTGCACTGTCGAGGTTAAACGACAAGAAAAAATTGCAAAACAACGAGAAAAAACGATTATCACAAATTATGCGTAATTTTAAAATAAACTGAAACGTTGCATTTTCATTTCTATGCCATATGTCTGTCTGGCGGAGCTAGCAGCTTTATGTATTGTTGTTCCGTTTCGTTCCGTCACTGCAATGGAAACAAAGCGATAACCTTTCAAATTAAAAAATTTAATTAATTCATTATTAAATTTAATAATGCGCTTTTATAATCGTAAATGCATTTCAATTTAATCGCTGAGGGAAACTTAACGGAAACGAACCCAGTGATGGAATTTTACTATATGTAATATATGTACTAAAATCTATTAATTCACCATATAATCTCTTTATCAATAATTCCTGACACATCCTCATGATTGGAGATCAGGTTGCTTTAAAATTTATTATATAAAAAAGGCTTCAATTCAAATTAAAGCACATTTGGATTTGTCTTCTTTTTCATTCTACAAGCAGACAAATGGCGCCAAAAGCCACCTTGGTTACACAATCCCCAATGTGTGGCAATACCTTTCACTTTTGTTATTTTTCTCGCCACTTACAGTCTCGGTTACAATATAATAAATGCAGCAATTTTAAGCAAACATTTTTTCTTATTGAATAAAACTGATTTTACAATAGTTTTAATGTCAAATATTTAAACAAGAGTTTAATTAACTATCATACAGGAAATAAAGTGAAAATTTACTTGAGTGTGCTAATCCCAGTAATGTTTATATTGAAAGTATCACTGATCTCTTAGGGTTTGACTGGTATCAGTTAATTTGGATTAAATGCACCCAACAATATTGCAGAATGTTGTATATCATCATCACGTTGTGTTATCTACTCCCTTGTAGATGACCAGTTGAGTTATCTGCACCTTAGTAAAGGGTCCGCCATCTAACGTTTTTTTTTTTCAACTTGTGCTTATTTCGTGAATGGTAACACATAGCTCATGTCGTATTTGACAGATAATTAGTTTTATCCTTCCACTGAACGAATATGTGTATATTGCGAATATTGCGACATTACTTTGAAAATCATGGTAATGTTGCAGAACGTGTGCGAAAATTGCGTACGGATTTTGGAAGAAGAGAAGCACCGTCAGCTCCGTATGTTCGTTATCTTGTGAAAAAAGTGAAAGAAATTGGCATCCTCATCGATAAACCAAAGAGTGAAAAGCCAAAAACAGTACGTACACCCGAGAATATTGCTGCTGTGGCAGAAAGTGAGCGTGAAGCGCCATCACGAATTTTGCATAAAGACCTTGGTATGACGCCATACAAAGTATAATTGGTTCAGGAGTTGAAGCCAACTGACCATCCAATGCGTTTTAAGTAGTTTTTTTATAGCATTTTCAAAACAAAAAAGTTATTTGGCGGACCCTTTAGAAAAATAGTTGAGTTACATACTACTTAGTACACGACAACTTGGGTTACATACTCTTTAGTAAAAGACCAGTTGGATTATCTATTCCTGTTTTGACGACTAGTTCGGTTCTCTAATGATTTTTTAGGAATTTCTCCAAAAATATTTTTTTTAAAAAAGATTTTCGAAACTTTTGTTGAATTTTTCGAATTTAAATTTTATTTTGTTGTTGTTTTTTTTTGTTTTTTTGGTTTGAACCTCCCAGTTATGATACCAAATGCAGCAATATCTTATGTTTTAAACCAATCATTTAAAATTTCTGAGTATTCCAAGCCATCATTGGTTGTCAATCCTCCAAGTATATATTTCGATCCAAGATTATATGATTTCAATTATTATTATTTTTTATATTTAAGACGTTAAAATTTTTGAAAAAATTAGCTTTGAATTACTGAAAAATTAAACACAATTTAGATATTTTCTGAATACTTAAATGAAAATAAATATTTGTTTCGGAAAAAATGGTCCAAAATAAACACATTGGGATGTAAACAAAGATTTGTTTAGAACAACATCTTCACAAATATATAATTTTTGTGTGTACCAAATATTATATGTTTATAGTGTATCCTAAAGATATATATGTTTCAAGCCGAATATGTTTGGGACAATATATTACAGGAGCGATTTTTTTTCAGCGTGTATATATGTACTCTTTAGTAGAAGACCAGTTGGATTATCTACTCCTTTTTTGACGAGTAGTTCGGTTATCTACCAATTGGTTATTAGTTAGTACACGACTAGTTGGGTTATATACTCTTCAGTAAGCGAATAGTTGGGTTATCTACTCCTTAGTTGAAGAACAGTTGGGTTATATACTCCTTAGTTAACGCTCAGCTGGGCTATCTACTACTTAGCATGGGGCCAGTGGGGTTATAACGGGTGGTCCAAGTAGAGATACTTTTTTCAAAAGCCTTTTTATGACAGATCACGTGTGAGTCGTGTCATGCTGTCATGTTATCTTTGTTAAGTATTGTTTGGCATTTCATCATGGAAAGACTTACGCCTGAACAACGTTTACAAATCATTCAACTTTATTACGAAAATTCACGTTCTGTGAGGAATGTGTTTCGTGCACTTCGCTCAACTTATGGTCAACATAATAGGTCTACTGAGCGTACTATTCGCAACACCATCACCCATCTTGAGACCCAGCATTCATTATTGGATAATATTCGACCGAATAGACCACGTCCAGCATGCAGTGAAGAAAATGTAGCGGCCGTAGCTGAGTGTGTATACAAAGACCGTGGAGAGTCGATTCGGCGCCGTTCGCAGCAACTCGGACTGACGTATGGAACGACTTGGCGCATTTTACATCGAGATCTTAAATTGAAAGCATACAAAATAAAGCTTGTGCAAGAACTGAAGCCGCCCGACCTTCCCAAGCGACATCGCTTCGCTCTATGGGCTCTTGAAAAGTTCCAAGAAAATCCGACGTTTTCGAGCCAAATTTTGTTCAGCGATGAGGCCCATTTCTGGCTCATTGAGTATGTAAACAAGCAAAATTGCCGCATTTGGGACGAAGAGCAACCTGAAGAGAGTTTGGTGTGGTTTGTGGGCCCGTGGAATCATCGGTCCATATTTCTTCAAAAATTATGCCGGTGAGAAAGTAACCGTCAATGGCGACCGTTATCGTGCCATGATAACCGACTATTTGATGCCTGAAATTGAAGCTCGTGATCTCGGTGACATTTTGTTTCAACAAGACGGCGCCACTTCCCACACATCGCATCAATCAATGGATTTATTGAGAGAACACTTCGGTGAGCAGATAATTTCACGTTTTGGGACGGTCGATTGGTCACCAAGATCGTGTGATATCACACCGTTCAACTTTTTCCTGTGGGGATATGTAAAGTCTAAAGTTTATGCGTTTGTGTTTATGCGAAGTGCAAAATTTCTACGCATAATTCTGGAAAGGAAATTGTTCTTCAGAATGAATTTAAACGAGTATTTCTTAAGGGAAATCATCGGGTATTTATTCATTAATAATGGAAAACAATACTAGTCAAATGTCCGCCATGGCTAAACATTTTAAATTTATTTTGTTGACACAATTTAGCCAAATAGAAGCAAACATATATATGGGAGCTATTACTAAATCTGAACCGATTTTTTCAAATTCAACAAAGTTCACGAATCCAATAATGTCCGTGGATCAAGAAACTCTACCATGCTGAATTTCAAAACGATTGGATGTAAACTACAGCATATACAAGGGCTTAAGGGCCAAATCTGACGAAACATATATATGGGAGCTATATCAAAATCTGAACCGATTTTCTTAAAATTCGGCCATGTCTAAATTTCAAAACAATTGGATGTAAAATACTGCTTATATAGGGCTAAAGGGCCAAATCGGACGAAACATATATATGGGAGCCATATCAAAATCTGAACTGATTTCAACCAATTTCAATAGGGTTCTTTCCAGGTGCAAACGACTCCTAACTTCAAAATCTCAGTACGATCTGATTGAAATTGCGACCAGTACTCAACGAACAACATAAAATGGATAGACGGACGGACAGACATACTCGTACATGGCTAAATCGACTCAGCTAGTAATTCTGGGTCGATCGGTGGCGAAGGGTTTAAAAAGAGAAGCTACGCTTAAAATATTTTCTCTGCGTAGCCAACTTTGGATTCTACTCGTACCGTAGGAAAAAGTCGACTACGCAGAAAGTGATTTGTTATTAAGAAAAAGGGTCCCAAGCCAAGCCTTCAGTAACTACATACGAGGTATGTTCAAAGAATATCGCGAATTTTTAATTCCCGTATGTATTTGATTTTTGATATTTTGAAGCTACCTTGGACCAAAGCAACGCTTATCGGTGGTACAAAATGTTCTTAGAGGGCCGAGAAGATGCGAAGGACGAACAGCGTGCCGGACGCCCGAGCACGTCAACAACAGACGAAAACATCACAGTTTTCTTTGATTGCAGGGGCGTGGTGCATTATGAGTTCTTGCCACAGGGTAGTACGGTCAATAGAGAATATTAACTGCAAGTTATGCGCAAATTGCGCGAAGCAATCCGCCAAAAACGCCCGAATTTGTGGAAGAAGAAAAATTGGTTTTTGCACCATGATAACGCCCCTGCACACACATCGCAACGATGTTTGTGCGAATATTTGGCTAAAAACAACACAGTAATGGTGCCGCAGCCACCGTATTCCCCTGACCTAGCCCCCTGTGACTATTTTTTGTTCCCAAAACTGAAAAGACCCATGAAAGGACGACGCTACCCCAGGATTGAGGAAATAAAGACGGCATCGAAGGAGGAGCTGAACAAGATAACAAAAAATGATTATTTGAAGTGCTTCGAGGATTGGAAAAAACTTTTGGCAGAAGTGTATTATATCCGAGGGGAATTACTTTGAAGGGGACAAAATAAATATTCATGAATAAATAAATACTTTTTGAAAAAATACAAAATTCGCGATATTTTTTTAGGGAATTTTTAAATTACATGGTTTTAAATAGTGTATCTGGCAAATGTCGACCTTCGCTATTCACACTCTGCTGCATACGTTTTCTGAAGTTTTCATGAACTCCAACAAGCATGTCGACTGGTATTCTGCCAATTTCAGCCTCAATATTGTTAATTAGGTCTTCCAAAGTGTTGGGACGGTTGATATACACCTTCGACTTCAGGTAACCCCGAAGGAAAAAATCGCATGGGGCTAAGTCTGGTGAGCGTGCCGGCCAGTTCACATCACCCCTCAAAGAGATAAGCCGTCCAGGAAACATTTGCCTCAAACAATTCATGGTAACCCTCGCTGTGTGTGCAGTGGCACCATCCTCTTGGAACCATGTATACTCTAATAGCATTGCCTCAAGAGCCGGCTGAAAAAAATCCTGTATCATATTCAAGTACAGTTCGGAGTTCACAGTTACGGCAAGACGGTTGTCCTGGGAAAAGCAAGGACCAATTATGCCTACTCGTGATATGGCGCAGCTCACAGTGACGCGGTCCGAATGCAGAGGTCTCTGGTGAAGTTCTCTGGGGTTTATTTCACTCCAGTAGCGCATATTTTGTTTGTTTGCACACAGCACGCTGCACTGCAATGATCGAGTGCGCATTTGAAAAATACGCTTCAACACAAAATGACCTCTCCTCACGTGTTCAATGCATGATGGCAACTGAAAGGCAGACGAATACGAATCTCCCGTCAGCCACGCACACTCCCCACTCTCTTCGACCAACACTGCCGCCACAGCCTGCAGTGCAAGAAAGCAAATTCCCGCGCTCCACCCTGTATTATAATATATATTTAATATTTCATTCAGCATAGATGAGTTGTCTATTCTGGGCAGCATTGAGGATGCAATTGTTAATAAGTTTTAATTATTTACTAAAAAATCAATAAAACTTACCAAAAACGGGGTCGTAGCGACCTTTGTTGAACTGCAATTAAAAAAAAACCTTTCGATTAATTAACTAATAAGCAAGTTGGAAAATATAATTATAAAATGTTAGTATATTAAATATAAATTTCAGTTCAATGCATCTTTTGTATTGACTCAATAACCTATTTAATTAGAATGAATAACTCAGTTGAACAACTTCTTTATACATGATACAATTTTATTAACAAAAATTAAATTTATTTACAAAATCACACAAATTTCCTAATTGAATCCAGTTTTTCATTATTATACCCTTCACCATAGGTTAGAAGGAAACTTTAATCATATGAATGATCACTTGAGTAAGCTTGAAAAAGCTTCTGCAGATGAGTGCAACGTTTGCTCATAATCGACCACAAACGCAATCGTATGACAACATCGCGGTTAAGCAACACCAAACAGTTTTTGAGCCGTTCCGTAACCGTTGACGAAACTTGGATCTAGCAGAAAATATCAAAAAAAAAAGTAAGTATCTCGGAGACAAAGAAGGCCAGGTTGGGTTTGCCAAGCGATAAAGTCATGGCGACAGTTTTTTTGGGATCCGCATCGACTACCGCATCGAAATGGTAAAACAATCAATGGTGAAAGTTACGCCAACTTATCGGTTCGATTTAATGAAGATTTAAAAAGCGACCGAATTTGGCCAACAAAAAAACTCTTTTCTACGAGAACAATGCAAGGGTGCATACATGAGCAGTTTCCATGGCAAAAATCCATGAATTAGGCTACGAATTGCTCCCTCATCCGCCATATTCTTCAAATTTAACCCCAAGTGACAATTTCTTATTTCCAAACCTAAAAGAAATGGCTCATCTCACAAAAAAATAACTATTTTGATGTCCTCGACAAATCTTATTTTTAGCAATGGATACAAAAGTTGCAGAAACGCTGGTCAAAGTGTATGTAGAGTTCACAGAGACTACGATGTAAAATCAAATAATTTTTTGTTGAAAAACTTCTGTTTCATTTAAAAAGTCAAAGACTTATTGACCCGCCCATGTAGCTTCCCTAAAGATGTCGCACAGTGTCGTGATTTTTCCGTACGGTTGGCCAAAAATAGGAGTAGATGTAGGTCATCGAAATTTTGCATAAGTAGTTTTTATAAGCTTAATAAGGTAAAAACAAATTTTGGACCAAATCCGTCAAAGGACACGCTCACCTCCCACATATCCTGAAATGCAAAAATACAATATTTTTTGAAACTCCCCACCGAATTCAACCAAATTTTGCTCAACTGAATTTGCAGCAAGGATTAAATTATCCTTAAAATATCATTTTTGAGCAGCTGCTAGTATACAGGGTGGCTGATATGTAATGCAACAAAGTAAAGCGCTATATATTTTTTTTAAATTTTATTGTTCAAAAGCAAAAATGTCCTAAATAATATAAAATTTTAGAAACAGTTTAGATTTGTTCGAATTGGCCACCTTTGGCACGAATTATGGCCTTCAAACGGCCGACAAAGCCATCACACGCTGCACGAAAGTGGCTCTGCGGTATTTTGGACCATTCCCGGCGAAGCGCCGTCTTGAGATGATCGATACTTTGGTATTTTTTAGTGCGAACCTTACTCTCTAAAATGCCCCATGCGCAAAAGTCCAACGGATTGAGATCCGGAGGTCTTGGTGGCCATTGTACGGTAGAAATGAAGCGAGGAACCTCCTTTTTTAGCCATTCTTGGTAGACGCGTGATGAGTGCGATGGTGCTGAGTCCTGTTGGAATGTCCATGGTCTGCGGCCGAAATGTTTGTCTGCCCAGGGCTTCAATACTGTCGTTAGGACATTTTCCCGATAATATTCGGCATTTATTTTGACCCCATGGTCGATGAATACGAGCGGGGAGCGACCATCGGCCGTTACGGCGGCCCACACCATTACCATCGGCGGCGCTTGAGTTCTGGTGGCCAATCGAAGGTGTGAATTTTCAGCTGACCTCTTTGGCAACTCGATGATTTTGTTTGTTCACAAACTGCTCAATTTGGAATGGCTTCTCATCGGAGAAAACCAATTTCGGTAACTGGCCACTTTCGTGCAAGCGAAGCAACTCCTTGGATCTTCCCAGTCTAACTTTTTTTTGTGCATCGGTGAGCTCTTGCACTTTTTGGAACTTCAATGGCTTTGGTCCAAGCTCATTTTTTAATATGTGTTGTATCTGTTCTCGCGATATGTTCAGCTCACGAGCAATTTTTCTACCACTGCGGCGTGGATTTCGATCAAATCTGGCCTTCACTTTTCGAACTAGTGGTTTAGAAATGATAGCAACCTGAAGTTGGTTGCAATACATATCAGCCACCCTGTATATGCAAAAAATGCAAAAAAATACTTCAAATGAAATATGCGGCATATTTTATTATCAGAAATATAATTATAATTTCGATTTTCCTTCAATTTGAAATAAATGTTCTCCAAAAATTATATTTTTAAAATATTTGTTCAGATATAACAAAAGTTTATCGAAAAAAATAACAAATTAAAATATTTATTGTAGCCAAATTCGCAATTATTCGCAGCTAAAACCTATTTACTCTAAAACTACTACATTATAAAGGGTAGTTAAAAAATAATAATAAATTAAAAAAATAATCGGTCCACCCTAATATACATAAACTGCACAAGCGTTTAACTATATTTTTGTAGAAGCAGTAAACTATAAAAATTACACATATAATCATAATAATACTAATTAGATCGATAATTTTGATCGTAGAACTCTACAAACTTGCAACCGGACTTGTACCGGTCTTATTTATTATCCGATTTTGCCGAAATTTCGTAAAAGTTATTTTTTTGAACCAAGAAAATGGGTCCATATGTTTCGGGAAAATCGGTTCATAGATAAATGAAGCTCCCACACATATTTTCTTTATTTAAAGTAAAAAATGCACATATTTAAAGAAAAATGCACATATCGGACATAATCGCAAAAAGTCGCAGATACACTAGGTACCGTTGGATTCACCACTAAGTCACCTCTCTTCTCTATGTCATATCGTAGTGATCCCACGTGATCCAAAAAAGTTATATTCCATTTACTGCGGATACTTTTTTTGAAAAACAAAAAAAAAATTATTTTTACTTTGAAATATCTCTTCATTTAAAGACGTTAAAAATACGTTTTATATGCAAAAATTTAGATGAATATAATCTTATTATATGTTACAAGTCCGGTCGCATTTCTCCAAGAAACGATAATTCTACAAGCATTTTAGTATATACATTTTATCATCGAAATTTTATTTGCATTTATTAGTAAAAAAGACAAAATTTGAAAGGTCATAACTCGGAATCGCCCAGAGATATTTTCATAAAATTTGAAGGTATTTTCATTAAATGTTATCCACCATAAAACAACATTCCCAAAAAACTGATTTTTGAAAGTTGTTTTCATAGTCCTATGCGCGCATATTTCATCATATTTTCCCATAGTGGGCCGATGCACAGTGCTCTGTCCCATTGACAAAAATCGATAATAATGTACTGGCTCAAATAATGGTAAAATTGGTTCTCATCATATCTTAACAAACCAATTAAGATAAATAATAACAATATTTTTGTATTTACCTCTTTTTGACACCGCGAGAGGGCGCCAAAGTCAATTGTTGTACACGCAAATCGACTAAAAAATAAACTACCATAAATGTATGTTGTAAAATAGCTGTATAGAATTAGTTTATTAGGGAAATTAAGCCAAACTTTTTGTATATGATAGTAAATCGAATTCGTAATAATACAAAAATGCCAAGTCGGCAGAAAATTGCAATTTGCCTATTCAAAATTGCTTTGGAAAATTTGTATTTTTGGTTAAAATGAAAAAAAATTACAATTTTAATTGGAATGAGAAAAATAAGTTCGAAAATTAAAGTGCACAAACTTAAAAAAAATATATATTTTATATGTCTAAAAACTTTATTTTCGAATATAATTTTTAGGGGTGTTCCAAAAACAGACGGCAACGCTTAACGTGTTGACCAACCCTATAATTTTTTTTGCGCACGAAAGCAGACAGAATTCTTAAAAAATACAAAAATTCATACTTATAAATTATTGTTGAGAAAAACAAAAAAAATCGCTTTTAATATGGTGCTTTCATGCCGAAAAATTCAAAAAATATTGTATGACAACGGAAAAAAAATTCGTAAAGATCCGTAATTTTTGTTCGCCAGATACTATTAACGGTATGCCCTCTTTAAACATAAAATATAAAAGTTCAAATTATTCGCGCACAAAATTTTGAAAAAGTAATTTTGCTTTACATAGGTCTAAAAATGTTTTTAGGTAGTATCCAAAAACCATCTCCTTTAACTTGTAGAACTTTTTTGGAGCCTGATAGTTGACTTAATTCTTAAAAATACAAAAAATCATATTTGAGAAAAAATATATTTGAGAAAATTTTTAAAAAAATCCATTTAATATGGTGTTTTTATGTCGAAAAATCCCAAAAAAAATATTTATGTCATCGGAAAAAAATCGTAAAAATCTAAATTTTGTTCGCAAAAATTATTAATGCCATACATATCCTCTTTAAAAATAAAATATAAAAGTTCAAATTTTTCGTGCAAAAAAATACGAAAAAGTACTTTTGCTTTAGGTCTAAAATTTTCTTGCGACAAAAAATTCAATTTAATGCATTTAAGGAGTTCCTAAAAGCAACAAGGATAATAATTTGGCGCGCTTCCAATGATATTATATGTCAGTAGTGTACATAAAGTACTAATTCATGGTTATGATGTTATTAGTAAATTTAATTTGCCAGTAGGTATATAAATATTGACAATTCTATTTTCGGAAACATTTATTTAATTTAAGGTTGTTTATCTGAAGAAGCCAGTCACAAAAATTTTCGAGAAGCTCGCGTTTTTCATACCAGGAAAAAATTGTCCAAACAATACAAACAAAGGTTTAATGACTGACGTACCTTACAATAATATTATTATTGTAAATACTATTTTAGAAGTCAACGAAGGAAACTCTTCTGACAAATACATGCATTCAATTTTTAAAACGAAACAATACAGTACAATACTACGAAAAAACACTATGGTCCACGTACCCGACGTACATATGACATACAGACATTTTCCCTATTGAGTCTTCAAGTTTTTCCCCCATATTTGTAATCTACGCCAAATTGCCTTTAATTTGATGGGTCGCACAATATTTGGACCAAAAACACATTTTTCAAGACTTCTAGGGGGCTGTGTTGAAGGATCTTGAAACAATTCCTCCCAAAATTTGTGCGCACACATTTACTCACAACAAAGCCTATTACTCTTTACAAACTTTGGTCGAAATTCAGCGCCACTTTTGAGCGTTCTTTATATATTTATTTTTAAGTCCTTTGAACCCTTTGTGTGGGAGGTACCAAAAGGACTCGCTATATCCTGTCGAAATTTTGCACCGCAACTGATATTAATGAAATATTATGACATGTTAAATTTCATAAATATAGAATGCTCCAATTTAGTGTTGGTGAATTTTTAAGGACCCGGAATAATTTGCATAAGGTTATGAGACCCGCGGTCCGATTGGATCCAAATTAAATTTTTTTCTTAACTATAACCAAATACAGCTTGGTACCAAATTTCATAGTTCTGCAATTACTCCTTCTATTTTTGTCACATCGATACATGAAGACAGAGCACTGTGCGATGTTGAATGTGAACCACACCTAAACGTCAAGTTTTTTTCTGCATTTCATTTGACATTTCTCAATTTCAGACTAACTCAATTTGAACCATGGAAAGATACACAATCGAGCAACGCGTTTAGGTTTTTTAAGCCTTTTACGAAAATGGGCGTTCAAATCAAAATGCATTTCGTGCACTTCCTGATGTTTTTTTGATCAGCATAATCGACCAAATGTGTCCACAATCGAGAGAATTGTGCCCAAATTTCAGCAATTTGCGCGCCCAGTTCGTTTGGTGCGGTATATGGGCTGACGACGTCATCGGGCCATACTTCTTCGAAATGAGGCCGGTCAGGCAGTTACTGTGAATGGTGTTCGCTATCGTGAGATGATAACGAACTTTTTATGGCCCGAATTGGAAGATATGGATGTGGACAATATGTGGTTTCAACAGGACGGTGCCACTTGCCACACAGCTAACGAAACAATGGCTCTTTTGCGCAACAAATTCAATGGCCGTGTTATCTCACGTCGTGGCGATGTCAATTGGCCGCTAAGATCATGTGATTTGACACCGTTGGACTTCTTTCTTTGGGGTTATTTGAAAGAAAAGGTGTACGTCGATAAAGGCTTAAAAAATCATTCCATGGTTCAAATTGAGTTAGTCTGAAATTGAAAAATGTCAAATGACATTTAGGTGTGGTTCACATTCAACATCGGCCCTTACAATTTAACCACCCTTTACATACGAATATAAACTACTGCGAAATTTTCAAACTATTTCTAAAGTTTTCAAATTTACTTCTGTTAATCAAATTTTGCTTAACACTGTATCTATTGAACTTCATATATGAATTGAAAATGCATTTTATCGACATGAATGAACCTGTAACGGAAAAACAGTCATACCACTATCACCTCATTGGGAAAACAAAATGACTCATCCGCCTGCAATTTTTCTCGATTGTAAAAACACGCTCTGGATTTACATAATACGTATTCCCACAGACCTCCCACACAAAGAAGAAAATTCGTGCAATTATTTTAAGTGGAGGTTGGCGAAAAAGTTGTCACTTTCTACAAATTGCCAATAAATTGAAAAAACACACATCAGAACTTTTTAAGATAAATTTGACAAATGCACATTTCCATTTAAAGAAATCAGAAAGCTAAAATTACAGATTTCTCAATAAAAAAATTTTTCAATTTCTATTAAAGTAAATGAATGGCTGAGGAAAGCAGCAAAAAAAGAAAAAACAATAATAGGGTAAACGTTCCTAAGTTCGGCATGTCCCAGTAGTCGGCATTTTTTGAATTAAAACTTAAATAAATAAGAATAACTGCAGTTAAATATTACAACAAGATCATATTTGCATTGAAAACATATTCATCTCCCTCTGTCTAATGTTTCAAAGGAGTGAGATGAGTATTTCGGAGTCATTTTATGCTCATTTGGCAACAGTTCTTCAACACGTGCGGGAGTGCTATTTTTTCAAGTGATTTTTTAGTGAGTAGACCAATTTTAAAAGGTATGTAATTATATTAATTTATATTATAATTTAATAATAAAGGTTTCTGATGATAGATAGTAATTCAAAAAAAGGTTTAAAAGTGATTTTTTTTTTAAAAAAATTAACATTTTTCCATATTTTTATAATGCCGACATTAGGATCAATTTTTTTTCACTATTTCCAGTAGTCGGCATTGGGGTGCCGACTACTGGGAAATTTGCATTTTTCTATGATTAAGCTGATATTATGCAAAATTGTATATTAAACATCCCTCTTCCCTCTGGTAACAAAGAAAATGAGTATAAATTGTAAATACCCAGTAGTCGGCATAGTATATGTCCAGTAACTTATGACCTGCCGAGTATAGGATGATAAGTGTCCTAAAGTCGGCAGCAGCTCTTCATCTCATTTTTTATAGGTACTTATAATCTTAGAGGTCCCAATGTGGGATGGCATTTTGTGATCTCTAGAAATTATTGTAATTTCATGGTATTTTAGGCATTTTGGAAATTCAAAATATGACCACTAGAGGAAAAAGGTCTATCCACCAATATTCCGAAGAATCCCTACAAACGGCTGTAAATGAAGTAAGGAAAGGCTCAATATCTATATTAGGAGCTAGCAAAAAATATGGTGTTCCACGTTCGACAATACAAGATCGAATTCACGGTCGCATTCCCGAAGGTCCTAGAAGAATGGGCCCACAAACAGTTTTATCAAATGCCGAAGAAATCCGTTTGGTGAAATGGTGTCCTTGCGAAATGTGGATTTCCGCTAAAAATTGATGATTTGCTGAACACTGTTCAAAAAATCATCAAAGAAGATCAGCGAGCTACGCCATTTCTAAATGGTCGGCCTGGAAGAAAGTGGTACTTAGGTTTTTTGAAACGGCATCCCGGCTTAGCTCTTCGAGAAGCAGAAGGAATCAGCAAAGGCCGAGCAGTAATAACTGAAGAAAGTATAAGAAAATGGTTTGAAGATTTAAAAAACTTCCTCAATGGGGAAAATGCTTCAGATATTTTGGATGATCCATCGAGAATATTTAATAGCGATGAGACAAGCTTCTGTATGTGTCCTAAAACAGGAAAAGTTCTGGCACCGAAGGGATATCGCAATGTATATTCCATTCAACGCGGTAATGAAAAAGAGACAGTGACAGTTCTACTGGTTTTTTCAGCTAATGGTAAGACAGTAGTGCCGATGGTAGTCTTTCCATATATGCGACCACCAAAAGATGTGGTGAACAGCCTGCCAGATAATTGGTTTCTCGGAAAGTCAGAGACTGGATGGATGATAAGTGAAACATTCTTTGAATATGTCGCAAATGGAGTGCATAATTGGCTCAATGAGAACAATATTCAACGGCCCATTTTGCTATTTATAGATGGTCATAAATCACATATGACAATGGAGTTAAGCCAATTTTGTCATGAAAATGGAATTATTTTATATGCACTACCTCCAAATACCACACATATAATGCAACCAGCCGACGTGAGTGTATTTAAACCTCTGAAATCAGAATGGAAGAAAACCGTAAGGGATTGGCAATTGAAGCCCGAAAATTACAATAAGGTTATTTCTAAATCCACTTTCTGTCCGCTTCTTCATATGGTGCTGACTAACCTGGATATCACAGACACCATTAAGAATGGGTTTCGAAAGTGTGGTTTGTATCCTTTCAATCCGGACAACGTGGATTACACAAAATGTGTTAAAAATCATTTAGAAATATTGACAGAAAATCGTCACGAAGCTATGGACAAATTTCAAGAGTCTGATTTCGATATATCCATTCGAGTAATTAATTCGATATCTCATAATTTGCGAGAACGTGGTATTAATTCGGATCACATTGTTGAAGAGATCAATGCGTTAAAAAATAAGGAAAATAATCAAAATGTCGAAATATTAGGCAATGTCACGCTTCAGTCAGGTACATATGTAATCAATCTGGAAGGAGTTTTGGAATTGGAGAGAAATGAAATGGCATCACCAAATTTAAATAAAACTAACGAAAACAACTCTTTTCAATCTGTCGATTGTACGGTTTCGATGGCACCAACTCTACCTTTAAGTAACATTGATAACTCATTTCAATCTATCGACTGTCTGTCTCCAACTTCATCAATCATCAACGCTATTACTAAAACTAACGACTTATTTAAACCTATTAGATGTTCATCTCCGATTTCAGGTAATTTTTCAAATAATCTTCATGGAACTTGTCGGACATATTGAGTATTTATTATACCTAACTATACTATATAAACAAATTCCTACAGGTGCAAAATCATTGGTTAAAAGTACAGCTTCAATGTCACCAACTTTCGAGAAACATCTATATTTTCCAAAACCTTCGACCTCTGCACAATCTACAATAAAAGTCAAGGCCCCAAGTGCTATATCCGCGCTTGCATGGAGGGAGCATATACAATCCAAGGAAACTGAAAAAATAGCTAAAGCAGAAGGTATCAAAAAACGAAAATTAGAACGCCAAAGAAAAAAGGAAGAAAAAGATGCCAGAACCGTAAAACGTAAAAAAGATAAAAAAGGAAAGCAAAAACAAGTATGTGGTACTTGTGATGAAGATTTGGACACTGATACTGAGGATGATGGGTTAAAAAACGTGGGATGCGATTCTTGTCCTAAGTGGTTCCATCTGAAATGCACTATTTTCAAAGACCTATCGTACAACGAAGTAATAGATATAGATTTCGTATGCAATGAATGCATTGACAATGCAACTAACTAAGTTCCTACCTACCTATAATAGAACACATTTTTTATTTTTAGTTTTTATTTTGTGCAAATAATGCGCTAAACATGAAATTGAATTTCAAAGATCTCATCAAATAAACAAATGTACCTACCAGATATGTACAAATGTAAACAACTTTAATTTTAATAAAAAAGTAAAACCTAAATGAACAAAAATTTAAATTTCTGTAGGTAAAATTTATTTTTTTCCTTAACAAAAATGACATGCCGACTATAGGATCATCAGGTGCCGAATATTGGAAAATGTATGCCGACTACTGGCAAATACGATGAATTTAACAAAACATATTAATTAATCAAATAAATTATTATTTTTTATTTAAAATGTTTATTGATCATAAAACTATAACACTTATTGAAGTGAAATATATAGTTGTTACCCCAATATCATATTCACATTCGGAAGGACATCAGTTACAAAATGAAAAAAAAGTTAAACTGCCGACTACTGGTACACTTACCCTATTGTAATATTTGTATTTACAAGCAAACTATTTTCACTCCCCCTCCATACAGTAAATAAATTCACATTTCATTCATTTTATCACGAAATATTAGAAAATTGTAAAAAATCAGGTTTAGATTGTAGTTATTTTTTTACATTTTATTTTTTTATATTTTTATTCGCTGTTAATTGAGATGCGCTTGTAATTGCACAGTATTGCAATTAAATTACTTTAGCATTAGTTAGTTTTTCTTGTTTGTTTTTCTTCTGTTATTTATTATTATTTGTTGTTTATTTTATACGGCTTAATTCACATTCACATTAGGTTTTCGATGTTTATCGGCTAATTTGATACTTGGTTGGGTAATGTTCCAAATGAATGGAATTTGTTTTGTAAAAAACAGAAAAACAAAATAAATATCTGTTAGATTTTTGCGTTTTTTTACAGTTGTCTGAAAATTGCACAGATGTATTATTAATATCATAAATTAAATAAGTAAATAAAAGTACACAAGTTCATTTGGTTAGGTTAAGAGCCTAAAATTATGCAGGTGGGTCGAAAACCTCGATGAGAAACGTAGTTTATAGAAAACTAATATTTTCTTTAAGTATCTTTTATTAAGGTTAAGATTAGTGATATATTTAGTTTATGGTGACACAGTGGCGAGAAATTACAAAAAAATGGACAACATTCTACCGTTTCCCAACCAGGCAAAAATCATTGTTTAGAGAGGTAGCAGAATGAAATGAACTTTAATGTTCTGACTAAAGTCGGTATCAATATTTTCTCTGATAGTCAGGCTGCCATAAACACCCAGGAAACTGTATATATGTATATATTTATTCCCGCCGTTCCATTGTGGAGCATAGGGCCATAACAAATAAATTCCATTCATGTCTGTTTAAAGCTAACACTTTTATTTCACTCCAGGTCATCGTCATTCTCATGATTTCGGCATCGAGTTGTCTTCTCCAGGTGTGTGCTGGTCTTCCTCTTCTTCGGTTACCTTGCGGGTTCCAATCATGTGCGACACGTGTAAGGTCATCTTGTTGTTTTCGTAACGTGTGTCCAATCCAATTCCATTTGCGTTTAAGGATTTCTGTTGCGATGGGCGATTGTTTTGTTGAAGACCATAAGTCTGTGTTTGAGATTCTTGCTGGCCAGAAAACCTTGAGTATTCTTCTTAAACATCTGTTGGTGAAGACTTGAAGCGCGTTTACATCGCGGGGACATGCGTTCCATGTTTCGCATCCATACAGTAAAGATGATTTTACGTTGGAGTTAAAGATTGAAATTTTCGTCTGCCTCGAGATGTGTGCAGAATTCCATACAGGGCTCAGTATTCCGTACGAGCGCCTAGCGCTGCTTATCCGATAAGTTATGTCGGCGCTAGATCCCCCTTTGCTATCGATAATACTTCCTAGGTAGCAGAAGGTACTGACGTCTTCTATAGGGGAACCGTTTATTTGGATTTGGTGGAGGTAATTTGTATTTAACCGCATCAATTTCGTTTTTCCGATATTAATTTTCAATCCTGCTTTCAATGCCGTTGCTTCTAACCGTTTTATTTTGGTGGACATGTCGGTGTATTTGTGGCTTAGGAGGCATATTCTGCATATTCTAGATCCCCAAGTTGCCCCAGCAGTCCCCTCGCAATCCCATTGGTGGAGTTTATTGCAGTTTTCATCACAACATCGAGTACTATGTTGAACAAGAGTGGTGACATTACACATCCTTGTCGAACACCGACTGCTACGTTTATGTGGTCGCTTAATTGCACTTTGTATGTGGTTCCTCTGTATAATCCTTGTATGAGGCCGATGATTTTTGGTGGTGTGCCTTTGCATGACAGAGCGTTCCAGATCGATTTGTGGTCGAGGGTATCGAAAGCTTTTTCGAAGTCTATGAATATCAGGTATAGGGGGGATCTCCATTCAATAGACTGCTCCACTATGACTCTGAGGCTATTGACATGATCAACGCACGATTTATGAGGACGAAAACCTGACTGTTGTGGCCTAAGGTCCGGTTCCAAGGAGCTTGCAAGGCGATTTGTTATTATGTGCGCTATAACTTTGTTCGCCATGTTTAAGAGAGTGATTCCTCTCCAGTTTCCGCACTCCGAGAGATTGCCCTTTCTGGGAATTTTTACGATGATGCCTTCTTTCAGTTCTTGGGGTAGGCTCTCCGTTTCCCAGAAGTTCTGCACAAGAGGTAGAAGTAGTCGGGCACTTGTTTGGGGATCAGCCGTTTACATTCCTCTGAGATGTTGTCGGAGCCTGGGACTTTATTATTCTTCAGCGTTTTTATTGCTGCAACTACTTCAGCTAATGATGGACTGTCAATGGGCATGTCGGTTCTTACAATGTGCTCTTGGCAGTTGCAGATGTCGCCAGCGGAGTTAGTGGTTTTTGAGAGCATTTGTAAATAATGTTCACTCCACACTGCAAGTTGGTCTTTTTTTGTTGTTACCATTTCGCCAGCGCCGTTCTTTAAAGGAAACTGTATACCTGAATTCAAAAACTGCCCTCCCGTGGCTAAAGTAAACTTTCAAGACTAGGAACTACGGTAGACACTCCAGGGGAACTTGAATATATGGACATGCCACTAGTGACCTGCCAGTTCTTTTTTGGGAATAGTGTCCTTACGGAACAAGTAACATCTGATCAATATTCCCGAACTACATACATTCCAGACAGATGTGGCCCTGCCTAAATTCCAAACGCACAAACGCCCTACCGTCGTAATCGATGCCGAAGGTAATGCTGGCCGTTATGTCTAGTCATTACTAAATAATGCCAATGTCAAGTACTAATCAAAATTTTGCACGATCGTTTAATTTGGCGACTTAATAGAAAAATTTACAACAGAATTCTTTTCCGTGCAGGTACACAACAAATTCTCTGCTATAGATTATTATAAAAACAAATTTCTGATATAGCGGCAGCGTATCGTCGTCGACGCTGTCATGAACCGGTGCATATAATTTCCAGCGAAATGCAATAAAGTGTCAATAGCCGTTTGTTGTAAGCAAATATTTTATATTTATGGAACTAACAACGTGTACACACAAAACATACATAAATAAATAGTGTAAATATTTATTTGTGGACTAGATTGGGGCGAAATGCATCTGGGGGAAAGGTACTATGTTTTGGATGACACTGATATCACCTTTATGTAGTTTCCATCATAGGGAGAAGTGTTTGGAAATTTTTGGCATCTATGAATTAAAGATAAAAGGGCATTTGACAGCTATATCTATGGAGAAGTTATAGCAAAATATGATTTGATAACAACAATTTATTAACCCTACAGGGAAGTGGGCCGGTACAATACTAAACGAGTGATAGGTCCCAGAGATGTAAAATAGCCTTTTGATGTTTGTACTTTTTGTTTGATCAAAATTTACCTTTTCGATTGATCAAAATGTACCTTTTCGACTTCCACGGTACCAAAATTTTTATATATTTTTAACTTTATAACAATCGTTTTAATTTCCATAATATATTAGAAGCTTCTAAGATGAACTCAATGATAAATTGGTGGACATTTTTATAAATCCTTCTATCCTGAGACAGCTTCAAATGTGATATATCCCAGTACTAGCCCCAATGAGTTTTTACAGAAATTTACACCAATTTTTGAACAAATATTACAATCGTGTAATATTTGCAAAACGGTGCAACACCAGAAGTGCCTTCAGTATAGTTCACCGATTGGCCCTTTTATATGTAAATATACAGAATATAATATAAGATACAGGATAATTCATATTTAAACCCGATTCATTTAATTTACCATTTATTCTTTGAACTTCAAAAAGTATATTTCACTAAAGCATTCATTAAATAATATAAAGCCTCTGGGAATTTTGGTTTGGTACGTCTAAATTTGACAATTGACATCAGTCAGTCCGTAGGAGATCAGATCAGTACAAGGTCTTGATATAATCAGTCTCGGGATTTGTAAATGGAAATTTAAAATATTAATAATATTGTCGAGTCTGAGTGATTCAAGTGATGTTGTTTGGACTTTTCCTAAGACAGACATTGTAAGACAGTCCAAATACATAATTGGTCATCTGAGGAGTGGTCCCAAATATGTACAAATTGCCAACTCAGAAGACAAAACGTTATTAAAGGGACATATCCCCTCCAAATGTTTCGACCGAAACTGCGACCAGTGATTACGCACCAGGGACCGGTCACAGGACTAGTTTCTCGGAGTTAATTTTTCCAAAGGAAAGTAAAGGGTGATCTAAGTAGAGATACTTTTTTCAATAGCCTTTTTTGACAGATCACGTGTGAGTCGTGTCATGCTGTCATGTTATTTTTGTTAAGTATTGTTTGGCATTTCATCATGGAAAGACTTACGCCTGAACAACGTTTACAAATTATTCAGTTTTATTATCAAAATAATTGTTCGCCAATTGCGCTAAGTCCATTTTTTTGGTCGACCCACGACCTCGACACCCATGAGCAATATTTTAGCTCTCGTTAAGAGCTATATTTTTGCCATTGAACGATTCCCGATCCAACGTAGCGGAATCATCGCTCCATATTTCTTCAAAAATGATGCCGGTGAGAAGGTAACCGTCCGTTATCGTGCCATGATAACCGACTACAGGGTCTCCCATATTCGACGGACCCATCTGGCAACGCCATAACTTTTGACAGAGATGTCAGATCGCTTAATGACATACCGCGTTTGAAGCGTCAGTCCAAGCAGATTTTTACCATGGAACAATACACGCCACGCGAGCGCTCTGAAATAGTTGAAATTTACATTCAACAGAAGAAGTCAAGTCAACGTGCTTTTAAAATATTAAAAAATGTGAGAAGTGCGCCTTCTAAGAACACCATTAAGCGTTTATACGAAAAATTTTCGACTGGTGAGGCTCTTTCTAATCCGAAGAGGCCAAATAAAAGTCGACCAAGGCGATCGGCCGAGAATATCGCTGCCGTACGAGCCAGTGTTGAGAGGTCCCCAAGAACATCCCAAAAACGCCGTTCTCAGCAGTTGGGCATGGCTCGGTCCACTTTACAACGGATTATTCGCGTTGATTTGCATTTGTTCCCGTACAAAATTCAATTGACGCAAAGATTGTTGCCTGCGGACAAGCCTCGTCGATTGGAATGGGCCCAACGAGTCCGTGGGTCCGTCGAATATGGGCAACCCTGTTGGACAAATGTGAATTGTCCAATTATTATTATTGAATTCTACAATCATTTTGTATTTTATACTATTAATAATTAAGAAGTAAATAAATGAATTTCTAGTTTTTTAAGTGTATAGATACCATAGCTAAATATTGTATTAGATTAAGATCTTGAATTATTGTAATAGATTAAGGAATTGGATTCTATTTACTTTCGTTAAATAAGTTTCTTGTCAAGTAATAATTTGTTTGCTCGTCCACTTCACTCTGGACCGGGCAAAGGTGAGCATCTACTCTTCTCTTCTCTTATTCTTAAATAAAATGCATTTATAACGTTTGAAATCTAAACCTCTTTTATTAATCACTTTGTGCATTCTTCTCTTCTCGTTCTGGGTTGATATTGTTGTCGAGTTAATTTTGTACGAAGAAATAACTCATCAGCAATATTAACGTCAATCATCCTATACAGTCCACTCCTCTACCAAGAGACATTATCTCCACTTGTGCTTGCGAGGAATAAACGTACTCCCCTCCATCCGCACTTGTTCACCTGTATTTGATGCCTGAAATTGAAGCTCGTGATCTCGGCGACCTTTGGTTTCAACAAGACAACGCCACTTCCCACACATCGCATCTATCAATGGATTTATAGAGAGAACACTTCGGTGAGCAGATAATTTCACGTTTTGGGCCGGTCGATTGGCCAACAAGATCGTGTGATATCACACCGGTAGACTTTTTCCTGTGGGGATATGTAAAGTCTACAGTTTATGCGGACAAACCCGCTTAGATTCAGGCCTTGGAGTGGTAACACGCGTGTCATTCGCCAGTTACCAGTCGAAATGTTCGAACGAGTCATCGAAAATTGTACTCAATGGTTGGACCATCTGAGACGTAGCCGCGGCCAACTTTTGATAGACATAATCTTCAAAAAATAAATACCAAAGAATGTTCTTTCAAATAATAATAAACATTCCCCATTCAATTTGAATTTTCTGTGTTTTTTTCTATAAAAAAGTAGGGAACCTCGAAATGGATCACCCTATACTATGGGAAATTCGACAAATCTGGATTTGGACATGTATAATTTCAGATTTTATAATTCTCGTAATATTTAAGTTAAAGATATCTTTTTTCCATTCCATCCGTGTAATATCGACATTTTTGACGCTTAGAATGTACCAAAAAAGTACAATTGTACCAACTTTTGCATCCCTGATAGGTCCATTAACGGTCCCTTTTATATGAAAACAAGCGGTAACGTTAACATGAGAGGTTATGGCACTTTATGACTAGACATCGAATTTTTGCATATTTTTCATACGATTCGAAACAAACGTTTTACATAGACCTTTTATCGTTCAAATATATTTTTTGCATATTTTCGATATGCACTAAAATGTTCTATATTTGAACGATAAAACGTTTAAATGCAAATTTTGTTTCTATCGGATGAAAAATTATAAATATGCAAAAATATCCTCTACTAAGGAGAAGATAACGCAACTAATCGTATACTAAGGAGAGGATAACCCAACTAATGGTCTACTAAGGAGTGGATAACCCTACTGGCTGCCTATCAAGAAGTAGATAACCCTACTAGTCTCCTGCAGAGGAGTATAACCCAACTGGTTGTCTACTAAGGAGTAAATAGTCCAACTGTGTATCAACTGAGGAGTATATAGCCAAAAAGTATCTCTTCTAAGTTGTAAATAACCCAATTTGCGGTCATCTAAGGTGTAGATAACCCAACTGGACCTCTACTAAGAGTAGAAAAATAACTTGTCGTCTACTAAGATAGATAAACCAACTAACCGCCTACTAAGGATCAGATAATTGAAATGGACTTCTACTTAGCACTAGATAAAGCAACTGACATTTTACTAAGTAGTGGATAACGCAACTAAGACGTAGATAACCCAACTGACCCTCTACTAAGGAATAGATAAACCAACTCGTCGTTTACTAAGGTATAGATAACCCAATTTGTTGTCAACTAAGGTTTAGATAATCCAACTGGACCTCTACCAAGAGTAGATAACCCAATATGTCCTCTACTAAGGAGTAGATTATGCAACTGGCCGCCTACTACGGAGCAGATAATTGAAATGAACAGTAAATAAACCAACTGGCATTTTACTGTATGTAGAGGATAACGCAACTGGCCCTCAACTAAGGAATATATAACGTCAAATGTAAAACTCTCTAGACATTGTTAGATCAGTTGTACTAAATCTATATCGATTTTCTTCAAATTCGGTGCTTTCCGGTCTTGGATCAGGAATCTTCCTGAACGTTATGTTCAAAAGAGAATTTGATGATAAGCTGCCTAGTGTAAATCTAAACTAAGCGATTTTAAGCATTATTTATTAGTTCTCGTTAGAGTTTCGAGTACGGCGTTGCCAGCAGGGCTGTGGAGTCGGAATCGGGGATATTTGCCCGGAGTCGGAGTCCTGAGTCGAAAAATTATGGTCGACTCCGACTCCGAGATGGATTGTGCAAAATGTACCATTTATGCGATATAATTTTTGCAATCAACAATTTTTGGGAAACAATTCTGGTACAAAAGAAGGATAAAATATTTGAAGCTTTTAACTAAATATTTTTGTATGTCCAAAATATCTATAAAGTCAACCAAATTATAAACTTTTTATGTAAAGACAGTTTTAGGAAAGTTCTGTTTAAATACTCGTATGTGATCAATTTAGCAATATGCTGCTAACAAAATAAGAATTTTGCAAGGCTATACGCTATTCCTAAGCGAGTAAAAAACCCTTAAGCGAGGAAAGGCCAATGACTGGCGCAGCCAACTATATGATATCGTACACCATCTTGTTAGAGCAGAATAAGCTCAGCTATAGTAAATAAAAATATAAAATATTAATAATAATTATAAAACTAAATCTAAACAGAATTTGTTCAAATTCGACAATATGCGTTCTTGCATAAATAAACTCTACCCTACAAAAATTCAAAATAATTGAATGTGGAATACAGCTCCCATAGCGCTACAAGGCCAAATCTAAAGAAACATTTATATCTGGGTGCAATATCGATCTGAACCGATTTTGACTAATTGCAATATGTTTCTTATTGCCAAATTTCAGCAAGATCGGAGTGAAATTTGATCTGTACTCAACGAACAACTTAAGATGGAAAGACAGACTGATTCTGAGTCGAACAGTGTATTTTATGGTGTGTTTATCTGTAGTATTTTTTTACAAATCTGTCACAAAAAACAAAGCTATAACCCCCTGTACCATAGTGTAGTGTAGAGTAAAATTACTAACGAACAAACTGGAGCGATCATAATTTCCAAAAATTGCGGTATACGGGTTTTAAAACAGAGGCAGTGATTGTTATCATGATTTAATTTTGAAGGAATTGTCATATTAGTTGCAACTCAAGCGTCGATAAATAAATAATAAAATTTTATTTAATTACTGGTATTTAATACCTACTGTTTTGTTTTTTTAACAAATCTATATCTTATTTTCAATAAAATGAATTCACGTCTTAGTAGAAATATAATCTCAGAAATTTATATTATTTAAATGCCGGAGTCGGAGCTGGAATCGGAGTCGGAGTCGAGCCATTTTAAAATCCGACTCCGGGAGTCGGAGTCTGATTCGAGTAGTTTTGGCTCGACTCCGCAGCCCTGGTTGCCAGTACGGAGATGTAAGAAATTGCGAAGACAAGAACCCATAAATGTGACACAGATGTTTTTGCACACAATATCCATCAGATGTCGTTGTTACTTGGAGACCTAAAACTTATAAAGACTGAGCCTGAACAAAAAAAAAATAATATATAGATGGCTGAAAATAAAGGGTGGTTAAATTGTAAGGGCCGATGTTGAATGTGAACCACACCTAAACGTCAAGTTTTTTTCTGCATTTCATTTGACATTTCTCAATTTCAGACTAACTCAATTTGAACCATGGAAAGACACACAATCGAGCAACGCGTTAAAGTTTTTTGAGCCTTTTACAAAAATGGGCGTTCAAATCAAAATGCATTTCGTGCACTTCGTGATGTTTTTTTGATCAGCATAATCGACCAAATTTCAGCAAACCGGGTCTGTAGGAGATGTGAAAACACCTGTGCATTCTCGCCCAGTTCGTTTGGTGCGGCTTATGGGCTGGCGACGTTATTGGGCCATACTTCTTCGAAATGGTGTCCGCTATTGTGAGATGATAACGAACTTTTTATGGCCCGAATTGGAAGATATGGATGTGGACAATATGTGGTTTCAACAGGACGGTGCCACTTGCCACACAGCTAACGAAACAATGGCTCTTTTGCGCAACAAAATCAATGGCCGTGTTATCTCACGTCGTGGCGATGTCAATTGGCCGCCAAGATCATGTGATTTGACACCGTTGGACTTCTTTCTTTGGGGTTAGAAAGAAGAAAAAAGAAAAGGTGTACGTCGATAAGCCAGCAACAATTCAAGAGCTAAAGGATGAGATAATTCGGCACATTACCGACATCGAACGCGGCGGCCATTTAGCCGATATTTTGCTCTATGCATAATTTAGCCATACCAATATTATCATAATAAAAAGAATAATATTTGACATTGACAATAATTTCCTAAATATTTTGTGTTTTATTCAAAACCAACATCGACCCTTAAAATTTAACCACCCTTTATCATCTTATTCAGACACTGCAAGTATCTGTTAATCTTTGAGCTATATCAAGACTACGTTCTTCGCAGTGTAGTCTGAACCCAACGTTACCATCAAGCTCCTTCAACCCTCAGTATAGAAGTGGAGATAGTTTCTATTTTCGGCCATTCTGCCAACCCATTGCTCTCTGACAAATATCTTATTGGTAAATTTCTCTCGAAGGTATACTCCGTGTGCCACAGTCTGGTCTAACGGCCTGTTTCTGTATTTCTAACTAAAGTCTCTGCGAACGAAAACCAGTCACTCACTTTCGTCAGGAATTTGGTTTCTCTAAGGTTCTATCGTTCGTTCGCTTGGCCTTACGGCAATGACGTTAGCAATTTACCGATTGGAAAATAATGTAATTGCCAGATCAATAATTTCACAACTTCCGGTCTAAAAAAGCACACATTTTTGTTCGGTCGACCTTAGTAAATACATCTCTGTACTATTTACACTAGCGGTGGCCAAAAAAGCAACCCTGGGTGGTCAGCTGAGCTGCACCAAGACTCTCATTTCTTTCTCTCTCTCACACGTCTCTCTCATTGTGCACTGATAATTTTTTTCCATCTTAGCGAGCAACCTATATTGCATTCTTTATGCTAAAATATGTACACATATGTACACAGTTTTATTATTATTTAATTGTTTTTACCATAATTATATTAATATCTACTTATTTTTTGCTTTTAATAATGTTTATTTTGTCATTGTTCTTATCAGTCGATAAAAAAATAATGTGACTCGATCTGACATTTGTGTTCGCCGAGATGACAGCAAAGAGAGATAGAGAAACCAAAATTTGCACTGAAATGATTACGTTTTCGTACGAGTTCATTGTGATGGTAGTTAGTGGAACCCAAATCAGCTGTTTGTCGTCTAGCAGGCGAACGAAAGCAAATTTTTAAGTTACAGAAACAGGCTGTAACATTTTCATATTGACATGTTTTTGCGCATTTTTTCGCATGACACTGTACGAGTACTTTTGCTCACACTTGTATCACGATTATTTATAAAACTATATAGAATAAATAATTCACAATTGAAAGCGTCTCAATCGACGTCAGTGGGCAAAGGTATTTACGAAAGGAAATGACATAAATTTAAGCCTACTTACAGACTATAATTTAAATTTAAATAATACCACGTGACAGTTTTTACCTACATCACGATTATTGTGAAAACAAAACTTGTAGTGATTTTTTATAAATTGTCTGGGAATAATATTAAAAATTGGAATTTTTGTATCCCCATTTGTGGCAATTAAATTGAATGTGTATAAACTACATATTACAATATTCAAACATCACATTTAATCAGGTTTTTTTTTTAGGAAAATCCCCTTTGAAAAACTGTTACAGCTATTTACTAATAAATCACACCGCTGTGATCACATTCATTGCAACGTTTTTCCCATCATCACTTCCAAGTTATAGAATTTGAAGATGTTTCAATAACTGAATTTTCAAATTACAAGTGCGACATATTTAATAGATCTTTACAAAAAGGCTATGTCAAAGCAGAGATAAAAAGGAGATTGGAAGTGCCACAAAATCACTTAAAATGTCAAAGCACCAGGAGTGGATAACATCAATTCCGAAGTGCTTAAAAGTTACCCACATCGAAGCGCTAAGAAAATCAGTCCCATTACCGAAAACTTCTGGACTTCTCACGGCCTATCTTCTGAACTCAGTGTTGGAGTAATAATGGAATTGCATTAAAAAGAGGACCAAACGGAATGTAGAGAGATATAACATTACTTTAAATGGTAAATATGGCTGGCTCATATCATGCATCCTCCTCACCTTCACCGTTCATCGGAACTTCGATAAGAATAAACCGATTTGAGAGTAAGGTCGTCTCCAAGGTCTTACAAAATTGGGTTGACAGAATGCGCTAATGCGAAGCTAGCCGAGGCAGCCACATAAATGAAATCGTGTTCCTTAAATAATTGGAATTTTTGCTCTTTCGATAATAAACCAATCGTGTTCCTCAAATAATTGGAATTTTTGCTCTTTCGATAATAAACCAATCGTGTTCCTTAAATAATTGGAATTTTTGCTCTTTCGATAATAAACCAATAATATAAATAAATAAGAAAAACATTATTTTTGTTTCGGAATTTTAAAAAGAAACTTGGATTTGGCCCATCAATTACTGTATTTTTGACTGCATGCTTTACCAGTGTCTGACAAATTTCGACCGTTCTGAAATTCATGTCGCAGACTACCAAATTGCACATTAAATTTCTCAAAAAGTGAGGGTATACTTTAGTCGGTTTAATTATTCCCTTTCTTCTATGGTGAAATTTATTTCTGTAATTATTCTAACTCGACGCCTTCAACAATTTACAACACCTCTACAATCTAAAATAAATCTCCTAAGATTAGATTCTAGAATTCATAAGATTTCTAAGAATACGTTATTTTAATTGAAAAATGGCAAATGTGAAATTCATTTTTAAACGTTTTGTTCGTTACGGAAACTTGTCATGATATTGTTTAAGCGCAATATAAATAAAAATAATTTATCACATTTAATGCGAATCATTTTTACAACAGTTAGATGAGACATAATAAGTCTCAACTCGTAAGACTGGTATACATGAAAACCACAATTACATTGTACGTATATATTTATTATACAAAAGTGTGAAACATTAGAAAGTAGCAAATGTTATGTTAGGCTATATGAAGCCCAAACATTCGAGTTTAATTGTCCTTATTTTAAAGATTTTACCCCAAAGATGAAAATCCGTTTTAGGAGATTTTAAGTCATTTGAACAATGTCCGTCATTCTATCTGCGCAAGATAACTCTGGGTATGCGGTGAATCTGATAACTATTAGGCAAAATGTCCATAATAACAAAAATGACACATTATATTTCGACATAAGGATATATGTATGTATGTATGTACATCGATCGATGTACAGGGCAAATATTTGCTCTTTTGCTGTTATATATTATATAGGTTTAGATATCTATATGTCTGTGAAAACCACAGAATTATCAAGAAACTCTAAAAGTAAATATGACGTTTTTTCTCCGCAAAAAAACCCAGAGAAAAACAATAGCAGAATAAATCAAATACAGTAATTCATCACAGTTTGTCTATCTATTAATATACCAAAAAGGAGCTTAGTAATATTCTACATAAAATATATTCATATCGAAGTATAACACAAGTAAATGACTTTATTTTGACTATATTCGTTCCAATCCAATATATCCATTTATCGCTCCATCGAATTACTTGAAAGCAAAATAATTTTGCTTAAATTTTACATCTCATTTAGTAAAACTTTTGAATATTTAATTTGGGGTTTTGTTTAAATAACTGATCTCTTTTTCTTCAATATTATTCTGATTATGTATGGAAAAAATAAAAAAAGATATTCGCAAAACATTTGTCCATTCAATTTCTGGTGTGAGCAAATTGGAAAAATTCAAGCAGTAAAAACGAAACGAGTTAAATAAATTCGATACGTAAAGTGTCAATGCACTGATTTTTGATTTTATGATACGTAACACCCGTTGTCCGTCCATTCGTCCGGCAATAGCTGTGAATGCAGTTCAAACACAGCACCATGGGATGAGTGACAAGGAAAAGTTGTGGCCAAAGTGGTAGAAGGCATTTCAATTCCAAAGTCTTCATTTGATTTCCTCATAAAATAGGTTTGGTAAGGTTAGGTTGAAGAGAGAAGACGTTTAAACGTCTCATGTCCATGGACATACACTTAAGCCAGTGGTTCGGCCTGTTGTGCGCTCCTTATTTATGATCTTTTTATACCTCACGAGTTACAGAAAATCGGTACTAGACACGAATTTTCTCAGTATCTTCCAGTCATATTCTCTGAGATGAGTCAAGTCTGGTAATATGTCGGACCCGAAATGTTGCGATCTTGCATGTGTGAAAGCCGGGCAGTGACACAGAAAATGTTCCATCGTTTCGATGTTTTCTCTGCATGCCCTGCATTCGTCGTTCCCTGCTTGTCCTATGCGATGAAGATGTGATTGTAAGCTTGAGTGTCCCGTTAGAACACTCATCATCTTACTAATATCTATCTTGTTTAGTTTCAGAAGACTTCTTGTTTTCTTTTCATTTGGGTCACCCCACAGTATCTTTGCACTTGCTCCTACTGTTGCGCTATTCCAAACAGTTTTGTGAGCCATCACTGCCCAGTGCTTCAACTCATTTTTCGTGGCTTCGAAAGGTTTCCAATTTTCCAAGTTTATTAATCGCCCTTTGAAGTCAAGCTGTTTGCCCGTCGCCATTTGGCTATCTGTGAAGATGTTGGCATATTTAGGCTTTGTCGTATTACTGAGCCAGTTCACACACTCCGTGATTGCTCGAACTTCGGATTGAAATACCGTGTTATGGTCAGGGAGGCGGAAGTGAAATTCGACTTCTGGTTCATCAATAAAAAGTCCCAGACCCGTCCTTCCTCCTCGCTTGGGCCCTTCCGTGTAGCAGCTGGTTCCCACTGGCACATGGGCCAAAGTTCCATTTTCCCAGGAGCGTCTGTCTGGCACAAACGTATCACAGGTAGCTGTAAGCCGTACTTCAGGAATGCGGTCGGAGATTTCTGGCGTTTGAATGTGACCAACTAGAGATCCTAAAATCTTCCGATGGTACGACTTGTGGTCTCGATTTATCCATTCACCCATCACTGGCAGACGTCTTACTGTGAGGGCTGCCTCATATTTTATACGGATGTCTATTGGTTGGATGTGTAGTATAGTCTCCATCGCTTTTGTTGGGGCAGTTCTAAATGCCCCGCTTATGCCTAGACAGCACTTACGTTGAATTTTTTGCAAAGGTATTACGTTGCACTTCTTGTCCATTGATGTCCACCACACTACACAGGCGTAGGTGATTATTGGTCTAATCACGCTCATGTAAAGCCAGTGAGTCATATTTGGACGTAGTCCCCATTTTAAACCTATAGCTCTTCTGCACAACGACCAACATCTGTGGGCCTTTGTAACTCTTTCTTCAAGATGATCTTTCTAGTACAGTTTCTGATCCAAGATTACTCCCAAATATTTTACCTTTTTAGTTATAGCAATTGTCTTATTCAGGAATCGAGGCCGGGTAAAACGTGGGATCTTCGTTTTCCTTGTAAATAGACATATTTCTGTTTTGTCTGGGTTAACATTTAATCCCCTTGGTTGTGCCCAGTTATATGCTATGGTAAGTACCTCTTCAGCTCTTCTGCATAAAAGATTTGGATGAAAGCCCCTTAGAAGTATTACAACGTCGTCTGAATAACAGACTGGTTTAAGTCCTTCATTGGTGAGGGCTTTTAGGAGACTGTGTATCGTCGTAACCCATAGATGAGGCGATAAAATGCCCCCCTGAGGTATACCACGATTTACCTTGTCATATGACAAGGTCATAATTTTTACATCATATGACCCACAAATAATCCACCTATTCCTTAGCATATTGTTGATCCAGTTTTTCAGCGCCCGGTCAACCTGAAACTCGTCTAAGTACTGGATAAGTGTATCGGTCTGTACATTGTTAAATGCGCCCTCAATGTCTATGCAAACAGCAAGTGTATATCTTTACTGAAGGACTCTTCTATGTGGTACACTACCTCATGCATGGGATTATTAATTTTGTTATGAATTGTTTTGTTTTTTGTTCAATAAATAAAATAAAAATTAATAAAAATCTGCTTTTAATTAATTGTCGGTAGTATATGACTGAAAAATTGTCAGAACAACCAATTTTTTTAAAACAGTTGGTTGTGGCAACATACAACAGATAATTTTAGCCACCATTTTCGTAGTTGGCGCAACCAAATATGATTGTTGTCAACATGGAAGTAGAAGTACATATACCACAACAAAAATATTGGTTGTCCTGGTGGAATCGCATGACAGTAGACTGCAGTACCAAAATTCGGTTGAGGCAACCAAACTGTATTCTGTGTGTAAGAAATTGAAAATAGAAAATATTGTTTCTTAAAGGATTTTCCGTGCACTTTTCATAAAAAAAATTAATTTTATCTTAAACAATTTATTTCGGTCACTTTTCGCGGAAATAAAAATATAAATTGCGATATCTCAGAATCGATCTTATTTTTTTTTTCTTAAATTTTTTATAAAAAATGGTCCATATGTATTCTACCGATGATGTAAATTTGAGAGTGGGGACGACTTTGGTTCAGAAGTTACATTATAATATCTGAAAATCTTCCCCAAATGCGCGAAACGAACCATTATTTTGGTAAAAAAAAATTTGAACAAGTTGCAAACATTGTCCCGCAGAGCTTAATCAAGCGACAGCTGTCAAAAAGACCAACTCCGAAAAAAGTATTGCCATATTGAAAACCACACGTCCAAAAAAACTCCCTGTATAAAGGGTGTCGCACGAAAAAAATGGCGTTTTAAAATTGTTATGAAAAAAGACGGATAAGACCCAATTTTTCAACACGTGTCAAAGCCGTAAATCGTCTCTGGATAATTGGCGTAGCACTTATCCTTAACGGCTCCCCACAAAAAATAGTCCAACGGAGTCAAATCGTAGCTGCGTAGCGGCCATAAAGCAAAAGTCAACCGTTAGATGTGCCACCCTTTATATATATCGCTCCTGTTCCACAAAAGGGTAACAACTCAAAATTTATAAAATTTCAGTAGAGGCCAAAAACTGTTTTCGTTAAAATTAATGATATATAATTACAAAAAAAAAAGAATATGTCGTTGCAAGAAAATATCATAGAAAAAATAATAACGCTATTTTTTGTTTTGTTTTTTTATTGGTTATAGACAAATAACAACTTTTTTGAGTTGTTACTCTTTTCCTGAAAAAAGTTTGTATATAAAGAGTGGTATTATTTTGAGTTGTACCTTTTTAACTGAAAAATCTTACTCGGATTATAAGTTGAAAAGGGCACAACTAAAAATATTACTCTTTAGATGTTAAATTGCTTAAACACTTTGAGACAATTCAAAATGTAACTCTTTAGTTGAATCTAAAGACGTTATTCTGAAAACACAGAGAGAGTCATAACGATTTTTTTATTATGAAAAAGGAGGAAAATCAATGGACATTTTTTGAAGTGGGTAGAAATTGCCATTGTACTTTGTTTTCTTGCAAAAAAGCAAAATTTATAAATTTTGAGTTGTTACTAGAGTGATGAAAAACCCGGTTTTTTTGAAAAAATAAAAAACCGATGGATGGTTTATTTAAGTTATAAAAAAACCGGTGGACGGTTTTTTTCTTCGAAGAAAACCGGGGAAACCGGTAGAACCGGCTTTTTTCTGCATAACAAAACAGTATGAAAATTGCCGTTTGAAATACATTTTCCGTTTTAATAACAAAAAATGCGATTTTTTAATATTAACGATTTTTAATATTGTGATGAATATTGTCATTTGAGTCAAACGGTCCTTTTATCTCATACTTATAACTAATTACCTATTGTATCTAGAAACATTTTCCAAAAGTGTTAACGATAGTCTTTTCTTCAACCTTTTAAAAAAATTAGCAAATATATTTTCATTACTTTTTTTGCAAAATTAAACTTTTTTGAAATTTTGGTAAAAACCTATGTTTTAATTTTTGATTTTTTTGCTCAAAAGAAAGCTTAGATAATTTCCTTTAAAAGCTTTGTGACCTATTAATGGGATGTGACCTGTTGATCTATCAAAATAAATATAAACCTCTGAAAAAAATTAACGTTCAACCAAACATTTTAGCATTTCAGATCAGGAAAAACAACCGTTTGTCAAAAATGCCAATATTTGACACCCTCCAACTCGGAAAGTCCTTAACCGATTTCGTTGGAATTGTGTCTCATAACTACTATCTGATAGGGCTACTTGGTGCAATTTTCATCCGACAGAAGACATCCCTTTTAAAAATTAACTCACTTGACATGAAATTCCCCTTATGTAGTTCAGTCAAGAAAATATTAATATTTCGGGATATTAAATAGAATATTTAATAGAGGTATTAAATCTTTATACATTTATATTTTATATACACACTTTAGTGCAGGTGGGTATATACGAGTATACATAAATGTATAAATATATAAGAGTATACACTAGTCGGATTACCCAAATGAAATTTTCTTACTTGTTTTTCTTTCGGTTTGGAAGTGGGAGAATGCGTTTACTTTTCACATAACTTCTGCGCGTATGAATCATTTATTTTCTTTAAATTTTTGTAATTTGTATAGAAATTGGTGAATGGCTTCGGATTCTAGCAAAGTTACCGAGTCTTTTAGGCCATAAAAGGAGATCTTTCATATTATTATCTTAATTTGTGATATTTTGTATATAAAGTTGTAAATAATTTTTAATATTTTAGTGATAATAAAAAAACCGGTGGAAACAAACGAAAAAAACCGGTTGTTCGAATTTCATGATTTTGAGAAAAACCGGGGACGGTGGAAGCAAAAAACCGGTGGGCCGGTTTATTTTAAACCGGTTTTGATCACTCTAGTTGTTACCCTTTTGTGGAACAGGTGCGATATATATATATATTTGGACCCTTTTGTCCCCATTTTACTCGAAAAAAACTCGAATTACTACTTTATTAATATTGGGAGAGGGTAACAATCTTGCGCCTTTAAATCCCCTTTTTAATGCAAAGAGTACGAATTTCGAAAAGTAATACTTCATTTTTGGAACCCTTTTTCTCCCTATTATACCACACAAAAATTACAAGTCTTGAAAATAAATTATCAGGGCTATTTTGATTTCCTTTTACACCAAAAACCAATCTTAACTTCATTACATTTTGCACCCTTTTTGTCCCCATTTTACTCGAAAGAGAACGATTTACTACTTTATTACGGGTACGTCCCCTTTTTAATACAAAGAGAAGGAATATCGAAAAACTATTATTACCTCATTTTTGTTTCACTCTTTGCACCTTTTTTGTACCCATTTTACACGAAAAAGCTTAAACTGATTTTTATTACGGGCAGAGGGTAGCACTCTTTGGACTTTTTACTCCCCTTTTTAATATTAATATAATAACATTTCCCCTTATTTTAGCACAAAAATACAAGTTTTTAATATTAAATTATGAAAAAATTATTTGTATTCCTTTTTACTGCAAAATGTACGGAATTTTAGAGTAAAAGAGAAATCAATCATTACTTCATTCCAGAAAGAGGGGGCAATTTTTGATCCTCATTATTGTAAAATGGTACGCTTTTTGAAACATTTTTGGTCCATTTCTACTCCAAAAGTTTCGAATTTTGCATATAATAATTATTTTATCCTGAGGAAAGTGCACGTTTTTTGAACCTTTTAGTCCTCTGTTACTTCAAAAAGTACGCATTTCGAAAAACAATTATTTTTTTTTACTGTGAGATTGTCCCATTTTTGGGCCACATTACAGGGAACGGGGAAACTTGTTGGTCTTATTTGGACCCTTTCATCTCAATTTTTTTTTGTCCCCTTTCTACTCCCACAAGTATGAATCTGGAAAAAAACCATAACAATCTCTTAATCGGGAAAGGTAATGTAACAGGTGGCGCAAAAGTAATCCTCCTATCAGAAAATGCTATAAATTTTGCGATGCCCCTAATGTCAGTTCTGTTTTGACATTTGTGTAGTAAACACATGCGAAATACACGTTAATAAACAATGTTACGCTACACTGCTCCAGAACGCCGAATATTGCTGACTATTTATTTGACCAATAATTTTTTTAATTACAGCCAAAAAACATCGAAAGGTTACTTTTGCGCCACCTTGTAGTAGCTCATTAACAATAGCAGATTGTCAGTGAAATAAAGAGCAATTGACATTGTTCAATTTCGATAACTTTTTTAACTGCGATGTAAAACGATATGCTTCTTTAGGCTTGTAAACTAGATAACAAACTGACGCTTGTAAAAAATCAGCGCTTTGTCAAACATACTCGTATGGTGTATGAGTTTTGTTTTTCTGAATTTATTTATTTTGCCAAAACATCAATATTTTTACATTTTTTTTTTATTATTTTTTATTATATTCAGTTCTTAGATATTTCTCCATTTTTGTTGCTGCGTCTGGAAACACAGTGGGACTTGTATATAAGTATCACACACATATCTTTGAGGTGACCTGTTTCGATGTTAATAATTTTATGAAATGAAAAAAATAGTGTGATATGCTTAAACATTAAATTGGACCACCTTTTTGTTTTAACGAATCTGCTCTGGTGGTTGTCTATAAATAAATGCTTGACACTTTTAGATGATCCCACTACATATGTACGAGTACATGTGTTCATGTTCGCCTCCGTTGATAACAAATTGACAAAATTTAAATCTTGAACTTGGCATAGTTGTGGAGAAAGAAAAGAAACCGACCAACCAAACGGGAGGAAGGAGAAGAAGAGGAAAACATGAGCATACGGAAGAAATTACAGTATTAAGCAAAACAAATATAACAATAAATCGAATTAAGAAAAAACTATAAATAGGTATATATATATATATATACGAGTATATATAGGTATATTTAAAAATTATTGGAAGGGCTAAATAGAGCAGGGCCAACCAAGATTTGCCAAGCATTAAACGGAGGAGTATACTGGTATATATGGGCAAGTCCCAGAAACAGTACACCAACCAAAAATTTTTTAAATTGATCCAGTTTTATTTTTATTTTCGTAATTTTATAAATATATATGAAAAATACGAGGGTTGCTATATATATTTTTGCGCCATCTGACATTTCCATTGTAAAGTTTGACATTGTTTAGCATAATCCTACTCAGAACGTTTTGACGTACGACCATCATTTGTGTAGTTTACAGTGACTTTAAAAAATCAATTTGACAAAAAAAGGAATTAACTCGTGAACATTTTCGTGCGATCATTTTTCACAACTTTCGACGTGGATTATCACGACAAAAGTGCATCGATGAACTTAAATCTTTGTATGGCGATGAAGCACCATCCTATAGCACTGTGAACAACTGGTTTAATGAATTCAATCGTGGCTGACGCTCGCTCAAAGACGAAGGTCGTCCAAAAACGGCCGTTGTGCCAGAGAACATTGATGCCGTGCGTGAACAAGATCGTCATGTGACATACCGTGAGATAGAGGCATCCTTTGGCATTTCTTCCACCAGCATACATTCGATAATGCATGGACACCTGGCCGTAAAAAAGGTTTGTTCTCGTTGGATCCCGCACAATTTGACAATCACTCAAAACAAGGCTCGTGTCGATTGGTGCAAAGAAAGTTTGAAAAAATACTATCGCGGTGCTTCAAAAAACGTTTATGAGATCGTCACAGGTGACGATTCTTGGATCTATGCGGATGAGCCCGAAACAAAACAGCAATCGACCGTGTGGGTCTTCGAAGACGAGCCAAATCCAACGAAAGTTGTTCGTGGAAGAAGCACTTGGAAGCAAATGGTCGCCTGTTTCTTCGGCAAAACTGGTCATGTGGCGACTGATCCGCTCGAGCAACGTAGGACGGTCAATTCTGAGTGGTACACCACAATTTGTTTGCCTGAAGTCTTCGGAGAAATTCGAAAAAACGAACAAGAGAAGACGAATCATTGTGCACCATGACAATGCGAGCTCTCACGCATCGGCTCAAAACAGCGCCTTTTTGACCGGCCAAAATGCCGAATTGATTGGTCATCCGCCGTACAGCCCTGATTTGACACCCAATGACTTATTCTTATTCACTCACATCAAGAAAAAACAACGTTTTTCGACGCCTGAAGCAGCTGTGGAAGCGTTCAAAAACCATGTTTTGGAGTTGAATTTTCAACACACTGTAACCAAAACAATTCGCGCTCAAATGACAAAACGTCATACTTTCCACTGGAAGTTCCAGTTTTCATCTGGCAACACCAACATTGCCAGGACCGAAATATAAATAGCAACCCTCGTATGTATTTGGATGACCATTAATACAAAAATTATTACCAAATCCTACCCTACCTCAGATCTCTTAATGTTATAACAAACCAGTAAGGAAAGGCTAAAGTCGGGCGGTGCCGACTATATAATACCCTACACCACTCTCGTAATATTGAATAACTCCGATATATAAATTTTGTAATTCATGTATAAATTGTTTACATAAATTTACTTTTGGGACATTTTATACTTAAATAATACCCTGTACCACAGTGTGGTGTAGTTCATGAATCAAGAAACTCTACCATTCTAAATTTCAAAACGATTGGATGTAAAATATAGCTTCTATAGAACTAAAGGGCCAAATCGGACGAAACATATATATATGGGAGCTATAGCTAAATCTTAACCGATTTCCTTCAAATTCGGTAGTGTTGGTTCATGGATCAATAAACTCTACCATTCTAAATTTCAAAACGATTGGATGTAAAATACAGCTTCTTCAGGACTAAAGAGCAAAATCGGACGAAACATATATATGGGAGCTATAGCTAAATCTTAACCGATTTTCTTCAAATTCGGCAATGTTGGTTCATGGATCAAGAAACTCTACCATTCTAAATTTCAAAACGATTGGATGTAAAATACAGCTTTTATAGGACTAAATGGCCAAATCGGACGAAACATATATATGGGAGCTATAGCTAAATCGTAACCGATTTTCTTCAAATTCGGTAGTGTTGGTTCATGGATCAAGAAACTCTACCATTCTAAATTTCAAAATGATTGGATGTAAAATACAGCTTCTACAGGACTAAAGAGCAAAATCGGACGAAACATATATATGGGAGCTATAGCTAAATCTTAACCGATTTTCTTCAAATTCGGCAATGTTGGTTCATGGATCAAGAAACTCTACCATTCTAAATTTCAAAACGATCGGATGTAAAATACGGCTTCTGTAGGACTAAAGGGCCAAATCGGACGAAAGATATATATGGAAGCTATATCTAAATCTGAACCGATTTCAACCAAATTCAATAGCGATCTTAACAGCCGCGAAATACTCTAAACTGCAAAATTTCAGAACGATCGGAGTGAAATTGCGACCTGTAGTCGACGAACAACTTTACATGGACAGACGGACGGACGGACAGACATCGTTAAATCGACTCAGCTAGTGATTCTGAGTCGATCGGTATACTTTAAGGTGGGTCTAGCTGTGTTATTTTCAGGTGTTACAAACATCTGCCGTGAAACAAACTTATAATACCCTGTACCACAGTGTGGTGTAGGGTATAAAAATTAACATTAATTTAGTGGTAACATATGTAGATGACCCGAACGAATTCATTTAGAAACATACGGGCCTGTTCTGAAATCACGCGATTTGATATAACGGTGGTTTAGTATTATCACCGATTTTAAAATCACTCTTGGAGCGTTCGAAAATCATCCGATTTTGGTATAGTTGGTTTAAATTGATTGTTGTTTACTTTAAACAATAAATCGTACCATTTCCGAGCACCAGTAATGATTTTAAAATCGATGGTGTTTTGAAATCACCGTGATATCAAATAGCGTGATTACAGAACAGGCCCGATGTATTCATAAATAAATTCATTTATTAACGTAAAATGTTTATTAATAAATGTTATTTAAAAATAATATACATTATTTTATTAAAATTAACACAAATTTTTGATTTTTTATATATTTTACTATAAAAAACCTGATGTGCGTCACGTAGCGTGCGTTACAAAGGCTTCACGGCTTTTTATAAAAAACGACAAAATTTTATTTTAAAATTGTCGTATATTCATCTCTCTTTTAGGTATTCGATTTTGTGTGCTTTATTATGCAAAATTTGCTAAAAAAAATACGAAAACACACTGCAACTTTCAAAGTAATTTCCACTTTTTGTAGCGTGCGTCACAAAATTTGCTAATCAATTATCTCGTAGCAAACAGCAGTTATAAAATTATGTTTATGTCATTCTAAAGTCCATTTAAATCCCACTAAACGATATGTATAAATTGAAGATAGCTCTTTTGAAAGACCACAAAATGCTTAAATTTTTATCCGAAAAAGCATATCAAATCGTTATTACGAGGGCGGTCCAAAAATAAACAAAACAAATTTGGGGATATTTTTCTTTATTTCTCAACATATCTCCTATTAGCACAATATACTTTTCCCAGCGATTTTCAATAGCTTCGATACCTTGTTTATAGTAAGCACTATCTAGCTGAAAATCGCCATTAACCCCAACCTCCAACTCTTCATTGCTGGCAATCTTTTTCCGCCGAGACATTTTTTCAAGTTTGGAAACAAAAAATAATCCGAGGGAGCTAAATCTGGTGAATAAGGTGCGTGCTTCACTTCAAACTTTAATTCACTGATTTTGGCCATTGCAATAGTGGATGTGTGAACTCGTGCATTTTCTTGATTGAGCACAGGTTTCTCATCATCAAATTTTCCGGCAATATGAGATGTATAGCACTTCTTGAAATGCCTATGACTTCAGCTACCTCACAATACCGTTTTGTAGATTTTTTCAACTATTTCTGGCACGGGCACCTCAATCGGTCGATCACTACAGTGTTCGTCTTGTCAGCTCGTACCGCCCCGTTTAAACTCTGGCAACCAAAATATTTTATAGTTGTAAACGAAGGAGCAGAATCTAGCAGAATCCAAAGTAGAAACTAGCTCGGTTTTAATATTGGTTAGACTGAGACCTTTCAAATGAAAGTATTGTATTACATATCGGTGACCAATTTGTTCCATGTTTACAAATTTACAGAGATCGTTTACTTTTGAGTGGTTAAAAAAAAACTAATCAATGTGGCGCCTTGAAACTTAAAACATATGTTTTAGAAGGTTACTACTTTTCTCGATGTTTTTTTTTAAACTACTACCGCCATCTGGTATATCCGGTCGTCTTATTTTGGGCCGCCCTCGTATATATCTTTATTTTTTCTAGGAATGGTATTGGACCAATCATATTATTAACTGCCAAATTCCAGCAAAAATATATATATATATTTATTCCTGAAAATCCTACGAGGAACATAGTGCCATTACAAAGTCATTTTCAACAATTCTACTTATCACTAGCCACTCGTTTTATTTCAGCCCAGCTACGTCCAGTCGGTCCTATTTCTTGTTCGAGCTGCCAAGGCAGTAGATGGATTGAGAAGTTTCTTTATGTATGTGCAGGTCCGCCAGCATGTCTCTGGTCTTGAGGATTCCAGTCTAAGTCAGTTCTGGTATGTTGTCTGGTGGCTTCCTTAGGGTATGACCTATCCAGCGCCATTTTCGTTGGCGGATTTCTGTTTTGATAGGTGTTTGGTTAGTAACCAACCACAGCGCCTCGTTGCTAATGCGTAAAGGCCAAAATACTCTTAATAATGTACTGAAGCAAAGGTTGCCGAATGTTTTTAAACTATTGCCCGCCATACGTGTGCTTTGCCCTTCTTAATCTGGTCTTGACATCTTGGGTGGAACCGCCTGTTGTCGAAATGACACAAGACCTAATATGTTCAAGAGGGCGAACCAAAAGTAATAAAGGTTGACAGTTCGTTTTGTTTGTACGCATTGTATTTGGGTCGTTAATTTTTAGTCCTACCCTAGAGGCCATCGTGTGGACCATATATATTTTATTTTGCCTGTCGTTGAATGTGTGGGCGTATAGGCAGATATCATACGCGTAATCCAGATCTTCCAATCGGTTCTGAAGGTTCCATCTAATAAATCTGTTCGAATGCGTTGCCCTTGACAGAATATTGTTGGGGACGATATTGAATAATAGAGGCGATAGCACGAAACCTTGTGTGACACCCTTCTTCATACTCACTACAGCGCTGAGTTGGTTTTCGTGCAAGATACTATATTTAGCATCTGAGTATAGACTTTGTATAAAATGTATTATTTTACCGGATACGCCTTTATATCTTAAAGCCTCCCTAGTGTGTCAGGGTATCGGAAGCCTTCCCAAAGCCCAGAAATGCGAAATAAAGTATTGATTGCCATTCAACGGCCTGTTCTACAATTATTCGCAGACTGATGGCGTGATCGATGCATGATCTATATATATGGAGACTTTATAAAAATGTGCTTGACACTCAAGTTTACAAGCACATCTTCATCGCATAGGACTAGCGGGAAACTACGAATGCAGGGAAAACATCGAAACGATGGAACATTTTCTGTGTCACTGCCCGGCTTTCACACATGCAAGATCCCAACATTTCGGCTCCGACATATTACCAGACTTGACTCATCTCAGAGGATATGACTGGAAGATACTGATAAAATTCGTGTCTAGTACCGATTTTCTGTAACTCTGTGGTATAAAAAGATAACAAATAAGGAGCGCACAACAGACCGAACCACTGGCTTAAGTGTATGTCCATGGACATGAGACGTTTAAACGTCTCCTCTTTTCAACCTAACCTAATATAACCTATACAAATTTTAATCATTTTCTAATAATACAAAAAGGCACCCTCTACAATTTTTTTTAGATAACGGTTTATAAGAATGTCCATTCATCAGACTGTTCTAAAGGGTGGTTAAATTGTAAGGGCCGATGTTGAATGTGAACCACACCTAAACGTCAAGTTTCATTTCACATTTCTGACTAACTCAATTTGAACCATGGAAAGATACACAATCGAGCAACGCGTTAAAGTTTTTTAAGCCTTTTACGAAACTGGGCGTTCAAATCAAAATGCATTTCGTGCACTTCGAGATGTTTTTTTGATCAGCATAATCGACCAAATGTGTCCACAATCGGGAGAATTGTGCGAAAATTTCAGCAAACCGGGTCTGTAGGAAAGGTGACAACACTCGCCCAGTTAATTTGGTGCGGCTTATGGGCTGGCGACGTCATCGGGCCATACTTCTTCGAAATGAGGCCGGTCAGGCAGTTACTGTGCATGGTGTTCGCTATCGTAAGATGATAACGAACTTTTTATGGCCCGAATTGGAAGATATGGATGTGGACAATATGTGGTTTCAACAGGACGGTGCAACTTGCCACAGAGCTAACGAAACAATGGCTCTTTTGCGCAACAAATTCAATGGCCGTGTTATCTCACGTCGTGGCGATGTCAAATGGCCGCCAAGACCATGTGATTTGACACCGTTGGACTTCTTTCTTTGGGGTTTTTTGAAAGAAATGGTGTACGTCGATAAGCCAGCAACAATTCAAGAGCTAAAGAATAAGATAATTCGGCACATTAACGGCATAGAACCTCAATTATGCCTCAGCGTCATCGAAAATTTGGACCATCGGATGAAGGTGTCGCGGCCGGCGAAGTCGCGGCGGCCATTTGGCCGATATTTTGTTCCATACATAATTGAACCATACCAATATTACCATAATAAAAAGAAATGACAATAATTTCCTAAATAATTTGTGTTTTATTCAAAATCAACATCGGCCCTTAAAATTTAAACACCCTTTACAATTATTCGGAGACTGTTGGCGTGATCGATGCGTGATCGATGCGTGATCGTTGCATGATCTCTATATATGGAGACTTTATAAAAATTTGGACCATTTTCTAATAATTAATACAAAAAGGTATAATAAACTATACATAGATCTATCTCTTACCCTTTTCGGCGTTACAAATGTGGTGTGGTGTCCCCTATAAACACATAATTAAATGTCAAAAGATTTGGAAAATAACAGCTGATTTTGCGAGGCGACGTAATGCTACGTTTTATGTCAAAATATATACGACAGCTAAAGAGAACAATTAATTCTGAATTACACGAGGCAAATTTTTTCGAACAAGTGTCAAAGTTTGTAGTAGAGAGAGGCAGGCGGAAAGAGCTATCTGCCTCTCTACGGCAAACTTTGACACTTGCTTGGAAAAAATTGCCTCGTGTGATTCAGAACATACATTGAGCCTCTCATTTCTGAAGGACCCTCACTTTATGTGATAGGATTAGACACGGGCTGTCATAATGTTCATAAGAACGCGTAATTACAACTAAGATAAATTATCTTAGTTTATTGCAGTTAAGATAAAATAAAATAATTTATTGCAGTTTAGATAAAATAAAATAATTTATTGCAACTCAAATTACAGAGAATTGCAACTTTTATTACAGGTTACCCTGGAGTTTACGACAATTCATAAAAATTCCACTGAAGTAGAGTTGAATAACCTCTTACTAAAAAATTAATACCATAAATATTTTATTTTTTGTTAAACAAATATTGTTCAACATCTCTTGGAAAATATTTTCGGTGGTTGTTTACAGGAAATCGAGACTTTAATCTGGCTTGATTTTGTGTAGCTGACTCGAAATATTGACATTCCATAATTTTTGTTTAAATGTTTATTCTTCTTGAATCAATTTCACTTTTCAATTTTATTACATTTATCAACATTTTTATTTATATTTTTTTTATTGATTTTTAAACAAGTTTTAAGTACACAAAAAAAATGTGGGCCCCCTTTCTAAAACCCCAATAATAATACAAGTAATAAGCTTATCATATTTTTTTCTTGTGTTTACTATTATCGTATTATCGATTATTTTTAACTTGAGTAGAAGACGAAAACCCAAAAAAGAAATATTTGTCATATCATTTGATTGAATAGTATTGCTGGCGATAAGGTTGGATGTTCTTCTTATCATTTTTTGTTTGGTAAAAATAAATATTATGCTTATAAATGTTAAACAAATATCAGGAGAGGAAAAACGGCATTTATATATTTGCAGAATCGTCCAGAGAAAATGAAGATGTTTGTAGATTTTAAGTAAATATATGCCACGAAATTAAACTTCGTCAGTTATAAAATTATCAAACTATGTAGAAGTACGAAAATTCTAAAGTTTTCTGTATTCTGTATACAGTATTTTTCGCTTTGCACTGAAGTTCCTTTTGTCCTTAGCCGCAGAAAAGGGAAAATTCTGCATGTTGGTTCACTTTAATTCGAAAATATTATGTTCATGTGCACGATTCATTTAACTACATTAGTTTTTCGGTCACGTACGGTCATTGTTTATATTTTTGTACATTTTGTTTAAGTGCACATAAAGACTGGTATGAGAATTGGATAAGTGCCTTTTTGTGCAGCTAAGTGAATAGCGTATGTTTCAACTAAGTGGACAATATATCTTGTAAAAGTCAGCGAGGCAGTTACGCAAAAAACGAACGAACTCCTAGGTACTAAGCATTTGAGTTCGTTACATTCTTTGCATTATACAATAGTTGCATTTTTTCATTAACAAATATAAATTTTAATTAGAAAATATATACTCGTATCAATCGAAATAAAAATAACAAAAATATTAATAACAACATTACCCCGAAATTATTGAAATAAAAATGTATATTTTTGTTTAGGAAACTATTTTTCATTGAATAGTTGCATTTTTTCATTAACAAATATAAATTTTAATTAGAAAATATATACTCGTATCTATCGAAATCAAAATAACAAAAATATTAATAACAACATTACAGCGAAATTATAGAAATAAAAATGTATATTTTGTTTAAAAACTATTTTTCATTGAGGAAACTATTACTATTTCTCGAAGAATTTTTTTTAGTTCTTGGTGGTGATCATATAACTACATATAAACCAGACTTGGATTTTCAAGTATATAACTAATAAATTTTAAATAATTATCTTTCTATCGTCCTGGATTGATTGAGAAAAATGTGAATATGTCGTATCATTTATTTTTAATTTTAATAACTTTGCAATTAAGTTTGGATACATTTGCATAATAAGAAAAGTTCGCTATAACAGTTAAGATCTATATGGAAATTTGAAGCAAAACTAAAAATTTAAATTATTGGTTTCAAACGAAAACTCGTTATAACCGCGATTCGTTATAAGCGTACTCGACTGTATAATATTGTTACGTGACTGACTAATCACAGTTAATCTAAACTGTTGAAGCAGTTTTGTTATCAAAGTCCCGTTCGAAATATTTTTCTGATCGCGATAAAATTAGGCACGTAAATCTTGTTTGGCCTAAGGATGAACCCTGTTCAAATTGGTGAAAATCGGTGCAGATTTATATATATATAGCCCCCATATAAAGGGTTTTCCAATAGGGATGATATGATTTTGAAGTGACGTTTCGGCCATTTGTAATATGTCATGATCTGTCAGTTGTTTTTCATTGTATTCAGTTGTGTTTACAATTTCAGCATGGAGAGATATACGCAAGAACAACGTTTACAAATTATTCAGTTTTATTATGAAAATAATCTTTCTGCAATCGCAACTTTTCGTGCTCTAAGTCCATTTTTTTTAATCCAAAAAAACATTTTCCAGTCGACCTACGACCTTGACACCCATGAGCAAAATTTTAGCTCTCGTTAAGAGCTATCTTTTTGCCATTGACCGGTTGTGGCTACGTGCCACACAGCAAATGAAACAATTGAATGCGAAAAAAGTTTGGAGATTCGATTATTTCAAAAAATTGTAATATTGAATGGCCTCCAAGAAGTTGTGATTTAACACCATTAGACTATTTCTTGTGGGGTTATTTTAAGTCATTGGTCTTTCGAAATAAACCAGACTCTATTCATGCTTTACAAGTCAATATTGAACGTGCCATTCATCACATACGACTTGATTTAGTGGAAAAAGTGCTCGAAAATTGGGTTCATCGAATTCGTTCCTGCAGAAGAAGTCGTGGAGGCCATTTGAATGACGTTTATATCGACTGTACTTCTTAATTATGTCGATTGTACTTCACATTAAATAAAAAACGTTTGAATTTCCTCTTCAATAACTGTTTTTTTTTTTTAAAGAAATCATATCACTTTTATTGGAAAACCCATTATATGTTCCTTCCGTATCAAAGTGCTTTACTTTACTTCCGATCAATACAAATGTTGGCAGAAACGAATTTCTTAATTTAGGAACAAATACAGCTAAATTCTGGGGGAATAGGTTCAGATTTAGATATATGTATCCCTAAAAATGTATGTATTTTCCTGCACACAGAATACAGTTTGTTGCCTCAACCGAATTATTTGCCAACCGAATTTTGGCAGTTCTTTCTACTATCATGCGATTCCATCAGGACAACCAATATTTTGGTTGTGGTATACTTCTGCTTCCATGTTGACAACAATCATATTTGGTTGCGCCAACTACGAAAATGGTGGCTTAAATTATCTGTTGTAGTTGCCACAACCAACTGTTTTAAAAAATTGATTGTTCTGACAATTTGTCAGTCATATACTACCGACAATTAATTAAAAACAGTTTTCATTAATTTATATTTTATTTATTGAACAAAAAACAAAACATAACAAAATTAAAAATCCCATATTACAAATTCATCACTATTATGAGATGTGGAAATATTTGACACACATTTTAGTACACGAAAAAGAAACACAAAACTTTTATGCAAATATCACTTAACCCTGTGCTTTCAATTTCATGATTGTTGCTTTTATTTTTTATTTATGTAAAACATTTTGCACAACATATTCTGCATTCCACACATTATTATGCACACGAGATTATCTTTGATTACCAATACCGTTCTTGCACAAAATGTTGAAGATTTTTTATGTCGAGTAATTTTATTTTTTGTTTGTCATGTATCAGCAAAAGAACAGCAACCAATCTTTCGGTTGTATTTCCCAAAATACTTTTAATTATTCTAAATTTGGGAAATGATTGGGATAACCAATAAACGATTTTTTACTAATATATCTGATGTAGTAACCAATGATTCGTTCCAATAATAATCTTTGGTCTATTGATACAATTTCTGTTGTCAAGAATAAAACATTGGATGTCACAACCAAAAATCTATCATATGGTACTATAATGAAAATTTGAAATTGGTTACCACAACTAACCGAGTGTCAATGAAAACAACAATCTAAATTCGATGGATACAACCATCGATTTAGTTGCAAGCATTTTCCATGTTATTATACTTGTTTCAACTAATTATATATATATATACAACCGACAGACGGTGTAGGCAATATACTTTTTGTTGCTAGTACTATTTTTTTATTGTTACAATCGAATTCCAACCAATTATTTTCCTGGGCTCTCTATTGAAACTGTATTCCCTCCGATCTTTATATAATTTTCCAGAAATGAAGTTGATGAAAATTTGTTTAGATTATTTATAGTCCCATATATTTGTTCCTTCCTTTTTGTGATCTATGAAAGAATACTGCGCGTTTTAACGTTATCGTTTCAGATCTACTGTTATATGATCAATATCTTCAACTCCTCCTTGGAATATGCCTTGATGAAGCACTGAAGCAGCGTTGCCATATATTTTCTTAAGAAATCTTCCATTTTCTCTCAAGACAATATTTTTGCCTAAAAAACTTGTTTGAGAAAAAAAGTAAAAACTATGTATTTTTTATTCTATTTATTGTAAGCAGTACAAAACATAACGCAAAAATATTTCTTATGTATGTAAAAAATATCAATTTATCACGTTTAAGATCAAGTTAATTGCATACAAATATTAGTTTTACATATCCTTATAAAATTCCTAGCCGGCTGCTTCGGGTCTTTTCAATTATCGTCTTCATTAGCAGCCTGTTTCTCTATGTCGAACGAAAGCGAGGCGAACGAAAATCGGCTGACAGGCCCAAACGTGATATCACACCAAGATCGTGTGATATCACACCGTTAGACTTTTTCCTGTGGGGATATGTAAAGTCTAAAGTTTATGCGGACAAACCCGCTTCGATTCAGGCCTTGGAGCAAAACACCACGCGTGTCATTCGCCAGTTACCAGTCGAGATACTCGAACGAGTCATCGAAAATTGGACTCAACGGATGGACCATCTGAGACGTAGCCGCGGCCAACATTTGATAGACATAATCTTCAAAAAATAAATGCCAAGTAATGTTCTTTCAAATGATAATAAACATTCCCCATTCAATTTGAATTTTGTTTTTTTTTTTTTAAGTAGGGAACCTCGAAATGGATCACGCTATATAGTCGGTCCCGCCGGACTTTCTCTCTTTCCTTACTGATTTATATTTGCATTGACGCTTTACACTTATGCTTTCGGGCAACCAAAACTTGACCACTTACCCGTAAGCCAACTTGAAGTCATTGAGAATTATTTCCATATACGCTCTAACGCATACGAGTATACATACACTAAAGAACTGAAGCGTATTGTTGTGTTGTTCACTGACTAGTGAGCGGGAGTGGTGACTGCATAAGTGTGTGGCTGTTCATACTTATGTGGTGGTTTAGTTGGTGGCGTGTTGTATGGACAACTGGTAGCAGGCTGCTGGATTATAACATGCAAATCGAGGTTCGGAAGCAAGAAGCATTCTTGGTGTATAGCAAGTGCGTTAGACTTCCAAGGAGAATAGTTCGTGAGTTCCAACACCGGCTCAAGCAAATTGAATTTTTAATCTGTGCGGCGAAAATGCATATTTTTTAAAACAAGAGGAGTGAAGATCACTCCGAAAGAGTAAAACAGATTGACGTAAGAAATTTCATTATTTTGATATAGTCGAAGTGACGGTCATCGAATTGAAGAAGGCATTCATTAAATAAATGGAATTATTACATCAATACAATGAATAGCAATTGATGACACTTTTACATTATTTTGCTGTACGATTTTTCTTTCAGTGCACTCATTAAGACAATAGTTTTGGCCATTTGAAGTCATACGTTCAAAGAAATTTATTTTTTTTTTGTGAAAAGTGCGAATGTGTCTTTATTTTATTTTGAAATTATAGAAAATGGTATTTAAAAAACAAATTTCTATTCAGCTTAAAGAAAACTTCCTGGAGAATGTTTTCGAAGAAAAAGTCATTTCCCTTGTGATGGTGCTATCGTCCCCCATCAGACCCGTAGAAAGACGGATTTTGGACCAATATATTGTAAGGGGAATAAAAACCACCCTATATACGAGTACATCTGGTTTAGGGAAGTAACGAATATTCGCATTCGCATATGCGAACGCGAATTATTCGCATAATTTTAACATTCGCTTTCGCAAAAACAATCTTTGGATTATTCGCTTTCGCAAAAATCTATTTCAGTATTCGCTTCCATTTGTTAAAAGTGTTATATCTTCTTATTCGCTTCACACATTTTGAAGATATTAATACCAATGTAAACCTATTCCAGTCCTCTTCAATACAGTTGATAAGTATGCTTGTCCTTGTGGTAACAGGAGGTACAAATATGGAAAACATTCTTAATATTTGAATATCCTGAACAGTATCAATTTAGTTCCTTAATTTTGTTGGTACTACAGGGTCAAACTATTATTCGCTTTCGCAAAAATTCATATTTCACTATTTGCTTTCGCATTCGCAAAAATATATTTCAATATTCGCTTTCGCTAAAGTCACTAATCTGGTTCGACCTGACTCCACTGAAATGCGGTCGGTAAAATTCCTAATGTCCTCCACATATTTCATGACGATATGTCTTTTTACAGTTCCGAAGAAAAAAATTCAACCGCAAGAAAAATCGCTCCTGATCCACAAAAACTACCACAGCTCCGAATCCCTGGTGAAATGTAATCATTTATATAGGGAGATCCAAGAAGATATACCTTTTTCAATAGGCTTTTTTTTTGACAGATCACGTGTGAGTCGTGTCATGCTGTCATGTTATTTTTGTTAAGTATTGTTTGGCATTTCATCATGGAAAGACTTACGCCTGAACAACGTTTACGCGTGTCATTCGCCAGTTACCAGTCGAAGTGCTCGAACGAGTCATCGAAAATTGGACTCAACGGATGGACCATCTGAGACGTAGCCGCGGCCAACATTTGATAGACATAATCTTCAAAAAATAAATGCCAAAGAATGTTCTTTCAAATGATAATAAACATTCCCGATTCAATTTAAATTTTCTGTGTTTTTCTACCCTACACACTGATAGAAAAAGCTTCGTCATGACGACGAATTTGTACATCATCACGATTATTTTTTCGTCAAAAGTCAGCTAACGTACGGAATAATCCTCTTGATGAATTTGTTCGTCACCATGACGAATTTCTGTTTCCAAAAACTTTCGTCCTCAGGATGATCCATTCATCACCACGACGAACCCCATTCATCATCATGACGAACCCCATTCATCATCACGACGAATACCATTCATCACCACGACGAACTCTATTCATCACCATGATGAACTCCATTCATCACCACGACGAATTCCATTCGTCACCACGACGAATCCCATTCATCATCACGACGAATTCCATTCGTCACCACGACGAATCCCATTCATTATCACGACGAATTCATGCCCACGACTATTTAAATTTTAAAAATTCCAATCAATGTTCTTCTAATTTTAAACCATTTAAAATGGTATGGAAAATAAAATTATTTGACTGCTTTGCTAGGTTCAGTTGTGAATATTCGTTTCGAGACGCAGTTCTTATCAGGTAAGGCTGAAATCAAACAAACGAGAAGTATTCATTACTTCTGCTATTTTAAATCAAAAATAATCACATCAAGTAATGTATTTGCCAACAGACCACTAGCACAAATGTTTCGCACTTATACAGCTTGTCGAGCTGCATGTACGAGTATGCATGTGTTTTATGTTTTGTTAAACAAACATCAGTTACGCCGTGACAGAGCGGTTTGTTTGAAACAATCGGTGCTGCGTGGAACACACACGTGGACGAACATAACAACGTCGCATGTCATACTTTGTTTTGCTGTAGGAGTTGACGTTGTCGTAAGGGGCGAATAAGTCGATCGTTCTCATGATGAATGGATAATCTTATTGACGAACGTTGTTCGTCATAAATTATTAGATTTTTTAAATTGATCTTTTACAACAAATTATTTAACTAAGGTAATCAGAACGCATATAGAACAGTACATTTAAGCAGAAACTATAATTTGATTGCTTCGTTTGATCATATTTTCAGCCAAATGGCCAAATAAATCTTTTCGTCGTGGGAATGAAACCTTATCGTTCTCTCGACGAATTTCTAAATCACCAAAAACATGGCTTGATGATCGTGTTCGTTCTATTGACGTACAAAAACATCGCATGTACGAAACTTTTCTGATTCGTCATGGTGACGAACGGTTTTTCTATCAGTGCACCACACTGTGGTACAGGGTATTATAACTTTGTGCATTTGTTTGTAACACCCAAAAGAAGAAATAGACCCATCGTTTATTATCGTCCGTCTGTCTGTCCGTCTGTGCATGTATTCTTGTAATCAAACTACATGTCGCAATTATGCTCCGATCTCGACGAAACCTTACACATATTTTTTTTTTTTGGCCCAAGGACGATCGCTATTGAATTTGGTTGAAATCGATTCAGATGTAGATATAGCCCCCATATATATGTTAGCCCCGATTTGACATGTAAGCGGTGTAAAAACTTTACCTTATATCCGATCAGTATGAAATTCGGCAGAAAAAGGTTTCCTTTTATATGAATGAACACTGTTAGATTTGGAAGAAATCGGTTCAGATTTAGATATAGCCCCCATATATACGTTACCCCCGATTTGACATGTAAGCGCTGAAAAAAGTGTTATTTTATATCCGATCAGTGCGAAATTCGGCAAAAAGAGGTTTCTTATTACATGAAGGAATACTGCTAAATTCGGAGAAAATCGGTTCAGATTTAGTTATAATCCCATATATGTGTTACCCCCGAATTGACATGTAAGCGCTGTAGAAACTATATTTTATATCCGATCGGTATGAAATTCGGCAGAAAGAGGTTTTCTTTTATATGAATGAACATTTTTAAATTTGGAAGAAATCTGTTCAGATTCAGATATAGGCCCCATATATACGTTACCCCCGATTGTATATGTAAGCGCTGTAAAAATTTTATTTTATATCCGATCAGTGCGAAATTCGGCAAAAATAGGTTTCTTTCGACATGAAGGAATACTGTCAAATTCGGAGAAAATCGGTTCAGATTTAGATATAGCCCCCATATATATGTAACCCCCGATTTGACATGTAAGGGCTGTAGAGACTGTATTTTATATCCGATCAGTACGAAATTCGACAGAAAGAGGTCTTTTTACATGAATGAGAAAATCGGTTCAGATTTATATATAACCTCCATATATATGTTCCTCCTGATTTGGTATTAACGCGCTATAGAAGTTTTACTTTACTTCCGATCATTAAAATTTTCCAGAAAGATGTTTCTCAATTTAGGAACAAATATTCCTTAATTTAGCGATTATCGGTTCAGAATTAAATAATATATTCCTACCCATTTACCACTTGTTCCAAATTATTATCGCAATGACCCTTATCGAATTGTTAGGGAGATGTAGGGTATTATATAGTCGGCCCCGCCCGACTTTCTGCCTTTCCTTACTGGTTTTCTTTAAAAAAGAAGGGAACTTCGAAATGGATCACCCTATATTTGATATAAAGATCCCCTCCACTTTGAGTACTTGACGCTTTTTAGAACACTTTATCAACTGATCTGCCTGAAATTTAAGCAAAAATCTTCATTTTTCATGTTTGAATTGAAAGAAAATATATTTGAAAATATTTTTTTAAATATTATATATTTGTTAACAAATAAATTTTATTTGAAAATCAAGAAATTTTGTTTGGAACGCATATATTAATATATTAGAACATAATTTATTTGCAAACTGAATTTCACAAATAAAATATGTGTTTACACACAAACAAAGTTATTGTTTTGAGAAGATTTCCAAATATGTTTTATTTAAAAAGATTTTTAAAACATTACTGACTTATTCGAATTTTAGTTAGTTTTTCCTAGTTTTCGTGTTAAACTTAATAGCAAAAAATGTCTTAATTTATAAATATTCCAATTACCACTTTTTGTCAATCCATCAATGCTAGTTATATTTACGAAAGATACTTCGATTTAAGTTTTAATTAAATTTTACAAACATTTAAAATTAATAAAAAAATGCTCTTTGAACATTTGAAAACAGAAAACTTGTCTTTAAGTTAAGGCATTGATACCTTGCCAAAATAAATAATTACAAATGAACCCTTGTTTCGGAAATACTAGTTCCAAATAAAAAATATTTGAATGGGAGCATATTTTTGTTTAGAACAATATCCTCACAAACATATAATATTTGTGTGTGTAAAATATTATATATTTTTAGTGTACCCTAAACATATGTTTATTTCAAGCCGAATATGTTTGGGACAATATACTACAGAAGCGATTTTTTTTCAGCGTGCGCTTTTTAGAACACTTTCTCAACCGATCTGCCTGAAATTTAAGCAAAAATCTTCATTTTTCCTATGTTTGAATTGAAAGAAAATATATTTGAAAATGATTTTTTAAATATTATATATTTGTTAACAAAAAAAGTTTATTTGAATTTCAAGAAATTTTGTTTGGAACGCATATATTAACATATTAAAACATAATATATTTGCAAACTGACTTTCACAAATAAAATATGTGTTTACACACAAACAAAATTATTGTTTAAAAAGTTTTCCAAATATATTCTATTTAAAAAAGATTTTTTAAACTTTGCTGACTTTTTCGAATTTTAGTTAGTTTTTCTTAGTTTTCGTGTTAAACTTTGTAGCTAAAAATGTCTTTTAATTTATAAATATTCCAATTCATCACTTTTTGTCAATGCAATTTATATTTACGAAAGATTATACGATTTAAGTTTAAATTAAATTTTACAAACATATAAAATTTATAAAAAAAATGCGCTTTGAACATCCGAAAAACAGAAAACTTGTCTTTAAATTAGGGCATTGATACATTGCCAAAATACCTAAATACAAATCAATCTTTTTTTGGAAATACTGGTTCCAAATAAAAACCAGTAAGGAAAGGCTAAAGTCGGGCAGTGCCGACTATATAATACCCTACACCACTCTCGTAATATTGAATAACTCTGATATATAAATTTTGTAATTCATGTATAAATTGTTTACATAAATTTACTTTTCGGACATTTTATACTTAAATAATACCCTGTACCACAGTGTGGTGTAGGGTATAAAAACGATTGGATCTAAAGAGCCAAATCGGATGAAACATATATATGGGAGCTATAGCTAAATCTTTACCGATTTTCTTCAAATTCGGCAATGTTGGTTCATGAATCAAGAAACTCTACCATTCTAAATTTCAACACGATTGGATGTAAAATATAGCTTCTATAGAACTAAAGGGCCAAATCGGACGAAACATATATATGGGAGCTATAGCTAAATCTTAACCGATTTTCTTCATATTCGGTAGTATTGGTACATGGATCAAGAAACTCTACCATTCTAAATTTCAAAACGATTGGATGTAAAATACAGCTTTTATAGGACTAAAGGGCCAAATCGGACGAAACATATATATGGGAGCTATAGCTAAATCTTAACCGATTTTCTTCAAATTCGGCAGTGTTGGTTCTTAACCGATTTTCTTCAAATTCGGCAGTGTTGGTTGCATTTCATTTTAGTTTCAATTGGGATTTTTCAAATTACCATTTAAAATAATGTAGTTGACTTCCTTTTCAAAGCTTTTACATTTCAAATGGAATTCTTTAAAATTCAAATGAAGTAATTTGAATTTCAAATTTCAGTTGACATATTTTTCATTTCTGATGTGGTAGACTTTTATTTGATATTTTCCCATGAATTACACGTAAAACCGTCTAGATTTTTTTCCGATAATTAACAATAAGATGAGTAATACATACAAACAAATTCATACTTATTGTGTTCAGCTCAGCATTTGTTTAACTTCGGTTAATATAAAAATATTTCCTCACTCAGCTTATAAAAATTGTATTACGTTCATATGACTCTTCTGGCAAACAATATGGATATAATTAATGGCATTGTAAAATGCAATATTTTCAATTCAATTTTGCTGTAAAAACAAAATACTAAAATTTAAATACAGTTTTAAGTGGAAAGACGTGCTTTGGGAAAATAACAGAAAAAGGCTAGATATTTTGGTTAGTTTGCTGTAGGCTTATAATATGTGTTCACAGAAAAAAGTCAGCTTAACCTATTGAATAATCTCAGGAAATTTTCTAAGTAATTTTTAGATCAATAACTCTTATTATTGAGTCAATAACTTATTTAATTAGAATATATACGGCAGTTAAACAACTTCATTCATAAATAATACAACTTAGTTTACAGTTTCAGAATCAAACAAAATTTAAATTAACTACACACATTTCATAATTAAATCCAAATTTTTTTTGCCATTTTCCTTTATAAAATACATTGTGTAGAAAAACTATAATTTAATAAATAATATGTCAAAAATTAAAATATTTGAATAAATAATTACTATTTATTTATTTAACATTTTTTTTTTGTATACGCCGAATAAAAGTTTACTAAGATTAAAGTTGTATTACAAACAGGTAAGCAAATATCTTTCAATGGTAAGGTTAGCTACCTTACAGTGAAGTAGGAAGACTTTCCAATGTACTAATAAATATTCATCTAAGCTTGTTTTCTAGATATTCACATAATGTAGAAATAAACTACTTATAGTAAGATGATAATAAAAATCACTTCCGTTGGGGAAGTACAAACGTGTATTGCAAGTGTTTCCCCACCTTTTGGAAACAATAAATGACTACAATTAAATGTTATTGATTGTTAAATCGAGATGTATGTGTTTTAACACTTTAAACATACAGTATAAATAGGATATTTCAATTGTGTCGATGACAATTAACCATTCCATCAATGAAATAAATAACATCAATATTAAGACAATTACAGGTGTCACAAATTAAAAAATAATAACACTTGTCATAACATTCATGTCAGATTATACTAAGATTATGTCAGTTTTCCTTTGAGTAAAATTTAAAGAAGTGAACTAAAAATAAGTTCAACACCTTTTTAGTTCATTTTACTGTTAATAACTTAGCATTGCTCCAAGCGTACTATAAACTTGCTGGACACTGCATAGTAGGCCCAAATAATGGCAAAGGGGGGGAAGTCGTCAACTGACTGAATCGCATCATAGTGATCAACACTCGCGTCATCATTTACTCGAACAGCAACGTTGCCATTAAATCTCTGTACATGCCTAAATTCACAAACAGCCATCGACTACCGCAGATCTCTTAATGAGATGGCTCAGCAGTTTAATATGGAACTCAAGTGGCAGAATCGAATCATAGTGATCAACACTAACGTTATAAATTACCCAAGTCGCTATTAAATCGGGAGACTATATCCCTAAATGCACAAACAACCACCAACTCCCCGCTGATATCTTAACGAGATGGCTGACCAGTTGCACATGGACCACATATGAGTACCTGTACATTGAGATATCTCAGAGAAGTGCAAAGCCTAAAAATTTGCTTGTAATCCTGTACCACGGAGTTAGGTAAAAATATAAACATAGTACTACCCACAGATGTTCTATCAAATAACAGATGATATGTCACACATTGTAAAATTTCAGGGGAAAAACTTCTCTGTCTTCCATAGTTTTACACCTGTTACGAGTATTAATAAAAGGTGTCGTTCGTCTTTGAGGTCTTGTGTAATGCGTCACAACAATTTCTGACGGTGAATCAAAATTTTTTTATATTGCGAAAATTTTTCCAATTAATTGGAAATACATTGGTTGGCTGGTATGGGTTTAACAATAATTCTCACTCACCCCCCCCCCCCCCTTAACTGCCCCAAAAATACCTTTAAAAATAATTTAAAACAAAAAATTCAATTCAATTCCAATTAGTAATTATTTTTCTACCGGTTAAACTGTTTTTGTTGTCAAATTTTAAGGTTCCCATTAAAACAAAACACCGTTATAAATCATATACATATGTAAGTACTTACGGAGAGGGAGGAGACGCGAGAGAATAAGAATGAAAATAGAATTTCTTGAACAAAAAACTACTTGTACTTACCCTTTCTATGATGAAAAGCGTTGGGAGATGCAGAAGAGCAGACCACAAAACCTCTAGAGATATGTTTAACCTCTGACTAAGGATGACGATTAGGAAAAAACCACTACCGCAAAGACAGCAAAGGATAAAAGACGTTGACGGGTATGGGGTGGACGATGGCAGGTGACACTCACGGAACGGAGATAAAGATTACGAAAAACAAAACGAGGTTAATAGGAAATGCGCGCTAAAAACACACACTGAACACGTATTTTTCCAATTCGGTTTTTTCTAAAAAGTCACACAAAAAGTTGTAATGGTTTTCACAGTTATTCACTTGTTTAGGGAGAACAACTTTTCTTTAGATATTGTAATCCTTATTCTTTTGTTTTTTTTTTTCTTTCGACTTTGATCACGTTTTAATGTGTCTTTAAGGAAACGATTGATGGACACTCGCTGATTTATTTTAGAACACTGTGACTCCTTAGTTAGTGGACCGCGCGTCACGAATACGTATCAAAGACTGTTTGTGATATTCTGAAATAGCGGGCGTTGTAGTTAAAATAAAAGCAGAGCACCTCCTCGCCACACACAGCACAAGTCACACACACAACAACGCAAACGTCTGCGGCGTCGTCAACATCGTTTAGCCCCAACACAACAACAATACGGCACTGGCAGAGGCGTCGACCAGCAATGCTCACTGACGACAGTTAATAAGCACTCTCATGTACTCACAGCAGCGAACAACAAACAACGAGGAAAGTAAGCAGCAAATCAGCAGTAAAATGATTTCTGATTGAAGTGAGGTTAGCTGTCGAACGACAGAGCAGCAAGCAGCAGCAACAACAACAACATGAGGATGAAGATGAACAACCAGACAGAAATTAGCCGATATGTTGCGTTTGAAGTTTTTGTAGTGCAAAATGTAAAACGTTCTTTGCGTAATAATTTCATTTGTGCTGCGCTGTTATTCTGTAACCTGCTCCAGCAACGATAGTAGTGAGAGTGATGGAGAGAGTATTCCAGAGATGGATGTGTTGATTATCCATTTTACAATGAACAACTAAGAACAGTAGAAATTTTGTCCGAATCTTATAAACTACTAGCTGGCCCGGCGAACTTCGTTCCGCCCAAATTCGTTAATGTAATGAAAATAATAATACAGACATTCTCATAAGTACTGCTTTCTGTAATTTTGTCACTTAAAATACTTTGTATTATATTAAATACGATGTGAATAACTGAATTATAACAATGGCGATGTACATCTACCTTAAAAACACAAAATTCACGAAACGAATGAAATCATATAATGGACTACCTTCAAATTCAGTGTTTGTTTTTCTTCGGACACAATTTCTCAATGTAAATAAATATGAAGTTGATTGCAGTCATGATACAATTTCTAGAGGTAGTGTACAGCAAACAGCTGATTTACAATTTTTTCTTGCAGGGGTCTTGGGTTGTAAAATTCGTATAACTCTGTATGCTGTTTTCTACAAAAACAACGAGAAAAGTTGCATACAACAACAACAATGGGTAACTTTAACAAATATAATTTGTTTTGTACACTTATCACCAAAACCCCGAAAACCGAAAAACCCGACGGAGAAAATCCGGCTAAATCGACTGTTCGGGTTTTAGTCATTTTTAAAAAACCGATTATCGTGTTCGACCGGATTGACGGTTTCGGTTTTGGACACACTAACTGGAATGCAAAATTCGAAAACAAGAAAAAAATTAAAACTAAAGTTCGAAAAATTCGGAAGTTTTGAAAATGTTTTTTTAATTAAAATATATTTGGAGATATTCATAAACAAATATATTTTTTTCTAATATATTAACATAAGCGTTTCAAATACGCTTTATTGATTTTCAAATAATATGTATTTGCTCAGAAATATATATATAATATTTAAAAATGTGTGTTCCAAGTATATTTTCTTTCGATTCAAACGAATCGAAAAAGTTAATTTTACCCCGTGTAATAATTATAAATGCTTTTAGTTGGATTTGATAACATACGATGAGAACCAACATGACCTTTATTTGACCCATTACATTACACAGTACAGCATTTTCAGCTCATTGATCTGGGACTCAATTCTGAGAATTGGGCGTGAAAGTAGCCCCCAAATAAGAACTTCTGCATCATTCGTTTAGTCATATTGGCTCAATTTTAATGACCATACGATTTTTTTACTCAAGGTGGATTTTTAGCACATTTTTCATATTTTTCCCCGGTATACCGTACGGAATATCTCTTTTGTGTCTGCAGCAAAGTTGTAGATATTGAATAGGAGAAAAAAATGTGGAACAAACCTACCCGAAACCAGTAAGGAAAGGCAGAAAGTCGGGCGGGGCCGACTATATAATACCCTACACCTCCCTAACAATGCGATAAGGGTCATTGCCATAATAATTTGGAATAATTGGTTAATGGGTAGAAACATATTATCTAATTCTGAAACGATAATCGCTAAATTAAGCAATATTCGTTCCTAAATTGAGAAACATCTTTCTGGAAAATTTTAATGATCGGAAGTAAAATACAACTTCTATAGCGGTTTGATACCAAATCAGAAGGAAAATACAGTCTCTACAGCGCCTACATGTCAAATCGGGGGTAACGTATATATGGGGGCTATATCTAAATCTGAACCGATTTCTTCCAAATTTAACAGTGTTCATTCATATAATAAGAAACCTCTTTCTGCCGAATTTCATACTGATCGGATATAAAATAACATTTTTACAGCGCTTACAAGTCAAATCGGGGGTAACGTATATATGGGGGCTATATCTAAATCTGAACCGATTTTCTCCGAATTTAGCAGTATTCCTTCATGTAATAAGAAACCTCTTTCTGCCAAATTTTGCACTGATCGGATATAAAATACAGTTTTTACAGCGCTTACATGTCAAATCGGGGGTAACATATATATGGGGGCTATATCTGAATCTGAACCGATTTTCTCCGAATTTAACAGAGTTCATTCATGTAATAAGAAACCTTTTCCTGCCGAATTTCATACTGATCGGATATAAAATAAAGTTTTTACAGCGCTTACATGTCAAATCGGGGCTAACATATATATGGGGGCTATATCTAAATCTGAACCGATTTTAACCAAATTCAATAGGGATCGTCCTTGGGCCAAAAAAAAATTTGTGTAAAGTTTCGTCGAGATCGGACCATAATTGCGACCTGTACTTTGATTACAAGAATACATGCACAGACGGACAGACAGGCAGACGGACAGACAGACAGACGGACATAGCTAAATCGACTCAGAAAGTGATTCTAAGTCGATCGATATAATAAACGATGGGTCTATTTCTTCTCCTTTTGGGTGTTACAAACAAATGCACAATGTTATAATACCCTGTACCACAGTGTGGTGTAGGGTATAAAAAGTGCATCCAGTGCCTTAACAACCGCAAAAATGTTCTGTTTTATACGTATACGTATTACGGAGTCCCAAATTCATGAGTTATACTGTGTTATTATCCATTTTTTTCAATGGGACGGAGCCCTGTGCACTGTACGTTAACGTATGAATTAGTTGTAGACCTTAGTCAAAAAAGGGGGAAGAATCCTAATCAACTTTGTAGAAGGGCCGAAACGGCTCTAAAAATTGCATATGACTGGGCTCGACCGAGAGGTCTAAATGTAAACCCAGAAAAGACAGAGATATGTCTGTTCACAAGGAAAACGAAGATTGGTCAGTATGATGACCCACATTTCCTAAACAAAACAATTCCAGTTTCCAACAGGGTTAAATACTTAGGTGTAATCCTGGACAGGAAACTAAATTGGAAGTGCCACATAGAAGAACGAGCAAACAAGGCTCACATATGCTGGGCACTATGTAGAAGAGCTATTAGCTCAAAATGGGGCCTTAATCCAAGTATGACACAATAGCTCTACAAGAGCGTAATCAGACCTATTTTGACTTACGCATCAGTAGTGTGGTGGACATCAATGAAGAATAAGTGCAACATAATGATATTACAAAAGGTCCAACGAATGTGTTGTCTCGGCATAAGCGGGACAATGAGGACCACATCCAGTAGGGCATTGGAGACGATCTTGAATATCCAACCAATAGAAATACAGATTAGATATGAAGCTGCCCTCACGGCGACGAGGCTCAAAGTGATGGGCGAATGGATCGAAAGCGATCACATGTCATATCATCAAAAGATAGCTGAGGTAGTGACGGTGGATTTAACTGACATATCATCAGTATCCGACAGAATACCTGAAAGATCAATGGTTGCTGAGTGTGAGACCATGATACCAGACAGACAATCCTGGATTGATGGAACCGTAGTACAGACAACATCTGGAAATTGCTGTTATACAGATGGATCGAAACTAGGGGAGAGAACGGGGCTAGGACTTTACATCGAGGAACCGGAAACCGAACTCTTATTCCGTCTGCCAGACCATAACACAGTCCTGCAGGCGGAAGTCCGAGCACTTACAGAATGTGTGAGCTGGCTTGGGACTAACACAAGACCAACAAAAGTGAATATTTTCACAGATAGCCAAATGGCTATTAGGCCGATAACGTCTAGAACGGTGAGGTCGAGGACGGTTTTAGATTGTAAAATGGCGATTAACGCCTACTCCGAATACGGCACTATATGCATCATATAGGTGCCTGGCCATTGCGGAGTAAGGGGTAACGAGAAAGCAAACGCCTTGGCATCTAGAGCCAGAGACTTGCAAACAACAACATTAGAGAACGCAAAACCCTTCAGAGTTATGCGTTCTGAACTACAAATATGGGCGAAGAACGCCCATATCACGCTATGGAATAGTGAAAACGTTGGGAAGACAACGAAGGTCTTGTGGGGTGACCCAGACGAGGACAAGGCCAAGACCTTACTGAGATTGAGCAAGGTAGAAATTAGTAAGATCATGGGTGTCCTTACAGGACACACATGCTTACAAGCACACCTACATAGGATAGGAGTTGTAGATGACAGCATATGTAGGGCATGCGGGGAGGATGACGAAACGTTGGAGCATTACCTCTGCCACTGCCCAGCGTTCGCCAACAATAGATCACGTTTCTTAGCAAATGATGCTATACCAGACTTGACCCAACTTAGGGGCGTAGACTGAAAGAAGATTAAGGACTATGTCGACAGTACAGAGTTCCTAAAATAGCTTACCGACCTTTCTAAAAAAAAAATAACAATTAGAGCGCACAACAGGCCGAATACTGGCTTACGTGTATGTCCAAGGACATGAGGTGGAATTTCACCGCCTCCTCTTCTCAACCTAACCTAACCTAACCTAGTAAAAAAAAAAACTATAAAAGGTTTATTGAACTGATTTTTTAAATATTATACATGTGGCAGCACCAAGACTGCCGTGTTCGAATGACAGACAATCTGGCAACTTGGTAACGAACCAAAGGGGGAGAAAACAACAACTTTTTCCTAGAGAAGTTTTCGCTCTACAGCTGTATCATTTTTAGTAGTACTTCGCCAGATTTTGTAAGCTAGATTCAATAAAATAATAAATAGAATTAAATACCTACTTGTGTAAAGTAAAATCCGAACGTTTTATCATTACAACGGCAACTATTAACCGTTATATTTATACTTTTAACTTGCTTGTCATCATCCCATCTCTGCTATGGGGGCTGGTTCGTTTTTGTCATTGACTGGTTCGCCGTGTGAATGTATGTATGTATGAGTGCGCGAACGAATTGATGATATTTACGTTGTCATTGCTTTATTGTTTTTAATAAATGCGTACAAAAAATATGCAAACGTTCATACGTACATACTTATTAAAACTACACGAGTTATTGAAAGATTTTTCGGAACATTTGCCATAAAGACGCGGAATAAATTCATTTACATCATTTGTAAAGTCCAAATTCTCTCATAACATACGTATACACAATCTCATGCTTACTCTCTTTCAATGTGACTCTTGCAGCATCCAGTAGCACTGTCGTTAACATTGCTGTTATTGTGTTTGGTTTGTGCTTTTGTCCTTCTCCAAGGACACCGCCGCACAGATGCATGAGAAAAGCAGCGCGGCGTCACACTAACAAAACGGTAAAATTGGACAACGTGCTTTTTTGCTCGTCTACAATACACACACTTTCAATTTCTTTCAAGCTTCTAATTGAAAACAGTGGTTTGGACAGGTCGTTAGATTTTTACTTAACTCAACCCACATTGTACCTATTTTGATACCTTCTTCTCATTTGATGGATTATTCTATTTGGATTAACATTGCGAGCGCCTAAAAATATGCAATAACTAAATATTAGCTTTTGCCGCATTCAGAAGTCTCAGAGAAATTGCATATTCGCATATACACACAAATTTAAATGCATTTTATAACTTCTCTCCTTATACTCTACAAGACCACATCAGGGAAATACATATATATACCGATCGACTTACCCCGTTTTCAAGAAGCTCCATTAATACAAACTTACAGTGGAACCGATTGCACAAAAAGAGGTAATACATCTAGATATTTTAAACTGATGACCAGATCATTTCACAATGTTCTATATATTAGTTGGGAACGACAGCAGTGCGTTTTGAGTTTAGGCCAGGCCACAACAGCCTGGAATCTATGCAGTTCCTGACTAGTGGACGCTCCTGACTAGTCGAGCGCAGTTTTTGAATTCAAGAATATAGTTTCCAATGATTGATACTAGCCTGACTATCAGAGAAAATAATTGTACCGACTTTGGTCAGCATATTAATTTTCAGTCATTTCCTGCCTCTTTAATAGCTAAGATTTCTGGTAAACACAACAGTGATAAGGCAATCTTTTTGTAAGTGATAGCTAAAGTTCCTTTGAAAAGGCACAAAAGCCCACTTGGTTACGACCATTCCATTCTGATCTATGAGGTACACTGAAAATATTTTCTTCGTACTATTTACGAAACATTCTTCATACTATATTCTTCATACATGCTTCATAATATTTACGAAGATTTTCGTAAATTTCATGCATAATATGAATATTATTTAAGGAATTTACAAAGGGGTTTCTTACACGGAGGAAAATCGTCATTTTTGATATGTTTGAATTGAAAGAAAATATACTTGGAAACGATTTTTTTTAAATATTATATATTTGTTAACAAATAAATTTTATTTTAAAATCAAGAAATTTTGTTTGGAACGCATGTATTAATATATTAGAACATAATTTATTTGCAAACCGAATTTCACAAATAAAATATGTGTTTACACACAAACAAAGTTATTGTTTAAGAAGTTTTCCAAATATATTTTTTTTAAAAAGATTTTTAAAACTTTGCTGACTTGTTCGAATATTAGTTTGTTTTTCCTAGTTTTCGTGTTAAAATGTATAGCCAAAAATGTCATTTAATTTATAAATATTCCAATTCATCACTTTTTGTCAATCCATCAATGCAACTTATATTTACGAAAGATTATTAGATTAGAATTATGTTTAATAAAATTTTACAAACATATAAAATTTATAAAAAATGCTCTTTGAACATCTGAAAAACAGAAAACTTGTCTTTAAGTTAAGACATTATTACATTGAAAAAAAAAATAAATAATTACAAATTAATCTTTGTTTCGAAAATACTAGTTCCAAATAAAAAATATTTGAATGGGAGCATATTTTTGTTTTGAACAATATCCTCCCAAACATAAAATATTTGTGTGTGTCAAATATTATATATTTGGAGTGTTCCCTGAACATATGTATATTTCAAGCCGAATATGTTTGGGACTATATACTACAGAAGCGATTATTTTTCAGCGTGTAAGAAGTCATCATAAAAGCTTCGTAAAATTATGTTCATATATTTTATGAAAAGATTCTTATTTTGTATAAAATGACGCCTTAACAATTTCGTAATTTTTGAGTTACATAATTTTGAAATTTCAAGGGAGTATATTATTTTGCTCTTATATCTGTATTGATTTCCAACAATTTCTAAAGCGTTCGACCTTGGGACAAAAAGAAGATCTATGCCAAATTTATTACCTACTTAAAGCGTTCGGAGGAAAACCTGAAAATTGTTCAACAACTGTTTATGTTTTATATAAGTACTAGCTACCAAAGTGGTATTCATACCTAAAGCGGGGAAGATATCACACACTAGGCCAAAAGACTTCAGACCAATTAGCCTATCCTCCTTCCTATTGAAAGGTCTGGAAAGACTTTTAGATTATTTCATTAGGGAAAACCTGGATACAAAACTCCTGTCGGTGAACCAACATGCTTACAATAAGGGGAAGTCTACAGAATCAGCACTGCACGAACTTGTGAGCACTATCGAATCGTCCCTGCATTTCAAGGAATTCACCATGGTGGCATTTCTTGACATAGAAGGGGCTTTTAACAACATTCACTCAGATGCAGTAATTGCGGCACTGTCACATCTAAAAGTTAACTCTAGTTTGATTAGACTAATTCAAAGTCTGCTCAACAGAAGACGCATAACAGCATGTCTTGGGTCCAAAACTCTAACAAGGTTTGTAAACAGAGGGACCCCGCAAGGAGGAGTACTGTCTCTCTAGATCTAGAAAGTTGTGGCTGCAAGGTCGTGGCATATGCGGACGACGCACAGTGGAATATTTTCACACAAGACGCGGCAAAAATTAGAAGGAATTGAGCTAGAGCTTTGAAATTTGGTACATATCACTCATTTCGCCTAATTAGCTAAAACCCAATTTTTTGCTTAAATCCGCCCATAACCACGGCTACTTCCCACATAACCTAAAATTAAAAATCTTGGTATTTTTCTCAATTTAGCATTTATATTATTACAAATCACTTGTAGAGATTGTATTTGAGTCCTCAATTATATAAACATCACAAGTGTCACGCCCAACGCCCATATATCAATTTAAATTTTTTACGATGTTGGAAATTACAGGAAATTTTTTTATAAAACGCTTTGTATCTTTTGTTCTATGTAAATCAGTACATAGAACAAAGTATATACCTAAAGCGCAATACATAAGCTCAACAGTTGCAAAAAAATCATGATGAAATAGTTTACAGTTTTTTGTTAATTAATCAATCATTCCAACTATCCAGAAAAAATAATCATTGATTTAGCAAAGTGTTCATTAATAATACGTCATTTTTAAATCATACTTTTAGGAATATGTTGAAAGGGCACACAAACAATGAGGCATGTACATATATATACATAGTAGATTGGCAAACAAATGTTCGCTTATATGAATATTTACCTCGTTCATGTCGGTTGCCGTTTAATTCGGTCTGTAATCGTTGATGTAAACTGAGATACTCTTTCGGCTCAAGACCAACTTGCGTTTATACATGCTTTATATGCTTTTTGTTATATTTGCAGTCAATTTATCATTTGCCCCTTAAGGTATGCTTTGGTAATGTTGTTCAATACATAGCAAGATGGACTAAAAATAACGAATTTTGTGTTGTTTTTTGCCGAGTAGGTTTTACCATTTCGTTAAATAAATCAACATAGGCAGGTATAGGCAGAATTTTCTTTTTGCAATGGTTAACTGAGAACCTAGTTTATCAATTTTTGTTAATGCCAAGACATCGGTCGGCCTCGCGAGTTTAATTTTATCCTGAAGAAAATGAAACACCCTGAATTTTGGCAACTTCCAGGTAAACCGCTGCATAAAAAGGGAAAATGACAACATAATACTAGTTTTTTTAATGCAAAAAAACACGTCAAAAGGTTCTGTATAGTATGACTTAAACGAAGTTCCAATGCGTCTCATAGTTTCGGAGATATGGGCTTACAAAATACCCTCTTATATGACAAACTTTGGAACCATTGTACCATTTATGAATTTCAAATGCTTGTACCGCGATAGTTCGCCAAAATATCGGCAAAACCTTTAAAGACTTAGTTAATTGGAATGTTCTTTACAGATTGGAATCAAAACTGTTGAGATTGGGCCTCATGAAAATTGGGAGTTTTTGCCGCTCATAATACACTGTGCGACGTGGCAATCGCAGTGAGTGGCAAATTCGAAAACGCCCTCCGAGACATTCTACAGGTGGCTCTGAACAAATTGGCTAGATGGGCCAGAAGCAGTGGGCGTAAACCCAAACAAGACAGAATTGGTTATCTTTACTAGGATGAATAAAGTCCCACATGTGGACCCTCCACCTCGGATAAACGGAACAGATCTAGTCTTTTCTGAAAGTGCAAAATCTTTAGGAATAATTCTAGATAGAAAACTGTTATTTAGACTTAACGTATTGGAACGTGTAAGGAAGGCCAACGTCGCCTTATATTCCTGCAAAAAGGCTGTAGGGTCGCGGTGGGGCCTCTCTTCTAAAATCGTTCACTGGATATATATAGCAGTAGTTCGTCCTATACTGCTATACGGCATTGTGGTATGGTGGACGGCAACTGACAAACTAACCATCACCAACCTACTAACAAAGGTTCAGAGAACAGCCTGCCTGAGCATAAGCGGAGCCTTAAGGACTACAGCGACCGAGTCTCTACAAGCCCTACTCCATATACTGCCGATTAATATTGTGGCGAGAGAAGTTGCAACCAAAGCGGCAATAAGATTAAACTGCCTATCAATGTGGAGGTACAAGAACTATGGTCACATGAGGATATCAAAGTGTAGTGCTATGGTAACCGACCGAGTGGACTATATACCAACGGTGTACACCTTCGAGAGAAATTACATCACTATGATTCCCGCCAGAGATGAATGGGTCGGCAGAATACCAGGTAATAGAAACCATCTCCACTTTTACACGGATGGTTCGAAGCTTGATGAAAAGGTTGGCTTCGGAGTACACTGTGATGAACTTAGTCTGTATATAGCTCACAGACTACCAGATACCTGCAGTGTCTATCATGCCGAAATAATGGCAATATGGGAAGTCGCCAAGTGGCTGATTCGCAACATAGTAACCAACACTGGCGTTGTCATTTACTCGGACAGCCAGGCTGCCATCAATTCTCTGGAGGTAACATCCCTAAATTCACAAACAGCCCTCGACTGCCGCAGATCTCTTAACGAGATGGCTGAGCAGTTTAATATACACCTCATATGGGTGCCTGGGCATAGGGATATCCCGGGGAACTGCAAAGCCGATGAACTTGCTAGGAAAGGGACGACATTACAAATTCTCGAAGAAGCATTACGTGCAAGCTTTGGCTTAGGCAAGAGGCAATCAGGCAGTCAATCTGGCTTTCTCCCCTCTGTAACATATTGAACAATTTTTGCTTGCCCCAACTGCATCATAATTTTAACCTTTTTGCACCACAGTGCTACTAAGAGCATACATTATAAAAAAAACATTCTTATTTCATATTTAACTTTCTCTCTCCCTGCATCCATATTTTTACCCACTGTACTAAATGTACGCTTCTTGACCCACTGTACCATATTTAACCGTTTTGGGTCCACTGAAACAAATTGAACACATTTTTGTCCTACTATTTTTTGCCCACTATATTGAACCATTTTTGCCCCACTGTACCATAGTTAACACATTTTTGCCCCACTGTTCCATAGTTAACGCTTTTTGCCCCACTGTACTATACTTAAACTATTTTGTTCCACTTTACCATATTTTACTATTTGTGCCCACTGAACCCATTTTTGTCATACTGTACCATATTTACCCATTTGTGTCCCACTGTACCATAGCTAACACATTTTTTTCCCACTGTTCCATAGTTAATGCTTTTTGCCCCACTGTACCATATTTAACCCATTTTGTCCCACGTTACCATATTCAACTAATTGTGCCCCACTGTACCATAGTTAACCCTTTTTTTCCTCATGCTCCATAATTAACACGTCTTGTCCCACTGTGCCTCTTAAAGTTAGAATTACCAAAAATCTCTTCCAATCTCTAGTTTATGTTAAAAAATGTACCCTGGAACCATTGATCCACGTTTGACTTTTTTAAACCACTTTTGCCCCACTGTGCCCCGAAAACTGCGAATAAAAAAAAAATACACCGATCCGTTGTCATTAAGACATACCTCGCTTCAATTTTCACCATTCTAATTTTAGGCTTTAAAATTGACGGTGGTACCATATTTATACCTTTCTGTCCCACTGTGCCCCTAAATTTTTAAAAATCTCTCCTTGTTATTGTTTACGTCGCAAGAGCTACTCTCACAACAAATTTCACGATTCTAGGTCTTGCCATTTGGATTTACCTGTTGTACCACATTTTTCCCGTTTTACCCCACAGTCTACGTAAATGTTCGAATTTCGAAAAATCCTGTCAATTTCAAAGTCTACCTCATAAGGGCTACACTCACACCAAATTTCACGATTCTAGCTCTCGCCATTTGAATTTGCCTTTTTACCCCACTGTGTACGTAAATGTTAGAATTTCGAAAAATCCTGCCAATTTCTGAGTCTACCGCCTAAGGGCTACCCTCATACCAAATTTCAAGATTTTAGCTCATTTCGTTTGGATTTGGCGGTGGTACCATATTTATCCCTTTTTGCCCCATTGTGCAGCTAATAGAACGAATTATTGCTCGTCTACGTCTCAAGGACTACCCTCCCACCAAATTTCATGATTCTAGCTTCAGCCGTTTGGCCTGGGCGATGATCAGTCAGTCAATCAGCCAGTAAGTCAGCCAGTCAGTCAGCCAATCACGCAACAATTTTATATATATAGACTATGTATGTTCGGAAATTCTATGAGCGTCTAAGACTTTCCAATCAGAAATTCTCTCGCTTAAATTCTCGGAGACAAGTGCGAGCACCTCTTGTTTGTTTCTAGTAATGAATGTAGTTTCATATCGTATATTACAAATTACAAGATTACTACTTATAATATATTCAATAAGTAATTCGCCCCTTTCGTTAATGTCGGTACTTCCCAAATATTATGGTGTGTATTAACATCACTACACACAATTAGGTATTTGTTCTTTTCGCGTCTCAGTATCATGTGCCATATAAATGGAAGCCAACAACCATGTCTTCAATACTAAAAGAAGGAAGAGATATATCGAGCCATAAGCGCAAATCTATCGTAAGCGACATTTTATCGAAAAAAATGTTATGATTGGAAATTAATCCCTGTTTGTATCTCCAGTGTTGTCTATCTCCAGAATATTCAAATTCTCAATAAAACACTAACAAAGTGGGGGTTGCATTTTATCGTAAGTGATTGTTTAAATTTTTTGTGATAAGACTTTATCGTAAGTATTGCGGTGACCGAAATTTTGATGAAATTTTGCATACACGCTGAAAAAAATATCTTCTGTAGTATATTGTGCCTAATATATTCCGCTAGAAATATATACATTTGCACAAACAAATATAGGGTTTTCCATTAAGGACATAACATTAACTTTCAAAAAAGCATAAAATCTGCGTTTTTATCAAATAATTAATACTCTATCTCAAAAACGCGGATAAATATATTGCTTTTTTGATTTTATCGGATATCTGCTAGCTATGACTCGATTTGACCAGTGCAAAAAATCCAACGTCGATTTTTTTCGAAATAAGTTTATTGGTCGTTCTGTTATATCTGGCTATAGAATGACACCATTACATTTAATTAACCGTGTTTCTGGTCCATATCCTAAAGTAAACTCACCTTATAATACGAAAGAAATTATAAAAAATTAGTCGGTTTGACATTGGAAATTTTCACAACTTTTGTTGTGGTCGTGATCCCATTACGAAATTGTTATAGTAAACAAAATGGGCTTAATTTTTGTAGTTTAAAGATATAAAATCCCTTCCGCGGAACATACATAAACTCGACTGGAAAACATATGTCGCGAGAAAAATTTATGAAAATTAATTATTTGAAAACAATTGTCAATGTACATTTTGTGTGCTTTTAAATAGGTGTCATGTAAGCTACGGCGCATTTAAATCGGTCCACGTAGTCAGGAGATACAATGGTCAAAATTTCAGACTTTGACACCGTGTACCCTTGTAACCTACCACGCTATGAAGCTGTATTTTTGGCAAACCTCATTCCCATAGTACTTCTGCAACCCCACTAAATTTTGACGCGCTCGGAATAAAATTGAAAAAAGTGGGCCTTTTGACGTGTTTCTCCCCATATATGAAAGTAGTTACAAGAGAAATAAACATTGATTTTCTTACAATTTTGTGTTTTAAAGCAGTAATACAAATTATCGTAAGCGACATATTTTTTCCTACATATGCAAAAATCAGTAAGTAAATTTTATCGTAAGCGGTATAAATTGCTAAAAAAATACATGAATTGTTGTGGTTTTTTGTTACTGTTGGATAAAGAAGATAAACTTTACAATTTGAGCATCAAAACATTTCAGTTTTGCTACTTGTTGTTTGAAGTAGCATTTGTTATTTGTCGCTTGCGCTCATGGCTTGATATATTAAGGTTCTTTGCAGAGCCATTAGGCTCTACGTCTTAAAGCACCCTAAACCCTGGTGTTCTAATCCCACAAATCATATCTCTTCGCAAACATGGTTCCTGGGTTAGGAACATTTCCTCCTCACATCAGCAGGGATTCTTCCGATCCCGTGATGAAGATCTTCTCCACGCATCCAATCACACTGGTAAAAGGGGGCGAAAAGCAGGTTCCCACCAGATGCAGCTCTGACACTTGCAAAGAGGAAGGTTCATCTTTGGATACTCTACCAGTGTTATCTGGATTAGTATTTTTGGAATCCTTCCTTATCGTCTTTGTACACCTTAAGCCGAATTTTGCCGAATACATATAATACCATGCCATCGGACTAAGTATAAATACTGCGTGTCTGCGATTCCCATCCGCCACATTTAATCGACCGACCTTCCAGTTGCCAGTTGGAAGCCCAGGATTGCAAACATTCAGCATCTTAGATACGGATTCCACATCGGCTGGTAAAGCCGGAATTCATGCATGTACCTGTGGCCGAGACTAGATGTCCTCCTTGATGACAACATCCAGTGTCTCACCTGGCCAGATTTTCCCAATCTTCTTTAAATCGCAGCGGTAGCACTCATCTGAGCAGATATTACTTAACCATATTAGTTCTATGCGGCTCTGATACTAACCTGCGTCGACACAATCGGGAGCCGGACCCGGCAGCTCCTCAAGAACATCGAAGAAAGCAGAGCACAGTGCGTACTTTATCTCACACCACTTGCCCCTTGGGATGTTGCCGTCTTCCACTCCCCTGTTGAGGACCGCTAGTATCAAGCTGTCCTTAGTAACGTCATCGAAGGACGTTGAGCAGTGTTAACACTGTAACCTTTGGTCCTTTTGGAAGTCGGCGGTTCAGCCGGAAGCTGATGCAGTATCTCACTTTAGGGATTCTCTCTGATTGTTGGTCAGCCATTCGCAGATCAATAAAATTCCACTTTGATGGACGGTTATGCTTGCCAGAGGAAACCGAAGTGCCAGGTAGGTAATCCACCCTGCCGCCTTAGAAGAGGTCTTTGGATCACTAGACTTGTTGTCAGGCGTAGATTTGGATTCTAGTGTATTACTTGTAGTCGTCATCGTTTTCGTTATACCACTTGTATCATTATCAGTTCTGGTATCCGTAGTCGTATCGGTTAGTTGTTGTTGCAGTAGTATGTATGTTTTTGTTTGTTTGAAGAGTTTCATATAGGTCCCACGATGGGGGTAGGGTAGGTCTATCACGTCATATTCCCCAAACAAAACACAGTTTTTGGTAATCCCTGACAGCGAACAGACAAGACTCATGAGCACGATACGCACAACACTCCGGACTTAGGAGAGCTTATTTTATGTACAACCACTACTGTAGGGGGGATACATATTTACCACAGCATAGCCCCCGGTAGGACCGGCAAGGACTGAGTGGCACAACACCTATTACTTGCTGAAGCGTCCAGGTATCAGCAAGGCTACTTAGATTCGATGAAGCCTGACTGCAAACCTTGCACCGATGGGCAAGAGGTCATATTACACCCGGTGTTAGGGGAGTTCGTTATAAGATGAACCACTACTTTTTATACCATTTAGCGTTAACTAAGGTGCACTACGTAGTAGCGGTCTACTCTTGCACCCCTCCACTATGAGATAATCTGCTACCAAATGTAGTCGATTTTTTTATTAGTTTGCAACATTTTCGACAGATGGGATATAGCATCCAAACCACTGTGCAGACGTTTACGTTGTGTTTTTCCTTATTTGTAAATCAGATTTTTTAACTGATTTAATTCACATACATGCATACAAAAATCTGTGACATTAATACATATGCATGTACGGGTATTTATATATGTATGTGTTTCGGTTTCTTTCACATTTAGATTCGCTCAAGTACAATTTTGTCAAATTATTTAATTCTTTTGTTTTTATTAACACAATTGTATCAATTTATTTTTTGTTTGTTTGTATGTGTCGGTACCCGTGATACCCATTACCAATGGAAGAACTTTAATAATTAAATTAATTTAGTTTTGGATGCTGGGTCTGGTCATATGTCCATGCAGCATACGAGTATACTGCCCACAGAGTTCATTGGCCATTCTTGGCATGTAAAATTTCAGACGGACTAAATGGGTGTGTATTACCCTCTTCGTTTACCATCAGCAGCAGCCACATTGAGAATGTGGTGATGAAATGATTCCCAGTACACGTATGTCAAAGGTCACGAACTTGCGAGTGTATATGAGTGGAACACACACCCACAGATACAAGTGCAATACAAGAATGTCCACATCTCTTCAAGTCATTTGGGGGTTGCTCTTGTATGACCTCAGAATTAGAGGTTAGTCTAAGGAGGACGTGATGCAACACACAGTGGGATAAAGTGTAACACGAGAATTTCGTCATTTGTAAATTATTTGTAGGATGTGATGATATGTACACAATTCCAAATGTGCGCCATGTTCTCGTCTTACCATCTACTCATCCTACACTGAAAAAAATAGTAATAAAATTAATGACGACACATTCTTAAATTAAGTATGCGACCTCGGCATCAATTCAATCCGAATTTTCATAAAAATAATGAAATTTACATGTTTTTTACGAAATTTTCCTTAATTTAAAGTTTTTTTAATTTGAATTAATGACTATCTAATCATTAGTTTTGTGTACGCCTTTAAATTGAAGAAACTAATCATAATTTTTGTGACAATCCGTAATATTTCAATACTTTTAAGGATTTTTGCATTAAAACTATGATGTAGACATGTCATAGTTTTAATGCCGAATCGGACTTAATTGACAGTATGACATATTTGAGTAATAAATTTAAGGCTATACTCCCCTTAAAGGAAAGACTGTTGGTAATAAATTTTATGATAATTGCCATTATTTTTAAGAATACATACGAGGGAATTATACAATCTCTCTCTCGCTCGGAGAATCAGTTTTGTTTGTTAATGTGTAAATCAATAATTGTTATGGTTATGCGAGAGCTCTTCTACTCTCTGAAAATAGAAAATAATTCTGTTGTTCGTTTTCTTTTAAATCGTCAGTTATTTACAAGCGATGAAGTTCGACCCAAATTCCGGGACATCAGAATTCGTTTTAGGGGTATGGTTCCTTCGGCAAAGTTTCTTATTTTGATCCCTAGAATACGATTTTCACTGAGCAATGGCGACTTTTTTGCCTCCCCACAAATCGACCCGGCCTAGTGTATACATACTCGTACGTGCATATTGCACCGAAAATTGTTTTATTATGGGCCGTTAACAGTTATATTTGCTAAAGCATAGTAACAACAACCGTCGGGTACATATGTGTATGTGGTTATGCCGTCGGCGTCACCATTGATCTTGGTGATAAGAGCGTGCGTGCGTCATAGTTATTTTTGCTGCATGTTATTTATGGTGATATACATACGTTTTTATAGGAGATCTTTTTAGTAAGTCCTGTGAAGAGATTTGTGCGAACACTAAAAAATGGACGATAAAAAAGTGAGTAATGGGTTTTGTAATACTGAAAGAGACAATAGGAAAATGTTTAGATACGTGAAATATAATATTATAATCCTTAAATGAACAACTTATTGGCAATTACAAAATTAACAAAACAAAACACATTTTAATTGAAAAGTATATATTTATTAAAAATAACTGCTAACAGCGCATAATGCAGAAATGTAAAATGTTTGTGTTATAAACATGTTATACATAAAACTATCTTTTTTATTTTTTTTAGTAAAACAATTTTAGAATGGATCTTTTGGGAAAAGAGTGACAAATTCTACCAAATATTTCAACGTAAGTATTATATATGAACGGTTGAAATATTTCTCTTAGTTTTCAGTGTTTACCAATTGTGGTACGATAAAATTTATGTTTATTTTTTATATTTGATTTCTTTTCAGAAAAAATTTAATTATTTTAATTTAAGATCGCGCAATATTTGAAGATAAATGTTATGGATATATATTAAAAATGCAGTGCTGAATGCTATTTATAAAGTACTAGAAATAAGTGAGCATACACCTACACGGGAATGTTTGAATTGGAAGAAAATATATTTGGAAACTAAATGTGTAAGTATTTTGTATATGTGAACGTATTTGGAACGTATATATTAATATATTAGAACAAAATATATTTGCGAACTAACTTTCACAAATAATATATGTGTTTTCACGCAAACAAAGTTATTGTTAAAGGAGTTTTCCAAATATATTTTATTTAAAAGTTTTTGACTTTTTCGAATTTTAGTTTAAATTTTTCCTAGATTTCGTGTTATACTTTATAGTTAAACCTGTTGTTAGGTTAGGTCCATTTGGTCAAATTTTTGCATCGTCTCCTTTGTAAACGGTAATATATATGTATATTGCCTTATAATTTGGTCAAAGGGATATTTTTGTTTTTTGACATCAACATAAGCCTTTTTTGTTCAAAAATAATATTTAAATAAGCTTCTTTCCTTTCAATAAGTATTGAATAAAAATAAATATAAAATATTGGGTTAAATATTCCTTTTGTATGAAAATTTAATATGGACCAAATGGTCTCTTATTCTAGGATTTGTACATATTTTCCAGTTAAACAGCAGGATTAAGAATGTCATAGGCTGCATTAACTAATTATTATTTAATAATTATTCCTATTCATCTCTTTTTGACAATCCATCAAAGCAATTTATAGCTACGAAAAATAATACGATTTAAATTTGAATCGAATTTTACAAACATATTAAATTTGTTTGCACATTGAACATCTGAAAAACAGAAAACTTGCATCTAAATTAAGGCACTAAATTACCAAAAAATACTTAAATACAATTAAATCATTGTTTCGGAAATATTTCTTCCAAATAAAAAATATTACGATGGAATCATAGTTTAGTACAATATCCTCCCAAACGTATAATATTTGTGTGTTTCAAATATTATATAGGTATTTGGAGTGTACCCTAAACATATGTACGTTTCAAGCTGAATATGTTTGGGGCAATATACTACCGAAGCAATTTTTCAGCGTGTATACAATTTTATAATATTTTTATTTTAATTTCAGCCAAATTCAATGTTCAAAATCATTAAAGGTTCCAACGAAAATTGTTCATGGATGTTTGGGGAACATATAGAAAGGTGAATCCACTATAAGTTTACAAATCGATAACAAATATACGAAACTTCAAATACATATTTCGATGGTGTGTTGGCCGGTTTATCTTTATACATACAACTAAAATACGGTTTTAGATTATAAAATGTTGAAAGTTATCCGTAATATGTATTATACATTCATTGTATTTTCTAATATTAAAATAATAAAACCAATTTTTAGAAAAAAGGACGTGTTGTGTTTTGAATTTATCGTGTAAACTTGTATACAAGAATCATATTTTCTATGAATATTGAAATGGTTTCTGTGGCTCTTTAATATGAGTGGCATTCGAATAAAAACAATGTAAGGAATTTTCCCTACATATTTTAAAAAAACTTTATTTATGCTTTAAATTAATTACCAGTATATGCTTATATCAAGGACATACATTTTAAAATTTAATACGATAATTTTTTAAATTTTATGATATTTTACTAAACATAAGCACGAGGCATACTTCAATTTACGCCAAAACGTGCTTATTTTAAGACCAAACTTAATTAGTTTTATTACCAAATGTTCTTGATTCTATGAAATGCATCATCAAAACAAGTACTATTGATGTCTTTGAATTTACTATAAAACATTCTTATTTATATAGCGATTGTCTTTGGCTCGAAATCATTGCCGAAATCTTAAACTTTACGACAAATTCTTTGATTTTCAGTGCGCTTTTTTTAGTGTAGGTCTTAAAATTTTACCTCTGCCGAACTCGATGTGATTTTAATAGAGTCCGTTGGTGGCAAACAGCAGCAAGTATGTGATGATATGATGGATACAGATTTGAGCCTTTTTCAATCGCACGCAACCTGAGCTGTGTATATTGGTGTTTTGTTAACTTCAAATTCATAAATAATGCTAATGCCTCTTCATTTGAGAAGTTTTTTTCATCTCTTGGAGTTGGAATACTCTTAATAATCCGTTTTGTTCTCAGAGGACTAGCGTTTAAAACTTCAACAATTTCGGCTTTTGTGCGTTGTTTTTGTGATCGCAATTGATGTAACAAGCTTTCTGCAATAGTTTCACATCCGATTTCTTCATTGATATCCTTAAGTTTTCGCCTTTACCGTTACCGAGTGATTTTGGTGGTCTCCCACAATTGTTTTGATTTTTACTTTCTGAAGATACTTGGACACTAAGTTCGCCCTCAAACCATATTGCAAAGGTCTTATAAAATTTATGTTTATTCCATCCAACTTGTTTGTAGCGCTTAGTTAAGTTGTTGATGAAAATATTTACTTTAAACAGTACAGTAATACTTTTGGCAATTTCTCGAAGAGTACTATCCTACCTACGTAAGAAAAAATTAACCCACTATCGATAATAGTTTGTGAAAATAACAATTTCCTTCTACAAAAATATACAAAAATTACGTTTTTATACCCTCACTTTAGTGTGACGAGGGTATATATCATTTGCTACGGAAAAAAGTGTAACACGTCGAAGGAGTGACCTAAGACCCCAAGTATGTTCGGAGGAAATCCGTTTTGGGTCATTTTAAGTCGAATGAGCAATGTCCGTCCGTCTGTCTGTCTGTCTGTCTGTCTGTCTGTCTGTCTGTCTGCCTGTCTGTCTGTGTGTCTGCTGGCTGGTGCGCACGATAACTCTCGAAAGGAGTAACCGATTGACCTCAAATTTGGTATGTGGTAATATTTTTTTCTATCTCCGGCTAAGTTCGAAGATGGGCCATATTGGTCCACTCCTTCTAGTACCTCCCCCACAAAGGGTTAAAATGTTGTAAAATATTGATTCTTTAATAACTGCTATACTACTTATTCGAATCTTTTGAAATTTCACACATAGTATTAGCTTATTAGTCGCTATCAACTCGAGAAAAATGGGCGAAGTCGCCACGTCCTTTTTGGTACCTCCCACACAAATGCACCATTTTGCACCAAAAGTTAACAGCTTATAACATTAATAACAGTGTATAAAAATACTTGAAATTTTGTACAGTATTATGCTTTTATATTGCCTACAGTCCAGGGAAAAATGGGTGTTGTTGCCACGCCCCTTTTGGTACCTCCCACACAAAGGTACCTTTTTGCACCAAAAGTTAACAGCTTATAACATTAAAACCAGTGTATACAAATACTTGAAATTTTTTTACAGTGTAATGTTTTTATAGTGTCTATAGCCCTGTGAAAAATGGGCGTTATTGCCACGCCCCTTTTTGTACCTCCCACACAAAAATTCCCAAATCATACCACAATTTAATGTCTCATAACGTTTATACCAGTGCACATAAATGCTTATAAGTCGGCACAGTGCAATGAATTTAAAGTATCTAATGTTCAGCGAAAAAAAGGTGTATTATATAAACCCCTTCTGGTAACTCCCACACAAATTGACAGAATAATTCGAGTAATATTCAATATTACATTACTCACAAAGTGAGGGTATACCTTAGTCGGTTTACCCGACTGAAACTTTCTTACTTGTTTTTTCAAAATTACATAAAATATTTGTTTTCAGCAGCACACCACGCCCACAATAATAAATATTTTGAAGTAATTTTTTGGCTGCCCTACTCTCAATATGTTTGGTATTGAATGGCATTAAAATGATAGAAATCGGCGATGACAAAAAAATTTGACTTTTGGCCAGTACAATTCAAATCTGAACCACAGTGCGTCGCCTTATATTCCTGCAGGAAGGCTGTATAGTCGGAGTTTGGCCTCTCACTGTTATATGGCATTGGGGTATGGTGGACGCAACCGAGCGGCTCTAAGATTAAACTGCATCGATGAACTTGCTAGGAAAGGGACGACATTACAAAATCTCGAAGAATTTGCATATAATGGTGCGCCACATGCAAGCTTTGGCTTAGGCAATGAGGTAGTCCAACGATAGATGGACAGAAATCGGCACCTGTAGGGTAGCTAGACAAATCCATGGTATGACCTGAGAAGGTTAAAATATCTCCTCCCACTAAGAGGAAAAGATTGTCTACGTTAGTATCAGTTTTGACGGGACACTGCTTGATCGGCGAACACGCCTAAAGATTGGGTATTGACTTCTGCAGAAGCTGTGGAGATGAGGAAGAAGTGGAGAGCATTGAGCGCTTGCTGTGCGACTGCCCCGCTTTGAGTAAACGACTGGACATACTGGGGTCAGCCTTTTTAGGCAGTCTAACAGATCTTTCCGGTACCGATATTTGTACTATCGATAAATTTGTATATTAAACAGGTTGGTTTTGATGAGGGGCATTGCAGCCCGTGGTTACACTAGGGACCTAAACCGGTATGTGCGAGCTGGTAAAAAACCTAAACGGCTGAAGAGAAGAGACTTCCTTCTGGAATTTGCATACTGATTGGGTGTAAAACACAGCTTCTATACTACTTTGAGAACAAATCGGATTGAACATATATATGGAGACTACATCTAAATCTGAGCCGATTTTCTTTAAATTTGGACTGGTAGGAATTCTGCCGACTACTCCATCCAGATCTAAGTTAGGCCAGGATAACTCTCGTCTTTCTTGACAGGTTTCGCTCTTCACCTGCAATGGGTGGAGGACGGGCTCTGAGGACGATGTTAGTCGTGAAGTTGAAAGTGGTACGTTCAACTTGTTCTTCAGGAACATGTATTAGTTCTGCCTGATGAAATGTATCCGTAGGGTGTTGACGGATCTGATCCCCAAAAAGCCACATACACTTCCTGACATGTCTCGGCGATGCACAGTGTGGTAGATCTAACTGGACAAAATTAATAAATCGCGTTGGGTTCACATCTCACTTATTAATTATATAAAACATGAGTTCAAATATATAAATTATTATAAAAAATCAAGTTTTTTTAAAAAGAATTTTTTAAATAAAATTACACAACAAATAAATATTTCTCACTGTCAAGAAAAAAAATTTAAAACAAATATTTCTTAAATAAATCCTCAGATTATTTGTAGTTATATATAGGGTGATCCAAGTAGAGATACTTTTTTCAATAGACTTTTTTGACAGATAGCGCGTGTGAGTCGTGTCATGCTGTCATGTTATTTTTGTTAAGCATTTCATCATGGAAATACTTACGCCTGAACAACGTTTACAAATCGTTCAACTATATCCGATCCGAAGATCCGACGATTTCGAGCCAAATTTTGTTCAGCGACGAGGCCCATTTCTGGCTCAATGGGTATGTAAAGAAGCAAAATTGCCGCAGTTGGGACGAAGAGAGTCCATCTGAGACGTAGCCGCGGCCAACATTTGATAGACATAAACTTAAAAAAATAAATGCCAAAGAATGTTCTGTCAAATGATAATAAACATTCCCCATTCAATTTAAATTTTCTGTGTTTTTTCTTTAAAAAAATAGGGAACCTCGAAATAGATCAAGCTATGCTATTATTTAGGTTGAATATAACTAAGATTCATGATTATTAAAATTATTAAAGGCCGGGTTAGGCATACGAAACCGTAATTTATCTTTACCGTTGCCGTAACGTTGCCCGTTTGATCGATTAGCCAACGTTGAGAAAACGAGTCATATGTTCTGACAAGAACAACACATAAGTAAACAAAAAAGCCGCGATTTCTTTTTGTTTAGGTTTATTAAAAATGGAGTTAAAAAGAACGTTTATGAATTTGTCTTTTTTTAAATCTGTGCAGAATTTACAATAAAAGTAATCAAGAAAATATCGTCGGATAAGAAGATGGGGTGGACGTCCTATAAACAATGACTGGGCGAAAGCCGGACACTAGAATGCCTATGGCAGTTTTTAATTTGTTATCACCATTAATAAAATATGAGTTAACTACGCCAAAGCAACGGATTAGACCGGCAGAGAGACTAGCAATAACACCACTGTATGTCAAATATTGCTTTATCCTATGATTCTTTAAAATTGTAGATATTTGGGTCACGGTTGTTCCATACAATCGATTGCATGGAGTCACAAGCTGGGGAAAACAACAATTCGAAATATTATTGTAGAATGCAGTGAAGTTTTGTGGCGCTTGCTTTCGCCGATTTATTTAAGTGAACAAACTACACAGCAGTACAAACACATTGCCAATGATTTTCAACGAATGTGGGATATGCCGAATTGTGTGGGAATCTGCGATGCTAACTATACATTCATATCAGTTAATGTTGGAAGTTATGGCAGCCAACACGATGGGGGTATGTCCATTAAACTTCAATTTATTATACCCTCACTTTAGTGTGACGAGGGTATATATCATTTGCTACGGAAAAAAGTGTAACACATCGAAGGAGTGACCTAAGACCCCAAGTATATTCGGCGGAAATCCGTTTTGGGTCATTTTAAGTCGAATGAGCAATGTCCGTCCGTCTGTCTGTCTGTCTGTCTGTCTGTCTGCCTGTCTGTCTGTCTGTCTGCTGGCTGGTGCGCACGATAACTCTCGAAAGGAGTAACCGATTGACTTCAAATTTCGTATGTGGTAATATTTTCTTCTATCTCCGGCTAAGTTCGAAGATGGGCCATATTGGTCCACTCCTTCTGGTACCTCCCCCACAAAGGGTTAAAATGTTGTGAAATATTGATTCTTTAATAACTGCTATTATACTTATTGGAACCTTCTGAAATTCCACACATAGTATTAGTTTGTTAGTCGGTATCAACTCGAGGAAAATAGGCGAAATTGCCACGCTCCTTTTGGTACCTCCCACACAAATGCACCATTTTGCACTAAAAGTTAAAAGCTTATAACATTAATACCAGTGTTTAGAAATACTTGAAATTTTGTACAGTGTAATGCTTTTATAGTGCCTACAGTCCAGTGAAAAATGGGCGTTATTACCGCGCCCCTTTTGGTACCTCCCACACAAATGCACCATTTTGCACCAAAAGTTAACAGCTTATAACATTAATACCAGTGTACAAAAATACTTGAAATTTTGTACAGCGTAATGTTTTTATACAGCCTACAGTCCATTGAAAAATGGGCGTTATTATCACGCCCCTTTTGGAACCTCTCCCACAAAGGTACCATTTTGCACCAAAAGTTAACAGTTTATAACATTAATATCATTGTATACAATTACTTGAAATTTTGTACAGTGTAATGCTTTTATAATGCCTACAGTCCAGTGAAAAATGAGCGTTATCACCACGCCCCTTTTTGTACCTCCCACACAAAATGGCCAAATTATACCACAAATTAATATCTCAACGTTAATATACCACTCCATATAAACTATTATAATTCGGCACAGTGCATTGTATTTAAAGTATCTACTATTCAGCGAAATATAGGCGTATTTTTAAACCCCTTCTGGTACCTCCCACAAAAATTGACAGAATAATTTGTGTAATATTCAATATTACATTACTCACAAAGTGAGGGTATACCTTAGTCGGTTTACCCGACTGAAACTTTCTTACTTGTTTATATTCTATTTTAATACAAACAATTTAAATTTCTTAATTTAAATTAAATACAGCTATATTCCAGTACTCTCCGTTTGGCCAATCAGTTATTTTAGGTACAGTACCCGTACCTCCTAGTAAGCATCGTCAGCATCCTCTGAAGCCTTTTCTCATTTTTTTTATTGGCGATGCGGCGTTTCCCCTAAGGAATATCCTTGGTCTAAGTCAACAACTTTAGACGAGCTTAGAGACAACATCCAACGCGAAATTGCCAACGTTCCGGTCGAAATGTGAACAGGAGTGGTGGAAAATTGGGTCCAAAGAATACATCGCTGTTGACGGGCTCGTGGTGGTCATATGACCGAAATTGAATTTCATTCTTAAAATGTAACATTTGCACTACACCTGGAATAAATTTGAACTCTATATCTTAAATATTCTGTGTTTTATTAATATATAAAATTCTTATGTCCTTAATGGAAAACCCTTTACTTATGTCTATTTCCATTGAAGAGGGACTCAGCCAAATCCAATCCAATCTCTATCTATAAATAAGTCCACGTTTGTAGAGACGCTTATATTGCTGTCAAATTAACCCACAATGAAGAAGATTGGCGCAATGATTGTCTCGTACTGTCGTCAAAAGAATCCTGAAGCAGATTATAAATTTAATTTTTAATGGAGTCAGCCGCGATCTTCGTAAAACTCACCTGTAACGCCCAGCTCCTTGCCAATTAGCTTCCAAGCTTCTCGCTTTTTTTTCAGATATCCTATATGCTGGATTATATTTATTGTATAAGTACTCGTGCGACTACACCAATGAAATCAAATATTCGTCTTTCATGTTTATTTACAAATAATTAATAAATTATTTTTTTTACTTTTCTCGGTGAACATACAATTGTAATTGTAAACAACATGTAGTATCAGTTGTTGTCAAATTGTACGTAAACGGAACGTCCAATTCTGATTTCAACAGATTCAGTCGTCCGTTTACGTTTCGTTTCCGTTGGCTAATCGTTTACACTGATTTCCATATGTCCAGATTCACACTTGCAATTTTTTTCTGGTGAATTGCAGTGTTTGTGGGAGAGCGACGCAGTCGTTAAGGGGGGAGAAAAAAATCTTCCGTACTCGCAATTTTTTTGCAATGCGTTTTGCGTTTTCTTTCGCTGTAAAGTTTTTCGACATTTCCACACTTCTTTTCATTTAATATTCGTTGTTTTGTGCTCGGTTCAACATATGTAAATTTGTGCGACATACATTTTAATAAAATTTAATGAGTTTTAATGAACGGTGAAAATAAAAAAATTTTGAAACAGAATACATTGTCTGAACGCAAATGCAATTGCAGAAAAAAATTGCAGAAAAAATTGCAAGTGTGAATATGGACTATGACAGATTGAATCAGCTGATTCGTTACGCTACGGGGGCGTTACGGTTAAGTTTGCCTAACTGGGCCTTAAGTGTGTTTTTACGTAAGGAATCGGAGATAATTTTTAATATTAAAATAATTTTAATATTTTTTATTAATATTTGATAATAATTGATTTCGTTACTTGTTTTTGCTTTATTACATTAATAATACATAATAACACATAAATATACATATAACGGGTTTTCCAATAGGGCTGATATGATTTTGAAGTGACGTTTCGGTCATTTGTAATATGTCATGATCTGTCATTTGTTTTTCATTGTATTCAGTAGTGTTTGCAATTTCATCATGGAGAGATATACGCAAGAACAACGTTTACAAATTATTCAGTTTTATTATCAAAATAATCTTTCTCCTTTCTTCGCCTTTTCGTCGGAAAGATGGGAGGAAAAACCTCTCCCTGAACATTTTGAGTTCTTCATGCAAGTTCAAAAGAGAATTTCATGATAAGCTACTGAAAAAACTTGCCTTGTGCGTCAAGGGTCTAAGCATAAAAGTAGACTCAACAAGAAAACTTTGTCCGCCATTTGTTATAAGAGTTCTTGCTCTACTAAATTAACTCATTGGACTCTTTGGCAAAAACAAACTTAATTGGACGGCAGTATCTTGTAGATAAAAAGCAGGATTGTGCCATACAATTATTTTTCTTTGTGTAGAACTGAAATTCATTCGAATAGGAAGCATTGAAATAGGTTCAGAATATTGAATATCGACCTATGTAGTTTATTTTTGGCTAAATTGTTTATAAGCAGTTACAAATAGATAAAATAAGATCTCGCTATCATTTTTTTTTAAATTTTTTTGGATAAATTTTGTGGGCATTTTAATTTTTAAAAAATTAGTTTTTGTCTTTTACGAAATTTGTAATTGAACCGATTTTTGCAAAGTTTAATTTGTTCTAAAGAGGACACAATGCGCCATTTTTTGTAAAAAAATTTTGAAATATTTTTTACGAAAGTTTGTTTGGAAAAAACCTTTGTAGAAAAAATTGCTCCTCCCTCGATTTTCTTCAAATTTTCACAGAATATTCGTCGCACTCTCACAAATCCATAACAGTAAAAAATCGGTGCATATTGTGCTCCGATATTTACAAAATACTAGCACACGGTAAGGGAAAAAAATTAAAATTTCTATTTTTAATTGCAGATATCTCGGTAACTATACGAGATAATTCTTAGGTGTAAACAGTTTATTTGTAGACCCTAGTTAGTAGAACACACGCAAAAAGAAATTTTATAAATCGGAAGAAAAACACGAGTTACACGCGCTTCAGCTGATGTGGCCAACTTTGAGGCCCTCTAGCTCCGCCCCTGTCTGACATAGGGGGCCCAAATATAAAACTTAAATTCACTAGCATGCCAAGTTTGGTCGCAATCGGTTGTTTGGTTAAGAAACGGTCGAATTATTTCCACTTTTTGAATTCGTACCACTGTGCAGTGTTTTGCAAAAACAGATTGCTTTTGCTGAGCCCCATCACATCCCCATTTTATCAAAATATTAAGACGATTTTCATGCGATTTCAGTTCATCAATACCAAGTAAAACCACTTTTTGAGCTAGACAAAGTCTTTCAATAGTATGGTTCACTAATGACTGGAGTGAACTTTTTGCATGCATCTCAGTGATTTCTGTTTCAGCTGGATAACATTTTTTCTTTGCTTTTTGAACATTAGTGTAGGAGAGAAAAAGATTTTTGCATTTTGCGTTGACTTTTAGCCCAATAACATCGTATTGATGTTTCGACAAATTAGCATCAACCATTATAGATAAGGCTTCATCGGGAAAGGCTCCCTAAAGGCACAGGCTCAGAGCTAAATCTCTTACAAATGTTTTTCACTTCCGTACCTTTACTGGTTGAAGCTTCCGACAGATCTTTCACAAGTCTGGCTGAATCTCGCTTTCCCATTTTGCGAAACACTTGCTCACTAGCTTCAATAATTTCTCGATGGTCAGTTGAAGCTAAAAGACTTTTTCTTTTTCTTTTTTTTCGATTTTTCACTACAGTCATCGAAGTTTTTCGGATTTCTTCCTGCTTTTTTACAACTTTTCGGTTGTATACTTTCAGGTAATACTACGGTTCATCAAGTCAAACTGAATGTCACGTTGTCTTTTTATCCATTTTTCGGCTAGCTTAAAACAAATAATAATTATACAGGGTGGCTGATATGTAATTCAACAAAGTAAAGCGCTATATTTTTTAATTTTTTTTTTAATTTTATTCTTCAAAAGCAAAAAATGTCGGAAATAACATAAAATTTTAGAAACAGTTTAGATTTGTTCGAATTGGCCACCTTTGGCACGAATTATGGCCTTCAAACGGCCGACAAAGCCATCACACGCTGCACGAAAGTGGCTCTGCGGTATTTTGGCCCATTCCCGGCGAAGCGCCGTCTTGAGATGATCGATACTTTGGTATTTTTTAGTGCGAACCTTACTCTCTAAAATGCCCCAGGCGCAAAAGTCCAACGGATTGAGATCCGGAGATCTTGGTGGCCATTGTGCGGTAGAAATGAAGCGAGGAACCTCCTTTTTAAGTCATTCTTGGTTGACGCGTGCTGAGTGCGATGGTGCTGAGTCCTGTTGGAATGTCCATGGTCAGCGGCCGAAATGTTTGTCTGCCCAGGGCTTCAATACTATCTTTAGGACATTTTCCCGATAATATTCGGCATTTATCTTGACCCCATGGTCGATGAATACGAGCGGGGAGCGACCATCGGCCGTTACGGCGGCCCACACCATTACCATCGGCGGCGCTTGAGTTCTGGTGGCCAATCGAAGGTGTAAATTTTCAGCTGACCTCTTTGGCAAGTAAACCCGATCATTTTGTTTGTTCACAAACTGCTCAATTTGGAATGGCTTCTCACCGGAGAAAACCAAATTCGGTAACTGGCCACTTTCGTGCAAGCGAAGCAACTCCTTGGCTCTTTCCAGTCTAACTTTTTTTGTGCATCGGTGAGTTCTTGCACTTTTTGGAACTTCAATGGCTTTAGTCCAAGCTCATTTTTTTATATGTGTTGTATCCGTTCTCGCGATATGTTCAGCTCACGAGCAATTTTTCTACCACTGCGGCGTGGATTTCGATCAAATCTGGCCTTCACTTTTCGGATCATTTCTGGTGTTGTTACCGTTTTTTTCGTCCACTTTTGGACGCGATGCAACACTGCCAGTATCACGGTAACGAGCAATAGTACGAGAAACAAAAGATTTATTCACATTTAAATGCTGGAGGGCTCTAACGATAGCCACTTGTGTTTTTCCACCCAAATATAAAGCAATCACACTATCACGCTTGAATTCCATCAGGAATAACTTTTTTCTGAATGCAATAGATCAAAATGCTTTTGTAAGCTTGTCAACAATAAAATGAACTGTCACTGAAATAAATCTGTCAGCTATCAGACTAGCGGTTTAGAAATGATAGCAACCTGAAGTTGGTTGCAATACATATCAGCCACCCTGTATTTGCCTTTCGATTTTTTTCACGTCTTCTGGTATATCTTGAAGACCATACCTAACCATTATTAATGTCAATAACACGTCTTTACGTTGTATTTTGGGAGTTTTTAGCCATTCTTAAAAAATTTCCTATCGCGAAAGAGTGGATGTCATACTGAAAAAGTGAAAAAATGTATGGCGGTCGCAAAAATACGCAAGATGTTTTTAATTTACCTTAAAGAGAACACTTAAAAGATTAACCCAAATATAGCTTAACACCGGAACTATGCGGAATATACAGCTTTAACTCTACTTGAAAAAAGGAAATATTTTATTTTCCGCATTTTCTGAACGTCTACCAAAAAAAATTTTTAATACTTACATAGAAGTATTTAAATAAAAATTGTAAAACATTTCCTTGAAATTGATCTTAATAATAATAAAAAAAATTAGGACAATAAAATCACGGTAGCCTTTTTAATCACAAACCAAAGTCACACAAAAAATACGATTCACTTTGAAATCAGAATGCACGTGTTGACAACTGACTTTAAAGCTTACATTTTCCTAATTAGAGCTAAAATCAAAAAAAAACAAAACATGAATTACTGTTACTTATTATGTTGAGAAGTTCATTAAATGATCAGAAGGAATATTGCCAGGCATTTTTTTATACCCTCCGCCATAGGATGGGGGGTATATTCATTTTGTCACTCCGTTTGTAACACCTCTAAATATTGATCTGAGACCCCATAAAGTATATGGCCCTTATTCATAAAAATTTATTGAAGGTTTGAAGAACGCTTTAACACTGCTAAAGCGTTCCTCAAACCTTCTTCAACTTTTTATGAATAAGGCCCTATATATTCTTAATCGTCTTAAAATTCTAAGACGATTTAGCCATGTCCGTCTGTTCGTCCGTCTGTTGTAATCACGCTACAATCTATAATACTTGAGCTAGGTGGCTGCAATTTAGTATAGATACTTCTTATAGCTGCAGGATTGAAAATGGGCGATATCGGTCCATATTTAGATATAGCTCCCATATATAGCATCTAACTTGTTGTGATTCCTATCGTTCTCATCTACTAAATTTTTTTTTGTGTTTTCGGTGTTATTTTCTTTAGGTTTGAGGTATTTTGTGAGGTCACCCATGGTGGAGGGTATATAAGCTTCGACATGGCCGAACTTAACGCTTTTACTTGTTTAATTTTGTCTAGTTAGATTTGCGATCTGCCACACTGTGCCGTGGTTCCAACTCGTTAGCCTGTGGTTTGGATGATTAGGCCGATGGCATCCCAGGAGGAACTGTTTGGTGAGGAGTTCGCAGTGTTGTCTCACTGGAAGGATCTTGCTTTCCTCGCGCAGGTGTTCAATGGGCGACATCTGCTGGCAGCCTGTTATGGTGCGGAGTGCTGCATTTCGGCAGGACTGAAAGTGCTCCCACTGTGTCTTGCTGACTTTAGGTGGCCACGTTGGCGGTGCATAATTTACCACCAGCCGGCTAATTGCTTTGTACGTGGTGGACAAAGTCCCTTGTCCATTCCCCAAGTGCTGCCGGCAAGCGAATTGAGGATCTTGTTTCGAGCACGTAATTTATTGCATGTGACGGTGGTATGCGCGGAGGACGAGAAAAACCTATCCAATGTTACCCCAAGTAATTTGGGGTGGGTTACAGTCCGAATTCTGGTGCGTCAATTGGAAGCTCTATTGAATCTTCTTTCGTCCACGTGGTAAATACGGTTGCGGTAGATTTAGCAGGGGAGAGTTTGAAGTTCCTTGAAGTCAAGAAAGCTGTAAGGTCACTGAGGTAGCCATCTCGACCCCTAGAGATGGGAGTTTAGAAAAGTAAAAGTTAAACAAGATCGGGGAGATGACTCCACCCTCTGGAACTCCTTGTTTAACTCTATGGGGTTTGGAGCGTTTGTTTCTAAACTCCACGAATGACTGTCTGCCGCACATGTTATTCACGATCCACCTCTTCATCAAGGTGGGAAGGCTTGAATCGTGTATGTCTTGGAAGAGGGTTGTGTAAGCGACTGTATCAAAAGCTTTTGATAAGTCGATGGCCACAAGAAATTTAAAATTTTTAAATTTAAATTTGGTTGTTGGTGTTGTAGACGCTGATGTGATAATCCTTAAGTCTATTTTTGTTACAGACTTCGTTCCGGCATACTTACTTATATCCGACCATCGCGGGAACCTTATGGTAATTTTGTTTGTGCAAAATTTTTTAAATTTTCTCTACATTTTACACTGAAACGGCATTTTTAGGTTCGTTTGTAAAAATGGTGGAGCCGTATGAACATGTTTTGATTTCGTTTGTAAAAATATTACACTCCACAAATGTGAAAATATTGCATTTTCCACAGACTTCAGAACCAAACCTAAATGAAAGTGTACATTCCTAATGCACTACCAAATGGTTGCGCCATAATATAGGTATGAGTTTTACTCAACCCACGACTTTTGTTCGCATGCAAAATGCGAAAATAGCAGACGGTGCAGGGGGGATTTTTAAAATGTCGCAACATGATGTGATGACATTATTCTTCAGAAACGAAATCACCATTAATATTAATTAACATTTTTCTGCTAATCTTGGAAAATAGATGTTATTTGAGTTTACCGTTTCTACTCTCAACTAGAAACGCTCCATTTCTGTTAATAGTCGTCATTTTTTTTTTTTTTTTTTTCAAACGGTCCCAACGCTGCCACTCTTACCCGCCCCTTCCGACCGAGGGGGCCACATCCCCATAACGTAGGGATTGCGTACACACCATGATCCGAACCATGGCGGGATAATAGTAGAGGGTGGAATACCAGCTACAGAAAATATCAACAGCCGGCACATGCATATACAAATTTAATATTAATTCTCAAAATAATAGATTTTTACTAAATATAGTCATGCAGAAAAATACATTATATTACTACACATTTAAATACGATATAATTCGAGATTTCACTGTGTCAATTTCTATATCAAAGTCAATAATATCGTATAAAGTGTTAAAATCCACACACATTCTACGGATGGGATCTGCAGATGCATAATTAGTACGTTGAAAATCAATATGTAATAATTGGTAATATCTGGATGATCTGAATGGAATATTAAATCTTATCTTAGAAAGAATGTAATCGGAAGATACATCACCTTTTATAACCTTTAGAATCATTGTAGAGTTCAGCATAATACGTCTGCTCCTAAGAGTAGGAAGTCTTATCAAACTCAACCTACTAGTGTAAGGTGGAAGAACAAAATCGCTATTCCAGTGAAGGTGTCGCAAAGCAAATAATAAAAATTGCTTCTGAACAGATTCGATCTTATCGATGTATGTCCCGTATTGAGGGTCCCATACAACGGACCCATATTCAAGAATAGGTCTAACAAGTGAAGTATAAAGCTGCTTTGTTATATATGGGTCTGAAAATTCTTTCGCCCATCGCTTAATAAAGCCTAGAACACCATAAGCTTTGTTCACCATTGTAATTATGTGATTATTGAAATTGAGTTTAGGATCCATCAATATACCAAGATCCACAAAGGTCTCAACAGTATCTAAATAGGAACCATTAAGACCAAATTTAAATGGGATAGTTTTCGACCTAGAGAAACACATGTGCTTACATTTCCTCAAATTAAGGTCCATGCAATTAATATCACACCAATGACCAAAGTTATCTAAATCATTTTGAAGTATCATAGAATCTTCAGTTGCATTATAAGAGAAAAATATCTTAACATCATCCGCATACATCAATAGCCTAGAATTAATAATTGATTCTGGTAAATCATTGATAAATAGAAGAAACAGCACGGGGCCAATATGACTACCCTGGGGCACCCCAGAAGGAACCACAATCGGACCAGAACGGAAACTACCAAATTTCACAATCTGAATACGGCTATCCAGATAAGAGGATATCCAACTCAACAAGCTGTTACTAAAACCAACGCGCTCAAGCTTATATAATAAGAGTTTGTGATTAACTCTATCAAATGCCTTACTAAAATCGGTATAAACTACATCTGTCTGTTTACCAAGCACGAATTCTTTAATTACTTGGGAAGTAAATTGAACTAAATTCGTCATAGTTGAAAGTCCCTTCCGAAATCCATGCTGGAAAGGACTAAGAATAGACGATACACTATGCGATAAAATCTCAGTGACCATCTTCTCAAAAAGTTTTGGGATAATACTTAATTTCGCAATACCTCGATAATTCAACACATCTATCAAGCTTCCTGATTTATGAAGTGGACTTATGAACGAATTTCTCCAAGTAGATGGGAAATAGCCAAACCTTATTGAATTGTTAAATAATAATGTAAGCGGAACAGCAAGATTTTGAGCACAAGATTTTAAGATTATACTGGGTATACCATCAGGGCCAGCACAGTTAGAGGATTTAAGCTTGCCTAAGTTTGACGATACTACCGATAAATCAAAATAAGGTATGCTCAGTTGATTCACGGAAGGAATATTGTAGGGGTAGGGGACGCCCTGTTGACATTGTTGACGAGAATAGGTTGATGCAAAAAATTTTGCAAAACAATCGGCGATAGATTGATCACCACAGAATTCTACACCACCCATTCTAACCCTGGAAGGCCTGGGATTGGACTTTCGTTTCATATTGACAAAATCATAGAAAGATTTGGGATTAATTTTAAAATGATAAGCCACTTTCTCTAAGTAGAGTTTATAGCATCTACGAGATTCAATATATATTATTCACTGCGATCTGACTACAGAGTATCTTGCATAATCCATATCTGATCCAGATTTTTTAAATTTCTTAAACAACCTGCTCTTCAAATTCTTGACAGCAGTCATTTTAGAAGAATGCCATGGTGGATTAATAGACTTCCTAATGTGAATCTTTGGTACGGATTGTAGCAAACATTCATTTAAAACATTATAAAATCTATCAATGGCAGCATCCACATCAGCAACACGATCACAATTACAAACAAAAACCCAATCAATATTTATGTGTATTTTTAGCTTCCCCGTTGTCTTCGGCAATCAGGTATTGGTATATCACGAATTCCGCGAAAAGGTCATCCGCACATGTAAAAATCAAAGTACTACAAAAAGAAAATTCAACATACTCAATATATTAATTCGACTCCTAGAGACATAATTTAAGTTGAGTTTTTCAGAATAACGGTAGTTTTGCTTAGCGTTCCTTTCTTTTTGCTTGGCGAGTGTATTTTGTAAAATTTTTTTAGTTTTTTATCTAGATTTGGGGTACGTGTACGTCAATTTTGTGCAAGTTTTAGAATGCATTGTATTTACTGTCAAATTAATTAATTCATTGTTAATAGTTATCAGCTATATTTGATGGTAAATAATCGAAAATAGTGTAGAAAAGTTTAAATTGTTTCGTACCTTATTTTGTGTAGCATGTACGTTACCAAAAGTCTTTAAGTTCCAATAAAGCCTAAATAAAAATTATTTATTTGATAACAAATAAAGTTATTTGTAGATTTTGAGTCAATAAAGCTATCCTCAAGCGTTTTTTATTTTAATTATTTTTTGAAAGCGGTAATATTAATGTCGTACATGCTACATATTTATGTGTGCAAGATTTTAATATAATAATCTTAAACTTAAATTTCAGAAAATGGTAAGGGGAAAAGAAGATATGAACCGATTTCGACAGAAGTTGCGAGAAAATGGGCCCAAATGGGAGGAACATAAGAAAAAGGAACGTGAGAGAATAAAAAAGTACAGACAAAAGGTGAAAAATGACCCAGAAAACCAAGCAAAAAAAGTGACAACTGTGGAACAAAAGAAGAAAAAAGCTGAGAGAATGCGTCAATATCGAGCTACCTTAAAATATAAAATTGAACATCCAGAAGCAAATAGACTACCGTATAAAACGAAACAATCGCTTTTTAAGGCCGTGAATCGTGTGCGAAAAGTCTTACCGGAGTGTATTGACAGAAAACGAATTGTATTGAAACAGCTGTGTGAGGAATTTTATCCGGAAATCTCGTCAGAGATAAGTAAAAAAGAAAACGAAATAAAAAACGATTACAAGAAAGTCCGAGCTGAAAAGGTTTACAATGCTAAAGTGGTTAATTTCTACCAGCGGGATGATATTTCTTATCAAACACCAGCAAAATGGAAGAATTGAAGAGATTAAATACAATGCATCTATTGCTAAGGCAGTCCAAGAATTACAAGCTCAATTGCCGAAGTTCAAAAAACATTTTTTTATCAATAACATTCAGTCAGCACATTTTATAAAATTAAAGCAGAATCTAAATGAGAATGAAGTTGTAATTCAAATTGATTTCGCAGAAAATTTTGCATTATTTTCCCAAGATGAAGTACAGGCAGCCCATTTTTCATACGAACAAGTCACGGTTTTTACTGCATGTGTTTGGGCCAAAAATAAAATTCAGTCGATTGCTATCATAAGCAATGACTTAAGTCATGATAAGTATTGTGTTTGGAATTTCCTGAAAACAATTTTGGACTACCTTAAAGCAAATATCGACAAACTTAAAAAGTGCCATATTTTTTCGGATGGATGTGCCTCACAGTTTAAAAATAAATTCATACTGTCAAGCTTGATTATGATGGAGTCTAGATTTGACATGAAAATAACTTGGTCATTTTTTGCTACATCACATGGAAAGGGAGCTGTTGATGGCATAGGAGGAACCGTAAAAAGGACAGTTTGGACGCAAATAAAATCTCGTAAGAAAACAATAAGAAACGCAGAAGATTTTGCGAATTGTGCAGCAGAAAAATTAAATAATGTTCAAATATTTTATAATAATAAAGAAAATATAGTTGAAACTCGTCATCTGTTGAGTCCAATATGGGAGCATACTCATTTACCCAAAATTCCCAACCTACAATTGCAGCACTTTTTAGAAGTTTCCCACAATCGCATACTCTCTCGCTATACCTACAAATCAAATCAATTTACAACAACCGAATACATAAATTACACTTAAATAAATTTGTTTTTTAATTTTTTTTGTGTGTATTTCTGATTTTAAATAAAATGAATTCAATAATTTTGTTAAATAAAATCAAATACTGTATTATATTTAAAAAATAAAAATTAAATCAAGAGTGTGTAGTTGTACGTTACAGGTGCTACATGTACGTTACATTGCAATCTATTGAAAAAATCACTTTTAGATTGACTTTTTTCAAGATGAAGTCATCTAAACCCAAGTACAGTATAGTCTCCTGTAATTACGACCAAAAAAAAAAAATTATATGAAACTGATTCGCAAAAATTTCAAATTGAAGTTAACATAAAATTTTTTGGGGAAAATTTTTGTAGCATGTACGTTACACATATTTTGCACATAATCTTCTATGATAAAAATGCGAATTATAAAACTTGTATACATTTCAAATGGTCACTTGATTTGATATCTAAAAACTGTAAAACGAATTTGTGAAAAAAAAATTTTACTAGAAAATAACATCAAAATAATTCGCACGCTGTAGCCGTACGTTACATGGAATTCGTGATATACATTGGGGCTATAATCGGAAACGATTTTCTTAAAGTTCGTACAAATTTATTTTCGGCGCAAACAACAACTTCTTGTATCAAATTTCGTAAAGATTTTACGCAAAATGTGACTTCTATGGGAGCTATATACATACACCTTAACCGATATCTATGAACATTGCAAATGTTGCTACTGCCTCATAAAACATTACTGTGCAGAATTTCATAAAAATCTGCTAAAAAATAATATATCGCTTAAATGCCAAATGGCAATCTATATATATAAAATTGTTGCGTGACTGGCTGACTGACTGACTGATTGACTGACTGATCATCGCCCAGGCCAAACGGCTGAAGCTAGATTCATGAAATTTGGTGGGAGGGTAGTCCTTGGGACGTAGACGAGCAATAAGGCGGGATTTTTCGAAATTCGTACTATTAGCCGCACAATGGGGCAAAAAGGGATAAATATGGTACCACCGGCAAATCCAAACGAAAGGAGCTAGAATCTTGAAATTTGGTGAGGGTAGCCCCTAGGAGGTAGACTCAGAAATTGGCAGGATTTTTCGAAATTCGAACATTTACGCACACAGTGGGGTAATAAGTGATAAATGTGGTACATCAGTCAAATCCAAATGGCAAGAGCTAGAATCGTGAAATATTGTGTGATGGTAGCCCTTATGAGGTAGACTCTGAAATTGGCAGGATTTTTCGTAATTCGAACATTTACGCACACAGTGGGGTAAAAAGGGAAAAATGGGATAAATGTAGTACAACAGCCAAATTCAAATGGCAAGAGCTAGAATTGTGAAATTTGGTGTGATGGTAGCTCTTATGAGGTGGACTCTGAAATTGACAGGATTTTTCGAAATTCGAACATTTACGTACACAGTGGGGTAAAAAGGGAAAAATGTGGTACACCAGCCAAATCCAAATGGCAAGACCTAGAATCGTGAAATTTGGTGTGAGAGTAGCTCTTGGGACGTAAACAAGAACAAGAAGTGATTTTTTTTTGTATTCGTAGTTTTCGGGACACAGTGGGCAAAAAGTGTAAAATATAGTACAGTGGCTTAAAAATGTCAAACATGGATCAATGGTTCCAGGGTAACTTTTGGAACACAAACTAGAGATTGGAAGTGATTTTTAGTAATTCTAACTTTAAGAGGCACAGTGGGACACGACGGGTTATTATGGAGCATGGGGAAAAAGGGAACAATCTGCCAAAATTGGAACTTAAACATGAGATATGAAGAGTTTATATGGTTTTAGGAGCACTGTGGTCAAAAACGGTTAAATAGTGGAGTGGAGAAAATATGATTAAATATGTTACAGTCGGGGAAAAGGTTTAAGTACGCTAGCGTGGAGACACATTTTAAATACGAGTACGGTCACTGTACCGTACAAAAATTTGTTGAATATGGTACAGTGGGTAATCATTTTGTACAGTGAGATAAAGAGTTGAATGGGGCACAGTTGTGCAAAAAGGGTTAACTATGGTACAGTGGGGTAAAAATAGTTATATGTATATGGTAAAGTGGGACAAATGGGTTAAAAATGGTACAGTGGGGCAAAAAGCGTTAACTATTAAAGTGTTTCAAAAATGTATTTACTATGATACATTGGGGCAAAAAGAGTTAAATATCGTACAGTGTGACAAAATTGGGTAACTATACAGTACAGTGGGGCATAACTGTGTTAAATATTGTATAGTGGAGCACAGAGGGTTAAATATGGTACAGTGAGACAAAGCGTTTAATATAACACAGTGGGGCAAAAATGGTACATGGTAACGTGGAACAAAATGGTTTAAATATGGTACAGTGGGGCAAAAAGCTTTAACAATGGAACAGTGGGAAAAAATGTGCTAGCTATGGTACACTGGGACAAAAATGGTTAAATATGGTACAGTATGACAAAAATGGTTACAGTGGGCGCAAAAAGTAAAATATGGTAACGTGTAACAAAGTGGGTTAAAAATGGTACGGTATGGTTTAGTGGAGCAAAAAGGGTTAAATAAGGTACGGTGAAGGAACAAAATAGTCCCAGATAGGTATAAAAATTCGTACTTTAGAAGCACAGTGTAATAAAAAGTGTTTAATATGGAACAGTGGTGCAAAAGGTGTTGAATGTGGTCACTGAGTGCATAGGTAGCACTTACAGCATAAACCAAAGCTAAGAAATTGTTTTTTCCAAATAGGTTCTTCTACTTACACCGTGGGGAAAAAGTTAAATAAATGGCACAGATAGGGGACACAAATGTTGAAATACGGCCTAAGCTTGCGAATTTGGATCTTGAAATATCAATTATCATTTTAAAATATTGTACAAAGTGGTTAATTATGACACACTAAAGGTTAAATGTGGTACAATGGAGCGATTTACTTTAGATTTTTAAATTCGTACCTTTATACACACAGTGGGACAAACATGGTTTTATATTGTACCAGGGAGTGGAATATAGGTATTGGAACATAAACAAGGGGAAAGTTGCTAACGTATGAACCAAAAAAAATAGTTTTTCAACGTCCAGAGGTACTGTGGGAAAAGGGATAAATATTGTACCATGATGTCAGGGTAACTCTTGGAACATAAACTAGAAATGAAACGAGGGTTCGTATTTTATATATAAAAGTAATCACATCTTCTTCATTTTGCACCATATGTAATAATCATGTCATTTTGAAAGAAAGAGGTATAGCTACAGTACCCTATTACAGTACCCTAAACAGAAAATAGACAAAAGATGGGGGCTGCGAAGCGCACCGGGTAAGCTAGTGTACATAAATGTATGTATGTTATATCTAAATCTGAACTGATTATTAACTATTTCAATAGTCATCGTCCTTGATGCAAGAAATTGCTTCGTACCAAATTCCATCAAGACCGGAGTTAAATTGTGACCTGTACCTTGCGAAAAACTTAAGATGGACAGACAGAGTTAAATCGAATCTTCTAGGAAGTCTGAGGCGACCAGTATATTTTAAGGTGGCTCTAACTCAGGGATGTGGAGTCGAGCCAAAACTGCTGGACTCCGACTCCCGGAGTCGAATTTTAAAATCATTCGACTCAGACTCAAGCTCCGATTCTGGCAGTTAAATAACATAAATCTCTCAAATTATATTTCTACTAATTCATGTTATTGAAAGTAAGATATAGCTTTGTTAAAACAAAAAAAGTAGGTATTTAATACCAGTAATTTAATAAAATTGTATTATTTATTTATCGACGCTTGACTTGCAAGTTGCAACTAATATGACAATTCTTTCAACATGGAATCCTGATACAATTTTCTGCAAGCACTGTCCCTGTTTTAATATACCGCAATTTTTGGAAATTATGTTCGCTTCAACAACCAGTTTATTCGTTAGTTATTATACCCTAAACCTCACTATGGTACATGAGGTTATAAATTAGTTTTTTTTTGCAGATTTGCAAAAAATACTACAGCCAGACATACCTTAAAATATAACGTTATACTCAGAATCACTAGCTGTCCTTCTGTCCATCTTAAGTTGTTCGTTAAGTTCAGGTAGAAATTTCACTACGATCATGCTAAAATTTGGCAATAAGAACTCTTTCACACTAGGGAGGAAACCTATTGGAATTGGTGAAAATAGGTTCAGGTCGATATTGCCCCCAGATATAGATGTTTCTTTAGATTTGCCCTTGTAAAGCTGTGGAAGCTGCATTTCACATTCAATAATTTTTTAACTTAGTAGGGTAGAATTTATTTATGCAAGAACGCATATTGTCGAATTTTAACAAATTCTGTTTAGATTTAGATTTATAAGGTAATTATCTCATAGTTATATTTATTCTTCTCTAAGAAGGTGTTGTTCGGTATCGTATACTCGTAGTTGGCTTCGCTGAGCCTTTCCTTACATGTTTTGTACTCGGTTAGAAATAGTGTATAAGTATAGTCTTTGAAAAATACTTATTTTGTTAGGTAAATATAATCAGAGCTTTCCTAAAACTGTTTTACATAAAAACTGGATAGTTTGGTTAACTTTATAGATATTTTTGGCATACTTTAATATTTAGCTAAAAGCTTCGAATATTTTATCCTCCTTTTTACCAAAATTTGTTCACCAAATTTTTTTGAATGCAAAAGTTCTATCACATAAGTGGTACATTTGCACAATACATCTCGGAGTCGGAGTCGACCATAATTTTTCGACTCCGAGCAAATTTTCCAGACTCCGACTCCACAGCCCTGGTCTAACTCCAATAGTTTAGGGCGTCACAAACATCTGGAACAAAACAAACATAAAATATCCTGTACCTCACAATGGTGAAGGGTATATAAATACTCGCACGAAATTTATCGAATTCATTTGACTTTATTTAACTGTTCTACTAAAAACTGTTGTTATATCTAATTAACTTAAATATATGTATGTATATATCTGTTGTATGTATGTGCATCATTAAATCAATTATATTAGCAAGAATAATTTATGTATTTTTTTGTTAATAAATACTCTTGATTATTATACTCTCTTATATATATGTACTTTAATAAATGTAGAGAAATTCAAATCCTAATAATATTATTAATTCTCAAAAGTGGTCTCATGAATTGATTGTTTAGAAATGTTTGTTATTCAAAAAACACACACACACAATAGCAATAAATCCCAAATTAAGTAATTGCATCGGTTTTGGCCGAAGCCACGGGCGATAAGCCACAAAATTTCCAAGTAATTAAGTGCGGCGGAGAATTTAGGCTAGCTGCTGAAGATTCTAATGAATTCGATTCAAAGACTTGCGTATATTTTGAAAGTACTTGATTTAAGTGGGTTTCTTGTAGTTCTGTATAGTTGGAGATATCCTTCACATATGAACATATCGCTTGTGCGGTACAGCCCCGCGGTTGTATAAGCAGAAAAGCAGTGGCCAAGGCAATAATTTTGGCATCTTCTAAGGGTAAATATGAAGGCTGAAAGAAGAAGAAATGTTAGGGGTTTCTTCAAAAAAAAAACTGGACAACATTTGGTCTATTAATAAAATATACCTTAGCTTCTTGGCATGGCTTAGAGTCCATAGGCGGTTTCTCCTCTGTTTTGGTTGGTAGTTTATCTGCTGCAGTTGTATCTTTGGATTTTATGTCCGCTATTATTTCCATTTCTTTGGTGACTTCGAGTATTTTAACTTCCTCGTCATCTTCGCCGTCTTCATCTTTGTCCACATCTATATCAATAACCTCGGGGTTATCATGCTTCTTTGCTTCTGACATCGAATCTGTAGTCTGCATTTCTCGATCTTTTAGTTTTTCATTGGTTTCCCGAATTTTCGTTTTTAAAAGCAACTGTTTGACCCCAGCTTCTTTCAGACGTTTCTCCAACAGCTCTATGGTCTTGGCATCTTTCTGTTCACGCATTTTTGTTTGCAATAGTTGCGTTTGCATATTGCGTATGGTCTCCTGCAGCACTTTCATTTGCTTTTCACGAAAATCACTATTATACTTGAGATCGGTACGCTCCAGACTCATTTCGTTGCGCATGGCTTCCAATTGACAGCGTAGGGAATCGTTTTCTTCCTGAGAATAGAAAACAAAACATCAGAGGGACTATGGGATAGGTAATTGTTCGCTTACCTTTAAATTATCACTATCAAATCGTCGTCGTTTCGCATTGGAGGTTGATTGATAATCACGATCCTCATCGGACATTTCCATTTCATCATCTTCGATTTGTATCGAACGCAATTCCTAAATAGTTTCAAATTCGTAGAAAAGAGATAATCATTTAGCACTCGTGTGACATCACTAGATTTTATTCAATAAAAATAAAATTCTTACAAAAGGATCTTGAAAAATAATTTACTTTGCGATTTCTTTAAATCCATTGTTTTTTTTTTTTTTTGTAAATACATTACGAAATCTAAATATACCTTTACAGCCTCTTCAGTTCAAGTCATAGCCGTACTTACCTTTACAGTCGTTTAAAATAAAATAGTTTGTTTCAATTCAATTTGCCAAAAGAAATGCTTAGATAATTTTGTTACAAAAAAAATATTTATCCAAAAAGTAATTCCAGAAAATTGTTGTTTTGTTTTCTTTCTTTTTTACCAACCGACCATTAGTTGTATAGTTGTCGTTTTTTTTTTTTGATTAGTTTAAGCTTTGTTTTATTTATGAAGGGCGAGTTTTTGCTCAAATATTTAACATGAAAATGAAATTTTATTATTTTTGTTTTAAAGAGAGAAAAATATGGGATGATACGGTATAACAATGGATGATATAAATGAAGAATAACGGCGGGCTACATATGTATGTATGAAAGATCGTTAGCAAGAAGATCGATTTATGATTTTACGTTGTTTTTTCATATCAATTAATTTTTGGAAAATGTTATTTGGAATCTCATAATCAAATACTACTCAGAAAAAGATCTTCTTCAAGAAGTATGTTAATATATGACTAGAAAAATCCATAAAAATACACATCAAAATACAATGTACATATATTCCATATCGCTACTCTAATTTAAAAAAGGCGTAACTGACATTTTCGGGAGGAAGAAAAACAGAATAAAATTAAAAAATTTATAAATTTTAAAAAAGTTTTACTGCACTTCGAATTAAAAATCGAATACAAAAATTGTCTTGAAACGTTGTTTTAATTTGTCTTATTTTTAACAAAGTAATGTTAGATAGGTAGTTTTATTTTCATTTTTATGAAAATAAATGCGAGATAGTGCTTTCATATGTTAGATCCTTTTTTCCATATATTTTTGATATGATAAAATAAATAAATGAGTTACGACTTTTTTCATATAAAACCGCTATTTTTTGGCGAATCACATTATTTTTTAAGAGATGTATTTCAGGGTTTTCTAAAGGAATATGAGAAAACTCGTTTCAAAAAAATGTTTAGTTACACCCTTTCTGAATTACACTAACGATATATACATAATGGTTAAATAAATATAACACAGTTTTTAGTGACATCGATGAAACATATAAAATAAAATGATCAATATCAAGTGTAAAAAAATCTCAAAAGCATTAGAATTATAACAAGTAAAAGCGTTAAGTTCGGCCATGCCGAATCTTATATACCCTCCACCATGGATAGCATGTGACCTCACAAAATAACTCAAACCTAAAGAAAATAACACCGAAAAAAACAAAAAAATGTAGTAGATGAGAACAGTAACACAGTAACACAAGTTAGATGCTATATATGTGAGCTATATCTAAATATGGACCAATATCGCCCATTTTCAATCCCAAGTTACCTGCAGCTATAAGTAGTATATATACCAAATTTCAGCCACCTAGCTCAAGTATTATAGACTTTAGCGTGATTACAACAGACAGACGGACGGACGGACATGGCCAAATCGTCTTAGAATTTTACGAAGATTAAGAATATATGTACTTTATGGGGTCTCTGATCAATATTTAGAGGTGTTACAAACGGAGTGAAAAAATGAATATACCGCCCATCCTATGGTGGAGGGTAAAAAAATAGAAATAACAAGTAAAGACGGTGTTGTTATGTCTTTCGTTTTCTGGAATAACCGCCCAAGTCAGAAAATTTCGCTTTTGAGATATTTCTAATAATCATTGCTTTTCGACACATATATGAAGGGCTCAAATGCCAAATCGTTTATCTCGACTTTAATTTCGACTCGAAATTTTAAAGTCAAAGCACTTGACTTGATAGATGCCAAATTTTTTACTATTCATGAGTTTTTTTTTTCATTTTTTCAACTATTTGTTTTATTGAGTTCGATTTGGCATTTGAGCCATTCATATGACACTCCTTTGGTGACTTTTTCCAACACTCTACTATACTTTAGTATCAAATGTACTCCGAGAGAAAAAGTATTTTGGCTCTCCTGAACATTTTGAATTTTTGAGATGTGCTGTTATTCCAGAAAACCACAGATATACATACCCTTCACCAATGATCGCATGTGAATAGTTTCGGGAACAAATAAACTCATATTACCACATTTCAGCCCGATTCCTTGAAATTAGTGTTTTTTGTTGCGTTAAGGTCTAGAGGAAAATTTGTATGGGGGCTATATCAAAACATGGACCTATGGCGACACCACACTGTGGTACAGGGTATTATAACTTTGTGCATTTGTTTGTAACACCCAAAAGGAGAAGAAATAGACCCATCCTTTATTATACCGATCGACTTAGAATCACTTTCTGAGTTCATTTAGCTATGTCCGTCTGTCCGTCTGTCTGTCTGTGCATGTATTCTTGTACCCAGCAAAAAATAAAAGAAGTACTTCCAAAAGAATAACATTATAAGTACTTCCAAATCATAAGTATGAACTTTTTTTCGACATTTAGTGAAGTTCTTCTAAATAACTAACCAAAATGTAATTTCGGAATATAAATTATTAACCCTAGAATGCATAATTTCAAAACGATTGGATGTAAAATAAAGCTTCTGAAGAGATAAAAGTCCAGATCGGAAGGAAGAAATATATATTTATATGGCGGCTATATTAGAATTAGTGAATGATTCTGGAAGCTAGTCGACTTCATCAACCAAATTTCGATTCAGTCGACTAGGTCGATTCATTTCAAAGTACTGATTTTCTTCGAAATATGTTAAATTGTGGAATTGTAGTACATTGGATTGCGATAAAAACTGAATTTATTAATAACACTTTATACTTTCCAAAAATGTTGATATATCGTCATCAGAAATGCCCAAGAGCGTAACCCTCAAAAAATGAAAATTCGTTTTACGTCCAAAAATCACGATTTTATTGAAGAAAAAAAAAGACGTAACATCAAGTGCTCGTTTTTGATAAAACACAAAAGGCGTAACCCACATTGTATTGAACAAAACGTACTGTATTCATCTATTTAACCTTCGAAGTTGTTCTCTTGTTGCTGTTTTGATTTTTGTCAATCGTGTTTGACAACTATTTTAGATGCAAAATTCTATTCTGTATTTAAATTTGGCCTTTATCTGAATGGTATCCACTTTTTTATTAAATTTCGCAGTGTGCATGATTCTATAAACTAATCTTTGCCAAATTTAATAATGATCTGAAGTAAAACATGAAAACACATTTTTCCAACCTTGCCAATGGATTCTCGGATTAAAAAATTCTTTGTGCAAACTATAGTACATTTGACTAAAATATGACTTCTATTTAGCTTAGATGCCAAATCGGAAGGAACACATCCATGCGACTATGTGGGGCTATATGCAAATTTGAACCGATATTGTTCACACAGATATTAACTGTTAAAATAAGATACTCTTTACCAAATTTCATGAATATCGAAAGGAAATTATATCTTCTATAGAGGAACATTCGAAGGAACATTCATATATTTTAAGATATCTGGTTCTAAACTGATATTCAAATAGTTAAGAGATTTTTGATCGTTCGCCGTAGACGAAAGAAATACGGATTGTATTTCAATTTCAATACGAATTGTCTTGTCCCAAAATAAAGATATGTACAAAATTTCTTTGAGATCGGACTATATTTGTAACCTGTACATAGATTACAAGAACGCATGCACAAACTGACATAGCTAAATCGGTTCAGAAAGTGATTCTAAGTCGATCGGTATAATAAACGATGGTTCTATATATTTCTTCTCATTTTGGGTGTTAGAAACAAATGCATAAAATTATTATAAATTGTACCACAGGTTATAATTAAATAATTTTAAAAGAAATTATAGTAATTAAATATACCCTACCATACTTTCTGTACCACACTGTGGTACTTTACTACTCTCTGAACCGGGGCTACGGAAAATACATAGCGCCGCACAAATGTGCTATGTATTACAGTGTAAAATAAAAATACTTTTTTATTGGTGAGAATGTTGATCATTTGCGAAAATGTTACTAGAAGTTACACTATGGGGTCATTCGGTCACACTTTTCAAGAGCCAGCTACATTATACAGATTACAAACATCTTCAAATGTCCTAAACTTACTTACATATACATATATGATCGTTTATCTCTTTGGCCAATAGTATATTATTTATATGTTCCCTTCCCTATGTCAACATTTGTATTCCTTTTAAATTATGAGATCTCTGGACCCAAAGATGTTAATAAGAACGACATACATTCATCAAATAAATACAACACTAAAAAAGCAAATCTTACAGTGCTTTAAAAGGAGTTGCGCAAAAGTGGTGACAAAGAAGTACTTCCCCGGCGCGACAACCCCTTGTTAAATTCATTGGTGAAAATCCAAATTAGAACAACTTCCGGATCATAAGTTGGGGATTTTTATTGCTTCTTTGGATTCTCTTTTTTTGCTGGGTATTCAAAGTACAGGTCGCAATTAAGGTCCCATCTCGACGAAACTTTACACATATATTTTTTTTGGCCCAAGGACGATCCCTATTGAATTTGGTTAAATTCGGCAGAAAGAGGTACCTTACTATATGAATGAACACTGTTAAATTTGGAAGAAATCGGTTCAGATTTACATATAGCCCCCATATATACGTTACCCCCGATTTGATATGTAAGCGCTGTAAAAACTTTATTTTATATCCGATCCGAGGTTTCTTATTATATTAATGAACACTGTTAAATTTGGAAGAAATCGGTTCAGATTTAGATACAGACCCCATATGTATATACGTTACCCCCGATTTGATGTGTAAGCGCTGTAAAAATGTTATTTTATATCCGATCAGTATGAAATTCGGCAGAAAGAGGTTTCTTATTATATGAATGAACACTGTTAAATTTGGAAGAAATCGGTTCAGATTTAGATATAGCCCCCATATATACGTTACCCCGATTTGACATGTAAGCGCTGTAGAAATGTTATTTTATATCCGATCAGTGCGTAATTCGGCAAAAAGAGGTTTCTTTCTACATGAAGGAATACTGCCAAATTCAGAGAAAATCGGTTCAGATTTAGATATAGCCCACATATATATGTTACCCCCGATTTGACATGTAAGCGCTGTAGAGACTGTATTTTATATCCGATCAGTACGAAATTCGACAGAAAGAGGTATTTTTACATGAATGAGTATTCAGGAAAAATCGATTCAGATTTATATATAACCTCCATATATGTATATGCTCATTAAAATTGTCCAGAAAGATGTTTCTCAATTTTGGAACGAATATTCCTTAATTTAGCGATTATCGGTTCAGAATTAGGGTAGGAACATATTATTCCTACCCATTTACCAATCATTCCAAATTATTATCGCAATGACCCTTATCGCATTGTTAGGGAGGTGTAGGGTATTATACATATAGTCGGCCCGCCCGACTTTCTGCCTTTCCTTACTGGGTTTCTGTTCCTTTACAAAAGAATTTTTCAATAATAGTACGATGATTTGTAAGTGCATTTATAAAGTTTTTCGTAGTTATAGGAACTGTTTGAAGTCGAATATATGTACTTATATTTATTTTCACAAGGACGAAGTAAAATAATAGTTGCCAACCGATTCGGTTGGAGAACACTATAAATCAGCTTATTATCCTACCCAGGGATATAAATAACAACATGATAGTACTGGGAAATCAACAACAGTGGTACACAGCAGCATTAAAATTCAAGAAAAGTTAACTGAATTTGGTACCTTCCTCTAAGTCAATACATTATACGCAAATTATGTTTAAATACTGTCTTAGCAGACTAGTGGATTCTGCAAAGAAAATGTAACAAAATGACTTAGGTTAGGTTTAGGTTAGGGTTAGGTATAGACTTACTAAGACTATATACAGTCCATTGTTTGATTGCTTTAAAAAGCTCGAAAGTTGACGTTGGATTCCAACATCAGCCAAGTTAGCTAACCCCCCAGAGAAATACAAGTCTAAGGTTGCATGCCGCCTTCTGAAGAGATCGGGGCCAAGGCACAGAAGGTGTTCTGTGTTCCCCTGGAGCGTGTAAGTTGAGCTCCTAGTCGTGTCAGTTAATCTGCCTTGCAGATCCCTGGTATGTCCCTATGGCCCGGCATCCATATCATGTGAATATTAAGAGATCTGCGACAGTCGACGAAAGTCAGCCGGAGTATCAGAGAAAATATTTATACCGACATTGGTCAGAACATTAATTTTCAGCCATTCCGCTAGCTCTTTAATAGCTAAGATTTCTGTCTGGTAAACACTACAGTGATCAGGCAGTCATTTTGCAAGTGATAGCTCAAGTTCCTCAGAAAAGACGCCAAAGCCAATATGGTTATAGAGTTTGCAACCGTCTGTATCAGGGATGTAACGACTATTCGCATTCGCATATGCGGTTGCGGTTGCTAAAGCCGTAATTATAATGGCTGGATTTATGTTATTGAAGGCCCCCTTCATATCTGAGAAAACTATTACTTAAAATGCATATTTTCACCCATTTAATAATTTATTTACTTTTGGATCCTTATCTGTCGGGTACTTCTCGTACATGCAATATTGCCTGAAAGAAATAATGAATGTGGCCCTTCCAAAGAGAATCAATGCATAATTTAAAAATCTGAGTCGATCCGTATACTTTAAGCTGGGTCAAGCTTCAGTATTTTTATGCGTTACAAATATCTGGACCAAAAAAAACTTATAATATCCTGTACCACAGTGCGGTGTAGGTATATAATTATTCTTTTAAACTATCAGGAAAAATTCTAATTAATTGTTTATTTGAGTTTTTATGTTTTTCATCAGATTTCCCGCATAGGCTCGAATAAGAATATACGAAATCGTATATCAGAGTAGTGAGATTGCTTTAAGAATTTAAAGGAACTGATTTCAGTGGGAGACGGACTAGAATGTAGAATATTCGATTTTGAACTAAGCTTAACCTAATTCATTGATATTTGTTGTGTGTTTTTTTTTGTAATGTCTTTGATTAGCCAACATTACAATATATGTCTGCATTCATATTCCTCGAGCTCAAATGAACTGATTTGTTCATCATAGCAGTCTAGACCGAAATTCTTATATTACGATTTTAAGAAGTTTAACCCTCATCAACACAAAAAAAAATAACCGAGCGTTAGAGCTAACGAAAGTCAAATTATATGGAAATTGACAGCTATAACCCATAGTTAGCTCTAAAACGTGGTTTATTTTTTTTATTGTTCATGGACAGTTTTCGCTAAATAAATAGAGTATAAAAGCGAAATCAAATGTCCGAATGAATTTCCAGACAATACTATGATTTTAGGAATATGACAAAAATTTTAAAAATTTGATATATTGATGTTTTTGATCGTTGACCTGTTGAGTATTCAGTTTTGATTATTGTTCGGCTTGAGGTCCTTTTTTGTAATTAAAAAAAAAACGATTTGATCTTTTTTAATTATTTATTTTTATTTCCTATATTTCGACTAACTTCGTTAGTCATCATCAGGGAGTTTTAATCTAATACAAAAACACGAAAAACAGATTCAAAAAACACAATTATTTAAACAATAATATTTTTAACATACAATTTTAGATTTCGCTTTTAAACAGTTCGACTTGCTTCCTTGAAATTACTTGTCAACTAACATTTTTTTCCGTCCGTGCTTATTAATTATATGTCTATACATCTGAGAGCATTTATCTGTGTCTGTCTTATAGTTAAGTCTCTTCTCTGTCGGGATATTTGTTATAAAGAGCATCTCTAATGTGTATCGTCTGTATGGATTTTTCTCTTCTATTATATTCTTTTCTAATATATATATATATTATTTTAGTTAAAATAACTTCTTGTAATGTTTAACAATTTTATATCTACACTTGTAGTTAAGGAGATAAAATATATGTGCAGTGCAAAGTGGAATAATAATAGAAGTGCATTGCAACAAAAATAAAAAAAAATAAATAAAGTACAAAAAGTGAATACATATTCTTTATATTGATTGCAGCATGCCATTACAGTTTAAATAACTATAAAAAAATGCACAAATGGATGAATCGGTCAAAATTAAGGCCAAATTCCTCTTTTTTGAATATATGATTTTCTCAACACTAGTTTACAAAACTTTGGTCGAAAGGTTGTGCATAATATTTTCTGGTGTAAAAAGGTTGTGCTAAATACAATAAAATATTAAAAAAATTATTGTATTTTCGTTTGTTTTTATTTCGGTCTTTAAATCGTTATTGATTTGTCGCTAGGATATTCTCCTAGCTCTAGACCATCTTTGCCTCTATTATGTATTATAGAATGCAAAGTTTTTTAAAAAAAGGTGAGGCAAATGCAATTACTTGACAGCTCAGCTTCTCGTATAGCTATTTCATGGATGCTACTCCGATCATTCAGCGATGTTTAGCTGTGATTATTCTGTCTAAAATCCAGCTGTAAGAGGCATATATGTATGTATATATAGGGTGATCCAAGGTAGAGATACTTTTTTCATAAGCCTTTTTTTTTTGACAGATCACGTGTGAATCGTATCATGCTGTCATGTTATTTTTGTTAAGTATTGTTTGGCATTTCATCATGGAAAGACTTACGCCTGAACAACGTTTACAAATAGTACAACTTTATCCGATGCGAAGATCCGAAGTTTTCGTGCCAAATTTTGTTCAACGATGAGGCCCATTTCTGGCTCAATGGGTATGTAAACAATCAAAATTGCCGCATTTGGGACGAAGAGTAACCTGAAGAGATTCAAGAGCTGCCACTTCATCCAGAAAAAACAACGGTTTGGTGTGGTTTGTGGGCCGGTGGAATCATCGGTCCATATTTCTTTAAAAATTAAGCCGGTGAGAAAACGTAACCGTCAGTGGTGATCGTTATCGTGCCATGATAACCGACTATTTGATGCCTGAAATTGAAGCTCGTGATCTCGGCGACATTTGGTTTCAACAAGACGGCGCGTCGCCACTTCCCACACATCGCATCAATCAATGGATTTATTGAGAGAACACTTCGGTGAGCAGATAATTGCACGTTTAGGGCCGGTCGATTGGCCACCAAGATTGTGTGATATCACACCGTTAGACTATTTCCTGTGGGGATATGTAAAGTCTAAAGTTTATACGGACAAACCCGCTTCGATTCAGGCCTTGGAGCAAAACATCACGCGTGTCATTTGCCAGTTACCAGTCGAAATTGTCGAACGAGTCATCAAAAATTGAACTCAACGGATGGACCATTTGAGACGTAGCCGCGGCCAACATTTGATAGACATAATTAGAATTATTATTAGACAAACAACATTGATAAAGATTCGGCTCCGCCCGAATCTGCTCTGAGCGGGTGGTATAGGGTATCATATAGTCGGCTCCGCCCGACTTTTACCCTTTTTTAATGGTGTTATTATAAAGTATTCTCCCGAAGACAAACACGATCTAGGCAGAATATGTTTCAAAATAACAATGTTAAGAAGTTTTTTTTTTGATTTATAGATTTTAATAAAAATTGGAATTGAAAACAGCGTTTTAGGCAAAAGTTATAAACAAAATCGGTACACACATATATCGGTCTATATCCAAATCTGAACTAATTCTTTTAAAGAATCAAAACTGTTCGACCTCGGCTAAATACAGTTATTTTAAGGGGTTTTTGCTGAGAGTTGAACTAATTGATCAACATTTCAATCTTATGAATAAACTGGATTTTGGTAATGTGGGAATAATTAGTCAGTCAACGATACAGCTGAAGATGGCGCTTGTAAAATTGCACAAAAATTGCTACTATAGATGATGACGGACAGACATGGTATGATCGAATAAGCTAGTGAGTGACTAAATATCTTAGAAATTATTGGTCGTATAAGAACGAAATTTGGAATATGGATATTTCTAAGAACCGAAATTTGTGTTTTCAGGGGCGTACTGTTTTATCTTTTCCAATTCACCATAAAAATATCTCTTTCCTAAGGAAGATTTCTGATCGATAAAAGCTGAACGATTCGAATGTGCAACATTCAAAAAAACCTAAATCGATCATTAACAAAAAATTCTACAAATCTAATTTCTTTGCCATAAGCAAAATCGTAGATGCTAAAAATTAGAAAAGTTGTGTATTTTTTAAAATGACTTACAAAATATGGAAAAATTTCGTAACGTACGGGATTTTGAAATACCCATTTAAGTTAATGCAGTTATTACCAAGAATTTCACAAAAATCGTAGAAGAACGAAACTTGGTTATAAAGTTATTGGGGTCATTATTAGAAAAAAACGATATAAGTGTGCAATTACTTGCTGGTAGGGAATAAACAAGATATGTTTCACTTAAAAAAAAAATTAGCATTTTTTTCAATAAAACCGTAGAAGATAACTCTTTTTTGAACAAAGATTAGTTTGCTGTAAGCAGATCAGTAGAAGACTTCGACTAATATGATTACCTATAATGATTCCAATATACATATTTACATTTGACTGATCCATTATATAAAAATTTAAAAAAATAAAGTTGCATTTAAAAAAAAAACATAAATAAAATAAAAATAATACGAGCTAACTCATTTATGTACAGCCAAATGAAGTGAATTAATAATGTAACAACAAACATGGAAGTAACAATACAACAAAAACTACTAGGCTAAACAAAACTAGCATTATGTTAGTTGATGACATGTTTTTCTTTAGCTAAACAAAATGATGTACATATAAATGTTTTAAAAAAGCTTACAGGTTTTGTTTATAAATCTGCAGAACAATACATACCGTGGCCAATTTCTTCCATTGATCGATGTTTTTTCTTTGGGCCTTGGTGAAGTGATCCCAAACTTTCTTGT